>OX336389.2:719665266-721159535 GCA_946902985.2 Meconema thalassinum
TTCCAGAGGGCAATGTTGGCTGGGCATGGAGCTGACAATTCCATTCCATCTACAGTAATATTGATGTCTGATAAAATAGAATCCTCCTTCTTCCAATGAGTTATGAAAATAATTCCAACTTGGAGGATGTTACACTAATGAATTTTCTCTACTTGAACAGATATTTGGTAGTTTACAGTGGCAATCGGGGATAATTGATCAAATAATTTCTTGAATGATCTCCGATGTATGCATGGAAAAACTGGAAATCATGATAACTGCGTCGATCGGGTCTACGGAGTAACAGACATCTACATATTGAATGATTACACAAGGAAATTTTCGATATTCCACTTAAGAAGACAATTAATGATCGAGACAGACATGCATTTGAGAAGGAATAAAGGTATCTACGTCCTAGCAGGGAAGATAATTACGCAGGAGTATATTTATTTCTTCTGACACGGATTTATTAATCAATAACGGAGTGTCAGTTCCCATTGTAATTTCGGCTGTGTGTAATTAGCTAGAGTAGCGTGCTTTTCAATTACTGTGTGTTTGTCTTGGACATGTGAAGCGAAGTCACTTCATACTTTAAGGTCCCGTTCCGGCCTGTGCAGTGCCTGGTATCGACCAGCTCAATCTACTATCACATGCAGTAATGACCCTCAGAAAGAACATTCTGGCCATACTTAACCTTTACAACACACTGTTTTCAAACGGCTCGATGGATGATGCCCTATAATATCGACGTTAGGTAAATGGTGTAATATAACCTACAATACTATTTTGCTAAGAACTTTTATCTCCAAAACTAGGGTCGTGATATTACTAACTTCCTGTTACTTTCTGATCTCAACTGGAGCTGAAGGAAGAAATAATTTGACATTATCAACTACATAGTTGTTGTGTAATTTTAAGGGCTTGTATTTCTGGATCATTCGACCCAGTGAACTTGGATGAGCCTAGAAATTGTCTAATAACGTGTGTTATTGTGGTGTCTGTAGTAATGATTGTATTTGCAATTGAGACTAGGATTCAAATGTAGACGATCGAGACCTTAAGATAGAAACCATCCCAGAATTCACCTGGTGTGAAAGTGGAAAACCACCGAAAGACACTTCTAGGATGGATGAGGTGGGAACTAAAATCCACCTCTTCGGATTCACATCACACACAACTTATGTACTATACACTTCTTGCAACTAAGAATGTTGTCCTATGAGAACACAAAATTATTACAAACTTCATCTACGGAGTCTGCTAAGTGGCAGTGCAGTCAACTGACTTGTCCAATGAGGTGCGAGGCCGAGGAAATACAAGTGTGGGAAGACGAGCCAAACCCGGTCTTCGCTTTCATTCCCAAATTTGGTGAATAGTGTACATACTGAGCGGATCAGTATTGAGCTGCAGTCGGCATGGCAAACCGTAATAGGGCTAGATCAATTTTGTGATCAAGAGGGCGCCGTATTATTCTGATAGCAGGCCTATATCAGAACATATTCACACGTGGCGATAAAATTATATCTGAGTGCGTCATGGAGAACTTTGCTCTTCCAGGAGTTGGAAAACCTTCTGAATTTAAGATACGCAATGATGTGCAAATGATGCAGGAAAGGGACGGGAAAGTTTTTTTCAATACACCAGGCAAAATTACGTCTAAATTGAGAATCTTCATTTTATTATTTTGATGAAGTTGCGTCATGCCTGCCTTCTTTTTTCAAGGTATTTATACTATAAACCTGTTGCTTTTGAATTACAATACAATGCTGCAAATGGACACTGGTTATTTCACTGATTTTTTCTAGCTTGTTGGTATTAGATGCCGGTACTGAAAACATGGGCGTAGAGTTTTCACACATCCCTGGTTTCGGAAAAATACCATTATTGTTATTATTATTATTTCATTGTTCTTATTATTACTATTGCTATTATTTATAATATTATTAAAAGTATGTATTACCATTCGTAATACAATTCGTATGGGTCGACGTTTCCAGACCGATGAGGAGGTGGAGGCCGCTGTCTCCGTGTGGTTGCAGAATGCTCGAGGAACTTTCTATGCATCCGGCATCGACAAGTTGGTTGTGCGTAAGCAGAAATATTTGGAGTCTCTTGGAAATTCTATGGAAAAGTGACGTTGCATTGTATGTCGTTATAGTCGTGTTGCTGTTGTGTAGGTGGTGTAATAAATGGCCATAACTGGGAAGTGCAACTTATTTTTTGATCTTCCCTCGTACAATAGTGTCCTAGTTATGTTAATTAAATATCTCAACTATGAATTTAAAGAGGTAGGCCTAAAAGGAGAACTGATTCAATTTAGGCTGACGTTATGATTTTTCACGATTCATATTATAAATTTATGTAGTAGCTTAATCGTTCATGCATGAAGCAAATATGACATTAATTATTCATGACAGACATGATTTTGCCTGTTAGTGGTAGCCATCGTACTAGCGCAAGGAATCTTTATGCTACCTGTGAAGCTTTAATACGCCTTATTTTACGGCGAGTAGTAGGATGAATGACCGTCATATATGTGAATGACTGCTGATGAATAAAACATGTTTAGCTGACACTTAGTTGTTGCCAACCTCAGTTAATGAAATCTAAGAAATAAAATATAAATTGAAAGATATTATTTAATTATAATAATAATAGTTATTGCAGCCAACTAAATGCATTTATTTTGGAGCGCACTTCATTTCATTGGAGTGCATGTTATTTAATTTTTCTACCGCACTCTGCGAAGCGCAGACTTTAATTGCATTTTGAGTGACGTCAGTGTGAGGTGATTCCACATGGTTTAGAGCAGGGGTCTCCAAACTACGGCCCAAGGGCCACATCCGGCCCGCGGACAGATTTTGTCCGGCCCGCGGAGAGCTAGCATACTTGAAAACTCCTTTTAGAGAACATATTTTTTATAGCAAATTAAATTTAGTTTACTGAAGTATTCTAATTTTATGTTGAATAATTATTAATATGACATCTACATTGATATGGTCATGGGCTAACTACTCATAACATTGTTGTAGGCTTATTGTTATTGTTTTTGTGATAAGTTGGATAAAGAAACACTGAATTGTAATGAGTAAAGACATGTATAACATGCAGACATATGAAATACTAATGATATTTATGTAATTGAGATTTTCCACTGGCAATAGTTTGTAGTTGTGGACTAATTTTACTTGTACCAATTATTAAAAGAGATTTAAGATGCTCATCAGTTAAATTAGATCTGTAAACATTTTTTGTGTACTTCATTTTGGAGAAGGTCTTCTCACACAAATAAGTAGTACCAAAAACAGAAAACAGCCCACGAGCAAATTTATGCAAATTATCAAATTGTGTCAGTGGAAGACTCTTATAAAATTCCAACAAAGATGAGTTTTGATATTTGTTCTTAATTATATCACTGCACTATAGTTCAATCATTTCTATTTGAAGTTCCGGGGCTAGGGTTTCAATGTCAGTATCAAAAGGATCCTGAAAAATCTTAATTTGATTCGCAAAGGCATCGAAGTCCGAGAAACGAGTATCAAAATTTATTTTCAAAGCACTCAAAGTTTCGATTGCAAAATCGATAGGAAACTCAGTCTCAGTGGTGTGGCTGAATATTTCACATGTTTTAAAATGTGAAAAACATTTACTTCGTAGTTGTGATTGAAACAGTATCAATTTCTTCCGGAATGATTTGATATTAGTGTATAAATCAGGAAGATGCTGGTTTTCTCCTTGCAATCTCAAATTCAGTTCGTTCACATGTTTTGTCAAATCAACATAGAATGCTAACTTCCACAGCCATGCGTTGTTTTGTAATTCAGTAAGAGGGCGATGCTTTTCATTCAAAAAAAATCGATCACTGCTCGAAGTTCAAAAAAGCGCTGAAGGACTTTCCCACAACTAAGCCAACGTACGGCAGTATGATAAGGTAAGTCATTTTCTCCAATCTCTTCAATAAATTGTCGGAATTGTCGGTGATTCAGTCCAAAAGATCTCACAAAATTAACAGTTGATATGACTGGTTTCAGAACTTCAGACATATCCAAACATTTTACGCACAAAGACTGTTGATGTATGATACAATGTAAGACTAATGGTTTTGAACCACCGTCATTTTCTACAGCCTTTGACACAAGAGCGACCACTCCTTTATCTTTCCCACTCATGTTTTTGCCTCCATCAGTTGTAATACATTTCAAGTTTTTCCATCGAAGGTTCTTTTGATTAATGGCCATTTCAACTCCTTTACAAATATCTGTACCAGTAGTTGTGCCATGAATACTATACATATCAAGAAGTTCTTCATGCACTTCATAGCTTTTATCTACTCCTCGAATATAAATCAACACCTCAGCAGTATCTGACACATCCGTTGACTCATCCAAGGCCAAAGAAAACCACTCAACATCTCCATTTTTGTCGAACAGTTGAGAGGATATATTTTCAGCGATGTTTTCTACCCTTCGAGCCACAGTGTTTGCTGACATACTGACAGTTTTTAATAAATTTACCTTTTCAGGGCACATTTCTTCGGCTGCTGCAATTATGCATTCTTTGATCATTTCTCCATCGGTGAATGGTTTTCCACGTTTTGCAATTTCAAGAGCCACACGAAAGCTGGCACGAGTTGCAGCCTCTTGTTCGGTTTTGAGTTTTGTAAATGAAGATTGCTGCGATTTCAATCCGCGCATCATAGCTTCGAATTTTTCTGTCCGCAAACTTCCTGTATATTTTGAGTAATTTTGAAAATGTTTTGTTTCATAATGACGTTTAATGTTATATTCCTTGAGAACGGCTATGCTTTCATTGCAAATCAAACATAGCGCCTTGTTACTGGACTCAATTACGAAATACTGAATGTTCCACTCATCTTTGAATTTTCTGCATTCACTATCAATTTTTCGCTTCTTTTCCATACTACTAAATCACACACAAAAGCAACAATTCAAATCAAAATACTGTTACAAAGATGTCTTAAACTTAAACACGCACAAACACGTTTTAAGGAGGTACGCACTATTTTATTTCACAACAGTGTCATAGGAACTGACTTGTGGTTGCGCAACTACCCTTCTTATATATTCCAATTATTGCCATCTAGAAGTGAGTGGAAGACACCAGAACTCTCTCGAACCAACGAGATTACTCTGTACGTGCTATTAGCGCCATCTGTTAGCGATAGAAGGTACTACCTATTTCCGCTTGTGTCCACCAGATGTCGTGTCACGTTACTCCTCATGGCTCGTACTCTACGACTAATCTAGAAATTACAGATAATGACAGGAAAATTAATAATATGCAGTGTTGCCGTTTTGCGGACTTTAGTCCGATTTGCAGCCTTTTTTCAACGTTGCGTACTTTTTCGGATTTTTTCATCTGTGGACTATTTCACTTTTTACCACCGGCAAAAATGATAATATCGTTTTGGCCCTCGGAACTTACTGGAGTAATCAGTATGGCCCTAAGGCTGGAAAGTTTGGAGACCCCTGGTTTAGAGGATCAAGTTAGATTCTACTCTGAGATGTCAAGTTGTTTTGAATAGTGACTTGTCCACATTCAACATGATTTGGTCATTTTCGAGACTACACCACAATGTAAAAATTTCATCGATTTTCTACGATATGACGACTGTAGGATTAGGATATAGGATGTTTTCTCTCCACAGGAGTGTGTTTTAATTAGGTTTATTTTACCCTACAAGTCGCAGGAGAGTCATTTTATTTTTCATGCTACAGTTCTTAGAAAATAAATGACTGCTACATTTTATCATAACTAACTTCTGACTCTGAAATGTCTGTTATTATTTTTCCTTTGTTCCTTGCCTCGCATGAAAATTGAGAACAATGTTACTTTTTCTCGACTATACGCCCAGGATAACCCCAAGGTCCATCTTATGCTCGCATTGTTCCCAAATTTCACATATGTGTATGGTGTCCCATCAGTGCCAAGTGGATTGCCATAACGTACAGGTGGTGAATGGGCACACTGCTAACGCGCGTTAGTTGGGTTGCAGCAAACGATATTGGTAGGGGCTGCTGAATCACCTAGTATTATTCGTGAAATTGAAGTAAGAGATTTTTACATCTGTAGTTAAAGATTATGGATGTGGTTTATTATTCTGGGTATCATTGTGATTCTATCATTAAATGACGGGTTAGGAGAATTCATATATGAGGAATCGACATGTGTGTGAACTGCGATTGATGAGAAGTAAGATATTGAATTCTACACCTGTATGCTGAGACTATAGTAGCAGTCGACTTTGCCAAGTTTAGCAGGGATTGGATTATTCCGTTACGCACTAGAGGTGTTAATTCCACATGAATTAAAATGTACGCCATGTTTAATTTGTGAAAGGGTTACTTTAGTGTTTCAATATGACAAATTTCACGGTGACCGGATCATTTGGTAACGAATTTACTGTAATCATGTACATAAGGAATGAACATGCGTGCCGACCGAAACTTGCAAAAAGAAGGATATAGACGACTCTACCTGTACGTTTATACTATGGGCTAGTAGTGGTCTATTATTTCAAGGTTCAGAGGTGTCGGGTTATTCCTTATTGAATAAGGACAATTCATTTATCAGACATTTATAAGACAGGCACGTCATGAATACTTTATTACAAGTAAGTCATAAATGTTTGTACCAGAAGGTAAATATTGTAGTTGTGATTCACTTAATTATGTATCGATACGATTGCTTGGTTAGGACACAAGAAATGAAACATGTTTTTAATATTTTGCCATGCTAGGTTCCATTATAAATTTTACTTATCAACAATATTATACAGTATTTAACGACAATATTCTAATCTCTAAATAGCAATTTTCAAAGCGAAGTTTCACTACGTTCGTATGATTAAGTCTGTAACGTGATTTTCGAGGGGATTTTACGCCACTGGCGTAAGTCAGTAGGAAGCCATTCTATATTTATTTACGCGGAAAATTGTTCAGCCAAGAGAAGTTTTCATATTACTTTATTATTATTATTATTATTATTATTAACTTATAATTATAATTTGGAGCATTTTTTATAACATTATAAGTAATCAGATAGGTTTTCTATGTTATAGAAAACACTATCAAGCAAATTATTACGAACAACATTATCGTAAGAAAATTATATGATTACGGAATTTTACGGAGTTTTGTCAGTTAGGGTATTTTGAGAGAGATGACTCACTGGGAATTCGACTACAGGCTTAATCTTGTCGAGTAGCATGACGCAAGCTGGGTTGCTGCTTCAGAAAAAGGCGAAATAGTCTGGAACGGTAAACGACATCATCCTCGCGGCGAGTGTAATGACCCTGAGGAGGGGGGTAGCGCGTGGTGGCACAGTCAATCAGTGGAGAGCGGGCGACTTGAAGACGGCACCGGAGAGGGGATGCGTGGAGGCAAGGGGACTATCTTTGTAAAACTTAACCAGTGTGGTTGTACGTGTTATTGGTTCCGATGTTCGGACCATAAAGTTATCATATCTACAAGTATATCATCAAATAACGAAGAAGATGACGACGTCCAGGAGGCTATGGGAAGCTTTCTTCAACATCCAGTACGAGGGAAATGCTTCGGCAATTTCCAGTGGTAAGCGCGAATGACTCAGAACTACGTAATCTCTCGTCTCTTTGTTTTATATTCAGTATTTCAGTAACTTCATAGCTTGGGAATAAGAGTAAAATCAGTAATTTATCCGACTCCGTTTTCACGTAATTTTCTAGCGGTAATATTCAAATCGCAACTCTCCAATTTAAATTTTAAACTTATTATTATTATTAATTTTGCAATACTTGTTTTATATAATAAATTCATTTCTTTTAACCATGCAATCTTTGCTTTCAGTAGGTAGCATTAGATATAGACCAATTCCTTCTCCTGATACAATTGTTTGTTGGGTTAATGATCAAATCATACCACGATCTGAGTGAATAGATTCTTGAAGGTGTTCTACCAGAGCTAGGTGTTGTTAAATATAAATTTTGATTTCAACATAGCGTTGAGGTCTTGGCGCCCATTCAAACAACATATCTTAGGCAGAGTAAATATTTCAAAGTACAAGGCAGGGCCAGTAGAAGCATTACATTTGTCACGCAAAAGTGAGGGCTAAAGAAAACCGTTACACTTGTACGCTCAACGTGGAGCAAAGTAAGAAACCGTTACATTTGTCATCCCAAAGTAAAGCCGTTACACTTGTCGCTACCAACTTGGGGCTGAAAACCTAATAACATTTGTGGAAGGAGAAGGGTATATATTTCTGTGCCTGTATTTTTTTTTTCATTTATCGGTGTGTATCAGCATGGGTAGTGCTGAGGAAGAGATGAAGTTGCGTAGTGGTCACCAGTTGGATAGTGAAGATACGATCAGTATGGCTAGTCTTGGAAATGAAAGCAGTACAGGGATGTCGGAGGTAAATCCCGATACTGAGGGGGGTAATCAAAACAGTCAAGCAGGGTTAGAGAGTTTGCTTCTTCAGTTTATGCAACAAAATAAAATAAGTACAGACGCTTTAAATGCTAAACTTGAACAGAATAGTAGGGACAATGGAGAGAGAGTACTGAAACTTTAAATGCTAAACTGGAACAAAACAACGCTAAACTTGAACAGAATAGTAGGGAAAATAAAGAGAGTAATAGGGAGCTGAGTGATAGTTTAAATGCTGAACTTGAACAAAATAATGCAAAACTCGAACAAAATAATGCTAAATTAGAACAAAACAGTAGGGAAATCAGTGATAAATTTGAGCTGATTAGAGGTGAGATCAGAGGGGTGATGGAAGAGAAGGCTAATGAGATTATTGCAGATGTAGACAGAAAATTAGGAAAAGAACAGGAGGAGTTAGAAATTACAATCCGTACACAGACTGAACATTTAAAAGAACTAGTGCAACTTGAAACACAGCAGGTCAAAAAGCAATTGGGGGGAGAAATTGACAAAATTCAGGTAGCAACTAAAGAGGTTAAAGAACAGCTGGGGGGAAGAATTGATAAAGTACATACATAAATAATCACTGAAGTTAATGCTTTAAGGGAGAGGAATAAGGAAAGCATTAATGAGATTAGTGAGAAACAAGCTAAATTAAGTGGTAAAGTAGAAGCATCGGAAGGGAGCATTGGGTTAACTGTAACTAATATTGAAAGAAAAGCTGAGGAGAAAATTGCTGAATTAGAACAGAAGTTGAAAGCTAGAATTAGGCAGCCAGAGTAGGCCATTTTATGTGAATAGCACACACAGGGAAATAGAACTAGGCAAATTTAGTAATCGGCAGGGTTGTCCAATGGAGTTCATGAATACAATAGAATTTAAATTCGGGGAGAGGTTGGAAGATGGTAGTATTGAGTGGTGCCAGGTAGTTGAAATTTTAGTGCAAGCGTTTGTAGGGGGGACAAGAAACTGGTTTGCTGTCTGCAGAGACAATTTCGAGAATATTTCAGATTTTAAAGTTAAATTTTGTGAGAAATTTTGGAATGAGGTCATTCAGTCTCAGCATCGTGAGGGAATTGTGTGTGGGAAATATAACCCGAGAGGCAACTACACTATGACCGAGTACTTTTTAGGACAGGTATTAACGTGCAAATATCTGGATGGTTTGAAGGAGGAAAGTGATGTAGTCAGGCTATTACTAAGACATTTTCCATATATAATCAAGGAAGCTGCCTGTATCCAAAATGTTAAATCTATTTCACAAGTGGAAAATTTATTGAGTACATTCGATGCTTTGGGAAGAGGTGGTTACGAGGAGAATTTCGGTAGGAACCAGGGTAACCATAATGAAAAATGAAAATCCACAGCCTGTTTCCAGTCTCCGACCGGGTCAGGAATGGAATGAATGAAGCCCCTGTCTAGCGGCGAGGATATGAACTGTGCCGGCTGCCGAGGCCTGACGCACTCCCCTGGGGCAATGATTAAATGAATGACAGATGAAATGAAATGATAGTGGAGACTGTTGCTGGAATGACATTTTTGACAGGGAAAACCGGAGTACCCGGAGAAAAACCTGTCTGCCTCCATTTTGTCCAGCACAGATCTCACATGGAGTGACCGGGATTTGAACCAGGGACCTAGCGGTGAGAGGCCGGCGTGCTGCCGCCTAAGCCACGGAGAGGGTAACCATAATAACAGGCCTAATGGGAATAGGAACCAGGAAGTTCAAGGGAACAGTGGCGAAGGGGCCAGCGTTCAAAATAGGGGGAACCAAAATAATAATAATAATAATCAGCAAAACCAGTACAGAGGAAATGGGTATGGTACGAACTACCAAGGTAGGAATAATGATTTCAGGGGAAATCAAGGCCGAAATAATGATTATAGGGGTAACCAAGGGAGGTATAATAATAATAATAATTATAACCAGAAGAGGGGTCAAGGAGGGAATCAGCCCAATGGTAATAACGGACAGAGAGATACCGTTAATACAACCCAGAACAACCAGACCAGTGCGGTAGTGAGTAGTACTACACCATGCGGTAGCAATGCTTTAAACACGAACCAGGCTACGATGCAAGGTCAGAATCTCAGTCTGTAACATGCCCTGTCCATACACTTATACAGGAACCCTATGACCTAAATGTAAGAAATGAATTATTACGTGAATTAAATGATGAAGGTAGTATTCAGGAAGTGGTTAGTAAGAGCCCCATAGTTAAATTTAACGTGTCCGAGGCGTACACAGATGTTTTAATTGATAGTGGTTGTATGAAGAGTTGCATAAATAGTGCATTTTATGATAAAATGAAAGGAACTGGAGTAAATTTTGAGGAGATGCCAATTAAAAGCACTTTCGTTATCACAGCTGTTAGGAAGAGGTCTAAAGTAATTTCTAAGCAAGTTTAATAGACATTAAAATTAATAATCATGTAGAAAAGCAAATTTGTCCTGTAATTCCAAATTTAGTATTCAGTGTTATCTTGGGTTCAGAGTGGCTAAGTAGAGTGTCTGGTAACTTATGTTATGATGTAGGGAGTTTGAAATTTAAATGGGGAGATTCTGAAGTAGAAGTAGCGTTCAATGACCATATTCAGAGAAGTAGTGTTGTAGGTGTGATTTGTACTTTAAATGAAATATAGCCAGCCGTAGAGCGGGGTTTTCCATGTTTTGTGGGCAGTGTGATTACGAACGGTAGTCTAGAGGACTCGTTACGTGATGCTGCATTTCAGGGAAATATAGAGGTGGAGCAGTGTGTTCGGCTCTATGATGTGTTATTGTGTAATAGGAGAGTTTTTGATGATCGCATTGGTATGGCCATTTGCTATACACATTCATTGAACGTAATTGATAGGTCAGTATTCACAGGACATAGATATCCTGTACCTTTCGCTTATCAGAGTGCAGTTGAGGCACAAATTAACCAGATGCTTGAAGATGGGATTATTGAACACTCTAACAGTCCATATGTTAATTCTTTGATCACGGTACCCAAGGCCGACGGCACAGTTCGTATTTGTTTAGACGCTCGTTTGGTTAACAGTAGAATTAGTTCAGATCAGCTGAAATCTATGTCAATAGAGGAATTAATGCAAACATTTGAGGGGAAGAAGTATTTCACTTGTGTAGATTTGAGTTCCAGTTTTTTGGCAAGTGCCACTTATGTACGAAGATAGACCATTTACAGCTTTTAGTCATAAATATAACCTTTATCAATTTTGTAGAACACCTTATGGGTTAAAGAGTAGTTCAGCAGCTTTTATTAGGGCTTTAAACATCGCATTAGGGGATGACACAGGAGAGTTTGTAACCATTTACATTGATGATATGGTAATTAGTTCACGCAGTTTTGAGGAGCATCTACGTCATTTAGATATAGTTTTTCAGAAGTTAGATCAGGCAGGGATCACTTTGAAGCTGTCTAAGTCGTCATTCTGTCAGTCAGAAGTGACATTTTTAGGTCATAGAGTGTCGAGTAGAGGTGTGACACCAGAGGAAAGTAGGGTTAGCATGTGTGGACAGTAGCAACAGGGCATCGTTACAGACACTGAGAAATATGTTAGTGGAGCAACGTGATGACATTAAGTATGTGTCATAAAGTAAGTGTGTTTAGCTGGCGAGCCAGCCTATCAAATGAATAAGTGTGGTATTTGGTGCGTGGAAGATCTGGTCTTCCAGGCAGGCGTATCAGAAATCACACAGGGGGGTAGTATGTAAGTAAATAAGGGTTTT
This sequence comes from Meconema thalassinum, assembly GCA_946902985.2. NCBI lineage: Eukaryota > Metazoa > Arthropoda > Insecta > Orthoptera > Tettigoniidae > Meconema > Meconema thalassinum. Next base: position 719,677,407 of record OX336389.2, read on the forward strand.
TAAGGTACAGGGAAATATGACGGGATTGTCGGATGCTCTTGAGCACTAAAATGTCTCGATACACCAAGGCCAGAATTTGGCAGCGCTGGTGAATTCCCATTTGTCTCCAAGAGATGGGTGAGCGCTTGAACAGGGTATTTTTGCTTAAGGCGTCCACGAGACAAAAGATGGGCCATCAGAAGGCGAGACAGTCCTTCATGAAACTCATACATAAGAGCACATGTGATTTCTGTTTACGGCCTCGCCATGTAAGATTTGTAAGTGTGTAATTTCAGGTAATTTGTACAAAGGTATTATTTGTGTGAGGAGAACAGGTCTGTGTTGAGAACTAGTATTAAGTAGAATATGGTCTACAGGAACTTAAGAAGACAGGGCGATTACGGCACAGAAATATTTGGTGTTATATGTAATGCGCACTTACTGTTTTTTTCAGAAGTCATTATTAATTTCGTCTATTATAAAGAGAGATTAAGTATTATGGTCACGATGCGCTGCCACAATAGTGTGATCGTGTGCTCAGTGAGATCAGTGAGATTAAATTTCACCATAAGGAAGGGACCTCCAGTGAAATTAGGAAGTTCTGTGGTGATAAATATATCAGAACACCTTTGATGCGTGTGATGTGACATCTTATATACATAGTGCTCACACATTATTTATGCCTATTTTTCCAACATAGAGAAATTTGATAGGCGGAAATATCCGTGGAACATTATTCTATATGAAAAACATTGGACTGGTTCCAAAGTGCAATCCATAGTGACAACAAACTTTGACGCAAAGTGCGTAAAGAAAAGTTATGAGTATATATATATATATATATGTAATTTAGGGTGATTTCATTTATGTAATATGTATTTTGGATGGGGATTTATTAACGTGTCTGGGATAATCGCATAATGAACCGTCGTCACGGTAAATCATCCGATGATCCGAGGAGAATATGTAACGTGTTTATCGAGGGGATTTTACGCCTCTGGCATAGGTCAGTAGGAAGCCATTCTATATTTATTTATGCGGCAAATTGTTCAGCCAAGAGAAGTTTTCATGTTAATTTATTATTATTATTATTAACTTATTATTATTTGGAGCATTTTTTATAAAATTATAAGTAATCAGATAGGTTTTCTATGTTATAGAAAACACTATCAAGCAAATTATTACGAACAACATTATCGTAAGAAAATTATATGATTACGGAATTTTACGGAGTTTTGTCAGTTAGGGTATTTTGAGAGAGATGACTCACTGGGAATTCGGCTACAGGCTTAATCTTGTCGAGTAGCATGACGCAAGCTGGGTTGCTGCTTCAGAAAAAGGCGAAATAGTCTGGAACGGTAAACGACAACATCCTCGCGGCGAGTGTAATGACCCTGAGGAGGGGGGGGGGGGTAGCGCGTGGTGGCACAGCCAATCAGTGGAGAGCGGGCGACTTGAAGACGGCACCGGAGAGGGGATGCGTGGAGGCAAGGGGACTATCTTTGTAAAACTTAACCAGTGTGGTTGTACGTGTTGTTGGTTCCGATGTTCGGACCATAAAGTTATCATATCTACAAGTATATCATCAAATAACGAAGAAGATGACGACGTCCAGGAGGCTATGGGAAGCTTTCTTCAACATCCAGTACGAGGGAAATGCTTCGGCAATTTCCAGTGGTAAGCGCGAATGACTCAGAACTACGTAATCTCTCGTCTCTTTGTTTTATATTCAGTATTTCAGTAACTTCATAGCTTGGAAATAAGAGTAAAATCAGTAATTTATCCGACTCCGTATTCACGTAATTTTCTAGCGGTAATATTCAAATCGCAACGCTCCAATTTAAATTTTAAACTTATTATTATTATTAATTTTGCAATACTTGCTTTATATAATAAATTCATTTCTTTTAATCATGCAATCTTTGCTTTCAGTAGGTAGCATTAGATATAGACCAATTCCTTCTCCTGATACAATTGTTTGTTGGGTTGATGATCAAATCATACCACGATCTGAGTGAATAGATTCTTGAAGGTGTTCTACCAGAGCTAGGTGTTGTTAAATATAAATTTAGATTTCAACATAGCGTTGAGGTCTTGGCGCCCATTAAAACAACATATCTTAGGCAGAGTAAATATTTCAAAGTACAAGGCAGGGCCAGTAGAAGCATTACATTTGTCACGCAAAAGTGAGGGCTAAAGAAAACCGTTACACTTGTACGCTCAACGTGGAGCAAAGTAAGAAACCGTTACAATTGTCATCCCAAAGTAAACAAGTTACAAGTCTTCAGAAAAATCCATTTAAATATTTGAATTTAACGAGTTTGTCATATTAGTTTTGTGCTTATTAAGTTTTTGAAAGTCACATTCTGTATGTAAAATAAAGTTATGATTTTCTGCCTTCATACAAACTTCCGGGAAGATGTGGAATCCCTATGACATATTTTGCGCAGCCACCGTGTTTGATTGGTGACTCTTGTTAAAATTTGAAAGGCACATTTCGGGTCATACGGGGTAATATTACGTCCGTGCCAAGTTTCATTGAAATCACTCTAGCCAATCAAATCTTATTATCACGTTAAAACACACACATACACGGGTACACGTGATCTCATAAGCCTATACTTCATTTCATGCAATTAGGCTAAAATACCATATACGTGTTTCGGGAAAAGAGGATGCCTGCTAATGGTATAGGGAATGTATCAGAGTGTCGGAGGGAATCTCGGCCTAGAAAGGACTCTTACTGCTTCCAAGAGACAATCCCTGTGAGGCACGACTATATGTAGACTTATTCGAGAGAAAAGTGATGTCCCGTGAGATTATTTCCCAGGAGCGAAAGACGTATTACACCCTAATGGCATGCTGTCAGACACCAAAATAAATAAGAGAAGGCATTTCCAAACACTGTCACAAACTCTCCGGAGGTCACAAGAGTTTTGTCATGGTTGACATATCATTGGGATAATACTATGCCGCAAAGAAATATCCTAAAGAAAGAGAGAAGCATATCCCTATCAAGTCTATACGCTATTGAAGATGTGAATTGCATGCTGAGTGATTCATTCGACGGCTAATGAACTCCATGAACTTGTCCATTCACGTACACTTGGAAGACAAATGAGCCAAGGATAGGCGGTTCGAATCCAATTCTCAATTAATTTCTTAAGCCATTCCCCTGATCTCTCTCTGTGCTCCACACACACTAATAAAGTGTGGTGTTATACAGTTCTTTGGTACCGTCCTAATTCCCTGTGTCACGAAATAACCAGTTAAAACAACCTGGTCCGCCAATCTGCTTGCCTCCCACCTAGGCGGGCAGGGTTCAATTCCTGGTTAATGCATGTGGGATTTTGGAGGCAATAAGTCACGTCCAGTGGTTCAGATTCCACGAAGAAAGGAATGTTTCTTGGATCAAGATCACGAGATAAATGACCACGTAAAACTGTAAGATCTTTCCTAACTAACATTGTATTGACAACACTACTACACTCGTATCACACAACGCTTACTTCTGTCCCGGTAGCGTCGGTCCGTAAGTCAGACAATGCAGCGTGTGCCAACGATCACAGTCTTACGGGTTCGAACCCAAATCAGGAAGTTTGGTTTGATATGGGTTTGCCAAACTGCGCACGTATGTTTTCTATTTTTGTGATAACTAGTGTTATTAGAGCGTTTTTAGTAATGTGTGTACTTATATTTAGAGCTAGAATTGGTAGGAAAGCAGTCACGATCCTAAGCAAGAAACCAATCGTATAATAACAGCGTAGCCATACAATCGAGATGGTGGCTGAGCGTACTGTTAATATACTAGAATCAATAATTCAGGGCAAGTAGCTGTATTAGCTCGTAACTTGTTATAAGAGGATACAAAGGACATTGTTGACTTTAGTCATAGGACTATCCCCATTAATACAGTGAACATCCACCATCTTGAAAATGTACGAAGGTAAAATCAATAAACCAACATTCCATTGGAGAGACTGTGACTAAAGTTTGGAAGACCTTGGGCACGTAATAATGACCTTCTACGCTCAAGGCTGCAGATATGTGACCGCGTACTTTCAAGATGTTATTTGGGCGTACTACTGTGTTGAAATATTAAGCTCAATAACTCAGGAAGAAATTGAGCAATAACTTATACATATTGAAGACTAAGAGGACATCAGCCATCATACCATCACACTAGCAAGAGCGCGTTTCTGCCAACTTGAAAATATGAAAATTTGAGAACGGTCAATTAGAGTTACAGTGACAAAATTCCGCAAGACGATGGAGTACTAAAATATATTTCACTTATTCGAGGCATAATTTCAGAGACTTACAGAGTTAAAGATGGTGGGTGGGCGAGCTCATAGAAATTTAAACAAATAACTTAGGATATGTTTGCGCAATTAACACGAGATTTTGCTAACTAGGTGCATTATAAAACATACCTCTTTATTATTAGTCAGAATACTGCCACAATGAAAATAGCGCTGTTACCTTTGTGAAGATATTGATTATTAAAAGCAATTACCCTCGAATTATAGAGCTACAATTACGAAACTTAGTCCAAACGTAGACCCGTATAAACAGCTGCCCATCCCAAGGAAGACGATCAGTGACTCAATTTATTCAGGATGGTGACTGGGCCTACTATTTGAACTCAAGGTGTAATTGCACAATGAACACAAATCTTGTCGAAGAGGAGTATCACGTAAGAGTCCTCACTGGCATTAGTCTTAAGGCTATCACACTAACCCAAGTGCTAAACCACTAGCTAAAAATGTATGCTATTTAAATCGACAACCCATCATCGCACTGAATAGAGGGATTCAATGATGAAACATAGCAAGTATGTAAACTCATGGCTCCCTTCAGTATGATGGTTGGGTGTGTGTACTGATCTAAATCTAAAATCATTTCCACAGGATTATACGGCGGAATCATATCGAAACTCACAAACGATCTGTCGTAGAAAAGGTGCATTATCAGCGTCAGTTACATGATTTCAAACTGTTTTTATTCTGCAACTGCCATATTGAAAATATAAGATATTGAAACCAGTAACGTGCAATATAAAAGAGTTACGCTGACAACAGCTCTCTAGTTGACTCCTATAGGCGCTTTCACTGTATCAGGTACAAAATCAGTTAATTCATATAACACATAACGTGTAAGTTATGCGACAAAGTATACGTCAACTTTACTCACGAGGCTCTCTGTATTTGACGTTAGTAATTGACCATCCTGATTCCACGAAATTATGCTCCATGATAATAACAAATAGTTCCGTGAAGAACTAAATAGCCTATATTCATATATCCCCGTGGTCTTTTCCATTAAAATTCATCTGATTGTTAAAACGATTATTCATGAGATAGGCCCATATTAAATAGCTTTTCGTTCACAACCTATGTCTTCACCCACGCCATTACAATGAGAAGTTCTGTGTTAGAATATATAGTTTTAATATCAGTAATTAAGACTCCTCCCGCTAGGTGGCTTGTTTCAGTGTTGAACCAATGGTATTAGTTATTAGAAAACAAATCACGACTTCTATGAGTAGCGAAAAGTAAGGTACAGTATTTAGTGCCCTTTTATAATGATTATTATCAGAGTTCATCATACGAATCATCTTTAAATCACCTGCATAACATATGAAAAATTAAAAAATAGGTTTCAAAACGTCGAAGAGATACCGTCCTGAATCTTTGAAAACAACTGAACATCATTAGATGTCTCTACTCTAAGCTCTGAATAAAGATTCGCTGTGCCAAGTTTCATTGATTAGAATGCTAGAAATATAATTTTGAATATTTGAAAATCACTTTGCCACCATGATGTTTTTGTGTTTCTCAGGATTTGGAAAGTCACACATTTATCCTTACTTGGCAGTCCTCTAACAGCATAAAATAATTCAGTTTCAACACTGTAATAGATTCGCAGATATTAGGAACCATGTAAATATTTCGGATGAACGCAATGTTAGATTATTCTGTATGTATGTTTATATGTAGGTTCTATATGTACGCTATGTATCATTAGATCAAGATTATTGCTTAAGTTCATTATTCAAGCATTCATTTTGATCGCTTGATTAAGACACAAAGAAAAAATTTAAAATTTGCACAGCTGCCATCCTGAGGTTATTAAAGTAATTGGATAAACTTAGATGCCAATAACTTTAATTAAGTATAAATGTGTCCAATAACATGTTTCACTGTCCTCGGATAATTAAATCGCTAGAAAATGCCATTTATATATTTTAATTCCGCTTGTCCACCATGTTGGGTTCGTAGACAATAGAATTTTCAAAATTACATAAATGAACGTAATACATAATATGCTTTATCACCATACAAAATTTCAGCGTGATATGAGTAATAGTTTAGTGAACGATCAGCTGCTCGAGAAAGTGAAAGGAGTGAGTGTTCTCCATAAGGAAGAAGTCTCAGTGAGACTGGTAATGGTTTCTGTGTGTTTTATTGTGTCGTGTATCTTTCTTGACCTGCAATAAAGCTATATTTCTTTAAAGGACCTAACTGTGTTGTGCTTTTAACCACTGCAATCAAATTAACGAACGTGCTACTAGGGTAACACTTAACAACTGGTGTCAGAAGCCAGATTACAAACCCAAGCACAACACCTGAAGGTCCTGCTTTCAAAACCCATGTAGGTCATTTTACCACAGTTCACTAATTCTCCTGTGAGTGCATGCTCATTACTAGACAAACAACTAAAATGGAAGCGCAATTACAAGCATTGCTAGAAAAGTTAAGTGGCATGGAAACCAAGATGGAGGACGGCCAGAAGAATTTAGCCAAGGACCTAACTTCCAAATTAGAAGACGGTCACAATAAGATAGAGGAGGACCTGAAGAAGATAGAGGACGGCCAGAAGAAGATGGAAGACGGCCAGATTAAGTTAACAGAGGACCTGAAGAAATTAGAACGGGGCCTGCGGGAGGAAGTCAACACAGTCTGCCAGGGCCTACGTGAGGAAGTCACGGCAGTGGAAAAGAAGTTCGACGCCTTACAAGAGGTAGGTGCCGAGCTGCGCCGACGCCCGCAGACGGGGCTGGAAGAGAAAGTCAACGCTCTACAAGAGGAAGTTGCCGAGCTGCGCCAACGTCCGCCCCCAGTTACACCGGGAACGTCAGGAACGGGACAGTGCAGAGTGACGCCCCCAACCTTCGACGGAAAGGTCCCGTGGAGCACATACTTACGTCAGTTTGAGGCGGCCTGTTCCATAAACAACTGGAATAACACAGAAAATGCTACAGCTCTAATTGTAGCGCTAAGAGGGGACGGCCTTACCGTCCTTCAGGCCATCCTGACGGCATCCCAGGACTACGCTTCACTAATCGCCCATATGGAGTGCCGATATGGAGATAGCCATCTTCAGCAGGCCTACCAGATGCAGCTCCGGACCCGGGTACAAAAGAACGCGGAAACCCTGCAGGAGTTCGAGACGGACATCGCACGCCTTGTAAGCTCTCATATCCAACAGCGCCGGCCGACTTTCTAGAACAGATTGCGACGCAGATCTTCACCGACGGGCTACGGGACTCGGACACTCAACAGGCGCTGTGACTCGCGCGCAATAAGACCCTGGCAGATGCGCTGAGCCACGCGCTTGAGTTCGAGTCGGCAAAGCAGTCATCCAGAATGCACGCGCGGGGGCGTCAAGAGGACGTCAACGAACCAGCCAAACCCAATGAGACCAAGCCCCTGGCCGAGGAATTGATGGAGGCGCTAGGCCGTTTCTTCAATAGTCGCAGCGCCACCAACAACGACGCAGCCGAAAGACTCCAGGAGAGGCGGTCTGGAAGAGGACTACACACTGCTGCACCCTGCAGTAAGAAAGGCCACCTGAGCAAGGACTGCGGTGATCGCCACCGCCAAGGGTACCCGTCAGGAAATCAGTCGTCTGAAAACCGCGCGGCCCAGGGAAACGAGTATTAGCCAGCCTTGGGGGACAAAGGTTGGCTTGTGACAGTTGTCAAGACCCGGCAGTCCAAGTTCGTGTGACGAAGTTACGGAGGGACAATAATAGCCTGACCGTCGACGGAGTCGTCAACGGAGTGAGCTGGCCTATGCTGATCGACACGGGAGCATCAAGGACCATCGTCAATCCCACCGTGATCCCGAAGTGGAGAGTGCAACCACACAAAGGAACCTCCAACTAATAACCACGACTGGAGAGACTGCACCGGTACATGGCGAAGCATCACTGGAGTTCATCATTGGCCGACGGGTGGTGAAGCATCCAATGCTCGTGGCTGATGTATCAAACGAAGTGATCATCGGACTGGACTTTCTGGACCAGAACAACATCATCTTGGACCTGAGTACCAACACTCTCCACTACGGAGGTGAGGAACTTGCTTTGCAGCCAGCACACGAGGCCATCACTGCACGACGAGTAAGGCTGAGAGAGGAAGTCACCGTTCCCACCAGGACAGAGGTCAGCGCTGCCGTAATTGTCCACGGAACTGCTGAGGGAGTGGCGGCTGTCATCGAGCCAAAATATGAGGATATCAAGACAAAAGGATTGCTAACTGCCAAGACCCTCATCAACACGACGTCTCGGCCGTACGTCCGCCTGTCCAACCTGAACGACCACGACATTACGGTTCACCGGGACACCACCGTAGGAGTCTGTGAGCCCGTTACCTGGATTGCCCGCATCACAGACACGACGGACGGACCCCTGCAGACGGACATCCGAAGAAGACGGGCCCTACCAGAAGAACTACAGAAGCTCTACCAAGGATCCCAGGACCATCTAGACGAGGAGCAATCACGCCAAATTCGGGACCAGCTACGCGAATTTCAGGACGTTTTCTCCGTGGGGAGCAATGACTTCGGCAGGACAAGACTGGTGCAGCACAGAATCGACGTTGGGGACACTGCACAGATTAGGGCCCCGTTCCGACGTGTCCCACTCGCCAAGCAAGCTGAAGTCGACTGCTTGGTGGAATAAATGAAGGAGCAGAGGGTGATCGAGCCATCACATAGCCCTTGGAGTTCTCCGGTCGTGCCAGTGAAGAAGAAGGACGGCTCCACCAGGTTCTGTGTGGACCACAGGCAGGTGAATGACGTCACGAAGAAGGACAGCTACACTCTACCCCGGATCGACGACACCCTGGACACCATATCTTGGTAAAGATGGCTCTCCACCATAGATTTGAAGATTGGCTAATGGCAGGTGGAGGTCCGTCCTAAGGACCGCGAGAGAACGGCATTCTCTGTGGACAGCGGGCTCTGGAAGTTCACCGTCATGCCATTCGGTTTTTGCAACGCCCCTGCGACCTTCGAAAGGCGAATGGAGTCCATTCTGAGGGATCTACACTGGAAGACTTGCCTGGTCTACCTAGACGACGTCATCGATCTGAGGAGAAGCTTCGAGGGGCACTACAGCAACCTGAAGGAGATCTTGATGAAGCTACGGGCTGCCCAGCTGAAGTTGAGCCCCAAGAAGTGTCATCTCTTCCAGAAGCAGGTCCAGTACCTTGGGCATATCGTCTCCGAGGAAGGGGTGCGCACCGACCCAGAGAAGACCGCAGCTGTGAGGGAGTGGCCAGTTCCGAAGGACAAGTCCCAACTACGAAGCTTCCTGGTGCTCTGCACCTATTACCGTCGCTTCGTGAGAGGATTCGCCGACATCACCAAACCACTGCACCGGCTGACCGAGAAGGACCAACTTTTCACGTGGACAGCGGAATGCCACAAAGCCTTCGAACAACTAAAGAAGGCTCTGTGCACCGCACCTATTCTGGCCTACCCCAGACCTGGAACAAGGTTCATCGTCGATACCGATGCCAGCGACTTTGGTATAGGGGGAGTCCTGTCGCAAGTAGTAGACGGTGAGGAGAGAGTAGTGGCATATTTCAGCAAGGCCTTGGCAAAGCCAGAGAGTAACTACTGCGTAACCAGGAAGGAACTGCTCGCCATCGTGAAGACCATTGAACACTTCCCCAAGTACCAGCACGGGCAAGAATTTCTCATCAGAACCGAACATGCATCCCTGCGGTGGCTCCTGAACTTCAAGCAGCCCGAGGGTCAACTCGCGCGGTGGTTAGAGAGGCTTCAACAGTACAAGTTTGAGGTCCAGCACAGGAAAGGCCAACTGCATTCTAACGCAGACGCCCTGTCACGAAGACCCTGCCCCGAAGACTGCACCTTCTGTGCCACAAGGGAGGAGAACACCGGGATACAATGCCGAAGGACCACCGTGGAACTTCAAGGGAGCTGGAGCCGCGAATCATTCACGCGGGCACAAGCGGAAGATGATGACCTGGGACTGATAGCCGAATGGAAGAGGGCCTGTGTTCCCTGACCCGGGTGGAAAATTGTGAGCGACTGCAGTCCAAAGTTCAAGTCTTACTGGGCGCAGTGGGCCTCGCTGATTGTAAGGGATGGCCTCATCTGCCGTACATGGGAGAGCACCGACGGGAAGACATCTCGGGAACAAGTCGTCGTTCCAAAGGCTATGACGGACGAAGTCCTGAAAGAAGTCCATGGAGGATTATCTGGTGGACACCTAGGAATGAAGAAGACCCTGGAGAAGCTGAGAGAGCGGTTCTACTGGATCGGATGCAGAGCAGACGTAGAGAACCACTGCGCTAGGTGCCACGATTGCGCAGCCAGAAAGGGCTCAGGACGACGACGACGGGGTCCACTGAAGACCTACAACGTGGCCGGCCCCATGGAGAGAGTGGACATCGATGTTGCTGGGCCATTCCCGTTGAGCGAGGCAGGGAACCGTTACATATTGGTAGTCAGCGACTACTTCACCAAATGGCCAGAGGCGTATGCACTCCCTAACCAAGAGGCCGCGACGATCGCAGAGACCCTGGTGAAGGAATTCGTCAGCCGGTACGGAGTACCCTTGGAGCTGCACTCCGACCAAGGGAGGAATTTCGAGTCGCAGGTGTTCCAGAACCTTTGCCAGCCGCTGGGAATCCGGCAGACAAGGACGACGCCACTACACCCTCAGTCCGACCGGATGGTAGAACGATTCAATCGCACCATCGAGAACCATCTCCGGATAGTCGTCAGCGAGCACCAGAAGGATTGCGACAGACACCTTTCACTATTTCTCCTGGCCTACCGCGCCGCCGTGCATGAAGCCACCGGGTGCACACCATTCCGGGCCATGTTTGGGAGGGAACTCCCTCTACCTGTCGACCTTGCCTTCGGCCGACCTGGGGACGATCCGTTCCCGGTAAGCCAGTATTGTCAAGAACTGGTCGACCGACTGGAAGACGTGCACGCGTTTGCAAGGAGTAGACTGCGGATCGAAACCGACCTAATGAAGACCCAATACTACCAGCAGACTGATGCCGGCGGATTCCAGGAGGACGACCTGGCCCGGCTCTTCAACCCATTACGGAGGAAAGGCTTGTCACCCAAACTGCAGAAGTCCTGGGAGGGTCCGTACCGAGTCGTGAAACGGATCAACGATGTCGTCTACAGGATCCAGCGGAGCCCGAGGGCGAAGTTGAAGATCGTGCATCGAGATCGCCTGGCAGCCTACGGAGGGACACAGACGGACCAATGACTTATCAGGACGATCAGCCTTTTTAGGAAGGGGGTGGTGTCACGAATGCTAAACAGTTTCGTCGGCCGCTCGTGACTCAGGCCGCCCCAGACTATTCCAGACCGTGTGTTACCAGCGCCTTTACGCAACAGGGCTGTAAGAACAAAAGGCCACGGTCTAGAACCTACGCAGCCCACCCAGAAATGAAACTTTCGAGAAACCGTGAACCCTGGTCCGCTCTCGAAGCATCGATTGAGTCATCAGCTCCGAAATATAAGAGCGACCCTGGCCGGTGAGGAGGGACTGTGTTCAGAGCGAGTGCGTGCTTTTACCTGTGCGACAGTATCGAGGCGAAGTGTCGTGTAGATTACGAATCCCAGTAAGTTTTTTCCGAGCCTGCAGAGCAGTGTGTAGCAGACTCGTAAGTAACTGCAGTTTGTGTACCCAACGAAGTGTGCAGGTATTTCAGTGAGTAACAGACTGTGGCTGGACACGGGTCTACCTAATAAGTGAACGGTCAGCGGCTCGAGAAAGTGAAAGGAGTGAGTGTTCTCCATAAGGAGGAAGCCTCAGTGAGACTGCTAATTGTTTCTGTGTGTTTTATTGTGTCATGTATCTTTCTTGACCTGCAATAAAGCTATATTTCTTTAAAGGACCAAACTGTGTTGTGCTTTTAACCACTGTAATCAAATTAACGAACGTGCTACTGTGGGCAACACTTAACAATATATACCGCATAGAGTTATGTACCATTAAATGAAAATTATTGCGTTGGCTTATAATTCATTCATTAACTTCAAATGCATAATTAGGACACAAGAAATACAAACTCATTTCCATAATTTTGCACAGTCACCATATTGACGTTATGAAATCTATTGAACTAAATCATACGCCAGTAGATTATAAGTTGTGTAAACATTCACCGTACTAAGTTTCACTGCGCTCGGATGGATAAATTGCAAGAGAAGTCTATTATTCAAATGTTTCACTTTCGCTTTGCCACCATATTGGTGCTGTACTTAGCAAGGTTTTGATACTTTATACATTGAATTTCTTTAGCACGGTAAAATATTTCAGGGATATATATGTAACTGTTGCGGAGGTATAGAATGCCCGTGAAATATTTCGCGCGGCCACCATGTTGGATTGGCAAAACATATTATAATTTGAAATAAATGGTTGAGTCTGACAGTAGTAATAGTATGTACTTACCGGGTTTCATGGAAATCGCTTCGGCCGTTTAGATTTTATTAGGGACACACACATACGCACACGCCCACACGGACAAAAGGTGATCTCATAAGCCTATTTGTTTCATAAATTAAAATGGGCTAAAATAGTTACAACTATGCTCATAAATTTGCCAGTAAGTAGGATATACATAGTATATTCATTAATAAACGTATGTTGTATCACATGTGTGAATAATGTGCGATAGGAGACATTGTGTTCAGTTTTACTCGTATTCTACAGGTATGCTTGGGGAGAAAATTAACATGATGGCCATATGGGCGGAGTTGCCTCTCACATTTTATTGTAATTGCCTTATTTGTCAGATATTCCCTACTCCTGGTCTTAAAACAATAGCCTCTATTGCATTAAGCAATTTACGAATACTTTGAATTTCCATTCGTAAGCAAAATTAAATGATGTAGCGGTTGTACTTATCCCAGTAAATTGGATCAAATGTGCACGGGTCAACGTTATAAAAACAACTATCAGCCTGTATACCACCAAATTGGTTCATACGATCGCATTAAATGGAGCGGAAACTACGCAATACAAAAGGATATAGAGACATTGTGGCGACATTTATCCGCAACTATAGGCTTTGTGCAACCCACACGGGCTGCTTCTATTGTTCAAATATTTTCCTACTCATTTCCTAAAATGAATTTATTATTATTATTGTTATTACTATTATTATTATTATTATTATTATTATTCTCATTATTATTAGTTTTATTTGTGTACTATGGTAGGACATTTTTATATAGCCTACTATTGTTAATACATACGGTTAGCTATCTGTCTGCAAGTAACGGAAAAATAATATCTCAAGTACGGGAAATCCAGCATTGACTCTCATTTTATTTTCAAAAGATTATTTAACTACAATAGAATTAATTTAAATGCTATAAATACATGAGACCACTTCCCTGATCACGCGTTGTGACTTAATAAGAGATGAAAGCAGGAGAAGCAACCATAGTGGTTGAAGGTTGCTTTTAAATAAGCAAGTTTGACATGGAACTCCAATATCATAGGGAGTTAATCCGATTGATAACACTTAATGAATGAAAGGTGTATTAAAATGGCAAGCAATGCCTTTTGCATAGAAATAATTCAGGGATTGCCGTAGGATAAAGCGAATCCCTTTATGAAATGAAAATCCATAGCCTGCTTCCAGTCTCCGACCGGGTCAGGAATGGAATGAATGAAGCCCCGAACTAGCGGCGAGGATAGGAATTGTACCGGCTGCCGAGGCCTGACGCACTCCTCTGGGGCAATCATTAAATGAATGACAGATGAAATGAAATGATAGTGGAGAGTGTTGCTGGAATGATATTTTTGACAGGGAAAACCGGAGTACCCGGAGAAAAACCTGTCTGCCTCCGTTTTGTCCAGCACAGATCTCACATGGAGTGACCGGGATTTGAACCACGGACCCAGCGGTGAGAGGCCGGCGTGCTGCCGCCTAAGCCACGGAGGCTTGAATCCCTTTATGATTGTTGTGAATTTCTTGTCACACTCGCAATTATTCTCCACTAGCAACCCGCCCCGGCTTCGCCCGGGAACAGTTTTGAATGCATTACGTGATAAGCGCTTTTATTTCGATGTCAATGAACTACGACCTATATCCGTTTTACGTCTTGGCATGATGGGTTAATATCACTGCAACGAATTCTTGTCTGACGGAATTTTAGAATGGCGAGGTGCATGAAAACAATTTCCCCTTCCGTCCAATCTTAACTAGACTGTGTATTTTTCGGAACGAAAGGTTCACAGGAGAAATTTAAGAAAAGCCGAGTTGCACTTCCAGGGAAACTCCAAACACTATCACTCTTCTCTGAAGTCTTAACTCAACACGACTTGACAGTTTGGCGCTGGCTGTATCTGGGATAATAGGCTCGCCCGCTAGCTAGGTTGTAACTAGGGCGGTAGGCCAGCCCCTAAATGGCTCGTAAACTGTCGCCTCAGTAATTGAATTTAAATTGTTGGAAGAAATGAAAACGTAAAACACTTATAGTGCGCGATGTATTGAATATATAGATATGCTCTCGGGGACTTTTTTGTTCAACGTTTTATGCTGAACAATTCTTATACTCATATTATATAGATATTTTTAACGGTTTACCCAGCGTAAGCTTACAAAGCGCTCAGGACGCCAGGTATTTTTTCGACTTTTTCACTGAAATCGTTACTGCTCGGCTTCCTTTGATCATAAATAAATTATTTTCTACAAAAATCATCCTCGAGATATCCTTTATAGAATAGTGAAGACCGCATCAAAATCCATCCAGAGGTTCTGGAGATTTCCCGTGACATCCATGAATCAGGGACTTTGTTTTATATTAAGTAGAGATTTTAAGTAATAAGCTAATATCTAAAATATAGCAACAGGCCAATAGTAAACTAAAAAAGCCTCGGAATCTCTGCCTTCTATGAATTAACCAAATGTGAAAATAAATTCTTTTGAACCGTCATGGTTTCTGTCAGTACGATTTTGTTCCTTCCAGGGTTAGTTCTGAAGTGCTAAAGAAATTCAACAAATTCATCTGTGCACGGAAGTGCATGAAGCAATGGCTTCCTTCGGGGGATTTCATGTCATATCCAAGTTTGCACGTAGCCACAATTCAAACCTGTATTTTAAAATATGGAGGAAGGTATGTGTCTGCAGCCCATCTGACTGCTGGCCTAGTAGAAGCTGAAAAACTTTGGGTGAGCCGAACGGGTGCCCGGCATATTAGATATATATATATATATTGAGACGGGGACGTGGCACCGGCTACAACAATGGCTGATAGATTGCCCATCATGGCTACGAAAGGGAAAGATATGTGTACTCCAAAGAAATTGGATACATTTCTCAATTGAATAAAGTGCAGCATTCAGTGCAATCGGTTAAATACAATACTATCGATTGCAGTTGAGTTGAACATACGTGATATGGAAAGTCCCTCACACAGTGTGTGTTCTATGTTGTATTTATGTGGGGAATGTGGTCACAATATGCTACTTCTTGTGGGCATGAATAGAATTTGTTATCGATCGGCATATAGACATTCATGAATGGTCTGCACTGTTTGGCCAATGATTTCCATTAGGTGTGAGGTAACCTGAGGAATCCTCAATATAAATTGGCAGTATTAAATTATGTACCAGAACCGCGTTTTGCCACGACATATGTTTCACACAGTGAACGACATGACCCCAGGCAGCCGAATTCTCGTGGGAGCAATAGTCATTCATCACATTGGCAGAATACGAATGTGTTTTGTATATGAAATTGTAGTAATTCGTCATGTCCACCTTGCTGCTTCACCTGCCTTCATAGTGAAACCAAGAGATGACTAGGGGTTTAAGATAGAACAGTTAAATCCCCGGCCAAGCTGATAATTCACAGCTACCCTAAATGCAATTTTTAAATAATGTTCTACATCCACTCTTGAAAAAACATCGTGGAGGTGCATTATTGTAATTCTCGGTGTTCTTATATAGTGGGCAGGAAGCTTGAAGGAGTAAGGCTATCACAACATAACAGATTACCATAAAGGATTAATGCCTACACAAGCATAGATATGCAGGACATTGATCTCATCAGCATTCAAATGAAGTCCCAAAACCTCCACTGATAATAAATAGAATCCGATGAACATTTTTCGACACAGGTTTTACTTGAAAGAGGTTAAATTATGAAACTTTAAACGAAATACATAAGCCTATTGCATACAAGCTGTGACTTATAACGTGATCACAAGCAGGCTCCTCCGAGTGTTCACATCTCACTGCTGTGCTATGGCTGGGACTGCCCACCGCGCCCACCTCCCCCACTCAAAGCTTCCCAACGTTGGTAGATTAAAATGTACAAAATCATAATGGACAAAATAATTAAATTAATCCAGGACAGCGTTTTAATTTGCAGACGTGATTTTTCTTTTATCCTTGAGAAGGTAGTTCCTTGATGAGCTTAAGGCCCAACTTTTGACAAAATTAATAAACCAACCAATGATATACCTATTTGACTTATTTAGAATAATATCTTGAATTCGGAATGAAGTTGTTAGTTAGTTATTGTTGCTTAAAGGGGTGGAAGAGCAAGGTCATCTGCCCCTATGAATTAAGTTGGGAACACTGACACTTGGTTCCATACATATAATCTGAGATATTGAGTCTATTAATTCAGAGGGGCGTGGTGGCGCAGCGGTCAAGCTGTATGCCTCTCACCAAGGCGGACCGGGTTCGATTTCCGGTAAATGCATGTGAGATTTTCGAAGTGAAATGCCCTGTCCTGTGGTTCGGATTCCACGTAAAAAGGAGGTCCCGTGGCTCATGATAGCGAGGTTAACGGTCACGTTAAACTACAAGCTGGCTTGCTTTTTTCTATTAATTCACAGTTGGTAGCCTTCGTGACTCTGATAATAAGCACAGATATATATTTTAAGGCAGGGGTTACTAACTTCCCAGTCCGTAGACCCCTTGACACAGGACAAAGAACTCAGCGACCCCTTCTAAGCTTTGGCATGAACCAAACAATAATATTACAAACTTAAATATTTATTGTTTTTTAGTTCAATGGAAATGATATTAGTTTAAGTTTTAAGACATTCGCACAGAAAAATGAATTTCATTAGCAAAATTATTATATAATAAAATTGCCAAACACAATTAATGTGAACAGTGAAGCTGCTTATGACTAATTAGGTCTTCAATATTAGGTTTAATATTTGTTAATTTCAACATTACGTCACTCTCAATTTCAATTGTAGATCTCCACCTAGATTTCAAATATGTGAGATGAGAAAATGCGGTTTCACATATATAA
The DNA here is from genome assembly GCA_946902985.2 of Meconema thalassinum. Taxonomy (NCBI): domain Eukaryota; kingdom Metazoa; phylum Arthropoda; class Insecta; order Orthoptera; family Tettigoniidae; genus Meconema; species Meconema thalassinum. The sequence continues at coordinate 719,694,961 of OX336389.2, forward strand.
GTAGTGGGGAACATTATCAAGCACCTCAAAGACCTTTTCGAGAGTTCAGGATAGTCATTTACGGCACTAAACAGAAAGTCTGTTAGTTGCAATTGTGAAAACTGCAATTTCATTGAACTGTCAGTTGAAAGTTCTGCCAATGAATCTCCTTCCTGTGGAGTGAGAGATAGGTTGGTTGAAAGCCCATCAGCAAATGGATTCCTTATCCACATTTCCCTTTCATCTGTTACTGGAAAATACTCCCTTAACGGCATGTGGAGTAGCTCCAAATGTGACTTAATAAGACCGAGAATCTCCTTTGGAACATGTTCTCCTGTCATCTGGATGAAATCTGCCATAAAAGGGAAATGCTTGAAGATTTCACGGCCTAATTTTTGAATCCAAATCTTCAGTTTCTTAATCATTCTCTCAGTTCTATCTCTAACCTGAAAAATATTGATGGCAGAACCATACAGGATTAAATTAATTCCATTGAAATGGCTGAAGATATCAGCACGATATGATAGCTTCAAAATCCAGTTAAAATCATGGAATCTGTCCTTCAGCTCGAACTTGGAATCATGCAGAAAGAGACTGACTTCATCCCTCAGTTCAACTATTCTGCCCAGTACTCTTCCTCGGGAAAGCCATCTCACTTCGAAGTGAATTAACAGTTGCTTGTGATCACTTCCCGTGTCTCCTCAGATTTTACGAAACAACCAAGAACTCAAACGGCGCGACTTAATAAAATTCACAGCCCGAACTACCCCATCAAGGCAATTCTTTAATTCTGATGGCATGTTCTTTGCAGCTAAAGCCTCTCTCTATATGTAGCAATGAACCCAAAATACAAATGGCGCTACAGTAGTTTTGATCATAGTAATCAGTCCACTTCTTGTACCACACATTGCTCTTGCTCCATCACTGCTAACACCAACACATTTACTCCAATTAATTCCATTGTCAATTATGAACTTGTTTACAATCCTAAACAATTATTCTGATGTGGTATGTGATGGTAGATTTGTATAAATAATAAAATCCTCTTTGAATTAACATTCGTAATCATAACGGATGAAACAATTACATTTGAATGATTAGTAATGGCAGTGCTTTCATCTGACTGGATAGCAAACAAGTAGTTCCGTGACGAACTATACATATAGCCTTTTTTCATATATCCAACTTACGTTAATTGCCTCTATCAACATATAGAATTTCAGTTTGATTGCTGTAATAGGTTCGTACATATTGAGAACCGTCTAAATATTTCGAATGGTCGCCACGTTGGATTTTTATATATGTAAGTCTTAGAGTTATTATTATTATTATTATATGAAGATTATTGTGTAGGAGTTTTATTCAAACATCAATCGCATGATTAGGACACAAGAAATAGAAACGTGATTTTGAAATTTCGCTCAGCTGCCATTTTGTGGTTATGAAATTAATTTAAATGAATTAGATCTCAGTGGATTATAATTTATATAATTATTTATGTTCGACCCTGACTATTATGTGTCTGAGAACTGTATCATAATGATGGTCAATATAACACTATTTTTCATTATGAAACAGTTTTTCCCACCAATCACAGCTCAAGAAACAGTTGTTTGACCAATTAGATAAGGATGCCTTCGCGCATGCGCTCAAAATCCAACATGTCTATATAAATTACCGAAAGTTCACCGTCCATATGTTTGCGTAAATAAACTGGTGAATATGAGACAAGAAATAGCACTGTACCTTAACATACGCAAATCCAATTTCTACACAGCGCGTTAATTTCAAACGACTACGGTGACAGTTTTACTGAATACTGGTTCACGATCTGCACATATGGCGTTGAAGCACACAGAGCGCATGCGTCGGTCGGCCAGAGATCTTGGAACACGGAGATATGCTACCTAGCGCACCACCCGATCACAAAATTCTAGTTACTGAACAGATATTTATGAATATTTTTGTTAAAACATGTAATAAAGTTATAAATATCGTCGAACATAAACAGTCGTATGCAACTCGCCTATAATGGTAATTAAGACACTCGTATGGAAATTATAAAACTCGCTAAAGCTCGTTTTATAAACATACTCATGTCTTAATTATAGCCATTATAGGCTCGTTGCATAATGTACTATTAACGTACGGTACCAAGTTTCACTGCACTCAGATGGTTAAATCGCGAGAAACGTCCGTTTAAATATTAATATTTCGCGTCTCCGCCTTGTTGGATTTGTGCTCACCAGTTTATTGAAAGTCCCATACGTGAACTTATATTTATAGCCTCTATCAACATACAAAATTTCAAATTGATTGCTGTCATAGACTAATAGATATTGAAAACCATGTAAATATTTCGGATGGTCACCATGTTGGAATTTTACATATGTAGGCCATAGAGTTATGTATTATTAGATGACGACTATTGCGTGGGTTCATTATTCAAACGTTCAATTTAATCGCATGGTTATTACATAAGAAATTAAAACTTAATTTTAAAATTTCGCACAGCCGCCATCTTGAGGTTAGGTAAACAATTGAACTACATTAGATGCCAGTTTATTATAATAAGTATATACATTTTCTGCACCATATTTCACCGCGTTCAGATGGTTATATCGCGAGAAGAGTCTATTTAAAAGTCTTAACTTAAACACATACACACACTGGGACAAAAGATGATCTCATAAGCCTATTTATTCATAAAGTGAAAATAGGCTAAAAAATAGGCTTAGGAGATGACCTTTTGTCCATGTGGGTGTTTGCGTGCGTATGTGTGTGTGTGTGTGTGGTTCCCCTTATAATAACTTCTAAACGACTAGAGCGATTTCAATGAAACTCGGTAAGGTCCTAGCACCATTATAGCCAACCCCGACCATTCCATTCCATTTTTATTACGTCCCACAATTCAACATGGCGGTTGTGCGAAATATTTCACCAGCATTCAATATCTCCGAAACTATTACCGATATCGCCACGAAATTATGTACAGTGATAAAGGGCACTACTAGAAATTCACCTATGAGACTTTCAAAAACCTGGTAACTACAAATCCAACATGGCGGCCAAGCAAAGTGGAGACTTTTCAATAGAGTTATCTCGCGATTTAACCATCGAAACGCAATGAGACTTAGTACAGCAAATGTCTATACACATTGCAATAAACTGGCATTTAATTTTGTTAAATTGTTTACATATCCTCAAAATGGTGGCTGTGCGAAATATTTCACCGGCATTCTATATCTCCAAACTGTTACTGATATCACTTTGAAAGTTTATAGACTACGGTGATAAAGGGCACTCCAACAAGTTTATCTATGTAACATGCAAGAACCTGTAAAGTACAAAACGAACATGGCGGTCAAGCGAATTTGAAACATTTTAGAAGACTTTTCTTGCGATTTAACCGTCTGATTGCAGTAAAATATGGTACAGTATATGTTTATACATATTGTAATGCACTGGCATCTAATTTAGTTCAATTTTTTTCATAACCTCAAGATGGCGGCTGTGTGAAATTTGAAAATTAAGTTTTTATATCTTGTGTCGTAATCATGCGATCGATGTGAAAGTTTGAATAATGAACCTACGCAATATTTTTTTTCTCTAATGGTACATACATTTATGACCTATACATATAACAATCCAACATGGCGACCATCCTACATATTTACACTGTTCTCAATATCTACGAATCTTTTACAGCAATCAAACTGTTTTTATTTTGTTCTTCGAGGCTATGAACATAAGTACACCTATAGGACTTTCAATAACCTGGTGAGCACAAATCAAACATGGAGGCGACGTGAAGTATAAATATTTGAATGGTCGTTTCACGCGATTGAACAAACCGAGTGTATGATTTTAGTGCTTTTCAGTCGGTCAACACGACTGTGTTGACAGACTGAAAAGCACTAAACTCTTGTTTACTAAGGCAACACTGAAAAATGGCTTCAAACCCCACAACAATCCGAGTACTGTAAAACTTGGTGCGGTAATTGCCCATACAGATGTTCATCCACTGGCATCTAATTTATTTCAATTGTTTTCATAACCACAAGATGGCAGCCGTGCGAAGTTTTAAAATCACGTTTTTACTTCTTGTGTCCTAATCATGCGATTCAAGTTTGAATACTACATGTACACAATAATCCTCGTGTAATAGTACATAACTCTAAGACCTACATATATAGAAATCCAACATGGTGACCATGCGAAATATTAGACGGTTCTCAATATCTACGAATCTATTACAGCAATCAAACTGAAATTGTGTACACTGATAGAGGTTTATAACATAAGTATGATATTTGAAAGGATGCTTTAGTTCTTCACGGAACTACTTTTTTGATAAATGAAAATTGGGTAATAATGTAAAGTCTTGAATTCTCTTTATCAATGTCTCCCGAATGTTTCCCCTTTTCAACGATGAGTAGAGACACTACATATGCAGCAAGAACAGCACTTTCTTTGCTGCCACCAGTGACAGCATACATACTTTTTTTTTGTTTGTTACGCAATACTTCAGCTTTTGCTTCAAATAATTCGTGGATTTGTTAACAAAATCTGGGTGTTTTGTTTGCATACGTCGAGAGAGTTTTGCTGGTTTTATGCGTCCATTGGATAGAACTTGGTAGCAAATAACGCATTGCGGACAAAGCACTTCTCGTATGTGAATGGAAATTAAACCCCAAATGTATGTATGTATTCGAATATTTACGGATCTTATTTCCTTTACTTTCACGTGGGCCTACCACATTTTCAGTACTTCAACCAGCGTTTGTGATACCACTAGTACTCGTAACATTCTCTTCAGTTTTTGCGATATTACTGGTACTTGTGACATTTTCAACCTCTGTTGAAACGTTGTTTCTGATACCACTAGGATCTTCAACATTTCGTGTCCCCAAAAAACGTTTTACACAACCATTATTGAGCCAACGATCCTTCTTATAACGTACTGCATTGGATACACAAGCTTCGATGGCTGCTAGCAAACTATGACAAGCTAGCAAGCAGCGACTAGTCCCATAGAAGTGCGCGCAACCCAACGCAGTGTTTCCAATTGCTAAGTATCAAAATTGAGCTACCCTACGATAAGTGGCAAACTAGCTACCAAAATTATGACTTGTTGCGTCACCGCCGTTTATCGGCTAGAATGTTTTAGATTTTACAATCCAGATTGGGTATCCTCTATTTTATGTTAAAACGTGGTGGGAGCCCCAAATATATTGTCGCGAGGACCACTTTGGAAACCTCTGTTTAAGGGCATATATTTCACATAGAAAGTGTTGTTAAAATATGTTTGTTAGCATAGAAGTTACTTGCATTTAATTGTAAACATTTTCATCAAGAATGCAATTGTCAATTGTCATGAAGAGGATTCAAAATTATATAGATCATTTATCAACAGTTTGTAGCCCTTGGGATTCTTAAAATATGCAGCGTAATATCACTGAAGACATACACTGAAAAAATGAAATTTGGTTACAACATATAGTCTATTTATGTCAGTATGGAAGCTACATGCAGTTTGACTTAGAAATATCAGCACGCGGAGAATCAGGTTAACCACACGGTTGGATATTGGTGGCTCAAATTAACCTTCCGAGATATCCAACATTGGGTTCAACTTCAGTTGTGTTTTTTAGCAGTTGGCCACAATGGCATAATTTTGAAATAAAATCTTGAGGTGTCCTCGTGTAGATTTTTACTCATACCAAATTTGGTTTTGATAGGAGCAGCCGTTTATGAGTTGACAGGAGACCCACACATACTGTACATAAAATACAGACAGACACAATTTTGAGATTGAAATCCTTAGTCTTCTATTTCATCAGATTGACACATTGTGAAAAGTAGCTTCAAAACTGGAAAGCAATAATGTATGCATTAGTAAGCAAGAATCCCTAATGCGTATGCCCATGTAATCGCTAATTAATGAATGTTTTGCGCAATTAACCCTAAGCTTGGCTAGAAAGGATTATCGTGTAAGGAATCTCGTTAGCATTAACTATAAGAGTATCGCACAATTTAGCGAGCAGCTGTTTCCTTCATAATACAGTATAAGTAATTTAAATCGATAATCCACCGTCTATTGAAACTATTATGCCGTAACTTCGCAAGACGGTACAAATCATTTGATCTGTAGACTACAGAGCACGAAGTCTGCAAAATAACTAACTCAAAATTGCTGATGGGCGTGCTTATTAAATATTAAAACCAATTGCTATGGATGCGGTTATGCACTTAACGTGGACGTTAGAACACTAGGAGCACTAACAATAGTCGTACGATTTATCACAATTAGGTTAATTATTTAGCATGCAGTCGCAAATTTTAAAATATATATTATTAAAATCGATTATTACGTAGCTATAAGAGCTATATTGATTAACCTTCGTAATAAAGATGATTATGATAATTGCTGTTTAAAGGGGCCTAACATCTAGGTTATCGGCCCTCCTTGGTAAAATGCTAGAACAATTCTGAAGGAAAATATCAGAGAGCCGATACGTTTAAGATACCACTGATCATACCGTTAAAACTAAAATCAATTACTCACGAAGTATGTTGCACAATTGGCGTAAAGGTTAACAAGATAGGAGTATCTTATACGAGTCCTTACCAGTATTAGTCATAAAACTGTCACACTGAACATGGCGTTCAGTAACCACCCTGAATGTATAAGTTACAATTACAAACCCACCGTCTATTAGAACTACAATGATGAAACATCGCAAGTAGCAAGATTCACACACGAGATATTCTCCGTAAAAGGAACAAGATCAACGACTTCATACATTTAATATGGTGGGTGGGTTATTCAACCGGCAATGTTAATTACTCACGTTACAACAAAGTAATTACAACGAAGTATTAATGCACGGGGAGACTTATAAAAGATCCACCTTTGCACTAATTATAATGGTATTGAACATACGTGTTCTGACAACGCCATCTTGAGAATGTAAAAAATGTTAAAATTGGTAGCGTTAAATCTAAAGCAGTTAGAATTACGACCCTCAGCACGGTGGTGGACTCATGCAGGACGCATTCTATGCATAGGCACAAAATCAGCGAATTCACATGTGTGTGTGTGACATGGCAGATTTTTATAACTTACTCTAATCACAATATGGACCATGCAATTGCGTATTACTAACCGTACAACACGTTAATAGTCCACCCTAATTCTATGAAATTATACTGCATGATATGGAAAACGAGGTATTATTTCGACCAGGAATTTAGGTTAAAATATGCCATATGTTCTTCACTGAATATCTTGTTTTTTAATATAAATGGCAACCCTGCCAGCTCCAACGGCAGAAGATCCACGTGACACGCAGAATAATCAGTCACTAGTAGGCCTACATGGGTTATTGTTAATGGCTGCAATGGCGCTGGTTTGATTCCCCTCTCTGCCAAGAAATGTAATTATCGTTTGGGGTTCCGGGGTTTCACTGAAATGCAAAGCAAAAGTGATGTCGACTTGCATCTGGCTAGTGGGTCACACGAACCTACCTAGGTAGACTGATGGCCAAGGTTGTTTTTGTTTCGATTGTAGTTAACAACTTGGTAACAGTTTATGATTGTTTTATAATGAGATGTAATCGTATATTTATCCAAGTATGGCTTCAGAACTAATACTACACTAATTACCCTCTGCAAAACGAAGGGTTATTTCCTGCCGTCAAGCTTGAAGGCTGTATGAATTGCGCTTCAAGGTGCAGGTGAGCCATATTGATCAACCGCTTGCTTCATTCCTGATTCGTGATTCTGCCTTCTTATCAGCCTACTACATCACCCCCGCTGTTTCACCTCTTGTGCATACTCTCTCTGTCAAGGGCCGTTGATCGTTGTTTGATTGTGGATACTTAACAAGTTACGCCAACTGTGGAGAAGAACCAAACTTAACTTACAGAAGCGAGATGGTCGCAGTGAAGGAAGAACTTGTGTTGAGTTGAAAGAAAAGCCCCGGACTAGCCAATGCCAATGATCTGTAAGTTCCTTTTGACTGAGTAGTCCACGCATTTCTATATCGGTGCAAGTTATTTCTCTACGAAAATATTATAACAAGAAATACCAATTTTGGTTTTATTTTAATAACCTTATAATAGCAAGGAATACCTATGTAAACTATAGCTCAGGGAATATAACGTATAAATAAGTTGGTGGGGAATACGCGTAGTACGCGGCTAACAATTCTAAAAATAATTGCAATAAAGTAGAATAATAAAAGCTAACGTGCTATCCCCGGCCGGGGTTAATTGCTATTGCTCTTCTTGTTGCATTCACATGCTGCTCATTTTTCTCACAAACTTATTGACGGTCACTCAAGGGGCAGCGTGATTGGTCGGAAGTGTAATTGCAGCTCTAATTGCTCATGCTTTCTTTAATGATAATTAGGGATATTTGTTATACGTCCCTTTTAACTACCGAGTCTTGTAAAGACGCTGGGGTGCCGGAATTTATGCCACGAAGGGGATCTTCAAGGTGTCAGTAAATCTACTGACACGGCTCCCTCGCATTTGCGCACACTCAAATGCCAGCTGACTACGCTAGGATTCGATCCTAAAACCATGCTTCCTTTCATGTTCACTTAAAGCATGAGTAAAATTTATAAAATGTACTTTTTTCAGTATTTCTGCCGAGGTTTAAGCTTCTGTTCAACAGATTTTGATATGTTATTGGAACCTATGTTCCGACAAGGCATTATATTTGATTGTTATTACGTGTTTGAGATAAGAGTGGCACTGAACTTGTCTGCGCTGGTGTAAGTAAGCTAGCGAGGTTAAGAGCCGATGTCGACACCGGGATTCGAACCTACGATCTCCAAACTTGCTGCAGCTACCCGCGCAGTAGTAGTGCACAATTTAACGAGTACGGCTACGCCGGGCAACATTCAAGAATCCGGCCACTACTCCACGACGTGGTATATAATGCAAATGAAGTAAGAAAACCTTTGTTGAATACACGATACAACGTAATCACCTCTCGCTGCACAACAAATCCTACAAGAAAACAGGGTATTTTTACTGTTGTAGTCGAAGTACCACATGTGGCGCTAGAGAATAAGGTTAGAACGAATTAATTATCTGAATTATACTGTATTCCTAGAACATTTTGCAACTTACAACACATTTCTTCCATCAGGTCAACAAAAGGGGTAAATACTTACACAAGAATTACAAAACTAAACAATTTTTGGGACTTTACAGCACCTTAGTCATCTCGTTCTTTTAGGTGTGTGTGAAATATATATGATAACCTGTGTCATTGTGATGGCTGTCCAGGCAGTGGCAGTAGTGGCTTGAGCTTGAATTCTCAGTGTAGCCTAATTGGTATTATTACATTCAAGATTTTCATTTGGAACTGTTTTGCATTTCAGACTCCTGTCTAGTCTGTACAGACTCTGTTTGCGAACATGTAACCACCATGATCCCCTATTCGCAGTTATCACTGCGGCCTCCTCTGCTTCTACACTTCTTACTTTGAAAACGTTAAACATTGAAGCTAACCATTGTCTCCTAGGTCTACCTCTTTTTCTCTTACCCTCTATAGCCAAACTCATTAACCTCTTAGGTCATCTCCCCTTCCACATTATCCTCACATTGACGCCCTCCATCTGAGTCGGCTTATACGGACAGCTTTATCTAGCGTGTTCATTTCTAACTTAGCCTTTGTCTCTTCATTACCTGTACGGACCTGCCATTGCTCCCATCTACTTGTACCGGAAATCATTCGTGTTACCCTCAGGTCAGTTACCTCTAGTTTATGTATTAGATATCCAGAATCTACACTGGTCTCATTTCCATACAGCAAAGTCGGTATAAATAACATGCTGCCCGATGTTGGAAGAGTTCTGTCGCTAGATTATTTTCTTTCGTACAGAATATTGTAGATCGCAACTGCATTGGCTTTTGTACTTCTCGACTCTATTTCCTTCGCCATAGGCTACTACCATCCTGAAAGAATACACAGCCTAAGTATTTAAAATGTTCCACCTGCTGCAATTTAGTTCCTTCTACCTAGCATTCTAATTTCTAGCGTTTCTTCCTTGCCGACATAACCTTCCGCTCTGAAATACTGATCTTCATGCCATACTTCTTACATTTCTGTTCATGTTTTAACATGTTAGCTTGTAAGCTTCCAACAGAGTCCGTCATTTGAACCAGGTCATAAGCATAGGGCAGACTGCTTACCTGGTTTCCACCTAATTGAATCCCACCCTGTCAGTTTATGTCCTTCAGAAAATGGTCCATATACTGTATATAAAATAAACAGTAGTAGTGAGAGGTTACAGCCATGTCTCACTTCTGTAATAACCCTGAGACAATAACTCATTCTCCCATCAACTCTCACTGGAGCCTGATTATCAACACAAATACTTTTGATTGCTTGTAGCAGCCTTCCACCTGTACCATAATCCCTTAGGATGTTGAGCATCTTCTCCCTGGGTACTCTATCGTAAGCTTTCTCGTGCCAGCACCTTCATCTAGCGTGTTCATTTCTATTTAGCTTTAACCTCTAATGGTACAAAACACAAACACAACTGTCTATTCTTTCGTAGCATTTCTCAATATCTTGGCTCGTACTGATAATTTGATCTTGACATCCTCGAAATGGTCTAAGGCCACATTGGTTTTCATCCATCTTACTCTCGGCCTATGATCGAACTCTCCTTTCTACAATACCTGAGCAAACTCTGCCCGGGTCATTTAAATAGAAATGCCTCTCTAGTTATTGCAATCATTTCTGTTAACTTGCTTGTAAATTAGGCCTATTACTGATTTAGCCCAGTCAGAGGGAACATTTCCTAAAACCCATGCCAATTGGATTATTCTATGCAATCATTTCAGCCCTGCTCTCCCACTATACCTTACCATTAATTGCCGAATTTTATCCACCCCTGCCGCTTTGTGGCGTTGCAGTTTGGTATAATTAAGTCCATAATATTACAGGCTTACAGAAAATTTTCAAAGCTTACAAAGCACAAATAATACACTGAGTCGCAAAATATGTAACGTTTTACATGTAGATGCTGGCAACTCAGGCGGTGCAGGCTTGTTATCAGTCGACAATAATCATTATTGTAATCAATCGGACATGGAAGACAGAATCTCAATATTCCGGTCCGAGTATTATACGCTAGCGTAGGACATGGATCAGGCACTGAAAATCTTCGCGACTAAAGTCTTCCCTGCCCGACAAACAGGTTTTGTTGAGAAGTTCGTGTCAGTTTCGAGTCGTGTGCAGTGGATTGGAGTTTGCTTTAAACAGGCGGAGAACATATACTAAGAGACCTCCTTGAGAGACACCCCGTCGAGGCTCAGTGTCTAACATTACTGGCTGTCGCATCTAAAGTCTGGGTTCGATTCTCAGTTCTGCCAAAAATAAATTCTGGGCTGAGGGCGGGAATGGGGTACGCTCAGCCTCGTGAAGAACACTAAGAAGAGATGTTTTCGATACCTACTTCAACCATCCTCGAAATGGTTTTCCATGGCTTCTCACTTCCACTCCAGGTAAATGTCGGGCTGGTTTCTAACTTAAAGCCACGGCCATCTCCTACCCAATCCTAGCTTTCAATTAGAAACAAACACACTAATGCAACCATCACAATAACACAAATTATCAGTCAAATTCAAAACACATTCAAGTACACGGGGCTACATGACCACGATGTCGCAAAGCCCCTGGATGAAACAACAAAACACAAGAACAACTTTCTTGAGAGTGGACAATTTGAAACATGTGTTTCAAAAATATATATAAGGAGAAAAGATGAAACGTAGTTTAACCCGACAGTGGTATCGCTAAGAAAAGTTACGCCAGTGGTATCGTGGGGTATGAGGTACCCAATAAAACAATGCTCTGTATGTAACATTTAATGAACAACATGAATATTATTAGTGGTACACATTGTCACTTGGAGCTTTATGAACGGCCCCAATAATGAACAGAAGAATACAAACTCATTGTCACAGACCAACAATGTCTTATATACAATAACACAATTCACTCAAGAAAAGAAACGGATCATCCTTCTTCAATTCCCACGACCGGAATACATTGTGCACAGATGGGGTTTATGTGTTCCATACATAAGTATACATCACACGTCGCACACCTATAACGAGATTTTCGGTCCTTGCCTCGGGGGCAGTAGTGACAGCACCGCATTGTTGTTGTCTTTTTCGTGGCTGGCTCTCCAGCGCTGGGTGTCTTGGAGCTACTTCTCTTCACTTTACTGGTCAATTCCCGAGGAAGGTTTGTCAAATGTTGTCTTTTATGGATCTGGCCTTCAACAAGCTGCAGGGAAAGATTTTTTAAAAATTTCCTCCTCACAATCTCTTGCTTACAATTAGCCTCAAATATAATTTTTCCATTGATTCCTGCGACATTCAGTACTGAGAAAAATACTGTCAGAGGCCATCTTCTACTGTTCCTGGCAACGTTATAGGTTGCTGATAGCTCATCAACAACGTCTACACCACATTTAGTTAGGTTGTAGAAAGTATTCATTTCCGGTTTGGCCTTATCTCCTGTTGATGCATCAATACTGGCATCGTGATGCATTGTGGATAACAAAAGAACAACTTTACCCTTCTTAGGTACATAGGACACCAGCGTTGTGTTACCAGAGAACCCGAACACACTTGAATATTCACCTCAGTTTCTTGTGTTAAGAAATTCAGGAGGGATTTATTTCTTATTCCTCTGTAAAGTTCCTACCACAGTTATCCTGTACTCATCTACCAATGTCTGAGCTAAGGTGTAGCTGGTAAACCAGTTGTCACACGTGAGATTCCTCCCTGAGTTTGCTATGGGGGCAATCATACGCTCTACCAGGTCGCTAACTTTGTTGCTTTGCTGGAATGGCCCTTCTGGTTGCTGGCCTACATAAATTTCAAGCTTTGCAGTGTAAAACATTCTTGCATCTACTAAAGCAAATATCTTGATGCCATATTTAGCGGGTTTATTGGGCATATAAACTCGAAACGAGCACCGTCCACTGAAAGCCTCCAATTTTTCATCTAGTGTCACATACTCCCCCACAGAGTAATGCTTTGCACAGTTACCAACAAATATTTCAAAAACTTCCCGAATATGGGTCATTTTATCAATTTCTTTCCGGGCATCCCTTGTTTCGGGGTCATCGAATCTGAGGTGGCGTAGCAAAAATCGAAAACGGTTTAGAGACATGACGCTCCTGAAGATTTCTACGCCAGTTCCGTCAGTTGTCCACAATTCTTCCAAATTTACATGATTGGCCCTCTTCGTACCAGCTAGATAAAGAATACCAAACACTGCCATTATTTCACATTCATCTGTATCTCGTGCCACTGACTGACTAGCCCCATAACTCTCCCTTATTTTGATTATTCTTCTATTAGTGCAGGTAACAATTCGTCCAACTATATCCGGTGAAATAAAAAGGGAAAAACACTCCAATGGAGTTTTTGCATTTTTGGCGCCTCCTACAACGCCTGGTAAGTGAGTTATAATATTGTGCCTACGCGTTCGAACATTGGGCAGAGGACACACTTTTTTCCACTTAGTCACACCATCTCTCCCTTGAAAATAGTTTGTAGAATGATTTTCCGATTCAATTTCCTACTACAGCTTCTAATTCTGAGTCACTATTATGATCGCTTGTATCTACAAAATCCTCTTCTGAATCTGAATTCGAATCAATAGCTTCCTCTTCTTCCTCCAGCCACTTCGCGATTTGGTTTGTATGTTCAGCATGGAGATCCATCTACAGTTTGGAAAAAAAGGAAATAACTGTGTGAAATTATTGAAGCGATAAGTGGCTGTAATTACCCAATTCCATATCCAAATATGCGCTTTAATGATAAAATTCCCATTTTTCTTCCCCCCCCCCCTCCCCCCGCCCCTTAAACAATCATGTACAATTCAGTAAAACCTTAGGAGCAGATGACCTCGTAGTTCCGCCCCTTAAAACAACAATAACTAACTAACTCAGTAAAACCTTACCCTGCATTGTCCTGTTTTCCAAACGCGAGTGGTATCGTGGGGTGTGAGATGCCCAGCGCACTTTCAGACTAGTCACCAAGAGATCTGACTTGAAACTAACTGTTCAGAATGTGACCTTCCCAAGGTCTCTCTCTACCTGCAGCTACACAAGTCATGAACCAAGTAGATCATACCCTCTGTTAGAAATAAACAGAACTATTACCACCTGGGTACGTCACACCCCACGATACCACTGCCGGGTTAACAGACGTTTACTATCTGAAAACGCCCATGTGGAGAGGAGGTAGCCACGACTTTTATTTAGGTGACATCCCGACATTTTCCAGGAGCGGAAGTGGGAAACCATGGAAAACCACTTGTATGATGGCTGAGGTTGGAAAAATAACCAATTTCTTCTAACTCACGAAGCAGATCTAACTTAAGACCAGAATCATATTTTTGGTAGAGCTGGGAGTCCAACCCAGACCTCTGCGGTGGCAGAAAAATATGCTAGCCACTGCGCTATGGGATGAACATCCATGAAATCCACACTATTAAAATGTATGTAAAATAATGCTAACTCCATTCTAGCCTAGACTCGGAGGCCCTTGAATCAGTGGAATGTAGAGGCTTCCACCCTTCATGACCAGCACTAGATGGGATGGAGGTGTCAGCATCATTCCCGGTCACCATCGCTCCCAGGAATTAGAATTTATGATATGTCACAAATATTTCTACCGTAAGCTCTACGTTTTTGCCACATAAGTTATAATTACGTAGTGTAACATGCACCTGTCCTCAATCACAATTCCTTGTTACTATTACGTCTACAATACGTAACCCATAACATAATTGCTTGCTAAAATAGCTTGTTCATGAAAGCAAAAGTTGAAGGCATGTCTCACTCCCTACAAGTACGATGATTATAACGTCTGGATTACTAGTCCAAATATGCCTACTCGTACATAAATGTCAATGAAGTACACACGTCGGGGTTCTGTATTTGGGATTTTACTGACCACAATTTATATTGAAGATAACTTAAAAAGAACTTCCAGGTTTCCTTCTTTTTCAAGTAACCCTTTGAGTTTACATGGAAAATACACCAGAAAGCAGCTCACAACGTATCATGGCTCTTTGTTACTATTATGTCCACAATACATGATCAATAACAATTCCTGTAGTTCTGTTCAAAGAGCAAGTTTAATTTGGGGAGAAATACATTCAGTTTTTGGATTCCACATAAAGAGAAGTAGGATGTTCAGGTAAACTGAAAGTCGAGTATAGGTAGTGCGCGTTATTCTATTTAAAATAAAAGAAGGGGCAGATGACCTCGCTGTTCCACCCATTAAAATAACAATAATCATCAACATCAAACGAAAGGAAAGGTACAAGAGGCTGTAGTTCCTTGATAGAAGGTTGTAATTTTTTTGCGGTTGCACTATATAATTTCTTTTGTTCTCATAAGAGTCTGGCATGAACTCTGCATTATAATGACATAAACCTAGTTCTCCAGTCTGCCATGTTAATTGGTCACTGGGTTGATCTATGATAACCATTGATTTGCGTTTATGTATATTAGACGCGTGGTAACTGGCAAGTCTTTCCTTCACGCCACCAGGAGAGAAAAAATAAGTCATGCTTATCTTAAGGTCAGTCAGCTTAGCATGACTTTTACCTAAGCATATTGCATGCGATTAGTTTTACTTGGCGTGGAATAAATACTCCGCAATGGAATTATTGTTTAGTGGTATAGCCTATCTATTGATTTATATCGTGCTTGTTGAATCCTTCTTACATACCATATATATGTGAATGTGAGAACTCTTTAGCATTCAGTTTGGCCGTTCTAGTGTTGTTGTGGAAACCAAGAAGATAAGGTTAATACGAGTTTTATTATATTTGAAGTTGATTAGGATTCATGTTAAATACGATTTTACCAGCATGATATTTACAGTTGTTTAATCATTGGAGAGGGAGAATGGTGTCACCCTCCCGTAGTAAAGACTTGACTTCACTCGAGAATTTCTTCCATCTATATAACATATTCAGAAACAAGCGTGTGTGTGTATGTCCGAGTGAAAGATCGTCACGTCACGTGCCTGGGTCTGCAGGTCACACAGCACGTGGTTAAACATTTGACGAGAATATTGAGGCAGGCTGGCAGTTAACCTGGGAATAGCATGTCAAGATTACAAGCCATTCAAAAGCATTTTAGTGTGGATGTCACGAACACTTCCCAATTGGCCAATTCACTGTGGAATAAGTTTAACTTGCGAAGATAAAGGGCTCCTTTTATAACTGAACTAAGAAGTTGGCAACTCTACGGAGAATTTGGTTCAGTAATTCACTGAGATCAATATGCTGGTCTTGAAACACTGCAAGTTATTCTACTTACCTTTTCACATTTTGGCTACTCTATGTAAAATACTCCTCAGACTGGCAGGCTATTATATTCTACACAAATGCCTGAGATTATACACACAAGTTTCGTTCATTACATGACATTTTGAGATTCGGGGAATATGTGTAATTATGGGTACAAGATAATCAGTTTTACTAATGTATTACTATATTAAATCTTAGAAGTTAATTACTTACAATGTTATATATGTACAGGCAAGGTCATCCGTTAATAGTATGTAAATGTTCTGTTGTTATTATTACAGTTGGTGTAGCTTATTCTTTTTAGGGGCTTGGGACAACTTGGTTATCAGCACCGTGAAATTGAGTGCGTCTTGAATTTGTCTGAACACCTGTATTTATGAGATGGCTGCAGTAGTGTGTGTAACTGTATTGGGGACAGGGTTGAGGAGGATGCACCGGGACATAATGTAAGGTGCTATCCTGACATTTGAATGGATGGAGGTTTTAATTACAGTGAGATGTATTAGTGATATGCGTTCTGAATTAGATTTGTGGACACATAGTTAATTATAATTCTCAACGTTGAAATACGTGATAGCATGAATTTGAATTTATGGAAAACCCAGCAGAGTAGCCTAGCACACAAAGTCAAGCTACACGAATGCAATGTATGTGTATACAATTTTTAGTCGGTCAATACCCAGTTAGATTGTTCGGGGATTACAATTAATTTCCTAGTGCCTCATATAACTACATGAATTATTTAATGACATTTGGTGCTCTCGTCATACGAAACAAAATGTGCTCTCGATCACAGGCTCCCATGAGATCCATTCCTCAATTCAAGTTCGGTTGCACAGATTGACATAATAGTGTTTTTATTACAATTTTTGACAGCCTACTTGTTTTCATTTTGTGAAATAAGTTATACATCATATAAATAATTGGACTTCCCTATTTTATGATTTACACGAAAGATACTGATTCCACTCGACTGTTCACGTGAATGTATTTTATCTGCATGAGTTATGCCAGTAGTTTTTTTTATTAATGATATTTGGCGTGTAAGCCATACAACCAACCACATTATGACACTGGGAAGACACGGAAAAGTTAGAACATAAAACACTGGAATGTATGGGTATTGTCCATATTGTCCATTTGTTTTGTAGTAGAGCAAGCATCTGTAGAAGGAAGCAAACATAAACAATTCAGATTAGAACACAGAGGAAATAGAGAGAGAGACACAAACACCTATATGTGGAGGTCAATGTCCTTCAAATACTGGATAACTGCGAGGTAGGTCTCTCGGTGCTAAGTAGCTAGTAGATGCCAGTAGTTGCAGCTTGCCTGCTGAGTGTTGAATCCTTATGTATTTCAGTATTTCTGAGGGAATGAGAAATAGGAAAATGAAAGAGGTGCGCAAGCTGGTTGCATCATAATAATAATAAAACAATTATCACGTATATTATTATTATTATTATTATTATTATTAGATGCTATATGATGGTGCTCAGATACTTGACATGGTATGAGGGAGGTGCTCACAGTCTCACAAAGGTTGGTGACGCCTACTCTACGGGTTGTGATATTTATAGAATAGCAAACTTAAGAAGGAATATTTTCCGCTCATACGAAAAGAAATACGGAAGATCCCAGCAACCTGTCACATTATTAAATGAAGTTTGTGTAATCATAACCGTGGTCACGTCAGCTAGCTGTTTACTCACCTGGACGCTCAGAGCGTCTGTGGATGTCCAAGAATAAACAGGGAATATTTGCGTCAGGAAAACAGAGCCAGCATATAAGTACACGAGGTAGAAATGAGATAAAATACTAACAATAAGGTGTTCCTACAGTTCTTAAGTATACAGCCAAGTAATTAATGTGACTTACAAGAAATGAGTCGACATACTAAAGCTACTGCTTTCAGACAAGCCATTAGTTCTTGATTTCAAATATTGATATGGGATTTACTTCCCGTTTATGTGTTACGGTGTTAGAGAAGCTCGATGTATCGTCAAATAAATCACTAGGGTGGATGGCAGAGAGGTATAAAGCTACTCTTTAAATCGTTATTTCCATTGATGCTAAACGAGGCTTGCTCTGGGTTTTGAGCCAAATTTTTTCTAGTGAATATTTGAGTCTGGTTGAATCAATTGAACATTTTGACGGATTAGGTCGAGTGGTATTGGAAATGTTTACATTCCGTTCTCTCACGCTCAAGCTAAATGTATCGTTAGTTGCTGGGATGTTCCCACATTACTTACAGTCGTTCATAATCCTCAGCAGTTATGGGAAATAACTACTAATATGTTCCCATTGCACGAGAATGACTTATAAAAAAGGAAGCTTGTAGTTTAACGTGACCGTTAATCTCTAGATCATGAGCCACGGGACCTCCTTTTTACGTGTAATCCGAACCACAGGACATGGCATTTCACTTCGAAAATCTCACATGCATTGGCCGGGAATCGAACCCGGACCACCTTGGTGAGAGGCATACAGCTAGACCACTGAGCCACCACGCCCCCAGAATGACTTAGATATTTCACCGTAATTTCTAGTGTGCTCCCCGTGTTTGGCGAGGAAGTGCTAGCTGGGCGTTTTCCGATCCACGTCGCCTTCGCTAAAATTGGCTAATTGCTTCGCGGACGCGGATCATACTCACCAGAGCCGTGCAAAATATGTCTAGGCTCGCTCAGTTCACCGCTGCTTGTGTCCGTCTGCTGGCTGACGGCCGTGATTACGTTACGACAGCCCAGAGCTTGGATTTAAGCTTGAGCCTTGTTCTTTAGCACATGCCTAGAATTAGACTTGGTCTATTTCCACGGCTCTTGTAGTCACAGTGCTATGCTGGTGTCTCATCATTAGATTTCGGGAACTAATACACTGAAGATAGCAAACTAAGTCCTAAAAAAGGTTGAATAAACAGCAAAAAATACAAAATAATGACGTTGAATAGAAATTCACAATCCGTAAGACAGGTGCTTACGGGTACGGCTTAGTTTGTGAATCGGACAGGAATGAAATGCAGTAAACCTGCTTGACCTACCTTATATTATGTTTCTCTTCTGACGTGTACAAATATGTCTTCACAGAAGAAAACTTCCTATTAAAATTATTTGAAGATTTTAACCATTTGACGAAATGAGCTTTGAGCATGTGTATTATGCAGTTCTCAAGATTGGTTGATTCGTAAACTTGAGTCACTATTGGGAAGCAGCAAATATGAATATAATAATTATAAATCATGCAGTTTCAAAACGAGTACGACTGTCCAAGGAGTACTGGAATTAATTTAACATTCTTTAACAACGACCTAGGCGATTAACTTCATATTGATGATTGTCTTTTAACTTCAAGGATTGGTACGAGTAGCATATATTTGCATAAATTCCTTCTGATCCTTTAGAACACCAGCTTTCGTTTCTTTCTAAGTTCCTTATTACGTAATTTTGATCAAACTGTATTTTGTGTATTTGCAAAAAAAAAAAAAAAACCTAATTTAAACCAACCACCAAAAAGAGAAATAAATTTCCCCTCGTTTTGCATCTGTGGCTACTTCATTTTATTATTACCGTCCAAACTGCGAGGGAGAGGATACCTAATATTTGGCATTATGACTCTATTGACGAATTAACTAACATTGATCCACAATCATTGACCGGTGAAAATAATATAGCGTGAAAGGCGTTTCTGATGGAAACCCACCGACACCTGATTACACTCTGCACGGTCGATATAATAATTAACCATCCAACACTGAATTTGTAAGCTCACTCCCTCGTACGTATTCAATTTGCTGCCACATTTATTTAGCCTTTTTGAGTTAACATCAATATGATATACAGAATATTTTCTTTCTTGCCAGAGCCGAATTACAATTATCTACTTTGTATTTGTGTCAAGAAAGTACTGTATTGGGTTTATGACCTGTGTAATTTCATAAATAAATACATAAATAAATGAAAAATGAGTGACGTCAGCCAGAAAACGGCTCATTGTTCATTGATTAATGAGGAAATCACCACCTTATGGTACCTAGGGATGGATGTTTGGCTTTGTGTTACCAGTTAGTGTAGACAGGGGAAAATTTGAGTTTTAGGTGAGTTTTTACAGTCTCAGTTATCATAATGTAGGCTATATTGTGTATATTCTACATTGATTTGTTGTTAGCGCGGAAATACCTTAAAAATCACACTCAAAAGATCAAATGAATCCCACTGTTACTCCTTTCTTCGTGTCCACTTCCTGGTGTAGCGGCTAGCATTTTGGCTTTCACCCCCCAAGGTCAGGGTTCGATTCCCGGCTCTGGCAACAAATTTAATTCTGGTCTGACGGCAGGAATGTGGCCTACTCAGTCTCGTGAGGCAACTCTGAGAAAAGGTTTGTTCGATTGTCACCTCAGCCCTCCTGAGAGTGGTTTTCCCTGGTTTTCCACTACTACTCCGGACAAATGCCGGGATGGTTACACATTCAATGCCACATCAACCTCCTTCCCAAGCCCCTCCTTCATCACAAATACACACACACACTTTACTACAGACACACAATAACACAGGTTATCAGACAAATGCTTATTTAAAAGAAATGTATAGCCTATATATATACATACACAAACCCCAAGTACATGGGACTATGCAACCACGATGTTGCAAAGTCCCTAAATGAATTAATTACTCCTTCGGTAGTTCGAGCTACTTTTATGTGGATAATGCTAATTTAGCCCAGTGGTCATCAGGGTCTATTTCGGATTTCTATTTGTTGGATTGTCAACTGTACCTTCAATAAACATTATAAGAATTCCGAAATAGTACATGGCAATAATTAAGACACGAGTATGTTTATGAAACGTCGCATACGACTGTTTATGTCCGATGATAATTATAACTTTATTTCATCTTCGAACATAAATATTCATAAATATCTGTCGAGATTCCGCCAATAGCGATATCCTGAACTATCACAAACAGATAGTGCAAAAGTACTATGTGGGATCATTTTGTTCTTTAGTTCAAAAAAACATTTTTAAATAACACACAATAGACTGTTACTTTCGCCTCCGTAGCGTAGCGGTCAGCATGGTTAGCTTCCGCCCCGGAGGTCCTGGGTTCGATTCCCGGCCCTGCCACGAAATTTGAAAAGTTGTATGAGGACTGGAACGGGGTCTACTCAGCCTCGGGTGGTCCAAATGAGTAGAGGGGATTCGATTCCCACCTCAGCCATCCTCGAAGTGGTTTTCCGTGGTTTTCCACTTCGTCTTCGGGCAAATGCCAGGATGGTACCTACTGTAAGGCCAAGGCCGCCTCCTTCCGTCTTCCTAGCCTATCCATCACAATCTTCCATCCCTTCCCATCCCTCATGAGGCCCCTGTTCGCTTTGCAGGTGAGGCCGCCTGGGCGAAGTGCTGATCGCACCCCCCCCCCTCAGTTGTATCCATCCCGACCAGATGTTCCAAGCTCCAGGACACTGCCCATAGAGGCGATAATGGTGAGTTCCCTCGCTGAGTCCGTGGGAACCACCAACCTAGAGGGTAAATTGACTAAATAAAAAATAAAAAATAAATACAATAAATAGACTGTTACAAACGCTTTAAAATTAAAATGTTCGTATTATCATCTTGATATTCTTCAAATTCGATGCGTTTAGAATATCAACGGTAGGCAAACAGGCATGGCATCTGTTGGAAAAGTTTCGCATAAGATATCCCTATCGCATTTACTGAACAGAGGGGTTATGCATCAAAGACCTTGACAATATCATATACTTCCAAAGCTTTCAAACAAAAATATGGCTAGTTAGTGTCGTTATAACAATACCTGCATACTGAACTTGTCACCGAACTTCTACGAAAGCAATGCCCTTTGTACAAATTGCAGATTAAGGTTCAGTGCTATTTATTTTCCCATATTCCACAGTTTATTTATGCCAATATTTTAGACGGTGTACTTTCCATGTCGGTAATTTATAGAGAAGGATGGAGTGTTGCAAACTTCTGGACGTAGATTCATAAATTTCTCGCATATGTCATAGTACTTTCCTGTTACCGTTAAGGCTCGTGCTGATTTTCTCTTTGTGTTTGGGATTGTAACTACAATGGTTGATCCGATACCCTTTTCATGGTCTCCTTTCAAATCATGTCACTTGTGTCCGACACAAGTCCGTTGAGCGCTTTGGTCAAACATCTGTATCGCAATGAACAGCTTCAGCTCCGATTGGTGAACAACCTGTATCATAATGAAACTTGAACTATAGAACATCATTAAGAAGCAGATTTCTGGCATATAATATTTATATTTCGCCGTGGTCGCACATAATAGTACATTATGCAACAAGCCTATAATGGCAATACTTAAGACACGAGTATGTTTATGAAACGAGAGTAGCGAGTTTTATAATTTCTATACGAGTGTCTTAATTACCATTATAGGCAAGTTGTATACGACTGTTTATGTTCGACGATAATTATAACTATTTTATGTTGGAACATAAATATTCATAAATATCTATCGAGATTTCGCCAGTTTTATGTACTGAACAGAGCACATGGGACGCAGAGTATACCATGGCCTCCTCGAATACCCCACTATGACACGAGCCAAAGGAGGCCATGGAAGTTAGCGCAGGTGCGATGCTATCTTTACGTAATTGGTCACAAAACTGTTTCTTGAGCTCTGATTGGTGGGAGAAACTGTATCTTAATGAAAACTTGTACTATAATGAGCCTAATTATCGTATAGTTTTCTGACATATAATATCTACATTTCGCCATGGTCGAACATAAACGGTTATTATCACCTTACATTTCGCGTTATGGTTGAGAACATCCTTATTTTATTCATTCCAACTAAATTAGTGGTTACAGATTTGTATAATTCATTTGCTGAACATTCAAATAGTCTCCTAGAAGATCTTCTAGCAATAACATTAGGTGATTTTTATGTAAGACGTGTAACTGCTAGATGTGTTTATCACGTGTGCTGACTACAAGTAGAGCAATATTTACGAAGGGTGAGAGTTGCATAAATAGTTGTCGTGTGATTTATGATAATTTCTGCTGGCTTCACAATATCCAATAATAATAACGCTAGTGATCTTATTATTAGCACGACACGTTCGTGTTGTATGTTTGTTTAGAAGCTTACTGAAAGCAGAGTGAGAGTCATCGCGTCCATTAAATCAATTGATGTCTCCACAGAGAGCAGTACGCGGGCCTAAGCACATATTTAAATTAGCGATCGGTACCCCATCACACCCCACCCAATTTACGTTCATATCACAGGCTGACTGTGAAAAAGTGACAACAAACTTGCAAGTAGTAATATTGTCATCCTGCATAGTGTGTATCAAAGGAAATCGAAATAAAATGTGAAATGAGGTCTTCCGATTCACTTAAGAAGACAGATGAAGAAATTTTTTCCAAACTATATTTATTTATTCGTCTGTCTGTCTGTTAGAGGCTGGTTGGATCGTCAAAAAGTACCGCCATAGACAGCACTATAATGAGGCGTACTAAGGAAGATAAGGAGTGAGATAGTTTGCCATTGCTTTCGTCACTGAGTCATAAAAATACTACTGCACCTATAAATAGAACCTTTCACAGTACACACTGACACTGGCTGTGCCCTGAAGACCATTACTCAGCATCACTCATACCTCAGTAGCTATCATATAATCACAGCCATGAATGAGACTGAGACATTGGTGGAAAGCCACATTTTACTCCAGCCTGTACCAACAGGCAAATGCAAATGTACTGCATTCATCAAGAGATGGTAACAGGCATTTCCCTCTTCTATATTTTTCATTTTCAAAATTTTGTATTTTAACTAATTATTTTGGTCAATACTGCTTTGACAATGAATCTGGGAGAAATTGTTTTGCATTTATCACTATGAAAAGGAACCAGAAATTCAACATACCTTCAGGTTTAGTGCCCTCCAAAGGAGGCGGAAAATTGGCATTGATTAAGTTAATTATGTAATTGAGTTCAAATTCTACTAAACGTTATGTTTCAGTTATATGAGCCCATCTGTTATTTCAACAACATTTCCAGCAAATCCCACAGCTCGCCTTGAGATTTATGTGCCGGATATTCATTATTATATAAGTATTTATCCCAATTTTTCCAGCTAACGGTTCAATAACGCGCCAAAGGTAAAAAGTACTAATTTAGAAATACGCACTAACGTCAAATATATTTCATGAATATATTATGTAAAATATTTACCGGTATATTTCTATAATGGTAGTTGTTCATTAAATCTAAGATTGCATCAATAGACGCTAAGTAACAGGCGTTCATCTTAATGGATTACACGAGTGCTACCTATATCCAGAAATATTACACAAGAAACTGTCAGAATATTTCAGTCATAGCTCAGATCGGATCATTCCTTGACGATAAAGAAGAATTTGCGCCACCTATAATTTACTAAATTAACTTGTATACTGAAATTATGTACTTGTATTTAAAGACTTTACTATGGGTTCACTCTGCTACGTTACCTTGGTGAGTTAATGGAATTCTTATGTAGGAACTGGCACACACGCAATATACAATTTGATAATGCAGCAAGATATTTAAGTAAGCGTTGGCTTAGATTATAGTAGTGGTTTACAATTCAGATTTCACAGTGATTGCATCGTTCAGTGACAAGTTTGGTGAATTCATATTTGGGGAATTGACATGTGCACCATTCATAACTGATGACAAGTAAGATATTGGTATCCGTTGGTGGTGATAGTCCAATATTCCAAGTATCACAGAGATCGGATCATTGCTTGGCGAGTTAGAAGGATTCATCCCTAATAATTCAGAGGAAAACTATCCCGTCTGTAGCAGTTCAGATGTCTTGGTCCTGTCACCACATTAACGTTTGACGTGGGGAAACGGTGGTGCTTGTCAATGGCGGGACAAGCTATGGATGCTGTGGGACCAAATTCTCTTAAAACAAGTGCCTGGAAATGGTGGGGGGTGAAAGGGAAGTTGAATGATCCTGCTGTTCTGTTCGTGATTCTGGGATGATTCACAATCGGCTCTTCTGGTGGTCCATCGAGGGCGTCCTGAGCCCTGTCACCATATGTATGAACGTCCTCATGCTTCCACAGTCTGGTTAGAACATTCTAGCTGGTGTGGGATTCACCGATACGACCATCTAGTCTCAAGGAGCATAATAATGCATGACTCTCCAGCACTGTTCAATGGAAAAATGCTCTTTGAATGTGTCGTGGAAACATGCTGAATGGCTGATAAGATTTAGGCAACCGTAAAAACAGTACACTTTCTTTGAGTAACCTGATCGAGTTCATTTATATGCCTCGAATGGGGACATGTGCACAGCCTGTCGTAGCGTTACAGTTTAACTTATCACGTTTCTTCATGAATCATGTGGCTATTGGCCGAATCTATTACTATATGCCTAAGTATGCGGCAAACCGACATTTCGTTCTAGGTGAAAGATTTTACTTTGTTGGCCAGTATATTTGTCGACTCTTGTGACGCAGTGATTGATAATCTTCTTCCATATTGTAGCTTTGCCTTCACGCATGGCTTTCAATTCGTGTTCATAATACAGCTGAACCAATTCCTTGCAGGCATATAATAAATGTCTATCTCAACCCCTTCATTCAACTCAATACTCACACAGTGGCTGATATCAGTCTGCAGCACTCCTAGAAATGTGTATGGCTTTGAATGTCTCGTATATCAAGGTCATTGATTGCTCCACTGTACTGTGATTTATACACTCGCACACCACTTGAAATATAAGTTATCCTATGATTGTAAAATAGCCCACTGTTTAACTACGTAGATATGACATTCATGGATCGCCGATAATTTCGAATTTATAATAGAAATCTTGTTTGCGAGGTGGGTAAATACGCAACACGAAGGAGAGCATTTACAAAATAAATTTGAATATTTCTAACATATGATGGCTTGTAAATTAATTAAATCATTAATTTAGTTAACTATCAAGCTATGAGCTTATTAGTCGATTGGCTTCACAGTTAGAAACTCCACTCATGCACAATAACCCAACATGGTGATATCTCTCCGCGTGACAACGCGTCAGTTGAATGAAAGCTTGCGATCTTCCTTCTATTTCACTCTCTTGCGTCCGCTCCCTGTCGGTTCTGCCACTTTCTTTCACACATTCGGTAACTTTGATATAATACACGAACAATGACGACGTTCATTTCAGTCACAATACCTATTCTGAGTGTCTCGCCTGAAAGTCATCAGGCGTCGCTGTTTTTAGGCAACTTTTCACATTAGGCAAAAGTAATGAAGAAGTAGATTAATGGTATCAATCCGGGCAGACATGTGTCCGTCCTTCTATCTGCCCGTTCTTGACCCCTAATCTATCAACTCCTAAATGGTTTCAGTTATCGAATCCAAATTTGGTATGAGAGAGGACCTATACCAAGAAATCTCAAATACATTTTTGAAAATGATTTCAATGCTACCAACTGCTGAAAAAACAATTGAAATTTGATCTATTACTTGGATATCTCAGATGTTCTCGGTATGTATGAAAACTGTTCCAATATTGACACACATAGAGATCTAATAAATCAGACAAATTTTTAGAATAACCAGGATTGCCAATTATTGATAAATACTATCTATAATGTTACATCCTTGCCTCAATATATCTCAGGCTCAATATGCAGGCTCACAGTTCTAATCTTTTCACACGTATAAATCATAAAATAACATATTAGGTTTGAGTAAAATAACTCGACGCGTACTGATAAGTGCAATGTTTAACTGTTTGTAACTTATTTTATACATGTGCCTATTATACTGTGAGAGTCACCCGACATGTACGCCTTGAAACCCTACACTCTATAATGTCTAAATATAGCGGATGTAGTTTGAGCAACACGTAAATGTACAAGTGTTAGCAAAATAATTCTAAGTACGTTTATAAGTTCTATAGTTTATTGAATAAAACTTCCATAACATTCCATGCATATCTACCATGTTTTCTATAAATTGTTCATGCCATAATACATATTTGTGCATAATCTAAGTCCAACCGATTGCCTTATAATTTTATCAGTGCATTTGAGCCGTATAGGCCTATTCTCAATCGCCTTGGTCCATGAAAGGAAACAATTTCGAACATACTGTACTGCTTTATTATGTCACAATATTTCAGATACATTTAGAGCAAACTTGTATAACGCCGCAAGCATTATTCCGTAGATAAAATTATTATTCTATATAGGCCTAATTAGAGGAATATGAATTGAACCTTAAATATTAAGGAAATAAAGGTCATTAATTCGGCACGGAACTACATGCTTTTTACTTGCATCTTAGTAATGAATGGGCAGTGTCAACCCAAATAGATTGTACAATGACCATTTTCTTTGAAATAGTTAATGTGGGCAGCAGGTTGACACTCTGTTCTGAAAACAGCGTAGAACTGAGATATGCAAACAGACTTAAGACTTCGGGCGACGACGACATATCGTGGGTTTAAAATGGACTGTTATTTGTTCTTTAAAATGACTGACAATAATTAGCCATCAACTGAATATTGCAATGGACTTATTTTTTGGGCACTTTACCGATTGGTTGACCGAAATATAGGCTGTATTTGCTATGCCAAACTACTAACATTTTTTTTAAACTGAACGTCGCAATACTTACAAGGAAATTCTTCAATTTGTTACATACAGGTTCCCATAAAATTTTGCACGTGAGTAGCTGTGGTAATATGCATTAAACGAAGAGAAAGCATAATGTACCAAAATCCTTTTTAGGCCTAATTCAATTCTTCCAACATTGATATTGATAAGTTCACGCACAGCGGCGTGAGTAGCAAGCAAGGAGCTCAGCGATAAGGAATAGACACCCCAAAGGCTACACTGTAGGGGAGTCAAGTAGCGCTTGCGTTGTAAAGGTACACATTCTCTAAAATGGAACCTCTTACTTTCTACTTTCCTCCTGCCCTATACAGTATTTTGTCTATACATTGGATTATAGAAATGAACCTGAAGCCTTCTTGTGGTGTGCTTTGCAAATCATTTTGTTATACCTATTTAGGTATCTTGTTCGGTCAAATGCAATTATGATTTAAGATTTTTAAATCCAACTTTGATATAAGTGGACCTATTTAGATTATTCTCCATGGTATTGTCCCTAACAGAACTACAAATATTCCTGATTTTCTAGGCGTAATAGCATCTCAATTCCTCAATTCCTGGTTGATGCATGTGAGATTTTCGAGCTTAATTGTCACGCCCAGTCGTTCTAATTTCAGTATAAAAGGAGACACAGTAGATCATGATTACGGGGTTAAGGGTCACGTCAAACTATTGATTCATTTATCTGATTTTCACTTACCTACGAAACTGTTTAATCCGGTAATATTCCCTATTATGACGGTATCCTATTATCTTACAGGAATGAATCTTGTCCCAAATTTCTTATCAGACATAAGATTGCTAGTCAGGGACAATCTCAATTCTGCCTTATGATTAGAGATGAAGAAAAATGATGGCACGTATTGTAGCATCATTACCCCTTGACCGCATCCTAGAATCCACATTTATTTGCAAAGGTAATTTTACAACTTATAGGTGATAAATCACTCATCGACCTGTATTAACGTTCAGAAAGCATTGGGGAACATATTTTAGAACCTATAGTATCTAGTTATCGCACAGTTAAAGAGTTGCACTAGCTTTTCACTGCATTAATTACAGACCACGTTCCATTGAAGGGGAGCACTCCACAACGAGTGATGTGTAAATCCATGAATATGAAGCTTGGTTAAACAATTAGATGATGCAGATCTGGTACTCTATAGGCTTATTTACAGTTGACCCGACCGGCAACGTGCCCAAATGGACTTGAAAGAAGAATTTGAAATTAGCTCGTTATTTATAGTCGAACAGCACATGTGACGTGGCAGATTTTCGATAAGCTATGACTACTCATATGTTAAACATATAGCATTCATATCAATGATCCGATTTACTAACATAAATCCCAAGTTAAATCGAATCCTATTGACCTGTGTAATGCTCTATACCACATTGTAATCGGTTTACGATATGAAGGTGGCAGTGAGCTCGGGTAGTTTATTACCAACGGGGGAATATGCGCACATCAATGATCCGCGTCCCATGGACGAAGTATTATTTTAAACAAATACATTGAAAGTCACGGCGGGATGACTAATATCATTTCATTGCAGGGCAAACAATGATACAGGATACTTGCGAATCTCGTCGTCTATAGGAGAACTGATGATTCAAAGCACGTGGGCTCTCATTGATGGATATAACATGACACTCCTCCATCGCCTCAATGGCAATTTGAACGCACTGTGCCAAGTCTATCCAGCTCTTCTATACATCTTCAGAGAGAATACTCAACCATTGTTTAAAATATATATTGGTTTGGTGGAGTTAAACTTTAATGATATCTCTAAACATAGCAGCAAGATGGTACTCTCAAATTCAGCACAACGTCTAAGTGTGTCCAAACACAGGTCGACTACAGTTTTCATTCAATAACCCTGTGCGCTTTCACTCGCCAGAGAATCAAGTAGATGCCTAACAATGTGTTGTCGCGATATGAACCTCGGTATAAACCACGATGGTTCCATTTCGTGATTTGTTGATACTTTGCATATTATTGATGTGTAACATCTTTCCACTCGGTTGCTGGATATTTTTGTGGGAGTGATTTTGAAAAATGGGACGGAAGTGGATCGGAACGATCGAGGTGGCACTAGCTGGCAGTGGTGGATCGAACGGACGTGTAAGACGCACTGCCAAATTGATCGATCGATCCAGCTGGCAGTGGTAAGATCCAGCTAGCAGTGGTAAGAGAAACAATGAGCGCGCGGTGTCGGAAATTGATACCATGACGTACTCTCGGCCATGTGGAATGTATATGACATACTGTACGGTAAACGCTCATGTGAACTCTGGTGTCAAGTGATTGAAACAAAGCACATTGTACATGTTCGAAGTCTTCGTATCAGTATTTAAATGGTAAAATGCCTTAATATCAAACATTGTAAGTAGTCGGCATTGCCGGTATTATGTTTCTGCACAATGGCTATTCAAATATTAACCCACATAACGGTAATGCAGTTATCAATATAAAATAATCGTTGTAGTTATACAAGAATTGAACAAGCCTTCATGAACTATTGCTGAATACATTCTCTTTACTCACAAAGGGCTATTCATAAGGCATTTTAACCTCAATTTCACGCAGGAACATTATCTATTATTGGAACGTGGAAATAAGTCACCATCTTGTGCGCAATATTTGCGTAGTCGAAATATCCGTAGGGTTAGCGCGTATGCCTGTGAATCTAGAGATCTCGGGTTCGAATCCCGGACGGGGTGGATATTTTTGCTACCAGATTATCATTTTAGACGATAATTATCATATCAATATGATGCAATATGTGTACAGGAAACTCACAGGGATGAACACCAACCACGTCTTAGAATACCTGGTATGAAATTGGCAGTAGAGAGACCGCATAGACAATATGGTAGTGCTATCTTCGTCAAGCCAGATCTCCTCATACTTTCAACATCAATTACTAAAGAAAATGATATAGAATTAATCTCAGTGGAATTGAGCAATTTCGATATAGTTTCCATCTATAAAGCTCCTAATGTAACATTCTCATTCATGCGACCTAACAATCTCAATGATCTGAAAGTTTCTTTCTTCATTGACGATTTCAATAGTCATATCAGTATTTGGGGATATGCTCAAGACGACGAGAGTGGAGAGTGTGTCTTAGAATGGGCCGAGGAGCACCATTTATCTCTTATCCATGAAAGCAAGCTCCCGTCCTCTTTTAATAGTGGTAGATGGAAGCGGGGTTATAATCCAGACCTAATTTTTGTAAGCGAGAAGATAGCTCATCAGTGCGTTAAGTCTGTATGTGCACCTATCCCGAATACCCAGCATCGTCCAATAATGTGTCAACTGGTAGCTGCTATTAGACCCCAAGAGGTCTACTTTAAACGGAGATACAATTTTAGGAAAGCCAACTGGGAAAGATTTACCAACTTACTAGACGAGAAGATTAAACCACTAATTCCAATTCCAGAAGAATATCAACAGTTTAATAATGTTATCGGTGAGAGTTCGAGAGCTGCAGTACCTAGAGGTTGCAGAACGAACTATATACAAGGCCTAACTCAGGAAACCTCTGCTCTCCTGTTAGAGTATCATAACTTATTCGAAGAAAACCCTTTCAGCAATGACACCATCACAATGGGACAACAGGTGATTTCTTCAATTTCTGAAGCAAAACGGGCACAGTGGTTAAGGATGATGGAAGATATTGACTTGAGCAGAAGTAGTCAAAAAGCTTGGCGATTACTTAGAC
The DNA here is from genome assembly GCA_946902985.2 of Meconema thalassinum. NCBI lineage: Eukaryota > Metazoa > Arthropoda > Insecta > Orthoptera > Tettigoniidae > Meconema > Meconema thalassinum. The sequence goes on from OX336389.2 coordinate 719,726,688, forward strand.
GACTCAGTAGTGATCCTAATTAAACCTCTACACATTCCGCTGTTACAGCAAACCAAATTGCACATCAACTTCTACTAAATGGACGATCATCTAATCCATGTCGACTTCAGAATAAAGGAATTTAGAGGGATTATGAGCAGGAGACTGATCCACTCACTGTACTATTCACTTGATCTGAGTTGAATAGAGCAATAGATCAGTGTAAGAATGGAAAGGTTGCCGGCTTAGATGAAATATGTGTTGAGCATGTAAAGTAAATTGGACCTGTTGCTAAACAATGGTTATTAGAATTGTACAATAACTGCATAAGCAAGTTACCACGTGTGTGGAGGAACTCTGGGGTAATTGCAATTCTCAAACCAGGAAAAGATCCAAACGATCCGAAAAATTACAGACCTATCTCACTGTTGTGTCATCTATACAAGATCCTAGAACGGATGATCCTTGAAAGACTTACAGCGATCATAGAACCTCTCCTCATTCCAGAGCAAGCCGGATTTCGTAAAGGGAAATGTTCTACCTCACAGGTCCTCCATCTGACACAATATATTGAAGATGGGTTTGAAAATCATAAAATCACAGGGGTGGCTTTTATCGATTTATCTGCTGCATATGATACAGTTAATCATCGTATACTGTTGCGCAAAATATATAGGATGACAAAGGACTACAAGATGACTCAAGTCATTAGCAATCTTCTTCAAAATTGTAAGTTCTTTGTCAAATTTCAAGATCAGAATAGTCGATGGAGGAAAAAAACAATGGCTTGCCACAAGGCAGTGTTCTTGTCACAATGCTCTTCAATATTTATACGAATGACCAACCTCTTCCAGTTGATACCAAAAGCTTCATATACGCGGATGATCGAGCTATTGCTGCTCAAGCAAACAGCTTTGAGACTACAGAATGTAAGCTATCGGAGGCTCTTTCTGAACTATCCTACTACTACAGAGGAAACCAATTGAAGCCTAATCCATCTAAAACTCAGGTATGTGCCTTCCATTTAAAGAACAGACACGCGTCAAGGAAATTACAGGTAGCATGGGAAGACACTCAACTAGATCACTGCCCAACACCTAAATATTTAGGTGTAACAATGGATCGTGCTCTCACCAATAAACAGCATTGCATAAACGTCAAGCAGAAAGTGTCAGCCAGAAACAACATCCTTCGCAAACTGTCTGGAACCAATTGGGATACACAGACAAAGACGATGCTAACTACAGCCCTGGCTCTGTGTTACTCCGCTGCAGAGTACGCTTGTCCTGTTTGGTACAGTTCCAGTCATGCTATACAAGTTGACACTTCTCTTAATGAAACATGCCGACTTATCACTGGCTCTTTGAGACCAACATCACGAGATAGAATCTACTGTTTGGCTGGAATCGCCCCACCAGATATTAGAAGAGAAGTTGCAGCCAGGAATGAGAAAACCAAAGCAATTACCTCATGCACACACCCATTGTACGGATATGAACCTGCCCATCGACGACTGAGGTCTAGGAGGAGTTTCCTGAGTACAACAGCAGATTTTGGAGATCTAGAAATACTCAATTTGATGGCTGGATGCTACCAATTGAACATTTCCCTCCAGGACATGAGGAACACTGGTCTACGTGGAAGTCATTGAACAGGCTTCGCAATGGTGTTGGAAGATCAAGAACCAATATGTTAAAGTGGGGTTTTCCTGGCACATCCAGGCTATGTGATAGTGGTGAAGTTCAAACCACAGTCCATTTCTTGAACTGCATTAAGTGTCCTTTAAGTTGCACAATGGAGGACTAGATGGCTGCGACACCTAATGCCCTTGACTTGGCCAAATTTTGGACAGAAACGATTTGATATGTGCATTGTTAAGTACCATATTTTAAATGTAAATTGTATACTTCTGATACGAATAAATAAACAAATAAATAAATATCAATATGACTCATGTTAACAGAATCCATATGAAATTACGTGTTGGTCTGTGAATCAAGAAGACCTGTTTATAAGGAATTTAAGGTTATGAGCGGTGTCGCGTCTATTAATCTAGTTGATCCATATCGTATTCTTTATTTAGGCTAGTGCTGGTGGAAGCTACAAATCATCTAATAAAATGAGTTCCGTATTATAAACTACAATATCTGTAAAACACTCCGTTTTACAATACATTAATATTTGTGCCAATAATAGTATAAAATACCGGTGTATTAACAATTTTAAGTGAGGTTTCTTCTATGTCAGATGTTACACATCATATGCGAATAATGTAAGGCTCGTATTTTTTTTAATTTTTCGGGGGAAACCGAGCACGCCCGACCCGGCCTTAAGTCTTCAAGCATCTGGCCATCTTAGCGTCCGTTTATTCACGCGAACGGTGACCTGTAATGACGTTCAGAAAGCACCCTGGGTGCAAAGGATATGTACCGGTCTAATGTCATTACAAGTAGAGGGAGTTTTATTTTAAGGCTCTGAACCTCTAAAATGCTATATTACAAGAGAGAATGTTGTGAAAATTAACGAGAAAGAACTCAAATTATAATCAATTTCAACTGAAAATATACTACCAGCTGTTTATGCCACATATCACATAATAATAACAATAATAACAATAACAATAACAATAATAATAATAATAACAGCCATCTGATCAGAAGCAAGAATTGTGCCCGGTAGTGAGAGCAGAGCTTTCCGTTGTAGCACGGAGGCGAGCAATTAGTACGATATCTCCCCATCCTTTCGACTGCTCTCAAATTGGTTTATTTGGTGCTAGAAAGAGGGTAAGTCTTTAGCTTTGTAGCCAACAATTTCATCATAGCATTGCTGAGTATGGAAGTTATTAATTTCCATTTAAAATCAAGCTCTTTGTTTTACTGTAGTTATAGCCCACTCGTTTATTAAAAATTGGATGGGTAAAAATCACGATTTTAATGAGAGATTTATTAGGCAATTAGTCCGAATTCGCATTCACTGCATTCATTCTGCTAGAATTAGTTGTCCGTACTCTTGATTCATAATTAATTAATTAAAAAGTGGTGGGTTTAGGACTCCTGATGACCGATTCTATTCACCATCTCCTTGGCGGTGTGACTTAATTCTACAAATATTTAAGAGCCAACACTCTCCTTCGTAGACGTGCTCATAAAATATCCAGTCTGTGAAGTTATTCTTCTCGGTAATACATTTCCAGCCGCTTCACAGACTACGAGTACGTATCAAGCTCAGTGATTCTGGGTTTGTCTTCCAAATTCTGTCAAGAATTTTACCGTAGGTACATGTCTCAAGCTGCGTATTTTCAGCATCTCAAGGATCCCTAAGAAGTATTGGGTTTGATCTCCACCTCAGCTAACCTATACGTATTTATTTGCTGCTTCCTATTTTTCCTAGACGTAAATATAACAATAGTTCCTAACTAATTTATGCCTAATTATAATTATATGTATACGTTAACTATACCACAATAACACTTTATTTCAGACCTATTTAACGCATCCATGCTTATAATGACAACGAGATACTAAATGTCCCGTACGGTTAGAAAATTTGAAGCTAAGTACATGGTGTTGATTGCCACGATGTCCCAATCTCGTAAATGTAAATGGAACACCAATAAGACATATAAGTCAGCAGCAAAAGGGACGTTCTGATAAGTAAATTGATGATTGGCATTACGATTCCTATCGTGATTCCTATGCACTTCTTAGACCTAGGATACGGGTGTAGAAGATTCAGTTCCTGAAGATTGATATTAGACATCCATATACTGTGTTCTTGTAAAGCGGAAGATAAAATTTGCAAACTTATATTGTCTTCACTTTGAAGAAACTTCATGCGGAGAATATATATGTTTTCTTCTTGGCAAAACTACTCTCTGCATTCACGTGATGCTGTGGCGTTCCTGTAAACTCATGGATAAACTGGAATATATTACGGTAGATGTATCGCCAGTTCGGTCCATTACGCTTCACTTGGGTGACTATGGTTCTAATGTTAATGTTGCGGGATTAAGGTCCATTTCAATTACTATGGATTTAGAGATGCAAGGATGCGCAATGTTGCCCTTAAGGAGCTCCGCGACAAGGCAATATCTCATAAGACACGGGTCGCATTTAAGCTTCCTCACAGAAAGGATGGTTATGCAAACCTACTAATTGCACACGATAAAATCAACGAAGCCATACTGTTACAGATACGTTTCATTACTATGTATATAGAATGAGTAATTTACATTGCATGATTCCTCCAAGAGAATGTATTCCGTCCAGAACTTTCAATACGTTGAGGGTCTTCAAATTAACACGGTATTCTCTTCTCGTGCCAAATTGATGATGATTGTTGTTGATATAAGAAGCGTAACTGCGAGATCATCTGCCTCTTCGTGGAACAGAGTCGATGAAGATATTTGTGATGAGGGCATCCGTAGATGGCTGTGGATTACTTCATTATTGGGTATGGAATTCCATAAAGCTAACGAATATAGCATAATTCATTAAATACGATACCGTCGCTGAAACTCATATTGAAAATGATATCATTCTTGGGATACTAACCAGTATTGTCTGCTCTCGGGCAATACAATAAGACGTAACGCAATCAAGCACTTCTTACTTCAATCCTTCAAACAGTAATTCATCCAAACTCCAGCCAACCAGGCGAGGCATGAATTGATGATAAGCCATATTGCGCTGACTAATTGCATCAACAGGAGTGATATATTGAAGTGAACACAGAAAGCTTTGACATCTCGACCGCGGAGAAAACTTAGTAACGTTAAATTCCACAGTCGTGTTTTTATGCTTTACTCCGATTTGTTTGCGAAGCAATTTCGTGAATGTTGTAATTCCATGCAGGAATCTTGTTGATGGCAGCTGAGTGGTTAGCATGGCTTGCCTGGATTTGTATCAGGTTCGCAATTTGTTCGCCCAATTTGACACCGCCTGACTTTTATTGGCTAGTAACGCGCGGAATCCCGCCACATGCAACACACGCAGCTAAACCAATCCTGCACTCAGTTCACCCCCAACTCTTTCTTTAGTTCACGTCAATTCCCACTGCAAAAGTACACCTTCCAGATAGGGATTATTGCCATGAACATAAATTACTCTAGAGAGTATTATAATAAAAATGAAACTTATACAACACGAAATTCCTTTTCATAAATATTACCATCATGCATAGTGGAGATGAAAGAGCCCTATGCCAACTGCTTGGTGATTTATGAATTAAACCATCAGTCTCTGGCGTCCTAAGTGGAGTTATTCCTTAGGAATAACTCAACACACTCCAAATAGTTACCGGCAGAGTAAGTTTAGCAATGTTTCAGAGCGAGGGCCACCACTATTCAAATTGGCCACATTGCCCCATTATTGTGTGGTGGGAACGTCGCAATTGGAGCGTGTGAGTTGTAAGCATTGACGGTAATCATCATCGGAAGAGTGTGTCTTGCTGAAAGAGAGTAAAGAAAGCTTGGCCTTTCCCTGAATGAAACCTTATTTATATAGTTTTTAGAAACAGTTGACACTTAGGTATATTGAGATTTTGATAAATTCAATGGTAGCCAATTTTTGAATATGGAGAATATTTTTACTAAAGTTGCGTACGCATTATCAATAAAAATCCAAGTAGTCGGTAATGGATAAAGAGTAGGTCCTATCAAGAATTAAATCACATGGCTTGGGTTGAAATGTTAATAATATAAAACAAAGATCACATCCATTTTCTTCATATTATCTACAATGGTTTTCCTGGAAATCATGAATTTACGTTACCTTGCAAATTACTTATGAAAGCCAACACAATGAGTAAGCGGTCAATCATATCATAAAATGGAGCCAATTATTTGTGTAGAAACTCAATTTTCCACATAAATATAGTCTTAGACATATCCTTCGTACGTAAATAGCTTTCTAGAAAATTATGTAATTACGTGTTAAATACCCGTCGAACGCTGCATAAAATTTAAAATTTTACGTACCAGTTCCCTGCACACAAAATAAGAACTAACCGATTGATCTGGAATCTTTCTCGGGTACAGTTTCTATGATTGGCTGACAATTTTGGTAATGTCAATCGCTTTAAAACGGGAACAAATCACATAGGCTTCCGGGTGGCCCTCCTACCATTTCGATGTAGTTTAATGAAGCCAGTTGCATTCATTCTGAAAATCATCGCTCCCTCTCCTTAATCCAGGGTAATGTAACAAGGTGAGTGGCTACGGACTATAAGAAAGCAAGAATCGTGAGCGTCACCATTAATTCATTATTCGTACTCGAATTAACCCATAAACCAAGAACAGATACGAAGGACGTGACTGTTACAACAGTAGGTGTACATACACACCGGGAGCAGGTATTGTATAGGCTGAGAACTGGCCGATGCATTAGAAGAATTGCAATAGCTCATTCGTCAGTGACATGATGGGAGATAGTAGACAGGCCTCAAGGGAGCAGAGGTTTCAGTCCCGCGAAAGTATTGCATTACTTTTAACACCAAATGTCTGAGATGTGATAAAGTTGCATACTTAATGACCGTATTTCCACAGACTGATTTGGTCATTTGTCTACGAATAGAGCCATCGGTGTCGTGGCATACGGTACGGAGCAGCGTTGGATAAAAATGAGGGGTCGATGATCTGTGACTAGGGCACGCGCTACCGATATTCCAGTTAGCAACCACGTACGTGATCCAAAATCTGTAGGACACATGTAGGGCGAAGTATACCCCATTCGACCGATAGCAACATGATTGAGTTTCAAACACCTAAATGATCTTTAACGATATTAAAATTGAAAAGAGACATACTTAAGGGGGTTTCGATTTTTTGTATTTCGAGTTTTCCGAATGGGGGTTGTAAATTACTTAGCTCTGCAGAGAAAATTTGCAAATTCATAGTGTGCATAGTGAAATTTTAGTAGAAAGAAACTTACAATGAAGTCTTCCATTGATGTAGCTCACAGGAAATAATATATCCCTCGGTAAATACAACAACGTAGGCATAATAACTCAGAAATGACCACGTTGCAAAAAATTAATATAAATAGTTGATATATGTCTCATTCCAAATAGAAATTGTTATTTAATACGCAGTTCGTATATTTAGGCAAGAAACGAATAACTCTGACGTTCATATAGTTCGAAGTACATGCGAAAACATATTGAACCGTGTACTTAAATATTACATGCCAATTTATGAGATATAATGTAGTTGTAGTTCATGAGCATTTAAATTCAACAGTCCGTTAAATCGTGCCACACGGCTGCGAGGACAGCTGCAGCAAGTTCGGAGATTGAATGTTATAAAACCAGCAATGACATTTGTTCCCCTGAATGTGATTTTTCCCCGATTTGTCCACACTCCCTCCAGGCAAATGCCGGTATAGCACCTAATTTTAAGTCTTGGGGCACCTATCTCATTAGGGGGCGTGATGGTGCGGTGATGAAGCTGCTTTCCTCTCACCAAGCCAGACCGGGTTCGATTCCCGGTCAATACATGTGAGATTGTCGAAGTGAAATATTACTTCCTGTAGTTCGGATTCCTCGAAAAACGGAGGTCCCGTGGCTTATGATCACGAGAGCAACGGTCACTTAAAACTGCGAGATTCCTTCCTTCCTTCCTTCCTTCCTTCCTTCCTTCCTTCCTCCCTTCCTTAATTCCTACCTTCTCTCCTTCCTTCATTTACCTCAGTCCAGTCCCTAATATAGTTACACACACTACTACAGTCATCACAAAAATACAGGCTAACCGACAAGTTCAACACAAACCCAAATACACGGGATGTTGACCAAGATGTTAGATGCCCCTTAACTGAAATAAAAAATTGACTAATAATTCAAAGATTGATAATAATTCAACACGGAAAAAAGTTAGGAAAATCTGTTGTGATAAGTTCCATAAAAATATTCCTTTAATATCTAAATAATTGTGTATACTTTGCATATATTCACTAAATTCAATAAACTCGATGTGACGAATGATACATTCGAAAACTGAAGAATTAATCAGGTTAATAATATTGAGTGGAAACTATCACTCTACAAATGGTACATTAAGGATTTTACCCAGTTTTGACCAAACATTGTGCGAATACTGTGTGCTCAACGGACATACAATATGTACAATTTTAGTTGATCTCAATGATGCCAAACATTAAGTTTATCTCACTTAACTGTAAATTACTTTACATGAAAGACATGTAAAATGTTTATTTAATTTAGGCCAAACATTGTGCGAAGAAAATACGCACAGTCAACTCGAATTCAGTGAAGTTGTAGGTGGTTCCAGAAAAATGAATCTTTTGAAATAAGTTGTATAATCTTTTCACCTATCCTGCCTTAACTCGTAGAGTTGAACCAAATTTGGCAAAACATCCCAGCAAGAAGACGGGTAATAATTTATAAGTATTGTCTGTTTGTTTGATGTACTGTACTTCATTGGACAGTGTTTTTGAGGTAGTATCATCGATGGAGGTAATTAATGCATGTGCGAATTTGAATGCTGTCGGACAATGATAAATAGGTGGCTCGGATTTCGCCTTTTGAGTTCTTGGTCACCGGAAGTGTGTCTTGGAACTCCGGAGACTAAATTTGAAATCGCGACTCTTGTCTTATTCTAAAACTACATCAACGGCATGGTTTGTACAGTATTATTGTAGCGCTGCACCGAACCTGTGCAGTGATGAGGATGTCTTGTCGTGTATATTCCTTGGGGGATTGTTCATGCCAAACTTTATGAAACAATGCAGTCGTTGCTATTCTATCACTTGTTGGTTGTTCAATGCTTCCTGTATGAAGAAACTAGCCTCAACTGATCTAATTGCGATATTGAGCCCAATGACATGCAGCATTGTGGATTTCTTCCCAACAAGAATCAGCCAGCAGCTCGTAAAATTTGTTTTCCAAGAAAAATGATTTATTTTGACATCGTTTTGAAAACCCATTATACAAGCCTCTTTGACGTACGTATGATTTTCCTGCTGGGCGACGTGCAGTAAATGGAAATAAAATATTCTGAAGGATGTAATATGAACGGAAATGTGTCTCTTCCAGGAAATTGCTTCTGAATATCTCAGTGAATGTAGAGATCAAAGCCTGTGGGTTCTTTCTCCACAGGCCTGGAACTAGAATCGCCATATGGAAAGGGATGACTGGTGAATTACTCAGTCAGGTGGTACCTCTCAGAAAGAGTATATGGAGGACTGATTTATTAGCAATAGAGATGAATGTTTGCTACATATACTACAATATATACTCTGTGGAGATGCATGAATCACACCAAAACGTGGATTCTTAAAGACGTATACACGTACAAAGTGGAGATAAAATATTGAATGCCTTCGTACTGTCATTTCAGTGTGTGAAGGTGTTCACCAGTCATTCCTTTCCAACTCTAATCATGGACATTTGATGAAATCGGAAATAATTGAACATGAGAAGGCATGCCGAAAACGATTCTGAAATGAACTCAATGGTACGTCAATATTTTATACTACCATTTCAAGTACTTAATTACTGCATTATGCTTACTGGTATGAATACTCATGGAAGTCACAGCCCATTCTCGTTTCTAATCGTTGTCTGCTCAAATACTTTACTACATGGTCAGGAGTAGATGGTCTTTGGTAGATGATTTACACTCTTTCTACAAGATTATGGTATGTTAGCCGATTTTTATTGATGAATTGTAGGCTTATGAGATATTGTTTGTCCGTGTGTGTACGTGTCCGTAAGTGTATGTCTGTGAGTTCCCCCCACCCCCGATAACTTCAAAACGGTTCAAGCGACTTCAATGGAACTTGGTGAGGTCTTGCTACAACCATTTTCCTGACCTCGACCGTGCCTTTCATATATTAATAAGTGTCACCTATCCAAAACGGTGGCCGCGTGAATTATTTTACCCGCATTCAGTATCTCCGAAACTATTACCACTATCAACCTCAAATTTTGCGTGTTCATAGACGATTGATACTATACTAAGTTTATCTATATTACCTTCAAACAAATGATAAGTAAAATACCAACATGGCGACCATGCGAAGTTCGAATATTAAAATTGACTTTCAGGCAATTTATTCACCCGAGCTAAATGAAACTTGGCATCATAAATTTTTATGAATGGCCTAATATACTGGAACATAATATAACTATATTCATTTGGTACATGGCGTCTGTACGAAATTTTATAAATATGTTTTATTTCCTTGTGTCTTAATTACGCGATCAAAATGGAAGTTTAGATAATAGTAGATAAATTTGTGGTCTACATAATATAAAAACAATCCTTCATAGCGGCCATGAGAAATATTTTACCAGTTCACTATATTTATGTATCTGTTACAGCAATTAACTATTACAATGAAATTAACTATGCCTCTTTCAGTAATCATATGAGTACAAAACCAACATGACGGGCAGGCGAATTTCCTATATTTAAATGGATTTCTCTCAACTAAATCATCCAAGCGCAATGTAACTTAGGACAATTAATCATTACGCAAACCGGAATATACTGCTTTATAATTTAACGAGCAGTAGTGCCCGGCTTCGCCAGGTGGATTTATTTGTTTTATGGATGATAATGAATACTACTAAAGAACTGGCACAGGATACTTAAACTAATAGAAAAAAATATTTTAAAAATATAACTTCTTGTGGTGGTGATGTTGGTGGTGCTGGTGGTGGTGGTGGTGGTGGAGGTTGTATTGGGGGTGATAAGTAGTATAGTATAATGGAAATAACATTCAGTTCATTTTCCCGTAATGATAATTATGAATAGGGAAACGGCTATTTTGTAACTACAGAGCTGACACATGTAATTTACAAACACATTTTTATAAAATGATTATAAAGAGGAGTAAGTGAAATATAGACACTGCCTAAGGCCCATATCTCATTGGCTGTTAGAAATGTAGAGACCAATAGTGTCGTCTTTAGTCGCATAGCGCCGTAGGAAAATAATCAGAGCACTTTGGAAAACTTCGGCTGTCCCATGCTACTGAGGTAGCAATAGAATCATTTATCGCCACATAGCGCACAACGATAAGGTTTGGAATAATTGAAGGTAAATTTGAAAGCACCAACGCTTATTGCAGCTGGTAACCTCAGTGTACTGCACCAACACCATTGCACTTATACAGAGGCATACTATTTTCATGATGATAACTGTTTTATGGGGCCTAAGAGATCCTTTTGCAATAATTACTCCCCATGACTGCAATTTATAAACAACGCAAGATGCAACTATTTTCACAATTCTGCGCCAGAACACTAGTGGGGGTGACGTGATGCAGCCAGAACTGCTCATCAACAATAGACTTATTAAAATACTCTCACAGTTACACTACTACGGACATGAATGGTTCTAGGGCCTTAATACGCGGTTTTCAAGTTTATTTGTCTGTTATTCTAAATGTAGAGAATGGAGAGCGTTGTCCAAAATATCAAGTGGACACTGTTACCAGCAGAGTTTCGAAGTGTATGTAAAAGTTGGTGCAATTAGGAGAAACGGTGTGGATTTATGATAAAGGGTCTAAATACCGGGAATGGATTGGTCAGTCCAAAATTTAAAGTAGACTGTGTCACCCGCAGGGTTCCAAAGGGTAAGTATACAAAATGTGCTTCAGATCGGTGAAACGGTAGAGTTTTTGTACCAAAGGATTTAAATGAAGAGAATGGAGTGGTCAGTCCAAAATTTCAAGCAGACAGTGTTAATCGTCGGGTTCCAAAGGGTAAGTACGTAAAATTTGGTTCAGATCGGTGAAACGGTGTTTATTTGTGCAAAGGGCCTAAATACAGGGAATGGAGTGGTCTGTCCAAAATTTCATCCATACAGTGTTACTCGCAGGGATCTAAAGGGTAAGTATACACATTTTGGTTCAGATCGGTGAAACGGTGTAGATTTGTGCCAAAGGGCCTAAATGCAGGGAATGGAATGGTCTGTCATAATTTTCATGTAGGCAGAGTTACTCGCAGGGTTACAGAGGGCATGTATACATATTTTGGTTCAGATAGGTGAAACGGTGTAGATTTGTGCCAAAGGACCTAAATGCAGTGAATGGAGTGGTCTGTCCGAAATTGCATGCAGACTGTGTTACTCACAGGACTCCAAAGGGCAAGTATACACATTTTGGTTCAGATCGGTGAAACGGTGTAGATTTGTGACAAAGGGCCTCAATGCAGGGAATGGAGTGGTCTGTCCGAATTTTTATGTAAACGGTGTTACTCGCATGGTTCCAAAAGGTAAGTATGCAAATTTTGTTTCAAATCGGTGAAAAGGTGTAGATTTGTGCCAAAAGGCCTAAATGCAGGGAATGGACTGGTCTGTCATAAATTTCACGTAGACAGTGTTACTCGCAGGGTTCCAAATGGTAAGTTTACAAATTTTGGTTCAGATCGGTGAAACGGTGTACGTATCACTAACCATAACGCCAGCGCATGCGGATAGAGCAGTTCGGGAGCGCTTGTTCTACCGACGTACTGAACAAAAATCAATCTTTAAGGTTACCTGAGAGGTGTAGCCTAATACTACATAGTCTAAACTCTTCCTCTTGAATCTGGCTATCATATAAAAAGAATGTTTCGAATCGGACTGGTAGTTCCGGAGATTAGCGCGTTTAAATCACAAACACACAAACAAACACTTTAGCTTTATTACATTGGTATAGATTATACTGTAAGGGAGATGCATGATGTTGACAGTTCGAAATATACCAAGATATTATGAAATGAACATATAGCCTACTTTTTCCTAAATGCATGGTTATAGTTATAACTCTTTGTCCCTTTCAAGGAGTATAATTGAATGTTGGTTGAAGTAGCTTGTTGTAACACAAAGTGCTATACGGATATTATACGTTGATTGATTGAATCCTCACCTGAATTATATATATATATATATACACACACTAATACAGCTGTCACAATAAAACAGGTCATTAGAAAAAATCAACACTCACCCAAGTACACGGGGGTAAATTACCATGATGTCCATGTATCTCAAACGAAACAACAACAACAACAGCTTCCTACCCAAATCCTTCTCGAATAAAAGTACACACACTAGTAAGCCTACAGACATCACAGTGACACAGGTTATCAGACACCTTCTACACACACCCATGTACACAGGGGGCTACAAGACCATGATGCTTCAAAACACGTTAAGAATCAACAACAATAACAATAGACTCTACCGTGGAGAAAGGACAACAAATTTTAATCGTTGTAGTCGAGTGTTGAAATATGTGGTGATATGATTATAATTATCTATATCTATACTAATATAATAAAGCTGAAGAGTTTGTGTGTTTGTGTGTTTAAACGCGCTAATCTCTGGAACTACCAGTCGGATTCGAAAAATTATTTTTGTATATGATAGTCAGATTCAAGAGGAATAGTTTAGGCTATGTTAAATTTCGGACAGACGACTCCATTCCCTGCATTTAGGCCCTTTGACACAAATCAACACCGTTTCACCAATCTGAACCAAAATTTGTATACTTAGCCTTTGGAACCCTGCGAGTAACACTGTTTACATGAAATTTCGGACAGACCACTGCATTCCCTGCATTTATGCCCTTTGGCACAAATCTACACCGTTTCACAGATCTGAACCAAAATTTGTATACTTACCTTTCGGAACCTGGCGAGTAACACCTTCTACATAAAATTTATGCATTCAGGCCCTTTGGCACAAATCTACACCGTTTCACCAATCTGAACCAAAATGTGCACACTTACCCTTTGGAATCCTGCGAGGAACACTGTCTACATGAAATTTATAACACACCAAACCATTCCCTGTATTTACTGTAGGTCCTTTGGCACAAATCTACACCTTTTCACCAATCTGAACCAAAATTTGTATACTTAGCCTTTGGAATCGTGCGAGGAACACACACTTAAATGAAATTTCGGACAGACCATTCCATTCCCTGCATTTAGGCCCTTTGGCACAAATCTACACCGTTTCACCGATCTGAACCAAAATTTGAACACTTACCCTTTGGAACATGGCGAGTAACACTGTCTGCATGAAATTTTGGACAGACCACTACATTCCCTGCATTTAGGCCCATAGGAACAAATCTACACCATTTCACCGATCTGAACCAAAATGTGTATACTTACCCTTTGGAACCTGGTGAGTAGGGTGTCTGCATGAAATTTCGGACAGACCACTCCATTCCCTGCATTTATGCCCTTTGGCACAAATCTACACTGTTTCACCGATCTGAACCAAATTTCACATACATACCTTTTGGAACCCGACGAGTAACACTGTCTGATTGAAATTTTGGACAGACCACTCCATTCCCTGCATTTAGGCCGTTTATCACAAATCTACACCGTTCCTCCTAATTGCACCAAATTTTACATAGGCATACACTTTGAAGCCCTGCTGGTAACACTGTCCGCTTGATATTTTGGACATCGCTCTCCATTCCCTACATTTAGAATAGCAAACAAACTGAACTTGAAAACCACGTATTAAAGCCCTAGAACCATTTGTGTCCATAGTAGTGTAACTGTAAGAGTAATTTGATAAGTCTATGGTTGACTGGCAATTCGGGCTGCATCACGTCGCCCCTACCAGTGTTATGGTGCAGAATTGTGAAAATAGTAAAATCTTGCCCTGCTTATAAATTGCAGTCACGGGGAGTAATTAGTGCAAAAAGATTTTTAGGCCCCTTAAAACAGTTATAATAATGAACGTATTATCCCTCTGTATAAGTGCAATGGTGTTGGTGAAGTACATTGAGGTTATCAGCTGCAATAAACATTGGTGCTTTCAAATTTACCTTCATTTATTCCGAAAATTATCGTTGAGTGATATGTGGCGATAAATGCTACTATTGCTACCTCAGGATCTCGGGACAGCCGAAGTTTTCCGAAGTGTTCTGATTATTCTCCTACGGCGCTATGCGACAAAAGACGACACTATTGGTCTCTAAATTTCTAACAGACAATGAGATATGGGCCCTATGCAGTGTCTTTTATTTCACTTTCTCCTCTTTCTAATCATTTTTAGAAATTTGTTTGTATATTACATGTGTCAGTGCTGTAGTTAGTAATTTGCCGTTTCCCTATTCATTATTATCATTATTATCATTACGGGAAAATGACCTAAATGTTACGTCCATTATACTGTACTGCTCATTACCCCCACTACAACCACCACTACCACCACCACAAAAAGTTATATTTAAAAATATTTATTTTCCGGTAGTTTAAGTATCATGTACCAGTTCTGTAGTAGTATTCATTATCATCCATAAAACAAATAAATCTATCGGGCGAAGCCGGGCACTACTGCTAGTATATAATATTTCGATTTCCAATACACACTATATATGCTTAACATTATAACATGTGAGTAGTTATAAATCGATAAATACAAAAACAACTAATTAAAAATATGAACCAAATTGGATGTCATCCACGAACCTCAAAACTATGAGATCAGGTCGCTACCAAAACGCCATACATGCGCTTCTTTAATACTAGGTTTACAACTGTTTTAGTACAACTGCTTAAGATTTTGTGTTGCAATCAACGATTTCATTAGCGTTTTCTGCCGTTTCTATAAACCATTTGATACTAAATATGTATTAGTTCCTTCAGTACACTCCTAAAAGGATATAAACTTACGAAGTTACATAAATATATGGATATACGAGCAAACAATACCTGCCATTTTAATCCAACGGGACGCCACGGACAAGCACGATATGGCACGGTCAGCATGAACTGTTACTCTCTACTGCGCTTACATATTCCATTTTAAAATGCTCATTACGCACCGGTCACCTCCTTGAGAACAGTTTAAACCTCCTTATGTACGACGAGCGTATTTGGTAAAATCTTTTTGAATCGTAAGTTACGGTTAGGCTATATTACTTGCAAGATTCAAACTTCCGCTATCTTAGAACTGTTTGGCTGATGACCTTGAAGTTCGGGCAAAAGACGCTTCCCATATTATGGCATATTGTTGCAAAATTTGGTAGAGATCGGATGATTAGTTTGGTCGTAATTTGATTTAAGCTCAGAACATTTGGGTGGCCGTCATTTATTTTTTGTTATGATGGCGGCGATATACAACATGACACTGATTTTTCCCTTGCTAGTGCTACCTCTGAATCAAAGGTAGTTCGATTTGGTTTCATTGAGTTTTAATTGATACGGGGGATCAATTTTCACACATACACGGCTGCCATCTTCTAACTATTAGGCTGATGACGTAGTTTGGTCAAAAAACACTTCCCACATGATAGTATGCTGCTGCAGAGTTTGGTAAAGATCAGATGATTAGGTTAGTAGGTTAGTCGTAATTTGATTTTAGCTTTGAACATTTGTGTGGCCACCATTACATTTCCGTCAAGATGGCAGGGATATAAAACATGACACTACGGTGCCCTTTTATAGAGCTACTTCTGTACCAAATTACGTTCAATTTGGTTTCACCGTATTTGCATTGTTGGGGAGGGGGACAGACATACCAAATCCTACACACACACACAATTTTCGGTGCTGTGTAAATCTCATACGTCTAAGCCCAAAAATCGCTTTTTCTTCCTTCTTTGTCCCATTCACGCGACAGAAATTGGAAGTTTGTATTGTGAACTACCATAATAATATTCGTCTGCTGGTTTCAATTATTTGGCCTTCATATGGAACTATCGAATATGATAGCATTGAGAAATATTTTACCAGTTCTCAATACCTTGGAAAATACTACAGAAATCAAGCTGATATTATGCGTGGTGATAGAGGCTCATATATTAAGTACATAGTTACTTTCAAAAACCTGATAAACACAAAACACTACAAGGAATTCATGTGATATTTAAGTACTGTTATGTAAAACTATTGTTTGTAGTACTGGTATTGTATACAAGTGATCGAAGAGAAGCATCGTAGAATGAACGATAATAATAATAATCATAATAATAATAATAATAATAATAATAATAATAATAATAATAATAATCATCATCATCATCATCATATTTAATGTTATTTAATTATGTAACTTGCCTTCCGTAAATTATATAAGCCGTACATTTAACTATTCTTACAGAAAGTTGCCATCTCACGGAAGGAATCATAATTAGTCGATATTGACTGTTAAATATTCTTTATAGCAAGTAATTTTTCATTGTAGTGGTGGTGGTGGTGGTTGTAATTGCTGTAAGAGTCAAAAAACTGAGGTCAGAAGCCCCAATTTTCTAATGTGTGAATCGTAAACTATAGATTATACGCATAACTTATTCATATTTTGAAAAGGAACACATCCTATTGATGTTCTATTGAAACGGTCTCTCGGTAAGTAGATAAACCCGTACTGTGAACTGCTACACAATTCTTTAGTGTAGTATTAATTTAATGTTGGTAAGCCTCATCGTGTATCTTTGAAACGTTATATTCCACTGATGACGGTCTGTTGGTGTGACGTATCTTGTGAATCGATGAAAGGTTTAATCTAAGACAGACCGTAGGAAGATCGTTTTGCTGTTTTAAAATATTTTATGTTTCCTGCCTGAAATGACTACAACGTTTGAACATTGAGTTCTGTGTTTGGTATTGTTGCGCTATACTTAATCACAATGTACTGTAGGTCGTATACCCAAAACTATTTAGTCCATCATATGCAAAATGTATTTAATAGGAGGGAAAGACCAGTGTAATATATGGAAATAGGCTGTTAAGTTCTTCACGGAACTATTTGCACAACCATCATGACTGACACCACCCCTGAAACTATGACTACTAGCCTGAATTATTTATTTTCGCTGAGTATCTTTATGCTCTACTAATGATCATGCACTTTGCTGAATCAAGGTTGAGGTACTGGAAATGAATGCAAAGTGTTGTACCTAGTGTTGTAACAAAGGCAGTGCCAAATAAATAGACACCCAAACCCAATTATTGAACGTTATTTGACATTACGGAAAGTCTGCACCAGTCACGTGACTGTGGTCTATAATCAGTTTTTGTCATCTAAGAACTTTGTATCTACCATTATATAACACTGCTTACGAATGTGGTGCTTTACAATTCGCTGAAATTAGTCACAAAAATATCTGATGCTAAGGGAACATCCAGTGACTCGGTGAGGAAAAATACATCGATATAGCCATTTACACTTTATCGTACCTCAAAGAGGTCTTACATTTCAAATTTTCATATACATTAAAATTAGAGACATACTGTAGATGTTTATTGAAACTGCAGAATTCCCTACGTTTGTTCTAGAAAACAAAAGTTTGGTGCTTTTCAGTCGGTCAACACGAATGTACCCAAAAAGAGCTGAGTTATGCCATAATCCTGAAATAAATTACATGAGATTAACAAATACTCTAGGATGACAGGTTTCGATCGTCAAGCGATTATCATCAGATGACACTTAGGCTATAACATCTATGTTTGAGAATACAGGTGAAAAATATTTACAATATGTACAATTATTTAGTTGCAGTATTGGTAATGCAACTAAAGCGAAGAAGCAATTCTCCAATCCATTAATAGCCTACACCACTCAATCAAATTCACTAAGGAATCCGAAACAGGCCGAAAAATACATAATCTCGACGTAACCATTGAACGTAAAGATAACGAACTTTCATATTCCATATTCCGGAAAGCCACACAAACCTCGCATACAATCGACAATCAGTCTAATCACCCCAGTACGCACAAATTAGCGGGGTTCAACTCAATGGTGCACAGGGCTTTAAACATACCCATGTCAAAAGATAACTATAATAAGGAAATAAGAAGCATTAAGAAATAGCAAAGGACAACAATTTCCCCCCAAGCAAAATAGACCAAATTATAGCCAAAGATAAAACGATTCCCAAACAGGACAGTAATGAGAAAAAATTTGAGCGCTTCAACTATGTGAATACGAACATATATAAAATCACTAATCTTTTCCAAAAGCAAGGCATAACAAGAAGTCCCGTGACGAACTAAAGAGCCTACTTTTCATTCCAATGATTATTCTACAGCATATGAACCTATCTAGAAAAATGACGAAATTAAGTTGGTAATATCGAAATGTATAATTAGTTCGAAATATTCCTGGTATAATGTAGCCTAATAGAGCACTACAGTTAGCAGCCCCGGTGACTGAATATATTCTAAGTTCCATCTCTTAAGGTACAGAATACCAAATTTGGTTGAAGACCAATGGCCGTTACCTGCAGTTAGACATTGGATTCATCAGCACGCGTAAAAGCATGTTGGCAACAATGTCATGCGTGTGCTGGTTAGGAGTAATCGGAAATATTATGATATCTTGTTGTGCCAATTTTCGATGAAATCCATTTGTTAGTATAGAAGCTACTTTTTTAAAATTGGACCTATCAGCAAGCATAGAATTATGTTGGCAACACTGACTTATATTAATTAATCCAAATTAATCTAGAGTGTCAGGTGCTATACGTGTGCATAGTATAGAACTGTTGGCTTGCATACTTTCTGATATATTGATATTAGGTTAAAAAAATATAGACAGCATTTATTAACTGTTGGCAGCCCTTATTGCTCTTATGAATATTTATATTCATATCTGTTATGTTACACATAGCACATACGAAGTTTGGTTGAAATCCAACTGATAGTATAGAAGTTACATGTATTTAAAAATTGGTCCTATCAGCAGTCTTAGAATCATGTTGGTAGAACTGAAGTATATAAGTTACTCCAAATTAATCTAAAATGTCAGTTACTATACGTGAGCATAGTTTAGAGCTGTCGGCTTACATATTTTCAGATATAGTGGTATTTGGATGAAGAAAATAGAGAGAGCAATTATTAACAATTGGCAGCCCTGGTGGCTCATAAGTATACACTCGGTTATATCTGTTTATGTGCACATATTACATACAAAATTTGGTAAAAATCCAATTAATATTGTCGAAGTTATATGCATTTTAAAATTGGACCATTCTGAAGGCTTAAAATTATTTTGGCAACACTGTCATGTGTGGCCTCCTGGAAATTAAACTGAAATAGTATTATCTACATGTGTGCCAATTTTGGAATAGCTCCCATGCATACCTTCTATGATATCCAACATGGATCTCAAATTTCTAGTGCGTTTTTTCAGCAGTTCGCAGCACTGACATCATTTTCAAATAAGGGCTTGAGATATTCCGCTATAGATCTTTACTCATACTAAATTTGGGTTCGATTGCTGCAGTCGTTTAGGAGTTTATAGGGGGGACACACACACAGCCAAACAGACAGAAGGGCAGACAGACAGACAGACAGAAGGACAGACAGACAGACATACATTTTCTCGGATCGACCTCATAAGTCTACTTTTTCCTCACTTTTGAAAAATGTGAAAAGTAGGCTAAAAATAGCATTCACAACGAACAATACAACCGGTAGGCACCTGCAAAATAGTAATCTAAATAAACATGACCCGTATGCAAAGTCAGGGGTATATTCTATTACATGCAAAGACACTGGTTGTCAAGCTAATTACATAGGACAGAGTGGAAGACGAGTAGACGCACGTTATAATGAACATAGGAATGCGATAAGATACGTAACACATTCAGCCGAATGCGAACATATGTGTGACACGGGGCCCAGCTTTACTAATATCGAGACTGACCTAAAAATAATTCATCACGAATCGAAAGGCAAAGCTCTCGACATAAAGGAAGCAATCGAGATTCACCTAGCCCAACGAAACAATCCCAACAATCTAAATGAACACACTTTTAGGGAGAGTTTACGCCTTTTCACTGCTAAGAAACACGCCCTGTCGGAAACAAGACACAACTTAGCGATACAGCCAAGCTAGATAAGAAAAAAGGGGGGGGGGGTATAGCGGTTGTTTATAAGTAAATGTTATCTGGATCAGGTGTACTATGTACTTTTTTCTGCAATAAACCAAGGCCGGTATTCGCGGCAGTATTAAAGGTGCCGGGATGTCTTCAAAACATCGGGCAGCGCTTAGTACGAATGGCTTTTTAGTCCACGCGTGGCGAAGACAGTTCCACGGTCTTTAATAGTTGTAGACCTTCCTGTATTCAATAACATACATATTTTCTATATTTGGCAACGTCACACAAATACACATTGCACTGACCTCAAACAGCACATAGGAACAAGGAGGAGGGAGAAAGGAAAAGCCAGTTTCGTCCAGCTAACACCCCGGTTCAGTCGACCGCAACTGGCGCAATAGTGAACACCAACTGCTTGAAGCTCCAGCCAGGAAGTCAACTAGATAAGTAGTAGCCTGTAATATTACAGTATAACCAGAGCTGACATTTTACAACCATATAGTCACCCCAAAGAGACAAACTCGCTGCCCATAGTGTTAAATTGTTCAGATTTCAATGATTACATTTTTTCACTCCATTTTGATGTTTTGTGGTCTTGCATCCAGGTGGTTATCATATTCTCTATGTCCTGGTTGGCTCTTTCGAGGCTACCTTGACTCTGACTATGTCGTGGTTTGCCGTGCACCATTTTGAAGTTCGGCCATGTATTAACCAGACTGTCAATAATTTTATTAACAAATTCTCTCCCATTGTCTGATTGTAAAATACAAGGAGCGCCTAACAAAGTAAAAATATCAACGATATTATTACACACTTCGCCTGCAGTCTTTGATTTCAGTGGTCATAGCGCATTTTTTCAGGTCTCAATTCAGTAAATGTCCTACGAACATTATCCAAGAAAATGAAATTTCTAGGATAAAACAATAGCTGTGAGCACTGTCGCAACTTCACAATCACTTGGAAGTGGACAAGGTTTTTTCAAATGTTCTTGCAACACTAAATGTGAATCCATGAAGTGCATGTGCAAGAAGAAAAGTGTAGGCTACTTTGCAACTCAAAGTGTCGCAAAACTTTACTTTGCTGTAATAAATGACAAATATTTCTATCTCTTTATGTATTTTAAAGGTTTTTCATTTTTATTAGTTCCTCTTAAACATTTTTCTCTCTTAATGTATTGGTTTTGCCTTTCTATTTGTTCTTTATTAGCTAGTACCGTTTCCTTGCTAATAGTCAACTGTTACTACCTCAAGACAGTGAGAGTATACTTTCCCTAGGTATAGTAAACTCTGACTAGTAAATGTTGATCGAAATTGAACACTTACCGCGTTTAATCAACTTTTACTGAAAAGATCAGTAAGAGTCGACTTTACCTAGGGAGAGTGAACTCTTACTGGAGAATCAACTTTCCCTGTAACATATATAATAAAAAATCCTAAGACTCTTCCTTGTGGTATGCCCCTTTTTACTTGCATCGGTGCACTCAATGTGTCATTTATTTATACTTATTGGATTCTGTCAGTAAGGTAACATCCGATGAGATTAAGAGCTGTGCCTCGAATACCATATTTTTACATTCTTTGGAGGAGAATATCATGTGATACACTGTCGAAAACTTTAGTAAGATCTAAAATTATTCCAATTGATGGTTTGGAGCAATTTAATTTTTCTTGTATTTGTTTAGTTAGTGTTGCAATTGCATCCACAGTACTTCGACTTTTTATAAATCCATAATGCCTTGCTGATAGAATGTCATGCTTCAGTAAAACTGGAAAATATTGTTCTTGATACAATTTTCAAATATTTTTGCTATTATTGTAATCAGAGATATCGGTCTATAATTTTCAATGTCTATTGCCTGATTTTAAGATTGGTTTTACTATTGTTGCCTTCAGTTGCTTTGGAAAATATCCTTCTGTAAAAGATTGATTTATGAGATTAAAAAGCGGTTTCTCTAATGATACTATATTTTGTTTGCTGAATTATTGTCTATTCCCATAGCTTTACTGTCACTTATGTCACATAGATTTTTTTTCAAATCAGTGGAATTTACCGGGGCCACGGAGCATGAACTCTTATTGCTAGTTATATTAAGTGTGTGGTTTCCTCTTTTCTTTATTCATTTGGACATCTCGGTAGTCTTATTTATGAAATATTCATTAAATTTAGTCGCAATTTGCGTGTCACTTTTGTAAATTTCATTCTGATACCTTATTTCACTAATTTGCTCTTTTTGATTAATTCTCTGAGCTACCTCATTAACTATACCCCAAATCTTTTTAGGATTTCCTGAACTAGCATTTACTAAATGTCTGTAGTTATCTATTTTGCCCAGTTTATTAGCTCATTTAATTTGTTTCTGTATTATTTATATTTCTCTCTTAATTCTTCATTATTTTTATTTGCCATATAATCGCGGTATAATTTTTCTCTAGTATTTATGGACTCTACCAATGCAAGGATTATCCACTCTTTTCTTTTGACTCGCTTTGAGTTTAGCTGTTTAGTAAATTCATGGATGCAGCATTGTATTGTTTCAATAAATATATTTAATCTAGTATCCAAATGTCCTTCTCCCAGTTTATTATCCCAATTGATGTTGTTTAACATCTGATTTAGTTCCACATAATCTAATTTATGTCTTTGATAATTTCTAATGTTTGGTTTATTTTTCTGACAACTAGCTTGATAAAATTTTAGGATAATTATTGTTGTATTGTGATCAGTTATTTTGCTTTCCGACAGGATAGAGAGAATATTTTCATTCGGAAGACTACTTTTAAGAAATGCGTGGTCAATGCATGATTTACTAGTTTCAGTTTCCCTAGTTGTACCATTGATTATAGATCTGAAATCATATTCATTAAGAAGGTTTAAATAATCATCTGAATCTTGATTTTCGAATAAATTAATATTCATGTCACCAATTATTAATTCATTTTCTAGCTGACAATTTGTTTTTATATAGTTATTTAAATTCTCCAGAAATAATGTATTGTTGTATTTTGGTGGTTTGTACACCCCTGTTATTGCTATTTTGTTGTCGCTTTTATTAACAACTAATCGAATAGATTTGATATCTCTATATGCTACACACTTAACGTCATGCTGTAATCCATCTTTTATCATGATGACTACTCCATCATTCTGATTTATTTCACTTTCATTATAGTACGATTTATAGCAGCTATGTTTAGTAACATTTCCGTTAAGACCATAACATCAAATATATTTTCATAAGCCTTCAGAGCAACGTCTAAGCTATTCTTGTGTTTTGCTAGACTTCTAATATTAGAATGGATTACTTTTAAACTATTGTTATCTTCATGTCTATCTAAGAAGTATTTACACTCACTTATACTCTTCCCCACCTCTGACCGAATTTGATATTGTACATAATCATCTGTATATGTGTTCATAAAATTGAATGAGGAAAAGTGTTAAGTGTTAGCGGTCAAGTTATTGTGAGATATCATGGAGGGAGGGGTGGAGTGGAAGTCAGCGGTTGAGGGGAGGAAAGTGAAAGGTCAGTTTGAAATAGCACCAGCAACACGGCAGGGGAGGTATGCAATGAACAGTTATGCGGGAGAGAGACAGACAGATTGTGGTGTGGGATATCTTAGACGGTGTACCAACTTTTGCTTACTAAAACATACTATTGCTATATGTTAAGTGGTCATACTTTAAGCTTTGGGTAACTCACACATCTTTGTAATACGGTGCTTGCTGCCATCTGTTTTCTTCACGTAAATTACGCCATCGAAAGTCCATGGATTGCTGAAATCTTGCAATTCCCGTTTTCAAAATCGCTAGTCTTGTGGCTGTGAAATCTTCCCTGATTGTCACCGGGGTGCATTTGAGCTGTTTCTTTTTTTTAAACAATTCATGCCTAGCACAATACGTCGCAAATTTTACTATGATTGGCCTGGGTTTGGTCCCAATCTTGGGGCCCCACCTATGGCTTCTGTCTATGTCCGCATGAGCGATGTTTGCCTTAATGTCCCCGGCAACTTTCAGCACTAAATTATCTGTGTCCTCGTTAGGATGCTCTGGCACACCGAAGATACGGAGATTTTGCCTCCTTTGGTATTGCTCCAGTTCATCGTGTTTGGAGTTGCTTTCCGATTTGAGATCTTCGATCTCTTTATCCCCTTTCTTGATCTCAACTTTGAGGTCCTCACAAAGATTCACGTTGAATTGGATCGTTTCATAATACTTTACTTAATACACATTCCGTGATCTTATCCACTAAAGTACTTACAATTAGGTCCACAAATAATTTTGACTGCAAGGAATCCTCCATCACACGCCGTACTACATTCTCTATGGAGTTGGTAGAACTGGAACTGTCTTTACCTGTCTGATGCTTCTGCTGCTGCTGCTGCTGCTGCTAGCTCTTCTTAGAAGACATTTCACTTTTTTAGTTTTTACGATTTATGTAAATTAAAGGATGATGAGTGTGAAATAATCTCACCAGCTAAAACTTATATACTGAATTGATTCACACTATACTTCTTTTTCCTCTCTACACTGTGTTTACACCTGCCAAGTACACAATTTCCACGAGCCGATCCTTAGTCGTGTTACTCACTCTGCGCCATGACACTGAAAAATGGCTTCAAACCCCACAACGTTTGTTCTAACTGAGTTTGATATTTTGTATTTCAAGAATATATTTAAATAGGATCTCCCCAATATGTGCCTCGTGGGGTAGTGATTAGCGTTTTTGGCTGCAACCCTGATGGTCTGGGTTCAAATCCCAGGTATGCTAAGTCGTTAAATTCCGATCAGAGGCACGGGGACTGTATCGTTTACATGCGTGTAAACGGGAGGAAACACAATATAGGCAAGTTAATACTTAAACAACCTTATCAGCTGTGTATTTGGAACTCTGCTCAAGTATCTTCCGTAAATCAGTCTCACTATTAGAGTAGCGTTGTTGTTGTTGTTTCATTTAGGGGCCAGGATATCGTGCGCGTTTCAGCGTCGTAGAATTAGCAGTCTGTAGAATTTGTCTGATAATTACCCGTGATAATGTGGTGTCTGCATTAGTGTGAATATTTCTAATAGAGGCTAGGATTTGGCAGAGTGTGACCATACGCTTCTGAGTATTGAGCTATTCTAACATTCGTTTGGATAAAAAGTAGGAATCAACCCTTAGGATGGCTGAGAAAAATATAGAACCCAACTTTACTCCGTTTTGTCTCATGAGACTTATTAGTCAATATCATGTTCAGTACTCAGAGCATAATTGAATACCTTTGCAGTGACGGGATTCAAACCCGGACCTTAGAGCTGAGAGCCTAAAACACTATTCACTACGCTACGAAATGGTCCCGAATATTAGAAAATATCGCTGAAATCTGATGCTGTTTGATAGTAAAGTACAGGGAGGCTTTGTAATGTGTGTATATGAATGTGTAGGATTTTAGGTTCCGAGAAGGTTATCCCGGAAATTACAGGGGACTGTTCCATTTTACGTCACGCCAGGATCACCTTGCATTTTAAGTACACGTTACTAAGATATTCATCACGAAGCTACGGTTAAACTTTCTTCACCCAAAACTCACATCGTTCTGTAAATTGCAACATTCATCGCAGCAGTTCACTTCTCCATATCATGAAATAATTTAAGTCGATACATAGCATGGCTTTATTGGAAATTTCTCCATCAGGCTTTCGATCTTAAGATTACTAGTTCATTGTTTGAGGCTGAATTACTAATTTCTCTTCTTTTCTTCCTCGTTTCAGTTTGATCCCACGTTTGTTGCTGCGTAAACCACGCCACATTACCATTTGATATCTATCAGTATATGTATCATATGCTTAGGTATTGTAGCCCGCGCCGTAGCCATGCCCTTTTATTTGCTCACTATTACTGTGATGATCAGCTGTAACAACGTTAATTCTGACCGTGGTTTTCCGAGGATTTTTCCACACTCCCTCCAGGCAAATGCCAGCATTGTACCTTACCTTATTTCACGACCCGGGGCACCTACTCTTTCCCTGACCGTAATAATTGCAGTTATACACAGTACTACAGTCATCACAGAAATACAGGTGACAAGACAAATACTCAGATTAACGGGGTTGTTAACCATGTTTTCCAAAGTCCCTACAATAAATTAATAATAATATTATGTTGTGAATGGCTTGCGACATTCTGTTCATCATCTACTTGTACTTGGATGGATGAGGAACGTGGTGTCAGTACTAGTGTTTTAGACTCAAAGAATTGGGAGTCAGCAGTAGTCTTACGTAAGGAACCATTGTAAAAAAGTCTCCATGGGATTGAACTGATAAGCCGCTTCTATGAGCCTGATTGGGCTATGTTGCTACAGTTCTATCAGGATTAAAGTCTTTCATGAAAAAGTAGAGATTTCAACAAAGGGCATAGGGATAGAGAGTCACAAGTTCTATTATTAGACTAAACACATCCACAGCTCCTACAAAGAGGAGGAGAGGCACACTTTTCTTAGGAGATAGAGCTCCATTTAATTACCTGAGGTAATTCTGACAAGGTATCTGTCTAATTCTCCCTGCGAAATCTTTATCATTGTATGTGTAGTACAAACTCTCGGTACTGGTCTTTGTGAAGAAGTGACAAGGCCATTGCGGCAGCAAAACTTTGGAATTGTTAACCGGACTCGGAAATGAAACGAACGAACTGGTCTCTGTTTAGTACATATTGTTTCAGACTCAACCCTATTATTAATCCTTATCTGAAACGTTTTGAATGAATATTAAATTATGCAAAGACATAATCCATTATCACATAATGAAATCAGGTGGATGTATGTACGGAAGGTTTTAAGAAACTGTTTGAAATGCTTGCAGGCAGAAACGTTCCTTCACAAAGTACTGTTCCTAAAACAGTGAATTATTTATTATCTTAAAGTGGTTGCTTGGTCACTAGCAAGAGCTTAGGATAGACATGCAAGGGCGAGATAAGAGGGACAAACAGAAAGGTAAATACGGAATACTATCTGTCCAGGCATAATAAAATCAAAATATGTGCTTTAGGCCTAAAATATTTTATTGCACTTTTCAGTCTTACGAATTGATAATTTATCACACGACGTTAAAAATCACGTGTGGACCTTGGAATGACCAAGGAAGTTGAATGACTACATTCCTAGATCAGAAAGCGGAGGCGTTAGGGAATGGATCATTGTAACAACTAAGCAAAAGACGTCGCATACATAATCTCACAGTCTCGCTCTCAGGTTACTTCTGGATAAAGCATTGCGATTGAAATTTAGCAATGATGGACTTCACTGTACAAATAAGTCCCTATTACACACATCGCTTATGAATGATGTAGGTTTTACTAGTATAGTAATTCAAATATTATTTTGTTATGCATCAATGAGAAGATGATTGATACTGTGCATTTGTGCGTGCATTCTCTATAATAAACCATGCCATTGTGGTATTCTCAGGACTATTAAGACATAGGATTCGCCGAGAAAACTTACACCTGCTCGATGTAAAGCAGATGTCGAAAAAAGACTCCATGCAGTCTGTGTATCCTGAGTGCTAGCTTCTCTAGGTTCAACGTCTTAATGTGCTCATGATATGTTAGGTTTATTTTCCTTATTGCAATTTTATTTTTTAGATCATTTCATAATGCTCCGGAATTGGTCACAAACGGAAAATGGATTGCTTATCCAGGGACTTTGTTGTACCCAAATTTCTTTAAAGAACCTATAGCCTGTTTTGTCAATGACTGGGTCCGTTAACTCAGTAAGAATTAGCACCACGGAAAGGCATTGTGTACTGGCCACCATGCAACAGTGTTTATTTCGGTTTGAATGGACTTGGATTTGTAGGTTCCACGGCATAGTCTGAAGGCAATCTCAATTTTCATTGACCTCCTTCTGTTTAGAGCCCTTTTCATTTCCATTCTGGCTACGTGGCGGAGCGGTAACGTTCTCGCCCGCTATGCCCGAAGTTGTGGGATTCAATCACAGGGCAGTCAGTTGGATTTGAGTCATTTCCATCCTAGGGAGCAATTTCAGTAGTTTTACTGGCACGTTGAAGATCCCTTCGGCACTTAATTTCGGCATCCTTTTATCTCTAAATGCCGCAGAAGTGTAAAGGGATGTATCACCCATAACAGTTTTATAATTTTCATTCGGGGTGAAATTTCCTCCCAGGTACTGAAACATTTGAACACGACCGAATTCCTTAACATTGGTTTTAATACTTTCTTTGGGATTTATTTGTCCGAGTCCATGTATGCGGTTTCCTCATAATATATTCCTAACGCAATTTTGGTGGGCAAACGTGGTATTCTTTCAATCTGTTTCGCGGCTATGTGGATGCCGTCGTTCAAGAATAAGACACCATCCGCGAATGCTTGATAGTCAAAAGTGATAGCACTTTTTTACATATCATGCTCTTTGGCCTATTTTCATAATATAGTCTCATGAGAAAAACGTTTGGGTGTGTGTGTTGGTCCCTAATAAAATCAAAACAGCTAGAGTGATTTCAATGAACACGTCTGATCTAGACCGTGCCATTTCTAATTTTAATAAGTTTTACCAATCCAATATGGTGACAGCGTGACATATTTCAACGGCATTCAATATCTCCGAAACTATCTACTACATACTGTGACCGATCTGAGCTTGACCGATTTCCGCCTTGAGAATTCAGAATAAAAGTTGCTAGTGCGACGTAATATTTCAACAATTATGATGTTACTTAATTTTGTGGGTATTTTGAACTAAGTGAACTTGATAATTTTGGGTAATATGTTGTTTGATATTTATAATATGGTAAGTTAATTTGCGGTCCGATAAGGGAGATGCGTCTTTAACTGTAGAGAGTAAAATGAATGTTAATTGTACGTAGTTTTCCTTCTTCGACCATATGCCACGAATGTAAACTTAGTGATTTTGTGTGGACAGTGTTTGAATATATGCGTGTGCGTCGAAATTTATTTTGATTTATTCTTTTTTAAAATTGGCTAGGCGAATTCCTTATCGAGACTTAATCAACATGACATCAATGAGTTTGGAATAATTTAGCTGCTTTTATTTCAGGGACTCTGAACTTTAATATTTTTTGGACTTGGTCCCAACCTAACATTTTGTACTCATATGTGCTAGGTTAAGGCCGCCCCCTTTTTTCTTTCACTATTGATCCAATAAAGGAACAGTGATTTTATCCAGGATTTCTCATTTCTTGCTTGGTCACTTAAATTGGTGTGTTTGCCGATGGTTTTTGGTTCGATGAGCCCTTCCAACCCTACCGGTAAGCGACCCGAGACACTTTGTATCTTGCCTGCCCGAGAAATTGCATTTATTTTTGTATGAACCAAAATCCACGCACCAGTTTTTTTACGCTCTCTGGTTGTTTCTTATGATGGGGCCAGGATGCAAGCCAGGTCATTGCTTGTCCCAGCGGAGAAGCGGGTACAATACCTGTACGGTCATAGAGGATACTGGAGTTATTTCATCTATGGGGTTTTCAAAAAATCAGGGGCAGATGATATTGTATTTCCGTCCCTTAAAAGAACAATAACTCTATAACTATTTCTTAGGCAAAAAACTAACAGGACTGTCATCCACGTTCAAATGCGGTACTACAATGGACGTTTACCCTAGAATTAACCATCTGATGTAATTGAAATGCGGAGTGACAAAGCTATATACAAGAATTAATACACTGGCATCAAATTAATTCACTTGTTTTGAAAAAGTCGAGGTGGTCGCTGTGCGAAATTTTAAAATGATGTATTTGTTTAAAGTGTCCTAAACAAATTATTTTAGTGAAAATTTTCATAATGAAACAACGCAATGACTTTCATCTATTGCCATACACAGATAAAACAATCCAACATGGTGGTCATGAGATTTAATTGGTTCTCAATATCTACCAATCCATTACAGCAATCAAACTGGAATTTTGTGAGCTCATCGTGGCCATTGAAGTGATTTAACTTGTGTGACTTTCAATAACCTGATGAGCTCAAAGCCAATATGGCGGCCACGTGAAATTTCAATTCTTAAATGAGCTTTTCTCTCGACCTAATCATCCCATATACTGGCGTCTATTTATTTCCATTATTGTCAGGAATTCAAAATGGTAGCTGAACATAACTTTTAAATCACGTATGAAAGCTTTTATAATATACCATGATTATAACCTCCATGTGCTAGCATACGTCTATGGTCTACGTATAAAACAATCCAACATAGCGGTCATGCGTTATACCGGGTAATTCAGCAGCCCCAACCAATATCGCTTTCTGGTACCCAACTAACGCGTGTTGGCAGAAACATCGATATTTCTCTGCCTGCATCCCGTTTGGTACTAATGTACAGCAAGCATATCCCACAAACGATAATGAACACTATTATTTTTCGATCGTATTTGTCCGTAGTCACATCGAGAGAAAAATAAAAGGATTCAATGGTGAGCAGGATATGCTTTCAGTGCGGAAAGAATGCAGAGAATTATCGAACTTCCTGCCAACACGCGTTAGTTGGATTGCAGAAAACGATATTGGAAGGGGCTGTTGAATCATCCGGTATATCACTGGTTCTCAAAATCTCTGAAACAATTACATCAATCAAACTGATATTTTGTGTGGTAATAGAGAACTATTAAGTACTTATATGTAGCTGTCAAAAATCAGAGAAAGACGAAAACATTATGGTGATAATGTGAATGTCATTCAATGTCACCATACGAGAGCAATAAAGCCCGGAACAGCGAATATTTATTCAATGCATAGTTTATAGACAAGTAATGATGCTTTATTATTTAGAACAATCAATATAGCGTCAGTTCGAAACTTTAAACACATGTTGTTATATCCTGTATTCTATTCAAACGGTCGAAAGGAAGCTTCATAGGCCATAATGAAATATTATAATATTCACTATCTAGAGACACTGAATTCTGTAGCTAACCTTTCGTAAATTATACAAGGCGAGCTCATAACATTTCTTATACTCAGCTACACTGACAGATAGATGCCATTTCGCGGGAGTAAACACCGGATATTATATATTTTTGTACATTAATTTTCATTCTAGTGGTGGTGGGGGTGGTGGTGGTCGATATTAGTTAGTTAGTTATTGTTGTTTTAAGGGGCGGAACTACGAGGTCATCTGCCCCTCGATATTGTTTTAATGGGTGGAATACGAAGGTCACCTACTCCAATTTTATATTAACCATAGATTATACCCATGTTAATTTCTGAAAATAGGTATATTCTACTGACGTTCATTTGAACGGGTCTCTCGCTAATTTGATAAACCAGTACCATGAATTTAATATTCTAGTATACAATTACAATTTCTTATTGTTATGTTCGTTTATCAAAAATATGCTTCATCATATAGATTTGGACTCAGATCTCCAAGTGAGAAGGTGCGTTGATGTGAGTTACCTTGTGTAACGGTGAAGGATCAGATTTAAGTTACTATTGACATAGTAAAAGCATTTTGCTTTTGTAAAATATATGTTTGAGTTTATTGTCTGACATGACTACAACGGTGGTAAATTGTGTTTTGTGCTTGAAGTTGTTGCTCTATTCTTTATCACAATGGAGAACTTGTACCAAACGTTATTTAGTACCTAATGCAATATACATTTTAGTATGTGAGAGAGTATGTCAATGGAAAAGGCAAGCAGAATATATGAAAATATTCTACCTAATTCATTTTCACGGAACTACTTGTTGAAGGATGCAATTGAACCGAAATGCTGAAAGTCTGTCTCTTTGCTTTAGACCCGTTTTAACTGAAATGGTTCAGAGAGTACACCCATGAAGAAAATTGAACTTGCATGTAAATGTCTACCAGATAATGCCAGAGTATTTCGGATATACTCCACACTTCAGGAGCACGTTGTTCAGCATTTCTCCATCCATTGAATCATAAGCATTTTTGAAGTTCATGTAGTTCATAGTAGTCCTGTTTTGGTTTCTCATTGCTCCGATCGTAATGTGTCATTTATGAATTTGTATTTGTTACACACAGGAGTTCCCTTCTCTTAATTCTGCATAATATTCATCCAGTTCATTGACTAGATCATATTATTTCTGCGCTCCAATGCATTCATACGGATTTTGCATATGAAGGCGAAAAGGGAGAACCTTCCATAGTTTTTGACGTTAGCTCGTTTCCCGTTCTATTTCAGGGGGAGGAACCAGTCACTAGGGAATTATTTTTGCGTCCCAATTATTGACAAAATGCTCCGAAAACGATCTACCATATTCTCACTGCTGTATTTTAATAACCAGGATCCTTCCTTGGGGACTTATTGTACTTGAGTTCCTTGATAGGCTCTGCAATGTTATCTTGTCTTATGGCCACCGATAGACTAATTTATTTTCGGTTAATCGGAACCGACCCAGTGGCTCTCATATAAGAAATTTCGTAAAATACATGGACAGGTTTTTATAGTTCTTCATTTTACTATGGATGAGCTTGCCATGTTCGCCTTGAGAACATCAACTTCATGCAGTGTATCCTGTAATCTTGTTTGTAATATTTAATCTTGTGTTATTCTCTTTAATTCTTCGTGCATGCTATCCAGTTGATCTTTTTTCCCCGCTTTTTTTCATGAGAATTTCGGTGGTACTTTTACTCTGTTCGCTGAATTCTTGAAAGATTTTTCTGGTTGGAACACAATTTATTCTTGACCTCCGAGCGTTTTTCCTTACCGGGCTTTTTTGCAAACATTACTTCCTCCGTTTGGCTAGCAGCATTTTTGTGTGTTCAGTTGCTTCGTAAATTTTCCAGGTCCAATATTTCGTTCCAATCAGTAGATTATAAAGCCTCGCGCTCACGATGGTATATGTCAACAATTTCTCGGATTACTTTAAGCTCTACTATTATCTTCCTTTTTATTTTCGTTGTTTTTTAAGTGAATTTGGTAATAAACCGGTCAGATAATGATTCGAGTACATATTAGCCCCCCTCTGTGCATTTACGTACATAGTCTCTGACGTGCTTGATGTGGCTACTTGAACTGTTTTTAAATTCTCCGGAATGGGGATTCGGTAAAGGCCATGTCACTAATACCGTATCTTTCTCTTTTTCTTGAATCAAATGCTGCAGTCTCCACAGAAACACAGGTTATCAGACAAATTGAACACACATGACCAAGTACACAGGGCTAAAGACCAAAGTGACTAAATCTCCTGAAACGAATTTAAGACAGCAACTCTTTCTTCAATCGAGTGGTGGGTACGGGTCTCTGGAATGTACAAAGTCTTCAAAATTTTGTAATTTCGCCATATTAACCTACGGTCGTTCAGTTTTTTAACGGTACATATACAGTACATATATAATTCCAGAGGCTACTTTCCTTACATTTTCCCACAATCGTAGGTCGTAATAGTAAACCCAACAAAGTGCATTTTTATACTTATTTCAATTAGAAAATAGATATAAAACAAGAAGTTCCTAGAAGAACTAAATAGCCTAGTTTCATATATTTTTACCATCAATATACCGATTTTCAGTTTGATTGCTCTAATAGATTCGTAGATATTGAGAACCATCGGATGGCCGCCATGTTGGAATTTTATATACGTAGACCATAGAGTTGTGTACTATTAGATGAATATTATTGCGTATGTTTATTATTAACAATTTCGCACAGCCGCCATCTTGAGGTTGTGAGAACAATTGAAACAAATTAGATGTCTGTAGATTAAAATCTGTATTAGCATTTCCCTACCAAAATTCACTGTGCTCGGATGGTTGAATCGCGATAAACGTCCAATTAAATATTTAAATTCAGCGTCGCAGGCATATTGTATTTGTGCTCACTAGGTTCGTCGTAGATATAGGTTGCCAGTGAAATAATTCGCACAGCCGCCATGTTGGATTGGTGAGACGTATTAAAATTTGAATTGCATAGTTGGGGTCGGACGCAATAGTACTAGGCTCTTACCGAGTTTCATTGAAATCGCTCCAGCCGTTTAGATTATATTAGAGCGGGGGGTGGGGGGACACAACACTGACGCACTCACACAAACACACACACACAGGGACAAGAGGTGATCTCATAAACCTATTTTTCGTAAATGGAAATAGACTCAAAACTTTTAAGAAAGAATCTGCGTTAGAAGCACGGGTTTATACCAACAGCAAAATAACGGCTAGTTGGTTCAAACGGGCGAAAAGGAATTCTGTGGTAATGGCATGTTTTAAAAAACAAAAAAACCTTTGATTCCAATTTCTCGCTAAAATAATTATCTCGATATAAAATTTCTCTTTTTTCCGGTACTTTTCAACATACAAAGCGGAAAATTTTACATGTAATTCCTTCTTGTATGTGTGTCAAAGTAAAGAACGATTGAACATGGCGTCCATGAGATTTACTTCACCGGCTCACAATATCTCTGAAGCTATTTAAGTAATCAAACTAAAATTTCATATGCTAGTGGAGGACCATTAAGTTAGTACACGGGCTATATGCAGCTTTCAATATCCTGAAGAACACATAAACAGCATGGCGGGCAAGTGATTTTCAAATAATTCAAATCATTTGTTGGCCATTTAATCACCCGTTAGCAATGAAACATATCACAGCGTATTCAGAGTTTACTATAGAGACACCTCTTGTTCAATTTTTCCTGTTAATATAGTAGTTTCTTAGAAAAAGGTTCATAAAAAGTTTCAAATCAGCATGGGCAATTTGGGACATTCCGGAGGCCCTTAAAGGAGGAAACGATTGATACTGGTTTCATCGCACAAACATCCACACTTCAATGAGCCTCATACCGTACCTTTCTTTCAGAGATACAACTGGTAGTCTTATGTAATATCCAACTAATATTGTATAATCTCTCTCCTTCTCGAGTTTGGGTATTGAAGTCCATTATTACTTTTATTATTATTATTATTATAACTATTATTAAAATATTATTACTATTACTGTTATAACTATTGCTAATATTATTTTAATAATTATTATTAATTATTATAATCATCATCATTGGAGAGATAGGAAGGAAGCTTGTTTTTATGTGGCTCTTAATATTTTTTTATTTTATTAATAGGTACTGTTACAGTTCGGCAAAACTGCTGCCTATATCTGAATTTCTCTCCGTAATGTATCTGGGTTCCCTGAATGCAACATTTAATTTCTTCTTGAAAACTTTTAAACTGTTTGGGAAATGTTCTAAGACTTCTTCAGGTAACTCATTCCATGTTTGATTACCCCTGTTTATAGAAGAATACTTAGCTAAGTTTGTTCTTTGAATGAAGGGCCTAAATTTGTATTCGTGATCTCTCCTACCCATATAATCTGGATCATGCGTTCTGTTTCGCAACTCATTCCAGGCCGGCTCCCCTGTGTATGCTTTGTACTTCTCCTGGAGTCTACTTTTATGTCTTCTGAGGTGTAGGGATTCCCAACCCATTGACTTTAACATGTCAGAGACACTATCAGTTTGGGAGAATTTGCCAAGTACGAATCTTGCAGCTTTCCTTTGCACCATCTCCAATTTCTTCGTTAGAGTTGATTGGTAGGGCTCCAACACACTCGTGGCGTACTCCAAAATTGGTCTCACAAGACATTTGTAAACCAATTCTTTGGCCTGTACACTGCTACCCTTAATGTTTCTCATAACGAAGTATAACGACTTTTGTGCCTTATTAGCATCGATCTCAACGTGCTCACCCCAGTGTAACCTTTTATTTATGGCAATCCCGAGATAGCTGCATGACTCCACTCGAGGAATAATTTTGTTTCCTAATTAATAATCAGCTATTGTCCATTTTCTGCTGTTAGTAAAAGACAGGCATTTACTTTTTTCTGCACTTATCCTCATGTTATTTCGGATAACCCAGCATTCTATACGTTCAAAGTCTTGTTGGAGGAGCGCAGTGTCAACTTGATTATTGACTTTTCTCTATATTACATAGTCGTCAGCGAATAGTCAGACGTCCGATTTAACATATTCTGCCAGGTCGTTTATATATAGAAGAAACAACAATGGCCCAACTACACTTCCTTGTGGAATTACAGAGGTGACTTTTGTCTCTTTCGAAAATACTCCCCCAACTTTGACTGTTTGGGTTCTGTTTTGGAGAAAGTCCCGGATCCAGAATACCACTCTTTCATCAATATCCAAATTTGTAAGCTTATGTAACAGGAGGTCATGTGAAACCATGTCAAAAGCCTTGGCTAAGTCAGTGATTACACTGTCCACCTGGCCTCCTGTGTCCATGACTTCTGCTATATCTTGACAAAACCCCACCACCTGTGATTTACATGAATATCCTTTCCTGAGTCCGTGTTGTCTATTATACAACCAGTTATTCTTCTCCCAAAATTCCCTTATATGTATAATCTGCAATTATTTGTTCCATTTGTTTGCAAACTACTGCTGTCATTCTCACTGGTCAATAGTTACCCGGCATGGTTCTGTCCCCTCCTTTATAAATTGGAACTACAACAGCTTTCTTCCAGTCATACGGGATAGGCCTATTGTTCAGAGAGACTGTGAACAATACCCAAAGGATGGGAATTATTTGTACTCCGCCTATCTTTAGAATGTCGCCATACACCTCATCGAGTCCTACTGACTTGAATTACTTGATTTTCTTCAGGTTATTTTAACCTCTCTGTTATTAATGGTGAATGGTTTAAATGTATTTTCCTTTAATTTTGAAGAAAAACGCTACTCTTCGACTCATTAAGCACTTCAGGTTTTTGTGGGTTTCCTGTGACAAGATTTCCTTCTGAGTCCCTCAGAGACTTGCTGTCATCTCTGTTCTTTTTCTGTCTCCTAAGATAATTATAAAAAGTATTTGTATTTCCCGGTTTTAGTATAGACTAGTCTTCATATAAGAATAATTATCATAAGCCATTCAGCCTGTTACGTGAAATCTGAACCACGGGACGTAACATTTCATCTCATAAATCCCTCGTGCAATAACCGTTTACCTTCGTGGAAGTCATGCCGATATTATTTCCCCATTAGAAATTTATTAAGGTATTTGAGTGGAAAATTTAGACAACATTTGTTTTATTGGTTAGAGAATATAGATTACTGACATAAATTTGAACAATCATTTATAATTTTCGATTTTGAACGTCAAAAATGGCGAGACCATGACGGCATATTAGGCTCATTTATAGCTTTCAATCCTTATTGCCTGCGTTTTAATGGTGAGGATAGAGGTGGGGATTTCATAAGGACAACTCACAGCCAAGTACGAATATTGTCCTGTCCATTCCTCAACTTACTCCTTTACACGTTCATGCCAATATTTATTCGTGTTCCTTCAGTTAGGGGTACCGAGAGTAGTTGAAACTTTTTGTCCAGTTTGCCCAGCTTTTTGTCTTAAATAAACACATCCTGAACCCAGTGTTCTAAAGAGTGAACTGAGTCAATTTGTACTGCAGATAAGGAATGTATTGTAATTTATTTGCTTCCAGTTTATTGTCTTTCTCATTTCTGTGATTCCACTTGAACGGAAAGAGAGATATAAAGCTAGGATTACGTGAAAGACGATGGCTCTTGAGGATCTGTTCTGACATACACCACGACGGCAAATATTTACTCTCTAAGTTACTTTTCATAATCGTGAGCTTAAAGAGGACGGAACAGAACCTCATACACTGACCAAGGGAGATGAATGAACCGTATTGCCATCTGCCAAATCGTTTCAGAGTCATTGCCATTGGCATTAACAGATAAGATCTTAAACAATTAATATGCTATGTCAGTTCCATAGAGGTGGCTGGGAGGTGCATTATGAGTCCAGTCAATTCTCATACCTGGTTGACAAATGAAGAAAACCGAACTCACAGCTTAACTATTCTATACAACAATCTGGCGACCAAAACCTGTTTTCACAACAACAACAAAAATAGCAACAACAAAGTTAAGAATAGCACGGCATTTGAGATACTAAAATAAACTCTCGGCACTTAATGTTTGAAGTAATAATGTTAACAGTAATATTATTATGAATTTTAAATGTGTTTTGAAAGGCGAAACGTACTTAAACCAACACTAGGTTCCAAATTAAGTTATTTTTGTAATTTTACTCCAGCATCATCAGATTACTCAATTAGGAACTCTATTAAAATATACCATCTACTCATCGCCATTGCTTTGGTTTGACACATAAATGAATGCTTATATATTTACCATATTGATATGATTATGGTTAATCCATATAGACTGTTGATAAAATAGGCTAAAAGAAAATAACATGAAATGAAACTGTTCAAATCCTTAGGTTTTAACAGTCATTGATGAAAATGTTCTGTTATGTGTTAGCACATGAAGATTTGCTTCGTTTCGTCAGGATTGCGAGAGGTTATTAGAAAGAACTGAATATCGCATTTTTATATTTAATACTCAATTCTTGTTTCTATTTGCTCTTATTTTAAACACATTGCAGTTATTTTAAAGAATTCTCACCCAATTACTGAATTAAAACGCAATTTAATACAATTCTCAAATAATAACTACTGTATTCCTAAAGAGTCACACAAAGCGTGTCGCTTTGAGAAATTAAATCGATGAATTTTAAACGGAAATCTTATATTGTAATAGGAAATTTATTCTTAAAATCTGGAGCAAATATTGCGCTATTTTTTGAGTGTAGGTCATTCCTTCGTGATAACCAGTATTATTGTGCTATCGGTGCTAGTGTGCATGATTACAATGAGGGATAGAATTGTGAGAAGGTTCACTGTAACTACCATCCCGATATTCGTTTTGAATTGAAGTGAAACAAATGAAAACTCCCACAAGGATGGTCGACAGCGAGATTTAAAATGTTTTAATTGAACACACGTCTCTTTTCAGATCTTCGGACACATCGCTCCAACCCGAATACCACAATTAAAAGTACACATAGCCGAGCTGGTAAATGAATCCACGCCATTGGAGTAAAAATTTACTGTATTTATCACTAGACGTCCAACTTCAGGGCTAAGTGGATAGAGCACTTGATTATAGTCTCAAGAGGTTTGAGATCGATTCTTGGCCGGGTCGAGGTATTTTAAATTTGTACGATTAATGTTCCTGGCTTGGGGACTAAGCGTTCGGGATATCTACATTAATATTATGCTCGCGAGCGTCAGCTTGTATGACCTGCCCTTCCGGAGTCCACTAGTCATCTTAACCGCTACACCACTTCGGATATTTGGGAAATTCAAAGCTCTAGCTATGTTTGTTTCAGTACCGTATATCCGTATGGTTGTTGAAACCAGTCTTTATTTTTTATTTTTATATTGGTCTAGGCATGTCGTAATGCACACTAAAAGTGATCATGAAAACCCGGAGAATTGCCATTATTACAGAATTTTTTTTAATACTTCTCGTATACTCTCTCTCTCTAATCAATGGTTGTACGTGTAATGTGATTAGTGCGAATCATTTAAAAAAATGTATTGTTCTCTAAAGCGAAAGTCAATAGAAAGTAGATACAAATTCGTATTTCATTTCTATATTCTGTCATCACTATGCAGTAAGATTCGGTGCAATAAATGTGGTCAAATGTAAGCGTCATTTAAATGAAGTATTAGTGGCACACTAGGAAAATAAATATTCACTTAAATACGAGATTACCTTCTTACAGAAATCCGTATAAACGTCTCATTTACATCCTCATTTTCTGATAATTATGTTTCTCCAATTTGAATATTTGAAGGCTGTATTGCCCGATTTTGCTAACTGATTATCCAAGACAATATTACCGTTAATCCATACTAACAGCTATATCTCACGTAATTACTAATGAATCGTGCATATTGGAACAAAGAAAATGACAGTGTCTGAAGATACATTAGCTGATGAAACAATTCACGCACCAAGAAAACATTTTGGGAATTGCATTATAACGTCTATGGATGATAGTATTTTATGCCAAGCGCAGTGTTCAATGTACGAGTCTTATGGCCGAGATGACGGATAAAACTACTCTCATGATGACCGCCATTAGCTCTAACTTCATCGCTTTGAATTTTTGGAGCGAGGCATTAAATTGTCCCTGACTACTCCCATTTCAATAAGGTCGAGAATGAGGTGAGATTAGTTTCTATGTAACAGTTGGTTTGTAAGTTTGGATGTCCTCACTGACACCACTTTCGTGCAAGAAGTTAATGAGAAATGAAATGAATGAAGCATAATGAAACACGACTGATTTGTAAGGAAGCTGCCGTGGCCTGTTAGAAGGTAATGTACCTGCTCTGCCTGGAGTTTAAAATGGGAAACAAAGGAAATGATATCAAAGTCTGCCAATGATGAGGCTTGAACCCATTCCTCTACTGAGTCTGGAACAGCTGGTTTGCCTTTCGCCGTGACCCATAGTCTTCAACCATTAGACAACTTGTAGGAAATTCAATTTTCAGAAGAAGTGTTTTCATAATTGAGACACTTGGGGTTTTCTTGATATGTCTTAAAAGTGTTTCACATGAACCTCTGCATTAAAACACATTTAATGTCAACTGGCTGTGCGGGAATTCAATCCAGCATCCTAGGACGAGGGAGGAAACTGTCTCAGCCAGCTGCATCACTGTGCCCGCAGTTCACTATTTCTCCATTCTTACCTAAACAATAAGGTTGTAATCAAACTTCAGACTGGAAAGGAAAACAAGATACGATGCCTTTATGTTCTCGAAACAATGGCTTGTGCTGGTCTTGGATACGCGTGGTGTGGAATGTTGTAGTCATTC
Source organism: Meconema thalassinum (assembly GCA_946902985.2). Taxonomy (NCBI): domain Eukaryota; kingdom Metazoa; phylum Arthropoda; class Insecta; order Orthoptera; family Tettigoniidae; genus Meconema; species Meconema thalassinum. Next base: position 719,768,141 of record OX336389.2, read on the forward strand.
TCCCTGAACCTTTATTCGCAAAATTCGTTGCAGCAAGCTTTGTGTGTGACATATTGTGCGTGGCTATTGTTGTATCGGCCGCATATCACTCCACCTTGTGTTGCGTTACAGAACAGTCAGGGGACACCTCTGACGAATGAAGCTTTTGAACAGCTAGGCGGATTGCGTGCAGAAAACACGCGACAAATGAAATCGATGTCAGTAAAATATTGCCATGTGATTATCATGACAGCTAAGACGGGTCTTGCTCAATATGTTAAATATGAATTAGCCTACGGGTATGACAACATAAAAACACCTCGTTGTATCTGAATGTTTCGCAAAGCGTATTTCTAAGGTTTCTACAAGTATATTTCACCAGGGAAATCACCATTTATATTTACTGATAGATGGACTTCACTCTCATTGTTAGAGGGATAAATTACATAATAATATAATTATCGTCAACATGAAGAAACGTAAACAAAGTAAATTATTGATATTCGGGTTTAAAATAATAAGAATGAATAATAAATACATCCTTTCCTCTACTGAGTCTGGAGACAGCATAAAACAAAGTCCTCGATTCGTGGATGCTACGGGTAAACTCGAGAACCACTGGATGCGGTTTTCACCATATCGTAAAGGATATCTCGAGGATGATTTCTGTAGAAAATAATTTATTTGTGATTAAAGGAAGACGAGCAGTACCAATTTCAGTGGAAAAGTCGTAAAAGAAAACCCGGCGTCCGAGCACTTTGTAAGCTTACGCTGGGCAAACCGTTAAAAAATATCTAAATACTATGAGTGTAAGAATTGTTCAGCATGAAATGTTCTACAAAAAAGTCCGAGAGAGCATATGTCTAACTTCAATACATCGCCCACTATTAGTGTTTTTACGTTTTAATTTCTTCCAACCATGTCCATTCAACTACTGAGGCTACAGTTTACGAGTTAGATAAGGGCGAGTCTATCATCCCTTTTACAGCCTAGCTAGCGGGCGAACCTATTGCCCCAGATACAGCCAGCAGCAAACCGTCAAGTCGTGTTGAGTTAAGATTCCTGAGAAGGGTGGTTGTGTTTGGAGTTTCCCTGGAAGTGCAACTCAGGTTTTCTTCATTTCGCCTGTGAAACACAGTCAAGTTGAGATTGGACGGGAGGGAGATTTGATCATTCACCTCGCCACTCCCTGGAAGTGCTACACTCATTTCGCCTGTGAACTTTTCGTTCCGCAAAATTCACAGTCATTTTAAGATTGGACGGAAGGGGGATTATATTATATTAAATTATACTGATTGGTGTATAATCTCTACTTAGTATAAAACAAGGTCCCCGATTCTTGGATGTCACGGGTAATCTCGAGTACCACTGCATGGATATTGATGCCGTTTTACCATTCTGTAAAGGATACTTCGAGGAAGGTTTCTGTAGAAAATAATTTATTCATGATCAAAGGAAGCCAAACAGTAACGATTTCAGAGAAAAAGTCGAAAAAATCCTGGCATCCGTGCGCTTTTTATGCTCACGCTGGGCAAACCGTTAAAAATATCAGTATACAATGAGTGTAAGAATTGTTCAGCATGGAAAGATCTACAAAAACGTACGCGAGAGCACATCTCTATATTCAATATATCGTCCACTATAAGTGTTTTTAGATTGGACTGAAGGGGGATTTGTGTTTCATGCACCTCGCCATTCTTAAATTACGTCTGATAATAATTAGTTGCACATGCATCTCTATGATCATATAGTTAATAATCCAGTCAGTGATTTTAACCCATCAAGCCGATACGTAAAACGGATATAGATCGTAGTTCATTGACATCGTAAATAAGCGCTTATTTAGTAATGCATTCACAACTGTTCCCGGGCGAAGCCTGGCCGGGTTGCTAGTAATTATTATAATTACTAGTATTATTATTACTCTTATTATACTTTTCGGAAAATAATCTTATTAATATACTGTATAAATCTGAAAGCTGGGCCGTTTATTTATGCGTGTTTCATTTGCTCCAAACTATTCAACCAATTGAGTTGAATTTGTTCATGGGACTATTTTTATAGTCAACGAACACACAGGAATATTGAAATTTTCATTCAGTTAACCTCATTAAAATGGTGGCCATATACATTTGCTTATTTTACTGAACTTATTTTTTTTAGAATAATGGGTAAATCCCTAGTCCCATCACAAACTAAAGCACACAAAATGTACTTACAATTCAATTCCTTTACGAGACTGATCACTAACTCTAATGGATTTGGCGGAAATTGTGGTTTTCAATGGACTTGCAAACATCGCATCTGCTAAAGGTAAATATATCGAGTGAACGGTCAATCTAATGACGAAATGGAATGTAATTTCGTATTGCGTCGTATTCAATTAAGGGTCTATTTAATGCCAACGTGTATTTTGCTGTATATCAAAAATTGTGAAACATGCCATCACCTTCGCAACTGAAATTCACTAGTTTCAAACTGCGCACCAGCATTCAAATTGTGTGAGTTCCTTTACACTACTGGCAAAGGTTACAGTCTCGTCCACACTTGTCTTGCTGATATATCTTTCGTTAAACTCACTCTGATATCTCGATCAAGATGAACAGTTAACTCCACACGAAAAATACGCAAGTTCCATCCCTGTACTCGCAATATTTTCAACCTTGTTTGCATACGTCATTCTCGTCTAACCGTCGCTACACTCACTATTACGAGAAAAATGCAAGGAAAATGTGATCATCTCTCTCCTAGTACGACCATTCTGAAGATTAACTGCAATAATATAATGTAGAACTGTGAACTTTGTAACTGATATAATTTACTATTGGAAAAAGATCGCTTACTTTCTTACATTGTACCCCTTGTTTCAGGCGTATTATTACCTAATTATAAAAATAATATACATTCATCCCGTGGTGCCTTTCTAATATCATTGTAGATTGAGTCTTGTTACTGCTAATGTACTGCAATTGCCATGCAAAACAATGTCGTCCAGACGCAGGTGTTGCATGTGTCGCACCCGCAGTCTTCACGCCCCATTAAAACGTCTGTCGCGTTCTTATTGTCTGCGTAAGTCAAACGGCTGCTATATATGTTTTTATCTTTTCCACTGAAATCCAAAATAATGGCTTAGGAGTTAGTCGTATCAGAAAATGAGGCCATTAAAATGCACTTATAGTTCAATTATATAGAGCCCCTTTGAGTGTACCAACATAACTAAACATTTCCCCACGGTGGTTCATATAAGTTCATAGTCAAGGAACAAGAAAATGATTTTAGAATATTTGGTTTCTAAGACTATGAAAATAGTGAGTGAATAATAGGATATTTCCTAATACGCTTGAGTTAGATTAAACTTGATATAAGCGCTCATTTGAAAAAAAAAAAAGAATGAAAATAGTCTTCCACCAGGAATTTCTAATTTTATGTTTTTCTAGGGGCGAAAATGGTGGTTGGGAAATAATTTAACACTTTTGACAAGATATGCAGAATCACAGTGTGTATACAGTGCAATTGCGAAATTTCTCGGATACTCCCACTTAGATTTAAAAAAGAAGAACTACCTTACAAAGTAACGTTCCAAAATTTCAGCTCGCGGGAAAGAATATATATTCATTGATGAGGAAATTGTTTCGACAGAAAAAGCATGTGCTTTGAGCACATCTGCAGTAAATACAGTACTCTTAATCTATCGCCATCTGAGCAGCCTCCTGCGCAAGCCAAAAATATTACTCGGCTAATAGAATAAAACGTACCATGTTATGTCTTTGAACCAGATAACCACTGATTTAAGAGGGAAGCAGGATTAAACGCTGGAAGAACGGTGCCCTAAACACTCTCAAACTATACTATGGGTCGGTGATGGAACATATACACAATTATATGATTCGTTATAAATGCCACGAACGTAGCGGAGAGGTGTAACGTTCCTAAATATGCTATAAACCACATTCGGGATCCTTTGAATAAAGGTGTGACTTTCCCATATTTGTTGGCAGTATTATCGGATGCTCCAGAATCCTGAAATGCCATTCGTTCACAAAATGTACGGTCGTTATCGTTAAAAGGTGGTACCTTCGAGACTGGTCATAAAGAAAACAAAACAATAACCTTGTTATATACGCTAAATTATGGGGCGCTATTACATGTGACAGAAATGTCACATGGTGCCTACCAAATAACGAAATTAACTCTTAGTCTTTTATCATCAGTTATATTGACTTACTTGACTTACTTCGTCTTGTCTCTTGAGAGCTTTCCTATTCCCGACCATTATTTGTACTTCGCTCCAGGTCCTCCCTTCTTCCAGAGCCTCGGTGTTAACAGTACGTCCCTACGAGCTTCTGGCTCTCTCTTGTGGGTTCCAGCCCTAGGCTTCTTCTCCCCATGCATTCATTTCACTTCCTCAGAGTATGCCCAATCCATATCCATTTCCTCTTCTTGATCTGCGTGGATATATCTATATCTTCCACCCTTGTCCAAAGATCATGGTTAGAAATCACTACTGCCCAGTAGATGTTAATCATTTTTCGCTAACAGCAGTTGACAAATATTTGCAGCTTAGAGGTGATATATTTTGTTACCTTCCACGTTACTGACCTATACAACAATATCGACTTCATATTGCACCGGCAAATACGGAGTTTAGTCCAGATGGATGTTCTACTATTCATCCAATCTGGATAGTCTCACAAAAACGGCATTCGCTTTCTTTATACGTTGATACACATCCTGCGCAGCTCCGCCATCTTTATAAACTACACTTACCAAGTAAGTGAGACTATCCACAGCAAAGATTTCCTCAATGTTTGAAATAAATCGGTCCATGTTGGTGGTCTTTATCCTTAATGCGTAACCTTCTTTCTTGTTCACTCGGGTCTTTCATCATCGCTTGCATATAGTGTATGCTTCAGACAGGAAACACAAGTCATCGGCAAAGACAAGGTCATCCAACTTGTTGACTATTCTTAATTGTGTACCACGTTCCACGTTCATTGTTACTCTGCATTACTGCATCAATCACAACAGTAACATGGCAGGCAACATGATACACCCTTGTCACACTACTGAGTTCACAGCAATCGGATCAGAACCAGGGCCTCCATGTATAAATCTACAGTTTTAGTCACGTTACGTTTCTTGAATGAGATTTGTGATTGGTGCTGGCACTCCATATCGCTTTACTTCTTTCCATACGGTATCTCTGTTGATCTAAGTCAATGAAACCAGTATAGATGTGAGGTGACCATTCAATACACTGTTCCAAAATTACACGCAGGGTGTTAATTAAATCGAAGCGTGATCAATTGCGGTGAAAGCCAGCCGGTTCCTTTTTGGAGCCTCAAATTGATCTTATCCTTAATTCTGTTCAGGAGAATCCCGGTACCGGTAATATTGCTAGTTTCTTTACTAATCCTGTCCCCAGCAATCAAAGCAGATGAACTCGATCTTCCACACCTATATACTCGAAGATGATGATTATGATGACCTCGATATCCAAGTCACCTACATGCATCAATAATTCCACTATTGTTCTATATAGTCCACAAATGACATTCCAGCACGAGAGTTGAATATTCAGAGCAAGATATATGTAATATTGGGAAAGATGAACTCGATCTTCCACACCTAAATACTCGAAGATGATGATTATGATGACCTCGATATCCAAGTCACCTACATGCATCAATAATTCCACTATTGTTCTATATAGTCCACAAATGACATTCCAGCACGAGAGTTGAATATTCAGAGCAAGATATGTGTAATATTGGGAAAGATGCCCTCAATCTCTACGTGAGCGTTAGTAATAGCACAGGGGGACTCTGCCTTTCAGGCTCTTGACGAGCCACTTGACTTGACTGCAGTTTCAGACGTTTGTGATGTAGTCTACGGTTAGTGATCTGGAAATATAAGTATTTTTGAAGGAAGCAAAACTATTTAGGAAAGAGCACAATTAGTATTTCTTGCCCACATTATCTCAATAATTAAAGTGAACTGGGCATACCATAGATTGAAGTAAACCTATTTTTGTAATCGTAATGTTTCTTTAAGGGTCAACTTCTTATTATCAGTTCACAAACGTTATTCATTATGTACAATGCAGTCTCATGCTCACGATATCTCATCAATCACTTATTCATTTAACATCATGCACTCAATTTCAATTTTTCCATAGTTTTGAAGAAACATACCTAAAACATAGATGACTCACTTTAGCTGTCTTCATAGCTCAATCAAACTGACTTCCATGACAGTTCCTGTTAAGTCAATTATATCGTGAGAATATTGCAACCAAAGTGCAGTGTTATGAGTCAGAGCTACGCTCAGAAACTTGTAGAGGTCCCATCGGATTTTCTCACATTAGCTCCAGCAATCACTGGCATGGAACAGACTAAAATGGACCTCCATGTAACCTTTTAAAAGCTCTAGTCCCAAAAGAAATATATCAGTAAAAATGAGTTTCACAATAATATTGCATTTCACTTTTAGTTTCAGTATTAAAAAATATAAAACTGGTTTCTTAAGAAGGTCCTTCGTTACAAATATCGTTACCAAATTGTGGAATAAAATGTATTTCATTCTATAACAAAAGCTTCCTTAGTTCATGTCCGAGGCTATCGTACACAATAATCATACAACTCCAGTTGATTTAAAGCAACTCTAGACCAGTACAGACCACGTAAGAAATGGGGGCTTTAGACATACAGGGATGCAGTACTAGTAGTAGCAAAGGCATGCTTAAATCATAAATTGCCCATTATTTAACAGTGATTATTACTAATAGACTACATATATTTATTCAGGACTGTATATTTATCTATTTCTTTATTTATTTATTATATTGTACCCCTGCCAGTCATTTGGGAAAATTTGTGCTAACCGACTGAATAGTTACAACTATCAGTTTGGAAAAAAGCAGTAATCACTACAATTATGAGCAAAGTAAAGAAGAGTTTGCAACAGTTATAGAGGTATTTCTTTGATGTGTGTCCCGGGTAATGTGAACTCACGAGATGTAGAAAGGAGAGTTCATTCATTCATTGATTCATTTATTCATGTATTCATTCATTCATTCATTCATTTATTTATTTATTTGCAATTGGGGGTGTGTCCCCAGGTGGCAAATTAGATGTACATAACAAATAAATAATTATACATAAAAATTCAATAACAATTAAACTGGAGTATTTACAAAAATAGTTTGGGAAAAGGCTCTAAGACTGCGGCAGGTAGAGCGTTCCAGTTATCAATGGCACGGTTTACGAAATAATATTTACCATAATTTTTTCGCTGTGGTCGGACCTTCACTTTGAAAGGCTGATCACTCCTACTCATGCAAGTGAGCTTTCCCATACGCTTGCTAAGCTCACCCCATGCTGGTTGATTTGTATGCGTGTTGTATATAGCGCAGAGTCTAGATTTCATCCTCCTAGTATCAAGTGATTCCCACCCAAGTTTCTTTAACATACGGCTCACATTGTTCCTGGGATTAAAGTCCCTGAGTACAAATCAAGCGGCCTTCCTTTGTAGTATTTCCAACTCATTTATGAGCCCTACTTGATATGGATCCCAAACCACCGAGGCGTATTCCAGAATAGATCCTACAAGTGACAAACATCCTAATTCCTTAGCAGAGGTACTACTTCCTTTTAATACCCTCATTACAAAGTGCAGGGATTTGTAAGCTTTAGAAACTACACATCCTCCATGACTACTCCATTTCATATCATTCCTTACGTGAACGCCCAAATATTTGCAAGAATCTTCTTCTACAAGTATTTCCGAGCAAATGTTATATTGAAAATCTTGCTTTCGCACTTTCCCTATTTTTATGAGACTACATTTTATTTTCTTTATTTTCATTTTATTTTCAATCGCCCACTTACAGACCAGGTTCAGGTCATCTTGAAGTACTGCGTTGTCTTGTGAGTCATGTATCTTTCAATATATTACACAATCATCCGCAAACAATCCACAGTTACTGCGAATCCCATTTGGTAAGTCATTTATAAACGCCAAAAATAACAAAGTTCCGATTATGCTGCCCTGAGAGATACCCGGCGTTACGGTAATTTCATCCGAGAATCGGCCTTCGACTTTCACTTTCTGGGAACGACCCGTCAAAAATTCTTGGATCGATAAAATTACTCTTCTATCAATCTTCGTCGAAGCTAATTTATGGAGTAGCATGTCATGCGGCATGACATCAAATGCCTCCGCAAAATCTATAACTATGGCGTCGACTCAAACTCCATTGTCTAACTATTCGCTAATATCTTGAAAAAGTGATAGCATCTGACTCTCGCATCAGTAACCTTTACGAAATCCATGTTGCCTATCATTAAACCGTGATAATCCTTCCCACTATTCCCTCAAGTAGTCGCAAATGAGATGCTCCATCTGTTTGCGAACGATGGAGGTAAGGCTAACCGGCCTGTAGTTGCCCAATTCAAGTATGCTCCCTCCCTTAAATATTGGGACTTCCGTAGCTCTTTTCCAGTCATCTGGGATTTGCGCATTATTTATGGACACTTAAAACTTCACCTCCAATTAATTTAGGAACTTCACTAACAATATTATCAGGACCCTTCGATATATTGTACCGTAATTTTTGTATTAGCTTTACAATTGGTGACTGGTTTATTTGGAAAAGGGGAGACCCTGATTCACCGTTAAGGTCCAACACACAGCTATTGGATTTATTGAATACACTACCGTAAAAGACATTTAATTCATTAGCAATGGCCTGTTTCTCAGTAATTAATTTACCGTCACTAGCGGAGGGTAAGATGAAAGACTGCCTATGTGGCTATAGATCACAACAAGGATGTCAGTGTCATATTAAGAGCATGTGCCCAGTTATTGAGATGTACTACGGGAGGAATAAAGAGTTGAGTTTATGATTTGCAGATCTAGAGAATTCACGGAATAGAGTGACCAGGGAGAAGATGCTAAGCATCATGAAGGATTATGGTATCGAGTTAAGGTTGCTACAAGCAATGAAAAGTATTTATGTTAATCAGGTTGCAGTGAGATTTGATGATAGGATGAGGTTTTGGCTCTATGTTGTTAAAGGAGTGAGGCAAGGCTGTAATCTTACACCACAAGTGTTTATTTGATATATGGAGCATTTGATGTACGACAGAAACTAGTTAGATGGAATTCAATTATGAAAAGACCAGGTAAGCAGTATGGCTTTTGCAGATGACTTGGTTATAATAACATATTCTGTCGAAGGCTTAAAAGCTAACATGTCAGAACTTAAGTATACATCTGGGCAATATGGTATGAAAATCAACATTTTGAAAACGGTGATGTTGATCAGGGAGAAACACAAGGAAAGAGAAATCCAGGCAGGAGGGACTAAATTGCAGCTGGCGGACCATTTTAAGTACGCAGGCTGTGTATTCTCTCAGGATGGTAGTGTTGTGATATATTATAGAGTGGTGTGAAACAAATCAAGAATTGTACAAAGTATACTGCTTTTAATGGTAACTAAGCGCAATGTTCACAATGAATATTTATAGCTCTACAATGGTGTCAAGATTTGACATAATAATTAGGATTCAATTATATCAAAAATTGTTTTAACATATAGGAAAAGATTATAATTTTTTACTGTTGTATAATGAAAGTGAAATGGAAGCAGTGATGATTATTATGGTCTGATCCAACCAATTTTTTTACAGAACTCCAAAAATTTCAGCGTGTAGTTTTTTTCATACACGATACAGTAGGAATACAAAGGAGCTATGAATGCTTCAGGAAAAGGCATGGATTATTGGAAATATGATTCTGAGGGCTAAAAGAGCACTTTATGCATTTGCGTGTGTATAGAATTTTTCTGGTAACCTGTGTTATTGTGATTAGAGTATCAATGAGCATAATTGAAGATATTATAGTCGACGGTTGGAACAGAGGCCTCGGGTGTTCATATAAGTTACGGTCTTGTAATTGGCCTGAGCTGTGTGAGGAAATTTCAAGGAAAATCCACGTTAAAATTGCCCGTTATCTGAGACGAGATAGAAAGCTCACATCTTTGAGCATCACATAATAGTGTGTGTCTTAGACTACTTGGCTATGCTGATCGATGTTTTGATGGTAGTGTTAGAGTTTTGCGAACGGTCAGATATTGCACAAGGATGTTTCAACATCAATACCCTTAATGATATTAACTTTCCCTCAAATTCACGCCGTGGCACATAACTTAACTTCATTACCAAGTTACCTAAAATACATAAACGTCATAATAAGCTAAGTTATTTACTAGAAATAGTGGTAGTTATTCTCTTAATAGCCTTCGTCAGAGACTTGTGCTAGAAGAGGACTCCTTTCCCCCAAAGGGATCAAATAACTATCGTTTTATTTCCTTCTTGGTGCCCGTTTTGCTCGCTATTAAGAACACGGCATAGAAATGTATGAGTACTCATATGCTGAACTCTACGCTTTAATCCAGCTTAGCACCCAATACTGAGAGCATCAGTCCATACTCTTTTAGGTTCGATGCTCACATTTTAAGCTTACTTTTAGATACGCAATTACTTGACATATATATTAAAAAAGCTACGTTCTTTCATCACACTTTAAACTCAGGAATGTCTAGTTTTACTGCTAAAGACAAACAAGGCTAATGGACATTTTAGCAAATTCTTCTTAAGTGATATATTGAATCAGTGACTGTAAGAAATTCTCGTCCAAATTACGGGATCCCAAAGGGCATTACTGGGGAGTGACGTGTAGATAGTGTCATGCTTTCATAATAACATGAGAATTGAACCTACTCCCATTCATGATCCCTCATGAATGTGTAAAGAAAACACATACGAGAACAGGTACCTAGCACTATAATTATACCATTTACTGCAGTTAAATTCAGTACTTATAGTATTCTCGAATCATCTCTATCGTTGTAAGAATCATGGAATCCCTATAACAGCTTAATTATTGATCTAATATCAGGAGATATGGATAATTATTTTCAATTTTAAATTGATGTATTTGAGCAAGTGCATAAGAAAATATGGCACAGGTTTTCATGCAGATACCATGAGTACACAATACACGAGGGTGATGACAAATTTTCCCTAAATTAAGCAATCACAACAACAACAAATTCATAAGCAGTTGCTCAAATACATTAATTTAAAATTCAAAAATAATTATTCATATCTCCTCACATTAGATCAAAAATAAAACTGTTATAGGGATTCCGAGTTCATTACAACGATAGAGATGATTTGAGATTACTTATAAGTACTTTATTTAATCTGGAGTAAACGGTAAATTTATAGTGATAAGTATCTGTTCTAGAGTGTATTCTTTTACATATTTCGTTTATGATTATGTGGTCAAGAGGGATCCTGAATGGGATTAGGTTCCATTCTCATGAAATTTTGAAAGCATGAACATACCTTCTTGTCTCTCCCCAGTTTAAAGCAATGCCCTTTGGGGTCCCATAAATTGGATCAGAATTTCTACAGTCACCGATTCAATATATCACTACAAAAGTGTTTGATCATCTGCTAAAATTTCCATAGGCCTTGTTTGTCTTTAGTATTTGTTCATAAAACTAGGCATTCCTGGGTTTCAAGTGTGATAAAAGCACATAGTTTTTTTTTAAATATGTGTCAGATAATAGCGTACCTAAAAGCTTAGTTACGGTGGATATGCTCAGTGTGTTACCCCCGGGGTTTCTACATTCCCACCTAACAAATGCCGGAATAACAACTTACTTCAAGTCACGGTGCACGTATCTCTTCCCTGTCTCTAATACAGTTACACACACTACTACAGTCATCACATAAATACAAGTCATCAGATAAGTTCAACACATACGTAAATACACGAGGCTGATGACCAAGATATCACAAGTCCCTCAAATAAATTAACAACAAACAACAAACAGCAACAAAAAGGCAAAGTGAACAGGGGTCTCATTTGTTGACTGAGAAAACCGTGCGCAAAATACATAGGCATATTGTTATTGTTTCTTTCATAATCGTCATCAGCTCTGTACATTTGAGTGTATATGGAATCATCCTGATAATCTGTGTTATTATAGTGATTGTAGTATTGTACAATTGCAATATTTGAGCAAGAAATGGGGTATATGGGGTCAAGCCTGGTAGTTGTCTGGACTAGACGTGTAAAATCATGGAAAATCACTTCTAGGATGATCGATATGAGAGTTACCCTCATGCGGGTGAGTAGAACACATTAAAATCCTCATACCAAAATGAAATTGTTTTGGCAGAGCTAAGGATCGTACACAGAGCCTTCGGACAGTCATCCACGCTCGGCACGGGGATTGCACTGGATAATAGAATGAGTGAGCTCATTTAGAGGTAGCTATCGTAACTGAGGAGTAATCAGGAGATTCAGTACGTACCCCCAGACCACGAAAGGAGTCGTCCTCCCCTGGAAACGTCATATAATGCATAGTAAAGCAAGTTTACTCCTTGGGAAATTGGTATCTTATCATCAAAGGTCTGGTTATATCCTAAGGATTACAAATAATTATCATATCTCACTTTCTCAAAGATGACTTAGGTGTCCAGTTTATGTTAGCAGCCAATTTCTTTGGCACCAGTCGATCTTTATCAAGAAAATCAAACGCTAGTAGCTTTAATTCCTCAGACAAGGTTTGTAATAATTGATAAAAGCTGTAAATATTATGTAAATAACTGTTTAGTAAGACTTGAAAATGTGTACGAAGTCGCAATATGAACCAGAAACTCCTACTGCCCGGCTAGGTGCGTACTGTATATCCACTTATATCAATATGGGATGGTCACAACTCGACCATATATTTCCAAATCCTGAATGACGGGAGAGCAGAGGAGTGTCTTCCTGTACACCAGAGAATTGACCAGGAATTGGCTGGCTGCACCAGAGCCATCTATACACCTTAGTGGGAACCTGACTTACGGTTTTCTGAATGGGTCCCCAAACCAGGCAGGTGTTGTTGCTCTGTTATCGTCTGCGAATTCAAACCAAATTGTATTGCATTAGCGTTATCATCACTCAGGCTGGAAAAAGTGTCCTGGTCACTTCGGTGTGGATGAACTTACGTGTCCGGACCGCAGCAAATTCGAGTTCAAGTCCCTACTGTTGTCTCATTTTCAAGTCTTACTCAGTGATGACCTCTCAAAGGGGATATCAATCCCTTAAGTCATATATATGATTACGTGAATACTCTAAATTATACAAAAGTAAGCATATGATATTTTTCCGCTTGTCATTTGGTAACTGGCTGTGCATAATATGCCCTCCCGTAAAATGAAACTAATAATCAAGTACAGTACTTAGTTCTGCTCTTTCGTATTTCCGTGCCAAGGGCTCAGGGATGATGCAAGACGAATATCTCATTGCTGATTCGGTCAAAGGTCTGGGAGGTTATGAATCCTATTAAGCGCAAATTTCAGTTTTGAGCGTTTCACTACAAGTTAAAACTGATATTTAAACGATATAACTATTACTAGCAGTAGTGCCCGGCTTCGCCTGGTGGATTTATTTGTTTTATGGATGATAATGAATACTACTAGAGAACTGGCACATGATACTTAAACTAACAATAGCCTTCGCGTGTTTCGTTTGAAGGGATTATTTTGGGTAGTGTTGTAACAGAATGCGACCGACTTGCACTCACTCAGCCTACTCCTTCACGCTTGAATTACCTTACCTTACGATTCAAATTTTATCTTTTCCTTCCTCTTGTTTTAAGTACTTCAACAAGTTTCTGTATCTCAGCATTCTCTACTGCCCGTGGTAGCCTCACCCCCACAATTGTATTTGTTCTCTAAGTTTGGATGTATGCTTATACAATCTTACAAAAATATATAATAAAATACCTAGGCTACTCCTTATCTAGCACTCCAGATGCCTTTGCCTCACTCTATGGAGAGCACTTTGTGTGCACGCTAGGAGGCACAACATACTAGGTTAGAAGTACTTCGTAGGTTGCAAACAAAGTCTCACTGTATTATTATTAGTGTTTTGATCCGTCTATGATATATTTTTTGCAACACAACGATGTGGACTAAGATGAGCACACGTATATTGTGTTCAACTTACATTCGGACGGCAATCCGTTATTATTATTATTATTTTTTTTATTTTTTTTAGGGGAAGAAATGCATTTACGCACAGAGTGTCGGGCTCCTGCTCCTGAGTAGCAGACTACCGACTAAAACTCCCCCGTTACTTCTGAACACTAGCCTGGAACCGTTTAGCACATTACTTCAGGCTAGAGTCATTTTATATTTGCCTGTAGGGCACTCTTCCGAATCCGTTATTATTAAAAATAATAATAATAATAATAATGATAATAATAATAATAATAATAATATTACTAATTACAAATTCATAAATTTCTCAGTTGACAATGGTACGATAACCGAACATACACACAAGGACTAATATCAAGCACGTTTTGTGTTCATTCATTATTTAGAATCGTCGCATTAAAGTGTCGCCCTGGCTCAGCCAAGTAACTTATTTCTGGTTTAATGGCTAGTTCGGGGATTCAGCGTCGTGAGGCAAAACTGGATGTGGTTTTCCGTAGTTTTCTCAGTTCTACTCCAATAAAATTCTGGGATGGTTCCTAACTTAAGACCACGGCCCCCTCCTTCTCATTCCTCACCGGAATTACAAGAACACGTGCGAATTAAGCAATTACAATAACACACGTTGTCAGACAGAAATTCCATGCACACGAAGTACACAGGGTTAGATGATCACGATGTCCAAGCCCCACATCTGAACCAACAACAGTTGCAACCTTGCTTGTACGTGAACATAAATGTTCTACTTATTCAAATTCTTTTATATTGAGTGATTCTTATCGATTAATTTCCTAGCACTATACGTTTAAAAACTAAATATAGAAGGAAAGCATTTGACTTAATTTTTGTTCACCATTACTTGCTAATAGATAGTAGTCTCGAAATACAGTGCCACAAGACCGGTGATTAAGTATATAAATATTTCGTAACAAGTAATGTAGGACCTATGGTGCTGTAATAGTTTTCTGTTTCCACTTTCTGTCAGTGTACGTGCTTCCGAGTCCCCTGCGTAACCTGGATATTCTCCGTCGGCGAGAGCTTTCTGCTACAAGTGGTGTGCCAGACATTTACAAAGGAGATGGATTTAGCCTTTATATTATTTACCATACCACCTTTCAGTAGGGGGAACCCAGTTAACAAATTCAAGAAGAATCCACCATCTTCCCAGTTTTCTTAGTAAGTCTTTGTGTTCTCCTTTTCAACTCACATACCTCATCCAATCCAGAGAAAATGTGGGAAGCTACCTCTTGACTGTGGAGTGACGTACGCATTACTTTGCACTTGTGCCAGCTCAGTCCATTTTAAAATACGAAAACACCTCACCCATAATATGACATGACGGTGACATGGATATCACATTGCTACAGTGTAAATGTGAATTAAAATAAATTGACACTGTCTATATATTACTTAGTATCTAATCTATATCAGAATTTCAGACACAAACGGATGTCGTTCTTCCAAATGAAATTCAATTTAAAGTATTGAACCCTCAGTCAAAGTAGTGTGTAATATGTCACACGGAGACTAAGAATGTATATAATATTCAGTAAGAACTTGCTCTTTGAACGAATTTATTTCGTACGTCGATATAAGTTACACAGCTTTCCTACGTCCACTGCCTTTATGGCTATATTACTTCCTATTTTATTCTCAGCAATGAGTTCAGAAACTAATTATGTAACAGATACGAGTTTCTTTGGTTAAGAACTAAAATATTAAAATAAGCCTAGTTTTGATAATTATAATTTCAAAATAATTGCATTCGGGTATTAATTGTTATTCCTTGAATTAGTTATTAATTGTGAATGGGTAATATTGGTAATTGTAAAAAATTCTGTGCCACATTATATCTTCCATGAGTGTTATCTGAATTTTAATTCATTTGAATTCGATAAAACCACAGTCCTTTGAGAATAAAGCTACATAATAGAGTTAGTCATTTTGTAGGTAATATATGAGATTTCATGCGTAATTTTGATTGATTATTGGAAGGGCGTCCAATTGTTTATCATGAACCAGTATTTTTCGTTATTGCACTGTCCTAATAAACGCGCCATTTATTTTGTATACCGCAATTTGCAAATTTGTGAAATCTAATTTCATATCACAGATTGCCGAATAATACTGACGCAATGAGCAATGCATAATTTAAACAACGGGGTTAGATTTATGATGGGATAAAATGATTCCCTAGTTTTGCCACTGGTCACTTCCGTGTAAACAGTATTAGAGTTACATAAGCTAGTGCTCGTTTTGAAAAATAATCATGGCTTGCTCTGTTTTAATTAAAACAATTCCAGTGAGGACAGTGATAAATAGTATGTAGTCCAGTTTATTACTCTATGGTAGCTAAGAATAAACTCAACTGGCATACCCATACGGCACAAAGGCCTAATAATTTTTATTTATTTCCCACTGTACATACATTCACTGAGACAAAAATATTGCAGTCCTGCGATATGCTGAGTTAATAACTCATAGATTTCCCCCAAGATGGGCCAAGATTGATTCCCGGTTAAGCTTAATAAATACGGGATCTTCGAGATGAAATTTCACACCCTGAGATTCGGATTCCACATATACCTGTGAGTTAAAAGAAGGCCTTTGGCTTATGATCATGAGAATGATGGCCACGAGATACTACCCGTCTCCTCCTTCGTTCCTTCCATCCTTCCTTGCTTCGTTCCTTCCTTCCTCATTCCTTCATTCCCTTCTTCCTTCGTTCGTTTCCTTCTTCCTTCCATCCTTCCTCCTTCCTTCATTCCCTTCTTCCTTCCATCCTTCCTCCTTCCTTCATTCCCTTCTTCCTTCCTTCGTCCTTCCTTCGTTTCCTTCTTCCTTCCATCCTTCCTCTTTCCTTCATTCCCTTCTTCCTTCCTTCCTCCGTCCTTCCTTCATTCCCTTCTTCCTACCATCCTTCCTCCTTCCGTCATTCCCTTCTTCCTTCCTTCCTCCTTCCTTCATTCGCTTCTTCCTTCTGTAATAGTTAGAACAGTACCCGTTCCACTTGGGCGTACAAATGTAATATTTATGACTGAGATGCTGCACTGTTGAGCTGACAAGTGTAATTGCGTTTACTTGGAGTACTGTAGAGAAACCACAATAAAACTTCATACCAGATGGGCGCCATCGGGTTCAATGCCATTTGAACACCGAAATAATAAAACGTACTCACTTACCATATTACCTCGGCTAGGTAGACTTTTCTCAACTCAGTCCGTAGGGAAATTAAATTTCCAACCAGTATAGTAATTGCGATGAGAGGATAGGTTCGTATTATAGCTAGTTCTAACTACAAGGAGGACACCCGGAGAATGAATTTAAAGAAGTAATTTTAATGTTATTAACAAGAATAATTATGGAAGACATTATGAAAGAAGAAGTACTGAATTTACAATTAACGTTGTGGCCAAACACAAGCGAATACGAAGACATGAGAAGTTAAATTATTCCAGAAGCTAAATGAATTTAAATTTTCTGTGCCCAAACAAAGATTACTAATTGAAAAACAGAGAGATATGTGATGTTGCCAGTTCGCTCACTGTAGATGTCTTCATGAAAAAGGTTTTGCTCGTCCAAGAGCAAATCTGTTGTCTGCTGCCGAATGTCGCCTTCATCTTCTTTTTGTATTCGATGTAGTGAAATTACTTATTTGTGTGTGACGAAGCACTAGCTTCAGAAATCACATTCATGATGATAGCCAATATGCACAACCATCACCATTAATATGTATGGACGGTATATGTCCCAACATATTTTCAACTTTACTTGTGAAGAAACGCAGAGTACTGATGTTGAATCAAAATAAGAATCTGATTCAGAATGGAATTGAATCGAATAGAATGGAATGCTTCTCTAGATGCGGGTGACGTCTCTTATAACTTTTATTCAACCTTCTCCACAGTACCCTTCAGCCAAGATCGCTGACCAATCATCTCTCGTGTTTCATTTAAGCCGACGCTTCTCCTCCGACATGTGATGGTGTCCCTCTTCTGAATCGTTCTTCCATGGCGTGGTGTAAATTCTGAGAATCACAGTACTTGTAGCCAAAATAAGATATACTGGTCCGAGTGCGAGGCTAGATCCCTTGTTCTTGAATATATGACCTCTGGTAAACTGTCTTCTAAGAAAAGCGAGGCTCAGTAGCGTCCTCCGTTGTCCCCTCAACTTCCAGGAAAAACTCCCGTGGCGAGCCCGGCCAAGTATTATCTCGAGTTGCAACATATCCTCACTCCCTGCTACCTGCCAGAAAACCTTCGTGTTTGCTTGCTTTGCCCTCAAGTTAAAATTATTAAATGTTTGAATTGAAAATCTTCCATTAAATTAAATCAGTTAAATTAAATATGTAAATATGGTAAACACAATTTAACTCATACGAAAAATAATTACTATATATAAGTTAAAAATAAAATTATGTGGGTGGCTATGATATCTCCCACTGTTATGCTTGTCGGTTCATAGTAATAATAAGGCCCCATTTATGATGGTATTACACTTCCTCCCTTCCTCCTTCCTTCATTCCCTTCTTTCTTCCTTCCTCCTTCCTTCCTTCTTCCTTCATTCCCTTCTTCCTTCCTTCCTCCTTCCTTAATTCCCTTCTTCCTTCTTCCTTTATTCCCTTCGTCCTTCCTTCCCTCCTTCCTTCCTCCTTCCTTCATTCCCTTTCTTCCTTCCCTCCTTCCTTTCTCCTTTCTCCTTCCTTCATTCCCTTCTTCCTTCCGTTCTTCTTTCTACCCTCCACTACATATGTACAGCACACGAAACGTGAATCTGATACTGATAGGGGCAGGACATATTAGGGAGGTTAGCATACAATTTAGCATAAAATATAGTGTGAAGGGAAATAGGTGTATTTCACCATTCCATGTTGAGTGCCAGCAACATAAAGTGTTATCTTGTAGATAAATAATGATTCTAGGACACCATTTGACTGCAGAGAAACAAACATTTGAGTGAGTGTCAACAAACGATGTAAATGCGTATATCGCCATTAAATTAGTCTTTATTTCTCCCGCACTCCCCCCACTCTGTAATGGCACTTTTAAAACTTGTACTTTATGGATTATAACATAGCTGCATACAATTCAGTGGTAAGAGAACACATTGTAGACATGAGTAGAGAATGTCAAAGGTATGCTGCAGTTAAATTATCTGAATTCCTGATTAATATGTAGCTGGATTTTCGTATGTTTCAAACTGCACATCCCCAATCAAATACAGGAGTCGATTTAAAAATCGAATCAAACAATAACAGCAAAAGTATGAGAAATGTTTATATACTCTCGCCTTCCATGCAATTAGAATTTGAAACACTCGGATTCCTAGCTATGTATTTTAAACATATAACAAGAAGTGAATTAATTGCATTTCAGGTCTCACTAGTAATATCCTGGTAAAATGGCAATCACATTCATCTAGAAATTTGGACAGCTCACATCCAAATTAAGAAGATATGATGTCAGTGAGGGAGTCATACAGAGACCGTGTAGAATACTTGGTCACACTGTTCATCTTATGTTGCATAAGGATCTCTAGATATGTTACACTTGTAGAATGGAAATGCTGATGCGCCAAGTAGGTTCATCATTGATCGAACGATCACGATTACAGTGACTGGGATGGCTACAGGACGGTGGCATCCTGGCAGAAGCATTCTAGTGTTTAAGATCTGGCTGAAAAATTACTATTGGAGCCATTGCCATATGTGAAAATATTATAAGGGATCGGGAAATATCCTCTAAACATCTGTATGCGGTAATCATCCCCTAATTACGAATAGTGGTGATAATTACATTTAATGTCTTCCTAGACTCCCGAGAATATGTCATTCCACAGCAAAGGCTAAATTTAAGTGTCCACAACACGGCCACCTGAATCTACGATGACCGTCGCCTCCTTCCACATTTTGTCTCGAATGGTTACAGTCTCTATATTTCCACGTTACCATTTTGCACTACTGTAAGCGACGACGAACATTGCTGGCAATCAACGGCAAGACATGAAACGGTGCACCATGACACCTGTTTTCCTCCCGCTGTATATTTAGGCATGGTACTCTGATCCATGTGTAATTGGACAAGAAATCACTTGTCACTGCTATTGGTTTTCATTAAGTGGAACTGTCCACTACCGATGATCTGACGGAGCTGCCCGTTCTCTGGCACTTGGTGTCCGCACCCACACATGCCCGCAAGATAGGCCTGAACGGCCCAGGTGGCACCCAATTTGTCAACACGACCATTTAGTTTCATACACTCCAATGATTCGCCCCTCCTCCAAGTAAAACAAGTACTTCCGTGAAGAAGAAAATAGCCTATTTTCTCATATCCTGTTGGTCTGTTCCATTAAAAACTCTCTCGGCTACTTACAGGATTTTCCATGTCATGTACACTAAATAGCTTTTGGTACACGACCAATCTCTTCACCAACATCATTACATTGAATTATTATGTAATATAATATAGAACTTTCAGTATCGGTGGATTAAGATACGGTGAATATTCTTCATAACCTGCCCCCCGGAAACCTACGGCAGTGGATGTTTCCACGCTCGGCAATTCTCCCCTCTCCTCTGGATGAGTTCAGTTTCAAATTTTCAAGTCTGTAGTAAAAATATTGTTGACGCTAGAACCTCTACCGTATGTGGCAAATATGCGCGACATTACGTTCTTTCGAGCTCTTTTATACTAGAAGGAATTTACACATTGTTGCCATTGCAGTATTTGTAACAGTGATCATTTGTTGGTGCTCATTAGTAGTGATTCCCGTATTTACAATTGTTAGACATTTGTCAGTATTTGCTCTGTTATCTGCCTCTTGTGGTAATATTGATTTTTCCCCTTGAAAATATCAACATGTAACACATTAATAACATTAAATCGATTGTTGTTTATAAACATGTAGTCTGACATCTTAGACCACCCATTTTTATGGCTGGCAGCGAGATAAACCTAGGTGAGTATGACATACGAGCGACCGTTCGTGAACTTTAAGAAGGTTAAGAAGCCTTCAAGTGCACGGCTTCTTTGATTTACAAAATGTAAGCTACTGATTTTTTGCCTTTACTTTATAATTATTATAATAGCCTACCATACGAATTTTCTCTTCAATCACTTGAATAGGGCACGGGAAACGGCAAAAATAAGGTTGAATATTTTGAACTGATCCCATCTTGAATTCTTGAAAACAATTGGACATGTGAAGTCTCTAAACTATGCTCTGAATAAAGATTCGCTGCGTTAAGTTTCATTGCTCTCAGATGTTTAGATCGCCAGAAAAGTCATTTGAAATATTTGTAAATAATTTGGCCACCATATTGATATTTTGCTTCTCATTATTTTGAAAGTTACATATACAGGGTGTCTCTTATTAACGTTTAAAACTCACTATAGCGACATAGATGGCACTGAGACAAGTAATTTGATATAGGACACTTAGGGTTGCAAGTGTCAGGAAATACCTTATATGTTAACCACAACTGTTAAACATATGACGTCATCAGTTGGCGGCTCAGCTCGAGCGGTCAGGCCCGTGCTCCTTTACGCACAGCCCCCATCTTATGGTTACGTAAACAATTGAACTAAATTAGATGTCAGTGCATTACAAGGTGTATAAATATTTGCTGCACCAACTGTCACTGCGTTTGGATAGTTGAATCACAAGGAAAGTGTATTTAAATGTTTCAAATTCGCTTGGCCGCGATGTTCGTTTAGTGGATAACAGATTTTTTAAATTCTCAAATATGAACTTCTAGTAGTGTCCTTTATCACCGGACAAAATTTTAGGATGATATAAGTAACAGTTTTGGAGATATTGAATGCCGGTGAAATAATTCGCACAGCCGCCATGTTGAATTGGTGAGACGTACTATAATCTGAAGGACACGGTCGGGGATGGGCGAAATAGTACTATGACCTTACCGAGGTTCATTAAAATCGCTGTGACCGTTTAGATTTTATTAGGGGGACACACACACAAACACACACACACACATACGCACACACATACACACACACGGACGAAAGGTGATCTCATAAGCCTATTTTTTCATAGATGCAAATAAGCTAATGACGTTAAGAAAATGTACCCGCTTTCACAATGCTGCTTCTGTGAGGGATTGTTGTCAAGGTGTAGGATGGAGGTTCTGGAAAATCCACCCTATTCATTGGACATGGGCCACTGACTTCTATCCCTTCCCTTAACTAAAGTAACTCCGGGTGAGTTAGCCGTGGTCGTTACGGCGTGGCTACAGGCAGTCGCTCACACCCGGGAGGCAAGGAGGTTCGAATCCCCCACCGGCAACCTTGAAGATAGTCTTCTGTGGTTTCCCATCTTCCTTCCAGGCAAATACCGGGGTTGGTCCTTAACTATAGACCACAGCCGCTACCTTGTAACTCCTCGTCCTTACACTCAAACGTTCATCCCCAGACAACACTCCAGACGCGACGGTACTTGTAGGTGTCCGCATAGAAGCAGCTACAAACTAGCGAGTAGAACATGTCCTCGGACACTCCTGACACTAAAAGCCATACGCTAAAAAAACACTAAAGTAACCACTCAGACGGAAGCGTTTTAATGCACGAACCGCATACTTCAAACTGTAGGTGTCCTGTTGGGCCCATCGCCCAACAGGACACCTACAGCAAAGGCGGCACTGCTCCTGGTATCTTGCGAATTCTTTCACTGATCCGGAAATTGTTGCAACATGTTTCAAGGGATAGTATTTAAAGACTGTATTTCTACAATGAATGCTTTAATGAGCATGAATATGTTATTATCATTTAATTTTCAACCCTTGAACAAGAGTTTAGTGCTTTTCAGTCGGTCAACACGAATGTACCCAAAGGAGATGGGTTATGCCCTAATCCTGAAATAACAAAGGGAATAGTAATATGGAAAAGATACGTAGATGATGTAATTTGCATCTACGATACTGAACTAACAAGCGAAGAAACAATTCTCCAATCCATTAATAGCCTTCACCACTCTATCAAATTCACTAAGGAATCCGAAATAGACCGGAAAATAAATTATCTCGATATAACTATTGAACTTAAAGACAACGACCTTTCATATTCCATATTCCGGAAAGCAACACAAACCTCGCATGCAATCGACAATCAGTCTAATCACCCCAGTACGCACAAACTAGCGGGTTTCAATTCAATGGTGCACAAGGCTTTAAACATACCCATGTCAAAAGACAACTATAATAAGGAAATAAGAACTATTATGCAAATAGCAAAGGAAAACAACTTCTCGCCAAGCAAAATAAATCAAATTATAGCCAAACATAAAAATAAAGATAAAACGATTCCCAAACCGGACAATAATGAGAAAAAATTTGCGCGTTTCAACTATGTGAATGCGAATACATATAAAATCACTAACCTATTCAAAAAGCAAGGCATAAAGATAGCTTTCACGACGAAAAACACAACCGCTAGGCACCTCCTAAATAGTAATCTAAATAAACGTGACCCATATTCAAGGTCAGGGGTATATTCTATAACGTGCCAAGACACCGATTGTCAAGCTAATTACATCGGGCAGAGTGGAAGGCGAGTAGACACACGTTATAATGAACATAGGAATGCGATAAGATACGGAACACATTCAGCCGTGTGCGAACATATGTGTGACGCAGGGCACAGCTTTACCAACATAGAGTCAGACCTTAAAATAATCCATCACGAATCGAAAGGCAGAGCTCTTGACATAAAGGAAGCAATCGAGATACACCTAGCCAAACGAAACAATCCCAACAATCTAAACGAACACACGTTCATGGAGAGCTCACCCCTCTTCACGCTACTAAAAACACACCCTGTCGGAAACAAAACACAATTTAGCGACACAGCCAAGCTAGATAAAAAAGGGGGGAAATTGGGGGGGGGGGGGGTTATTAATAGGTAAATGTTATCTGGATCAGGTGTACAATGTACTTTTCTTCTGCAATAAACCAAGGCCCATATTCGGGGCAGTATTAAAGGTGCCGGGACGTCCTCATAAGACCGTCAACGCTTAGTTCGAATGGGTTATGCTCCACGCGTGGCGAGGGCTAATCCACGGTCTTTAATAATTGTAGACCCACCTCATTCAATAACATACATCTTATCTAGGTTGGCAACACCTCACATAAACACATCGCTATCACTCCCCACAGCACGTAGGAGCAGGGGGGAGAAAGCAGGGAAAAACCAGTCGTTAAGATAACCACCGCAGTCTACCGCATAGTGAGTTCCAGTGAGCACGAAAACTGCGAGTAGCTGTTATACGGAAGACAATCAGATAAGTAGTTAGCCTAAAATTTTATAGTTTAACCATAGTTTACAACCATATAATCTCTCTAAAGTACAATCTACGGATAGCTATCACCATTTAGCATTTCACCTAACATATATACTGCATTTAGCATACACTGACAGTTGCAGTACCAATACTGCAACTAAATAATTGTACATATTGTAAATATTTTCACCTGTATTTCAAACATAGATTTTGTAGCCTAAGTGTAATGGATCTGATGATGATCGCTTGACGATCGAAACTGGTCATCCTAGTGTTTTATTAATCTCATGTAATTTATTTCAGGATTAGGGCATAACCCATCTCCTTTGGGTACATTCGTGTTGACCGACTGAAAAGCACTAAACTCTTGTTTACTAAGGCAACACTGAAAATATGGCTTCAAACACCACCACACAACACAACAATTTCAACCCTTGTATCGATTATTCCTGCTTGCCATTGGCAAACCGGAGTCACAGGCACATAGAATGGACTTCCACAAATGTGTTCGGACGTGCCACAGCCCGCTAGACTCATAGAAATATAGATGCCATGACATCATTACCAACTTATGAACAATGGTTACGGGGATCGATTGAAAATTATCTGAAAAAGATAATGAAAATCTCTTGTTAAGGTTGTCTATACAGAGCTGTTTGGTTTCACGAGACAATATGACAAGTACAATCGTGCTTCAAAACCATCTTGATGTAGATGCTTTCCAATAATCTTTTGTATTTGTGTCCCACAAAAGTTTCATTTATCGTCAAGTAATTACGCAAAATATCAAGGGAAACTTTCCCGATATCACCACCTATTCTTTCCTTGTTTGTCCGTTTAGGAGTAGGGGAAAATGACCTCGCTTCTCCGCACCTTAAAACAACAATAACTAACTAACTAAATAAATAACTTCCATAATTATAGATTAGCCATTGAATTATAACTGAGATTTTACAGTACATATAACTCTCTGGTTTGCGGGAGACTAACCGGACCGTTGAACAAGTTGTGAGCACAATAGTTGGTGAGCTACATTTTATTTCTGTCATTGTCGACATTGACCTGTTTAATATCACGAGTCAGTAAATTATGCTACGTTTAGCTCACCCTTCTCTCCGAGTTCTATGAATTAATAAAATCTTGAACTGTGAGTATAGCTTCTCGTGGCTTACCGGTAGGAAGTGAGGCAAAAGTTTAACAACTAGTAGATCAAAGAAATCCATGACATTTGTAGAGACAAAATGTAATATTTACCGTCAAAGAAGACTGATGAGTTTAAAACAAGAACACTATTGCTCCCATTCAGATTTAGTTCCAGATGTTTTAATGTTTAAAGACTGAATAATATTGGACTTGAACTTTCTTTCCTGCTGCCAAACAAACTTGTCACATTCATCTTTTTAGTATAACGATTGATTAGAAAGTGTCACGAATACAAATAAGCTGAAATCAGTTCAAGAAACCAAGTTTGTGTATCATTAGTTACGACATGGTTTCTCATTCGTTATTAGTTGCAGATATGCCACTTGTGAAATTTAGGGAGTAAACGATGAGTGGTCATTACCAGGAATAAAGTCATCAATACTGTACTTCTCTCTCTCCCACAACTCGGAAAAACATCATAATTGGTGGCTATTCAATGTAACAATAAATGAGCCCAATGTTGAAGTAAGCTGAGAGATTACGCCGAAAGCACCTACGGTATTTGATCAAAAAACCAGAACTCAACGCGCCAAGCCGCACGGAAATTTCGAAATGTCAACATCTGATTTGCTCCATAGCCAGCTGTCATAACATATAGCAGCGCTGAATAGATACCATTTGAGCACCCTAGCTGAAATTCGCATAGATAAATGAAAGATAAATGGGTTGGTTTTTTAGTTTTGGCACCTTAGTTATAACTGGATTAATAACTCACTTAGATGGTTCCAAGTTTCACAGGCCCTCGATGTAATCCCCACCGTTGCATAAAACGTGTTCCCAGCGATGCGGATGTCGTTGAATCCCGTTGGCACTGCCCAATCTATTGATGGTACGAAGAGAGCGATCGGCAGCCTGCTTAACGTCTTCACTGGTACGGAAGCGCTCCCCGCGCATTGTCATCTTCATCTTCGGGATGAGATCATAGTCGCAGGGACTGATGTCGGGAGAATATGGGGGATGATAGAGGACCTCTCAGCCCCAGCGATCCAACAATGCTGACACAACGCCTGCTGTGTGTGCCCTAGCATTGTCATGCAGAACGATGGGCGGTGTAACCATGTGGTGGCGCCGTTTCCTTCTCAGAGCTCCTCGGAGATGGTCTTGCAGAAACGAACAATAGTACGCCGCATTAACGGTTTGCCCTCGGGGAACAGTATGGTGAATGATCACACCATCCCAATCATAGGCAATAATCAACATTACCTTCACACTGGTGGGGGTTGGTCGAACTGTTTGTTTCCGTGGAGATCCGTGGTGCCGCCACTCGTTCGATTGGCGTTTAAACTGTGGCTCATAAGATCTGGCCCACGTCTCGTCAATGGTTATGATACGCCGTAAGAAGGCCTCTCCTTAGCGCTCATAACGCTGCAAGTGCATACGACAAGCGTCATATCGCAGCCATTTGTGCATGTCGGTTAAGTCATGCGGAACCCATTTGGATGCAATTTTCCTAATTTTCAGTAAGTCCTTCAGGATGTGGAGGACGGTTGAATGCGCCAGTCCGGTATCTTGCTCTAATTGACTAATCGTTACATTCCGATCCACCTCTACTAACGCGGACACCATCTGTACATTGTCATCACTTACTGGTGGGTCACCAGATCGAGGCATGTGCTCCACACGTTCGCGCCCATCTCGAAAGGCTGCTACCCTTCCTACCGTTCTGACGGTAACGCAGCTGCACCGCACGCTTCCTGCAATCCTCGGCGACACTGTTTATCACTGCGACCCCTAGCACACTGAATTTTTATCCACGTTCTCTGCTCCTGCTAGGAAAACATTGCGACTGCCTTTCACGAGCGCTGGTCTCACACTACTCATCCAACAGGCGCGACTGCACACGAGCGGTGGTGAGTACGGGCGAGGTCATATGCTCTGAGGGAGGGGACGCAGGGCAGCAACCGTCGGTAAAAGTGGCAGCGCCCAACATTGTTGCAACTTGGCACTGAAGCATTGGTGCCAAAACTAAAAAACCAACCCCTTTAGTTTACGCTTCCCAAAAATTCCACGTAGTGCTAGGAACGGAGAGTCGGTTGACTGACGTAACCAGCAGCCAGTCTGTTGAACTCAATGGCTACAGACTCATACGAAACGATCAAGGAAGGCGGGAAGGTTGAATAGTTACATTCGTCTTTAATAGCTGACGACCTAAAGGAAATCCTTGTTGCCTAGATGAGTGCGAACGTAATCCCGATTATGTATGCAGAGGTGGTTCTTTGCGAAGTGACATGTTAGATCAGCGTTATTTATAAAGGAACCACAAAGACTTTCTGTGGAAGAATTTCAGAAAATTATACCAAATTATTCACAAGTTATAATTGTGGGCGATCTGAACACTAACATCTTGGAGGCATCTGAATCGAAAAGTTTTCAACGGCTCGAAAATGATGTGACCCGACTCTCCTCCCACTGTCACCAACACATCACACAGCCATATCTCATACTCTACTAAATCAAGGACAGATTTCCACTCCAGATATTTTGGCGCATGATGTACGTTTTACATCTTACTCACTAAAACATCCAAGGATGAAGCCCAGACTAGTTATACAGAGTGGTCCACCAGCCCCTTATTTTTTTTTTTTGGAGAAGGCAACCCAACTAACGCGTATATCATAGTCAACCTAAAAACATTGGTACCTACTCCTTTACGACCTTAGTACTACTTTAGCGTTGAATACATGCTCGCCAATATAGTGACAGTGGCAGTGTTATCTCAATGACCTCAAATATAATGCATGATTAAAACGATCACAGCTCGGAATAACATCTTCTTACGTTTGGACAGGAAGAGTCTACGAATAGATTCAATACATGCCAGCACTATACCATGGTTCTCGGTAGCTATGGTGTCTAAATCAAGAATTGAAGAGTAGCGTCAACGAAGTCGCATTGTAGTAGGTTCGAACCTCGAACTAGTACATTTCTATTTTGCTTAATGTTGTTTGTTGTGGATGTATTATGGACGCATGCCTATCTGTTCCGACGAGTGATTTTTTATTTGGTCCTGATAAGGACCGTACTTGTCCGATGGCACTTAGCCAGATTGGACGAAGACATATTGATCTGTAAAACGAACGCAAGGTATCCTGGCCCGTTAAAGATCTCCTTCGGAGCAAAATTCTGACACCCTGGCGTCTCTAAAAGTCAGAGTAGTTAAAAGGGACGTACAACCAATAACATTTTAACTATCTGTATTTACTGTATGTTTCGGGAAGATGACCTCGTAGTTCCTCCCCTTAAAACCTCACTAACTAACTAACTAACTAACTAATTATTACTCTATGTGTATAGCAAGCGCTTTTTGCACAGACGACTCACTTAACAAAAAGATTTGTTATGTGCTATTTGTTATGTGGGTAGGCTCATGAATTAATACATCAGAACGAAACTATAATTTCCTTCAACGGTGTTTGTACGAAAAGCACAGTAAATTTACTGGCACGGCTCCCTCGCATTTGCGCACCCTCAAATACCGGCTGACTGCGCCAGGATACGAACCTGCGACCTTGGGCCCAGCACGCGAGAACGTTGCCGCTGAGCCTCGCTTCAAGTCAGTAAATAT
This sequence comes from Meconema thalassinum, assembly GCA_946902985.2. Lineage (NCBI taxonomy): Eukaryota > Metazoa > Arthropoda > Insecta > Orthoptera > Tettigoniidae > Meconema > Meconema thalassinum. The sequence goes on from OX336389.2 coordinate 719,797,247, forward strand.
AGAACGTGTCATATTAATATTATTATTATTATTATTATTCTGGGATAAATATTGAACTATTAAAATTCTAATTATCACGAAAAGTATCCATCCATGGTTTTGAACAGTATTTAGGGAAAATAAAGTCGCCTCCGTAGTGTAGTGGTCAGCGTGGTTAGCTGCCGCCCCGAAGGTCCTGAGTTCGATTTCCGGCTCTGCCACGAAATTTGAAAATGATATGAGGACTGGAACGGGGTCTACTCAGCCTCAGGAGGTCCAAATGAGTAGAGGGTGGTCGATTGCCACCTCAGCATTCCTCGAAGTGGTTTTCTGTGGTTTCCCACTTCGTTCTTGGGCAAATGCCGGGATGGTACTGTACCATTATTCTCACGTACAGAATGTAAAGTATTTCAGTGCGACTTTTGATTTTATAGACAGCGCGGCGCACAGTCGCTGGGATGTGTATCACAGCTGGCTAGATCTCGCAACGGTACTTACGAATCACACCGAGCGTATCCGAGGGCGAACATCGGATCTATGACGACGGAAACGCACTAGGAGTATTGTCATTCTGTATCGACCGGCCGTGAGAATCATATTAATGCTAATTAAGAACAAATGAGTTCTTTATACATGCTCTACACTATTGAAGAAGGTCATTTATATAGCATGTAGTGAATAATGATATATTTTCATGTATGTGACCTACACGGATCATTTAAGTTGTTTTATCAATACGACAAGGCCATGAGTTATCGATTCATGCGGCACTGGAGAGGGGGTAGGCGACCTTCACGTAAACCTCCTCTGCCATGACAGATCAGATCATTTTGTGTCTCTGAGCAAGAGAGATCGCCAGACATTTGGTTGAATGTAATTATATATCGGAAATCGGGAGTTTCCAGTTCTATTTAGAACAAGTGCGAATACTTAGTATTTCTATACAGAGTCTAGTGACGGAAGAACTCTGAAAATTATCACACACTTGCGGATATTTCAACCAGTATGCACTGTGTTGAACTTGTGATATTCTTACAAGCGTGTTATACGTTATTTCACGTATGAACTTAAACTTTACAGTAACAAGCATGAATAGTGATATGGACAGTAGTCATATTAAGGCATACTGCATCTCACGGAGTTGAACATTGTACTCTGGAATAGTGCATTTTACATGGACATATGCACATAGTAACGGAACTTCATCTCATAAACACTGAATAGTAATCCTCAAATATTCACGACACATTTAACATCAGGATGTCGGGAAGAACGATTGTAATGAACTGTATTTTCATAACCAAGGCAGGTTAAGCACAGTAAACGTTAATACCACCATGTGAGCAAGGCAACGATCATTCGAATAGACAACGGACATTGCTAATCGCGGATCCGAGTGCCGATGACACAGCTGATGATTGTCAAGTATGACTTTTCACTGAGACACTATCGCGATGCAATTGAACTTTCGTTTCGGTTCGACATGGATGTCGTATTACTACAACGTGACGAGCGTTTTCTCTGGATCGAGAAGGACAATATGTGGTGAGGTAGCAGTTGTTGGAGTTATTCAGGTGACGATTTGGGACCAGTGGATTGGAGACTGGGGTTCCAGGGTTCGATTCTCACAGACCAGGAGGATTAATGCTACTCCCATGTAAGAAGGAAGATATGATAAGGAGGGCATATCATTGTTCTTCATCCATTCTTAAAGATTCGACAAGGTACAGAAAGAACAGGTCCATCATTTGTAGTAATGCATAGACATTCCTAGCGTTACATTCGCTGCCATTTCTTTTGCTTTTTCAGTAGCTTAGTCGAAGGATAGAGAGTAGGCATGACGTTCTACTCATGACTGATACTATTCTCGACTAGATTACTTATTCTTGTTAAGGATGCATCCATTTTCAGTGTATAGTAGTTTGAATTTTTTATGTAATAGTAAATTCACGTAATCTAAATAGGAACTTCTTTAGTGTAGAGAAGAGGAACTTATAGGAGAAGATATTTATATATCCTGCGCATTTTTGATGGTGTTGTGAACACTTGTTAATGTCTTTTCATGACATTATTTAGCACTCTCATATTTTTGCTTGAGCGACAATTATAGTTGAACTTCGTAAAGGTTCTACGCTCGAAAGTTGCATCCTGAAGATTTATAGTGACTTTTATAGAAAGTTTAGAGCTCATTGGAAGCTTATTTTGAGAAGAAGAGTAATATTTTGCTTCTGCTAGTGGAAATTAGAAACTTGTAGTGTTTTCTAATCGGCCAATAGTGCGCTAATTGTTATTATTACCTAGGTCGATGGTGTACAGGCATTACTCAATTTTCTAAAATCTATTTGAGTAGAATTTTTCCAATATTTAGCTTGATTAATTTTACTTCTTCGTTGAACTTCATATTTTTGATACATGATAGTCATGCTTATCCAAGCTTATTGCAATCCATTCTCCTTGGAATTTTCACATTTAAATGAAGGCATAGTCTGTTGACTAATGATTATTTTGAGAAACATTCACACTTTTTCTCATCGTAAATCCTAAGTTTTATTAATATGGAGGCACGTCTTTCACAAGACCTGTCACTGTAATAAAACTGACATACAGAAGAGTTGATAATTCTGATGGATATTTAAATAAATTGGAGATAATATTTTTAATAATTTAACATGAAATGTTACGATACTGTATAAATCTAACAACGCAATTCCATATGCGAAATGAACCTGCAGATCTATATAAGTAATGAAATTCGTCGATCACCAGTAAGGGTGGTAGCTTATAGCAATTATCGATATTAATGAAGTTAAATAATGAAATAAATGCTCAGTGGAGTACAAATGTACGTGTATAATGGTTAGGCCGTTTGGAGGCAACCTGTATTGTGAGGAATATTCAAAGGAATATAATGTGGTGAATTATTAATGAAATCCATGTGTAAATGGAAATATGAAGTCAAGTGTGACCTATAATGCTTAAAGAATTATTGTAGTGAAATTCCATAGGAATATTGTGTTAGTTAGAGACATGAATTTTGGCACATGAATGATCGATTTTTTAATTAAAGGATTTACATCATCCAAATCCAGGAACTACGTCACAACGCTAACTAGGTTGTATAGTTTTCCCAACCTATTGACTTGGTAATTATTGTTGAATCTATGTGAATTTTCTATGCTAGCAAACTTGATTGTTGGATCAGAGTGACGCCAATTTAACTCAGAAATGCATATGATACTACGAACGAAAAACACTCATGGAGGGTGTCACTATTATGAGAATGTTGCAAACAATACTCGTAGAAGCGTTGTACTAGCGTTGTAAATTTGTTCATAAATATATTAGGGTTATTAGGAATCTGTAGGTTTGAACAACTTACAGATAAGGAATATTTCTGATGTTTGATCCAGTATTGATTTCAATTGTTGTTAAATGGATCATTTAATGCTTCTTGATCTTAGTGAAATGCAGTCTTCTCAGTGTTGACTGTGGTCTGCATTCACATTGCCACGATCCTAAATTTTGTTAGGAATTTCTTGTTTTCAGATGGTTGTCCTACATACATGGTATTTCAACTATGTCGTATATTTTTGAATACATTTTTGTTCAGTTTTATCATAATCCTTCGAATGTGATGATTTATAAAAGTGATAGGCGCTAAAGTTAAGAAGGCCATTGCTGGGTATTTCGGGGTATCCCACACTCCTGAGATTACGTTCCCCCGTAATTCTCGTGTTCGTTGAGCTATCTTTTTCTAGGTTTGCCATGGTTTTTCTTAACGTTTCCTCGGCTAGGTTAACCCGTGCCCTATTACCCCCGTCACTTGTTGGTGGTATCTGGGGGTTTTCTAGCCGGGATGTTCAGGTTCTACGATACAGTTGTCATCGTGGGATTTCAACAAGGTGATGGTAGGTAATTTCTCGTACAGTACCTACTGTAAGGCCACGGCCACCTCCTTCCCTCTTCCTTGCCTATCCAACCTACCCTTCCAATCCCTTCCCTCATGAGGCCCGTGTTCGCTTTGCAGGTGAGGTCACCTGGGCGAGGTTCTGGTCACACCTCACCAGTTGTATCCACTCCGACCAGATGTTCCCAGCTCTAGGACACTGCCTGAAAAGGTGGTAGGGGTGAGTTAACTCGCTGAGTCCATGGGAGCCACCACCCTGGATGGTAAACTCGATTTTTTTTAATGTATTCATTCAGTACCTGACATGTTTTCAAGTTTACTTCAAGCAAGTTTTGTGACCGCTTTGCGTTAATAAGGCGAATGAACTGCAAATAATACCCACAAGCGACAATACTTCGCCATGTTTTATTTCATAAAACTTGGCGCATGAAATGCTAGCGTGTGATACAATTCGGTCATAAAAGCAGGTGTACTGATGAGGATGAACTGAATCATACAGGATTTTGTACCAGCGATCTCAACAGCTTCCTTGCCAGTGAGGGTCGTGCGATACGGGCCTAAATATATGCTAGGCCTTTTTGTTAACATTTAATAACAAAATAATACCAAGGGAAATTCCAAGCAATACGTATACTTCGATGCGAGCACTGGCGATCAGTATCTCCATCGATAGTCTATGTTGTTGTTTCATTTAAGGGGCTAGAACATCGCGGTCAGTAAGCCCCGTGTACTTGGGAGTGTGGGTAGAATTTGTCTGATAACCTGAGTTTTTGTGGGCATGTAATAATGTGTGTATTTGCAATTAGGGATTGGGAGGAGGCGGCCGTGGCCTTAAGACAGAAACCGTCCCGGAATTTGGCCACAGTAGAAGGGGGAAACCACGGAAAACCACTTTCAGGGTAGCTGAGGTGAGAATCGAACCCACCTCTTTTCATATTTGCTTCACGAGGCTAAGTGTACCCAGTTTCAGCCCTCAGACAAGTATTACATTTCTTGGCAGAGCTGGGAATTGAACCCGGACCTCCGGAGCGACACTTCGATATGTTATGTTAATATCCATACCAGTTTTTCAATTTTCTGCCATTTCAGGTCACGTAGCATAACGTACCAATTCGATCGTATTCTCTTTATAAATCAGCAAAATTCAACGTAGCCTACTCTTCACAAAAATACATCGTAAGGGAATAAATATGGCAATGTAGTTACATCCCCACTAAAATGTAGCGTGGGCTTTCGTTCAAAAAAGTATACCTACCACTGGATTCGAAGCACCATTATACCCGGTCACGCTCACCACATACTGCCAGGCTTTAACCGAATCAGCCACCAACACATGGTAGGTACCGCGCGCTAAACGTGCAGTAGTTACTGTGGCCGTCCCACCTCAAACTTTTATGTCCATGTCAAAGTCTTAAGTCATGGTTTATGGTGTTAATTTAACGTTCTACTATTACAGATCACGTGGCGTAAGCTATTAATTCGATCGTATTACGTGTATGTGTGTTATTTCTAGGAGCAATGAGTCATATGTTAGTAGAATGGGCCTTAGTATTAGGCGGGGAAAAGTTTAAGGTCAGTTTTTCTTTGCTAGACCCATGACCCTATTACATTGCTGTCACACAGTCAGAGCGCAGAGCAATATCGACCATCGGGAGAAATGCAATGTTAGCCGGGTTTCATACAACTAAATAATAAGGGGCTGGTGGACCGCTCTGTATATCGAGATATGTGACCTATAGACGGGAACAAACTCAACGAAGACGCTGAAGCATGAGATGTATCAATTCAGGGAATAAAACTGACAAAGTTACATTCTTTAGTCAGCAGATGAATGAGCTGTTTGACAAGGTCGTCCCAGAAATAGGGGTCATGTGACTAGTGAGTTAGATTCTTGGCTCAGTGATGAGATACGTAACCGTATGATGGAACGTGACGTAGCATATAGACACTTCAAGAAACATCCTTCTCCAGACAATCTTACTACTTTTAGACAACAGCGAAGACCGCAACAAAAGAGATCAGAAATGCTAACCTACGTTATGTTCATGCCATAATGAGAAAATACGTACTGGTAGCGTTTAACAAAACCACTCTCTTCCGCTGATGTCTACATTTCCCTTGACAATCATAACAATTTCTTCACTACACCGTATTCATCACCAGATCCGATAATAAAAGAAGAAATACTGCATAAATATTATGCTACAAATGATACCGTTTCCTTTTACCAAGCTAGAAACGTAATATAACATATAATATTCAATGCAAAAGGCCCTGTAAATAATAGAATAGGTCTACTAAAGTTAATACGACACTTCGTACTTCCTTCTATACCTCACACGTTAATTTTATCTTTACTTGGCAAAACATTTCTTACTCTTTGAAAAATGGCCAACCTAGACGCTCTTCCTAAAACATCAACCCGCCAGTGTAAATATTGACCCATCAGACCCTTCTCTACCTAAATCACTCGAATATGTCGTTCATTTACAAATAATGGGTTACATGTATAGCCATATCTCCTGGTTCCCTACCAATCAGGTTTCAGATCAAGTCACTGCCTTGCTGATACTTGAGGATGATAATCTGTGGCAATGAGGAAAAGATAGGTGACCATTCTGGCACTGCTGCTCTTCAATACTGTAGATTTAGGCATACTAATATATAAGTTCCATTAACTTCATTTCTCCGATAGTGCTCAGTCATGGACTTATTCGAATCTTCATGACCCCCGGCAGTATATTTCTAATTGCCAAGATGCATTATCGTGGATTGACTTGAAGTCAGGTGTCCCTCGGGATTCTGTGCTGGGCCGTTTCCTATTTTCTCTCAATGCCAATGATTTATCTCAGTAGTTACGGTACTGCAGACACCATATGTACGCTGATGATACGCAGACATATTTGCACGCTGACCCAGAAGAAGTTCCATAAATTCTAAAACATATCATCAAACCTTGTAGCCATTGCATCAAGGTCCTTGTCACATGATCTAAGTGTCTATGTCATTAAATTTCAAACTTATCTTATAGGATAACTATTGAAAATGTAAATCCACTGCCTGCTTCCAGTCTCCGACCGGGTCAGGAATGGAATGAATGAAGCCCCCATCTAGCGGCGAGGATATGAAGTGTGCCGGCTGCCAAAGCCTGTCGCACTCCTCTGGGGCAATGATTAAATGAATGACAGATGAAATGAAATGATAGTGGAGAGTGTTGCTGGAATGAAATGTTGACAGGGAAAACCGGAGTACCCGGAGAAAAACCTGTCTGCCTCCGTTTTGTCCAGCACAGATCTCACATGGAGTGACCGGGATTTGAACCACGGACCCAGCGGTGAGAGGCTGGCGTGCTGCCGCCTGAGCCGCGGAGGCTCTTATAGGATAACTATTAAACCTTACAAAGATAAATCGAGAAGACCTTTTCCGAAAAATATCTTTTCTAGTCGCATACTCCTCTTTTCTACTGTGAAATGTCTTGGCATTGCACTGGATTAAAATGTAACATGGACCATACATGTTTAAAAAGTAATGGTAAAACTATTATAATCTGTTCACTGTTTAAAAGAACTTACAAACAATTTTGTGGGAAAACTGAAACGAACTGTAAATGTATTAGCATTCTTGCCTAATTTTGATTATTGTGACGCTGAAGCGAGAGCAGGACGCTTGTGTGCGTTATATATGGAACTTGCCATATTTTGATCACATGAAACCGTCACTCACATGTCTACCATTGCCGCGCTTAAATACTTAGACGTACTAATATATAAGTTATTTTCCCCTCATATTTTCCGATAGTGCTCTGGCATGGATTAATTTGTATCTACATGATCGCCGATAGTACATTTCTAAAGGCCACGATGTATTATCGTGGCGTGACTTGAAGTTACACAATTTATACTAATATAATATTGCTGAAGAGTTTGTGTTGTTGTGCGTTTGAACGCGCTAATCTCTGGAACTACCAGTCGGATTCGAAAAATTATTTTTGTACATGGTAGCCAGATTCAACAGGAACAGTTTAGGCTATGTTAAATTTCGGAAATATATTCTCCATTCCCGGCATTTCGGCCCTTTGGCTCAAATGTACACCGTTTAACCGATCTGAACCAAAATTTGTATACTTACCCTTTGGAGCCCTGCGAGTAACAATGTTTACATGAAATTTATGACAGACCAGTCCATTCCCTGCATTTAGGCCCTTTGGCAAAAATCTACACCGTTTCACTAATCTGAACCAACATTTGTATACTTACCCATTGGAACCCTACGAGCAACACTGTCCACATGAAATTTATGACAGACCAGTCAATTCCCTGCATTTATGCCCTTTGGCACAAATCTACACCGTTTCACCGATCTGAACCAAAATTTGCATACTTACCCTTTGGAACCCTGCAAGTAACACTGTCAGCATGACATTTCGGACAGACAACTCCACTCCCTGCATTTAGGCCCTTTGGCACAAATCTACACCCTTTCACCGATCTGAACCAAATTTCACATACTTTCCCTTTGGAACACGACGAGTGACACTGTCTGCTTGAAATTTCGGACAGACCACTCCATTCCCTGCATTTAGGTAGTTTGGCACAAATCTACACCAATTCACCGATATGAACCACATTTTCTATACTTACACTTTGGAACCCTGCGGGCGACACTGTCCACTTTAAATTTCGGACAGACCACTCCAATCCCTGCATTTAGGCCCTTTATCACAAATCTACACCGTTCCTCCTAATTGCACCAAATCTTACTTACACTTTGAAACCCTGCTGGTAACACTGCCCACTTGATATTTTGGAGAACGCTCTCCATTCCCTACATTTAGAATAACAAACAAACTGAAGGCCCTAGATCCATTCATGTCCGTAGTAGTGCAACTGTAAGAGGATTTTAATAAGTCCATTGTTGACTGGCAATTCGGGCAGTATCACGTTGCCGCTACCAGTTTCTGGTGCAGAATTGCGAAAATAGTTAAACTTGCGCTCCTTATAAATTGCAGTGCAAGAAAATTTCTTAGGCCGCTTATAACAGTTATCATCATGAACATATGATGCCTCTGTATAAGTGCAATGGTGTTGGTGCAGTACATTGAGGTTATCAGCTGCAATAAGCATTCGTGCTTTCAAATTTATCTTCATTTATTCCGAAACTTATCGTTGAGCGCTATGTGGCAGTAAATGATACTATTCGACCTCAGGAGCTCGAGACAGCCGAAGTTTTCCAAGGTGTTCTGATTATTTTCCTACGGCGCTATGCGACAAAAGACAACAATATTGGTCTCTATATTTATAACAGCCAATGAGATATAGACCCTAGGCAGTGACTTATTTCACTTACTCCTCTTTCTAAACATATTTTAAAATTTGTTTGTAAATTACATATGTCAGTGCTGTAGATAGTAAACAGCCGTTTTCATATTCATTATTATCTTAATGGGAAAATGACCTGAATGTTACGTCCATTATACTGTTCTACTTATCACCTCCACTACAAACACCACAACCACCACAAAAAGTTATATTTAAAAATTGTCTTTTCTGTTCGTTTAAGGATCATGTGCCAGTTCTGTAGTAGTATTAGTTATCATCCATAAAACAAATGAATCCACCGGGCGAAGCTGGGCACTACTGCTAGTATACTATATTCTGCAAGAAGAAAGTTAGTTTCTGGACAAAACTCTCCATACTTCGCTCAGTATTCAGACCGTTCTTGCCATATGGGAAACTGAGTAGGAAGGATATAGGAGCAATGGCAAGAGGTTACAAATAATAAAAAGATAAAGGATAATATAGAAAAGAACAAGTTAGATGAAACTTTTTATGAGCTAACTCAGTTGGTGGCGTCATATGAAGCAAATGGGTGAGAGATTACCTCTGCGGTTAATGAACTCCATTATGGAGGGTAAGAGGAGCAAGTTAGACCTAGGCATTGATGTTTAGATTTGATGTTCATCGATTTAGAAGTAAGGGATGTAAAAACAGGGGAACCCATAGACAAACTGTAAATAGGTGATCATGGAGTCGACTCGTGGGCACACAGAGGTTACCAGACTTGACTTGACGTTAAAAGGGAAAACATTTTCCAATACATATAATATAATATAATATAATATAATATAATATAATATAATATAATATAATATAATATAATATAATATAATATAATATAATATAATATAATATAATATAATATAATATAATATAATATAATATAATATAATATAATATAATATAATATAATATAATATGAAATGAAAATCCACAGCCTGCTTCCAGTCTCCGACCGGGTCAGGAATGGAATGAATGGAGCCCCCATCTAGCGGCGAGGATATGAACTGTGCCGGCTGCCGAGGCCTGACGCGCTCCTCTGGGGCAATGATTAATTGAATGACAGATGAAACGAAATGATAGTGGAGAGTGTTGCTGGAATGAAATTTTGACAGGGAAAACCGGAGTACCCGGAGAAAAACCTGTCTGTCTCCGTTTTGTCCAGCACAGATCTCACTTGGAGTGACCGGGATTTGAACCACGGACCCAGTGGTGAGAGGCCTGCGTGATGCCGCCTAAGCCACGGAGGCTTATAATATAATATAATATAATATAATATAATATAATATAATATAATATAATATAATATAATATAATATAATATAATATAATATAATATAATATAATATCCCGAATGTATTTGACAACACATGTGAGCCCATATAGCATTTGAATGTTCAATAAATTTGTGTTCTCTGCAGTAGAAAAAGAACTCTGAGCCATTCAAGTACCTTCAGTCTGCTGATCATAATTATAATAACGAACGATTACTGATGAAATAACCTATACAGGTTTCGGAATTAAGCCTTGGAAACAGGGCACCAAAGAGTCCAATTATTTTGTTCAGCGTTGTAATACAGTGAGTCTGCATGTCTAGCTGATTCCTTTGTCATCGACAATACGGGTGGAGGGGCCAAATGTTGGCGTAATCCTATTATCATAGGATCAATACTACTGTTTCATTGGTCATATTTGTTTAGGAAATTCACAGAAATACTTCATTTATCCCTCTACAGTATGAGTTAACCAACATTGACCAATGTAACTCCGATTTGTAATCACTGGTTGATTTCATATGAATATACTTTTGTTAAGGTTCCTTTTTGGTACATACTGCATAAGGTGATTAAATCAGAGTGCCACATACACGAAGCTCAAATTTTCATCATTTTCTAAACTGCTTGTTCACTGAAAATGTTTGTCAGGGAACGTCACTACCATTCCTTTCGTCCGCGAATAATTCATAGCACCTATTTCATAATCTACTCCCATCAAACAATGGGTTTCGTTTCCGGAATTCCTCTTAATATAACAGGTATTTCGATAAGATTCCGAGTCTGCATTAATTTTAATAGAAATGAGGTAGTTATCTTTCTAAACTGTTAGTTACATTTCTCAATCAAATGGACGGTTTACAAAAGAAGAACAATTTTATAATGTGCTTGGAAACGGTACAGTGACATCGTTAGATCGGAACTTAGTGCGTTTTCAGTTCTCAGTAAATAAGATTTTTTTCCTTCAAATAATAGGTGACAACTCTCAAGTTTTTCTGAAAACATTTCAATACTTCAGTATGTAATGTTTGATTGTTAAACCTACATATTAATCAATACAATATATTCCTTCAGATCATAATCTATGAAGAGGGCCTTTCACTTATGTTAGCACTATCAGTCCCAATTTGTTGTGGGTAGATTACGTCGATGTTATACCCATTGTAACAGCGCTTACCACCACCACTAATTATGATAAAATTTAAATTGGGAATAAGCACATGACTTTCCATATTAGAAGTGTAATTGTCCAAGTTGTGTTGTAGTGACTAGAGTTCATTGCTGTCACCCTGGAGGTCCAAGTTCGATTCCCGGTTCTACAAAGAAATTTAATTCTGGTCCGACGGCCACACAGCCTCGTGAGACAAAACTGAGAAGCGATGGGTTCGATTCGCACCTCAGCCATCCTGGAAGTCATTTTCCGTGGTTTCCCCATCTCTACTCTAGCCGAATTTTGGGATGGTTCCAAACTTATGGCCACGGCCACTTCCTTTTCAATCCTCACCTGAAATACAAATACACAAATTAATACAGCCATTATAATAGCACAGGTATTAGCCAAAATGCCACACTCACCCAAGCACACGGGGATAAATGACCACGATATCCAAGCCCCTACAACAAGAACAAAAACAACATTACCCGTTAAGGTATACTATGGATGAAGCTTCTTGTGTTCTGTAATTAACAGAAGTACAATGTGGGAATTCAAGCCAGGTGTGAAATTGCGCAAATTCCATGTCAGTAGCTGTCAGCTGGTTTGAGAGGCATTTCCACGTTATGTTGAAACTTGCATTCTCATCTCTCGGCAAGACATGAGAAATAGGATCTATTCAACGCGGTAAATTTGTCAAAGAGAAGAACTTAAGAGCTATATTTTTTTGGGTGGCCTGACCATACCTCATGTAGATATTGTATCTCCAGCAGTCAACATGTTAACAGTAGCAAAATTACCTTCAGTGTTCAATGAATAGCGATTAACAAGTTAACACTTTGTTGGTCGCAATTTTGGGGGAGGACCGGCTTGACACGTCAGTGGAGACGACAATCTCTTCTATCTGTGGTACGTGTGACAGGATCAGTTCCTAATCTAAAATAGCATGTGATTGTCATTTGGTGATTTGATGTCACGTGTTTACTCTTGACCAATACCAACTGACTTTGGCCATGTGGTAAAATGTGCGCAGAAACCAGTGTTATCAATGTTCCTGTGCATTGTGTGAATGCATAACTTGTAGTATTGTGTATTTTAACTTAAATATATAATGAGCCGTATGGCTTATGACGATGATATATTGTTTGGGAAGAAGTTGGTACTCTACCCAACGACATGCTGAACAAGACGTAAGAGCTTTGAGCTTGACCAATACCAACTGACTTTGGCCATGTGGTAAAATGTGCGCAGAACCCAGTATTATCACTCTTCCTGTGCATTGTGTGAATGCGCAACTTGTAGTATTGTATTTTATAACTTAAATATATACTGAGCCCGTATGGCTCATGTTGATGAAATATTCTTTGGGAAAAAGTTGGTACTCTACCCAACGACATGCTGAACGAGACGTAAGAGATTTTGAGCTAGCTCCCACCCTCTGTATTGACTTCTGCGGAGCATGTCAAGTCAGAAGGATTTGTTGCACTCACATTATTCCGTTATGTTAATTTACTGAGCTTTTACGAATATTTGGAGACGTTTGCCGTCATTTTGGATTTTATGGCAATGTGGGATGCGAAATTTACATCGTAGATATGCAAAACACCCTTTAATAGTCGCTGCACAATTGCAGTAGTACTTCCTTGAACCCGCAACATCGCTAGGGTTGATGACACAACCTGGCCTGCTTGTCTTGTAAGCAGCCGTGTCTTTGCACGTTGCCAGTACAACGGTTGAATATCCCGAAATAATTGTGTAAATTGAAGCCATAATTATTGGCCAACGTTATTAGAGTGCCAGCCTGCGGTCACCCGCGGAGGTCCTCAACGTGGGGCCGGCCGAGGACGCGGACAACGCGGGGGCGGGAGAGGGGCGGCAGCCAGATATTCCTGAGGAGGAGACCCTCCCGGCGGATCCCCATCCTCAGAAATCCTGTTCAGCAGTCTGTGCCCGGGAACTCCACTCTCCGGCGGACGACGTCTTGGCGTTCTCTTTTCGATTACGAAGATGCCCTGGTACGTTTTGACAACTCTCATCGATTAGCTGAGCGCTTCTAAATTTGTTCTCCGGGCAACGAGGAGTGAGTAACCCCGGACTATAACCTTGTGAAATCTTTTTGTGAATTTCTTAGTGTCTTTGTTCAGGGGAAAACAGTGTTTGGGCTACAGGACTCTGATTTCTTTCTTTAGTGTATGTGTATATATGTATAGGTTTTTCCCCACTCATTGTATTGCTTTGTTTGCATTTGTTGTATGGCTGCTTTTATAATAAATAAAGTACAGGGCCTTCAGCCCGGCTGCTCCTCGCCAGGCGGCTGCGCCCGTGCAATTCGGCTTCGCCTCCTTTGTACACGCCAGCCCTCGGTTGTGTATATAAGGAGCGGAGCCGGGCTGCGCGGGAGCAGTCGTTTGGTGGAGGAGATAGCCAGCCTCCTGAGGTTGTTCTTCGTCCTCAGATTCAGGGATGTATTGCTCCCAGAATTGTTGGAGAGCTCCCTGTAGATGGTTGGCTGGCGGATAGCAGACGTAGGATGCGGGAGGCGAGTATGACCGCTCTGTCCCGATGGCTGGGCTGAGCTGCGGAGATCAAGTTTTATGGCCACATGATGACTGGGTATCTGTTGTAAGGCTTGAGCAGCCGCCTTCAAGGTAAACTTAGGTGTCCGGATGTATTCAGTCCACTCGGAGAGATCATAGATAATGCGCGCACTATGGTCCTGTTTTGATACTAGAAACACGGGAAAAGCACTGTAAGGGCGGAACTCGCAAATCACTCGGTGTTCTAGCAGGTCTTCGATGATGGTGTCCATAAGCGGCGATGGTCGGGTTGGTTTGAAGCTAGTGGGAGCTCCTGTCGGCCTTGGTAGAGAGACCCCGTCTCTCATGATCTGTGTTGCATATCGTCCACACGGCGTATCGAGGTACGGTATAGCTGTGGTGTCACTGTCCCTCTGCTCACAAAACCAACTGACGGGACCTCCCGGGCGCGCTCTCCCTTATATACTCTAAGGGAGCTTCGCGTGTACTTGGTCGAGTACGGCCCGGGAGGGCCCGTCAGCCGGATTGTCGGCAGAGGCGACAGATCGCCACGCGAGGCGAACGCCTCGCTGTGCTGAAAGCTTTATTAATTTTAAGTACATAGGAAGGAGATACATATGTCTGTACAATAAAGGCCCTCTCCCTGAGATGAGGGTATAACGAGCTACACTGCTATCTGTATAAATTACTATTTTGTCTATGTCAGGTTGCACATGATCCTTAAGGACCCAATAGGCAGCCAGGATGGCTGCTGCTGTCTCTGATTCATTTATGGTGGCGGGCCGTCCATAAGCCTGCGCCCAAGCTTCGTAAGGTTCCACGAGTACTGCGGCGATCGAGAAGGGAGTGGCGTCGGCGTAGACCTCCAACTGGCGATTCCGGTGTCCTGTGTCCCTCGGGGTGGCGACGAAATACGGGGTGAGAAGTTTTCTTGGCCAGTAGGCCTCATTGGATAGCACATGTTTCGGGATAAACATGGGCCATCCCATGACCCAGCATACCCAGCTTAAGTATCCCGCGGCCTGCTGGGCCTGCTGTTCATTGTAGTAAGGGATATCGCGGAGGATTTGGTGAATCTTATTCTGCGTCCCTTGGTGCACCAGAAGGCATTCGACGGAGAGGTTGATGACAACTCCTAGGTACTGAAGCACAGTGGATGGGGTGAGAACACATTTGTTTCTGTTAAGAGTCACTCCTACGACGGTTTCCAAAAAAGTCACTAGTTCTGTTACGTCGATGTGTGGCCCGTGGACCAGCCAGTCATACAGGTAGACCACCATTTCCAGGTGAAGGAAATGTTCGTGAACCAGATCAGTGACGGCTGTGGCCCAGCGCTGCATAATGCTGGGCCCCAGTGCGTGCCCCATCGGCACCCTCTGCCAACAGAAGTAACGACGGTTATAGTATATTCCATAATGAAAAATGTCACGAGGTTTGAGTGGGATTTGGTAAAATCCGCTGCGAAGATCAAGTTTGCTGGCTATCTCCTCCACCAAACGACTGCTCCCGCGCAGCCCGGCTCCGCTCCTTATATACACAACCGAGGGCCGGCGTGTACAAAAGAGGCGAAGCCGAAGTGCACGGGCGCAGCCGCCTGGCGAGGAGCAGCCGGGCTGAAGGCCCTGTACTTTATTTATTATAAAAGCAGCCATACAACAAATTCAAACAAAGCAATACAATGAGTGGGGAAAACCCTATACATATATACATATACACTAAAGAAAGAAATCATAGTCCTGTAGTCCAAACACTGTTTTCCCCTGAACAAAGACACTAAGAAATTCACAAAAAGATTTCACAAGGTTATAGTCCGGGGTTACTCACTCCTCGTTGCCCTGAGAACAAAGTCCGAAGCGCTCAGTTAATCGATGAGAGTTGTCAAAACGTACCAGGGCATCTTCGTAATCGAAAAGAGAACGCCAAGACGTCGTCCGCCGGAGAGTGGAGTTCCCGGGCACAGACTGCTGAACAGGATTCCTGAGAATGGGGATCCGCCGGGAGGGTCTCCTCCTCAGGACTATCTGGCTGCCGCCCCTCTCCCGCCCCCGCGTTGTCCGCGTCCTCGGCCGGCCCCACGTTGAGGCCCTCCGCGGGTGACCGCAGGCTGGCGGGCCGGTACTTGGAACTGGAAGTTCGGAGGAAGTTCTAACACCTCGTCCCCTCCAGCGCTGTCGAGTTGAATCGCATACGCCCAACCTTTGGTAAGGGATGCGTACAAGAGGTTGGCCCTGTTGAATGCGTATTTCTTCTGTCCGGGATCTAACAGGCGCCAGTTGGATAAGAGATAGAGGACGGTTTGAGTGTCGTGATGATCTCGTCCTGTAGGTATGAAGATCAACTGCTGCTTGAGGGCCTGTGCGAGGTTCCATACCCTCTGCTCTGGAGGCACTGGGAGTCCCTTCGGGTGATCTTGTGGAGCAAGGGTCCGCCAAGGAAAGGCTAGTGGACGATGTTGTTCGGCCTCGTAGTCGTACTGCTCTTCGTCGTCCTCTTGAGGCACGTCGGGTGGATCATTTTGTCGGCGTAGCTCTAAAAAAATCAGGCGTCGGTTGATTTGCTCCAAGGCCCTGAGGATTTCATCAGTAGATGCTGCCATATGTGTTGCTGAAGTCACTGATGCGGTGTCCCCTGATGTTGAGGGTGGACACTCTGTGTTGGAGACAAGTCGCTTCGCCGGCGACGGTGTCCTGGAGCGCTGCTGTGTCTGCGTTTTGGCGCGTGGAGTGTCCTTTTTGGAAGATGTTCCTGCCTTGTGGCATGTGGAAAGGTTGATTTGAGTGGAAATTGAATGTATTGTGAATCGTTGAAAGCTGACCGGACCACGAGGCTAGTATAATTTTCATTGTAGCTAGCCACGAGGAGTGATTGGACTTGTGAAATTATAATAAATCCTTTGAGGCTTATATTTGTATGTACAAAGCCCGTGATACGAAAATCTACGTTTTTTAAACGAATCTTCTACATAATTCCGAGGATTTTTCTCGATATTATGCAGTACTTATAGTCTGTGTGTTAACACCACACGTCTGTTATAAAGCCTGTGGCAGACATAAGGGCAATTCTTAATAAAGGTCTGCAATGTTTAGAGCCAGTGAGAATTGCTAGAATAAATGTAAGAGCAGTACCACAACGTACTTCAACTATGGAAGCATTTTTATTCACCACGTGGGAGCACATATAACTATTCCTGAGATGTCCAGTATGCAGTAGACCGTTATGTTGAAAGAGTTGCTTCCGATTTAATCGCACAAGATGAGGAAGATGGAGCGATGGAAATTGGAAAGTCCAAGAGTGGAACGGAGGACTGAGGGAGGATCCTCGTTCGCAGGTACCATAAAAACCAGATCGCCGACCATGGGAGTTATAACCAACAGTCTAACTTTGCTAAAGGTATTTGCTTCAGTTCATTATGTTACAACCTCACTTTTATAGCAACCAATTACGTAGGGCAAGCCTAGCTTGAAACAAATCTCTACTTTTCTTTAGATTTTGACTAGCCCTGGTCCTAATTCCGTACTTGTGAAAGCTACAGTGGAGTAGGAATGCCACGTGCTGTCCATTATATGACGACGATGTAGGAGAAGCATCTACAAACTTCTACAGCCATAATAATTTGCCTTTTCTGGTCTGAGAAAGTGAAACCAATTTTTTGAGACATCCTATATGAGCCCCCTTCAGTATTGATTTCTTTTGGGGAATGCAGACGCATTCACACACCTCCTTAATTTATTCATTACTCAGCGTATCGGTGACAGGAGTCAGGTCTGCACTATTGTTTAATTCTTTAAGATTTTATTCTTCAGTTTATCTCAGAAGCCATACAACTATTCCTAGTGTATTGGAAAGTAGTAGGAAGCTTGCATCTAGCTTTTGAAGCCGTGTCTGTTGAACGACTCATCGTATCTTTTCACGACACACAGTGGACGGGTGTTGTGCCATTACATTTTTGGTATAGTGTCGAGTGAGACATGCACATTTTTAAAGAAGATTATGAGAGTGATGTAGAGGAGACAATAGAACTGGAAAGAACTCTGAAGTGGAGCACTAGGTGTGTTAATCCCACAATTTAACGGTCCAAAGCACGTGGAGTGCACTGGAATGTCTTCCTTTTAGGGCTATTTGGTTTACTTTGTGTTTTGATGAGCTGATTATATGACTTATTTCGTATTGTACCGTGAAGGGACATATGATGCGATCATTCTTTGAGATCCACAGATAGGATTTTCGTTTACTGAAGGGCTCAAACTTAAAATCCATTCTTATTTGTAGCGGCAATATCCGCGCTGGCTACTGTGTCATTTATATGTGTGTTGGCTGGCGGATGCAAGGTCACACCAGGTGGTTAGAAAGCAGGGTTACCCAGAATGCTCAGCGACTTTTATTTGTGAGACGACTATGAATCAGACACACGACCGAATGTTCCAAGAGAATGCTTCTTGTAATGTTAGGTTATTGATACAATTGGAGATCACAGCTGATCACTGCGATTTTTTTATATGACTTACACGTCACAGCTTAGGAATGTCGTTTATGTTCACGGCATATTTGTATTAGTTTTCATGAGTTTATGAAGCAGAGTAGTAGGTTTTCCCAGAGTCTAAGATCGGACCAGACCATGTATAGGCTACATTTCGTCGTTATTGTGTCTTTTAGAGACGTATGACGGGATTTACCGAGTTCACCCGCATTATCTAGGTATTCTGGCGAAGAAGATGATGATCGCTTTTTGGATCACACTCGCCGAGGTTTTTAGCGAGCCTGAGCGCGGTTGTTGTGCTTTCTATTGGCCAGTGTTATTGTTCTACCCGTGAGGAGTTAGCTTAGTGGCTTATTGTAGCGCCAACACTCTTGAAGTGGGTGTTACGGTTATTCGACAGGTGCCTTAAGGGGTCATTAGGTATTTGTTGAGTGATGGTAGTGCATCCACTTTCGAAGTATGTATTAATTTTTCTACTACATGTGTATTAAATGGTCGTCAGTTATTTAAACTACACTAAATCCTACACTAAATCGACAACTTAAAACAATAATCATAATTAATGATGACATTATTCTATTGCTTTATTTTGTTGCTTTACCTTTTTTGTCATGACCGACACAGTAGAACGACGTCTTATAGGAACAGACCATTTATTAGGATGACCTGATACTATATTTTGAGATGACGTAAGGTCGCTAGAGCCACATGAATTAGTAACTCGTAGGCCTCTGCGATCAATGCAATGTCAGACGCAGTTTTCATTGTGCTTTTGCCACCGTAACCACATGCATATAGGTGACTGTCGGATACAAAGAGTATTCCGATTGTCGTAGGCAGGATTGCTTAGATGATAAGAGTGTATTATTCATTAACGTTGCTTTATTTTATTGTACCCTTGTGTGTATTTGATAGGTAGTGTTTTTTATTGAGTTTAGCAATTGGTTGCTATACTAGATTTGTTTCTTTCATTGCTACGGACGCGTCTCGTCCGTAATTAACGTAAAATCAGGACTTAGCTAATTGTTTGACGTTATGATAAATGTCGAATGTGACCCCAAGATAACATAGCCTATTTTCTATTGGTGCACTAAATGTAAATAAACCTTTTGAACAAGTTAAATGTTTTGCTTCGCAGTAGATTCATTGATTTCACTATTAGAATTTTAACAGAAACTTTGTAATTGCTTAGGGACTTATTTACGTGCCACATTCGTAGTTTAGATTTTGAACTTCATTCGAATTTTGTAATTAGGATTTTCGAGAGGGTCTTACTTAACTTCAGTGTAGAGAAGGATTATTTATTTTTCTGTTATTATTAGATTAGCCGACTAGCCAGATATTGACCTTCCAAAATAAGATAAGGGTGTGTGTTATTATTGAATACATTTGTAATGAATTTATCCTCAGTCTGGACTTATAATTGCTAGATTTAGCTTTCGGGGGCGTGTCTCCTTGGGGTTGTCCATGACCTACCCCTCATTACACTTGATACTTCCCAGTGTGTCAGTCTCGTGCTTGATCAGGTCTGAGGACACGCCCGATCCTCTCAGCATGTGTGTCAGGAGGATGGGGGCGTCTGGAATACTACTTGCGGTTAGAGGCGTCCCGACGGCCCTGTATGATGGGCCCAATACTTCATATAATACGTGTGTACTTTTTTCTTTCCTCTTTACGTAACTTTTTTTGACTGTCAGCGACTTCGTTTCAATGAACTGCTTGATGTACAGAACATAAGTAAAGAATGCGCACCAGATAAATTTTCCTACCCAGGATCGTGAATTAATGAAAACATTTTATCAGCATGTTTTAATACGATTACAATCATATCCTCATTGGCGAACAACTCCCTATACTAAACCGTAATGAAATGTGCTGCTTGTCAATGCGATCTCATGACAAGAATATCACATGTCTGGCATACGAATTCAAAAGCATTATAAACAACTGTCTGGTATTTATCATCGTAAACATTCGCATACAATGTGCATACAACTATACTTTCTTACACAGAGAATTCCGTTGATCATATAACCTTCATGAACTGCATATAAATTACGGCACAAATTAACTCTTTTCATACCTTCATTCAATTCCAAACGTAGCAATCCCTTACATTGTAATTGCGAATTTCACAACAAAATCACAGTACCAACAATTAATAAAATATTCCAAACCGACACGTGCGTTAAACTATATGTATCGACTCTCATAATTATCACATCTTTCAGCAATTAAATATGTGTGTTCCATTAACACTCAATTAAATCACAACCTAAGCTGTCTTTCATATATTATTGTCACGTTGCCTGTCAAATTTCACGTCTAAATTGCGGTACATACTCCATTCTACTCGAAAAGAAAGGTATAGCCTACACTACTCGCTCCATCTGAGTTTACAAAAATCATCAACTAACAGCAATACTCTTAAAATGTGTTTTTTCATGTGTCTGCCGTTGCTTCACATCCCTCGGACTCACCAAACATTTCCCCGCGTTGGGATGATCGCATATGAGTGTTGGCCTAAGGTAACGAAATTTGAGGTAACCGGACAATTCCTTCTTGGTGTGTGAATTACTTTTTACCACAACGTGCTAATGACCAAGAAGCCCCAAAGATGACTTAATAATATATTTGCCATCTGAAGTAGCTTATTTTTATGCTCATTCTCGTAAATAATGTGCATACAACTATACTACCGTCCACAGAAAATTCCATTTATCATATTGGCAATTCCAGCTATCTGATATGCCATCTAGCGGTGAAAATAAGAATCTCATCATGTAAGATAAATCTACCACGAGGAGACATTTTTGTATTGTTTCATGTAACAGTAAACAGAGCGTGTTAATTTGTTTGTGTCTTGATACACAATTAATGAGTTTTACTCATTGTTAAAACACAAAATGAGTAAAAGCAAAGTATATTATTCAGTTGACGGCTGCAAGACGATGTACAAGAGGGCTACGCATATTGGATACATTTTCATTACATTCGAAGAGATGCAAATAGCAATGGACGAAAGGTGGCGATAACGAAAAAATACGGAGATCAGGAACGAGTTGAATACAGATGGTGTGGACGTTGGGGGACAGTCTATCCACTTAAGGTAATAATTATAATAACAATAGTATAATAATAATGGACTAGTAGGCCCTAATTACCTGTGACAGAAAAAAATCAGTGAAAAAAACATGTTTGCAACATTCTGATGCACCTGGCTTAAGAGAACATTGAAACTGATTAATTGTTGGCATACTCCCTTCAATTTCTCTTTTAACCATGTGCAGTAGAGCAGCGATGTCTGGACCTCAAGAGCTTAAATTGACCAAAAAGTTTAATTATTGTGTAGGCCTACTCTTTCACAAGACAAGTTTGCAAATAACACGTCTAACCTTTCTGTAAAGTTTCTGAAGCCTATGGTGCAGTTATCAAACTCGAATATAGCGTTGAAACGTAAAAGCATCATGATTAGAAATGCACAAAAACAAATCTAAGCAGATAATCCATGATTATTAATTCATACATAAAATCCAGTGGAACACACATATTAGATCGCGTGTATCGTACTGTAATACATAATATAACACTGTCAGTATTATAGGGATCACATTTACTGATTATTACGAGTAAGTACAAAAGGGTTCCATAGCAATGCTGTATTATTAAGTTTTCCATTCTACGTATCCCGGCCATGTTGGACCGACCGCAGCGCCCCAACTGATTGTTTGAGTTGCCAATACCCTTCATTAACTGCATATAAACTACGGCACTAATTTCCACTTATCATACTTTCATTCATAGCTTCACACAAACTGCACTTTATACTTCATCGTAAAGATTTCCTCTTTTACTCAATAGGTTTGATTCCAAACAGAATTTATATAGCACATTTATTCTTTCTTTACTCCACCTGCTGCTCATTAATGGTGAATGTTGACGCATTAATCATTCATTATGCGCGTCGAAGACACCTATGTTAGGTTCCTTCGTCGTGGTGCCATTTAACCGTGCGAGATTGCTTTAGTAAAATGTACTATTTCAGTCGCATCTCGTTTTATTGAGCTTTTGACCGCACATAAATGCAAACTTTTCTCTGGGCGTGCTCCTATTCGTTGGAATAGGATCATCTGCATAGCTTGAATTCTTCCTAAATTAACCAATCCCATTTTTCTATTCTGATCCCAAACAAACATAGTGTGATATTATACGTTAATATCGGCACCTGGATTGACAATTCGGGTAAAACTTAATATATCCATTTACCATTGATTTGTGCTTTCCGTGAATATCGATATTCTCGGATGTGATCATCGATCGCTGCACGGCTAGCCTTGAATCAATAGATCCCCGCCTGCATACGTCAATACTCTCAGCGGTGTTTTACCGTTAAATAACAGACCTCAAGTTCGGCTTTACACAAGCACAGTAAGAGTAAGGCAGAATCAGCCTCGCGAGGATGATTCAGAAAGGGGATTGAGACCAACTCTTGGATGTTTTAGACGTGGTTTTTGGGAGGGATTCTACTCCATCTCTAAGTTAATGCCAGAATAGAATCATACCCCATTCACAAGCTGTTGTTGTTATTATTATTGATGTTGTTAATTTGTAAAAGAAGTTTGGGACATATTTGGTCATAGGCCCCGTGTACTTGGGTGTGAGATAAATTTGTCTGATAGTGCGTGTGTTTCTGTGGTGACTGTAGTAGTGTCTGTATTATTATCAAGGTCGGGGATGAGGTAGGTTCCCCGAGACTTGAAATAAGGTACTATCCCGGCATTTTCCTGTAAGGAGTGTTGAAGAACTTGGGAATGCTTCACTCAGGAAAACCGCTGTCAGTATTGGAATTCGAACCTCTGATCTCTGAATTAACTGCAACAGTCATTGTTGGCTGTTTACGCGCACGTCTACGCCGAGGGTCATTTGAAAGTATTTAGTGATACAATCACAACAGTAACACATGTTGTCAAACAGAATCCTTATGTAACAACCAAGTATACCAAGCTACCAAGCTACAACTACAGTGTACGTAAGGTTCAGTAACGGTGACAGCCTAAGTATACACCAAAGATTACACCTAGTAAATCTCCAATTAATGCAAAATATATGCTAAACGTTTTATGCATATTTCGCTCTATTTAGCCCCTTTTTAATCTGTTTAAGTGCAGTGACTTAATTTCCTTAAAATTTTACATAGCACGTAATCTTGTGTCACTTACCAGAACACAGGTCTCTAGTGATGATCTGGAGGGGATGAAAAATCTATTCGTATAGCTACAAAGTAATACACCACAGGTCTACGCAGATTATTTCTAAATATACTGTACAGTGCATTATCGTATGTTCAGAGTACGTCTTGCAGGGATATATCCCGACTTTCATCAGAGCATTATGTCACCGCTAGGACGATTAAAACAGCTTACCTTTCAGGATACTCGTAGAGATTTAATGTTGAATAATGTTGACATGTTTGGCATTGAAAATATATTATTTGTTGCTCACTTTCTCTTTCCTTTATTCGAGCTCTCGTCTTGGGAGCAGTAGCTTTCATGTCACGTAGCATGTTGGTTGCTGTAAATCTATACGCCAGCAACGGTTAGTTTCTTTATATTCTAATAGTCGCATTATTAATTTTTTCCCCTTGACAGACACCTTAGTGTGACACTACGTACTCAAACAATCATTAGCCTATTGAAATTAAGTTCCCTCTACGCCTTACTTTAAGCTCAGGTTTGTGCATGATCCATATATGTGGCACAGAATATTGTCTGCATGTCCCTTTATCAACGTTGATTACTTTCAAACGAGTAATTCAGTTCTTCCACCATGGTATATGTGAAGTTGTGTAATTCCATATTAAAATTACTACGGAGGTTGCGCTTTCGAATTTAGGCAGCTAAGCTCACACGTTATCAGTAAATACTACAATCTAATTAATTTGCTCTAAAATGGCGGTGTTTTAAACAATAGTCATGAAAATCATATGTTAATGAATATTTTAAAATTATTTCAGTTGTTGAGTAACCTCAATTTAAACTACTGACATGTTTCTCTCCCTTTAAGGCACCCTTAAATGCCAACTGACTATGCCATGTCTTGGTCACGCAATCATGGATACATTAAGTGACCACTGCACAGTCGGCCCATACGAGAATCACTCGGCACCACCACGTTGGTATGGATTCTAATAATGATTAGCGTGGTGTACATCAAGTGCCTGTTGAAGTCATTGTGACCACGAGACCTTGGGGAATGTCAATTGAGCCTTTTAGAGAGTGGTATAAATTAGTTCACAAAGGTAGGCAATTCTAACAATGGAGGCGGTTAGTAGTATTATTCTGTTCCAATGCCTCAAAGAAACCGAACTTCGTTTCCGCCTGCCAGCCTTAAAGTTTACACTCGATTGTCATTCTGAAATCAATTATGAGCACTACCACATTCACCACAATAAAGTGATTATAAGTACGATATACAGTATTTACAAATACTACTACTGCTACTACTACTAGCCTACTACTACTACTACTAAACCAGTAAACCCGTGGCATGGCATTCCATGAAGGACCTAGGCCTACCAAGTGACCGCTGCCCAGCCATTTAGCCAGCATATTGTGGGGTGACGCGTGGTCAGCGCGTCGGGTCCCCTCGGCCATCAATCTTGGATTTCGTGACCGGGGCGCTGTCAGAAAGCTACTCAATTGTCCTCACGAGGCTGAGATCATCCGCTTACATCCCTCACGTCATTTTTTAAAATCCCTGATGGAGCCATGTATCGATCCCGGAGCCTCTAGGGTGAGAGGAAGTCATGCTACCCCTACACCACGGTGCTGACACTTATACTACTACTAATAATAATAATCATCATAATTATAATACTAATACTAATAATAAAAGTGATAATAATAATAGTAATAATAATAGTAATAATAATTGTAAAATAATACAGTTCTCAGTTTTAAGTACCTTTAGAAATGTCGGGGTGCCAAAGTGTACCCTGCATGGGATAATTAATGTGTATTAACCCTATTTTAGTTTTATTTCGAACTACCTCTTCGTGCCCGACGTTGACGAGTTTCAGGAGACTAGTGATATGTGTTAGCCCGTTTATTTTTTTCTTATTTATTAATCAAAGCACAAAGTACAGCCTTGCGAGTCCTTCACGCATGCATAAATAACAACCAAAAAACAAACGTAAAATATAAAATAAATTAAACAAATCTCCTAACAAATCAAATCCAGATCAAGAGCCGGTAGAATGCCCTTGTTTCCAGCCATGTCGCATATGGCCAAGATGACAGTTCTAAATACAGTTTAGGTTCTCATTCACCTGCTTCAGAAACGTCCTCTTGGTTGGTTATGGCTGCACTTTCGGATCTTGTTGGATCAAGACCCGTGAAATGGCACAATACATTGTTCTGCTTAGAATTAGGTAATGAAAGAAAGACCACTGAGAAGGGTGCCAAACATAATTATTAAACAGCTGAGATGAGAAAAGAACTGTCAACTATAAAATTCAAACAAAATAAGGCCTTTAGTAATATTTGTTGGCTTATGACCCTTTTAGCCGTGGGACCAGCTATGATTTTATTTATTTTACTTGCATTTTGTCCCTTGGTATGATGAGGACATATTACAGTTATGTACAGGGCTATTATATCATAGACATTGAGTGGGCTTGCAATTAAATATAACACTGACATCTATACCCGTGGCCGGATTCAAATTGGTAGCCGAGTTCGAGTTCAATTTCAAGACCAACACTTTACCACCGACCCACGCCAGGCTGACAAAAGGAAGGGGTAAATCGCGTATTACTTCCATGGACACATTTTCACATTAATATTATTTTTGTGACGGTTCATTCATTGATAAATATCATTTCCTCACTCCACGATCGATGTGAAGTGATCGACAGACCACTTGCGACTTCTCATATGCTTCATTGAGACACATGCATTAGAACTGTGATGTGACATCCATGTCAGGAAAAGTCACCTCGTGATAACTCAGATAGCCGTTCTCACACTTAGCATTACGATATCAGGAGTAGGATGCAGATTGCGCAAGCGGAGTCACTGTGGGTTCCGGGGCTTGCTTCTAACCCCCTTGTCCTTTTGTGTTACATAAATAATTTGTATCCTAGTTTAATTCTAGGCTTGCCTTCTAATTACAAACGTAATTTCATGTCAATCGCTCCAGTAGTTTTGACGACAACTGTTTTGACGACGACTGAGGGTTTACTTGGCCACTATATCCCTCACCCAGGATAAATACGTCCTTTTGGCCAAGAATTCCGAATATTCGATTTTATGCAAGCCAATTTACCTTCCATTTGAGGATCAGAAAACAGGTCCTGTGCACTCCCAATAGCCTTGGCATCTGTCCTATCAAAGCCATTCACTACTTCTCTCACTCTCTGAAAATCGTATATGCAAGCAGTCAACCAGGTACCCCAGCTTGTTAAAACTGGTGCTGGGGGCAAAGCTACATCAAGTGCCTTGTCTTTGGAATAGTGCGGGATGGTGCTTTGAAAAAACTTTCTTTACTGTGGAAACTAGTCTATCTACTTCCGAAAATCTTGATCGTACCTCTTCTGTAATTCGATGAAAAGGATGGGCCAGAGAAGTAAGATGCACCATGTTATTGTAAAATGATTTGATAGATGTTGCTGCCTTTACCAGGTAAGGTGCAGCATCTATTAGGAAGAGGAGCACGTTCTCTGTTGTATTTGCCTATGCCATATTAAACACATGGATTTATCGAACAGTTTGCATATCTGAGTGTGTTAGCCATTTCCAAAACCTCAGAGGTCAGAAGAAAAGTGTGCCCGGGACTGTTTGTTTCTAGGGTCTCGATCACTACATTTCCTATATAACGTCCCTCTGAATCTGTAGTCCCGTCAATTGATACGTAATTTTTTCCTATTCACACATTCACGTATTCGGTTTAACGTGTCTTCGTAACATCTTGATAGGCTGTTTCTACGCAATGTTGATTCGTCTGGAATAGTATGGCCAGTGTTGCGTTCAAGGAAATCACTTAATTTAGGATTGCTTAGTTTTCCTAGTGGAATATTAGCACTAACAAACACTTCATGTAATTCTTTATAAGAGGAAAATGACTTGTTATTTGATGTCGAAGCAGTTTATCTTCACAGTAATTGAGACACTTTCCTTTTTTCCACATTTTCAAGACATAACAAATGTTAATCGTGCCCGACATGTTGTTGTACGGTGAACCGTTTATCTGCAACGACATTAATTTCGCACACTTTACAGAACAAAATAGTCCCATCAGTTGAGAATATGTTTTCACCGAAATCTGACACATACTGTTTTAAACGGCTTGCAGTTGACTGCTTTTGTTTTGGCATTTCAATTGCACTGCAAAACAAAACGTCACACACCTACAACACAAACTCACCTTAAATGACCTATAGTTGCCGGGTAACTGAGTGACCTATCAGAGGCCAGAGCTGTCAACATTTCTAATAAAGATAAACTCGACTAAGGGGATTACCCTGTTTCTTTTCTCATACTGACACAATACTCACGTGCACGTGAAGAAATTGGTGACGCAAACTGTACACGCAAATGCATCATGGTCAAGATAAATTAAATTTGCTGCGTAGATAAGAAACAGGTAATGAAAACAGATGAGCACTGCAGAACTATAGTATATGGGTTAGTCCAAGAATGTTAACGCTGACATGTTTAGAAATACAGATACTAAAAAATAACTTTAAAATTAGTATTTAACCATATTCGATAAAAAAAATTACATATAAACGTATAACACATGAAAAATGACATAAAATGAACCTAAATGTTAGAAAATGACTTTATTCTGGAAAATGTACGAAAAATGCATTTAGATGACTTTAAAAAACCCTATATATCTAACATATATATTGTAGAATACACTTAATTACCACTAATCATCGTCTCCGTGTACTCAGAAAAAATATGACTTTTCTTCAAAATCTGGGCCCGAGTTATTACCAAATCTTTTCACACGATTGTATAATACAATGAGCAGTTGATCATGGACAATTCAATTTCATGAAAGCTGTCCCTGGTCAATTGACGGGGTAGAACATCTGCCTCGCACCTGGAGGCCCCGGGTACGATTTCTTGATCCGTCAGGGATTCTAATAAATGACGTGAGAGCTGGAACGGGGCGCACTCAACCTCGTGAGGACAATTGAGTATCTGTCTGACAATGAGGCAGTGCCTCGGCCATGGAGACCAAGATTGATGGCCGAAGGGATCCGATGCTCTGACCGCGCCTCACCCCTTAATCTGCAGGCCAAATGGCGGGACAGCGGTCGCTTGGTAGGTGTAGGGACTTCATGGGCCGTAGCGCTATGGGGTTTATTTTATTTTTTGGTCCTAGTCATTCCTTGTATAGAAATGCAGACCATTAATTCCAAAACTTTGGAAGACACATCGATTCAAAATTCTCCCTCAACCATTCTTGGAGTTTGAATGCCGTCCTAAATAAATGTTACATTTGTTTCCTGGATAGTTTCGTCACCCCAAATATTCTTTAAATATCCTATTATATAGGGACACGACTTCGTAAAGTTCTTTTTCAGTTTCAAACCTGATTATGACCAAAGAAATGAGCAACAATATAACAATATGTACTGCCCTATACGAAACTTTATCAAGATTTTCAGCAGTAAGGTAATTAGTCGTTGTTGTTTCAATTATATGCTTAGATACCCTGTTCCACATCCTAGTGTATATGAGTGTGCGTGTAATCTGTGGTCATGTGCATGTTGTAATTTGGTGCTAGAACTAGAAAGGAGATGGCCATGGCCCCGTATTTGTTAGTCCACAATTCTAGCATTTGCATTGAGAAAAATTGAATAAAAACACGGACACCACATCCATGATAGCCAAAAATGTGATTCGAAAACATCACTCATCCCAGTTGTCCTCACGAGGCTGCTCCGTTCAAAACTACACACCAGTATTAAAATCATCACTTTACGTGTCGGGAAATAAATCCGGATTGTATGAGTGAAATGCTACAACACTCGCCGCTAGACCACGAAGGCACTCGCAAAATTATATTCATAAATTCCTTGTCCTGCCCCAAACTGAATGTTACATGACTCAATTGCTTAAAATGCAGTCTGGTAATTAACTCCAAAAATAATGAATACATACAGGTCTCCATTTGAAGTAGAAAGGATCCAATCAACTCCAAACGATTGCATTAGCAATGCTAATTTCTTAGTCAAATAATTGACGCATTAACATTAAAGGCACTTGGAGGTGCTTGGGTTGTAAGAGTGTTGCTATCAGCTGTTTGTGTATTGAACGCACACCTGTGCATTATTTAGGTAGATTTGTTTGTTGAATTTGCAGGCAGCCCAATTAGAGTGGTGTCAGTGTAAACCAGGCGTTCCGTTTCATGTCCGAGTTGCAAAGCAAATTAGATGTTAAATGGAAATGAGGATGTGTAATGGATAGTTTACACTGTATTTGCAATTGACTTAAATGTGTGTAACTTTCAGTCTGCAGGTATATTTAAGTATGAGGGTTTTATTGTGACACTCTAGTGCACTTTAGTGGATTCATGTAACACAAGGCACAATAGCCCGCAACTGTGAGTAATCAACTATAAAGTTAGGAACCATACAGCTTGCATGAAGAGTTATATGGCTTCTTGTATATGGCTTGTGGTTACACCGTCAACTCAAAGCGGATAAATCATTCTAGGAAGGATTTACTCAAAGCTTTTTCAATTTCATCGCGGAACAAAAAATAAAACCAAATGACCAACTAAATCGCGTTAAAACGCAGACCAAGGGCCAAGGCTACATCCAAACTCGCGATACGTGTGGCTATGAAACCAACCGTCAGCCGTGGTTTTGAATTTCAATGCCAAACAAGATGTTCAGTAAAGAGCATATAACCTAACTTCTCCGAAATGTACGGGTATAGTTATACGTCTTTGTCCTTATCAAAGGAGTTAAATCGAATGCTCGTTGTAGTAGCTTGTTGAAATGTAACGTGGTGTGTTTTACGTGTACTAATGTGCCCATTTCAACAATGAAATATGCAAATCACAGTTCGCCAGCAATGCTCAATCGGGAGTATCAGGGTTTATGGTATGTTCTCCAACTCTGTGACTTACACACTCTGGATTAAGCATAGGGTACACTTCCAAAAAATAAACAAAATCAAAATACTACTGTCAAAACATTTAATTATTCAAAATACGGCGCTACAAAATAAACATAAAACACTGACACTACACTTCACACTTGTTCAAAGATCAACAAGGAATTCAAATTAATGATTCACAAAATAATAATTACTGATTATCCAAATACCAAACAAAAACTTCATCTGAGTTTCACTCCCATATAGCATCAATCCTAATTCTTTAAAAACGAGCTCCAAATGGCTCGGTAAAGTTTACATGCATTGTGTTGACAATTAAACACACACCATTTAGTTTTTACATGAGTATATCTGGCTTTCATTACAATATCATAGAATGGCTTTTTATTAATGAATTTTGGGCTCCCACAATGTTCATTTGTTACCATCTCTTTTCTCAAGCCACCAACTCACTACCGTGATTGGGAAAAACTTGCGCATCCCTGAATTATAGAAAACTACTGACCAAGTCAACTTAAGATTTACTCCCAAAATCTCAAAATTTTCATCATAACTCGTGAATCAACTGAATCAATTTAATAATTAAGTTAGGGATTTTATTATATTGTCTCCAAAGACAATTATATCTTAAGGAAGCAACGATCTGAAGTCTGCAAGCGATAATAATGAACGTAAGATGACCTCAGTTCGAATACTGGGTCGTTAAAACAATCTTAAACACTTCCGAGCAACGTGAATCAGACAGCTCGTTCTTGACCTTTCTCTGTAAGAGAGTTGCAAGGGTCTGTCTCAATACTTGGCTGATTTATGGATTTGAAAGGAGGGGAGTCCCACAGTCTCGCTCCCTCGAGATACGGGCTAGACAGCGCTACTACCAGCTGCTTTAATGTGTTTCTTTTGAAAGACCAGGCTTATAATACAAATTAACAACAAGACATTATTAGGTTCTACAGACCTATTCTTTTAGCTTCGGTAAAGTATAATTATGAAGTGTCCTCATTAGCGGGTAAGAAAATCCATAAAACAACAAATATATAAGGGGCTTCGACGCGGACGACTCTGAGTTCAATCCTTTAGATCTGCCTCGGGAACCATATCCCAACTTTGAGGACTTACAACTTAGCGACTTAAGGAAGGTATTGTACGCAACCAGCGCTCATAATACAACATAAATTGCACCCTTTTCAGTATTGCAATACCACAATTCAACATAAATCATTACCGCTACTAACAGTCCCTCACAATTATTATTACCGAGCATTTTAACGCGTTCCTAGCGTGACAAATTATTTCAAGTGCGCGACATGCGCTCATTACATAAAATAGCCAAGTTGCCTTTCAAAGAAAGAAATAAATTCAAATCAAATTTTGATCTTCGTCTCAAAAATAGTATATTTAGCCTTAGCCTCCATCAACAATGACTATTATAACATAAAGAACATTATTGGTTCCACACCATATTAACAAGTCATTTAAAGAGCTCTTGCAGCTACCACTTATTCAATATAAAATTCATCACATAATTAATTTATTTAATTATTATTATTATTATTATTATCGCTCTTGCTTTACCATAATTATATTATTTACCATTATACTGATATTCCACTTAATATTTTCCACAAGGGATTCATTTACACTTCCCATTATTTATATTTCAATCAAATTAATTGTTCAGATCGCGCAGCCCGTATTTCACATGTTTTCAAACATCCCTACTTCCACTCCTGAGGATTATACGCAAATCTTCCCCAAAACACATAATAATGAAATTAGTACTCACATGATTTTACGCTCAAAGACCGAGTTCTCCATCGATGAAACATTTCACCCACTTACTGCTTCTTAAGCCATATTCATGATCATATCTACACTTGGTAACATTTTTTTAACATCATATAAAACATATACACTGACCACATTTAATCTAAAAAATAGCAATTTGGTATTCATTTTCACTTAAAAACAAATACAATTTCACTAAAAAATATATTACACTCAAAATTTTCAATAAACTTGAATTACATAAAATTTTATCACATTGGCATTAATTATTTGCCTTAACACACGTGATTTCTTTATTCTTTCCCGTTTCCAAGGGTTGCACTTTATTTACGTCGGCTTCCTAATACGATGGGATGATTGAAAGTCTCGATCGAACTACCCTCACTGGAACGGTTGATTCTCTATTCTGGGTTTGACTATCGGCTTAATGAATTTACTGCACGTTATCGTTTCTTCCTAGACGCTAAATTGTTCGTCAAATATAAGTCAGTCACTGACGTTTTACTTTAGGATCGCTCGAACTAGTATAACGGCGACCTAGTAATTGCCTTGTCTATAATCCACACATGGATTTTACTTTCTGTTACTGCGATTCCTGACTTATTGGATTAATTCCAATGTCTGACTGTTCATTTGTCTACACCTAGACAAAGCCTGGAATCTCGATTCCTAATTCTATCACACTCCGCTCTAGTCTCCTCAGTTGAGGAACACTAGGTGTTACTATCACGTTTTACCCTGATCTGGTTATTTAACGTATGGATATAATTTTTCAGTTCACTGTTCTTGGGTACTTCGAAATCCTATGATGCTGCGTTCTTTAACTGAAACTATTTAGATTCGCCTGTAATTGCTTAAGTCCACAGTCTAAAACTTTGGCTTTACTGGTGAAATTTACAAAGTCCGAAGATTGGTGATATATTTCCTATAACAAGGATTCTGATGTGTCTTCGCACGACGATACTATTGACGATACTAAACGGCGACTCCCATACGGGGTGCTCGTCTGCGATACAGAGTAACACGACCTATCGCGGTCTGGTGAATACTGCATACTCTTCCTGGCACGTCCAGGGTTTATATTCAAATCTGCCACAAAAAGATCAGATTTGTTCCTTCTCCAACACTAACTTCTAAAATAATTGTCGTATAATTTTGAAAAATATTTCTCCTAAAAGCTCTCGTTTTAAACGTAAAAAGGGTTCCTCTAATCACGAAAATCGATCACACAATTCCAAGATATTTAAAAAATGGTCTCCTCAGATGCGGGGAAATGGTGGTTTTATTTTCTCTCTCTACTAGCTTTGGCTCGGGGAATAACTATCGACGTCATGCCGCATATGCACTTCCTTCCTGTGAAATTATTATAAACCTTTTTCCACACACAAAAATATCTTTCCCAGGATGATCAATAGTGACAGGTTCATTTCATTAATTAAATGCTTGCGAATGGCTTAATTTTAATTATTTCCCTTCTTGCGTCATTGCAACGTTGGCATTTTATCGCTGAGTAAGACCTTTTTCCGAAACTCCTTCTCCATCACTCACGGTGGAAAACTACCAGCTCTATTAATAATCATGCGCTAGCCTCTTATCGCCGCTTCAGCCATGATCTCATGCCCGCGTGACTAGCGGTCACTCGCGCTTGCGTCACCTTGTAACAGCCCAACTTCTTATTAACGCTTTAAAATTCTCTACAAATCCATTCTAAAGACTGCATTATTGCTTCCTTTTCTTGCATATAAAGGTATGGATTCGACACTTGAACCAATCCACATGGGTTCAAATCTCCCCTCCTTAGATAAATAAATTTTCGAAATCTAAGGTAATTTATTTAGATATTTTTATAGAAAATTGTATCCTTTCATTGTCGAAGCCATCATAACATCTCGCAGCACCCCTAATTTTATTCTCTCATAGAATCCCACGATGATTCGGGTTTTCTAATTTAAAAGTCATATCCGGTAATGGTTTAGGCCGGGCACGCTCTGTCCCTACCCGGTCTTCCTTCCTTTATTTTCTGGACTAAAAGTCTACAGAACTTCATCTTTCGTTACGGGTGTGGTCTATCCCCACCCGTTTCTTTCTTTCCTCATTTTCTTTCCTTAAATTGAAATTTTCTTATTCAATTACTTCAATTATCTCTTTTAGCTCAAAATAAGTTTGTTCCAGTGCACATTCACAATTTGCTGCTTGCCTTTCACGTTCCCTCTCTGGATTGTGTCTCAACATACTCCTATTTCCTCTTAAAGTGTATTCATCTTCTTTGATTTGTTCCATAACCAGGGCTTGTTCATTTGCTTCATCGAAGTCTTCGGGAGGATAATATACTTTCAAATTTGCTGAATTCATGGTTACTTCGTGATTCGTTTCACAATGCTGAATCCTATATGCATTGTTTCTTAGATCACTTATTACTCTATATGGGCCGTGGTACATTTTCTGAAACTTCTTGTACACTCGGTTCCCTGGATCAGAAATGGCTGGTCTTTTCACTAACACCATTTCCCCTACCAATAATGGTCAATGATATCTTTTATGCCTATTTCTTCTTTGCCTTCTATCAACTTGGGCTTGCAAATGCTCAAACGCTCTTCTGATACGGACTTCTCTTCCAGGTTGAGCGTCTGTCGGTATGGGTATGACCTGACTCCAAGGTCTCTCTGGTTGCCCATTCCTATGCAACGTTACAGGCATCTCTCCAGTAGCCTTATGTATCGTGTTGTTGATGCAAAACTCAATTATATCCAAATATCTATCCACTTCCAATTTTCCTCGACACAGTATATCCTGCAATACTCTGCAGTCTCTCTCATCACTCATTCAACAGGGTTTGCCTCAGGATGGCGAATACTTGACAGTATTTGGCGTATTCCAAGTCTCTCTAATTCCTGTCTAAATTCCATGCTGGTAAAGCAACTACCGTGATCTGATAACAGATTCTCTGGTTTTCCCAGAATAGGTATCACTTTTTTTTTAGCCTCATGTACTTGTTTTGTACTAGTCTTCTGTATGGGGGAAAGAACAACCATATTTGTAAAGACATCCATAGCCACCATAATATGTCGATTTCCTCTCCTAGCCTTAGGCAATGGTCCAAAGTTGTCAATCGAGATGATCTGACATGGCCTCTCAGGTATCAATGGTATCGGCTTTTGTCTCATCAAAAACGCATTTGGTTTAATTCTTTGACAAACATCACATGTCTTCAACGTATCCCGTACAGTATCCCTCAGTCTCGGCCAAATAAATGTTTCTTTCAACATCGAGACTGTTTTATCGACTCCCATGTGTCCAAAGTTCTATGGGCTAACCATACCGTTTTCCTCTGCAAACAGGCAGGTACAACGATTCTCAATCGAGTATTGTCAGAGTCCTCAAATTTATGTAACATCCCATTATAAAAACTATTATTTCTAGCTATCTTACTGGCTTCAATATATACAGCTGTTCCTCTACTTAACTTTCCTTCAAAGAAAGATATGAGCATGTTTATCCATGGATCTTCTCGTTGTAGTTGACTAATGTTTCCTAATTCATTCAAAGTGCGTTGATCTCTATTTTCCAAATCTATAGCCATTACTTCCTCTTCTGTGGATTCTGGCTGTCTACATAGGTAGTCTAGAACGACGTTTTCCTTCCCTGGGCAATATTTTATAATGACATCGAACTGCTGAATATATAAAGCCCAACGCATCAGCCTTTGACTGGACAAGTCCGTCTTCATCAAAAAGGTTAAGGCTTTATGATCCGTTCGGAGCGTGACTGGAAACCCATATACAATTTTACGCCAATATTGTAAAGCATGCAATATTGCTAACAGCTCTATCTCGCTGATTGTATAATTTTTCTCGTGTGGTTTCAGTCTTCTACTAGAGAAAGCTAAATAATTCTTTCTTT
The DNA here is from genome assembly GCA_946902985.2 of Meconema thalassinum. Taxonomy (NCBI): domain Eukaryota; kingdom Metazoa; phylum Arthropoda; class Insecta; order Orthoptera; family Tettigoniidae; genus Meconema; species Meconema thalassinum. Next base: position 719,833,735 of record OX336389.2, read on the forward strand.
CAGGATTTTCCGGGTCTTCCTGATATAGCATCACTCCAATGCCAACTTGGGATGCATCTGTCTGGATGATAAATCTCTGATTAAAGTCACGTAATTTAAGAGCATTTCCTTAGCCTCAACAAACGCTGTCTTAGCTTCCTCCGTCCATTTCCATTTACCATTCTTCTTCAGAAGATCTTGCAACGGTGCAACTGTTCTAGTGTATGACGGGCAATGTCCTGAGAAGAAATCTATTAATCCCAAAAATTGGCGAACATTCTTCACTTTCATTGGCCTTGGAAAGTTTCTTATAGATTCAAGTTTACATGGGTTCGGTTTGACACTATCTTTGACAATTACGTGTCCCAAAAACGTAACTTGTCGTTGACAAAATTTCGATTTTTTTAGGTTAATCTTGAAGTTAGCTTTCCTTAAATCTTCAAGTAATTTCATTAAATTTTGCATATGTTCCTCAACATTCTCCGAGGTGAGCAGTATGTCATCAACATAACGAATAGTACAATCCTTTACCTCTTCTAACAAATTGCGATCAAGTGCTCTTATATGTGCTGACCCCGTTGACTTTAATCCAAATGGACATCTCTTAAAGCAATATGTCTGCTGATCGAACTGAATTCCAGTTAACAGGCTGGTTTTCTCTTCAAGTTCGAGATGATGGTATGAAGAAGTCATATCTATATTATTTGTAAAAATTTTCATGCCCTTAAATTTTCTCAGTATTACTTTTATGGGTGGTGCCGAATCATTTTCGGGGATGATTTTTCCATTTAAGTTCCTAGCATCTAAACATACCCTCACTGAGCCATCCGGTTTACTCACAATCACTAATGGACTAACGTAAGGTGTTGCCATTTTTTCTATAACACCTGCATCTTTCATTTCCTGCAGTGTTTTCTTAGTTTGTGTGTAATGTTTTTCTGCAACCGGGTATGGTTTTTGTCTAAACGGTGCCCAATCCTTCACTTGAAAAGCGTATTTAAAATTTTGGATCTTTCCTGGTTTGGAATCAAATACATCCCTATATTCCAATAATAATTCCTTTAATATCTCTTTATCTTCCAACTTGATTTTGGCTTCTTCGATTTTTCCTAACAGGGTGGCTTCAAACTCGGTTTCTACATCATCTTCTAGTTCTATGTTAAAGACTTCCAGAGCCTCTCCTGTGGCCCTATAACCTTCCTCGGTTACTTCTCCCACATGCCATACCTGCTCATCAAATCTTGTATTTTGCTCCTGTAAATTTATATTTTGCTCATCCACGTCCTCTTTTTAATTCTTATGCAATTTTGCGCTAGGTCTATTATGACCCTGTTCTCACGGATAAAGTCAATACCCAATGTAATATTGTATGGCAACTGACTCACCAGCAAAAAGCATTGTGAAATTTCAGTACCTCCGATGATCATATCAATGTACACTTGATATTTGCATGTCAATGATTTCTCAGGGATAATTCCTTTAATCTTTACACTTGATGTGGGAATTTTCAACACACGACCTCTAGATTCCAATTCGTTAAGTAGGCTCTGTGTGATAAGACTTACAGTTGATCCTGTGTCAATTAATGCTCTGACCAGTAACCCTTCTACCCGTAACATTATAATAGGCAGTTCCCTTCTTATGGGTGTTATCCCTTCAATTTCTTCATTTATCATTTATCTGGTTTAGCTATCCCATTTACAATTTCAATTTCCTCCCATCTCCTGGTATGTTTCCACTTTTGCCAATCTAAATTTGGAGTTTTTTTTATCCTAGGGTCCCTTTTCCCTTCATTCCTTAATTGTGACTGTAACTCTAAACTCTGAGCTCCCTCAAGTTGGTCGGGTGATTTATGATTTTTCATTGCTTCACTGCACCTTCCTTTTTTTGCTTCAGGTTCGTCCATCCGCTCATCCATATAGCGTCGACTTTCCTGGTATCTCTCTTCGATTTCGGCTTGGTATTCCTCACTTCTATCTTCCGGCCTTACATTCCTTCTAGGATAATTTTCCCAATTCCTTCTATTATCCAGTTTGTAGTTATTGTAATACGGTTTGTTTTCTTGCCTTCTATAACCCGTATATCTATTATTCCTTCCTCTATAAACTCCCCTAGTATGAGATTGGATTCCCCTAGGTTCATTGTGTCCGTACTCGTGACCAAGTCCATGAGTGTCTGTACTGGTTGACCTGTTCTTGGTAGAGGGCTTCTCCCTGTCATCATGGCTGCTAGCCATATGTACTTGCTCCGCTTGCCTCTGTTGCCTTGGAGTCACATGTGCGGTGGTCATATCCAATTGACGCAACACACTCTCCACTTCCACAGCAGATTTTGCATTAGATGAGATCAATAACCTTTCTATCTCATATGGAAGTTGCCTTGCAATGGCAGCACATGGATCATTTTCAGCTGGAGCGATATCCAGCTCCCTGAATTTACACAGCTGAGCAGTAAAAAATTCCGAGTACTTAGTAGGTGCATTAGTACTGTATTTTCTGGAGTACAGATCTAGTCTTAGATTTTCTTGCACGTCTGCCGCCCAGTATCGTTTCAGGAATGCTTCCTTAAAACCTTCCACTGTGTCAAAAGTGTATCTAAAACTTCTGAACCAAGTGAGACAATCACCTTCCAGCAGTTTTTCAATTGCTCTCAGTCTCCGATCCTGAGGAACTTTCATTTCATTGAGGTATTCTGCTACTTCTTTTAGCCTGTATTCAGGAGTAATTGACATATTATTACCCGTAAATTTAACCGGTCTATCCTCATTTGATTTTATAATATTTATGATCTGTCCATTTGTTTGGTTACCATATGGAGTTGACATGGCCATAGGATATCCTGGGTTCTTATAAGGGCTCTCTCCTCCTAAGTTCCTATCTTGATTTGTGCCTTGGTTATCATAATCCACCCATATAGTTTTCTGGAAATCATTTTGACCTTCAAATTCTAATTTCTTTTCTCTTCGGGCACTTTCTTCTTTTGACATGAGCTGAACCTACATTTGACTGTTCTTGTGTTCAGTCCTTTTCAGCCGTGAACCAAATTTGTGTTCGACATCTCCTGTTTTTCCCTACTTCTTTCCGCCTCCTTTTTAATCATTATATTTTCTTCTTTGAAACTCTCCTGGATTTGAGCTAATTTCTCATCTAATATTTCTTCAACCTCTTTCTTTATAACCAGGACATGTCTTTCAATGATTTCTGGCTTTACATCACCTTTGGTATCTAGGTCTTCTCGGATCTCATTTATCTTTTTATTCATGTCTACTTGACCTTTGTGGATTCTTTCCTTGATCTCGTTTATATCTACTCGGGCTTTTCCTTGTTCATCATATATGATTGTTAAGTCAGTCATAACCTTATCTGTATCGCCATTTGTTCTTCCCATCTGGTTTTTTTTAACGCACCTACGGTTTCTTGAACCCCGGTAATTCCTGTATTAATTTTCTCTATTTTCAGAGTTTGTTCATCCTTATCTGTTTTTCGCTGCTCACTCTCTACCTTAAGACCCGTTTCATATTGGTTTAACGTCTGGGTTATTTTTTTCTCGTGGTCCCTCAAGCTATCATCTACCTGCCCAGTAAAATGATCGAATTTCTTGTTCATGCTGTCTGTATCAGCTTGATTTTGCCGTTTCATTCCTTCAATTTCAACTTTAACTGTCCCGAATTCCCTCTCGAGATCTCCCACCTTTCCCTCAACCCTTACAAATCTGTTTCCTAACTCATCGAGACTACTTTTTATCTCATCCCGGGATGCTTGGCAAAGATTCTTATTAGATTCTATCTGATCTTTTAACTCTTTCTGCACCCCTTGGATCTGGGTTACAAGTCTACTTTCACTGTTCTCTATATTTTCTTTACAATTGAGAACCGTTTTTTCAAAACTCGCTCCTTGCAAAATCATAATTTTTCAGGAGAGACAAAAACTGTTTAGACAATAGAGTAAATAGGATATTTTTATTATGTCTATCTTAAACAGTGCATTTGTTAGTTACAATCTGATATAAGTATAGCCAAAAGTACAAATTTGAATAGCTTTTACAAAAAAGTAAGGGGAAAATGTTCGTTTTTTTTTTCAAAACTCGCTCATCGCATAATCCTATTGAGTAAACATTTCCTCCACAGCATACATGAAACAAATTTAAAGACATGGAATAGCAAAATTTACACACAGACATTATCACAATACTATAAATGAAGAATAGCAGTGGTAATAGTATATACATTACCAGAGATACAAAACTTAAGAGATATAAAATTAATGAATCTCTGTCTTTATTGACTAGCCCTCTCTATTCTCATGCAGTTTCCCCAACTTGGGTATCCTCCATCACATCACTTACATTCAGCTTGTTCTTGGTATGTTTTCCCTTAACAACCGCTTCATAGAACTCCTTGGCGTCCCCAGGTATTTGTATGAATTTCATTAATTTTGCCATATCTTGGCTCTTTTCCTTACTAACGTGATTTACTATTTCCATTTTTGGAGCCAAGTCGATTTCTTTGAAGGGAATCTTTCCTTTACTGAGTATTTCTACAGTGGTTGATTCACCACTGTATGTGTATCGAACAGCGATTTGTACCTTGAAGTGTTCATGTTTCCTGTATTGAATGATGCGGGTTTTTGTGATGTTCAAAGGTAGTTTCCCTTTCAAAATCTTTCTTGATTTTGCCTTCAGATCATAGATGTTCCAATCTTTATGCAGTATTTTCACTTGTCCTTGATCACTGAGTAGGCTATGATATTCCATAGGCGATACAATCTCTTCTTTCTCTCTGTATTTTTTCTCTACGTTCCCGAACACTCGATCTGGTGGCAAAAAGCTATGACCTCGAATGGGAAAATAATGTTCAACTGATTTGAAAACTTTCATCTTTTCGAGGAAACGTGCCACATATGCTAATAAAATACTATTTTTATTTTGGGATACACAAGAGTCTGAAAATAGCCTATGATTATTATATCTAGCTCCTTCCTTGTGAAGATTATTTTCTAAGTGCTGAAGATAGTCTTTTACACCCGAAGCTATTTAATTCGCTCCACGACCCCCTTCTGTCTCCAAACACGTATAAAAGAAAACTTTACTTTTGTCCAGTGGCTTTTCGTTTGACATGACACAAAGATTATATAACGATGCTTGTCTCAAGTAAAATGCTTCCCCCTCAGATACTTTAGGAAGGGGTTGATTTTGTTGCATGTCAAATATAACATCAACATGACTATCATGCTTTTCTTTAAGTATGGAGAAAAATTTATTAGCTCTTGCTTTGTGTAATTTATAATCAATGCGAGCCTTGTTCCTTACAATGTCATTTTTCGTATCTTTAATTATCCGTTTTTCTCCGTTCGCAACCAAACATAATGGACAGGAAAGTGCTGAGGAATTAGAAACAAAACACTCCTACTGGGAATACCAACATTCATTCATAAAAAGAAACAATGGAATCTTACATGTCAGCTAATATCCCGCATTCTAGCAACGTTTGCTGTAATGAGCGAGTTTTGGTATACCACATATCGTAGTAATGAGCGAGTTTTGGGAAAACGACCCAGATTTAGCGGCTTGTAGTAATGACAATAGACAACTTTTGCAAAAATCAGTTTAAGGACATGAAAGCCAAGTGACCTAACATTCCCATCCCGTATATAACTCAATTCACCCCATTTTTGCAATGAGCGAGTTTCGAAAAAACGGCCCTCAATTTTGTTGCATTTTACTTAATGTAGTTTCCATAGAACCAAATTTATTATTTAAGCTTTCAAATTTTTTTCGACATTCAGTTTGGGTTGTTTCATTATTTTTATTTAATGTCTATATTTGAACTTTGACACATGCGTTAAATCCTGTATTTTCGTCTTGAAATTTATTTAATTTACTCCCAATCTCCGTATCAAATTTCTGAAACCTTGAATCCATTGTCTCTTCTATTTTCTCATTTATATTATTTTGAATTTTAGACTCCATGGCCATTAATTCGGTTTCCATGGCTTGACATTTCAGAGAATTATTAGTTATTATTTTCTCCAGAAACGAATGTAATCTATTTTCAAATTTACCTTCCATGCTTCCTAGTTTATCTTCCAAATCCTTGGATTGTGCTGCAAAATTATTCGAATTCTCTGCTTTTATACTTTCTAATTTCCGTTCTATCTCAAGCTTCAGTTCACTGTTCATGTTTATACTGTCGGCTTTGATAATATCCAACTTACTCCCCATATTAACACTGTCCGTTTTAAGAGATTCTAAATTCTCATTTATGGATTCTTATTTTCATCCTGTTGGACGTTCAATTTAATGTCTATAGATTTGAATCTATCTTTACCGTCTGCCTTAATGGCCTCCAACTTTTCATTATTGTCCGCCTATATGGCGTACAAGAGCCTCTACATCTCCTCACTCAATAACATTTTTAATATCTTTAGAGAATACAGTGGGCTACTCTGTCCCATCATTTGTTCATGCATGAGAGATGGTAATCTTAACTCTTGTGTCCCAATTTCCAAAATTCAACCTCAGTACGGGTGTTTACTGAAACGTACCCGTATGGTATAATACTCATTACAATATCAACTCTATCATGGAGGTGATTCTCTTAAAATTCAAAAATTTTGAAAAACCATATTTTTCAAAAAATGAAAATTTTGATTTTTCAAGTAAAACTCGGGTTTTCATTCGAAAAACTCATCCCTACGTACTGGGCGCCATGGTTTTTGTTATAGGGGGTTTATCTAGGGCTGCTCGGTGTGAGTTTCCAGGGTCCCAATGCGGTCAGTTATATTTATACTTTTGTAGCTAATCCTATCACTATTTTACCTTTACGTGATATGACCGTCTTTAGTGTTCCTAAAAGTATTAATCCAAGCACATTACTTCTATTCCCCCATGTGCCCATTTCAACAATGAAATATGCAAATCACAGTTCGCCAGCAATGCTCAATCGGGAGTATCGGGGTTCATGGTATGTTCTCCCACTCTGTGACTTACACACTCTGGATTAAGCATAGGATACACTTCCAAAAAATAAACAAAATCAAAATCCTACTATCAACACATTTAATTATTCAAAACATGGCGCTACAAAATAAACTTAAAACACTGACACTACACTTCACACTTGTTCAAAGATGAACAAGGAATTCAAATTAATGATTCACAAAATGATAATTACTGGTTATCCAAAAACCAAACAAAAACTTCATCTGAGTCTCACTCCCATATAGCATCAATCCTAATTCTTTAAAAACGAGCTCCAAATGGCTCGGTAAAGTTTACATGCATTGTGTTGACAATTAAACACACACCATTTAGTTTTTACATTAGTATATCTGGCTTTAATTACAATATCATACTATGGCTATTTATTAATGAATTTTGGGCTCCCACAATGTTCATTTGTTACTATCTCTCTTCTCAAGCGACCAACTCACTACCGTGATTGGGAAAAACTTGCGCAACCCTGAGTTATAGAAAACTACTGACCAAGTCAACTTAAGATTCACTCCCAAAATCTCAACATTTTCATCATAACTCGTGAATCAACTGAATCAATTTAATAATAAAGTTGGGGATTTTATTATATTGTCTCCAAAGACAATTATATCTTAAGGACGCAACGATCTGAAGTCTGCAAGCGATAATAATGAACGTAAGATGACCTCTGTTCAAATACTGGGTCGTTAAAACAATCTTAAACACTTCCGTATAACGTGAATCAGACAGCTCGTTCTTGACCTTTCTCTATAAGAGAGTTGTAAGGGTCTGTCTCAATACTTGGCTGATTTATGGATTTGGAAGGAGTCTCGCTCCCTGGAGAGACGGGCTAGACAGCGCTACTACCAGCTGCTTTAATGTGTTTCTTTTGAAAGACCAGGCTTATAATACAAATTAACAAGACATTATTAGGTTCTACAGACCTATTCTTTTAGCTTCGGTAAAGTATAATTATGAAGTGTCCTCATTAGCGGATAAGAAAATCCATAAAACAACAAATATATAAGGGGCTTCGACGCGGACGACTCTGAGTTCAATACTTTAAAACTGCCTCGGGAACAATATCCCAACTTTGAGGACTTACAACTTAGCGACTTAAGGAAGGTATTGTACGCAACCAGCGCTCATAATACAACATAAATTGCACCCTTTTCAGTATTGCAATACCACAATTCAACATAACTCATTACCGCTACTAACTGTCCCTCACAAGTATTATTACCGAGCATTTCAACGCGTTCCTAGCGTGACAAATTATTTCAAGTGCGCGACATGCGCTCATTAAATAAAATAGCCAAGTTGCCATTCAAAGAAAGAAAGAAAGAAAGAAAGAAAGAAACAAAGAAAGAAACAAAGAAAGAAAGAAAGAAAGAAAGAAAGAAAGAAAGAAAGAAATTCAAATCGAAATTTGATCTTCGTCTCAAAAATAGTATATTCAGCCTTAGCCTCCATCAACAATAACTATTATAACATAAAGAACATTATTGGTTCCACACCATATTAACAAGTCATTTAAAGAGCTCTTGCAGCTACCACTTATTCAATATAAAATTCATCACATAATTAATTAATTTAATTATTATTATTATTATCGCGCTTGCTTTACCATAATTATATTCTTTACCATTATACTGATATTCCACTTAATATTTTCCACAAGGGATTCATTTACACTTCCCATTATTTATATTTCAATCAAATTAATTTGTCAGATCGCGCAGCCTCTATTTCACATGTTTTCAAACATCCCTACTTCCACTCCTGAGGATTATACGCAAATCTTCCCCAAAACACATATTAATGAAATTAGTACTCACATGATTTTACTGTCAAAGACCGAGTTCTCCATCGATGAAGCATTTCACCCACTTTCTATTCTTAAGCCATAATCATGATCATATCTACACTTGGTAACACTTTTTTAACATCACATAAAACATATACACTGATCACATTTAATCTAAAGAATACCATTTTGGGATTCACTTTCACTTAAAAACAAATACAATTTCACAAAAAAAAAATTACACTCAAAATTTTCACTAAACTTGAATTACATAAAATTTTATCACTTTGGCATTAATTATTTGCCTTAACACACGTGATTTCCTTATTCTTTCCCGTTTCCAAGGGTCGCACTTTATTTACGTCGGCTTCCTAATCCGATGGGATGATTGAAAGTCTTGATCGAACTACCCTCACTGGAACGGTTGATTCTCTATTCTGGGTTTGACTATCGGCTTAATGATTTTACTGCACGATATCGTTTCTTCCTAGACGCTAAATTGTTCGTCTAATATAAGTCTGTCACTGACGTTTTACTTTAGGATCGCTCGAACTAGTATAACGGCGACCTAGTAATTTCCTTGTCTAATAATCCACACATGGATTTTACTTTCTGTTACTGCGATTCTTGACTTATTGGATTAATTCAAATGTCTGACTGTTCATTTGTCTACACCTAGACAAAGACTGGAATCTCGATTCCTAAATTCTATCACACTCCGCTCTAGTCTCCTCAGTTCAGGAACACTAGGCGTTACTATCACGTTTTACCCTGATCTGGTTATTTAACGTATGGATAGAATTTTTCAGTTCACTGTTCTTGGGTACTTCGAAATCCTATGATGCTGCGTTCTTTAACTGAAACTATTTAGATTCGAGTACCTATCGCCGGTAATTGCTTAAGTCCACAGTCTAAAACTTTGACTGTACTGGTGAAATTTTTAAAGTCCAAAGATTGATGATATATTTCCTATAACAAGGATTCTGATGTGTCTTCGTACGGCGATACTTTTGACGATACTAAACGGCGACTCCCATACGGGGTGCTCATCTGCGATACAGAGTAACACGACCTATCGCGGTCTGGTGAATACTGCATACTGCATACTCTTCCTGGCACGTCCAGGGTTTATATTCAAATCTGCCACAAGAAGATCAGATTTGTTTCTTCTCTAACACTAACTTCAAAAATAATTGTCGTATAATTTTGAAAAATATGTCTCCTAAAAGCTCTCGTCTTAAACGTAAAAAGGGTTCCTCTAATCACGAGAATCGATCACACATTTCCAAGGTATTAAATAAACGGGCTCCTCAGATGCGTGGGTAGTGTGGTTTTATTTTCCCTCTCTACAAGCTTTGGCTCGGGGAATAACTATCGACGTCATGCCGCATATGCACTTCTTTCCTGTGCAAATATTATAAACTTTTTCCACACTCAAAAATATCTTTCCCAGGATGATCAACAGTGACGGGTTCATTTCATCAATGAAATGCTTGCAAATGGCTTAATTTTAATTATTTCTCTTCTTGCGTCATTGCGACGTTGCCATTTTATCGCTGAGTAAGACCTTTTTCCGAAACTCCTTCTCCGTCAATCACAGTGGAAAACTACCAGCTCTATTAATAATCATGCGCTAGCCTCTTATCGCCGCGTCAGCCATGATCTCATGCCCGCGTGACTAGCGGTCACTCGCGCTTGCGTCACCTTGTAACAGCCCAACTTCTTATTAACGCTTTAAAATTCTTTACAAATCCATTCTAAAGACTGCATTATTTCTTCATTTTCTTACATATAAAGGTATGGATTCGACACTTGAACCAATCCACATGAGTTCACTATGTTAGGGGTTTTACTTATTTTCAATGATAACGCTATTTTTATAAACCTATTTTTGACTGCGTCGTTCTTCCTGGTACTTTGGTTAAGTGGTCCAGATGATTGGTTCACACCCGTGTAGCCAGGATTCGAATCATGTAGGCTAAGGGTGTTTTGATGTTTAACATCTTTCCGCTCGGTTGTTGGATAATTTTGTGGGAGTGGTTTTGAAAATTTGGGACGGAAGTGGATCGCAATGATCGAGCTGGCAGTGGTGGATCGAACGGAAGTATGCACTGCCCGCTCGATCGATCGAACGGAAGTGTACTAGCTGGCAGAGGTGTAACATGTTTTTCGTAGGGTTTTACGCCACTGACATAAGTCAGATGGGAATATTTAATGTTTCTGTAAACGCAGCAATTATTTGGCCTAGTTAATTGAATTTAATTTATTTAATTTATATTTGTTTATTACTATTATTATTACTATTCATGTCGTATTTTATTTTGGAGCTTTTCTATTTCTAGAAAACACAATCCATCTGATTATCCCGAAATCCATTACACGGCAAATTATTTGATTGCGGAGAGTCAGGACTTTTGTTATCCAGTTAGGGCTTGTAGAGAGTTATGCGTCATCGGGCAGTACGGCCACAGGATTAGACATCGAGGTCAACAACATGATTTCGAAACCGAGGAAACATTTCCAACTGTACAGTTTAAGAAAAGGCGAATTGATCCAAACGGAAATTCTGCAAGCAAGCATCATGCGGTGAAGAATGAACTTTGTTAGCGGGAACGAGCGCTTGGGCGCCCAGCCAATCAAGAGGAGAGCGGGCAATAGCGTGGTTAATCATACGTCATGGAGACGCACGGGGATTGGTCAAGCCGGCGAGAGGAGAGACTGCAAGTGGAACTCAGAGGGGAGCCGTGGCTTGTTGATATAGTGTTCGCGCGCCGAGAAGAGAGAACTATTCTTGTGACAAATTCTCTTCCGTGCGGACAAACATTTATTACGTTCCATGGTGGACATCGTGAAATCTGTATACTCCACTGACCGTTCGTCATGGGTATTGCACGTGCTGCAGTGTTTTGGCAAGCAGTGTATCGTGGCTCTAGGATTTAGATCCGCCACTAAAACTGTATAACTTCAATTATATTCTCAACGCATCAACCAACGCAGAAGATGACGATCTACATTCAACAACATTCTCAACAGAATCAACTAGCACGTGGGAGAAAGCATCTCCAAGGGTGAGCGGTACTGGCCTAAACGCATTCTCTCTATTTTGTTTAATTCTATCCGATAATTCAGTAAATTCAAGCTTGGAAATAATCTTAACTTCTGTAAATTCATCCAACATCCAAATTCAAATACTTCGCTCGTGGTAATGATACATTCTTTATGCTCAATTTTTATTATTATTATTCAACTTACCACTGATATGTTTTTATATCAATTAAATTAATTCCTTACATAATGCAATCTTTGATTCCAGTAGGTAGCATTAGATAGAAAACAACCTCCTTCTCCCAATGCAAATGTTATCTGGTTTAATGATTCCATCGTACCACGGTCTGAGTGAAAAGTGTGTTATATGCGTTCTACGCAAGCTAGAGATTGATAGAAATACAAATTTTGTTTCAACTTAGTGTTGGCACCTTGGCGCCCATTCAATAGATCATTCTTAGACTTAGTAGTTAATGGTAAGCACCCGTCAGGAAAGCCGTTACAAGTGGCAGCAAAACGTGGGACTTGTTGTGGTTATCATCACAGACCCAGCGAAATGGTTACAGTGGTGGAAAACGGAAGTATGCACTGCCCGCTCGATCGATCGAACGGAAGTATACTAGCTGGTAGTGGTGGAAAACGGAAGTATGCACTGCCCGCTCGATCGATCGAACGGAAGTGTTCTATCTGGCAGTGGTGGAACGAACGGAAGTATAAGATGCACTGCCAACTCGATCGATCGATCCAGCGGGCAGTGGTAAGACCCAGCTGGCAGTGGTACGAGAAACAATGAGCGCGCGGTGTCGGAAATTGATACCAGGACGTACTCTCGGCCATGTGGAATGTATATGACATACTGAACGGAAAACTCTCATGCGAACTCTGGTGTAAAGTGATTGAAACAAATAACATGGTACATGTTCGAAGTCTTCGTTTCAGTATTTAAATGGTAAAATGCCTTAATATCAAACATTGTAAGTAGTCGACATTGCCGGTATTATGTTTCTGCACAATGGCTATTCAAATATTAACCCACATAACGGTAATGCAGTCATCAATATAATATAATCGTTGTGGTTATACGAGAATTGAGCAAGCCTTCATGAACTATTACTGAATACATTCTCTTTACTTACAAGAGGGCCTATTCATAAGGCATTTTAAACTCAATTTCACGCAGGAACATTATCGAAACAAGCAAAATATAAATGAAACTTAATTCCGTAATGCAGTATTATTGGAACGTGGAAATAAGTCACCATCTTGTGCACAAAATATGCGTAGTCGAAATAACCATGGGGTTTGTGCTTATGACTGTGAATCTAGAGATCTTGGGTTCGAATCCCGGACGGCTTAGGTATTTTTGCTACCAGATTATCATTTCAAACGATATTTATCTTATCAATATAACTCATTTTAACAGAATCCATATGAAATTACGTATTGGTCTGTGAATGAAGAGGACCTGTTTCTAAGGAATTTAAGGTTATGAGCGGTGTCACGTCTATTAATCTAGTTGATCCATATCGTAATCTTTATTTAGGCTAGTGCTGGTGGAAGCTACAAATCATCTAATAAAATGAGTTCCGTATTATAAACAACAATATCTGTGTAACACTCCCTTTTACAATAGATTAATATTTGTGCCAATAATAATATAAAATACCGGAGTATCAACAATTTCACGTGAGGTTTCTTCTATGTCAGATGTTACACATCATATGCGACTACTGTAAGGCTCGTAATTTTTTATTATATTCGTTATATTATTATTATCCATTGAACTACATATAATTTGTATTTTCGAACGGGGAAATAAATATGAATTATACAGCACGTTTATTGCAAGCTTCCACAACAAAGAGGCATGTTCATTGTCTAAGGATTCCTACCCGTCCCTTGGTCCATTTTCAGGTTAACGACCGACAGTATTTGGTTTACGTGTCAGATGCTATTTTGGCTGTAGTAGACTCTAGCACGGTTCAAGGACGGTGAAGGATATCGCTGTGGTCGCGTGTTGAAATAGTATGGTGATATACATACGGTATAATTGTATAATATTTTCCATTGTAAAATACATTCTATTATGTATAATATTATTACGCCTGAGTAATTATTATAAAACAATAAATACAAAAAGCCAAGTAAAATAAACAAACCATACCTGGTTTCGAGCTCCAGGCGAACGGATGATAGCCCGCAATTCTCAACACGCGGCTAAAACGACCATTGCTACGTGAGTGTTATCAACAGCGTTAGATACAACTCCTTAGCTAATAATGATTTGGAATATACTATTTTTTCACCGCATTATGCATTCATTATGAACCATTTGATACTAAATTTACATTATGTCTATCACTATATTACATGAAACATCCTCAAGTTACTGAAATATGGGCCAGACACCAGGCATCAGGGCCATCTTGTTACGTGACCGAGCATGGCTTAGCCTGAGAAATACTTTAGTCCCAACTACAGTATAGTGTTATAATATGAAATTAAAATATTCAACGGGTCACGCCCTTGAGGAGAGTTTAGACTACCCTAACTTCGATGAGCGGATATGTTGGGTCATACGTTAGGGAATATATTGCTTGTATGATTCCCACGGCCACTATCTTGAAAGGGTTTGGTTGATGGCTTTCTTGTTTGGGCGCAAGATGCGTCGTACATGAAGCTATGCTTTTACAAAACTTGGTAGGGATCTGATGATCCGTTAGTGGTTATTTGATTTAAACTTTGAACATTTGGGAGGCCACTATTTTGTTTTCGTTACGATGGCGGAGATATAAAACAAGACACTGAGGTGCCCAAATTTGGTTTAATAAGGTTTCGTCTAACCTGGCAGTTGAGAATACAGGTGGTATATTCAACAGTAATTAGAGTCACTCATTCTCTAAAGCTACATGGAGGTTCAACTAATATCATTAGAACTAGGGCCTGGATGTTGATGACATGCCATCTTTTTATTGAGCTGTCTAAAACAATGCTGAAGTACATAGAAACTCCGGATGAGCCACCCCGTTTTCAAATATGTCATTTTTATTTTGCATCTTTTTGCATTATTTGCTATTTTTCCATTTTAAGAGCATTTTTTTTAAGTTTGGTAGATTTTTGTGGTCATATTTTAGAGAAATCGGCCTTTTAAGGCTTTTTTTTTTCAATTTAGTCATGTCACAGCTTTATATGAGGGAGTTACGTCTCTCAGAGTTAAGAAGAAGCTAGTAGCTGATACAAGATAATTTAAATTATTGACATAAAATATTTCGGTATTGCTAATAGCAGAAAAATATTTATCTTGGATGCAGAAGAACGGTGCCGTAGGTCTACAGATGCTCTTGTTTTCGTCGTTAACTAGTTATTAGCGGAATAGAATGTTACCTGCTCTGTTGACCAGTTGTGGCGGGGTAGAAGGGTGAAGGGGTGTATATTTTTGTATCAGTTCATTTCCTCCATTTTACAGTACATTTTTCGAATTTTTAGGTCATTTATTACAGTCATTTTTGAAAATTTAAAGTGCATTTTTTTACTTTTTTACGGCATCAACATCCGGGCCCTAATTATAACATATACCCTTAGGTGCCAAAATGCATATACCATTATCGTCAGGATCATAAGTACGGAATGGCGTCGATTCCACAAAAGGATGGAATATTTTTGGGGTGCCAAATCCGTATATTTCATAATTGCTGGCGAATGTAGGCGAATGTACAATGTAGAGGATTTAGTATTCATAGTAGATGCCATGAAGGCCCCAATACCTAAATCTGAACGTTGGAGTAGTGATATGGTGCATTTTTTTCCCTAGAATACTAAATCGTTCTGCGTGAACAAATGATTGCGAAGCACAGCTATGTTATGGTAATTGGTCCATGTGGCGTGTAGGAGACAAAATGCACTAATCTCACCTCGTGACTTCAAATCTAAGACTACACGAAACCTTTAACTAACTACACGGTGCTTTGTTGGCTGCTACCCTTCATGGCTTCATTGGGTCTACACCACACCCAAAACGTCATAGTGAGCCCAAAACGATTGATATCAATTTTCTTCCGACAACATCAGATGTTAGTTGGGCTTGAAGACTAAACTAGTCGCCTTATGGGACCAGAAAAGGTGTATAGTTGATAGCTTACGAACTTATATGTACATTCCTCTCCCATATGCCACATAACTTAAGGAAAAGATGTGCTGTCATTTAACATATAGAGTGTGATTATGTTCATGCAGTGAGAATGATACAGTTGGCTCCCATTAGTCACAAAGATTGCGTAATATCCCCATACACGGTATGAACGCAGCCATAGTGACAAAACGCTGTGCACATAGTGACGGGTTGCCTTGGATGATACCACGCAACTGACTGTATTGAATGTATCTACAACTTCGGAATTGAATTATCTAGTTTTTCTGAAACTCGCCGCCATAACCTCTGAAGTCCGATATTTTTCGAACCTTTGCTATGGTCGTACTACCTCACGAGGTGCCTCGTCTCAATTAATCTCAAGTTAAAAACCAAAATCATGAGATTCTTAGGTCACTTAATAATGTGCATATCACTTGACCTTTCGCAGTATGCACATTCTCTTTACGTGAATGGATTCATGCAATTATCTAGTCGAGTTCCAAGCATGTGAGATTTTCGAAGTGAAATGCCATGTCCTGTGGTTCGGATTCCACGTAAAAAGGAGGTCCCGTGGCTCATAATCACAAGATTCACGGTCACGTAAAACTACAATCTTCCTTCCTTCCTTCCCTTCCAAGCATTAGATAATGGGAAATTTTAAAACGCTTACTATGTCTAATTATTCCTCACGAAATACGACATATTATCTGTTTGTTAAACTTAAGACCAGTTTATCCAATTACTCCAGACTCAACTCACAGGTGGTCCAATTGCACTATCGGCCATCCTAGAAATATTCACCCTTTGTTTCTACACTGAAACGAAACGTTCTGCCGTGCGGTTCCTTTTCTCAAGAGCACAGCTACTCCCTTCCTAATCTTAACCCCGATTACTAATATGCACACCAGTAAAGGCACCACAATGGCACGGGTGCACTTAATGTGTACACGGAGCAGACATATCAAAATAAGCAATGACTCTACTTGTTAAGAAGCTGACGACGTAGTTGCAAATCCTTTTTCATACGGGTATTTACCTGGAAAATCTTTATTTACCAAGAGAAATACATCCCTTATGATAATAAGGTAAGATAAGACAGCGCTACATTAAAATAATTTGATGGTATTCGCAAGTTAAGCAGAATGAATTTCATAAATAATGAATTTTACAGTTCAAGTCGTTGGGCATGCAGCTTTTAACATGATATTGCATGTTATTCAGAGTATAATACGTGACTACATGGAATGTGAACCCCGACCTCGGAGATGTAATGTATCTTGCTACAACAACACCATCGTTATGTTAACCGGGCGGTATCACAGCCCTTTATTGTTTAGTTCTATGAAATCCAACCATCATTACATTTCTCCTGAAGGTCCATATTGCTTTGCGCCATTTCTGTGTGTCAGCAATGTAATTTGCACTAGGAAATCTAGAAAGCGAGAAAATTGATCATGCACAATTTCCAGCCCAGTTGTATATATCTTTGTACAGACATGTGAATCATTGCATCCTGATATACCACATGCACTCATAAAACAATGAAATTAATAAATTATGTGACATGATATTTTATGGTAGGAAGTTAGATGAACGCCGTAAACCATGATTGCAATCTCTGACATAGATGTCAACTTTCAATGTGGAAGGGTACCATACTTCTAGCGAGTATCATGTATGTAGTCATTGTGGCTGAGTAGATAAAGTGTCGGTCGTCTGAGCTTTGTAAGCTTCGGCAGTGTAACAGGTTGTAATCCAACATTATACTCTTCTTTACTGAAGATAGTGCCCTATTGTTGCGGGGATACAATGTGTATTCACATCTACCAGGTCACATTACAGTAAATATTCATTACCGGTACCTCACGATCTCTTCCTTAGACCAGTACGTTGAGATGTTACTAATTTCTGGAGAAGTACGGAACCTCCTCGCATCGCTTGTATCACGAGCGGTTTTCTGACAGATGACTCCCGTCTTACGTTTCAAAACTATAAACGATGATTGCATATGCATATTTTCAATGAGGTTTTCTTTTTATTTCTCTAAAGTACAGCCCCGTTTTACTAGAAACCTGCCTAGATATAAAATTTGAAGTTCACCTACTATTTAAACTATTGAGATATTTTACAGCATACGCAATACTCCCCTGAGGTTGTGAAGAAAAAGTTACTTGATTGAAAATTCTCGTATAGTTATTTATTGTTAATTCATTTAGGAGCTTTACGACATCGTAGTAATTCAGTCCCGTATACTTGGGAGGGCGTAGAATTGGTTGGATAACCCTGTGTTATTGTGGTGTCTGTAACAGTGTATATACTTGAAATGCAGGTGAGGTTTGGGAAGGGGCCGGCCGTGGCTTCAAGTTAGGAACATTCCCGGCATTTGCCTGGAGTAGAAGTGGGACACCACTTCCATGATGGCTCAGGTGTGAATTGAACCCACCTCTTCTCAGTTTTGCCTCACGTGGCTGAGAGGACCCCGTTCCTGCCTCCGGAACAAAATTAAATGCCTTAACAGAGCCGGGAATCAAACCCAGACCTCCGAAGCAACAGCTATGAATGTTAGCCACTATACCAAGAAGTGGGCACTATGTGTATTCTAACATCTTAGTTAGAGGCATATCATTACTTTTTCGTTCTAGCGAATGAATAATCACAGTTGCGAGCAATTACGTGAGGTGTAGCCGCTGTGTAAGATTGTAACTGCCGTTTAGACTGGAACCTTCTTAGATACAAGATGACCTGTTGGTAAGATTGTATAATACATTAAAGGAACCAAACCTGCCTGCTGGCTCTTCAAATATTACCAATCTTCTTTTACAACCTATCTTACTGACCACGCTACATCGCCCATTGATTTCACGAAGGATGAACAAGAATACAGCCACCGTATATCTACGCTAAGCACGTTTCCAAATCTTACCCTCGAGAGTACTGCATGTTAGCTAACCGAGGATGAGGTAGTAAAAGTGCAATTGACCTGACGTTCATTTGAAACATGATGAACCATATCGATTCCATTCACTTCTTTAGTCTTTCGGCAGTATGCTATCAACCAGCCTAACTCGAATGCACCCAATACGAACATAATTGTGATCCGTTGTTTCATCGTGGCTTAACCATTGACAAACAATTCATAGATGAACAACTGCTGAAGTGAACATGAACATGATCATAGTACACACACTGCCTAGTAGTATACGAAAGTTCACATACTGTGTAAGATTGATTGAACACTTTCATCGATGGTATATCATTTAAAATTTGAACAGGCTCTGGCACATGGGTAACATAAATAACCTAACAGCTTAAACGGGACTTTAATAGCCACGCTTCAAAACGGCACCAAGAGCGGAGGTTAGAATCCCAGCGCTCACAAAGGCCAGTCTCAATCTAGCATTTCCCGGGGTATTTCCATACACTCCCCAGTCGAATGCCAGACTGGTATTGCAACCCGATGAATCTACCTCAATCCTAGACTGTAATAATATTGACAGTTATACACACTACTACAGTCATTAACATAATACAGGTTATCAGAAAAATAAAACACACACTTGCGTCCTTGAGGATCTTCCTATACAATATACCTGAATTAGGAGAGAGCCGTTGAAGACCCGCTCTTCTATGACAGCAGCATTAAAGGTGATGTTAAGTCCATATCATTATTAATATTACATTTAATTAAAAGGACTTATACTGTTACATACAGTACATCAAATAGCACAGGCTCTCAGACAGATCCCACACATACGTAAATACTTGACGCTGATGTTCACAATGGTTGAAACCTCTAATTTAAACAACAACAGTTTTAATCATATGTAAAGTGTGTTAATGTGTTTCCTGTGTATTGTTTGTCTGCACAATCTGTAATAGTCCTATGTTCTACATAGTTTGAAGTTACAAAGAACACTGCATGACTGCTTCGAAGTGAAGGGCCATTTAAACGCCAGAAGCAATCGACCAACGAAGGATTGAACAATTAATGGGCTGGCGCTAACATCGGTCCAGCTGACAAATCGTTGGAGAGAAATCCTTCAGTAAATCACGTTCCTTAGGAACAGGTCTTCCATGTATTATGATGCTATGATTGCCTTCGTATCCACGCCATTTCCTTCTGATGGTTTTTGAGTGGGAAATAAATACTCAAGTCACGGATGTTATCATTGAAGTTCGTTTCTGCGATTTTTTGTTGTTTATGTACCAAATAGTTGTGACAAAAATGTGTCCTTGGATTCCTTAGCAAATACCTTTTCGAACACTGCGTCTCACTGATTGTGGGTATGTTTAGTAAGACATCCCTTCCGTTAGGCTATTGTTTCTTTGTCGCTTTAGTAACATATGTTGATCTTAACCTCTGTTCTAATATATATCTCACATTTACTTACTTACTTATTTACTTACTTACTTATTCAATCCTTGACACTACGGTCTTTGCAGAACCTTGGTCTCCACAACTATCATCTTCCAAAGCTCTCTGTCGATTTCTTTGGTCCTCCATCTCCTGACGTAGATGGACCTCCACTTCCTTGATCCACCGCTTTTATGGCCTACCTCTATGTCCTCTACCTCCTGGATGCCCCTCCAGCGCTTTCTTAGTTTCTCTTTTTTCATCCATTCGATGGACATGTCCAATCCAACGCACTCTAGCAGTCTTCGCCACTGTTACTATATCCTGTTTATTATAAAGGTCTCTAAGCTCTTGATATGTTATAATGCACCATCCCAGCTCCATTTTAACTGGTCCAAAGATCTTCCTCAGTCCCTTTCTTTCCCATGTCATTAACCTTTTTTTCTTCTGTTTTATTTAGTACCCAAGTCTCAGCTCCATATGTAACCACTGGTCGAACGACAGTTTTATAAATTGTAACCTTAGCTTTCCACGATACTTGCCTGCTTCTTAATGTTGGAATTAAAGCAGCATAACATCTATTTCCTGCAGTCAGTCTGGTGCTGATTTCCTTTTTAACTTCGTTTTGTGAAGTGATCAGAGAGCCTAGATATCTAAATTCCGACATCCCCTCGAAACACTTTTCTCCACTTCTAAATGCTTGTGCAGGTTGACTCGTTCTGGACCTCACCAAGAATTTTGTTTTACTGTTATTCACTACGAGTCCTATTTATTGAGCTCACGTCTCCAATTTTTCATAGGTTTCAAGAAGTGCATTCTTTGTACGAGAAATTATGGCCACATCATCCGCATATTCCATAATTTGAATCAACCTATGATATATGTTCTTTTCACGATACGCAATGATGGTACGCACTGCTATTTCTAAAGCGATATTGAAGAGGACAGCAGACATTGGATCTCCTTGCCTCAGCCCGACTGTAACATCAAAGCTTCTCGTTACCCGTCCTTGTACACATACTTTAGCGTTACTTCCGCTCAAAACTATCTTAACCAACCTTATCAACTTCCCCGGATAGCCAAGGGCATTCATCTCCATGAGTAGTTTTCCTCTTCGCATTGAATCATATGCCTGTTTAAAGGCCACATAAAGCTGATAAAGTGTAATGTTATATTCATAGCATTTCTACAGAATGATCCACATTGTAAAAATATGATCTATGGTTGACCGGTTTGAACGAAAAACACTGATATTCTCCAAGGTCCTGTTATGCCTTGTGTGCTAAACGGTTGGATATTATTATAGTGAAGATCTTGTATCCAATACTCAGCAGAGATATCCCTCTATAATTTCCACATTTCAATTTATTTCCATTCTTAAGGATAGGATGCACTGAGGCAGCCTCCCATTCTTCTGGCAATTCCTCTGTTCGCCAAATTTCCAATATCAACTTGTGTAATGTTCGGATCTATATTGCTCCAACACATTTTAGCAACTCAACTTAGCAACTCCCATCTTCTCCTGGAGACTTATTATTCTTCATCGATAAGAGGACATATTGGACTACTTCCAACGTTGGTGGCCCCCTATTGCATATTGCCGATTCTTCATCTTCAGCTTGACAATTTGGCAATTCCCATTCATATTCTTCACTTTGCCCTCTTTGTTCTTGTCTTGGATTCAGCATTTCCTCAAAATATTCTGCCCAACTGTCCAATATTTCTTGGTTACTTCCAAGTAGCTGACCTTCTTTGTTCTGTATACAGCTTACTCTTGGTTGTAATCCACCTTTCCTCTGTTTTACATTTTTATAAAAATTTTCTGCTTCTCTTATTTTCATAATCTTGTTGCATTTCTTTTATCAGTTCCTTTTCTTTTTCCCTTTTCTTTTTCTACAAAGGTTCTTACTTCTCTTCTACAATCCACGTATGATTGGTGAGTGGCTCTTGTTGCCCTTTGCATGTATGTCATATTTGCTTTATTTCTTCTCTCCAAGGCTAGATTTATTTCCTCGTCATGCCAATCCTTTCTGTCCGTTTCTTTCTCCTAATACCTCCTGGGCTGCATTTGTTATGACTTCTTTAATCTCCTTCCATGATTCGTCCACTGTTACTGCATTTTTGCTGTTTTTCAGTCTTCTTCTACTCGTTTTTCATATTCAATTCTCTTTGCATCATCATTAAGTTGCTCTTGATTATATCCTTTCTTCCTTTCTGCATTACCTCTGACTCTTACAGCAAGTTTTTTTTTTCATTTTAGCTTTTAATAAGTAGTGATCTGAATCAACATCTCCACCTCTGAAACTACGAACATCTTGGACATTTGGTGCGTGTCTTTTATCAATCTATATATAGTCTATTTCATTCTTGGTATTCCCATCTGTTGCCTCCCATGTTTCTTTATGAATTCTCTTATGCTCAAATGTAGTACCATATCTTTTGCCATAGCGAAGTCAATGGTTCGCAATCCATTATCGTTACTGTCAATGTGCAAATTATGTGCACCTATTGAGGGTCTAAATTCTTCGTCTTGTCCCACTTTTGCATTGAAGTCCCCGATTACTATTTTAATGTCATGTCTAGGTGCCTCATAATACTGTTTCTCAAGTTCTTCTTAAAAATGATCCTTTAATCCATCGTTTTTCTTCATCGTAGGTGCGTGTACACTTATGAATGAGTAATTGAAAAAACGGCCCCGAGTTCTCATGACACAAATTATTTCATTTATTGCCTTATAACAATTAAAGTGTGCTTCAATCGTTTGGATATCATAAAGCCTGTTCCACAGATGTTCTCACTATTTCCACTATTAATTAATGTATAATCCTGTAAGTCGATCATCTCTATATCTAGCCATCTAATTTCTTGGAGATCAACAATTTCAACATTATACTTTATTAGTTCTTCTTGTAGATTTCTACTTTTGCTTGACTGGAGTAGGCTTATCACATTCCAAGTCGCTAATATCAATGCATAACCAATTCCTCGCTTTGGTCGTTTTTCTATTTTACCCGTCAATTTTATTTTCATTCCTTGCAGCTTCTCAACAAGCTATTTATTTACTGGATAGTGGTGTCAGCCCTATGCCCAACCCCCAACTTGGAGGAGCAGGGTATCCCTTTTAGTCTGGATCATCACCTCTGACCTGTCCGGCTTGGGAGGTCCTACCAGTAGCTAAGCTACCGCCAGCATAGCTCTCAGGAACTTCTGACCACGGCAAGGTAAAGATACCATTGATGGGGATATATCTCACATCACTTGCTGCTTTATCCAACCAACTTAGCATTAACTTGTGAATTTTACCTTAAATGTCTTCCACTGTATGGAACAAAGCTTTGGTTAATTAATTGATACATATACAGTAAAAGAATATCCATAAAAGTATTTCGATATGATTAAAGACAGCTATCTTGCACAGATTGTTCTACATTATAACTGCCCTACTCGTAAAAAAAATCAGTTGGAATTATTTTCGAGCGAGTCGTCGAATTTCACCCGA
Source organism: Meconema thalassinum (assembly GCA_946902985.2). NCBI lineage: Eukaryota > Metazoa > Arthropoda > Insecta > Orthoptera > Tettigoniidae > Meconema > Meconema thalassinum. The sequence continues at coordinate 719,857,520 of OX336389.2, forward strand.
TCAGCTATGCAATCTGCCTAACGTAAGCACTTTTGATGGTGCTTACAGTACCTAGAAGTTTGTCAATTCATGGATCGTAATCCGTTGTACACGGCTCCTTTAAACATATTACCTGGTTCAGATGATGGCGTAGGGACTGTCACAGTAGGTAAAATGAAAGCAAGATGACGTAAAAACTTCAATGGGGGAATTACAGTATACTACACAAACCAAGATGAGGTGAAATACTTTCGGTGGCAACCCAACAACAAATGGCAAGATAAGGTGAAACACCTTCAGTGGGGGTTGTAACGATGCCTAACAAGATGAGTGAAGCACCTTGAGTGGGGTAAAGGCCAAGGCAAGGGTGTTCTTTCTTATAAAGCTTACACTTTTTATAGTTCATTCAATCGCCATAGGACGAGCCACTGGCGTATGGTTATGCATAACCAGCTGCCGGTATAGTGTTGAGGTAATTAAAGCAATGGGAAACTGTGTACTACAATTTTCCTTGCATGTAACTGAGCAAATTTTTGCTGTTAAGAAAATCAGAAGTTGTAAATTTCACGAAAAATGATATGATCTTCAGCTGTGTACAATGTGAAAGCTCTGCATGCGTTTATTCCTTATGAACTAATGATGCGAAATGTTAGCTAACTTTGTGCTGCTTACAACCATCGCCGTGTCTAAATGTTGCACATTTTCCCGTCAATTTTCTACAGATTATATTTAAAAATTATTCAAGATCGTGATGAAGGAAGTGCAATATATTGGAGATCCCATTGTTGTTTATGTGTGTGCGTGGGCTTCGCTTGAGGAGTAAAAGGAAGGTTCATTTATTAAGCTTGGGGAATCTTGGTACCTCAGTCAGTGCCAGTTGGGAGAGCTCTAACTTTGAGTTTCATTTTATATTTTCTAGTTTATTGCAGGGTTATGGCGGCGGTTTAAAGAGGGAAGGTAGTTTTTAAACTTTGGCTGTCAATGTTGGTTGGAAGGCGTTAATGATTGAGGGTCCAGTTCTTTTCTGCTCCCTTGGGTGGACTATTATTATGGGATTTGGCCAAAATGATTTATGGTAAAATTTGTGAGATATAGATCGCTGAGTCAGTTGTGTTTGGAGGGAGGTCACGTATAGGGATCTTTTGTTTTCCTCTATTTCTTGGCGTATGATATGAAAGTTAGAGGGAAAAAGATATCTCATCAAGCTTGTACTAAGGAAGATGATTGTTTTTTATTCAGACCATGGAAGCTTTCGTTTTTTCCTGATTGAATATACTTTATAGGCTATTTCAGATTGCTTGTGTAGCACAACGGCAAGGCCGGACATACTTATCTATATTATAGACTTAATTTATTGCTTTTGCACCACCAACGCAGCAAGCCACCAAAACGTACACGGTAATGGTGCCCAACATGTCCCAAACATTGAAATAAATTTACGAATTAGTATAAGTAACTATGCGTAACCATCGCTGACAGCCTCATGAGTTACAAGGTAGAAATTAACATAAGGAGAGAATGGATGGTTCAGATGTAATACAGCCCACGACAAGTCAGGAGCATCGCGAGTACCAGCCGGCACCGGCAAAAGCATCGGTGCTCGGCTGTAGAAGAGGCACATGTGTGGCAGCGCCTAGCGAGGCGAGAGTCGTGTTGTTGTTTGGTACATGGGGCTGGGCAAAACATCGCGCATGAGATGGCGTACCGATATGAAAACGAATAATAATAATAATAATAAGAAGAAGAATGTAAATTTTGTGTACAGTCAGAAATAATAGTTTTATTGCGCTCCTGATTTTCCACCAATTTTCAACATTCTTTGTTTATCTTTGGCATCGCTTTGTAGCCACTAATTTTACGATATTTGGAACAATCGGTTTGGCAGTTCCAATCCGAAGTATAGCTTCCAAGGAAGCATCTGACAATTTGACGTCGATTTTGTTTTGTTAATATTCATAATTGAAAACATTTGCTCACAAACAAACGTTGTTCCGAACACTGCAACAAATTTCAGAGCAAGGGAATGAATCCTCGGGAGTTCTTGTTCCTCAACGACTTTATAAAATGAAACCAAATCACCATTGTAATGGTAATAGAGGTCTGTCAAATTTTAATTGAACTGTAGTTTTATCAGCTCAACTTGGAGACGTGATGGGGTAACTTCTGGGCGCACCGAAAAAGGCGTCATAAAAACTTTGGATGCCGGTTTTATTTGTTTTATTTCTTCAAACCTATCTTCAAATTCTTTATGCAATGACTGTAACGCTCTTGTGTACTGACTGATGTGTTCATAAGTACCTAAATTCAGGGATTTTAGAGAGGGAAAATTGTCCCAATTTCCTTATTGAAGCTGACTTTAAGAAAGGACAAACTGCAATTTGAAACGTTCAATACGGTCACACATAGTACTGATTAATTTATTTTTTGCCTTGCAACGAGATCTCCTGATGTATTTTATAAACGTGAGGTCAGTGATCCATTGCTCATCATCCAAGTCTATTCTACCGCCACTAAACGGGGAGGAATGATGGGAGGGAAGGGAAAAGCACCTGCCACTAGGTGCAGCACCGGGGCGCACAAGCACTAAGTGCTCGCGTTGGTGTGGCCTGATCTAATATCACTTACATACGTTCTCCAGAGACAAAAGGGGAAACAAGCGTTGTCACTAGATACATTCAATTTTCGGCGAATGACATTGCTCGATAAAACTCTATACTACTTACTCTAATATAAGGTTTTTAATCGTTCATAATAAAGAAATCTGCTTCGTAAGAAACATGCCTTGAATTTCTAATTCCACAAGAAGGAGTGCCAACTCAGGTCCATCATCCTTGTTGTCTTGACGGATCTTAACATTCAAAGTAGGGATAAGTGGCGCAGTCTTTAAGCGTTGATCATGGAAACACAAGATAGTGGAATTGATTTCGGCTTATTTCGAGTGTATTTATGCGTATTTGAAAGGGTCAGTCTCGTGTAGGTTGACACTGCTATGTTTGAAACTCAACCAAGCGGAGATGCTTGCACTCTGGAGCCTGTAACACCCATGCATTAAAAAGGATGTTGAACTCAAAACACTCTTTTTGAATAGAATAAGCATTACTTCCTTTCTCGTAAAGATTACTTATCTGGTACTAAAACTAAGCCTCAGATATGAGAAAATATGACTACCACGGTCTACATAGTTGATTATTGAATAAAAGGAGCGCATATGCAGAATTCATAGGCTGAACATATACACAGAGATATGAAACAAACAGGTAAATAGGCAGATGTACAAACATGTGAACATACGGATAGATACATATCTATGTCGACATACAGATAGGTAGATAGATGAAAATTTACATGGACAGAGGATTAGTCAAATAGTCAGATGACAAAAAAAATGAACTTTCAGGAAGACAGACGGACATTGATATGACCAACCATGTAGATATACAGACAGTTATCTGAGTATTTATGTGGAAAGATATATAGGTACATAGATACGTGTATAGACTGATTGATAATTTAAAGTTCAATGGACAGAATGACAGTTGAACTGCCGAACGGTCAGACAACAGACATATTAAAAGCTAGGACAGAGAGTGGTACCCATAGTCCGGCAGAGACAGAGAGAGAGATATATCCTACATGAAAATCCAGGACGGAGAAAGGTATCCACAACTAGGAAGACAGACAGTGAGATGTGTCCTCAGCCAAGAATAACAGAGAGAGAAAGAAATATCCATATCCAGAAGGACAGAAAAAGTGAGATGTATCCAGAGACAGAGGGATATACAGAGAGGAATATATCAGGAACTAGAAGTACAGACAGAGAGGAATACAGAGGGAGGTATCCACAGGAAGATGTACAGACAGAGAGAGGTATCCACAGCCAGAAATACAGAGAGAGGTATCCACAGCAAGCAGGAAAGTCACAGAATAGTATCCACAGCCAGAGGTACAAAGAGTGGTATCCACAGCCAGAAGTACAGACAGAGAGAGGTATCCTGAGCAAGGAGGAAAGTCACAGAAAAGTATCCACAGCCAGAAGTACAAAGAGAGGTATCCACAGCCAGAAGTACAGACAGAGAGAGGTATCCTGAGCAAGGAGGACAGTCACAGATAAGTATCCACAGCCAGAAGTAAAAAGAGAGGTATCCACATCCAGAAGTACAGACAGAGAGAGGTATCCTGAGCAAGGAGGACAGTCGCAGAAAAGTATCCAAAGCCAGAAATACAAAGAGAGGTATCCACTGCCAGAACGACAGACAGAGAGAGGTATACACAGCAACAGGAAAGTCACAGAAAAGTATCCAAAGCCAGAAATACAAAGAGAGGTATCCACAGCCAGAAGTACAGACAGAGAGAGGTATACACAGCAACAGGAAAGTCACAGAAAAGTATCCACAGCCAGAAGTACAAAGAGAGGTATCCACAGCCAGACGTACAGACAGAGAGAGGTATCCACAGCAACAGGAAAGTCACAGAAAAGTATCCACAGCCAGAAGTACAAAGAGAGGTATCCTCAGCCAGAAGTACAGACAGAGAGAGGTATCCTTAGCAAGGAGGACAGTCACAGAAAAGTATCCACATCCAGAAATACAAAGAGAGGTGTCCACAGCCAGAAGTACAGAGACAGGTATCCAGAGCCAGAAGGACAGTAAGGGAAAGTTATCCACAGCCATAAGTACAGACAGAGAGAGGTACCCTTAGCAAGGAGGACAGTCAGAGAAAAGTATCCACAGCCAGGAATACAAAGAGAGATATCCACAGCCAGAAGTACAGAGACAGGTATGCAGAACCAGAAGGGCAGTAAGGGGAAGTTATCCACAGCCAGAAGTACAGACAGAGAGAGGTATCCTCAGCAAGGAGTACAGTCACAGAAAAGTATCCACAGCCAGAAATACAAAGAGAGGTATCCATAGCCAGAATTACAGAGACAGGTATCCAGAGCCAGAAGGACAGTCAGGGGAAGGTATCCACAGCCAGAAGTACAGACAGAGAGAGGTATCCACAGCATGGAGGAAAGTCAGAGAAAAGTATCCACAGCCAGAAATACAAACAGAGGTATCCACTGTAAGGAGGACAGTCAGAGAAACGTATTCGCAGGCAGAAGTACAGACAGAGAGACGGATTCATAGCCAAGAGGTCAGAATGAGGTATCCAAAGCAAAGAGAACAGACTGGCACACATACAGAGGGAAGCTGGTCTTAATCACTTTTAGAGGACTAAGCGCCTAAAAATCTGATTTCTGTTTCAAATAATTAAGAGGCAGACTGACGGTAGGGACGCCAAACGCTGAATAATGAAGTAGTGACCTCAGCAAGCTGGTAGGAATAAGTTGCTTGAAGTAAGAATGATCCTTTTTCTAATTAGTTCCATCCATCAGAACACATAGAGTAAAGAGGTGGTCAACAACAATCTGTTGTAAACGTCAGAGGGGAAATCTAGCTACCTATCGAAGCAGCCAGTGTGTGGGCTGTTCGTCCCAGACTAGAGAGTATGCTTCGTCAGTGGTTATCGCTATCAGTTTGCAGCTTTTATATCGTGTCACAGTCATTGTGCTTCTCTAGGGCTGAGTTGTTTGAGTAGCTTCTATTCTTAACCACGGTTTATTTGTGTATTGCTATGTTATATGTAACTAGTGAACTCTCCATTATGTTGTATAATTTGAATGGTTTTCCTCTAGGTAACCCCTCCCTGCAACTGAGAAGAGTGAGCGTGCCTCATTACAAGCTGCGAGGTGAAATGGCCCTACTGGAATGTCCTTACAACTTGGAGGATGACACACTTTACTCCGTGAAATGGTACAAGGATGATGTGGAGTTCTACCGCTACGTCCCTAAGGCCACGCCTCCTCAGAACAGTTACAAGATGGACGGGATCAAGGTGGATGTAAGTATAAGTACCTTATCCTAACATGTGTCTTGAAATATATATCACTAAATATACGTCAAATACTTAATAGCCCAGTCAGGAGAGTATTTTATCTGGAAAGTTCAAAAGAGGTAGTTTTATTGGTTCCTACACTAGTGTCCAAAAGTTAAGCATAATCACTAAATGAGACCAAACCGCCTGATAGGATTGTCAGCCGGATTGCTGAACAAACGGGAGCTGAATCACACACCAATATGTCACACAACTTGTCAAGGGAAACAGTGTCAGAAAGTTTCTGTTAGCTAAGTTACACCTTTGACAACAACTAACAAAACTTGGCGATGCCTTCCAAAACAAAATATGCTGTTAATAGGGTTGATGATCCAAGAGCTCTTGTGGCAGTCGATCCCATTCCTCCGAAAGGGCAATGCGAAGGTCTTGAAGGGTCCTTGGTGGAGGCTGACGGGATGCAATTAGCCTCCCCAATGCATCCCAGGCATGTTCTATAGGATTCAGATCTGCAGACCTCGATGGCCAGTCCAAGCAATGAATGTCTTTCCCAGCCAGAAATTCATCCACCAAAGTAGCGCGGTGCGGTCAGGCATTTTCCTCCAGTAAGAGGAAGTCTGGACCAACCGCACCTCTGAAGAGTCCAAAATGTGGTCTCAGTACCTCACCTCTGTATCTCCGAGCGTTCACAGTGTTCCTCGGACCACCCATGAAGATGTGCAGATCCATGTGGCCATTCCACACGATGCCGCCCCACACCATGACGTCTCCACCACCATACTGGTCCCGTTCCACAAAGTTTCTGTGGTTGTATCGGCTACCCGGTTCTCTCCAGATTAATGTGCGACGGGAATCGTTCTGCAAACTGAAGCGGGATTCCTCTGTGAAGAGCACATGCCTCCATTCAATTATGGTCCAGTTTTTACGTTGACGGCTCCACAGTTAGCGGGCCCGTCTCTGTGCTAGAGTGAGCGGGACGCACACCGCTGGTCGTCTGGCAAACAGTCCTGCTGTGCTGAGCGTCTGGTACACAGTTTGCCGGGAAACGGCAACCTCTGAGACGGTTGCAAGCTCCACCGATAATATTGTCTTGCAGATGCACTCCCATTTCCTCGGGTGGTTAAGGCCAGATATCGGTCCAGCTGTGGGGTGGTTACTCTTGGTCGACCTGGTACTGGCCTACGACTAACATCTCCTGTGTCTCGAAATCGTCTCCAAAGCCTGAAAATGACACTGTGTGGCACATTCGAGGATACGGCGACTTCGGTCTTCGTCTGGCCTGCTTCCAGGAGGCCGAGTATTCTACCCTGAAAAACGGGATCCAAATAGCGTCGTTGAGCCACTTTCACCACGAGTCTACACTCCGCACACTATAACAGGGCAAACACGACCGAGGGAATATTGGGCGCAGGCACTGGCTGTGTTTACCTTGCGGTTACGCCGCTAGTCAAAGCAGGGAATACTCCTTTCCTAAACAGAGCGAACACGTAAGGTTGATAGGTGCATATGTCGTGCAATTTGCGATCTATTTCCTGTTCCCTGCTTATTCGTAACTTATGCTTAACTTTTTGACACTAGTGTACATGATTTTAGGTTTGCTTAAAGATATCCCTGCCGCCAAAGTCGCCATTTAAAAAAAATACTTAAGTAAGGAGATAGGGTTTTAGGTACTTTAAAATGTATCGTGTTATATATTTTTATATTTAATTTTCATATTGATTTTTCAATGGCAACGTTGTTGTAATCAGTTCAAACGGCAAAATCAAAACTCCTATGCACACCATTTTTGATTCTGCACAACACACTCTTTTCAGTTTTCAAACGAATAAAAAACTTTAACCGTTTCTACAAGAATCCTTTTAGTTTCCGGTATTTACAGTACAATATTGGTCTGAGTTCTTGCTCTACCCTTCCAGACGTAGTACAGTGTACCTAACTTCATTGCTAAATATGTGCTGTGGTTAATGCTATTGAAATAAAAGAATGGAACGTTATTTTGTAGCAAATATATGAAAAGTCTTCCTTTATCTATAATTCTTGTTACTCAACATTTTTATCCACATTTTCTAAACCCACGAAGCCCAATATGGGAACAATTTCTGGCATCAAAGGTGGGTGGTGATGCATCGGCGGGATTGGCTGTTGGGATCACTGACACTGTCTCATTTGTCTCTTCCGAATATGTTTGTTCAGCATTCTTGTCCAATAAACCTAATATGTCAGCGTCATCCATTTCTTCTTCAAGATGAACAATTTCATCATTGGCAACATTTCCACAAGATATGTAACTGTTTGTACGAATAGAGTTGGGTCGTCGGTCGTGTTCCTACTAGCAATCCCCAAGAAAGCCTTTATTGCATATGCAGGAGCACATTTTTAGCGTTTGATCCGGGGCAGGAACGTGTGAGGTGAAAACGGGGATTAAATCGTTTTTGCTTTGTTTCAAACCCCATTGACATGCATTTATTTCTACCCTAACCATTATTGGACCTGCAGATACGTTCGCAGGAAATGTTTTAATGTGGCTCCCTCAGTGGGAGGGTCAGAAGAAAGATTTGATTTATTTCGAAATGATGTTTCATTTGTACCTGAAATCATTTAGATTGCCTGTGTCGTGTTCGTGAAGACCGTATAAATGTAGCATGAACATTCGACCAGCATCAGCTATCCAGGAGTAGAAGAAGGACACTGGAAGAGCTCATCATATGACATAAAGATTCTTCAAAACTTTTTTAAATGAGCAAACGTTATATCCCATCCACTAAAGCAGAGGTGGTCAACTGGGCGCCCGTTTACCCTGGCCCAGTGCAGTCGGGCAGGCGTGATGTATAAGCGGGCGGCTTACTAGCATTCATATGTCACAGTGTAGCGAGACGAAGCGAGAGAGCGTGCCCAGTCTCACCGAGCGGGCATTGCGAGCTGCGACAAGGATTCAGGGGTGGCAGGTTCAATCAAATACTGATTTATTATTGACAATGTCTTAAATTGACTTACGAAATAGCAGGCATTCCTGTGTGTACATTATGGTGTATATGTCCAATGTTTTGCTGTAAGCGAGGGAATGTTTGGACAAAAACTACGGTACTAATGGTGTGCAGTCGAAGAATAGCCCTCCGATGGCTATCGATCATTTGTTATCGATATCTGTTTTTGCAAAGCTTTAAAGCGGAGAAGAGTTGTTTCCATAAATATGTAGAAACAAACATGCACATTATAGCTGCCGCTCAACGTTATATTAGCCTACTTTCGATTTTTGCAAAAAATAAAATTAGACTTAGCAGATCAACACAGAGCCAAAAAATTGTATGTCTGTGAGAGTGTCTGTTTGTGTGTGAGTGTGGGTGTATGAATGGGAGTGTACTCTGCATGTATGTACCCCCCAGCCCCACCCCCTATCAATTCAAACACGATGAAACCGAATTGAACGAAATTTAGTACAGAGGTAGCACTAGCAAGGGACAACCCAGTGTAATATTGTATATCGCTACCATCATAACATGAAAGAAATGGCGCACACCCAAATGCTCTGAGCTTAAATCAAATAACGACTAACATAATCACCAGATCTCCACCAAATTTTGCAACAATATACCTTATTGTGTGAAGCGTCATTTGCCAATACTACAAGGTCATCAGTGTAATGTTTTATATCGCCGCCGTCTTGACGGAAACGTAATGGTGGCCAACCAAATAATCAAAGCTTAAATCAAATTACGACTCACCTAATTATCTGATCTCTACCAAATATTGCAACAACATACATTCATGAGGGGAGCGTCCTTTAACCAAACTACAAGGTCTTCATCCCAATAGTTTGCATATGGCGGCCATGTATGTGTGCAAATCGATTCCCCCTATCAATTCAAACACAACGAAACCAAATCAAACCACCTTTGGAACAGAGGTAGCACTAGCAAATTAAACTCAGTGTAATACTGTATATCGCTACCATCATAACATGAAAGAAATGGCGCACACCCCAATGTTCTGAGCTTAAATCAAATAACGACTAACCTAATCATCAGATCTCCACCAAATTTTTCTACAATATACCGCATTGTGTGAAGCGTCATTTGCCAATACTACAAGGTCATCAGCCAAATAGTTTCAAGTTGGTGGATGTATGAATCATGCAAGTATAACAGTCTAACCGAAACTTATGATTCAACAAGACCTGGCCTCAACAATTCAGGTTATCGTACATAGGGAGGTTTAAACTGTCCTCAAGGAGGTGACCGGTAGGATATTAGCATATTACGAGTATAATAGAATATGTAACCGTAGAAGTGACTAACAGGTCAGGCCGACCATGCCATATCGTTGTGGGTCCGAGACGTCCCGTTGTCAAAATGACCACTATAATTGCTCGTAAATCCATATAAATCGGTAACTGCGTAAGTTTATATCCCTTTAGGAATGTGCTGAACCAAATAATACATATTTAGTATCAAATGGTTTATAGAAACGCCAGAAAACGCGAATGAAATCGTTGATTTCAAAACAAAATATGATACAGTTATACTAAACAAGTTGTTAAACAAGTTGTTTACCAATTATTTTCGTAGCGCATCCGTGGCGTGGTAGTAGTGACCTGGGATCATAGTCTGAAGGTTCGTGGTCCATATTCCTGATGGTTCATTTCTTCTTTCGTATTTTTGTATCTGCTGATTTATAATTACACACACGTTACAATGTTAAGCATATATAGTGTGTATTTGCAATCGTACAGCCTACACTTATAACACATCATATTTTACACTCGAATACAGCGATTAATATTCGTTGGCCTTGATCCCCGGTAGACTCTATTGGTTTTGTTGTTGATTCTTTAGGGGTTTTGCGGCATTATGGTATTGCAGCCCCGTTTACTTGGTATTGTGTAGAAGTTGTCTGATAGCCAGTGTCACTGTGATGATTGTAGGGTTACTAATGTTTGTTCTTTTATACGAGGAAGGAATTGGACAAGAAGCTGTTGTTGTGGTTGTTTCATTTGAGATGCATGGACATCATGGTCATTTAGCCCCGTGTACATAGGTGAGTGTTGAATTTTGTCTGATAATCTGTGTTATTGTGATGGCTGTGTTATTGTGTGTATACTGTTTATAATTCAGGTGAGGATTCAATCATTCAACGTTTAATATCCGTATTGCATGCTGTATTTCAACAAGCTACTACAACCGGTATTCGATTATACTCCTTGATAAGGACGAAGAGTTTTAACTATACCCATGCATTTAGGAGAAAGTAGGCTATATGTTCTTTAGCTATGACAGAATGTGCCATACTAAACATTTAGCACGTTCACCAATTGGCAAAAAAATCCACTGCCCATCCCATTGTGACCTTTTTTGCACGCTGTTTGCAGTAGAACTTGGTCTCTACCTATCTAACTCCATATTCGTGCCACCAGCTGTCACTGCTGTGACGCAATCGGTTTGTTTACGCCGCCGAGAATGAACGCAGCTACTTTGCCCTCTCGCCGCCCGTGCACGGAGCGGGCGCCCACTTGGCGAAATACCGGTTTGAGCAAGCCTGCACTAAAGCATAAGATACGTAATTTTTTCCCCTGCCAGGTAGAAGCAAATTCATCTCTCATACACGTGGAAAGTACTACGAGGAGAACTACAATATTTACATGTTAAGAAAGGACGAAGGATGACATAAAATTTGCCGTTTACATTGCTTTTTGCAGAGGGTATGTACAACTTCATGGCCTTGAATGAATTGAAAATTTCTAATTCGAAGTGAGGCTTCAGCATGCTAATGAGTTGACTTTTGTGTTCTCATGTTTGATAAGAATTTGTCTTGAGGTACTCTTGGTGCCATACCTCGTTAAATTAATGTCTAATGAAGATTTCTTACCTCTTCTGACTCTTTCCAATTGCTTCGTACTCCGACTGATAGCGTTCTCAGGGTACCCGTCAAAAACAATAACTGATTTAGATGATTAATGCGACTTCACATACGATACGTAATTTTGGTAAATGGTTGAGAATGGTGCACTTATTGGCGAAAGAACACGGCGCATTTAATAACCGTCATCCATTTGTATTTTCAGTGTTAATTTCACCGAAGGAAGGAGAGAATGATTTAATAGTAATGAATTTGTTCCTCTATGCATACCATCTTCAGTGAATATACACAGAGCATATGGAGAAAGTCCAAAGGGAAGAAATTCTGGAAGCGTAAGCCGAGAATGTTGAGCGTGGAGTCTGGTCGCTGGGCAAAGCTTGTAAATTACGGCGTAACGGGGCACACTCTAGTGGCGTTATCATACGTCAATGTGAAAAACTGATGAGGAAAAATGTGTTTGTTTTTGTGCTTACTTCCATTTTACAAAGACGAGTATTTGCTCTGAAATCAATAGAAAACGATATATACATAGAAAAAACGAAGTGTAATTAATCAAATGTCGCGCTTGGCGGCAAATGAATGTTTACGCAAACTGGGCATTCAGGTTCACCGACCAAAAATACATAGGAATAAGTAAAATTGTCCTGTAAACTTTTCAAGTATTCGTAATTAGCCTATTTTATTTTATGAAAAAAATAGGCTTATGAGATCACCTTGTTTCCGTATGTGTGTGTGTATGTATGTGTGTGTGTGCGTCCGTGTGTGTGTGTGTGTCCCCTAATAACTTCTAAACGGCTTGAGCGATTTCAATGGAACTCAGTACGGTCATAGTACCGTCATGGCGGACCCCAACCGAGCCATTCATATTTTATAACATCTCACCAATCCAACATGGCGGCTGTGCGAAATATTTCAACGGCATTCTATATATACGAATTTATTACTCATATCACCATGACATTTTGTGCGGTGATAAAGAGCGCTACTAAACGTTCACCATATAACGTTAAATAACCTGTTACAAAACGAACATGGTAGCCAAGCGACGTTAAAACATTTAAATAGACTTTTCTCGCGATGTAACCATCCCAACGCAGTGAAACTTTGTAAAGCAAATGAATGTACAAATTGCAATGCACTGAGCTCTAATTTAGTTCAACTGTTTACATAATCTCAAGATGGTGGCTGTGCGTTTTTTTTTTTTTTTTATTTCTTGTGTTCTAATCGTGCGATCGAAATCAACGTTTTAATAATGAACTTACACAATAATCTGCATCTAATAGTACATAGCTCTATGGCCTATATATATTAAAATCCAACATGGTGACCATCCGAAATATTAGAGTCGGTTCTCAATACCTATTAATCTTAGACAGCAATCACAATGAAATGTTGTATGTGTATAGCGACTATAAACATATGTTCACCAATGGGACGTTCAATAACCTGGTGAACACAAATCTAACATGGCAGCGATGCGAATTTTAAATATTCAAATGGACGTTTCTCGCGATGTAATCATCCGAACGCAGTGAAGATTGCTACGGTATATGCTTATATACATTTTAATCCACTGGCATGTAATTCATTTAAATTATTTTTCATAACCACAAGGTGGCGGCTGAGCAAAATTTTTATAAATCTCGTTTTTATTATTTCTTGTGTCCTAATCATGCTGTTGAAGTTTGAATAAAACACCTACACAATAATCCTGATGTAATATTACATTACTCAAGGGCCTATATAATAAATATGCGACGTGGTGACCATCCGAAATATTTATTCGGTTCTCAATATCTACGAATCTATTACAGCAATCAAACTGAAATTTTGAATTTTGCTAGAGGCAATTAATAAAAATAGGATATATGAAAATAGGCTATATAGTCCTTCACGGAACTATTTGTTTTCGTTTCCAATTTCCTGCACTATAAGTTAAGAAGTTATTAACTGAAACAGAATGCCTTACGAATTGCATTTGTTCCCTTTTGTTCATATTTAGAATACATAGCCAACGTAACTGGAGTATTATCTAATTGACATTTCTCAGTTGACTTAAATTCGTGTGTTGCGAAACATCCCCACAACTTAGAATAATATTCATTTCTGTTCCATATCCTAGGGTGCGTAAGACACATGCATGATAAGCAGATAAGCTCTTAGATCCCGGGGCTGAACCCAAAACCCTTGGTACAGAAGTCTTGATACGTAATACCCCTAGATCATTGCAAGCTAAGGTGATTGCAATTTCCCACTTTTGATCCTCAGGGTCATGCTTTGTTAACTCGCCAAATTGGAGAGTTTGCCAACCATGAGGCTCTCACATGTTAGCTGCACTTTGCACAAACTCGAAGGCTTCTTTATGTAACTAATCCATTCTAGATGGGAGCACGGGCCTGGGGTGAACGAGATGAAAAGCAGTCCTAAGAAGTAGACACGGAAAAGAGGAGACATTGTTAGCAGTGCTTCCATGGCTTTGGAAGGAAGTATCAAATCAGTACTGTAGCTGGACAGTTATTGGTGCATTGCTTGGAACACGTGGAGTTGTGTCGTGATTGTGTCGATACCTTTGAGGTGTCAAAGAAATGTGCTACAAAATATGGCGACGACAAGTTTTAAATTCCCTCCAAATAGTACATGACCACCAGTAAAATGTAAAGTGATTGATTTGACAAAAGCAAAATGAATACAACTCATCCGCAGCATAGCTGTCCGCAAATAATAAATAGGTTAATAGACTTTACTTCAAATTCCAGATGACCTTAGTAGTTTCGTTCCTTCTTTGGTTATTGTATCGTAGATGAATTAGCATACAGATTCTGCTTGGTCTCCCTTATTTAAGGGCTCCTAACCATAATGGATTTTTTTTCTCACTGAAGGGAACGCTTTGGGGAAGGACTTTGGAGATTGTACGCGAATCTCGGCATGAGTTGTGATCTTATTAGCCTGGCCATCCGATCACTTGTTGAGTTCACGGGTTGAATATACGGTACTGCACATACAACCCTTGGTTGCAGTCCGATGGTAATTTTGAAGTTACTTATAGTTAAACACTGAACTTATCAGCACACGTAAAACCTTGTTGGCAAAACTGGCATGCATGAGTTACTCAAATTTTAACTGCTAAATTATTGTTTTTACATGTGACCATTTTGGATTAGTTTCCATGCATACTTTCTGAGTTATCCAAAATTTGGTTCCAAATTTTAATTGTGCATTTTTCAGCAGTTGGCAGGAATGACTTCATTTTTAAATATGACTGAGATGTCCTGGCATAAGTCCTTACGCATTCAAAATTTGGTCTCGATAGTTTCACACACATACATAAGTCTACTGTTTCGTCATTTTTGCAAAAATGTGAAAAATAGAAAAAATATGAAATTAGGGGATTGTTAGGTAAAGGCTACTTACGACACTCACTACCAATGGGGTATTTTATTCTAGCACTAATTACATGATTTCCTATATAGGATATTTCTTTAAAAGTAAACTGACATTAAAGGTACATACATACAGACACACATACAAACGTACCATACGCACATACAAACATGCTACATTTATACATACATACATATATACAGTCCTTCTAATTATATGCACTGAAACAGAATATTTACAGTGAATCTTCTTAATATATCATTATTATTTACCAAGTAATCTGCTATATATTATTTCACTTAGGATTTCAGACGGTTGAAAACACATATTCAGAAAATTACGTAACGGAAAGAAAAAAATGAGCATTCATTATAAGCGTTAGAACAGAGGGCGTTCCGTAAAACGATTAATTCAACATTTTATGACTTCATATATTAAAACAACTGACTTAAGTAATGAAAGTTAGCTATGTTCCACTTTAATCCGCCAGACGATACCCAGCGTTGCAGTTATGAAGTTGCCGGCTATCTCCTTATTTCAGCAAACTACTCATTAACAAGTTGTTCCGTAATGAACTAACGAGCCAACTTTTCTTAAAAAGCAAGTTTCATACCAATGATTGATCTATGTAGGCAATTCTAGAATAATGACGAAATTTTTGTTGTTTGAGTCTTCAGTCATTCAACTGGTCTGATGCCACTCTCCGCTTCCCTGTCCTGTGATAATCGTTTCATTTCTTCATACCTACCACACCCTATATCCGAGGCAATATGTTTAACATTTCCTTACTTTGGTCTACCGCTACCGTTCTTATCCTCGACCCTTCCTTCTATAACTAGTTTTGCTTGTTCTTGGTGTCTTACAATGTGTTCTACCGATCTACCTCTTCTCTTCATTGACAGTCACCAGAGACATCTCCCCTATCCCACTCGTCTTAATACCCCTTCTTTCCTAACCCTATCTACCTATCTGATCTTCATCATTCTCCTGTAATACCACATTTCAAACGCTTCAATTCTCCTGTTTTCTGCTGCTCCAACAGTCTAAGTTTCAATTCCATAGATTGCCATGATCCAGACAAAGGCCTTCAAAAATGACTTCCTAATACCTAAATCTATATTCCATGTCAACAGATTCCTTTTCTGTAGAAATGCATTCATTGCCTGTGCTAACCAACTTTTTATATCCTCTTTGCTTCGTATATCACTGGTTATTTTGCTTCCTAAGTAACAGAAGTCACATACATTATTTAGCTTTTCACCTGCCAAATCGACATTCATAGGGGTTTCTGATGTTTCGACTGCTTTTAATATTTTTTTTTACATTTATTAATATTCATCATGAATTATTTCCTTAATACAGAATCCATACCATTTTAAAACATATTCAAATACTCAGGTTTGTCTGCTAATATGACGATGTCAGCATCTTCTCTCTCATGTATTTCCGCTCGAATAATTGTAGTCTGATTTCTTTATAGATTGTAGATCACCCTCATATCCCTGTGCATTACTCCAATCGTTTTCAAAATGTCAAACAACTTACTCCAATCAACGTTATCGAAAGCCTTTTCTATGTCTACAAATGCCATGAAAGTTCTCTTATCTTTCCTTATTCTAGCTTCCAAAATCAGTCTAAGACTTAGTACAGCTTCCCTTGTTACTACATTTCTCCTGAAGCCAAAATGGTCTTCACCCAACTCTCTTTCTATCTGTCTTTCCATCCTCTTATAAATTATTCTAGTCAGGATCTTTGAAGCATGAGTGATCAAGCTGATGATACGGTAATCATGGTATTTATTATTTGTTCCATACACCTGTTATATTGTACTTTAATAGAGCACTAATGTTTGTTTGAAATAGTTTCCTTCCATGGATTCTGAGATGCTGAGAGTCTACCGCTCATAGGCTCAGAGATAGTTACTAGGCAGTTGGTAGGCCAGCTGCCCCTGAAAATACACACACACATGTATATATTGCACCCTTCTGTAGGAATAATATGTGGTCATATTTCGCCTAGCTCAGTCGATTCGGGGATGGTACAATAATTTCCCACGATAAGACACATATATTTATGATCATGAGCAACACAGGTCAACACCCAAAAATAACAATCAAAACTTCTCAAAAATAACATTTAATTAATAAAATGGCACTCCACTAAATTATTACATTAATCAAAATCAACATAACTTATATCAAAATTAAACACAAATGTGTACCCTTATCATATTTTGGAACAACCACTATACACAAAAATTTTCTCTGAACTATGTTATTTCAGCTTCACTGAGCCTATAACAGGTCAACTTTTCACCAAATATATTAAATCTTACTGATGTGACTACATTTAACAAGAATCACTCAAGGCAAGTCCCTGCATTACCATTTATTCTCTAAATTAATCAATTATAAGTCATTTAATTGACTTCATTCCTGGAATTTACAAAAAAATCATGTGTTTTACTTGATCATTGGATTCGATCCATCAATTTAGTCATTCATCCCATCACTCAACATGATAAGTACTACTTTTGGGGTTGGTCGTTCATTCCCTTAATTGTGAGCATTACTGAATCTTATCAATGAGATTCGCCTCTCACTGAAGCATCTCTAAGCTCTCTTAAAGGAACTCTCTGTAACTTCTGTGTCACGCATGGGAATTTATGTTTATTTAAGAATAACATTCCAAAAATTCACCTTTCATGTAGCCTATATTTTTAGCAGGAGATTATTTGGAATGTTCGAAGATAATTAGGAAGTGGGACACACCCAATCCTTCCTATAATTAGAGCGGAATAACTCACAGACCTGCATAGTTCATGCAACCAATAGCGGAAACATTCAGACCTCTTGTGCGAATAATTCATACAACAAACGCGGTACATGACCCAGTCCTTTTGTGCAAATACAACAACTTTGACTCCCCTATATTATCCGAAGACCGACGATTTGACTCTTCATAAAACAGCTTCAGCAACTACATTCGACAATGATCCTTCCTTATTTTCCTCCTAGCAAAATCGCTCGTTTCTATTCTAAATTCATAGCTATTTCAGCGGCATCAAACCGTATTTCTCTTTTAAAACCTTTCCGTGGAAACTTGTTAACTCTCTTCCACCACTTCAAATATATGAATTTAATTTGGCATATCATATTTAATTATTTATTATTATTATTCAACAAATAAATCCTATCCTTTTATCAATCATTCGGCCTGTCAATATTAACGGTTCTAGTTTCACTTCACTGTTATGTCCTGCTAAGACTCTACTCAACTCATTGTTATACACACAATCAATATTATACCTAGTACACGTTCATTTTCCCTGTATTATTGTGACACATGATTATATGGATGCACGACCCCCACCAAAACTTATAATGACAAATAGTATGTACTCACATTATCCGGCGGTCTCTTCCAATGGTCGTGGTACCTTTGGTCCACCATATTTGGTGACATAACACTCACATCGTTAACTCGTAACCCATTACACATTCACAATTATATTCACTTGACACATTATATATTTTAACACAGATTTTCAATAACTTTCCCCTTTTTAGGGTATTTTTACATATAAAGATTTATGATTAAACACTGAATAATTGCCACTTTAAAAACACCATAAATTATTTTCACAATAGATTCACTTAAGCATACAATAATACTTTCCTTCAAACGTGGCTATAGTCTTTTTCTACTCACACGTTGAGTACAAATTTTCTTTTTACTCGCCTCGTCCAAGAACTGCAGGTATCTGTTAATTCTACCCCTGACGTGGACCTATCCTGACGAATGAAAGTCTCTGAGCTCCTACCTCCCTCAGCTCCTATTCACCTCGGAAAGTTCTACTCTCGCTGTTTTATCCTGGGTTCGATCGGCACGGACACCCTCTGTCGGCGCGATCCTCTTTCCCTGTCGCTTCTTTTAGCGTCCTCTCAACTGGTCCTATTTTCACAAGTTCCCCTAGAACTGTGACCTAGTCTCAACTCGTGACTTCATAAAGTGTGGTCCTTAATGATAATCCCGCAAATAAATGTTTATCTCTTATGATCCTCACTCGGATTCTTATAACTTTCTGTTCTGAAGACTTAACTGGCTTCGAACGGTTACTGCTCCTATCGCACTGTAACTAACTTAGAACTAGTGTCCCTTAGACTGACACTTTGTCACAAACTTCCCAAGCACTGGCAAGCTCTGACTATCTTCTAACGTGATGACTTCACTCGAGTCTCGAACGTACTTGTTCACACGTTGTAACCTATCAAGGTTCCTGAAGACTAAGTACATCTGGACTGTTTATAACTTTGCCACTCGGGCTTAGAACTCGCAACTATCGGCGTAACGTGGTCTCTATGGACCCAATTGCAGACTGACTGACTGGTGAAACAGCACTACCCTCTTCACGGGTTAATGAAGACTGAATATCGTTGGTGAGACAGTATGGCCCTCCACTGAGGTCCACAAGATTGAATATCGTTTGTAAAGCAGCGCTACACCCGCCTAGATTGGCTTTAGATTGAATACTTTTGCTCTATCGAACAGGCTATTTATTTGATTTGGCCAAAACGTAGTTCGTTCCGTCATTCTCAAAACTAACTTCTGAAGTAATCCTCGTAGCGAGTTGAATAAAATTACTCCTTTACTCTCCCAAGTATCTAGGTTCCAAAAATATTTCCAAATTCTGGGATCGATCGTCTAATGTTTCTTTAAAAAATCACAAATATATTGAGCCAGCGTGGGTGTTTCCCTTTACTGATATTTCTACGCGGGATTACTGTGCTCTCCACAAGTGACGTAATGCTTAAGTTTGCACTTTCTTTCCGTACATTTATTAGAAAGATTTATATATTCAAAATTTCTCTTTCTAATTATCACTCACTGTGGTATACTTCAATGTTAATAATTTTTCTTTAAACTGGAAATCAGTGTTATTTCACAACGTTATAGACCACGCCCATGGCCGACATAAAGAAATATATGCAGTGCCAGCATTGCTCGGGGGTTCCCCTGTGCATATGAGAGCTCATATCTTATCGTAAATAGTTCCTGCTGGCTGCGTGCTGTGAATCACTGGAGAATGATCTCACCATATGCACGTTCGTATGCCGTCATATACTGATTCATCTCATTGCTCCTTGGCTCAGATTGCATGCTCTGTTTCAACTCCTTGAAATCTTGTCCAGCTTATAGTTCGAACCCTTCTACAATCCAATATTTCTTTCTTAACATTACGGGATTCGAATCCTTGTGCCTGTACAAAAGGGCACAATATATATATATATATAAATGATTTGGAGAATTGATGCAGTTAATCATTGGACCTATCAACTTGCGTAGAATTACGTGGGCAAAATTGTAACATATGGGTTGCTCCAAATAAATCTTCAAATTGATCGTCAACAGATACGAGTATGTATGTGAACTGTTTAGGTGGATACATTGAGACCAGGGTTTGAAGTTATGGAGAGCATTAATCAACATATAGTAGCCCTGATGACTCCAACAATATGCCGAGTTATATCTCTTGAGAAATAAATTACACATACGAAGTTCGGTTGAAATTCATTTGTTGTTATGGATGTTACGTGAAGTTGAACGTTGGTCTTATGTGCAAGCATAGAATTGTGTTGGTAAGATTAACTTTCACCATTGACTTTTAATATGTCTAAAACTTCTTACAATTACAGTTTGCTAAATAGGAAGTGTGTACCGTACAAATATTCCAAGGTTTGTAATCTGGAGTTTAAAAGATTTGAGACACACAGTTGATAATTCTGCTGACTCTAATATTGAGCACAATTATATTTCCTAAAACATACAATACATTATACGAACAAAATTAGGATATGGTCCATTCATAAGTATGGAAGTTACGTGCAGTTAAACATAGAACCTATCAGCACGCGTAGAATCACGTTGGCAACATTGCCATGTCTGGGTTCCTCAAAATTATTCTGGAATATTATGTTCTACAAATTTGCCAAAATTAGACCTGTCAGCAGATGTCAAATCATATTAGTAGCGACGTTATGTAGGGGCTCCTGAAATTTGATCTAATATGCTACTATCTATATGTGTAGCGATTTACGATCAGTTCCACTGAAAAACTTCTGAGATATCCAACATAGAGCTCAAATTTCAAATATGATTCTTTAGCTGTTTGTAGCACTTCAAAATATGGCCTAGATATGCTGGTATAGATCTTTACTCGTACCTAATTTGGTTTTGATAGCTGCGGCCGTCTAGGAATTGATACGGGTGGGGGGTGGGGGGGAGGACCCAGACAGAAAGATCAACAGATTGAAGGGCAGACAGACTGGCAGGCAGGCAGACAGACACATCTGCCCGGGTGATCTCATAAGACTACTTTTTCATATCTTACTGAAAATATTAAAAGTAGGCGAATAAAACTAATAATGTATCATATTAATGACAGCACAGCTATTGCAGTCAGGTGTGAGAATTCGTCAATGCCAGATGTTCGGCGATATTACGTACAGTATATGAAGCTTCTACACGCTATTGGTATTGTAATACCGTGTAATGGTGGTCCAGGGGAGAGCATGCTTGACATTTGATCATGTTATCAATTTTACGAGGTTCAAATCCCACCTCACCAGGTTTAATTTATCTGCCAATTTTTCTTTAATTTGTAAGCTTGTTGTTTCATTACAACCTGATTATAATGTACAAATTTCCATCCTCGTTTTTATATAAGGAATTATTTGTGTACCGTACCCTGGGTTTACCACAGATATATATTGTTTGATGATGATAATAATTGTTGTTTTAAGGGGCCTAACATCTAGGTTATCGGCCCCATGTATTATTTGAAGTAGGCACTAGAACATAGGCATTTTATCTCCATAAATGTTCCACTTTCTTCCGTCCACGGCGCTCCAGCTATCAAGTAGCTTTAGTCATAATTTCCAAAGCAGTTTCATGTTAAAATAGACTAAAATACATTTTCCGTGTACGTTCCTACAAGGTTTGGTTTGCATCAAATAACGAATAAATACAGTAATTACACACATGCAAGTACTGTAAGCTAACTTTGTTAATTTGGATTTCACCTTCATATTATTTTATTCTAAGAACTAACCGATCAATTTAGTATGCCAACGAAGACCAAGCATACCTGTTGAATTTCCACTTTTATCCGCCTACTGCTCTTCGGTTATCAAAAGGTCATATTCATAAATTACGAAGTGGAGGATATGCTCATCCTGGTTTACAAACAGTTTCCATTATACCGTAGTGTAAACACGGTTTTCAGAAAAAGTTTATGAATCATGTCCGAATATCAATCTATCAATGCGTATAAATATGATTCGCTTTGTGCTCAATTTCAATTAAATACGTTTCCAAAAACTATTTGCTCTTTTCCTTTTCATGGCATTTTTGTTCTCACTTCATTGGTCTTTGTATAAATTTCGAAAGATTCGCACGGGCTCACTAGTAAATTTCTAATATTCCCTTGCCTCCTCTGATAGCAGTTTATGGTATTATTATTTTAATTTAGCGTATAACCTTTAGTGCCGGGGGTGTCCGAGGATATGTTCGGCTCGGCAGAGGCTGTAGCTGCTTCAAGCGGACACACATGGGGTGAGCCACAAGTTCCGTTCAATTTCAAGTAGTTCCAACTTTCGCTAAAAAATGACACTGACACCAAGTGGTAAACGTTGGAACTTTGATTGAGCGTTTCAAGGAAATCCAACCTAGAAATTTAGCTTCACACTTGTTTAGTTAGTGGAAGGATCTTTTACATGCCATAAATATATGACAAGGGACCGCCGGCTTTTCTTCCCCTCAGAAGGAAAGCATACTGAAGGAAATTAACGCTCTTAAAAAATCCGACGACTTCGGCTGGGATTGAATCCGCGATCTTGGGCACAGCAGCTCAGCATGCTACAAACTACGCTACCAAATTGTAATACGCCAAGTCTAGAAGTGGCGATAGGTATATTCTGCCAGTGGTATATTCCACAGGCATGTCTAATCTAGGCATACTAAATACGATGTGTAACATCTGACATAGAAGAAACCTCACGTCAAATTATTGATACACCGGTATTTTGTATTATTATTGGCACAAATATTAATCTATTGTAAGAGGGAGTGTTTTACAGATATTGTAGTTTATAATACGGAACTCATTTTATTAGATGATTTGTAGCTTCTACCAGCACTAGCCTAAATAAAGAAAACGATATGGATCACCTAGATTAATAGACTTGACAGCGCTCATTACCTTAAATTCCTTATAAATAGGCCAACTTGCGAGTAAATGCAATGTGCGCAGCAGTAGATCATGAAAGGCTTGCCCAGTTCCCGGACCTCTTGATTCACAGACCAACAAGTAATGTCATACGGATTCTGTTAAAGTGAGTCATATTGATATGATAAATATCGTTTAAAATCATAATCTGGTAGCAAAAATATCTGTCCCGTCCGGGATTCGAACCCGTGATCTCTAGATTCAAGTCAGGGTCGCTAACTCTACGGCTATTTCGAGCACGCAAATGTAATGCACAAAACGGTGACTTATTTCCACGTTCCAATAATAATGCATTACGGAATTAAGTTTCATTTATATTTTGCTTGTTTCGATAATGTTCCTGCGTGAAATTGAGTTAAAATGCCTTATGAATAGACCCTCTTGTGAGTAAAGGGACTCTATTCAGCAATAGTACATGAAGGCTTGCCTAGTTCCTGTATAACATGTGCTTCAATAAGTTGACACCAGAGTTCGCATGAGCGTTTACCGTCAGAAATTGTATCAATTTTGAACACCGCACGCTCATTGTTTCCTGGATCTTACTACTGCCAGCTGGATTGATCCATCCAGCTGGCAGTGCGTGTTACACACTTCCGTTCGATCCACCACTGCCAGCTGGATCGTTCCGATCCAATTCCGTCCCATTTTTCAAAATCACTCCCACAGAAATATCCATCAACCGAGTGGAAAGATGTTACACATCAATAATGAGTATTCTGTATACACGTTTCGTTGTTTCCTTATATGGTCGGTACATAAATACATTTTAAATGAGACGGCGTCATAGTCTTTGGTGATTTGTTGAGTCGCCCAACCCAAGGGTCTTAAGTTGTATTCACGTTTCTTGCCTAGAAATGTGTTACTTTTCTGAGGCTTGGGATGGGATCACTTAGCTCCATGATCTACCGAATTTTTTTACACAGCAGAAAATAGGTACATATTAACAGCACAATAGGATTAAAACATTAAAACATCTTGGTGAATCGATTTTTTTAAATTTCGTGCTGTGTTGTTTTCTCCTCTAATCACGAATTAAATTTTATTATAATTTTGAGGTGAAGAATAGTTTGTATCGTTCAAAGTTCTGTATGAAATGTATTTGCTTATGTCTCTGATTAAACAAATGGGGGAGCTTAGATTGCTCTCTTTACTTTCTTTTTGATGGCTATGAACCCCTGTGGCATTGAGGCCACTTACCCTTGACTGAAAGACCAACTAGGCTAGAATCCCATCGTGGGCCATCTTTGTGTGGGTTCGTTATTTCGTGGATTCGAATTCCAACTCCAGCAAATGTTCGACTGGTCTTGAAGGTACAACTTGCCCTGAGTATCGTCGTTCACGGGAATATTCCAATGTAACACGGTAAATGCTTTGAGTGATTTCAGGATCAATTAATATAAAAATGTAATAAATATAATTATGAAGAATTCGTTTAGGTGACATAGCTGCATAGAAGTTACACAATCGTATCGGAAACCGAGTTACACAATCACATACCCATTGTTGAATTTTCGTAACCATTCTACGACCTCATTCTATCGTACATCGTAACATTTATCTTCACATTGATCGATACTTGGGAGGTATTTATAAACAAATTTGCTTCTAAAGTACTCGCATAGTATCGTAGATGTTTACGTAGTCGTAGAATTCCACTGACATGTCAAATCTGAGCATACTAAATAAGAACAAGATGTTCGGTAAAGAACATATGTACTTTCTCCTAAATGCATGGCTATAGTTATAACTTTTTGTCCTTTTCCAGGAGTATAATTGAATGTTGGTTGTAGTAGCTTGTTAGAATACTACGTCCTATACGGATATTTAATTTGATTGATTGAATTCTCACCTGAATTATTTATACACACACTAATTCAGCCATCACAATAACACAGGTTATCAGACACAATTCAATAGTCACCCAAGTACACGGAGTTAAATGACCATGATGCCAATGCATCTCAAATGAATCAAGACATCACAGCTTTCTACCAAAATCTTTCGTTGTATAAATGTACGCACACTAGTAAGCCTACATACATCACAGTGACACAGGTCATCAGACAACCTCTACTCACACCCAAGTACATGCCGCTAAACCCCTAAAGAATCAACAACAAAATCAACAACCACAATAGACTCTACCGTGGATCAAGGAATTTTATCCGCTGTAGTCGAGTGTTGAATTATGTTGTGTTATAAGTATATATATAATATTTTTGATTGCCAATACACTCTATATAATATGCTTAACATTATAACATGTGAGTAGTTATAAATTAATAAATACAAAAAAAAAATAAGTTAAAAAATTTGAACCTGCAGGAATTTGAACCACAAACCCCCAGACTATGAGTTAGATTACTGCCATTACGCTACGGATGCGCTACAATAATGCACGGTAAACAAATGGTTTAGTATAACTGTATCATATTTTGTGTTGATATCAACGATTTCATTAGTGTTTTTGGCGTTTCTATAAACCATTAGATATTAAATATGTATTTTTTTCAGTATATTCCTAAAAGGATATACACTTACGAAGTTAGGCAAATATATGGATTTAGGAGAAAATAATTGCGGCCATTGAACCCGACGGGACGGCACGTACAAGTACGATACAGCACGGTCATCCTGAGCTGTTAGCCACTACTGCAGTTACATATTTTAAAATGCTAATATCCTACCGGTCACCTCCATGAGGACATTTAAACCTCCCTATGTAGGATGATCGTATTTAGTGAGGCCAGGCCTTGTTGAATCATAAGTTACGGTTTGGCTATAATACTTGCATGATCCATACATCCGCCATATTGAAACTATTTGATGACTTTGTAGTTTAAGCAAAAGACGCTTCTCACATCAAGGTATATTGTTGCAAAATTTTGTAGAGATCGAATGATCAGGTTAGCCGTAATTTGATTTAAGCTCAGAACATTTGGGTGGGCACCATTTCTTTTCTGTTATTTTGGCAGCAATATACAACATGACACTGAGTTGCCCCTTGCTAGTGCTACCTCTGTACCAAGGGTGGTTCGATTTGGTTTTGTTGTGTTTGAATTGATAAGGGGAATCGATTTGCACACATACACGGACGCCATCTGCAAACTAATGGGCTGATGACATTGTAGTTTGGTCAATAGATGCTTCCCACATGAAGGTATGTTGTTACAAAATTTAATAGAGATAAGATGATTAGGTATGTCGTAATTTGATGTAAGCTTTGAACATTTGGGTGGCCGCCGTTACGTTTCCGTCAAGATGGCGGCGGTATAAAACATGACACTGAGGTGCCCTTTGCTAGTGCTACTTCTGTTTCAAATTTCGTTCAATTCGGTTTCACCATGTTTGAATTGATAGTGGGGGACAGGCATGTAGAGTACACACACATACACACACACATACACACACACAGACACACAGGCAGACACACAATGTTTGGCCTTATGTTCATCTCATAAGTCTACTTTCATTTTTTGTAAAATTCGAAATTAGGCTAAAAAATAATGAGTATACACGTTTCGTTGTTTCCTTGTATGGTTGGTACATAAATAAATTTTAAATTAGATGACGTCATAGTCTTTGGTGGTTTATTTAGTCGCCCTACCTAAGGGTCGTAAGTTGTATTCACGTTTCTTGAATAGAAATGCATGACTTTTCTGAAGCTTGGGATGGGATCACTTAGCTCCATGAAAAATTATGAAAACATGTGCGTTCTGTTCCCATCCCCGCCATCCTTGAATTTACTCCCACTTCTTCAGGTAGTATATACTACCTCCTTCACAATGTACTTGTACCTTAATCCAGACACTACAATAACACAGCTTATTGGGCAGATTCCGTACACATCCAAGTCTAAAAGGGCAACCTGAAAGAATCCAATTAATAAAACAGCAAATGTATATTAAAGCTTAGTTTTAAAAAGCGTATCTTAATTCAAGTACAAGTAAAACCTCTTATATCTCAAGCCAATGAATAGAACGCAGTACCAGGTAAAGGAGGTAAAATTATACTTGCCCTGAGTATCGCCTATCACGGGAATATTGCAATGTAACCCGGGAAATGCTCTGAGTGTGTTGAGGATCAATTAATATAAACATTTAGTTTAACTGTCGGTTTTATTTGCATCTAAGTACTGTTTATTTTTATGTATTCATATTTTAGGAGTGTATCTTTCGTTGAAAGAAAGACATTATGGGGAAATTACAGCAGGCTGCAACCTGATATAATGCCTTCTTCTACCTCGCCTGTTTCCACATAGCAAAATGCTAATGAATGTTCTTATAGTTAAACCGTGCTCACTATATTAAGTGTAAATATTTTAACTTCATACTTTTAACCAGAACTAAATGTCAAACGAAAACGAATCGCTTGGACAAACACGTTGGAAGTAAATTAATATACAGAGTGGTCCACCAGCGCCTTATTTTTTTTTTTCGAGGAAGGCAACCCAACTAACGCTTATATCATAGTCATCCTAAAAACATAAGTACCTGCTCCTTTACGACCTTAGTACAACTTTACCGTTGAGTACATGCTCGCGAATATAGTAGAAATCAATAGTGGCAGTGTTATTTCAATGACCTCAAATATAATGCATGATTCAAACGATCACAGCTCCGATAACGCCACCTTACGTTTGGACAGGAAGTGTCTACGAATAGATTCAATACATGCCAGCGATACAACTTGGTTCTCGATAGCTATGGTGGCTAAATCAAAAATTGCAAGAATTGCTAGAGTAGCGTCAGCGAAGTCGCATTGTAGTAGGTTTGAACCTCGAACTAGTATATTTCTTTTTGCTTAATGTCGTTTATTGTGGATGTATTATGGACGCATATCAATCTGTTCCAACGAGTGATTTTTTATTTGGTCCTGAAAAGGACCGTACTTGTCCGATGGCACGTAGCCAGATTAGACGACGACATATTGATCTGTAAAACGAAAGCAAGGTGTCCTGTATATTCATGGTAGGAAGTGTTCGAAATTTTGACCACCTTGGTTTAAAGGAAAACTCAGACTCACTCAGACGACCCACACAGCAAATAAATACGTCAGACCAAAACTATAATTTCTTTCAACGGCGTCTGTGCGAAAAGCGCTTGCTATACACATACAGTAATAGTTAGTTAGTGGGGTTTTAAGAGGCGGAACTACGAGGTCATCTGCCCCAAACATACAGTACATACAAATAATTATAATGTTATTGGTTTTACGTCTCTTTTAAATACTCTGGCTTTAAGAGACGCTGGGGTGCCAGAATTTGGCTCCGAAGGGGATCTTTAACGTGCCAGTAAATCTACTGACACGGCTCCCTCGCATTTGCGCACCCTCAGTGCCAGCTGACTGCGCCAAGAAACGAAACTGCAACCTTGGGCACAACAAGAGAGAACGTTACCGCTGAGCCAAGCAGGAAGGCAGTAAATAGAGAACGTGTCATATTATTATTATTATTATTGTTATTCTGGGATAAATATTGAACTATTAAAATTCTAATAATCACGAATAGAGTCACCTCCGTTGCCTAGTGGTCAGCGTGATTAGCTGCCACCCCGGATGTCCTGGGTACGATTTCCGGCTCTGCCACGAAATTTGAAAAGTGGTATGAGGACTGGAACGAGCTCTACTCAGCCTCGGATGGTACAAATGAGTAGAGCGGGTTTGATTCCCACCTCAGTCATCCTCGACGTGGTTTTCCGTGGTTTCCCACTTCGTCTTCGGGAAAAAGCTGGGATGGTACTGTACCCGTAAATTCGGGAAGATGCCTGCTGGGAATCCAAAGCAAAAGCTTGTTTATTTCTTAATGATCTCCGGCTAAAAATCCATCAGAAATTGCTCCAACGAGGTCTTCGGGAACTTACACAGTATTGATCAATGGTATCGTGAACATACAACAAAATACACTGGCTCAGAAGCACACCTACCTTAGTTTCTCGGGGACTCTGCAGGAACTTAGCTCCAACCTAAAAAATGGATTCACGATACCACTGTTTCCATTATATTTAAAATAAATCATTCAAATACAACAACGAAAAATGAACTGAGTAAATTTATTATTACAATGGTAAACTATAACTAATATAAACAATAATTAACAATAATTAATTAATAAATTAATTACGCACATTCATACCCACTTCTCTACTACAACAAATACACTATTGAATTTACTATGCTGTCAGTTAAATAGAAAACATTTTGACTGGCCTGAGCCTACTAGAAATATTTAAAACGTTTGAGACAATTACTTGCATGCCAAATATTCTTGAAGAGCTATAAAAAACGGCACGCTTCTCGTAACACATCTGGCCGCGCGCACTCATTCAAAGAATGACACACATACTTGATCAGCCGTGAGGTCGTCTTGCTTACGAAGGCGGTGGACCGCTAACAACTGTCCACATTATATAATAGACTGGCCTTGGAATATCTCACGGGAATACACATCCCCCCATTTACTGTGACCGCGCTGTCTAGCGAACATTCACCGTCTTTAAATTGTACATTTTCTCTATATAAAACTCTTCATATCTCAAGCACTTTTCAAACAATCACTCTCAGATCTTAACACTAGCATTCATACACTCCCTCTCGACATTCATGACTGCCGGAGTTTTTCAAACATATTGAACAACTTTAAAAGCCCTCATTCTAAAAACATTCAATCAGAAATACACTATAATTCAGAAAACATCGAACAAATAATTATTACAAAATTATTTGCCTAAATAAATAATTGCGAAAATATTTTCAAAAACTGAATCGTTATGTTGAACGTTATAAAATAGGGTCGTATCTCTCTTTCAACAATTACACTTTTCTTTCTTCTATAGACAATGTGATCTTCACATATACTTCCTTAAACATTTATCAATGTTTTTATACTGCACACACTTTGCCGTAATTAGTTTTAAAGACAATATCAGTCAAATGCACTCAACCACCAAAGGTCAGTTGCACGTAAATACTCAACTCCGGGTTAATAAAAGTTAATAAAGGTATTAATGAACATATGTAGACAATTACTTTCTCTAATTATTTTCCGCTTATCAACGCTCTTGCCATCACTGCTAAAGTCGTAGATTTACATGTATGGGAGTTCTCAACACAATGACTCCTTTTCTATTAATGCCTTGTTCTCACCGAAAGAAGTATACTTCAGTAACTTACCTCCAATGCGGTAAAACCTTCGCATGAGTACACACATCTCTCCACATTACCTCATATATCCACAGTATATGGTATTAAAATCACATCCACTATGTTGGACAATTCCTAGCACAATCATTGTTTCCAACATCTCTTCTGTAGGAATTTCATTTAAATTACTGGCATTATCTTTCGCATTGTATCACTCAATCGCTTGCATATTGAACTCTTCCTTCAGTTCTCAAAAGAAACTTCCTTTAAATAAAGAACGACCTTAGACAAGTCGTGTAGGACCTCCATAAGTTTACTTCACAAAAAAGATACTTAATTATCCACTGTATTGTTACATATACAATTAATTAAAAAAATACTGTTTCGTCCACCTTTCTGATCTAGCTTTAAATGCAATTTCAGCTCCAGAATACGACGTGACACCACATATAGTGTATAAATAACAACATATGTTATTTATCATGTCCGTTAGAATTCAACATTGACTAGGGTAAACCAGTTTCGAATGCCTGTCGTAAGATAAAACTTATCTTGTATCAAGTTTTATTTCCTAATACATTTAAATGATTAAAGCTCTTGGCTTTCCCAAATAAAGTAAGGATTGTGAATTCCGCAATGTGTCTCCATTCGATACACCGAATGTCTATGAGTATATGACTTATATCATATCCTGGCGAATATTTCTTGTCAGAGCGACGTAATGTTCATAGTAATAATTATGATGATATAACAATATCATTCGTGGTTTCTTCTGCTCTTGATGATTTCTTAACAATGAGGTACCCAAATTAAATTACTTAAAACGAATTTAATTGGCATCCGCGACTAAATGTCTACAGCCTTAACTTGAAATAAAATTCAAAACGCTGAAAGTTAAAATGACTGGTCTTAAATAAGGAATACTGATTCCTTAAACAAACAAATATATCCGTTCAGAAACTGATCCGTAGAATAAAAGTAAAAATAATGAAAGACGATCATCTCAAATGATCTTGTAGAATAAAATCTGGAGTAAAACGTTGGCTCAGAATGTCACTAAATAGCTCTCAATATAAAGTAAAATCACTGCTACCTTATCAGACGATATCTAGAAGATCAATTTAAGTATTTGGGAAAATACTTAGACGTTCCTCAATCCAAGATACTGAGTTGGATGTCAGTTCGTTTCCTCGGACCAGCGACCTCGGATAAGGACAGACGTTTCCTCTCCGGTAATCACCAACCTCCGTTTGGCCTCGAACGACATTCTTCTGGCATAATTCTTCTGGGTTGCCGGGACTCTTCCTGGGCATCTTGACAAATCTTATTATGTTTTATCTTCTTTCTCCGCCATAGATACAGTTCAGTGTCATCGTAGAGAAATTATCGTAGAAATATTCATATAGATGGTTAACGAAATATTTCTAGAGCTCGTAGTTGTTATACGAAGTACGTCCAGAAAGTAAATTCCGTTTGGTAATAACATTAAATTGTGTACAGATACAGAAACATTATTTATTGCACAACATTCTACAACCCTTAAACTACGTTTCCACATAACTGCCGAAATGTTGCAAGCATTTGTCGTAGCGTGGCAAGAGTTTTAGTACCTTCTTCATAGACGTGTGCCGCCTGAGTCTTCAAATAGTTGCACGTTCCGCTGCAGCGCAGTTCCGCATATGCGCGGTAGACCCTCTGTATCAAGGAGAAGAAACAAGCGCCATTTGGAGAGCGCTGTCAGCCACGTACGCGTTGTTGTGCTTATTTACTCGTGCAATGTCGTTGTTCATTGAAAATCCCGCCGCTTGTGATATCAGATCTGTGATTCGTTTTCTGAATGCTAGGAAAGTGAAACCAATTGAAATTTATCGGCAAATTTGCGAAGTGTATGGACAAAATGCGATGAGGGATTCAATGGTAAGAAGATGGGTCCGACAGTTCAATGAAGGACGTGGTGAAGTGCACGACGAAGAACAAAGTGGGCGTCCATCTTAGGTTACAGAAGAACTGGTTCACGCGATTAATGACAAGATCCGGGAAAACCGCAGGTTTACAATTAGTGCTCTCGCTATGGAATTTCCCCAAATCTCACGATCATTAATTCATGAAATTGTTACTGAAAAACTGAACATTCGTAAACTTTTCCGACGGTGGGTACCAAAGATTCTTACGGAGCAACACAAAACAAAACGGATGGGTAGTGCACTTCAGTTTTTGACCCGTTACAATGAAGGCGGCGAAGAACTTCTGACACAGATAGTCACAGGAGATGAAACTTGGGTTTCTTACGACACCCCTGAAAGTAAGCGGCAATCAATGGAATGGAGGCACACTTCATCCCCAGCAAAGGTTAAGCCGAAACAAATCTTGACACTTCGGAAATTGATGTGCACAGTGTTCTGGGACTGGAAAGGCATCTTACTCATTGATTTCTTACCGCGTGGTCAAACAATCAACGCAGATGCTTACTGCGAGACACTTAGGAAATTGCGTCGCGCAATACAGAATAAGCGCCGAGGGTTGCTGTCAAAAGGTGTTGTTTTTCTTCACGACAACGCATGACCACACACTGAAAATGTGACGAAAAACCTCTTACAGGGATTTGGCTGGGACGTGTTTGATTCTCCTCCGTACAGCCCTGACCTCGCACCTAGTGACTTTCATCTGTTCACACATCTCAATTCTTTCCTTGGCGGTCAACACTTCAACAATGACGACGAGCTGAAAGAAGATGTTTCCAACTGGTTGAAGACACAGGCGGCAAACTTCTATGAAGAAGGTATCCAAAAACTTGTGCCACGCTATGACAAATGCCTGCAAAAGTTCGGCATTTATGTGGAAAAGTAGTTTAAGAGATGAAGAATGTTGTGCAATAAATAATTTTTCTGTGTCTGCACACAATTTAATTGTATTACCAAACGGAACTTACTTTTTGGACGTGCCTCGTGTAAAGTTCGTCTAATGACGTGAATGCACAAGACGTAAGAGTACATAATGTCTACATTCTGAAGAATTCTGGTTAACGAAGCTCCATGTTGCATCTAAATCTCTGGTTCAAATATGTCCCTCACGCATAACGTTCTTATCTTATCATCTTAACATCGAGATAAATTTCGAACAACAAGTCCCGATGAATATTAGCAGTCATAGTGAAATTGTTTATATACTGCTCCAATGTGTAAGTAAATACACTGTTACTCACTTGGTTTGTGTTGCTGCTGTCTCGTTTCAACTAAAATGCTATTAGCTTAGGCGTCCGACACTTTTCTATGTCAGTTTTAAAAAGTCTATAACTTCGAAACAATACAGCGACGCTTAAATTTCAGTAAATACTAGAATACAGTTTGATTATTGGCCGAAGTCTATACTCAAATACTAATGAGTTAATGCAATATCAAAAACTTGCAAACTTCGCCTAGTTTCAGAGCTCGGGATCTCCTATAGCTTCCCGGCTGTCTCCACGAGTGGTCTCACTACCGTACTCAGATAACTTTCGGGATCTCGGTTAACCCGGTAAACACATCTACATTCTTCAAAGTCTGTAGGATAAAGAACCTCGATGCTCCAAGTCGTAATTTTGGCGGCCATTTCTGACTCCCTCCATAAATATAGCGCGCACTTTAACAATGCTTATTACTGCGTAATTGGACCTTTCAGCTCCTTTTAAAGTCTCTGTAATATTTTCCTTTAATATTCTCCTCATTACCAATGAATAAAATATCCATCTTGTGGCCTTAATGCATAAATTCTCCAAATAATATAGTTGAAGGTATTCCCGTCTTCCATAAGAGCTCTCCCCATTGGCTGGGGGCTTATGTCCAATGCCATAAATTATAACAATAATTATAGTATTCCTTAGCAAATTCACTGTTGCTAGGTCGATTTCAACGTTCTAGAAGCCACTATTGAGAAACATATCACGTGATCGGAATCTCCCTGCCTTGCTCTCCTCGCTAACACGACAGGTTTGCGTCAAGTTCCAGCATTTATATTGCCATGTTAAACTTTATCATGGGCTTGGAAAATATTCTCATTTAAGTTCCAAATAATTCATTTTTCGGGGGCGGTACCTACCTTAAGGCCACGGCCGCCTCCTTCCCTCTTCCTTGCCTACCCTCCCGATCTTCCCCTCCCTTCCCATCCCTCATGAGGTTCCTGTTAGCTTTGCAGGTGAGGCCGCCTGGGCGAAGTGCTGATCTCATCTCCCCAGTTGTATCCCGCTCTGACCAGATGTTTCAAGCTCCAGGATTCTGCCCGTAGAAGCGGCAATGGTGGGATCCCTCGCAGAGTCCGTGGGAAAACCCAACCTGGAGGGTAAAATCGACTAAAAAGATTATCACGAATAGTATCCATCCATGGTTTTGAAGAGTATTTAGGGAAAATAACCATTTAAATGAGACGAGAAAACAACTTTCACTACCGTCTTCGTAGATAATGTGAACAAATACATGTTGAAATCAAGCTGTACGAGGTAGGGAGGGTATAATAAAATAGTTAAAAAGAATTTAAAATTTCCACCGTCTTGAACCCGGGATCTTCAAAGCTGCGAGCGGGCATGATACCACTCGCATACTTTTCCAGCTCACTCTGAATGTTTTTGTTGTGCTTCTTATTAACGCGTATGGTAAAATATTCAATTATTACAGTTAGATCTTAAATATTGATTGGAATTCATTCAATCAGTACCTGGCATGTTTTCTAATTTACTTAAAGCAAGTTTCGCGACATCTTTGCCTTTATATGGCGAATGAACTGCAAATAATGCCCTCAAACGACAGCCCTTCGCTATGTTTTATTTCATACAACTTTGCGTACAGAAAGCTGGCTTCTGATACACTTCCGTCATACAAGCAGGTGTACTGACGAACAGAACAGAATCATACAGGATTTTCTACCAGCGATCACAACGGCTTCCTTGCCAGCGAGTGTTGTGTGATACGGGCCTAAATATATGCTAAGACTTTCTGTTAAAATTTAATAACAAAATAATACCAAGGGAAATTATATGGAATACGTATACTTCGATTCAAGCACTGGCGATCAGAATATCCTCCGAAATGTTGTTGTTTAGTTTCATTTGAGGGGCTAGAACATCGCAGTCATTTAGCCCCGTGTACTTGTGTGTGTGTGTGTAGAATTTGTCCGATAACCTGAGTTATTGCGGACTTGTAATAATGTGTGTATTTGCAGTTAAGGATTGGGAAGGAGGCAGCCGTGGCCTTAAGAGAGAAACCGTCCTGGAATTTCGCCGGAGTAGAAGTGGGAAACCACGGAAAACCACTTCCAGGGTGGTTGATGTCGGAATCGAACCCACCTCTTCTCATAATTGCTTCACGAGGTTGAGTGTACCCAATTTCAGTCCTCAGACGAGTATTAAATATCTTGGCAGAGCTGGGAATCGAACCCGGACCTCTGGAGCGACACTTCAATATGTTATGTTAATATCCATGCCAGTTTTTTATTTTATGTCATTGGGGATCACGTGGCATAACGTACCAATTCGATCGTATTCTCCTTATAAATCAGCAAAATTCAACGTATTCTTCTCAAAAATACATCGTAAAGGTAAAAATAAATGTGGCAATGTGTTTACAGCCCCACTAAAATGAGGTGGGGGCTTTCGTTCAAAAAAGTATGCCTACCGCTGGATACGAAGCACTACTCTTCCCGTTCGCGCCCACCAAGTACGGCCAGGCTTTAACCGACTCAGCCACAAACGCATTGTAGGTACCACGCGCTAAACGTGCAGTACTTACTGAGGCCGTCCCACCTCAAATGTTTAAGTTCATGTCAAAGTCTTTAATCAAGGTTTAGGGTGTTGGTTTAACTTTCTACTAATACAGATCACATGGTGTAAGCTATTAATTCGTTCGTATTACGTGTATGTGAGTTATTTCAAGGAGCAATAAGTCATATGTTAGTAGAATGGGCCATAGTATTTGGCGGGGAAAAGTTTACGGTCGATTTTTCTTTGCTAGACCCATGGCCCAATTACACTGCCGTCACACAGTCAGATCGCATAGCAATATCGACCATCGGGAGAAATGCAATGTTAGTTGGGTTTCATAAAACTGAATTATAGGGGCTGGTGGACCACACTGTATAATATCACATTAAAATTGGATTTGATGAATAGCCTCTTTTTAGCTAGACTAGTTTGGAAGGTAAGATGAGGATGCCATTTAAACTTGAATCCGAGTCCTCATCTTATTTTGGACTGGTGTTTTAACCATTACTCGAAGGTGGTCATGCGCTTTGACGTCCCAATTTTAGTCACGGTATTTGCAGATGGCTTGCTATCAATGTTAAATAGGAGGACGAAGTGTCCTTGAGTTTTCCAGAATGACTTCTAGAATGCTTTATTGAACTGTCAAAATTAGTGATATACCTATTATTACATTTGACACGGTCTTACATGATTGCCTCTCCTGAGGTAGACTAGACTTAAATTGATGTGCTGAAAGTATGAACGTCTTGGACAGTAGCCTATTTGGATAGTGCTTTGGGTTAGTCACATCCTACATGTGCACCGATATTCCAGCGTCCATCAACAGTGAGAGAGCACATGTGTTCTTCTGTCCCCAGGATGCCGTCTGTCTACCTGCGAAGAATTTTACTACGGGTTCTTAACTGAACAAGTCATGGAGCATGAAGTCACGTTTAAATTAATGTTTGAGTCATAGTCCTCAAATACATTTCATCCTGTCTTAAAGATTTATTTTGTAACTAAGAACCCTTTCCTTGCCAGAAAACGTAGCGATAGAGTTTATAAAATACCCTTGTCTGTTTTTTTACGGCAGTAGCACCCCTCACTAAAGCGCTGCCCTAGGTATTAAAGCCAACATATCTGCTAATTCGGAAGACGTGGATTCGAACCCCACCGTTGGACGTCCATGAAATAGATTTCCATGGATTCCCATGTATATGCCCAGGCAAATGACGGGACGGTACCTTCTAATATGCCACTGATGCGTCCTTCCATATCCATGCCCAGTTTCATTCACGTTGTCTCATTTTATCTCTCAATAACTCCTCTCATGTCGTTGGCCTTAGAAAGTGCATTCAACCATAAAAT
The DNA here is from genome assembly GCA_946902985.2 of Meconema thalassinum. NCBI lineage: Eukaryota > Metazoa > Arthropoda > Insecta > Orthoptera > Tettigoniidae > Meconema > Meconema thalassinum. Next base: position 719,895,106 of record OX336389.2, read on the forward strand.
CCACCCATCACACAGACATTCTTTGTATCTCATCCCCAAACCCGTGGAAAAGGGAATACGATTAATAAGGGGTGGACATACTCTAGTCTTGGAGTTTTAGTTTAAAGCTGAGTTTTAATTTGTTACAGGATTATCTCCCCTTGAGTAACATCTAAAATACGCACTACGCTTGATAATGTACAATTTTCATTACAAACTTGCCCCCTGTTGACGGCTCAGAAGTTATAATCAAGTACGGTACGTTTCTAAATTGGCAACTTACTTCAAATGTTTAAAAAAATGAAGATGGCAGCTGTTTCATTTAGGGGTGGAACTTAGGTGTTGCTGCCATCGTTAACGCTTTGGAAGTGAAATCTGTCTTACAATCCGCGTTTGTTTCATGCCTGCTCTGGCATATTTCTTTGTGATACACTGGAAGTACAATTGGTGATACAAGTAGTCAGTCCAACTACCAACTTCCAGGAGTTGAGTGAGAAATCACGCGGTAACATTTCAAGAACATTTGACGGTTGCATTCAAATCCACAAACCTCCAAGGGTGGGTGCAAACATGGCTAGTGCTTAAAAACAATAGCAACAAATGGTCATTGCATGAAGGAATCGGTAAAGAATGAAACTTCAACCAACACAAAGAGCATGTCACAAAACACGTTATTACAAATTTATGGACGTTGGGTTCATTGTTTCACAGAAGATTCAAACTTGGAAAACGTTCTGAGTGACGCACACCATTGTCGAAGAAGTGTATTATACCATGAATTTTCTACGGTGCAGTTGACGTATTCTTTTTATATTATGCTGGAAAGAATGAGTGAAAGTGATTTAAGTTATTTTGTAACCGAATGAAAACTTCTATACCAAACTACTGCATGTGTTCCAACTTCGGAATTCAGGCACTTTTGAAATTGTAACGAACGCTTGTTTTATTCCTGAATGAAAAATGATTTGTTTCTGTAATATAATGATCGGATAACACAATGGCTTCAAACATATTAAAAACAGTCTGTTTATCTTTGCAATATACCTTAACACCCACTATGTCCTATATACGTAGATATTATTATAATTATTGATTTCCTTTATCAAACCTAAGCATCGCTACGGTACGAGCCAATACACATTTGCCTCTACGGATCCATACAATTTATTACTAAGCCTATAGGCCATGGACGTATTGATCACCAGTCATATATCATCTCTACGCTTGGTTGCTGCAAATCAGTCTGTTTTGTTTAGAGCCCCGTGACGCATGGTAGCACCAGCCTACCTGTGAAACAAGAGTAGCCTCTCCGTTTATCATTGCGCGAGCCATGCAAATGACGGCTCTCATTTTAAGGTTTGGAAGCGGCTTATAAACATTTGTTACTACTGAAGAAAAATGGCTCATACATTTTTGATAAGAATGTCATTCAGTCCAGAGGACCTATTGGTTCAAATACTCTATTAGAGTGACTTCTATGCATAAGATATAAACACATGATTTACATATATTGTGCCCGCTCGCCGAACGTTTAGGGGAGCCACCGGTTTCAAATGACCCTTCCGAGACCCTCTTCCAGTTAACACACAATTATAGGGGACAACACATTCATAGGCTGGTGTTGCACAAAAGTCTGCACTCGGGGGTATCGGGAATTGGTGAGGTTCGATTCATAACCAGCTCAGAGGAATGCATCGATAACAAAACTAAGCAAGAAAAGAGAGGTCAGTTTTATGTTAAAATCACGAATAAATTTTATTCAGAATAGATCCCTAGCCTAGCATGAGAGTTGCAAACGGCTAGTCCGATACTATTCTGCCCTGAAAGAAAATATATAAAAAAGTTCTAATCAAGATCTAAATGACTTTCATGGTCCTAATACAAAATTCGAAATAAGAACGAACGAGCTAAGAGTATGGCACGTAAGATCAGCCCTAAGCAATTACATCGAAGATGTCTACGGGAGGATCAAACATCAAAAGAATCTACTACAAACGAAAACAATTACTTGTTTACAAATACTAGAAACATTTACATTTAATAGCAAGGGAAAAAATTGTCCTATGCTATGATGGTGCCATCTCTAACATTTATCTTTAAATTTACGTGTTTAGCTAGTCCTAAATATCATTAATTAATAAACGAGACGCTTTTATTACAAAGAAAATCAAACTATGTGCACAACGTTGCTGAATAAAAAAGAGCTATGCTAATACAACACAAATGCATACAATAATTCAGCACTCCTATGGTTGTGCAATTGGCACTGCCTGCGTACTCGATTTGTTACTGTTTGTAAAAATTGGTCATAGTTTCAAAGTGTTAAGAAAATTAGAAAAATAGGAAAGCCTGCAAATGCGATGGTAATTAAACAATTACATCGACTCATATTGCTACCAATCCGATGTGTGTGCTACAGTTATCACATCACCAATTGGTTGTCGACTATTCATGTAAAATGTATCAAAATGTATCTAAAATAACTTAACAATAACTAAGTGTCGAACATTTGGTCCAGAAAATATTTCAATTGTAGTATTTATTATCTTCATTTAGGCTCAGGGGGAATTATGAGATTTGTTTGTTTTCACAAAATCCTATCTTTGATTATTAAAGCTTCACACAATTATTTATTCCTCACAGTATTGTTGTTCAGTTTATGGACCTTTAAATAGCGTTCAGTGTACTCAGGTAACGTGTGTATCCAACTAATGCATAATAACTTAATAGTTTAATAGACACCCTGTGTCTCCACCAATACTTCATTATTATTATTAGACACCCTGTGTCTCCACCAATACTTCAATATTATTAGACACCCTGTGTCTCACTCTTATAATTACGGATTCGTCAATCCTGGCAACATCGGTTTGGTACGACTGCAGTAGTTCGTTACCACCGGAATAACCACAATAACATGTCGGAGGTAGTAATCCACCATCACGACTCACTTCACTAATACAATAATAATGTTAATTACAATAAGTGTGGATCCCTGAATTATACACGTTTTAAATACTGGTCATAAAGGGTATGTGTGTTGAAAACACATTTTAACAACGCTTTGAATTAACATGAAGGCTCCTGATACAAACTAAAGTGTGAGATTGTGCGTTTATTAAATTGCCTTTACCCGGAATGAGGTCAAACCTATGTTCTCTGGTTACAAAATACGCTTCTTTCATTGCCAGTCTGGCTCCTCGTAAAGAAATAAACCTGTTTTCAAGTATTGATCTGGCCAAACAGATGTGAATAACGGAACTCTGCATTCCGATTACAATACTTGGAATTTCACAGCCTTCTAAATAAATGATGCACTGCCTAAGATCTAGTGTGCTGTGTAGTGGTTTGGCTTGTACCAATGTAACCTTGGCCTTGTTTTAATATCTGCCAAAACTAGTTTCTTTGTCATCAGCTTGACAAAATAAAAGTAAATAATAACTGTTCAGAAATGATACAAAATGAGAATTGAAAAATACTGCCTTCCTGGCGTTTATAAATTTATAACGAAACTGTAACATTCCACACGTTGTCTTATCTTAGCTACCTGCGTTTTGCACTTAAAATGAAACCATACTAAAATTAATATACTGTTTCCAACTCATTACAATTACGCTACTGATACATGATCTGACTTACAGATTGCAGCGACCCTCGTTCGAGACCCGCCATGAGGTGTTATAAGCGATCTCCTCTATGGTCTTAAATCATCACATCATCGTATCTGGCATCTTCCGTCATCAATTCCCTACGCATGGCTTAGTAATCCATTTCCATTGCGTGGTAGGGGTTATATTCCAAAGATAGACGTTTCAGTAGCTCCATAATGTTACCGTTGGTTATACAATTACACATTTTTAAAGTTACTTGCACTCACAGACTCTAAGGTGCGGTAATAAATTGCCCATTTTTTCACTCCGCCACTGGCGTTAAATTATCGCTTGTGCGATGCTCACTCGCAACTTTCACTAATTATTTATACAAAATTATAAACCAAAATAACTGCCCTTCCGGCAAAACATAAAATACAATTCTAGATTTCCATAGTTTATCAGTTTAACAGTTTATGATGCACTTAGGTTTGACCATGCGGTCGTAGAGTTTGCGTAACACGCTTCCATAGTTTCACCTCGTGAATCAAAAATATCTCACAGTTTAAATGTTAATAAATGTCTCCAATCACTAGATTATTAGATTATGCCCTGATGGCTGTCCATTCGAAAAATACACTCGGATTTTTCCATAGAACATGGGGTTCGTTCACGGAACGTGTCCTTACTCGTGCTTCAACATGCACATATATGTTGCTTCAACAAACGACAAGTAGGTACTGGCTTCACAAAGCATGGCGTTCACTCAGGACATGAGTTATCCGCGTAAAATGCCGGTTTCGCTGATCTTCTATGTATACCGTATTTTAAATAAGCAGAATTACGTGTATTAAATTATTGTTCATTTATGGGATGTCTAAAGTGCATAAAACTTTTATTATAAGCGATATTGCTTCGGCTTCTTCCCGCCGCTCGCAGGGTATGTTCAGTTACTCTTCAGCTTGGGTTTTGGTCTATATTAGCTGTGCAAACATGCGTCAACGGGCGCAATATACATAAACACATACATAAACACATACATATGTACACATATAATACAGTACATACATACATGTACATGTATTTATATACAATACTAGCTATACCTGGCATGCGTTGCAAAGCCAATCAAAGACAGATAGAAAGGAAGATAATAATGTTATTGGTTCTATGTCCCTCTTAACAAGTGCGGCATTTAGAGACGCCGGGGTGACGGAATTTTGGCCCGATGGGGGATCTTTAACGTGCCAGCAAATCTACTGACTTGGCCCCCTCTCATTTGCGCACTTTAATTTCCAACTGGCAGCGCCACGATTCGATCCTGCAACCTTGGTCCCAGCAGGCGAGAACGTTACCGCAGAGTCACGCAGCCAGCCCAAGAAAGAAAGAAAGAATGAAAGAATGAATGAAAGAAAGAAGGAAAGGAAGAATAAAAATGAGTGTTTAAATTGCAATTTCGTCTACTGAAGTGCCTTTGGATAAACAATGTTCTTTGTTTTTCTGTCTGGTGCGTATAGAATTAAATCGTAAGGATTTCCGACGCGTGAGCACGCCACATACAGCTGCCCATGTGAGCTTCTGTTGAAACTACCCGTGCGCCATCTAATGTAAAATGGATTTACTTATTTAGAAACAATGGTGGGGGTGTGCACAACAACTCACCTAAGTTTCATCGCAATTGGCGGACTTGTATATGAACGCTTACGGGACTCTTCTGAAACGATTCGCTGGCCAAGACTCATTTGTTGAAACTACTCGTGTGCTACCTACTACCAAATGTATTTTCTAATTCAGAAACCTTTGCGGCCGAGTGCACAACAACTCAACTAAATTGCATCGCAGTCAGATAAATGGCATATGAACGTATACAAGACTTTGTTGAAACGATTCGCGCACCGTCACTCATTTTTTTCAATCAACTCGTGCGCTACCTATTGATAAATGGATTTACTATGCCAGGAACTTTCCCTGGAGTGTACACAACAACTCACCCAAGATTCAACGCAATTGGTTGAATGGTATATGAACGCAATCGGGTCTTTTTTGAAACGATCGCTTGCCGTCACTTATTTGTTGAATCTACTCGTTCGCAACCTATCGTAAAACCCTTTCATGGAGTGTGCACAACAATTCACTAATGTTAAATCGCAATATGATGAATTGTATATGAACGCATATGGGACTTCAAACGATTCGCGCGCCGTCACTCATTTGTTGAATCTACTATTGCGCTACATATTGTAAAAAGGATTTACTAAGCAAGAAACCTTCCCCGGAATGCACACAACAACTCGCCCAAATTTCATCGCAATGGTATATGAACGCATAAGTGATTTGGAACGATTCGCGCGCCATGACAGTATTCGAACCGGCAGCCAAGCTTGAGTTCAGTTTTAGGCACTGCACTTTACCACTTAACTACACCAGCTGGTAAAAATAAAAATAAAACATAATCGGTGTGAAGAGACTGATATACAATCATACAGGCTTCATTGAGACATATGTATTATAGCTCTGCTGACATAGCATTTCACCTCGCGATAAATCAGTAAGCCATTGTCTTGCGGTGTCATAAGTAGGCTATACAGATTTGCAATTAGGCTACTGTGGGATTTATGGGTTCCTGTTATGTCCCTCACCCTTTTGTGTTACATAAATAATTTGTAGCTAGCAACCTTCCCTGGAGTGCACACAACAACTCACCCAAGTTGTATCGCAATCGGATGAATGGTATGTAAACTCATAGGGGACATACATACATACATACATACATACAAACTATCATGTAACATAGATTTTATACATATAGAAATGTGTGTATACACACATTTACAAATTACTGGCATTTAGCTTACATCACAGATAAGGCTAAATTGTTAACAACAATTTTTTTCGCACAATTACCCCTACATATTATACCTACCGGGCGCTGAACGGGTGATGTTTCGAGGTGTAAGAATGCTTTAGTTATTTAGTCTCTTTCAAGAAATAGTCACACCTTTTGTTGCCACCCCATTTTGCTCTTGTTCTGGTATCCATGGTACGATAAATAATAGAGTTTGTATTTAATAATGGTTCTTCGAGACGTGCATAGGTTATGATGAATGCATTTGCGTATCTAGTAACTCTAGTAACTAGTAACTTGGTTGGAATTAACGTATGGCCCATCTACTCTGTAATTGTTTTATTAGTTAAGATCCACTGTTGGGTGGCAAATGTAACAATTTTATAATTAGTACTTGTCCCACTTCGGCGTACAAATGTAATGTTGTTTACCTGGAGTAATGTGGATAAACCAAAATAACACTTCATAATGGGTGGGTGCCATCGGGTTCAATGCCATCTGATCACCGAAATAAACACATGATCACTTACCATTCTACCTCGGCTATGTAGACACTTCTTATCTCAGCCCGCAGGGAAACTAAGTTTCTAACCAGCGTAATATTTGCAATGAAAGTTATAGGTTCGTCTTATAGCTACTTCTAAGTGCCAAGTGGAAACACGGAGAATAATTTAAAGAATAAATTTTAATGATATTAAAAAGAATAACTATGCAAGGCAGTATGTTGGAAGAAATATTGAATTTACAGTTAACGTAGCGGCTAAAAACAAACGGATACGAAGTCATGACGTTTAGTTAATTTATCCCAGAAGCTAAATTAATTTAAATTTACTGTGCCCATAGAAAAGATTTACTAATAGAAAAACAGAGACAGGTGTACTGTTGAGAGAGCGCTCACCATTGATGCCTTCTCAATTTAATTTTGCTCGTGCCAAAGCAAATTTGTAGGCTCCTGCAGAATATCGCCGTCATCTTTCCTGCAGTATGAGATATTTGTAAAATTTCTGAGTTGACTGTGATGAAGTACTTACTTCAATAATCACATTTATGATGATAGCCTAAGACACAATTATCACCATTTATATGTCCCAACATATTTCTAACTTTAAACTGTACTTAAGAGCAGACATGCTCCACCATAGTCTCCTCTGAAGAAACGCAGATTGATAATGGAGAATAAAATAGTAATGCAGAATACAGAATGTAGAATAGAATGGAATGGCTCTCGACACTCGAGTAACGTCGTCTATACATTTTCTTCATCCCTCCTACCGCATACTTTACCCGTGACCGCCGACCAATCATATCTTGTGTTTTATCGTAGCCAACCACGGTGCTTGTAGCCATAATAATTTATCCAGTTCCTAGCACGAGGCTAGTTTCCCTTGTCCATGTGGATATGACCTCTGGTGAACTGTCTTTCAAGAAACGCGAGCTCTGTAGCGTCAGTCGTTGTCTCAACCTCCAAGAACATCCCACGCAGTGCGGCTCGGCCAAGTTTAACTTCAAATTGCAACACATCCCGTCTCCTTCTACCTGACTGAAAAGACTTCGTAATTGCTTGCTTCAACCCTCACGTTAAATTATTAAATATTGAAACGAAAATCTTTCATTAAGTCATACTCAAGTAAATTAAATATATATAGTTAAACAATCTTCTCCTTCCATATTAAACTGAAGCGAATTAAATAATCACAATTATCAGATAAAAACTTATGTGGGTGCCTATGATGTTTCCGAACGTTATGCCTGTCGATTAATAAAAATAATAATACATCTTTGACAATATTACATTCACCCTAGTACATCGTACGGTTTTACTACGTAAAATCGTTACGATTTACTAAAAGACACGTAAAATAAACAAAACAAAAACAAATAGCACGTTATATACAGTATATACACAACACTTCACAAAAGAACAGTATGTAAATTACCCTGCAATATACAAATCATCCTCTCCTCGACACATTATGTCAGTGTCCTTTCAATGTTCCGGCACATTGTACTTGTAAGGGTCTTTCTTATACTGCGGTATCGCCGCTAGTTAAAAAAACATATTTATACCCTGAAAAATAAACACATTTATATCACCTTATTTACTCAACCCACGAGCTTCTCTTGTATGGACAAAATTATGTCGCTTTATACGTTTATTTCCACATATAATATGTGACTTTCTTCACTCCCTTAGTGAATTAATAGGTGAGAATTCCTGGAGATTCACTCATTGTAAGTGTTATGTATGTACCACTTCTCCAGAATTCGACTGTGATGCGTCAGGCATCTCACACACGATTGCACTGTAACATTCGTTACCACACATCACACGTAAAACGAAAACGCTTACAGACCTCTTTACAACGTCCTCTGTAAAGGATTAACATAAAAAGAGCTACTGAATTAAAATACAAAATATAGAAATATCTATAATCCGACCTTATTTCTGTGCTTATCATGTAAACAAATGTTCCCATTAAATATGGGATGTGTCACACCACCTTCCGTGCCCACACCAGCAATCTCATATCTTCTCCAAGATCTTAGTACCGGACTCAAATTAGCCCATCTCTTTAAATGTATTCCTCATTCTTACAAACTACATCAAGTCAACAGCCTACTTGCTAAATGACCTAAATACACTGTATCCCGTTATCTCAGCTGTCTCTTATCGGATTGAGGCATACCAGCTGAACTGTCCCGTCTCACCAGACCTAATTACGTGTTCCCAGACACACACTTGAATACACGACTCTGATGTCACTTACCTGCCTCAGAATATATATCACTCATTCCGTAAACTTAAAAAAAAGAAAAAATTACCATACGTTACACGTCTGCTTACTGCACTCTCATTACCTCATATCCTTACGATATGTACCTCCTCGGGCTATTAATGTTGTACGTCTCATACAATCCCTCACCTCGTTCGTTCTCAAGGACATATGCAGTGTTGACAATCATCTTAGACACAAAAAACGGCCCAGAATAGAGTAAAAAGAACATACGCATGACATTCTCTACAGCAGGGGTTCCCAACCTGGGGGGCGCGCCCCCCTAGGGGGGGCGTGGGGCTTTATCAAGGGGGGGCGTGAAGAGATTTCCGAATTAAGTTCTTTTAACTCGAATATTAAAATTTTGTAAAATAAACAATTTTCGAATATCTCCAAGTGATTGTCGCACCAAGTCATTCGTTCAAAAGCACTGGTAATTGCCAACTGTCGGCACAAACCTCTGCGCAGCCGCGAGGTTGGAGGTGAAATAAGGAATTTCCTGTGTTTTAACGAGCAACATCATGCCAATTTTATCGTATCGTTGGCATATCCCTGTGATATCTTTGAAGCTTTGAACAGTTTGAAGTTAAAGCTCCAAGGCAAAAACTCCAACATTATGCATTTCTGGAAAAAATGCAGTTATGGAAACGCCGGCTTCAGTTGAACAGCTTCTCATCCTTTCACCGCCTTAATGAAATTTTGCCGGAAAATGAACGTGATCGTAATAAACTTAGGTGCAAATCCAATCACATTTGGATTCCCTGGCACAAGAATTAAACTTCTACTTTCCTGATATCTCATCGGAAGAATGGTCCTGGATGTTAACAAGAAATTAATTTACCATTGACATTGAAGCACTGCCAGCACAGCTTCAAGAAGAAGCCATAGATTTGAAGTGTGAATCAAAGCTAAAAGATGATTCTAAAATATTAGGACTGGGTGAGTTTTGGGTAAACTGCCTTGCAGTGTATCCTGTAATAGCCAAATTTGCACTTCGTGTCATTGTCCCATTTTCAAAGACATATTTATGAGAGTCAGGATTTTCAATGCTGAGTGTCATAGAAACAAACAGCGCTGTCGGCTTGATGTTGCAAGTGATCTCCGCTGTGCTCTGTCGAATATCAAGCCAAACATACCGAATCTTACCAAGAGAAAAGAGTGTCAACCCTCTCACTGACATTTGTTGACTAATTTAAGGATTTGTTGTAAACGTGTGTTCTTTGTATTGTACTAAAATGAAGTTAGTATGTAGTGTTATCAGTAAGCCTCCGTGGCTTAGGCGGCAGCACGCCTGCCTATCACTACTGGGTCCGTGGTTCAAATCCCGGTCACTCCATGCGAGATCTGTGCTGGACAAAACGGAGGCAGACAGGTTTTTCTCCGGGTACTCCGGTTTTCCCTGTCAACATTTCATTCCAGCAACATTCTCCACTATCATTTCATTTCATCTGTCATCCATTTAACCATTGCCCCTGAGGAGTGCGTCAGGCAGCCGGCACAGTTCATATCTTCGCCGCTAGATGGGGGCTTCATTCATTCCATTCCTGACCCGGTCGGAGACTGGAAGCAGGCTGTGGATTTTCATTTTTCAAGTAGTGTTATCAGGTTAGGTCTATATCCTCCGCGTCAATCGAAGAGGTTATAGAAGCGATGAACGGAGGCGTCGGCAGGGGGTGGGTGGAGGAGGGGGGGGGGGGAGGGGGTGAATTCCCGTATCTGAAAAGGGGGGCGTCAGCTGACAAAGGTCGGGAACCACTGCTCTAGAGAGTTCGACTGTTTCAAGTCCCTTAGTAAGACACGGTGTCCAGGTGGGTAGGTTATTAGCTAAGGAATAAACCTCCATAAGGGAAGATGACGAAAAAAAGGAAAGGGAAGAAATGGGTTTCGGAATGGAGAAAAAGTATGGATAGATAGGACGAGAGTCCAATATAATTCATAAACTTACACTAAAGTAAACATTTGATCATCATTTTCACTGCGCAAGCCCGCAGGATACCTAAAGTGGGTATGGACTTGGACACAGCTAACGGGAAATGCGGCTGGAGCTTGGGCTATTGAAAGCAAGCGGCATTCGTGCTTTCCCTTCCCAGCCTAAAATTGGGTAATATGGGGAAGGGTGGTAGTCTGGCAAGACAAAGAATGACAGATTTACTGTATATCCTTTCAAAGGAGTTAAGTTTGAACGAATGTTTTGAATGGCGCAAATAATTTGAATTTGCCGTGATAATTTTAGTTCTTGGAACTGTAGGATTTCCGACGACTGATCGAGATCTCCCAGCAAAGGTAGTGGTGAAGCAGTTATAGTGATTTTGGGAACAATTTTGTTGATTTCTTTGAAAATTTTGGTAAGAAAGGCAATAGTTGCATTTAAGAATAGCTAAGCTTTTACCCAGAAAGGTGCCGACTAAAAGTTTAGACCGGAAGAAAAACTTAAATTTTGAAAACGAACCACAAGTTTTAGAGAAAATCTCAACAAGCAGGAAGCTTGCGGAGCTAGATTTACTTGCCTTACTGGCTCATTAGAATTAGCTATAGCAGCTAAAAGATGCTTTGAAAAAGATGATATTAGAAGTTTTCGTTCAAATGCAACACGAGGCAGAACTTTGCTTAGTTGGGTAGTTGATTTTATTAAAGAGGGCATAAACCGATGGGAAGAGTCAGGGAAACCAGGATCCTACCTAATTGTTATTCTAAGACAAGAACGAGAAAATATAATCTGATTTATTTAACAATGCGTAGAGATGTAATAATTTTAACAATATAAAAGTACAATTTTGGTTTTTAACCTTTGAAGTCTCAGACCTCTAGAATGTTAAAGCTTACACTCGGCAATTAACAATTTTTTGGTTTGGAACCTCTTATAAGCCCTAAAATCTACATAAGATTTTAAAAATGGTGCTATGATTAACAAATTCGAAGTTTAACAAAAATTAATGCAATTAAAGCTTTAACAATAAATATATGCACTTAAAGAATTCCTATATGGAAATCTTGAAAGTAAGTACAAATAACAAATTGGAAATTATAACAAAGAAAGAGAAATTAAGAAGAAGTTTCTATAACTTCATATATTTATATAGTAATTACGGCCATGCTAAATTTAAATTGAAAAGGTTACTATTTGTGAAACCTGAAGAAAAAATTAGTTTACTCAATTACGAGTAGAAAAAATAGAATTCCCCCATTTGTAAGGTAAAGGAATTAGAATGTGGACTAGCCACTGATGAAGCAGAAATTAATTCGTGAAATTCGAAACAAAATTGGGAGGGCACTTGTTATAGAGTGACACCTCGTTGAAAGATACATAGATTTATAACTTAATTGCATTATGTTAATAAGGTATTTGGGAAGGAAGAATTGGGAACTTTAGGAGAAAGTTCTCGGCCGAATTTATTGCTCTCACAAACGCGACACGGTTGGTGGTCTAACGAGCACTGTTTTCACCATGGTCTATTGAAGTATTTGAAAAGTTCACTATTGCACCACAAAATGTTCACAAGGAGAAATGTTATTGCAATTATGTAAATCACTGATTGAAATTTAGCTTGAGAGAGTTTATTTCGATAGAAATCCATAGGTCGCAGTTGAATGCAGCGGAAAATTTCCACGAAGGAAGACAACTTATATTGATTAGAGATTTATGCAACATAAATTTCTCAGTGAGGGAAATGTGTTCCCATATTTGAAGAAATGCTAGGCTATTTTACTTGTAGAAAGATAGTTCGATGTCGAAAGTTCTGGAGTTATGATAGCAGTTGAATTGGGTAACAGGTCCCACGAAGAAAAAGCTAAGTTTTATAGACAATATTTCGTTTAATATGAATCCCACGGTATGAGAACTCATTCTCAGTTAATTTTTGCAAGAAGCACAGAATTTTTAAATGAAAAGTCAGCTTAGATAGTTAGAGCGTGACTAGAAAAATCCCTCGAAGGTAGTTATTGTACTGCATTTAGCAATTTCAAACTGTCTATAAAACAAGAATTAAAAAGCATTTAGCTGTTTAAAACCAATTAAAATGCGGTGAAAACCATTAGAATTTGGTACTTAGCTTATTGTTTGTAGAGTAGGTGATCCATGGCGACCGTTGGCTTAAATCCAAAACATGGCGTATATATTTAAAAATGTCTCGAGTAGACAGGAGACAAGCCTGAGGTAGGCTCCAACTGAATGTGTTGACGACTGACACAGAAGTGAGAATGAGAGCAGTTGCTCACGGCACGGCAACAAGAAGTCGAGTGGACAAGCGAAGTGATGCGCCGATGGAGGAGAGCAACAACGCACACGTCAGAGGTAGGTGGGCGAGGAGAAGGGGAAGCGAGCGGGTAAGGGGAGGAAGTATCACAGTTTACACAAACATAGCAAACATTATAAAGGCAAAATTATTCTTGGAGCGGTGTCTTCACGTAGTTGTTGGTTGGAGAAGAACAAGACGCATTGCTGATTGATGACGAAGTCTTCATGACTTGAGGCGATTGAAGTATGGAGGGCAGCTGCAAGACGCTGCCAAGCTGGTTCTGAAGAATATGCGTTTCTGGAACAAACTTAAAATAACCGTGAACAAGTGCACGGGGCAAACAGCATATAAAAGTTCGATGTTCGTGTTTGCGGGAAGGAAATTTAAATGAATGAATTAATAAAAGAGAATGAAGGGCGGCAAATGCCAACTCTGCCTTCCCGTGTATTTCGAGAAATACACCACCAGGGTTGAAAATGTCGAATTTAGTTTGTTTTTGTTGGCGAATTCTTTTAGCTGCTGATTTCTTCAAATTCTGTTTCGGCAACTGGACATAAAAATCCACCCCCGGTTGTATTCCAACAGTTAATCCCAAACCTTTCGCTAATTCATTCTGGGGCTTCCTACCGTAATGAATTTCAAACGGAGTAATATGAGTACTTTCATGCTGAACGGAATTCAACCTAGCTTCAACCTTTGACAGTTGAGATACCCAGGAAGTGTCCCGATCGTGCACCAAAGCTCTCATAATACGCGAAATCTCCCTCATCGATCACTGTGATAAGTTTCCATGAGGATATCTAACCGACGAGTGAACGTGTGTGATACCTGCTTTCTACATGCTGGTTCTCCAGTATTTTGAAGTAAATTGCGGCCCGCTGCCAGACAACACTCTGAGCGGAACGCCGAACTCAGGTACATATTTATCAATGATCAGTCGATTACAGGCTTTCCCGGTGGCTTTCCTTAATGCATACAGTTTGACGAATTTACTGAATGCGTCAACTAGTACAAATATGTACTTGTAGCCAAACTGAACTTCCACTACAGGACGAAATAGATCCACACAAAGTAGTTCGCCGGGACAATTTGTGATGACCGCCTGCATAGTACCACACAAATATCTAACAGGAAATTTACTTTTCAGACAGAGGTCACACTTAGCGAGGATCTTCCAAATAGCCCTTCCCATCTTTTACCAGACAAAGACATGACTTATTTCATAATACATCTTGTTAGCGCCGAAGTGGCCTAACTCCCTATGAATGAACCAAACCAGTTCTTCCCTCAAAGAGGTTGGTACACTTATCGCCCAGCGGTCATCCCTACACTTACGTGCGAGAAAGCCGCCCTGCATTTTATATGTGAACCGACCTACTTTTACCGTAGCTGGGTCACCTACCACTAACCTGGCCAAAGGCTCTCGCAACACCACATCTGCCCTCTGCTCTACCAACATATTCTTTAATACCTCAAGTGGCTGATTGTTGCTTGGATTAATGCAAGCACACATCCAAATACCCTGATCGGCCTTCAATACCGGTCCCTCCTTGCTCAAAGATACAATACATCACGAGATAACATATCTGCCAAGATGTTATCTTTTCCTTTAATATGCTTCACCTCGAAGTCATATTCCTGGAGAGCCAAGATCCATCGACTAACTCTATTTGAGCCCAACTTACAAGTTCTTATAAATACCGAGGCGTGATGATCAGTGTGTATTTCAAACTTACTTCCCAAAACATACATCCTAAATTTACTGAGGCTGAACACAATGCCTAAGAGCTCTAATTCAGGGATGGTATACCTTTTATTGGCGGCCAACAGACCTCGCTAAGCTAAGGATACAATCCTCAGGTCTGCTTCCTCATCCCTTTGACATAGCACCCCTGCTATACCAATATGCGATGCATCCGTCATGAGAACGTACTCCCTGTCCCTTAGTGGATAGCGCAGTATCACTGCTTCCTAAAATCCACGCTTCAACGCCTGGAATGCCTCGGCATGCGATTCATCCCAATACCATATATTACCTGCTTTTTACAATTCTCTAAATGGCTCTACCATACATGCATACTTCACAACGAAGCGACGAAAGAAATTACATGTGCCCAGAATCAATTTCAGTTCCTTTTCGTTCCTTGGAGCGCTAGCATCTAGTATATTCTTCACCCTACTTACCTCCGGTGTTACCCATAATCGTGATACCTTATGACCCAGAAAAGTGACTTCTTGCTTACAAAACTCAGACTTAGACAGCTTCAGAGTGAAACCTGCCTTGTCTAGCTTCTTAAAAACATAATCTATGTGACCCAAGGGCTCTTCATAAGTTCTAGAATTTATCACCATATCATCGATATAAATAGTAACAAACTCACCTGTGTCCCTGCCTAGTGCAATATTAAGTGCTGTAATAAAAGCTGCAGAGCTACTATTATGACCATAGGGAACCCTTTAAAATTGATTTAAATTATACTGGTGACTGATTGCCGTGAAGGGCTGATCTTCCTTCCTAAGTGGAACCTGCCAAAAACTAGAGCTGAGATCCACGCAAGAGAACCACTGTTCACCTCCAAAATTCGGCATTTACTCTTCTATAGCTAAAGATCTCAACTGGTCAAAACTGATATGTGAGTTTAGGGTGCGTGCGTCTAGACAAATCCTAACCTTCCCATCTGATTTGGGAACGATAATGAGTGAATTTAAATAATGACTGTTAGAATATTCAATTATGCCATCCGCTAGCATTTGGTCAATTTGCTGTTGAACTGCATTATGGTATCGAAAATGAACTGGATACCTATGTCCTACGAACACTGAATAATTATGCACGTTTTACGAGTGGGTGTAACAATTCGCTTTACCAACTCTGTCCTCAAAAAATTATCTTTTTATCTAACAACACATTATAGAGCTGAACACTTCGTTGTTCCCCTAAATCCTCTTGAAATGCAGCTATCCGTAAGGAGTCCTTAAGATCCCCATACGTCTGCACGCTGTCCACAAAAAATAATGGCACAGGTTCTATATCCTCAGATACCTGCCCGACATCTTCGACTCTACTGGCCGAAATCACATTACTCAAAGTACACACCCCTCGAGACACACCACACTGTTTACCTGGATCGTTAAACGGTATGATTGCTTCCTTCTCGTTCCAATTCACTTTCACACACTTTTCCTCATAGCATAACTTGGCTGAAAATTTACTTAACCAGTCCGTACGATAATAAGCTCATAGACCAGGTTCGGTATGACCAAACATGCCTGCGTCTCCACATGAACATCAATTTCAAACTTCACCAGTACCTGTTTTGAAATTAAATGGGACCTCTTCCCAACTGTAGTTATGACATACGTAGATTTTATAGGCAACTCCTCAAATATGGTATCTTTCTCTAGCATAAAACATGGAGTTTAAACATGAGCGAGCACAACCAGTGTCAAATAAGGCATAGACAGGCGCCCTAGACACGTTTATTTTGGCTACTGGGTATAAATTCTTACCCTCACTTACTTCCTGCACCTCTGTTAACTCCCGTAATAAATCACTCTTCAAATCTAGGTCATAAGTATCAGCAATTAAAGTGCTGAATGGGATAACCACCGACTGTAATGTAGACCCGTCATGACAGCCCGTCTCTAGTTTAAAGGTCCCGTACTGGTAACAGCTCCATTGTTTGTAGTGCTGTTGACCTGACTTTCGCCACCGTTCGTATTACCATTACTGTTACCACTATTACTACTACTCAGGTCATTCGTTTTGTAACCTCGGTTATTCTGGTTGTAGTTGGAATTGCTGTAATTCCCTGTCCTTTGGTTCGTGTTCTGACTATTATTGTGGCCTGTGTAATTTTTCCTATTTAGGTAATTCGGGTTATTACCACCATTACCCATATTGTGGTATCTCTGGTTACCATTATAATATCTGTTCTGGTAATTAAGGTTATTACCCCGTTACTCCTTGTCTGGAAATTCTGGTTACTGCCACTGCTTCTGTTTGGACACCCTGATTTCTATTTTCCTGTACCTGATTGCTGTTTCTTCTATTGTTATAGTTATAATTACTGGGCAGCTGTTCCTCGCCGCTAATATTGCCTAGTGCCGCAAATGTACCTAACAGATTTTCCAATTCCGGTATTGTATTCACCCTTTGAATACATGCCGCTTCCTAAATTCGGTATGGGAAGTTCCTTAGCAGCATTCTCACTACATCTTTTTCCTGCGTGAGTCCATCCAAATACTTGAAGATCAGTACCTGCCCTAATAATTATTACGTCATACTACTATTCCCTTTGGGATTATATTTCCCACACACTACTGCCTCGCGATGCCTTGACTGAATCTCCTCACTCCAAAACCTTTCACAAAATCTGTCCCTAAATTCATTTAAATTCTCCAGCGTATCTTTATACACAGCAAACCAACTCTTAGTTTCTCCTACAAATGCCTGGTCCAATATTTCCAGTACATGGCACCATTCAATCAATCTCTCTTCCCGTGTCTCTTTAAATTTACTTTCTACTGCCCCAAGAAATTCCATAGGACAGCCTTTGCGATTACTGAATTTTCCCAGTTCAATTTCCTTGTACGTGAAAACACTCATACTTCCTGCCCTGTTCTGACCTGCCTCATATCTTATCTCAGTTTTCAATCTCGCTTCCAGCTCAGCTAATCTGTTCTCTGCTTGCCTTTCTACATTCTGATATTTTCCTGCAAATTAACCTCCCTTAATTCTAATCTATTTCTCAAGACCCCTTGATTCTCTTGTATCTCCTTGTATGTTTTCTAAATTCTGAGCAGTACATTACGTTCTTGCTAAGTTGTTCACACAACTTGTCAATCTCATCACCTAGCTGATCCTTCACCTGTTTAGTTTCCACCTGAACTAATTCTTTGAAATTATCAGCCTGGCTACTCCTTCTATCTTCTAAGTAGCTTTGTACTTCCTTCAATCTGTTATCTACTTCTATTCTTATTTCCGTAGACTTCTCCTCCAGCTGACTCCTAATTTCTCCTCTCACCCCTTCAATACTATTCTTATCCTTACCGCATTCCTCACTCAGCTGTTCATTAGTTTTAGTTACAGAATCCAATTTTTTATTGAATTCAGCAATTTTACCGCTAGTCTCCACATTAATTATATCCAATTAATTGTTAATTTCTTTATTATTGCTCTCCATCTGAACATTAGTAGCTTCTAATTTATTATTAGTGGCATCCAAATTATTGTTAATTTCTTGATTATTAATTTTCATTACTGGCATTTAATTTATTGTTAATTTTTGAATTATTAATCCATATCTCTTCCTTAGTACAATCTAATTTATTGTTAGTGGCTTCTAATTTATTGTTAATTCCTTGCTTAGTTCTTTCTATATCATTCCTAATTTGCATGAGTAACGCCATAATCCCATCACTAGTATTCTGCGAACTTTCCTTATCAATCTCAATCTCTGAAAATGCCTCCGTTATTTCCTTTGAGCTATTGTTTGTCCCATCCAGACTATCCTCATTAGCCTCCACATTCTTCTCCACCCTGTCACCACTCGTTACTTGACCACTTCTAAGTTTCATTTCTTCCTCTTTACCAATCATCCTGATACAGCACACAATATATCCCCCAAAAAACACACAAAGCACAGAAATAATACCTTTCCTCTCCACAAATACCAGCTGGGTTTCGGCCTCACGTTGGGCGTTCCAATGTAACTGTTTTATTAATTAAGCTCCACTGTTGGGTGGCAAATGTAACAATTTTATAATTAGTACTTGTCCCACTTGGGCGTAAAAATGAAATGTTGATTACCTGCAGTAATGTGGACAAACCACAATAACACTTCATATTGGGTGGGTGCCATCCGTTTCAGTGTCATCTGAACACCGAAATAAACACATGATCACTTACCATTCTTCCTCGGCTATGTAGACTCTTCTTATCTCAGCACGCAGGGAAACTAAGTTTATAGCCAGCGTAATACTTGCAATGAGAGGATAGGTTCGTCTTATAGCTACTTCTAACTACAAAGAGGAAACACGGAGAATGAATTTTAAGGATTAATTTTTATGATATAAAAAGAATTACTATGCTAGACAGTAAGTTGGAAGAAATATTGAATTTACAGTTAACGTGGCGGCTAGAAACAAACGGATACGAAGTCATGAAGTTTAATTAATTTATTCCAGAAGCTAAATGAATTTAAATTTACAGTGCCCATGAAAAGATTTACTAATAGAAAAACAGAGACAGATGCAATGTAGTCAGAGCGCTCACCATTCATGCCTACTCTAGATTGGTTTTGCTCGTGCCAGAGCAAATTTGTGGGCTCCTGCAGAATATCGCCGTCATCTTTCCTGTAGTATGCGATGTATGTAAAATGTCTGAGTTGAATTTGATGAAGTACTAACTTCAATAATCACATTTATGATGATAGCCTAAGACACAACTATCACCATTTATATGTATGGACGGTATGTGTCCCAACATATTTCCATCTTTAAACTGTACTTAAGCTCAGACGTGCTCCACCGTAGTCTTCTCTGAAGAAACGCAGATTGTTAATGGAGAATAAAATAGTAATGTAGAATGTAAATTATTAAATATTCAATTGAAAATCTTCCATTAAATCATAACCAATTAAATTATATATTGAAACAATCTTCTCCTTCCATATTAAATTGATGCGAATTAAATAATTACAATTATAAGATAAAAAAGTTATGTGGGTGGCTATGATGTTTCCCAACGTTATGCCTGTCGATTAATAATAATTATACATCTTTGTCAATAAAACAACTCCAGAGTATCGGTAAGTATGGGTTCAGATAAACTTTCTTTAACATAGGTAACTGAACTATTCAGAAATTCAACTAATTTTTAGACTTATCTATCTCATACACTGAAATACCATAAAATAACTTTCACGAAATGTATAATCATGAATTCTCTGCTGGTTTATATTTATAATGTATAGATTTACGTCTAACTGCAAGTTAAATTGCTGTAAATCTTCACATATAGATGCGATATCAGGCTAATTACCCTCAATACTTCTTGAAATTAGCCCTGCCACTTATTAAGTCTTCATGAATATACAACTCTTGGACTGAATGGATAGAATACATTACTTAATCATGCTGCGTCAGACACATCCACCTTAACTCATGTGAATTATATAAAAAGAATCATTGGTTATTTCAACAATCAAAGGACTTCCAATAAGACACATCGTACGGATTAATTTAGGTCACAAGCCTCCTTGTTATATAGCCTACGTTTACGCTCCATTACTGAAAAGCTCGTAGTGTAGTCATCAGCATTCTTGGTAGTCGCCCCAAGAGTTCCGTGTTCAATTTCGTGGACTGACAAGAAATTTAATTCGAGTTGGAAGGCTGGAACGGGATTCACTAACCCTCATGAGGCAAAACTGAGAAGAGGCGGGTTCGACCCCTCCTCAGCCTTCTTGGAAGTGGTTTTTCAATGCAATCAAAAATAGATTCATTGTATAAATGATCGAGGTCTTACGTTCACGACGGTCCCTTGACAACTTCACCTCTCTCTGCTATATATTATGTAAGTTACTAAGTACACCTTTGGGGCTGCCAGTAGAGCAGCCAGCATAGAGAAATGTGCGATATTTATTGAATTTAGAATTATTTTCATACCAGCAAAGGCTCTCACTTCTCATCTTTCAAATCCTCACCGGGATGTCACCGGTGCGATGGCATTTTTGCTGTCACCTACTGCACCTGCTATTTACTGAAACTGACAATGACAACTTTTGAGGCTGGACATTATTTACTTTGCATTAACAGTTATATATTTGAACCCTTAAACAATAGTACAGTATTGCGCAGCCGCACGGAAACTGCTAATGAGAGATGGAAGTCTTGAGTTTGAAGGTTCTAACCCCGTGGCAAATAGATTAGTTTATAAGCAGACATTCCACATATTGTATCCAGGAAAGTGCTGGGAGGGTACCTTATTTCAATTTTTAGAGTACCTACCCTAATTTTAGACCCTATTAATTACAATTTTACCCTATAGTCTATATATTATAGTACCGACAGTAGTGGCTCAGCTGGCTAAAGCGCAGCGTTAGGTCATGGGATCAAGCTCTCTGCTGACTCGGTAGACGTGTGGGTTCGAGCCCCACCGTCGGCTGTCCTTGAAATGGTTTTCCGTGGTTTCCCATTTTCAACACCAGGCAAATTCTGGGACAGTACCTTCTGAAAGGCCACGGCCGCTTCCTTCCACATCCTTGCCCAGTTCCATTCACCATCATTCATTTCATCTCTCATTAACTACTTTCATGAGGTTGGCGTCAGGAAGGGCATACGGCCGTAAAAACCACCGCCACAATGACTTCCATCGCATCTCATCCCCGACCCCGTTGGAAAAACGGGAATAATAAGGGGTAGACATACATACAGTCTATATATTACAGTCTATCCTACGTTTATTTGGCCCTTTTTCTTTTCTTTTTGGCAGTTATCGTGTATCATTAAAGGTTACCCTGATTCATTACGAGAATAATAAATATTAGAGTATCACCTCTTATTTACACAATACGTTCAATATTTATGTTTCCATTGTAAAATTTGAATTGATAGTTTCCATTCCATTGGAAACGTCTCAACAGTCGTCTATGCTTCCCTATACTAAGCTGTACTACATGCGTATCTAACTTTTATCATGTGGTGAACATACATATATTATTTTCTTTCACATACAGTATATTAGAATCCACAGTCAATTAGAAGGTGTGCATTTAACTATGGCAGTTAATATCTACTGTTAGGCATAATATTTTCATGTTTCGGAGACTACGTGGAAAGAACTAGGAGGTTTCATTCCTTTGTATGCGACTGTAACTGGGCTCATAGCAGCGGCAAATACCTACAATGTCTACTTTAAACCTATTGATAAATAAATTGGGCTATAGTTTAACATTACAATTGTTAATGAACACCAAATATATGATTCGCACCGTGTGTTTGATTCCCATGAGCAGAGAATATTACTAGATACGTTATTAGGTCATAATCGAAAATTTACTGAGATGTAGAAAGGACGGAATATGGAAATTCAATCATGAATTGAAATCTTACATAACACCGTTGCGTCTCAAACGATGAAGAATTATAGCAATGTGCATAACTTGAATGATAAACATTATATTTTTATAAAGCATATTGTGGAACATGCTGCTTATTGTAATTTATTTTTGATAAAAAGTTGTGAACTTTGAGCTCATATAAGTTTAGACAGGCCACACGAGTAAAATTTGCTGTGTCAGTTTCCTCTTCAGTTCGCAATATCTGTTCAATAATCGTTAAGTCCATGACCCTAAAATTAAACAAAACGCGTCACCGCGGTTTCTGAAGAATTTGACACGGTTAAACTCTGAATTCACTTAATTTGAAATAATATGTCAAATTGTGCGATTATTCCAAGTAGATAACAAGTGACAGGACAGATTATTAGGAGCAGGACTCCCCCAAGTAGCCTTCATTGTTGTAATTAGCGATTCTGGATAGCGTACACAGGGGACAACCGACAGGTCCATTGTGGAAGCCTTCATGGGCGAAATGGCATATCGGAATACAATTACACATTTCACTGCACTTCCATTCACACCAACAATCTCACGATTCATTCCACTGCATAGCAACACAAGGCCAGATACAGGCATGATCCGCCCGTGTGACCATACCGGTGTTAAATTGCTGATGGTAGGGTAAGCATGGACTTTGCCACACTGATTCAGTTCAGTTGCATGACGAAACAAATTTCGGAGGATTTCTTATTGATAACGAAACTGAGATTTTCAGTGAGGATTCACAGTTTCTAGAAATACCGAACCGTGTGGTAAATGAACCCTTGAAATTACAAGTACAGGATTGACAATTTGCATAAGGTTTAATTTAATACTGGGACAATTCAATTACATAGAAGGATAATGTAGCTACATGTTAATATACAGGGTGTAATTGCTATACGTGACGTCCGTCATACTGGTGACCGAAGACACCATTCTAAGCTTCCTAGGTAAAAAAAAAAAGTCATCTATCTTTAAATTGAAAATTAAACATTAAAAAGTAAATGTTTGTAGGTTTCTCAGAAACTGTTCAAGCAGAAGGTGCAATCCAAGTCTACGGGACTTGAGGCAGGACGACGTAGTTTGAGGCGTGGCTAGGGCGGGGTGAGAAGTTATTGCGTAATCAGAGCATTGACCTTCCTCTTGAGGAAGTGCGGGCATCAGCTGATATGTGGATTGCTGTACTCGCCTTGTAAAACCCCTACGTATGCGAATTGTGTTGTTGTTGTTGGAAGCTCACATAATGGCTTGCAATATTTGGACCGATAATATTGTGAAGCTTACTTTGTAAGTGTGGAAATCATTGATTGATGTTGATGTAAAGGATACAATAATTTTCTTAATCAGCCCTGGTGTGTAGTTGGATTCCAGCACGTGAATGTAAATACAGTGGGACGATATCTCGACCTAACTTCGTCTGCTCAGAACTAGCATTTATGACGGGCGTAAAATATTTAATATTGTTTCGCTTGAGAGGCTTGGCGATTGTGGTCATAACCCCTATGTAGTTGGGTGTTTGTAGAATTTCGCTGATAACCTGTGTCTTTGTGGTTTATGTAGTATTGTGGGTATTTGTAATTCAGTTGAGGATTGGGAAGAAGGCGGCCGTGACCTTAGGTTAGGAACCATCCCGGCATTTGCCTGGGGTAGAAGTGGGCAACCATGGAAACTACTTCCAACTTTAATACTAGTACGGTGCCACATGTACATAATAATTATAATAAAAATAATTTAATGATAGCGAGGCTGTGGAGCTCAGGTAGAGTGCTATCTTTCTATCTAAGCTTTATCTAGGCTCAGTCATATAATAAATGAAGGGGTGCAATTACGACAGCGTTATGCCAAAGAGTCTTATGGCAAGTACAAGAAATTCTGTGAACACAAAATTCCGGCAACTCTACTTTCCCGGAAAATAAAATCAAAGTAGTGTGTCTGAAACCAAATATTATTATTATTACAGTTGTTGCACTGTCTCCATACAAAGTTTGACCAACGGTTCCTTTTATCAATTTATCATATCTTTAGGATTTCAATTTTCTAATATTTGTAGTCTACTATACCATAAAACAATAAGTTATATCATAGGTGATAAGGCTGGATAAATCCTAAACTGATCCACTATCACTAGTCGTCAATATTCGGATATTTAGGACCTAAGGATACCAGAAAATGCAGGAAAATACGCCCTACAAATACTGAAATATGACCCAAAAGGTACAATATGACCTAATGTATTTACACGCTTTCTAAAAACAAGTAGTGTTAATAATGAAGATGAAGGTTATTTTTATTATTAATTCTAAATTCAAACCTAGAGAAGTGTTATATCTACGCTGATTTCATGAAGAGCCTACGATTAAATTGTTTTCCTCAATTTTTTTGTCGCAGAACGATTCAAGAGACTGCCGGAAAGCAGCATATTCTTCAATCTTGCGTCAAAAACAGCGACACAAATCTCATTTTCTGTAAATAGAATGGAAATGCCCTAAGATAAAATTACGTCCGGCTCCGTGGCTAAATGGATAGCGCTCTAGGCTTTGGAACGAAGTGCCCCGGGTTCGATTCCTGGCCGAGCCATCATGGGTTTTAATCTCTTGGGGTAATTCCCTTGGCTCGGGGACTGGGTGTACGTGACGTCTTCATCATCACTTCATCCTTATTACGAAGCGCAGGTCGCCCACAGGCGTCAACTAGAAAGACCTGCACTCGGCCTCTCCGGAGACCACACACGATCATATAATACCTAATTAGTTTCAATTAAATATTTTCTGATAATCTGCGACAATTGGCCAGTTTTTATTTATTTTAAACGCCACTAACGCACACCTTGCTGCGGCCGTGAACCTTACTGGTCATGCTGGCGACTCATCAAGGAGGTGAGAATGAGCTGTTGAGAGGCTGGGTTTGTGGCATTGGAAAACACAGCGATGAGGTCACTTAACTTCAGACTCTGGTCAACATTCCACAGCGTTGGAGGGGGTGCTGGCGGGGAGAAATCAGCTGTGATGCTGAGGGGAGCAAAGTGTAAGCCTTTTTCCAAGACATTGACCGACGATTTTTGTGTTTTAATGCCACCTACAATTTTCATATATACAGGGTGTATTTGATATGATGGATGTCCTTTACACTGGTGATAGAAGATGGTATTCTAAGCAAATATCTTCATGAAATTAAGTCGGATCTTAATTAGTGTAGGTGGAATTAAATCACAAAAATCGTCGGTCAATATCTTGGAAACGGGCTTTCACTTCGTTCCCCTCAGCAGCAGAGCTGACTTCTCCCCGTCTCCCTCCCCTCCTACGCTGAGGAATGTTGACCAGAGTCTGCAGTTGAGTGACCTCCTCGCCTTGTCTGCCAATGACATTGAAATACACAAACCGAGCCTATGAACAGCTGATTCACACCTTCATGGGGAGTGGCTACATGACTAGTGATGGTGGATCTGTCTAGGATTTTTCCAGCTTCATGAACTATGCATAGAAAATAGAAATCCTAAAGATTTAGTAAATTAATTTAAGGAACGGTTGGTCTATCTTTGTGTGAAGATAGTGCAACAACTGTAATAAACTTATTAATAATACTAATAATAGTAATAGTAGGCTTTTAGACACACTAACTTCTTTTATGTTTCTTTTTGGTATGTCGAGTTGCCAGACTTTAATGTACGTAGGATTTCTTGTATGTGCCATGAAATCCATGGAGATGATCTTATTAGATCCCATTCATTTACTACATGACTGAACGTAGATCGCACCCTCGGGATGGTTAGCACTCTACCACCAGAACTACACATGCTGACTCTTATTATTATTATTATTATTAGACTATTATTATTATTATTATTATTATTATTATAACACTGTATTATAACAATGTATTTGTATTTTATTTTCATTTTCGTGTATTTTCATATATATTTACATTGTTGATGGACCAATAAGTCAATCCTCCCCCCCCCCCCCCCCCCCCTCTCCAGTTAATGGCCACCCGAGGGCTGGAGATGGGATGGGACAATTCACAATATGAACATGTGGTACCATACTAGTATTAAATCTTGGAAGTAGGTTTCCATGGGTTCCCACTTCTACCCCAGGCAAATGTCGGGATTGTTCCTAACTTAAGGCCACGGCCGCCTTCTTCTCAATAATCATAACCGCTGGCAGTGCAGCCCATGAAGTGCCTAGGCCTACCAAGCGACCGCTGTCCAGCCATTTGGCCTGCAGATATTAGGGTGACGCGTGGTCAGTGCATCGGGTCCCCTCGGCCATTAATCTTGATTTTCCTGACTCGGGCACTGCCTCACTGTCAGACAGCTACTTAATTGCCCTCACGAGGCTTAGTGCACTGCGTTACAGCCCTCACGTCAGTTTCTAATATCCCTGATGGAGCCAGGAATCGAACCCAGGGCCTCCAGGTGAGAGGCAGTTGCACTGCCCCAACACCACAGGTCCGGCGCCTTCTTCCGAATCCTCACCTGAATTAAAAATACCCACATTACTACAGAAACCACAAAACACAGGTTATCACACAAATTCTACCCACACCCAGCTACATGGGGCTAAATGACCAAAATCGCCAAGCCTCTCAAACAAAACATCAAGTTTTTTACTTCCGTCCTAATTGCCTAGTTCTAAACAGACTGCGGGATGTCGGAATTTTGTCACACTGCATTTCATTAAGAGAATGTTTTTAGTATTTTCAGAAACTAGTCAGCAGAAGGTCCGACACGGACGCCAATGATACATCAGGGCTGAGTATCGAAATTATTTTATACATGAACATCAATCAATGAATTCCACACTTACAAAGTAGGCTACACAATACTACCGGTCCTGACGTCCCAAGCCATTGCGTGCGTTGTCAACAACAACAACAAGAACAACGGCAATGCACATTTTCTTACGAGACGGTAGAGCTCATCCTCATAACAGCTGATAGCCTACCACCCCTCAAGTCAACCGGTAAGGTCAATGCTCCGATTACATAACAACTTCCCCTTCGCGCGTCGTCTCTCCTGGCTCCGCCTCGTTTACCCCAGCCTGCCGCACCACTTTCTGCCTGATTAGTTTCTGAAATAACTAAAAACATTTACTTTTTAATGATTAATTATCAATTTCAAGATAGGTGACAAATTTTTTACCTAGGAAGCTTAGAATAGTCTCTTCTATCACCAGTGTAACGGACTTCCATCATATCAAATACACCCTGTATACGCAGGGTGTAATTGATATAAAAGGCGTTCATTATACCGAAGGTAGAAGATAGTAGTCTAAGCAAATATCTTCATGAAATTTAGTCGAATCTTAATTAATGGAGGTGGAATGAAGTCACAAAAATCGTCGGTCAATGTCTCGGAAAAGGGTTTGGACTGCGTTCCCCTCATCAGCACAGCTGACTTCTCCCCGTCGCCCTCCCCTCCAACGCTAAGGAACGTTGACAAGAGTCCAAAGTTGGGTGATCTCGTCGTCTTGTCTGCCAATGGCATTGAAATACACAAACGGAGCCCATGCACAGCTGATTCACACCTTCATGGGGAGTAGCTGGCTACATGACTAGTGATGGTGGATCTGTTTAGGATTTTGCCAGCCTCATGGCCTATGCATAGAAAATGGTAATCCTAACGAATTGGTAAATTGATTTAAGGAACTGTTGGTCTATCTTTGTGTGAAGACAGTGCAACAACTTTAATATAAATATTAATAGCCTAATATTATTATTATTATAGTAGACTACTACTACTTAAAATGTTAATAATGGGCTTTTAGACACATTAACTTTTGTTTTGTTTTTGTTTTTGGTATGTCGAGTTGCCATACTCTTATGCACGGAGGATTTCCAGTATGTGCCATGAAATCCATGGACATGATCGCATTAGATCACATTCATTTACTTCAAGACTGAACGTAGATCGCACTCTCGGGAAGGTTAGCACTCTACCACCAGAGCTACACATGCTGACTCTTATTATTATTATTATTATTAGACTATTATTATTAGTTTTATCATCATCTACATGTGGTGCTACTGTTGAGACAGCTTACCATTATCGGCCGATATGCAAGTCGGGGCGTCATGGCGCAGCGGTACAGCTGATGGCCTCTCACCTCGGCGGACCGGGTTTGATTCCCTGTAAATGCATGAGAGATTTTTCAAAGTGAAATGCCATGTTCTGTGGTTCGGATTCCACATAAAACGGAGTCCCGTGGCTCATGATCACGAGATTAACGGTCAAGTAAAACTACAAACTTCTTTTCATTTCTACAGTCCCCAAAGAAACACAGTTTATCAGATCATTCCAATTCCCACCCTAATACACGGGACTGATAACCAAAGGTCCCTAGCCTCTTAACTGAATTAGCAACCACGACCAACACAACAAGCTTTCCGTTCATTGCTATTCTCTTCCATCAACCTCGATGTTAGGCCCCTTAAAACAACAATTATCATCATCATCATCATCTCTTCCATCATCAGTGTCAACAAAAATAATTATTTACTGAATGTCCTAGAGAGTTTGAGCCCTATTTCACAAAATAATATCTTCCAGTAAGGACATCATCAATAGGGTATAAATTGTTTGGTGTGGGCCAGATGACGTTTGTGACGTTCATCGTGCCTTTGAAGTAAACAACAACCATTAGTCCAACGTAAGGGGAGTACATTACGTTACCATCTCCTCCCCTCACGGTCGCTCATGCCCACACCAGGCGGTATACTATCGCCATTATACTACTTCAGGTCAGTTCGTTAAACTACAAGCTTCCTTCGTCTATGAACAGAGTGGACATTTGATATGTCAGTCTTGCCCAATCAAGAGTTATGTGATATTCTATTAATTTACGGTGAAGCAAGGTGTGACGGTGGGAAGGCAGTACGGATTTATCGACGATGATTTCAAATCGAAGGCATCCATGTGACCGTACCTTTGTTAGAGCACTTCAAAGACTTTGAGACACTGGAGTACTACAGCCCAATTGTTAGGGAAGAGGCCGTTCACGAAAACAGTGTGTGTTGGCAGTCGAGGAAGAAACCCTGGAAGCAATAGAGCACCAGAGGTATTGCTGGTGAGGTGAGTGTATCTCACTCCATTATTCACCGAACACTTATGGAGCAGTTGTTGTACCCATACCGCGTGCAATGTGTTCAGCACTGTCCAGCAGCAGATCGTTCCCGTAGGGTACGATTTTGTCAGTGGTTATTGAGAAAGTAACATCAACAATCGGATTTTCTCACAAGATTTTTAGCTGCTGATGAGTCTTGTTTCACACGTGATGGAATATTGAATTTCCATAACAGTCAAATCTGGAGTGAAGAAAATCCCCATCATGTTGTTCGGAGTAATATTCAACATCGATTCTCATTGAACGTATGGGTAGGAATCGTCGGGGACACAATCATTGGCCCTTTCATTCTGCCACCGCGTTTGGCAGTCCAACAGTATATACAGTCCCTAACTGAAACGTTGTCGGAGGCTATATATGACATTCCTCTGCACATACGAAGATATATGAGGCTTCTTCACGTTGGTGTGCCCCTCACGCCTAACACTGCATGTGATCGTATAAATCTGATTAATGAAGGCATTGAGAGGCTTTGTGAATGATCCCTAAATCATAATCTTAACTTGAACATAAATAAAATACAACTTACATCCATTGGATATTGAAAACTTCTAAATTCAGTACATTTTAATTCACTACCACCCATCAAGATACTAGATAATAATATTAAATATAGCAACACTGTCAATAATCTCGGAGTGATATTTGATAGATCATTGTCGTGGGCAGAGCATACGTCTCATGTGGTAAGGAATGTTGTATCAACTATGCATCTCCTGAAAAGAACTGTTTCTTACACCCCTCCTAACATACGTAAGCTCTTCGTCCAAACTCTCATTTTTCCAATCATTAATTAAGGCTCTGCTGTATACAATGATTTACCAGAAATACAGAACATCAAATTACAAAGTGTCCAGAATGCATGTGTTCGGTACATTCTGGATGTAAGGCGAGATGAATATATCACACCTTACTACGTGCAGCTGAAATGCCTGAATCTCCACGAGCGCAGGCAGCTATCAGTTGCCATTCTGACACATAAAATATTACATACCAAGACCCCGTTATATCTCTACAATGCCTTTACACCAATGCATTCTGTTCATAATCGAGAAAATAGATACACAGAATTAACACTCCAGATTCCTTCCTATACACTGAACCATGAAGTTCAATAAATCTTTTGTTTGCACCGCCTCACGTCTCTTCAACACCTTCGATTTATATAAGTTCGACAACAATGCAAGCAATGCAGCTTTCAAAAGACATCTTCCATCCTGCTTCTTGGAGCAGTATACCTCTGACATTTCATTACTGCATTATGTTAAAATACTTTTTATACGTTCAATTATAACATCAGGACAATAGCTGACAACCTGTCTACTTTAATAGCTTTTCTTGTTAACGGTGTTAGTTTTTCTGGCTGATAGTCTGTATGGACTCTTTTGTATATAATTTTTCCATTATCATTTGTATTACGGTATTATTTATATTATTATTATTAATATTATTATTATTATTATTATTATTATTATTATTATTATTATTATTATTATAGTATTATTACAATATTTTTGTTACTATAATTGTTAGACTATTATTATTTATATTGTGAATGTAAGTGAAATGATTTATTTTTATAAGCCCTAATCCTATTTTATGTAGGGTGCTACTGTAAAGGAGCTCTTAAGTTCTAAGTGTAGCCGTGAAAATAAAATAAATCAATCAAATCACATTGTTCGGCCGGTGCGAGAGTACTTGGACGCCATATTTGCTGGCCAGTGGTTTGGTCGAAATGGTCCTGTGCAGTGGCCGGCCCGAAGCCCTGATTAAAATCCCTTAGATTATAATTTTTGGGGCCATTTAAAGTAACTGGTGTACAGGAGTGAAATGAATAATTCCGAACAATTTCAAAGGCGTGAATTTGCTGCTATCGCCTCAATAAGGAACGACATCGGGACGTGTGAACCTGTACGCCACTGTGAATCATGCGTTCAGGCTGCTGGTGGCCACATGGAACACCTTCTGTAAAGTGAGGACCGATTTTTCATTTTTAATTAGAGTGGGTATCATATATGATACCTACAAATGTACTTTTGTATGGTATTGTATTCAGCAAGTTGAAGTAACAAGTGCTCATTAAAAATACATAAATTGGCCTATCTACTTTGTAACTGTACTTGCATGCTTTTTCGTTTCAAGGGTATCAGCCACTGGGATGAAACTTCCCATAAATCACAACTATTCCCACATTCGTGTACGATCAACTGTAGGTCTCACTCCAGTATTTTTTTAAAACCTCTGTCTTGCCAACTTCTAACTAAAACAATTTCGTCATACATTTAACTCTGTTAAAATTCTTAATGTGTAGCTCTTCAGTCGCTCAAGACGATTGATTGTGCTCAATGAATGGGTGGAGTACAATCTTTTAAATATGTAACGACACTCCTGAAAAAAATACATGTATTAATTAGATTATCACAGATAATGGTGATATTTAATTATGGTATTTAATTCTTGTTTATAACCTGAAATGTGCGTCGTTTATGTACAGCGCTTATAGCCTCTGCTAATTTACATACACAATTTATCTTGCATTCTTGCTCCTACATATCTAATACCATTTATTATGTAACATTTTATGCATAGCCTACCATACTCTGATATGAGCATCTTTGTAGTGGTAATATTCCAGCTGTTATGATCCGCCATTTTGGTTTGAATCTATCATCAAATATAGCTTAATGCTCTTAACTTCTATAAGATAAATTTTATAAAACCAACTTTTATAATGGATTTCGCCCTTATACTGTCGTTTTTTTAATAAAAGATCTTTGATAGTGTAATACAGGCCGTTAACGTACCGCAAGCCAATGACACAGGGATGTTACCTTTTAATCACACGTTGAAGGACAGTGGCCTGAGCAGGATTGAATCCGTGAACTTCGAGTCAGCAAGTCAACAGCTAACCGTCTGGGCCATTAAGGCTTGGAGTCATGTTGATGGATAAGATTAATCCTGTACAAATTAAAAACTCACAGCATTCCGTACGAGTTTCCACTATAAAACGCTAATAACACCATACCAGCGGCCAGATTGAAACAGCTCTGATCTTCGCCATTGATGTAATGTATCCACGCCAGAAGATGGCAGCTCAACACGCTCCGACTGGGTAAGGGGGGCCTTGCGGTACACATGCGTGGCCCGCCTATTCCAAACCTAAATATATCGTCTGGCAGTCGGTTGCTGCTACTTCCTGCATGATCTTTGATATTGGGCATCACGTGTGTGTGTATTGTTACCTTCCTTCCTACTGTCGATATTCATACAAGTCTTTGTGATTACTTTTAACAGTGTGGCAGTATCAGGTACAGTAATGGAAACAGTGACCAACTTAATGTTTTTGGAATGCGCGATACGCAGTGAGCGTGAAGGCAACTGCAGTTCAAACCCGACTGCCATCTCCTGGCGAGATATCAGTACTTTTATACCAGCTACAGTTGACAGGGCATCAGTCCGTGACTGATGCCCTGTCGTACTCCATCGAGGTGATGATAAATAATTGAGTATTGCATGAATTAAATGAATTAAATAGCGGGTTCAATTCACGGTCAATGCATGTGAGATTATCTAAGTGAAATGCCATGTCCTGTGGTTCGGAGTCCACACAAAAAGGATTTCCAGTAGCTCATGTTCACGATATTTACGGTCGTGTAAAACCACAAGCTTCATAACATCCCACCATCGGCGGCCAAAATATGATTTCCCGTGACTTCCAACTAGGTCAAATTTGGGATGTCCCTTCATAAGACCACGGCTACTTTCTTTCCTACCCTCGCGGTGTAGGCATGCGAGTTTAATCGTGCACCACGATCACAGCAAGTCCGATGATAGGGGGTCTGAACTCATCACCGGCAGGAGCTATGCTGAGTTTGGGTTTCCCCGGATACTTCCAAGCGGTTTCCAAGAACATGCCGGGATAGTATGGTACTGGAGTCCCTGGGCACCAACCTCATTCACGACCCTAATAACTACAGCTACACATACTACTACTGTCACCACAGAAACACAGTTTTTCAGACAAATCCAACACTCACCCAAATACACGGGGCCGATAAACAAATGTCCCAAGCCCTAAAATGAATTAACAACAACCATCACAACAAGCTTGTAAGTCTCTTCCATCATCATTCTTACCAAAAATATTTATTTACTAAACGTCCTAAAAATTTGGAACTGTACTTAAATATAAATGAGCCTCCGTGGCTTAGGCGGCAGCACGCCGGCCTCTCACCGCTGGGTCCGTGATTCAAATCCCGGTCACCCCATGTGAGATCTGTGCTGGACAAAACGGAGGCAGGCAGGTTTTTCTTCGGGTACTCCGGTTTTCCCTGTCAAAAATTTCATTCCAGCAACACTCTCCACTATCATTTCATTTCATCTGTCATTCATTTCATCATTGCCCCAGAGGAGTGCGTCAGGCCTCGGCAGCCGGCACAGTTCATATCCTCGCCGCTAGATGGGGGCTTCATTCATTCCATTCCATTCCTGACCCGGTCGGAGACTGGATTTTCATTTTCACTTAAATATAAATAACATTTAGTACCGATATAATCTCTAACAATTTGCTTAATTGTCTAATAATAATAATAATAATAATATATTGTTAGACAGACTATTTTTAGTTTCTTTCGGGGATGTCGAGATTCCGGAATGTTGTGTTCACAGAATTTCATGTAGCCTACGTGCCATAAGGCTGCCGTATTTGTTCACCTTCAGTATAATACATGACTGATCCTATATCTAACCCTCGAGAAGGATAGCACTTTTCTACCTGAGCTACACTGCCTCGCTATCACTTAATTATTATTATTGCTTTATACTGTTCATATAGCACATTGCTGGTACATCACAATATATGTATACGGGCTTTAGGGAACCAAAGTACAGTATAGTTTCTGAAACAGTCACTTCTAAGCTGGAAGGTCGAAATCGCTACTCATGAACTTCCAGACGATTCAGCTTGTTGCGAGAACTACTGCCTTCTGAATTAGTTTGTACAGCTGAGTATCCAGATCAGTTCTTTAAGGCCTTGGAGCAAGGTACTTAGGATCACGCCCGTACTTGAGACAACGATAGGTATGGTCTTAACCTGTTCTACATGCCATTGCCTTTTGACCGGGCCAACCAACTCTCAATATTTGCTATATTATTATTATTATTATTATGTACATGTGTTACCGTACTAGTAATAAATCTTAGAAGTAGTTTTCGATGATTTCCCACTTCTACCCCAGGTAAATGCCGGGAGGGTTTCCAACTTAAGGCCACGGCCGCCTTCTTCCCAATCCTCACCGGAATTACAAATACACACATCACTACAGAAACCACAAAAAGCAGCTTATCAGACAAATTCTACCCACACCAAACCACATAGGACACAATTACCAAAATCGCCAGCCACTTAAACAAGACATCAAGTATTTTACTTCCGTTTTAAATGCGGGATGTCAGGATGTCGAAAGGTTGTCCCGCTGTATTTCATTAACATGCCGGACGCCAATGACACACCAGGGCAAATTATCGAATTTACTTTATACTTAACACGAACAACAATCACTGAGTTCCACAGTTGCAAAGTAGACTACACAGTACTACCGGTCCCAACGACCCAAGCCACTGCGTGCGATTTCAACAAAAACAACAAGAACAACAGCAATACAAATTTTCTTATGAGACGGGTACCACTATCCTCTTAACAGCTGATACCACCCCTCAACCGGTAAGGTCAATGCTCCGATTACGTAATATCTTCCCCTCTACGCGTCGTCCTACCTCGCCCCGCCTTGTTTCTCCCAGACTGTCGCCGCACCTTCAGCTTAAAAAGTTTATGAAAACCCTAAAAACATTGACTTTTTAATGATTAATTTTCAATGTAAAGATATATGACACATTTTTTTACCTAGGAAGCATAGAATAGTCTCTTCTACCAACAGTGTAGCGGACTTTCATTATATCAATTACATCCTGTATATACAGTATACACACATACAGGGTTATTCAGCTAAGATGTTACACGGCAATAACATCTGAACCATTAGAGATATCGGTATTCTGTTTTCACTTTTGTGAACGGTGCTAAGGGTCTCATAAACTAACTTATACTATTTTTTCCTTTTATTGTGAATAGCTGAGATATTGGTATCACCTTTTCTTTTAAGGAACTATACTAATTTTTGCATACAGGGTAACAGATTTTACTGACGTGAGACAAATTCAACGGTGTTATTATTTCCCAAATAGGACAAGTACATTTTGAGAAATCAGGGATATGAAAATTGTGCAAGGCCACTCCTCCTTTTGGTGACGCGATATGCTAATGGCTAGTTCGCTCCGGCTGAATGTGAATCAAGGCTTGTAGGGTCCCTTACCTAGCCAAGCCTCGTTCGCAGGCGTAATCTGCTTCAAAACGAAATGAATATCCTGAAATCAGAATCGTAGTCAATATTATCGGAGTTTGGTTCTCTGGGAACTGTAAATTACTGATCAAAAAATAGAGAAATGAAGTTTCATTATTTGTTTAATAATTTCATACGTCGCTAGCTATTTGGTATAATTGGACAAAGAAGGAAATTCATTGGCACCGGCTCCGGTGAGGGAGGGAGGGAATATCATCCCTTTTAAATTATAAAGCGAGGACATCACTCTCCCGTGTTATTCAACTGAAGGGTTCGGGGTTGCTCTCCAGTTAAGTCCATGATGCTTTTCAATCCGAAACAACAACAATGCTTTGAATGATTAACTAGTTCAAAGGAAGATCAATTTTGTGGTTTCAAGTAGGCTATTAGTTATTAGTGAGAACGAGCCAAGAAACAAAACTTTCCTCTGTATTCACATAGCCTAATATTATGTGACCTACTCTGACTGTTCTCTCAAATGTGAAATGAATATATCTATTACTTTAACTTCTAGTAATTGATAGCATCTACAGTGTGGTAATAGTACATTATGCAACGAGCCTATAATGGATATAATTAAGACACGAGTATTTTTTTATAAAACGAGCGTATGCGAGTTTTATAATTTCCATACGAGTGTCTTAATTACCATTATAGGCGAGTTGCATACGACTGTTTATGTTCGACGATAATTATAACTTTATTATATGTTTTAACATAAATATTCATAAATATCTGTTGAGAGTCAGCTACTGGAATTTTGTGATCGCAGAGCGAGCGTTGGGTGTTATATCTTTGTCTTTCAAGAGCTTTGAACGACCGACGCAATACAATGCAATGCCATATGCAGCCATATGTTTACATCAGCCGTCCCTCAGTAATATTGTCACCGCAGTCATTTGAAGACAATGCGCTGTGTAGAAATTAGTGTTGGTGATTTTAAGGTACAGTGCTATTTCTTGTCTCATATTCGCCTGTTTATTTACGCGAACATATGGACGGTGGGTATTCCATGTCGGTAATTTATTATAGTTCGATGTTGTGTTTATGTCCGACATGTTGGATTTTGAGCGCATGCGCGAAGTTATCGTTACCTAATTGGTCAATGAACGAGCTCTGATTGGCTGGAGAAACTGTATCATAATGGAAAACAGTGTTATAATGACCATCATTATGATACAGTTATCTGACACATAATAGTGAGGGTCGAACATAAAGTCTTCAATACTTTGGAATAATTATAACAAATACTATTTGTATCTGATTTCCCAGCATAGTCCCAATGCTCTCCTACCCTCCTCTTCCGATATTTGAAAGCATTTAACGCTTCTGAACAAGGTCTAGGATGTAAAGAAGGAAGATTGTAGTTTTACGTGACCGTTAATCGTGAGATCATAAGCCATGGGAAGTGTCTAGGATGTATTTGCTTTTAAATTGCCATTACTTTTTCAGTCATTACTACCTGATGCATAACACACTTCGTGAGCTTTACCCTCACCAGTGGATAACAGGAAACGAGAAAGGAAAATATTATGAAAAAATGGAGTAGCCTCGGCAAACGGGGATATGACCTCGCTGTTCTGTCCTTTAAAACAACAATAACTAACAAGCCTCTGCAGACTATGAAATAAGATGTATTGTTCTCCTCGTTACGATATTACGATGATGATGATGATGATTGTTGTTTTAAGGCGCCAAACATCTAAGTTATCGGCCTGGGTGAGAGTGAAAATGACAATGAAATGGAAACCATTACAAAAATTAAGCTGGACTGAAAATAATTACAAAATGGAACTCAGATTTAAATAACTCTCAAAATGTAGAGTGGAAATATTTACAAAAGGTAGCGGTAATTTAGAAGGAAAATACTCTCAAAAGGAAATTAGAGTGAAAATACGCACAAAATGTAGTTTAGGCTCAAAATACTTACTGAATGCAATGTAGATTCAAAATACTCAACAAAATACAATTGAAATTCAAAATATTCACAAACTGTGATTGAAATTGAAAATACTTACAAAATGTATTTGAAATTAAAAATACTTACAAAATGCAATTTAAATTTAAAATACACAATGGAATTTGGATTGAAAATGCCTTACAAGATTCAAAATACTCACAAAATGCAATTGACATTGAAAATACTTACAAATTGCAATTTAGATTAAAATACTCACAATATGTGGAAGCCCGCGAGTCAAAATACCATACTTACAAAATGCAATTCAGACTAAAAAATACTTACCAAATGGAGTTGAGATCGAAAATACTTACAAAATCCAATGTAGATTGAAAATACTTACAAAATTTTGTTGAGATACAAAATACTCACAAACAGTAATTTAGAGACACAGGGAGCCAATTCATAAGAACAGGGCGGGAATCTTTAAAGACAGAAGGAACTATAATTAAAAGGAAAACAAGGCTGATCCCTAGAAGAATGAAGGATCTGAAAAGATGAGAGAAGGGCCAATTAAGGCGGGAAAGAGACTCTCTAGGCCTCGGATACCCTTATACTGTCGGGGTCGGAAGAGAACAAGAGTTGACCAAGGGAGGCCGACAGGAAAGTTAACAGAGAGGAGCCCGGCACAATTAAGTGGAAGCAATGCCTGACCCAGCTGGGATCCCGTGGTTACCATCCCAAGTCTCACTACAATTGAGCCCCTGGGGGGATTACGATATTACATAAATAGCGCATCATTCATAGCAAAACTCATTCAGTAAGATGGAGATTTACTATTTCATTTGACCTTATTTGAGTTGTTGATATTGTTTCATTTAAGGATTTGTACATAGAGGTCAACAGCCCCATGCACCTGAAAATTTCTCTGTTAACCTGTGTCATTGTGATGTCTGCAATAGTGCGTGTTTCTATAATTGTTGTTAGGTTTTGGATGGTCTTAGATTAGGAACCTGGAGTAGAATTGAGACAGCACAAGGAACCACTTTTTGGCTGGCTAGAGAGGGAATTGAATCCACTTCTCTCCCCGTGAGGTTGAGTATATTCCTCAACCCTTCAACAATTCAATTATTTGTCACAGCTAGAAATCAAACCCAGAACTTTGGAACCGGGGTCTCAATATGAACCCGGGTACAAGGAAGATGGTGCCATTTTTGATCATATGCTTGAAATACAAAGAAAGAATACAATGATGATTTTCTTTTTCGTGTGGCCTCCTAAGACGCCGAGTGCAGGTCTTTCTAGTTGACGTCCATGTGTGACCTTCGCGTCGAAATGAGAGATGAGAATGGATGAAAGTGGACAAGGATGTGGAAGGAAGCGGCGGTGGCCTATCAGAATGTATCGTCCCAACAATAGCTTGGTGTTGAAAATGGGAAACCACGGAAAACCATTTCAAGGACGACCGACGGTGGGGCTCGAACCCACGTGTCTACCGAGTTAGCAGAGAGCTTGGCCCCGTGACCTAACGCTCGCTTTAGCGAGCGTAGCCAACGCTGTCGGTACTATGACGATGATGATGATGATTAGTTTTATAGGTCTTAACATCTAGGCTATCGCCCCCTCAATCATACAGAAGTCTGGGTTGAACAAGTAAACCAAAATAATAATATGTGTTCAGTGTTGAGGTAATTCACAGACAGTGAATCATAATGACAAGATTCAGTACATGTAAAAATCAATGTTGCGTACAATTTCATATCATCATAAGTAGTAGGGCTAGCTGCGTCCTTGATCAATTTCAAGGTCATCCGGGGTTTCTCGCGTTCACGTGTGCCCCCAGGCGTCCCTGGGGGGCTTTGGTGAGGGTGCGGGTGGGGGGGGGGAGGGGTGTAGTGGGGTTATGGCCTGAGGTGGGGAAGGCCAAGGTGTCCCGGCCTGTTCCGGCCGGCATAATGACTGTGGTGTTTGTTTTCTTTTTCTTCGGGGGCCCCCGAGAGGTCGCTGGTGTTGTCCTGCTTTATAGTGCAGAGGCTATGGGAGGACAGTGGGGGAAACCGGATGGAGATCGGAGCTGTTCATGTCCCCGAACTGAGTTGAGCCGAAGGTTCCTTTACCCTCCGAGCCGAGGTTCCTTTTGGAGCTGTTTGTGTTCCGAGCCAGCGAGCAGCTACGCATTCACACTGGTTGTGAGCCCCTATTATAATAGCATGCGAGCAGCTACGCATTCATACTGGTTGTGAGCCCCTGTGCCATCTCCCTGATAGAATAGCGTGTGGTTAGCCCCTGTGCGAGCTGCTACTTATTGACACTGGTTGTGAGTCCCTGATATAATACCCTGGGAGTAGCTACGCATTCACACTGGTTGTGAACCCCTGATATCATAACGTGCGAGCAGCTACGCATTCACACTGGTTGTGAGCCCCTGTACCATCTCCCTGATATAATAGCGTGCGGTTAGCCCCTGTGCGAGCTGCTACTTATTGACACAGGTTGTGAGTCCCTGATATAATAGCCTGGGAGCAGCTACGCATTCACACTGGTTGTG
Source organism: Meconema thalassinum (assembly GCA_946902985.2). Taxonomy (NCBI): domain Eukaryota; kingdom Metazoa; phylum Arthropoda; class Insecta; order Orthoptera; family Tettigoniidae; genus Meconema; species Meconema thalassinum. The sequence continues at coordinate 719,935,600 of OX336389.2, forward strand.
AACCCCTGATATCATAACGTGCGAGCAGCTACGCATTCACACTGGTTGTGAGCCCCTGATATAATAGCATGCGAGCAGCTACGCATTGACACTGGTTGTGAGCCCCTGTGCCATCTCCCTGATATAATAGCGTGCGGTTAGCTACTTTTTTCCACAGGTTGTGAGCCCCTGTGCGAGCTGCTACTTATTGACACTGGTTGTGATTCCCTGATATAATAGCCTGGGAGCAGCTACGCATTCACACTGGTTGTGAGCCCCTGATATCATAACGTGCCAGCAGCTACGAATTCACACTGATTGTCAGCTCCTGTGCGATCCCCTGATATAATGACATGCGAACAGTTACCTGTTTCCACAGGTTGTGAACCCCTATGGAACGCCTACTTATTAGCACTGGCTGTGAGCTTCTGATATCATAACGTGCGAGCAGGACCGCATTCACACTGGTTGTGAGCTCCTGATATCATAACGTGCGAGCAGCTCCACATTCACATTGGTTGTGAGCCCCTGATATCATAACGTGTGAACAGCTACGCATTCAGACTGGTTGTGAGCCCTTGTGCCATCTCCCTGATATAATAGCATGCGAATGGCTACTTATTTCCACAGGTTGTGAGCCTCTGATATAGCAGGCGAGCAGCTACGCATTCTCACTGGTTGTGAGCCCCTGATATAAAAACATGCGAGCAGTTACGCATTCACACTGGTCGTAGGCCCCTGTGCGATCAGCTACTGATTTGCACGTATTTTCCAAGAGGTGTGAGCGCCCGCTGAATAATAATAATAATAATAATAATAATACTCTGGAGGAGTCAATGGCTAGAAATGGCCTTCATTAACGCCTAGTTCCAGGTCGTTAGTAGTTTGTCCTTTCGGGAGAAAAATTAAACGTGTATATACGGAAGACCGGTACCCGGAACAGCCTTTATTAACGCGGATATTCTGGTAGTAAATGTCCATCTAACCTAGTTCTATGATTGAATTATTGCAACTGCAGATTCTAGGTCGCTAATAGTTTAACCTTTAAAGATAAAAAATGAAACGTATATATATGGAACACTGGTCTCGTTAGCTACAAACCAGCTTGCGGAATACACGTGAGTACAGAAGACACACTATAGTCATCAGACTATGCTTGTGTTACTGCAATGGTTGTATGGATGAATAGTATCACGTTTGTCAAGCCATGCAAGATAACTTGTGACAAAGGGATATCTTGATCATCAAATCTGAGTGTATATCATGTATTTAATAACCAGTGTTTTTGTGATGGCTGTATCAAGGGAACATCTTGATCATCAAACTTGTATACTTGAGTGTTTAATAACCCGTGTTATTGTGATGGCTGTATATTTATTGGGGGAGGTTTGGAAAACCTTTTTTATCAGCCCTTTGTATATTTACTGTTTAATCATCTGTGTTATTGTGAATGTCAAAGCCGTATACTTGTATTAACCTATATTACTGCGAATGTCAAACCCCTATACCTGAGTGATTATCATGTGATTCATTACCTGTGTCATGGTGGTGGCTGTATGAGTGTGTATAATGTAATGAATAACCTGCGTTATTGTGATGGCTGTACCGTGGGGACATTTTGATCTTCAAACCCGTATACTGGATATGTCTCGTATAATAATTAGGGAGGTTTGAAACATTGCGGTCATAAGCCCCATTAATGTTAGCCTGTATTACTTGGTAAAACAGTCTTCCCTATGGAAAAGCCCTTAAAGGGAAACAATCAGTATCACCGAAACCAAGAATCCCATAATTATGAACCATCATTCAAAACAATTCTCTTGATACACCCTTTCGCTTCGATAGATCATTTCACCCCTAAAACTATTAATGTAGATTTTACAGTAAAAAATGGCTCCAACCACCTCAAAATGATAAATTAACCCCAGATCTTGTGTTTTTGATGAAGATTAGTGGGGGTGCGAAAACCACCCCCAAAATGAAAAATCGATATATTGATAACTAAGAACCCTAAATTTATGTGTTATAGCTCACAAATAGGTCATCCAGTGCGCCTTCACCTTGATAGGTCATTTCACCCCTTAAACCGTGAATATCGAATTTACGGGGGCATAAATGTTTCTAAACACCTAAAAATGATAAATTAACCTCAGATCTTGTGTTTTTGATGAAAATTAGTGGGGATGTGAAACCTACCCTCAAAATGAAAAAATCGATATCTTGGAAACTAAGAAACCTAAAATTATGTGTTATAGCTCAAAATAGGTCATCCAATACGCCTTCACCTCGATAGGTCATTTCACACCTTAAACGGTGAATATCAAATTTAAGAGGGCAAAAATATTTGTAAACACTTAAAAATGATCAATTACCCTAAGATTTTTGTTTTTGATGAAAATTAGTGAGGGTGTGAAAACTACCCCCAAACTGGAAAAATAGATACCTTGGAAACTAAAAACCCTAAAATTATGTGGTATAGCTCAAAACAATACATGTAGTTCTTAGAATAGGAAAACGGACTTAACACTGTACAACCTCCCCTAGTGCATCATTTGATTTAGCCAGTAAATAGCAAGGTTGGATGATTATATATGACTTGAAAATAAATAAAACAAACGGACAATATTTAATATTCCTTTATTTACAATATATGGGACCATGACATACACATGGATTAAATAATACATAGGGATGTTTTGATTCACAAATAATAGCGACCACATGAACATACATAACGCTTGTAATAAAGAACAACAAACATTATTTGTTTACCCATTAAGGGCGTAATGGCCCCGTGGCAAGCTCATGAGGTGATTATTTACCCATGACCGTTTATCGTCAAACAAAAGCAACGAGCGTCGCATTTTCCTGACAAGAAACACTTCATGGGTACATGTTAGACGTGCCTGTATCGCATACTGTCCAGTGGGATTATATAATGCCTCACGATAACGAGCCATGCATAACGTTCGGATGACACTGGAGCGGACAACCTTGGCTCGACTGACATGTCTTGAACTGTCGCAATTATAGCAGTACGTTTTTGTTGCCAGACCTAAAAATTCTGTCATGACATCCACGCCACATTCATCCATCATGAGCCCCATGATTTATTGTTTTGAGGTAACAAGCCAAAGATGTTGACATAAGGAAAAGAGGAAGTATCAAAATGCTCAGGATGGTCACACATCACCTGATATACGTCTGTTGCTTTAACCTGATATACGTAAATGTCGGTATCCATATAAACAAGATGAACATAATTAAAATAGCGACGAGCAAACCCATATTGAAAGTCATACATTGTTAATTTTGAAAACTCCAAAATAGTCACACCTAAATAAATAGGTTTATTTTAAAGAATTTCAACATTTCCTAATTCGACGATAGCCAACGCGTCAGTAATAATTTTCATGGTTTTAAAATGGGGCTTGGCAACATATTTCCGAGCTCCATACCTACCTTCCCACAAATTAACTAAATGGATTAACCGGTGTTTGAGTACATTTTCAAACCTTTTTCCATATGCCGCATTAATCATCAATTTTAAAAAAAATTGATTTCAAAAAGTTGAGTAGCACGCTGCCGATGGTGAGTATTCAGGTCCATGTAAGGCTTCAACCACGCCTATTGCGCGAACGACACAATACGATGGATCTTACTCAACACGAGTCCATACGTTAAGCATTGCAAAAGCTCTTGGATGTAAATCACATACCTTGTTTTAGGAAATAGCCTTCCCAGTAACTTTGGATGTTTTGAGCTCGAATTCGGAGGAATCCTACGCTCGACACAAAACGGTAAATCAGCGTGATCGTCATGCACATGTGCGGGGTATTGTAAATCAACCTACAGCACAAAGCCAAGATCTTCGTGTCGTGCAGCGGTGTGCACGTCAAAGCGTTCGATTTCCTCGTTACTGAGCCAGACAAAATCTTTATACGGGAGTGGTTGACTCATAGCATACCCGTACAAATTATTCACATCGTTGTGTGTTAAATAGGAAATGGGCTGCTGCGCATTTTACGTTGACATGTAAGGATGATTGGCATGGACATGTCTCTGAACAAGGGAAACAAGTCCTCCACGAATGCGTTTTTCGAAAAATAATATGTCAATATCTACAAGATAATCCAACTCGAAACTGTGCCGTCATAGGAGCTATCAGGGTTGCCAACAACCGAAATGACACCCCAAACACCTCACCTGTCGGACCCATGTACCATGAGGATCAGGTGAATTTCTTAAAGGCCATAGCGGCACGAGATTCCATGATCCAAGGGATCCGTTGTAACATGGTTGCTAAAAAGGTCATAGAGAGCCTAAGAAAATACACCTCCTAAAGCTAGACTGAGAAATAAACTTCCAGGCTTAAGTAAAACTTGTAGAAATATTTATTCAAAATATTCAGGCACCTAGGCTAGTTCGGAGGGTTTCTATAGGCTAATCCGCAAACTAATAAATAAACAAAAATAAAGATCAGGACCCTACCTGTAAACTACGACAAACCCTCGCAAAAGATCTATTTTACAAAGTTAAGCAACAACAGCAACGCTAGGAAAATGGTACGGCATTAAACCCTAAATCAAGTTAAATATAAGCTAATAACGGAATTTACATTTAACAGGGTGGCAATAACAAATCTAAGTTAGGATGATACAATTTTCTTATTTACATTTAATGTTAAATAATCTAGCTAATTCGTAACAATTAATACAAAATTCACGGCGATGACGTCCGTAAAGCAAAACAATTAATACAAATCTACATGACAAGCCGTCAAAAAAAACATTAAATGCCCTCTTACAATCTAAGTAAGGTAAACATGGGGATTATATACAGTACAATAAATAACAACAAGACCACAATCAATATTATTCCTGCCTTCGCCCTGGGTTACTCTCTGCAAACCAGTGTCATCTAAGTGCATGTCATTTACTGTGGCGAATGCGTAGTGAAAACTACGTCTAACGTCGCATGAGGCTCGAGCTCCACCAGCTACTAACTATAGGTTAAGCAAGCACTCCGTCGATAAAAATTAGTGTTATCTGTCCTAGATTACTTCCATAAAGAAGCGTGCACAAAAGCAGGTGTCGGCCAGCAGGTCCAAAATGCAAGTAAATCAAGGTTAAGTGCAATAAACAATTAGTTATCCTCAGTTTATAAGAATTATGTGCTTGATTATTAGAATGTCGGATTAAATTATCGTTGGTTTATGGCGAATAGGCTGACGATCCTGAATACCTTGGGATCAGCAGTAGCAGTCTCATGCCAGATCAATTTCTGCTATGAAAGACCATCATCGAGCTCTCCTAGCTCGGACATAACAATTACACAGGTTATTAGTGGCCCTCGGCTCACTTAATTTACCATTGGGTAGGCCTGGAATGCACCTCAGTTACCTCCCTTAAAATACCTAGTCCACAGAAACAAAGTCTGGACATATATAAATAGCCTCTAAAACAGGCATCTCTTATAGCCTCATAATCTCAATAAATAAACCTTCACATAAAGTGTAATCACTCTCAAATAGAGTGAAAGATAGTCGCTTCAATAGCGATGCAAGCATATGGCATTTGTCAATCAGATCTATGTAGCAAAACATGTGACTTCTACAAAATGGTGGCCTGGACATTGACCTACTTATGAAACACAACATCTAACGGTAAATAATGCTATAAGCATCGTCAAAGAGTGTGAAAAAGTATGTCTCACTGAGTGAGTGGTGCTCTCGATCGTTGCATGCTGGGAACTGTTACCATCTGTCCATGACTTGAGTTAGGCTCGCTACTCACAGTCATTTACTTGGAGGGTTTGAAATAAAACAACACTGAAGGCAGGCAGCTTTCTCGTAAAAAGTCTATCAGGAAACTGGCCTCGTTACCTGGTCCCAAATATAAAACACAAATAAAATAAGCATAAGCGTAAAATCACGCCTCAAAACTATACACATAGACGTGGCATGTTCATTAAATCAAAGAAAAGTAAAATACTGAAATACCACTTATTCTGAACTTCTTTGAAATCTGCAGATATGTCACTTCATAACTGCTTTGTCTTACAATAATCAAATAATATCTGTGTGTCGAAACACCTGACACTAAATAAACATTATAATGGCGCAAATCTTACAATTGCTAAGTTTCCCAATGATTCGGTAGCAATTACAGGGTTCGATGCTAGATTGTATACAAATATAACTCCCTGAATGTATTCTGTTCTTGAACAGGATGGCTTCATAGCACATCAAAATGAAATATGACATTATTTTACAAAACTGGTAGTTTCAGTTGACCACCTAACGATACGAACTGTTCTAACTAAAGCAGTGGCGTGACAAACATTTATTGAAAAGGGGTGTTATGAAATAACGCTAGCCATGACGTCTAGTCTTCATGCTTAAATAACTATCCAGAAAATCACCCACCTAGGGTTGAACAAAACGTAGTATCAAAGACTACAGTCACGCTTAGCAGGGGTAGAACTAACATCTTAGCGATGTCCTTCAGAATGCACCGTGGTCGAAAAGATTCAATCACAAAGGTGACTAACTAATCACTGAAAGTGAACTACGAAGATTAGTTCTAACATTACAAAACCCTACCTATGGCTTGTCAAGACGTTCGGTTGCTTCTACAATTAACTACTATTAACTACAATAAACTACAACACAAAAGAACCTCACAAGGAATAGATTAATCGGACTCACACAAAAGGATGTCTACATCTCTGTCGTTCCAACGACTTGTGGTATATAATAGGCTTTGGTCTCCGGATGAGGGTTGTCCAGTCTGGGCCTCCACATTGGCTCTATCCTTTACCATGGCCTTAATTCGTCCTCGGCGTTGTCGACGTCGTGATATGACCAGATTCCTCTCCATTGTGTCGGTCGCCATGTTCATTGGCTTATCTGGTGCTGTAGTCATGGTTCTTCCGTCATTTGCTGAAATTCTCCGGAACTCTCCTTCACATCATGAGATTTATCTGCTCATCTCCACAGATGATGTGTGGTTATAAATGTGTGACATGCTCGAGCAGAAAATAACCACTGGAAAATTCAGAAAATGGGCGTAGCACAGTTTCACTGAAGCTGGCTTTAATATGGTAGCAATCTCACTGAGTCTAGACGGCGCAGATTATTGAAAAATTGGCAATGCATATCTGCTTCACAATCACAGATTCTAATGGTCCACAAATCACGTGTTATCGAGGTTGTACGTTACAGAAATTATTCGCTCTTGCGATTACAGCAATATTCGTAGCAGTGAGTGTTAAAATAATTCACTTGGTCGATTATAGAATCACAGTAATTAACATATTTTATCGTCACTTGACGAAGTTGAATTTCCCACAACACGTGGTTGAAAATGTGGAGTTCCACGATGCACAATTTTAATCACTTTTCAATAAATTCGCTAATATCGTACAACAAGCCTTCTCCGGCTTTAATATTCACTTGAATAATATACTGTTCGTTGCAAAATAGTGTGAGATGCACAAAGATTACGTTCCTCGCCTTCCAGGCGGACTATTTCCTCGTCTTTAAGACGGACTTCAAATACACATCCAATTTGGATGGACAACCATACACATGTGCGAAGAGCTCAGTCCTGCACTGCTAGAGCTTACAAACACACTAGTCGTGCAGCGACAGGTTGTTACCGGTTCGCGTATCTGCGAAGTTAATACCTTACCAAAAGTAGAAATAACATTCTAAAGAATGATTCTATGATACAGAATTACAACATGGAAATATCTAAGCTTCGTAGAAAGTAGAAGAGTTATAATAAAGACTCAGATTATATTATAATGGTTTTCTCCATAGTCAAAAGATCAACCATTTATAACTCCAAAAATTGTTAGCATGTGGCGACAGCATGGCTGGTCGGTGAGTGCGTTCTAAGACGATACATCAAAAATACGTTGCAATGAAAAATATCACATGAACCTGTCCTTACCGGGTTCAATACCTGTGTACAGCAACATGGCATCCCACGATAAACCCGGTGCTGTATAATTGTGACACGGGTCCAGCTTGTAAATCTGTATACACATGCGAAGGAATTTCTCAAAAATATCTGTTAAAAGCAAGGAATCGTCGGTGAGATACAGGTGAGAATATTGCCCAAAAGAGGTAAAACCAAATGCATCCCACACGTTGCAGGCGTGGATAAAATCGGTATCGGTAATGGCAGTATTATGCAACGTGCTAAAAAATGCAGCCTTCTGGGGGTATATGCGTTTCGTTAAGGAAGACTAACTGTTGACATGTTCATAAGGAAAACCCCCCTTCCGGATGCAACGTTTGATTTTAGCATCAACCGGAAAATGGTTTCTTGTAAAGTGCAATTCATCAGGTGAAATACCCTTGACCAAGGCATCTAACGAAGAGGCCAAAAATCGATAGGAATCGAGAAACTGAAGAGATATACCCTGGTAATGTATAGAAAAGGAAATAAACCGCTCATGATTTTGCGGAATAATGGAAAAATGTTCCTTGTCTAAAGTGGCAAACTCACGAATTATAAAGTGGGAGTGAAAATTGGCGAGGCCGTGAAAAAGACGGGTATATACTTTGCTGCACGAAACGTCATATTACACGTGTTGTGAGCAGGTCCTCTATAGACGCCTGTAAAATGACTATGGTCGCGCACTTTAATGGCGTTAGGTGAAATAGGCTTCCGACAAATATGACAGGTCGTTGCCATATCATGACGTATCATTCCCTCTAGCGTCATCTGTATGGACATGGGACTCTGAAGAAGCTGATGGACATGCTTGGCTTACTGTTTCAGTTCCTGTAACAACCACTGAATACAGGTAGGTCCTCGAAACAATTTGAAATAGGATTGACTTGGATCATAGGAACAAACGACCTGAAGGGCAACCGAAAACGGAGTATGTCTTTGAATAGCATCCGTGTATGAGGAAGACGGATTCAGTGGACACCGCTGAATGGGGACAGTTAATGTTTCAATGTCCGCGTACACGGTATAGGCCACTGGATCTAAGCGATGAAAGTTTTTGAATTTCATTTTAGCCTCTTCCGGTTTTGGACATGCAATTTTAACTGCTGGTTGAGTAGAACAATCCAACATATGCCTATCCAGATTGATTTGAGTTGAAAAGTACTGCAAACACAGTTCGCGAACAATTTTTTTACCATGATGAGATGCAAGTTGGCCTCCAACAGGCTTGGAGAGGTTTTTAATTAAACAATAGTGACTCGTTTGCTCGTTAGTAATGTATGCTGATGCGTACAATAAAGCGGTCCAATAACCGTATTCTTATCAAGACCATAAATCATAAAGGAAAAATCAGGATTAAGACTTTCAAATTTAGCAATAGAGGTATGTTCTATAGGAAACGAAATACCTGCAAAGTTGAGAGTGGAGAGTAGCCTGTTAAACATGACCAGGTATGAGGCTGTTCGAGTAGCATTACGTTGAACAGGGGCTAAAAATGCAGCCTTGCACTATAAAAAACAATAGTCGTCCTAATTTTGAAAATTGAGAACAGCTTTTCTACGTTGAACAGGAAAAGGAAGTGGAAAATACAGAGAACCTGAATTTAAGGGGTCAAAGCAACATACATTGACTTGTAGAAACGGGATGACCTCGAGCGATTTTCCACTTTCACCTTCAAGAAAGGCGTCAAACTTAGATACCAAAGCGTCAACGACATGTTGGTTATACCATGCTTCGCTGTTATCCGTCCTATAACATGGTCTCATTTTTGTAGCGAAATAAATGGTTTCTTGTTTTTCATCTCCACTGACTTTAAAAAATACAAAGGTACAAGCTGTGTTCACCTTTAATGCTGTGAAGCGCATAAAAAGAGTGGCAAACTGTAATAAAACGGGTAAACATGCCTGTAAAAACAATTTTGGATGTAAAATTTTGGTAGAATTGTATATTCGTCAACTGCACAGTCGTGTTTGGAAGAAGTCACGAACATTTTCCCAAACAAGTGGCACCATGAGGTTAATTTCTAAAAATTACTTATAGTAATAATAATAAAAATAAATAAACAGTCAACTGCTATATCTCTAGTATTAAATTGTTACTTTAGGGGGTGGAACAGCGAGGTCATCTGCTCATACATGACGTGACAAAGAGTTAAATGTTATCCACTTCAATGAGGACTGGGCATGCATTATTGTGCATGCCTAAATACTTCAACACCAAGGTGTGTGAATTTAACGCTGAAAGCGTGTCTTTGGATATGCTGGCAAATCGACTTGGTAGAAACACCATAAACTCTTGGCAGTGGCAAATAAGTCTGGTGCCGAATCGTGTGTCGATTCTCTGCAGATTCTCTACGGGGAACGGCTGGTTAACTGGGAGATCCCTTAGTCTTCTTGTTTCCAACCCAGCCTGGGCCCCTATTCTGTTTAACTTTTGGAGAGCATCCATGTTAACTATAAAAAGAAAACCCCATATAGTCTATAATCATCTAATAACTGTTGAACAATGATAAGAAAACAAATATGTTAATTCACCTTGTACAGAGCAGAACGGTGTTCACGCCAAAAGAGACTTGATGTGAGTGAGATTGTATGCGGCACTTACACTTGTATATATACCAGCTTCGTGGCTGTGCTCACCAGTGTGGAAGGGAATATAATCATGACAAAGTTGTTTACTGGACATAAAGCTACGTCCTGTATTGCATCAGAATCAACCTTTAAAGAAAAAAATGGATGTGTGATGCATATAATTAATGTATGCACACAACGCTATTTCCATTTGGAGCTGCAAGCGGCCGAAGGCCACTACTATGTACGGTACCGTGCTTTACGCACAGCATGGTGACCGACGGTTACATTGCCGTCGTTGGTGACCATGAGAAAATAATTCATCATCTTCACTTAGTAACGTTAACGACTTGAAGCAAGGTCAGATAAGGAATGCTCATTAACATGTTTTTATTATCCAGTAATAACCTTCAGAAGCCCCTGTATAGATATATGTGTGTATGGGAGTGAGGCCGGTCAGAGCTGGTCATTCGCTAGTGTGGTGTGTTAGGAAACAACCGAGCGAGATTTTGCTGCTATATATATTTATTTTGTGAGTGTTGTGAGATAACTATATTCAGTTTTTATCCTTCACTAGTACGCATTCAAGCAACAACGTTTGGTGAGTACTATGGCTAACCAATCTCACACTTTTAGAGAACACTTTTCTATACCAAGTAACTGGATATATACAACGAAACATTGCCATCGTAGTCAAATATATAACAAAACTTATAATGAATTTCGTACAACATCCATATAAACTAACTATTTGAACAGTACTATCAAAGAACGGCCATTAAACTATGTTTTATCACATCACACAACTAGATTTGACTACAAACTATATTATTTTAAGGGGCCAGACACCATCATTTTCCCACGACAATTCAAAGAGTTTGAGTGTGTGACGTACATTAATGAATACCACATCCCAGTCACAAATTACACCTACGAAAATAGTGACGGAAAAATTGACTACATTATTTTTCAAAAGATGTGTCTAAAATGTTTTGTTTTATGCAAAGGATTAGAACTTCCTTTAGAAGAAGAAGAAGATACAGATAGTGACAACACAAACGACACGCTTCCCCTCCCTAATAATACCCACAATCAAAGTTATTATGTAAAACACAAAAATTGGCAGAATCTCTTAGGCGATTTGAACTAGAAGGACATATATTGGTGCCATCAATGTACAAGACCCAAATTTGTTCCGAAATGTGTAACACCAGATGGAAGTAAAACGGATAAACTGTATCCAAACACCCGTGATTTCTTATATTATTCATACATTTCCTCAGTTTGTAAATTTAGTTTACAACCCACGAACCAACTAACATCACTCAGAAGTAGATATCACCCCTACTAAAAGGTAAGTTATATTTATTAAGTGTCAGATTTAGCGCAGACCTTCCAAACTCAAATTGCAATAGCTTTTTCTCTAAAATGGCATTTTGTTCCAGTGCAAACAGCAACCACGTGGGAGAAGAAGTTGTTCCAGTGAGGAGTCAAGCTCTTCAAGACACCATCCCCATCGAAACACCATCCACATCGCAACACCATCCACATCGCAATAACTTAAAAACATATATAGTGTTTTAGATCCCTTATTTGGGGGTGGATCTAAAAGGGAGAGTTGTTGTACTAATTTATAAAGTGGTGCCTAAAAGGGTAGCTTCCCTTGTCAGGGTAAGCTGACCAGTGTAGAGTGTTGTGGTGTGCTAGGAACTAGGGGGCGTTCCTATGAATAACGTAATAGTGTTTGGAGGGATGGGACCCACTGCAAAGGGTCGTTGTGCTGGTCGCTCAGCTCAGCTGACTGCTTATTATGTAACTGACACTGTTTGTATCAGCCGAGTGGCACGCGCTGCTTGCTGGCAGCCGAGCCGGCTCGAGAGACACAAAGGTACCTGAGTTAGCGCTAATGGCTTACCGTCTGTCACGTCTTTACGTGACGGGAGTAAGGAAGGGCGTTGGGATGTAAAGAGGCGTATAACAGTAATGCTAGTGTAGAGTGTGGACCAAGTGTTTTATTGGCCTGTGATTCTGATTGTGAGTCCTTTGTAGGGAATGAAATTATGTTTATAATGTGATACAAGTTGTGGGTTGCAGGTTACATAAGTAGGAACTCTGAACACGATTGACTGACTCACCTCGGTTGACACCAGCGTAGCCTCGGGCCGTCTCGATGAAGCACTGACAATGGAGAGATCCTTTGACCCCATTAGGATGCCTTCTTATACCTTCTGACGTCCTGCTGTCAGCATTGTGTTGGCATGCCGCCCCAGTTAGTACTATGTCGCTGAGTGTAATGATTACGTAAGGCTTGAGCTGCTTTATGGAGTAGCAAGCTGTCCTTACAGTATTAATGGATGTTGCCCCGGCTTTCCAAGGGTTGCCATTTTAGGGGATTTGGCCAGATGCCGGGGGGATGGACTCCAAGGGGTGCCTACCCCTGGGAGGCTGTACAAGAGTCTTCCTTCATTTGTTCGCGTCCTCGCGAACGGGAACGGAACTGGAAGTTGGGATGTTGACGTAGTGGTCCTTGAAACCCCCTCGTATCTCCTGGTGGCGTCGTATCGAAGTGTGGGTGTGAGGTCAGCCCGTGTTCAGAGGGGAGGGTTATGGGATTTACAGATATATGTATACATTGACATTGTGAAAAAACAAACAAAAAAAATTGACATTGCGAAAGATTTGATTAACATTGGGAAAAAATTGACATTTGAGAAAAATTTAACATTAAAATAAATTCGACATGTAAAAAAAAAATGCCCTTGCATTTGCTGGCATATTGCCAGTTTAAAAAAAAAACATGGTTTCTGATGGTGATGTGTTACATATTTGTGCAGGGAGGAAAAACCCAGGGCCGAACGGATGATGGCGTCGTCCGCCCTATCTTAGGGAAAAAATGCTCCCTGCAATAAGAAAGGTAGAAGAAAATAGAAAAATGGGTGTTCCAGGGTATAATGTAAGGGAAATATTCAAAAGTATTTATTTGTTTGGGAAAAAACGGAACACCCTGACAAATGGGGAAGTTAGAAGAAGGAAAAATGAAAGAAAACAAATCATACACATTATGGACATTGGCATCTTGATAATCAAACAAAAATATATAGCGTTGAATGTACTATGTTTATGAAGTTTGTCCTTAAAATTATAAATTACAATGACCTTATGTCTAGTGGAATAATTGTATAAAGTTCATCCTTAAAAGTTATAAATTACAATGACCCTATGTCTACTTAATCGCGCTAATCCCTTATAATTATAGTTTTTGTGAGGTACCTCGCGTGCACGCTACCCGTCTGTACGTACGCTTGCCGTCTCACGGCTGCTCCTGTACGGCCACTTCTTGGTACGGTATAGTGGTCGTACCGCTTGCACGTATTCTTAATACCTAATCTGTGAAGCATCCTCTGTGGGTGAATGCTTTCACACTTGACAATGAGAGTCACTGCCACAAATCGGTTGCGCCCTCATTGTCGTAATCTGCGTCGCATTTTGACGCTTTATGTGTTTATATTTTAGTTGATCTGCCAGTAAGCCTGGTACCCCACAGGCACCAGTCCTGCTGTGCAGATTTTTTTTTTGGAGTGTGTAGCTGAAAAAGAAAAATGTGGTGAGTGTTTGAGAGCGTGTCGGGATTAGTGCAAGTTGACGTATATAAAATATAATAAAAAAATAGTACATAATCATGGCATGCCGTAAATAATATGCCACTGCTATATGGCAGTGAAATTCCCGTCACCAGTTTCCTGTATCTGGTGACGATGCCTGTGAAAAAATGGCGAGGTTTAGAAAAAAACATATTAGTATTGGTTGAAGCTCTTCTTTCACTGAAAAAAAAATAGCATGATTAACGTTAATTAGCTGCAAGACCGGGCTTACCCTATACGGTGCCGTAATGCCGTAAATAATATGTAGTTGGTCTTACCCCGGTAGCGGAATTGTGGTTACCGGGTGCCGATATATTCCACTTTGATTATCCCTATTGTACTATATTATATCTTATCCTATATTCTAGTGTATTGTCGGACTTACCCTGATACCGGGTTTGGCGGTCATCAGGAGCCGACCGGCGTTACTTAATACTATCTATCTTAATTATGGTCTAATAAAAAAAAAACCTATTACTAAGCCGAGAGGGTTGCCTTAATCTATTGCCGAAATGTGCTGCGCCATACCTGGCAACAGCGGTGAATAAATTTGCTTAATCCTAGGTTGCGTGTCAAATGCAACCGCCTTACAACTAAATTTGGCCTAGGACGATCGCCTGGGGCAATTAAATCCCCAGATCACCACCCGCACGAGCCCCAGAAACACCGGTTGTCTCTAGGGTCGCTAGATTCCGTCCCCTTAACTCTAGGTGTCGACGTCTATTACTAGTACTACCCTATTCGCCGGCGGCTTACGGTGCCACTAAGCTAACCGTTTCGCCCGCTGTAACTTCCGTGTTCATGACCGTTTGCTGTTCCGATTTAACGTAGTTGAGCCGCCCACTTGGCTCCTGTGAGGTGCGCGCACTGCCCCTCTCTTAATGCCCATTGACTGCCCGCTGCGTCGCCATTTATGTGGGCATCGGACAGTATGGTCCAATGGCATAATATTGTCTTCGCCTCAATCGGCCGTCGCAATCTGCTTTTCGCAGTGATATTTGCCTCTATGGGCCGCCGTAGTATGCTTTTCGCATTGATATATGACTTTGCCGCTATGGGCCGCAGTAATATGTATTTCGCAGTTATCTGCCACTCCAACGCATATGAGTTTTGCTTCCCGCTATGGAAGCCGTGCCTACTTAAATTTAAACTTAACTAGAAGTCTAGACATAATGGGGTCGTCTCTAGGGATAGCTCCCGAGGCCGGCGGTGAGTGAGCTATTTCTCCCGCCATTCTCAGAAAGTCTCCCTGCAGGTCTTGGCCTCGACGACCGTGGCACAAAGTGGGTGTAGCATCCCTTCCTCCCAGGGGCGGTTTATGCGCACCTAGGGTTCCAGAGCTTGCCCGACCAGGCCGCGAATGCT
Organism: Meconema thalassinum; assembly: GCA_946902985.2. Taxonomy (NCBI): domain Eukaryota; kingdom Metazoa; phylum Arthropoda; class Insecta; order Orthoptera; family Tettigoniidae; genus Meconema; species Meconema thalassinum. The sequence goes on from OX336389.2 coordinate 719,951,122, forward strand.
TTGACCTTACGTAGTTCGTCTGTTTGGTCTAGTCGTCAGTTAAGTGAGGTCGCTGCGCTGTCGAGCCAACTGGGGAAGGGTCCACATCGCCTTCCCCCGCTCTCAAAGTGTGGTTCTCCTGACCTTCGGCTTACACCGTTGTCAACAATCAGGTCGTATCAGATTCCTTTGTAAGAGAAAAAAAAATGTGTCGTAACCTGTGTAAATGGTTCAATCTCTGTGTAAAATGTAAAATATTTCCAGTGTAGCGGGGTTGTAGATCTTCTAAGTACATAGGCTACTTCTGGCCTACCATCGCTACCTCAGCTTTCCAGCAATAATGCCTTCTTTACCTTAATGGAGGTGTTAGTAGGGTCTGTAATGTCAGGTACCCTGTTAATAGGATTTGGGGGTAGTTATTTGTTGAGTGGGCTTAAAGCATGGTAGGAAGGGTTTGCGCACCTTTGGGTTCCACGTTAGTGGTGGCCTGAAACCGGTGATGCCACTGGGATGCTTCTATAGTGAGTGGAGTGGGGAGGTAATTCCCGGGATTGCAAAAATACGAAAATTCATGCAGGTTTGATATTAAAATCCCTGGTAATTGGATGGGATACTCATGCATGTGTCTGGATATGAAGTTTCTGCCTTCATATACGGATAGGTGTAGGATGGGGCATAATACCATATGTTCCTTTCATGCGGGAGAGCTTAAGTACCAAAGCATGGTTAATATGTATCTATGGCCTCCTCTCTCATTTGGAGAGGCGCATTATGCTTCTTTAATGTTTGCTGAGCCACCCCTAATACTCAGGCGGTGCAACGGGGCTCAAGGCGTAGCATGCCTGCTCTTTAGACGCATGAAGTCCATCAACCCCTTGTGTATATTTCGTAATGTAGTGTAGCTGTTTTTGGTCGTGTAGATGTGTCTGCGTTGTTTATGTGGGGCGTGAGAAGGTTATGGGAAGGGAGTAAGGTGGTACGCTGGTAGCCTGTTCTCCTGTCGTCCTCCCTTGGTCCATGTTGGCTTTCTATCCGCGCCTTGGGATAGTAGAGCTGCATGACCTAATCTGGTCGGCCATTTGCTGTGTAGATGTGGCCAGTGGTCGTAATGCGACTGGTCATGCGCTAATTATCTGTAATGACTCTTATGCCTTATGAGCGATAAGAGAAGTTATTAGGGGGGAGATCTTGTCTGTGTTTGCTCCTAATTGTTGAGTGCGTGTGCGTGTGTGTGCCTATGTTCCGCTACACCACGCGGACGGTTGGTCTGTTGCAGGCCAAGTCGTAATATGTATCGCCTGTGTGGGCAGAAGGCGCCCGTGGCTTGCCACCGTCCCTGCGACCGTGCCCTATAGGCCCAAGATAAGTTCCGCTGTGCCACGTCTTGTCCATTGCCAAATGTTTTTGCAGTGTGGAAAAAAAAATGTATGGTGTTATAATAGTTATGTGTGTGGAATTTCACGGTCACGGGCGATACGCAATAGTGTCTCGTCACCGCGGTATTGCAGTGTAACTAGTCTGCTGTCAGCAGTTAGTATGTGCAATTCTGCAAATATGCAAGTGTGGTCAATGTTTTGGATTCCTAGCCTAATGTAGCAATTCGCCCTAGTTAGGTAATGACGTCGTGTGCCCATTGTTCTCCAAGACCTGTGTCTTGCGAAATTTTCCTACCTGTGTTCGTGAAACGTATTCCCTATGTCTGGTGTAATTCGAAATTTTATGTCTGGCTTTTGGTGGGAGGAAATGTAGTACTCCCTGTTTATGCACTTGTATGGGCCAATTTCAGTATGGTTGGACGCCTGAATAGCTGTTCTCCTTTGCGTCTAAATTTTCACTGGAACTCAGACCCGTGACCTTATGTCATTCTCTGTGTTTTATGTTTGCGTTGTGTGACAGGGCTTGGGGCTTTCCCAGTGTGGTCTTTGCTTGTGTTCCGTGTACCAAAAATACCATTGGATAGTTAGTTTTTGGTACGCGTGTGGTGTGTGGTCATGGGTTCGAATCCGGTTGTCTGTAAAGACTTGGTGTGATCATTTTCGTGCCGCATTTAAAATGGCACGTTCCCGTTGATGTGCAGTGCGCAAATGAAAGCATGCATACCTGTGTAGAGTTTGTACGTTTTTGATTTCCCCTCGTAGTGTAATTTTGGAAGATATAGGGTCTCTAAATCGGGCGTGAATGATGCCGTGCGCTCTGCTCTGAGAGCTGTTGTCTGTAAGCGTACAGTTTATCACTGAGGCCTGCGTTCTTGCTGAGTATGGCGGTATCGGATTGCAATGTCCTGCGCGCACGCTCGTTACTTGTCTTGATAACGCTGTATGTCCGGCACATGTGTTTTAAATCGCTAAATTTCTGTGACTGTGATGAATGCTTTTCGCATTGCGACAGAAAAGAGGGGAGTTTGTGGTTTAACGTGACCGTATCTGGAGATCATGAGCCACGGGATTTCCGTTTTACTTGGAATCCAAACCACAGGCCATGGCATTTCACTTCGGAAATCTCATATGCGTTGGCCGTACTTGTAGAAGAACCTTCCATTGACTACATGTGTGTCCCCAGATTTTGTGTTAACTGTATCGTTGTTCAAGTATGTTCTTTATCACTGGAGAAAATGTCGTTGTACGCGAGTGTGTCTGGTCCGCTAGTCGCGTGTTTGGTGACCAGATGCCAGAGGCGATTGTATTGGTTTTCGTTTATGACCCGCTGGTAGTGGGACTGTCCCAATTTGTCTTAGCTTTCCCATTATTCTATTCTAGAACTGAATATCTACTCAACCTTATATTCCTGGTATTCAGAAGGTTGCGGGTTTGGAGACCGTCTTTTACCCAGAGTAATTGTTTCCGGCACCATGAAGGTTGTGTCTCCGGGACAGTTCTGGTGAGTGTTAGGATCGTATCCCGGTTCGGTCAGTGAGGTCTGAAGGCTATTTCTTGGCTTTCTTCTCACGTCTGCCAACGGGACCGTTTCCTTTTCTTTTAGCAGTGTGCCCGCCTTTACGTGTACCTATGTATTAAATATTATGTCGTGAACACTATAAAAAATGTTAAAAAAAATGTGCTTGGGACCTGAGTGTAGTATTTACCATTTTGGTAACGTGAGTACTACCGTAGACTGGTTACGTCTCAGGGGAATCTACCGACACTGTCTAGTACCCATTAGGAAGGCCATTGCAAGACGTAATTGACACACTTGTATCCACGTCAGGAGCAAAGCCAGTGCACTATGGGAGTCAAACCTGCCTTTCAAAGTAATTGTAACTCACCACAATGACAGTGTCTCGTCCCGGTGTGCAATTGGGCTTGTCAGTTGGCTAAAGCACACCTCACCAAATTTTTGAAGTTAGTTTGAGAGTCTTAATTCCTGCCACACTTACGGCTTTCGCCCGCAACAGGAGAATCTATTAAACTGTGGAACCCTAACATAGAACGTTGAGTCATTTTTACTTAGAAAGACTCACTTAAGTTTTATGCTGTGATTTTTATGCTTAGTTGTGTTCAAAATATCTCTCTTTCAGCCTGAAGCCTGCTTGGCTTCCACTTGGCTTAGCATATTTAGAGACTTTACGTTATGGCATTCACCACTTCGCCCAATAACCATTGATGGCCTGAGAGAAAAATGCCATGGTTCCGAAAAAAAAAACAGGAAGGATTTAGAATTGTTCCTTCTAATTTGGCTATGTTGCACTGTATATACATAAAATAAGAACGAAAAATATGCAATTTTATGTTTATTATGTACTTGTTGGACCATTTTCTTATCGCCCCCGTGTGAAAGAATTTATGTGGCCTATAATGTTGGTGTTAGCGATGTTAGTTTATTTCTGTGGCCCTGGTGGAAGTCGTTATCCTCTTTCGAGCTTCAGTGCTCAGAAAGGTGAAGGGTTTTGCCCTGTTAATAGATGATAGGCCTCTGGAATCCACTGGGGTGTTCCTTTGCTACCTTCCGGCGGAATTTCTAGCAAAGTAAGCTTTGGCCTACTTCCACCGTGGCGCGTGTCTATAGGTTTAAATGTACCTGTATTCGAGGGCCTAATTGCGCTTGTCGCTGCCCTAGTAGATTTTACGGGAGTGTGGATATATTTGACTGCGTGGTTTTGTGGGGTAGGTGAGAACACCTTTCCTAATCCCCGTGTACTGTGTGGTAATGCCCGGTCAAAATGTTCGTGCGTATATCGTGCATCCTGAGGGACTAATACCGGCGTTCGCCTTTGTTCTGGCAAATTTGCCCTTTGAACTGGCGGTAAAGGTCGCTTAATGGCTTGTGTCCGGCCTAGCAATGTGGTGGCTTGTAGCCTGACCGCTTTTCGGCCTGTGGCCACGGCCGACTCCTGCCAATGTGTTAGCCTATCTGTGTACGTGTATGTAGGCTTTATGTACTGTAGGGCGGGCTCTATGTCGTCAGCCCATGACGTGGTTATGTCCCTTTGTTTCCCTGTCATATCATGTGTGTTTAATGGCCCTGGCTTCAACTCCCTCTCGTCCCTTTGTTCCGAGGGGATTGTTCTAGGCTCTGCCCCTCGGTTTGGCAAAATTGCCTCCCGATCCGGAGCTGAAGGACGTGTGTTTGTGTTAGGTTTATTTTGTAGTAAGTTGGAGCCTAACCTGGCCGTCTTCTTGACTGTGGCCACGGCGAACTCCTTCCATCGTGTTACAGTACGTGGCGAGAGGGACATCCTCGCAAATTGTCGAGTCAGCGTATCCACGCTTATGTCCTCTCGGCTGGTGGCCCATCCATGAACTCAAAAATGGCCTTATTGGCTTGTAGCTCACGGCATTTGTCCCAAATTCGGGTGTACTGCCTTATTGAGGCATATGGCCCGTTTGCAAATTACTGTATTAGTGTATTAATGTTTCTGTGCTCTGTATAGTTTTGTGGCCGCTAGTTGGAGAAGCGCTTGGACGCGAATTAGCTCCTTGTATTGGGCGTGTAAACTTGTGTAGTGCACCCTCATTCTCCCGAGGGTTGCATTATCTATTACGGGACCATGTGTGGTGATTAACTGTTGGTATATTCTGTTTCTTTGTATATGGAACCTATTGAGGTGTTCATGTATGTGATTCAAGAGTGTATGTGCGCATCTTAATCGCGCTGTCCTACCCTCTGACGGGGTGTATGGCTGTTTGCCCTGTATTGCCCCGATTTTTGTTTGGAGTGCCCGTATTTGTGTTTGCCGGCTTCGTATGTGCCCTTGGCATCTGAACAATAATGTTAATAATATTGGCGTACCCCTATTGCCTCTATGGCTTGCAATCTCTGCATGAGGTGCCATTCTGACTGAAGTGTATGGGCCTACAATAAGAATAATAATAAAAAAAAATCTGTGCGTGTTTGACAGTGTATTCTTATATGTCTCTGATTCTGTATGGGGCTAGGGGGTTGGTTTATTAAGAATTTCCCCTGTGTAGCTAATTTGGAGCACACAAAAAAAAAATGGTGCTTTTTGTCTGGGGGAAAATTTTCTCACTATTCGCTTGGCTTTTTGCGGTACGGAAGGGGTCGTTTCTCCTACGAGGGCTCGTTGGTTGAGTCCCGTTCTCTATGCGTAGGACCGCGCCTCCACCAGTGTTTTAGATCCCTTATTTGGGGGTGGATCTAAAAGGGAGAGTTGTTGTACTAATTTATAAAGTGGTGCCTAAAAGGGTAGCTTCCCTTGTCAGGGTAAGCTGACCAGTGTAGAGTGTTGTGGTGTGCTAGGAACTAGGGGGCGTTCCTATGAATAACGTAATAGTGTTTGGAGGGATGGGACCCACTGCAAAGGGTCGTTGTGCTGATCGCTCAGCTCAGCTGACTGCTTATTATGTAACTGACACTGTTCGTATCAGCCGAGTGGCACGCGCTGCTTGCTGGCAGCCGAGCCGGCTCGAGAGACACAAAGGTACCTGAGTTAGCGCTAATGGCTTACCGTCTGTCACGTCTTTACGTGACGGGAGTAAGGAAGGGCGTTGGGATGTAAAGAGGCGTATAACAGTAATGCTAGTGTAGAGTGTGGACCAAGTGTTTTATTGGCCTGTGATTCTGATTGTGAGTCCTTTGTAGGGAATGAAATTATGTTTATAATGTGATACAAGTTGTGGGTTGCAGGTTACATAAGTAGGAACTCTGAACACGATTGACTGACTCACCTCGGTTGACACCAGCGTAGCCTCGGGCCGTCTCGATGAAGCACTGACAATGGAGAGATCCTTTGACCCCATTAGGATGCCTTCTTATACCTTCTGACGTCCTGCTGTCAGCATTGTGTTGGCATGCCGCCCCAGTTAGTACTATGTCGCTGAGTGTAATGATTACGTAAGGCTTGAGCTGCTTTATGGAGTAGCAAGCTGTCCTTACAGTATTAATGGATGTTGCCCCGGCTTTCCAAGGGTTGCCATTTTAGGGGATTTGGCCAGATGCCGGGGGGATGGACTCCAAGGGGTGCCTACCCCTGGGAGGCTGTACAATAGCTTTATGATTACTATGATTTTTTTAAATAAAAAATATTAGACATTTGAATTTTTGATTTAACTATTGGTTACATGCATCCAACCTCAATTATGAGTTAGAAAAAGAAAGTGACATTTTAGCTCAATTCTTTATTGTCATAGTTTGCACATAAACTTGTTACCACTTGTTTAACACAAGTTAAGCATAATGTAGAGTTTATATTTGCTTTGATCTTGTTCTTTTCACATGTTTTGTTTGTAAACGTCCACCACTCAACACGAGCTTCCCCTTCATACCTCCTGCTACCACTAGGGCCGCCATTTTTCTGCAACAGATGCGGAAGGTGACGTCACGTTCCATAGCCTTTCTCAAAATTATCTGATCGGCGGCACGTCTTAGTTCAGAGATGTTGTTCTCACATTATATGTTCTGTACGCTAGATCATGTTGCTTGCAGGCTGCGTCTAATGCATTAATTCCAGGATCACCAACTGCCAGTCGAACGTCTAACTTTGTACCAGGTCCACAGTATTGATAACTAGGTCAGTGCAACTCAAAGGGTAAAATATCTATGACTTTGTCAATTAGACCATGACCAGTACAGATCCGGCATATATTTTTCAGTCGGTGACGCAGACGTTTTTTATTTTTCCGCTGCTGCGGAGGTTGCTTCTTTCTTACCATCACACCCGTGGAATGAAGACGCATAGTCGTTGCATGAGGTTTTATGTCCATGATACAGTTTAATTAACTGACACATTCTACAATTTTGAATCGATGGCATTTTGGAAATATAAACTTGTTGATGATGCTCATAATCGGTGCACGGCTGAAGTTCACACCCCACAGGATCCCGTATCCAATCACTCGGCAACTATCCCAAAACTCCTTTACGGCATTTGACGCAACATAAAACAAAAACGCCTTTGATAAAGCATTTAATTCTTCTTGGGTAAATTTGTGCAGTTTTTTCTTACAAGCGAGAAACTTAACAATAGCCCGTTCAATAGGGTTAGATTTTAAGCCTTCGATGGTAGCCATTATACACAGACACGTCTGTACTAGACATAAGTCTCTTTCTCACTGTTCTGGTCTGCTATCATGTACAAGGTTTTACACTCATCTTCCAGGTACCGACATGCATTGCGACTTAGCCAATCAAAGAGTTTCGATACGTGTAGGAGTGTCTTTTTTGCACACGTTCAGCAGACTCACACAAGGTGTGTAGTGAAGGGCATCCCTTCTCGTGTAGATCGATGAGTTGACAAGTTGGAGAAACATAGTGACGTAACCATTTCATTTTTCACCTCCTTTTACAAAAATAGGGTTGGCACAGAACAAATAGGCTTTTAAAACAAACGGTAGATAGTGATAAGGAATGTTTCCTTGATTTCAGTTCAATACTAAATGACGTTGCAGCCATTCGGTTTGTCTTCTATATTCGTGCGACTGCATGTGTAATGGAATCGGTGGTTCAAAATTGAAAGCACTTACTCTGGGCGCCCATATGGTTCTACAATCTCTAATTGCAACGTCCTTGAAAACAAACTTGTTTCCATTGACTTTGAAACCTTGCATATCGACAATCAGTGTTCTAGGCATGGTTACTGCTCGCGGATACACACTTCTTTCTTCACCAGTGCTTTCTGCCAACTAATCAATATCTACCTATAGCCCTACTAGTTAAGGGGCTGGAAAAGGAACTGGATTTCATAAAAGGATAAAAAATGAAATGAATTATACTACTTTATTCATAAAAAGATCAGAACATTGTTTAAAATCTTTTGTCATAGGATTTGGTCCATCCCAATCGGTGCCGGATTCTCCTCGATGCATGAAGTGTCTACGTCAGGCGCTGCAGGCTGTAACATCCGCTGACATACGGAGATGTAATGGTAGGTTATCCCAGTTGAGATCAATGTCGTGAGCACCGTACGAGGACAGAAATCCAGCTGGTAAATATGGGATCGGGTGCTGTGGCATTTCACGAAGAAATTCCGCTGTAAAATAGGCTTGATTAGCTAAACTCACCAGGCTGCGATAAATTTCAAATACCGCATCGGCGTCTCGTCTCGTTGAGCAACGTTTACATTTACAGTTTAGGTGATCTGCCCGCTCTCCAACATGAATACATGAGGCTTTGGTGACGTCATCCACGTTTTTTATTTGATCGTAGCAAAGCTTGTATGCCCTGTCGTAATGGCCGAACGTAGACATGAATCCATCTGGTAGATAGGAAACCAGATGCGGTGATATTCATTGTACAGAGTGAGCCTTGCAATAGGCTTTAATACCTTCACACACCAAGGAACGATAGATGATAAACCTCGAATCCTCATCTGTACTGTGCGACCAACGTTCACATTTACAGTCTTTCGGCTGCCTCCCAGGGGAGGCCATGACTGATCAGGGCTCTGTAGGCAGACCTTCTCTTCATACTCTGGTCACCATGTTAGACAGCGGCTGATAATACACCTGTGCCTCGTGAAAGATAAGGCAATAGGCTGTTGGTTTTTTCTAGAATAACTGCAGATGTTTCAAATTCTAGTCGGATATCGATAGTCGTTTCCTACATGGCCTCCTCCAAATACGAACAATCCATTACAACTAGAGGTGCTTTGGACGTAAGGTCTTGCGGTGATAATAGCGGACATGCTTCTTTCTGATAATAGGATGACTGAAAGTTTGCAAACATGTCATAGAGCTTCCCATATGTGTTCTTGGTGAAGTTTAAATCCATTCCTTCATAGGGTAGGGTAACACCGTTCAGGAAGAGTCGTATATTTCGCAATTGGATGTGGTCAAATTGTGATGCATCTTTATTCTCTTGATATTTGCGATCTGTTTGAAATCCAACCATGGCGTAGGGAGGCCGCTCTGAGTACCGTGAGGTTTTTACAGACCAAGTAAGTGTATCTGTGAGTGGTAATACAGGGTACTCATGTAGCTCCCAGCTTCTAAATTGTATGGGTAAAGCTGTATCCTTCTCCACAATCTTGAGCAGAGAGAGTAACGTGCGGTACATTCCATAGGATTCGTTGCAATAGAATTTTTGGATCTATTGCAACTCCATCAGCACTCTTTATCGCATTATAATCGCTCCTATCTCGGACAAGAATCAGATCCTGTCTTGCGTTCACAACGATGCGCTTATGGTCCTCTGCAAAGCCTAATATTAATTTTAGCGGTAAATGGACGGTAAATGAACCATCAGTATTAATCATCCAGCCGTTTGTCGAGTCGGGGCACCGACCGGCCATACGAAACGCTTAACTCTCCTCACATCCGTACGAGTGATAAAGTTTCATAGCGCTTGTTATGCCATCATTTCGAGTCATATCTACTTCGATTCCGTTGATAACGTAGCGAACCTCGGAAAACAAAAGGCGAGAGCATTGTTAGCCAGCTTTGACGTTGTCGGAATGGTACCATCTGATTTGGTGAGTTGGCCTTCAATCTGGATGTAACTTTCATGGGGTAGGGTTTAGATATCTTGTTGATTAATGGTAATACGAATTTCGTCATTGTTATTTAGTCCCTGAGTATACGGTTGGTAGGAATGGTGTTCAATTCTCACGATACCCTCCTGTACTTCGACCGGGTTGGTCACGTCGAGGATCGAATTCATGACGTAGGGTGTAACCCAGTTGTTGTAAGATCTGCTTGTTGACACGTGTTAACCTGTACACGGGTTGAGAACAACTAAAACCACCTTCAACGGTGTTGTTGCTTTATACACTTGTTTCATGCTGGCTTCAGATACAATTTGTAGGTCACGGGTGTAGGAGGGTCTAAATGGATGAGACGTTGGTTTCTTTTCACCAGTCTCAATGTAATATTCCTGATGTTGGTCTCACTCGCAGGGTGATAGAGCACCACCGACGAGTTTTCGCGGATGACATAGCCACCGGGTGAAGTGACAATGAAATCATAGAGCGAATGCGATGGTTCCTGATTGGTGTAAACGTCGGTGATGATGTTACACGTGACAGATACGTGATGGTCTTCAATAAATTTCTCTGGTTTGTCAGACTTGTGCAACATGTTTGGTTCTAACACTCACGCTGAGTCTGGTTGTGATTTAAAATCAATCCTAAAGGAAGAAAGAATACTGCAACGATGTGTCACGTTGTTGGCTATGAGTTCGAACTTTTATGTCCAGTCAAGAAATGCTTTTAGAGTAAATTCTCTGATGAGAGTTGTGTAGATATGATCGTGAATATCATCTACCGTGTAGCTGCCAGACGGTAGAGTTAACTCATCGTCATCGTAGTAGAACTTATCGTTGACACCTTCGTGTACGTTGTAGATTCTATTATAACCTTCAAACGAAACAAGTCCCAGCACGTAGGGTCGTTGTCCCAATTCAATAGGAGGATAAAAGTCAACGGTTATTTCAGCTCCTTGTCCGTGCACTGTAAACGCCCTACTTTCTGCCATTATACTGCTCACGTTACCTCCTGCGCTGAGTCTTATATAGAAAGGTCAGACAGAGGCGACCGCAGTGTTGAATGTTAAAATGTTGTACTCGTTTCACATTATAGTTTATTGTTGCACTGCTTCCGAAGTATCGAACAAGCTCTCTCGGAGGAGGAAGGTTTCCAAAACTGTCAAAGTACCACACGGTGCGACCAAGCTTGACGTAAGCCACGTAATGTGTTCCTGGTCCATGACTGTCATCCAAATTAATAACTGCACTTTCACGGTTCCATGGTCGAGGTGGTAATTGGTTGCGCATAAATACACCCCGAAAGTGTGCAATCTTCAGCTGATTTGTATATTTTATTACTTCTTCATATGTCATGTCTCGCCGTGGCAGTGCATCGATTAAGCGTTCTTTGGCGACATGTAAATGCCGAGTCCTTTTTTATAGGGTTCATGTTTACACCCTTGCCACGCAGAGCTATAGCTTCCCTAGTTTTATTTTGTCTCTCACTTTCCTTCAACTGTTGCTTTGCCTCCTCGAAAGCTTTCACCGTTCGCGCTACCGCACTTGATCCACCACGATGTGAACCCAGAGCTGCCAGTCCAGCGAACAGCGCGGGTAAAAGTCCACCTCGTTTCGGTACAGGAATAACTCGGGCACGTTTTTTAAAACTCAGTTTACTTTTGGAATTCGCATGCAATCGTGCTGATCGGAGTGCTTTCATAAAGGCCAACTCGCAATTTGTTTCTCTGCGCGAAGCCTGACGAGCCGCATGGAGAATAGCTTTAAAGCCTCCCTTTCTTGACAACTTCTTCCTCTTCTTCACCACATATCTCTGTTTCAACATCGCGACCCAGGGAAAAGACAACCTCACAGTGTAAGCGATAGACAACAACTAATGCCCCTGGGGAAGAGAACCTTCAATTATTTAATCGGTGGTGGCGGTATATTCGAGTTCTATATACAGCGGAAAATCGTTTATTGTTTTCCCCGCCTCTTTTTCTTCAGACGACAGTTTCAGTTGAAAGGATAATTTGTCCCCGGCTTTTACCGCGTGATCAATAAGTGATGATTTAACACTACCGTTTAATAGTAGCTCTCAATGTTCAAAATCCGGTGTATATTCGATAACACGAATGGCACCATCATACAGTAAACGGTAATTGCTTTGCCCCGAACGTAGTATGTAGGTGAGGTTATTGGGGTCTTTAACCGGTTGTCGGTTTACAATGTGAACCAAAAATATGGTTGGCATCGTTTTAATGAAAAGCGATAATCGTTGTTCTAAAAATTGTTTTGTCGTCACGTCATGAGGATGTACAGGATTGGCAACATCGGCTATTCGTTTTCGCTTCATCTGTAGAGAGTTCTCTCTGATTACCCACACCTTCTCTATTTCAGAGAACAAATACCGGTGTGTACGAACATCTTGATCATACTCGGGATCGGCCACGTGTACAAGGCGTGTATTATTCGCTGTATAACCATTTACCGTTAGAGTTGGAACAATACGGTGTAGCTCTTTCATCTTGTTATCTACATACTCCTTTTTAGCAGCATCCGTGTCGTTCGTTGGAAGAGCCTGCTGAGTTATTCGACGTTGGTGTACATCATAGTATTCCTCTTTTTTAACACCACAGCATTGGTTAACATATAGGCTTTGGTGCACACATCTTGATTGTTCACGGGGTCTGCAAAGCCCTATTCTGTGCCTCATAGTCTCCCTTGATACGCCGCAAGCGATAATAATCTACATATTTTTTGAACTTGCGCCTGAAGCAAATTGAGGTTCTGTTATATTGGTTGATCGCTGTCCATTAAAGTCGTAATGACCATCCTTTGTGCGTGGCAGTGCATTTGCATCGACATATCGTTTATTAGCCGGATCGTTATCATGTTTTGGTTCGTTTGTCGAAGCAGATTGCTCATTTCCTTTCTTCGTTTTATGTGTGCTTCCAAAGGCATCCATGGTTACACTAGATCTGAAACAGCCACATGCTTCATGTATATAGAGACCACCTCTTCCCGTTTCACGTTCAGTTGATATGCAGATTATTAAGTAACAACATTCACTTCCGGTGGGAGATTTGGTTTCTTGCCTCTTCTCGACAACGTCCGAACGCCGCCACGGTTCACTCTTCCCGTCTTCCATTCGCTGTCTCATCGCCGGACCATCGGGATGTGGAAGAACTAATCTTTTGCTTACCTTAACCACCTCCTTAAACGGAGTACGATTTCAAAATATCTACATTTTTGCCAAGTCGCCCTATCATCCTATTTATGTGTTCTTGGAACAAGTCATGTCAGGTCTGCTCAACATGGGCTACTTCACATTTCCCGCGCACGAATATGAAGTCTCACCAGATCATGTTCGCCCGAATTCGCTCATGATTTTTGATGATGTGTCCACAGAACGACAGGCTATAATTCAGACCTATTTTATCATGGGACGTCATAAATATATTGACTGTTTTAATCTCGCTCAAACCTATTCCCGAATACCCAAACAGCTCATTCGCGACAATGACAACGTGATTGTTCTCTTCCGACAATGTGAACGCAACATGTGTCACGTCTATGATGCTCACGTGAACCCAGACATGACCTTCCAAGCCTTTACTGCTCGAGTCTAAGCTGCGTGAACCTGAGAGGAATGTGCATCGCGGACTATGAGAAACGGTGTTGACGAGTGATGAGGGTTCTCGGTCAGTGCATAGTACAGAACCAAGTACATTGGTCGGTGACTCACTGACTCATTCGTAACACCACACTGGTTTCAGAGAAGACCCCATATTAGCAGTATTGGAATAGACGAACATGTCAAGTAACACCGCGGGCTGTTGACAGGCCCTTCTCTTCTCGCCTGACCCTTCCCTGCTCTTTCTCCTCACCCCGCAAGTTCATAGAGCTTGGACTCGCACAGTACACAGTTGTGTGCCACATGTTGGAATGCTCAATTCCATGGTTGTCTTGTTGTCGATAAGCAGAGTGACATCAACAATGGACGTTACCGCATGGGGTTTGACCATTTTATAGGTATTTAAGGCACTGCATGATTTTTTCAAACGTCATTTATTCAGCTATCATGGCAACAGCAGGACGTCAATTAAGGAAGCAGATTATCCGTGCGCGAAATAAATTCGGCACAAGTTCCTCGAACTGAAACGCCCGCATGCCGATCGTGAGCTATTTGTCGAATAACATTTCAAATCAACCCTGGAAGCCATGTTCAAGGAAAAATCAATGTCCAAAAAGCCCCATACATTATCGAAAGGAACGCAAACGATCGAAGAAGAGGAAGAAGATGACAAAGAAGAAGACGAAGATGAAGCTGACGATGTTTCTTCGCCGTCGCTTCCGTCTTCTAGTTACAAAGAATCACCGCTGCCCCAGTTTCTGAAAACATCAGTCATTGCTGAAACACCCTCTAGCTCTAGAAAGAAACCTACTCTGTCAGAAATCATAGCTACACCTGAAAAATATGTGCACCTGAAAGGCATTCTGTTGGAGCATTTCGGACCGCTGGTAACCCCCTACCTCGAAGACCTTTTTACTAGAAAAACTGATACGACCTACGGTGTTCGGTATGAAAAAAAGTTTTCCAATTGGTGTCTCAGAGATCAAACTAAAAGATAATGTCATGATTGTTAAAACAGTGCGATACACTTTGACGCCAGGTCTTTTAGAACTCTTATTTAATCATACGCATTCTAAAGAAGACTATGACGATGGCGATCTTCGAACGTACAAGAATATCTTACGGAGTACTAATGGTTTTAGACGTAATTATAAATATTCTTAAGCAATGAATGCTAATAAAAGTTTCAAATATAAAAACATCATATCAAAATTGTTTCCTACCTATGAGAGTGTTGGCCGCCGACATTCAGCTTCCGGTGTCCCGTTTAGAACGTTAAATCCTTTTGTCGATTTTGCCTATTGGAACGATCCTAATAATTTGGTTAAACGCCTACGGCTCCTATACGCATCCCAACAGGCTGGCCAAACCGGTCATGAAGGTAAAATTGTAGAAATAGAATAGGAGCTTCGTCATGCTGGCATTATTGTGTGATGGGTCCACCTGACAATGCCCCTTCGCCTATTAAAACTGCGATTGCTCGCGAGTTGCATAAACCAGCTCGTCGTATCTATCCACGTCGTCATGTTGTCTCGCGAGGAATAGATTAACTTTGGCAAGCTGATCTCGTGAAAATGATTCCCTATGCTACTATAAACAATGGTATCAAGTATTTGCTGACTGTCATCGACGTCTATTCCAAAATGGCGTTTGTAGAACCTGACGAATTAAAACAGGTACTCTGGTTACTGCAGCCTTTAAACGCATTATTCAAAAAGCTAAACGGAAACCTCGCCTCCTCCAGACAGATCAAGGTAAGGAGTTTTTCAACACGGAGTTTTCCACCTATCTGCAGGAACTCGGCGTTCATCATTATTCCACATATAGGAATCTGAAAGCAAGTGTGGTTGAACGTTTCAACCGAACGTTAAAAACACACATGTGGCGAGAATTTACAGCCAGAGGCTCCTATCGCTGGCTTAATCTACTTCAGACTCTAGTGTCGCGTTACAACGATACCAATCATTAAAGCCACGTTTGGTAATAAAAAACACTCCACGGTTGAATCGCATTCATCATGGTATCAAAAATGCCGACCCACAACGCCATCGTTTTCGCGTGGGTGACTTTGTACCCATCAGTAAACATAAATCACACTTCTCAAAAGAATACACCCCCAACTGGAGCACAGAAATATTCAGCATTCGCCAAGTAAATCGTACCCACCCCGTCACTTATCCACTCCAGGACAATAACAAGCAGCCCATCGAAGGAGGATTCTACAACGAAAAACTTCAAAAAACGCAGTAATCCAAGCATTATCTTGTTGAAAAAGTGATTAAAAGACAGGGTAATAAACTTTATGTCAAATGGTTATGTTTTAATTCCTCTTTTAATTTTTGGATTAATAAATCTGATCTTGTATAATGATTCTTGTTTTTATTTCATCCTCTTAAACTTTCCTTGTCGGGTTGGCCGAGCGGTCTAAGGCGTTCGACTTAAGTTCGAATTTCCTAAACAGGAAGCGAGGGTTCAAATCCCTCATCCGACAGCTCATCATGGGTTGGCAACAGTCAATATACCTCCCATTTTTACAATACATAGATCACTCCTCTCTTTTTCATTCAGCTTGCCTCGGCTCGACAAGAACAGTTCCCAAAGCAAGCCTCAACCAGAACATTAAGTGACTGTCACTGGAGGTGCTGGGATTTGAACCCAGGACCTTCAGCACGTTAAGAAGACACCCATTCGCTGAGTTACACCTCCAAACATATAATGCAAGCTCTTAGGACTACATTTTACACCTGCGTATTCTAGTGACAAATGTTGGAACTATCTGTAGTGGACATTTAGTATCAGCATGCCATGCTATGGAGGCTTGCTCGGTTCGCCTCAGCTCGGGAACACAAATAGCTCCGCAGTCCCCTCTCCCAACCAAGTGCCCTCCTGCGGTTTGGCTACTCTCGGCTTCGCTCGCCTGCCACCCGACCCCCCAACCGGTACCTCTACCCCCGAGCAGTTCGGCTAATCTCGGCTTCGCTCGCCGGCCGCCCGACCTCCAACCGGTTTCCCCCTCTCCTCCCATAGTCTCCGCACTTTAAAGCAGCCGCCACAGTCATTATGCTGGCCGGAATAGGCCGTGACACCTCGGCTTTCTCCACCTCAGGCCATGACCCTCCTCCAACCCTCCACTCCCCACCCCCACCCTCCCCAAAGCCCCCAGGGACGCCTGGGAGCACAAGTGACCGCGAGAAACCCTGGATGACCTTAAAATTGATCCAGGACGCACCTAGCCCTACTACTATCTTACTTATGCATGAGCTTGAAATGCATAAAAATAATACAGCAGCCAGAATTGAACAGAAAAACCAAATAGTTGATAGGTGTCATATCAGGTGTAAGTGGCGGCCAACTTATGATTACTTCACACCCAATCGACCAACCAGGTCTAGCCACATGCGAGTAGAGTGCAGGACACCCATCGTGTTCAAACCACACTCGCGAAGTTCTATAATTCCACTCAGACTCGAATGCAGAATCAGCCTCCTTTCTTAGCCTACCTATTTTCCCTTTTCCTGAAGAATTAATAAGCCTTAGTGACCGCTGGCAGGTGGATCGCGATCTACAGTGCAGTCACTTACTTATTTTTCCATTCAACCTGAGTAGCTATGCTTGCAATGGCCACTCTTTTCCTGAAGGAACATTAAAAGTTTCTATTAATAATTTTATTAATACGGCCAATGACCATGTACTTTTATTTTCAGGACGGGTTAGGGAAGGGATTTTGGGAGGCAATTGGCCGTGGGCCTATTGAAAGGAACCATCCTGTCAATTACCTGGTGGTGAAAATGGGAAACTACGAAATCTAGTTTCAGGACGGCTGAGGTGGGAATCGCACCCACACTCTCCCGATGCCAGAGAGGCATGATCTAGAGCATTAGCGCTCTCGGCTACGTAACTCTAATACATAAATTAAACCAACTGTTTAAATAATTTTTAACTTGGACTATTCTGTACGTACTGTATTTGCAAAACATTACGCTTTACCATTTCGTATTATCCACTAGTACATTTAAAGCTCCCGAAGTGTGTTACGCATCGTGAATTATTTACTCTACATGTTATAGCAAATCAAAAGCAAAATACGCCACCATCTGTTCCTTTGTCCCATTATACCAAATAGCTAGTGACGTAAGAAATTATTGGAAAAGAAAAGGAACTTCATTTTCTTATTCTATTATCACTTATTTATATTTCCCCCTCAATTTCTCAAAATGTACTTGTACGATTTGGGAAATAATAACACCGTTGAATTTGTCTCACGTCAGTAAAATCTCAGCTATTCAAAATAAAAGGAAAACATAGTATAAGTTAGTTAATGAGCCCCTTAGCACCATTCACAAAAGTGAAAACATAATACCGATATCTTTAATGGTTTAGACGTTATTGCCGTGCAACATCTTAGGTGATTAATCGTGTAAATACATATATATACAGGAAGTAATTGATATAATGGAAGTCTGTTACACTGGTGATAGAAGAGACTATTCTAAGTATCTTCATGAGATTTAGTCGTATCGTAATTAGCGTAGGTGGAATTAAATCACATAAATCTTCGGTTAATGTCTTGGAAAAGGGATTAGACTGCGTTCCCCTCAGCAGCACTGCTGACTTCTCCCCGTCGCCCTCCCCTGGGGAATGTTGACAAGAGTCTGAAGTTGAGTGACCTCCTCGTCTTGTCTGCCAATGGCATTGAAATACACGAACCGAGCCTATGAACAGCTGATTCACACCTTCATGGGGAGTTGCTACATGACTTGTGATGGTGGATCAGTTAAGGATTTTGCCAGCCTCGTGGTATATGCATATAAAATGGAAATCCTAAATATTTGGTAAATTAATTTAAGGAACTGTAGGTCTATCTTTGTGTGATGAAAGTGCATCAATTGTAATAAAAATATTAATATTATTATTATTATAGTAGGCTAATACTGTACTCATAATAGTAATAATAGAATTTTGGACACACTAACTTCTTTAATACGGGGCTACATGACCACGTTGTTGCAGCCCCTAAACGATGGAACCAACCTAACTTCTTTTATGTTCTTTTTATTTTTGGTATGTCGAGTTGCCAGCTTTTATGAACGCAGGATTTCTTGTATGTGCCATGAAATCAATGGACATGATCGTATTAGATCACATTCATTTACAACATGCCTGAACGTAGATCGCACCCTCGGGTAGGTTAGCACTCTAACACCAGAGCTACACATGCTGACACTTATCATTATTATCATCATCATCTACATGTGTTGCTAGTATTTTGACAGTTTACCATCACTGGCCATCGGGGCGTGACGGCACAGCGGTCCAGCTGTTGGCCTCTCTCCACGGTGGACCGGGTTTGATTCCCGGTTATGCATGTGAGATTTTCGAATTGAAATGCCATGACCTGTGGTACGGATTCCACATACAAAGGAGGTCTAGTAGCTCTCGATCACGAAATTGACGGTCATGTAAAACCACAAGTTTCCTTACTTTCCACCATCGGCAGCCACAAGATAATTTCCCGTGGCATCCCACGAGGCCAAAGTTGGGATGTCCCTTCATAAGACCACGGCTGCTTTCTTTCCTACCCCCCGCGGTAGGCATGCGCATTTAATCGTGCACCAAGATCGCAGAAAGTCCGGTGATGGGAGGTCCAAACTCAGCACCGACAGTGGCTATCCTGAATTTGGATTTGGCTGGATTCTTCCACGCGCTATCCAAGCACATGCCAGGATAGTAAGGAACTTGGAGTCCCGGGGCACCAACCTCATTCACGAACCTAATAATTACAGCTACACATATTACTACAGTCACAACAGAAACGCAGTTTATCAGACAAATCCAATAGTCACCCCTCTACACGGGGCTGAAAAACAAATGTCCCAACCCCTAAAATGAATTAACAACAACCATCACAAGAAGCTTGCAAGTCTCTTCCATCAGCATTGTTACCAAAACATTTATTTACTGAACGTCCGAAACAATTGTAACCTTACTTGAAAATAAATAATATTCAGTAAAGATATAATCTCTTATAATGTGTTTAATAATAATAATAATAATAATAATAAAAACCTTTACGAGCCTTACATTAGTCGCGTATGATGCTTGGGACGGCCGGCCGCCAGCCCAGCTCTTGTTGTTACATGAATCAAAAGTTTGTGAAACGATTTATAAAGAAACGGGAGAAGGTAAAATGATTTTGTTTCTACAGCGCGCTGTAGTATTTTATACACCTTTCATCAGTGCAAAAGCATATCGAACAGGAATACAAAGATAGTTATAAAAAGTGTAGTTAAAATCACAATTCTCCATATAAAATAGAGTTCTGAACTGCGATTTTCCTAAACACTTCTATGCCTTCATATTATGTTGAAAACAGAAACTAACTCCACTGCAAGTCAGCTTATAGTTTTCTCTAGATCGCTACTGAAACTTATTTTAAAATGAAGAACTCTGCAGGGAAACTGGTAGAAGAAGCCAAACGTGAGGTTTGGCATTCACATCTTTTGAAGTCAAATTTAACGGAGTGCAACAATGGTATTTCGGATTTGTCTAGCAACAATAATAATAACAATTATGATAATAATAATGTAAATAAATCACCAACACAAGCTTGCAAAAGTAACAAATTTAAAATTTACCACCAGAATGTCCAGTCTCTTTATAATAAAATTGATTACATAAATCTAATGCTTAAAAATGAACTTAAAGACATCTCAGCACTATGTATTTCAGAACATTGGCTGAAAGAGGAACAACTCGAATTAATTCAATTCCCAGGGTTTATACAAGCTAGTAAATACTCTAGATCTAATATTAGCCATGGTGGTACTTGCATCTTCTTAAGAAATAATTTAGATCATGAACAGATAACAGCTTATGATTATCTAATTATGGAACAGGATTTTGAATTCTCTGCCGTAAAAATTCAGCAGTTTAAGTTAATAATTGTATGCGTATACCGTTCTCCGTCAGGAAAGTTTCCTCTATTTATAGATAAACTAGAATTGTTACTCAATAACATGAGCAAAGTAAATTTCGATATAATAATTTGTGGGGATGTAAATGTGGATTTCTTAAAACTTGATAGAAATTGTGAATTATTAAACCAGTTACTAATTTCCTATGGACTGAAACCTACAGTAAATACACCAACAAGAATAACAAAATTTAGTAAAACCACTCCTGATCAAATTTTTATAAATACAGATAAATATCACCATTCAATAGAAGTCTATTGTCCGGGTTTTAGTGACCACCATGGACAAATACTGAGTTTTGAAGTATCCGAAGTAATCAATAATAATGATAATGGAGTAAAATCAAAGTGCAGGTCATTCACTGAATCAAATGTTACATATTTCAATGACTTATTAAATAAGGAAACATGGTCAGAAATTTATGAACTAGAAAATGTAAATGATAAATTTAATGCATTTAACAGTACCCTAAAACACTATTTTGAAATAGCATTCCCCTTTAAACGAAGAACTGTTCAAAATAACAAAACTAGCAATTGGATAACAACAGGGATTATAAATTCATGTCAAAGAAAGAAATTTCTACACAAATTATATAAACAATACCACACAACACCTGAATTCAATTTATACTACAAAAAATACACTAGCATATTAAATAAGGTAATAAGACTAGCAAAGAAAATGCATAATGATAATTTTATTTCCCAATCATCTAATAAAAACAGGGCTATGTGGTCTGTAATAAAGAAAGAAACTGGAAAATCTGCTAAAATACAAAGGAACATTACACTGACCAGAAATAATAAAGTGATTAATAATCCAGAGGAAATAGCAAACACTTTTAATGACTATTTTCTGGAAATTCCGCAAAAATTATTAAATAAATCACAGGTAAATACACTAAATTCTAATAATAAAATAAATATATGCAGTGATTCTTTATTTATAAATCATGTCACAAGTAAAGAGATAAGAATAGTTATAAAAGAGCTAAAAAATAAATTCTGTGCTGGCATTGATGGCATCCCTGATGCAATTTTAAAGAAATGTGCAGAAAATATAATAAATCCACTTACGCACTTAATAAACAGTTCAATTCTCTCAGGAACTTACCCGGATATTTTGAAGTTATCAAAAGTAATTCCAGTGCACAAAAATGGTTCAAAAGATGAATTAGATAACTATCGTCCTATTACCTTACCAACTGGTATTGCAAAAATTGTGGAAAAAATTATGTATAAGAGACTGATAAGTTTCATAGAAAAAAATAAAATATTATCAAACTCACAACATGGATTTAGAACGGAAAAATCTACACAGACAGCAATTTACGAATGTAGTAATAGTATACTGAAATTAATTGACAATAAGGAACATGTAACTGGCCTATTCTTGGATTTATCGAAAGCATTTGATGTAGTTGACCATAAAATCCTCCTTACCAAACTAAATCAATATGGTGTTAGAGGTCTAGCTAATAAATGGATAGAGTCTTACTTAACAAGGCGTAAACAAATAGTAAGCTTGAGACACAAGGATGATGGAACCAAATTACTTAATGAAACATTGTCCAATGAGGGAATTATTGAATTTGGAGTACCCCAGGGATCGGTTTTGGGCCCACTACTCTTTCTTCTATATATCAATGATATAACACAGAACGTTCATTCACATAAGGAAATTTTGTTTGCGGACGATACAACACTCGTAATAAAAGGTGAAACTAAACAGGTCATACAGCAGTCTGCTGACTCCGTTACAGGAGAGTTAACCAAATGGTCACAAGAAAATCGCCTCATAATAAACTATAAAAAGACAGTATGTCTAAATTTCCACACTATACAGAATAGGAATCCTGCGATGCCCAATATAACATTAAATGGTCATCAAATAGAAAATAAATCAGAAACAAAGTTTTTAGGACTATGGATACAACAAGACATGAAATGGAATAAACATATACAATATCTGAATACTAAACTGAACTCGATGTGCTTTGCGTTACGTATTTTGAAAACCTGCACTAGCATGCACACATTAAGAAATACTTATTTTGCTTATTTCCATTCATACTTAAGATATGGGATCATATTTTGGGGTATGTCGCCAGATGTACTAAGCACGTTTAGGATACAAAAGAGAGCGATTAGAATTATGGCAAATGTACACTCTAGAGAATCATGTAGACCTCTGTTTAAAGATTTAAACATTCTCCCACTGCCCTGCATATATATCTTTGAAAGTATTATGTTTTTTAAAAAGAATTTAATGAATAAAGATGTTTTTCTTAAAACAAACAATGATGTTCATAGGCATAACACAAGACAAAATCAAAACATTCATATTTCACACACACACACAAGCATATATCAAAAAGGAACTTTTCACACTGGAGTTAAATTATACAATAAACTACCCCAGTATATAAAACTGGCCCCAAAAATAAAAACCTTTGATAGAATATTGAAAGCTTATCTGCAGTGCCATTGTTTTTACTCAGTAGTTGAATATTTTAGCGTATAGGAGTGATGGAATCTATAACTATATTTTACTTTTTTAATTTAATTTTAATACCTAGCTGTATGTTGTTGTATTTATAGAATTAAGTTTTCATATTATGATAATAGAGTGAGGTGTAAATAGTTGTGCAATAAGATTGTATCTATTAAGATTTGCTATTATAATAAGTTATAAATAGTTTTAATCTTAGTAATATATACCTGTTAGTTCTTTTATTTTATGCATGTAAATTCTGACGTGTCCTATATCAAAAATGTATTGAATGCATGTATTTGATCAAATGGAATTAATAAAAATCTATCTATCTATCAATCTATCTATCTATCTATCTATGTTTAATCGTGATTTTAGAAAATGTTTGCATATTGAGTTGCTAATGCAAGCCCATGTCGAGGTGCTGGTAGTTCAGGCAGTTACCGTCAGATATCGCATCGTCGCAAAGTCACGTCCTTGAAACAGGGTGAAGGAAGACAGAGCCGGGCTTCTGAGAGATGGTAATATCATGCCAGGAAGTGATGAAATCAGCTCATGTCCAGGTGCTGTCAGTCGCTTCATTACAATCGGCAGTGGACACGGTGAAGGAGATTTGGGACATGGTGGTCATGTAGCCGCGTGCACTTGGGTGTGTGTATAATTTGTATAATAACCTGTGTTATTTTGATGGTTGTATTAGGGTGTGTATTTGTATTTGGGACGGGTATTGTATATGCGGCGGCCGTGGCCTTAAGTTAGATACCATCCCAGCATTTGCCTGAAGCATAAGTGAGGAAACAACTTCCAGGATGGCTGAAGTAAGAATGTAACCCTTCTCCTCCCAGTTCTGCCTCACAAGCCTGAGTGTATCCCGTTCCAGCCCTCAGCTCCCAAACCTGTACCTCTGCGTTCACAGCTAAGAAGACTAGCCACTACGCCACGAGGTGGATTGTAAATAAAATGTTGCTTTGTCAGTCTAAATATGATGTAGCGACTACTGGCCTTTTGAAGTTACAGTAATTATTATATGAGTAGCAAGCAATCACTAGTTAGTAATCATCACTAAAGTGGGCCTGAATTTCATTAAACTAATTTGTTTATTTATTTCTAATCATTTGTTTATTTATAGTTCTTCTAACAGGTTATAACCTAATTATGAGAAATAACAATATGAATTACACTTAATATTTTTAATATTTTTCTTACACTAATATAAAATGATACTTATAATACGTATGACTAAATATTATTCTAGTAAGTATCGTAAGTATCGTATTTGAAAGTATGTTACAAGTCACTGATAAGGAGTGTATGATATTAAGTAATTTCTCTACAATACAAATGAACAAAAGGTGCTGTCTGATATATGGAAATGTGTGCATGTTTTTTTTTTGTAGATATTGAATGTGTTCGATACAGGCGAATGTTTATGTTATCTGTATTGGTTCTTGGACAGTGGGATGTTATACGTTTCGGTCTTATTGACCGCGAAGGAACATATAGTTCAAATTCAGATGACAAATAAGGTCTATCAAAGATGTTATCAAATTATTTAAATGTAATAACCTGCCTACTTTTCTCTAAAGTCTTTAAAGTAAAAGTTCCAGTAAGAAATTATGCTGGCATTTTTAAAGGAAATGTGTAGTTTATGTTATCGTCAATCTCGCGATCAATAGCCACGGGACCTTCTTTTTACGTCGAATCCGAACCACTGGACATGACGTTTCACTTTGAAAATCTCACATGCATTGACCGGGAACCGAACCCGGTCCGCTGTGGTGAGAGGCCAACAGCTTGACCACACCACTGGGCCACCACATTCCCGCTTAGCATATTTAGGATATACATTTGTCCTTTTGTATTCCAAGAATATAGGGAATTTATTTTTTATCAATTCAACTCTATAGTTAGCATTCGCACATCTTGAGTTCTAAACTATTGAGCCAAATTCAAGTCTACTTCATACGAATGCATTATACAATACAATCTTTAGCAATGTACAGGTTCCTAAAATAAAATGTGAATCTCCTTGCATATCCCAGCATTTTGAATATATCTCAAAAATTCGATCAATACGGTGAGAAAAGGATAACTTTTAAAAAAATCAAAGTACAGCCTACCATAAACCTAGATGACTTGAGATGGGAACTACATAGGAAATGGTGGTGTTTTCTATCAAAATTTGTGTGTTTTCGTGTAAATGCAATCGGATGACACTTATAAATCGAAACAATTTGTTTTGATCCAATTTATTTTGTCTTCATCTTTTGGAGCAGCATACAATCCCATAACGAATAAATGTATTTAAACGATTACACGTCATTTTGCAAATAATAATAATAATAATAATGATATATTGGCATCCCGGAGATGGTTAATTAAGATAAATATTACAGAGGCACAAGATTCGATCCCAGGGGAACACCATAGGGTGAATGGAGCTTTTCTCTAAATTACAAAGTGTTGCCTCTTACATACTGTAAGTATGATCCATAATAGGATATTTTCGTAAGTTTTAGGCTACGTCATGGTTAACTCTACCAATAATCTGTAAATATTACATCGACTCGTTATCCTTTAATCTAAACCAGATGGCTCTTGATTCTTGAAAGTTGGTTATTGTTGATCATCGAGGGATGAATCCGTGTTATGAATCGTGAATAAAATGGCATGTATGCCTGAATAATACATTATGTGTTCATGAAGTGTTTACTCGTAAAGTTTGTTTGGGGCAAACATAGTAGCTACCGGTACTGTTCGGCAGTTAAGAATTAGTGAGATCTTACCCGACTAGTGAATATGACTGACTTTAGTAAGTTTCCATTTCTCTGGAAATATCAAAGACTTGATCGATAAATTGAATTTAATATCAAGTGGATAAGCTATTTTTTTCCCGGATCGTTTTTTATCAAATATGGAAGAATAACGTCAGGATCTGCTACCCGCTTGTGTCCCATATATTCATCGTAAGTATCGGAGTGAGAATGTCACTACGGGTTACCTCATAATAATTAAGATGTCAATTTCGAGATGACTTTCTAGGTTATCATGCGTTAAAATGTCATAGTTGATACCCATTTTGGCAATATACTGATGAGTAAGGCCAGGATTTTAATGTAATATCTATCATCATTATACCAAACACTCTTATCGAGTAGATTGGCCTTTCCAACCGGAATGTCTCTCATTGGTGAGTTCGGAGGTGACTATACAGCCCAATGAGGGAGACACACAATTTGCCGCAGTGATGACAGATGGTTCCACGTGGGGCATCTGCGTTCCTTCCATTTCTTCTAAGTAATATTACATTAAAAAAATTGAAATATGCAATATTGATTTAATTTTTATATAAATCATATACATTACACGTGATATTGCTTGTAGATTCTTCATTTTATTCATTATATTTTTTGCAAAATAAAGGATGGTACACTAATTAATTAATTAATTAAGCATGTTCATATTATAGCAAATTTAAATAAATTCCATGATTATGTATGCGTACCGAAGAGTACCAGGGGAAAAGAAACTGAGAATTCTGAAGTACAGTATCATGGTATTCAGGGAAGGCTGCTACAGGCAGTCAAAAGTACCGTATTTGTGTTTATAATGAAGCTGCGGTAAGAGTTGATGCTAGGATGAGTTCCTAGTCTAAGTTGTTACAGGAATAGGCAGAAATCTTTCACCACTACTACTGATTTTTATATAGGCTATAATATTGTCTTTTGTAGCTTTTCAGTCGGTCAACACGATTGTGCCCAATGAATGGGCGGGCTACAAGATATAAACAAGTAAATACACTCCTGGAAAAAGTTGCATGTATTAGTTAATTATCACAATTGCCCGATTTAATTGCATCATATTTGTTCATGAATAGCGATGTGATAATCGTGGGAAACGGATCATAGTTTTCTTTCCCTTGAGCAACTGAATGTGTAGTTTCTGGACATTTCTTGGTTGTTGATGAGGAAAAGGCAATGCGATAGGAAGAGCTGAAGCAACTCAGTCCTGATAATAATATGCTATAGCTTATCGTTGAAGTTAATCCTGTGTGATGAGAAATGTAATTTCAAAAAATGTATTCTACATTTTTTAAAATATCTCCTTTGTTAAGAATAAAAGAAAAAAATAACTTGTCATGGTTACTTACAAAAACACGTAAATATAATTCACCGTACTACTATGTTACAGGTATACTAGGGAGCAGGCTTCCTTACGTATATTTTCGATGTTATCGTAAACACGATGAGTTATATTTTGAAATATTCAAACAAAAGTGTTGAAAATTTACTTTTCAACTCATTTCAGGAATTAGTTTAGTCTGAACGATTCCTTATCACAATTATGGTTATTATGAAGATAACACAACAGTTTGGTGCTTTTCAGTCGGTCAACACGAATGTACCCAAAAGAGTTATTCTTTTCAGGATTAGGGTATAGCCCAACTCTTTTGGGAACACTGAAAAATGGCTTCAAACCCCACAATGTCAGTATGACGATGATTATGAAAGTAAATGATTGAATATACACAGTCTAATGGAGCATGAGCAACAACAACGACGGCGTGAAACCTTATTGTGGTTCGGTTTCGAAACTTCGCAACATAGGCAGTTTTATGTAAGGAAGGTCTGTAAGGAAATGGTAGAGCTTGAAGAATAACATTTTAATTTATTTCTGCGTTATCACATTATGCATAACTTACTGTATTAAAGACCATCTCGTGGTGTAGCGTTCTTGTGAGTCACTCCCGGATGCAAGGCCTTAGAGAGTGGTGATGGGCCCTGGGTCTGGAGAATCCTGCACTCCCTCACCTCTATTGCCAAATTATGTAATATTAATTTATAGTCCTCCTAAATTTGCAGAAACTGATAGTAATTTTAGAAATATTAATATAATAATAATAATAATAATAATAATAATAATAATAATAATAGTAATAGAAGCCGCCGGTGGTAGAGAGTTGAAAAGGCGCTCCTCCCTCCCCCCTCCCCCCCTCCCCCTCCCCCCCCCTCCCCACCATGCAAGATCCGGAAAATATTTTAATTATTATTATTATTAATAATAATAGTAATAAGACGGCCGAGGTGGGATTCAAACCCACGCTCTCTCGATACCAGCGTGGCACGAGGTAGTGCGTTAGTGTGTATATTTGTGATTCAGATGAGGATTGTGAAGGAGTCGGCTGCATTTGCCTGGAGTAGAAGTGATAATAATAATAATAGTAATAATAATAATGTTATTGCTTTACGTCCCTTTAAACATCTGCGGCTTTAGGAGACGCCGGGGGTGTTGGAAGTTTGCCCCAAAGGGGATCTTGAACCTGCCAGTAAATTCACTGACACGGCTCCCTCGCATTTGCGCACCCTCAAATGCCAGCTGGCTGCGCCAGGATTCGATCCTGCAATCTTGGGCACAGCAAGCAAGAACGTTACCCCTGAGCCACGCAGCCAGAGTAGAAGTGAGAAACCACGGAAAACCACTTCCAAGATGGCTGAGATGGGAATCGAAACCACATCTTTTCAGTTTTGCCTCACGGGGCATTCCAGTCCTCAGTCAAGAATGAATCGAATTTCCTGTGGACGCCGGGAATCGAACCCGAACCTCAGGTGCGACAGCCAAGAATACTAGCCGCTACATCACGAGGAAGGCCAAGGATATTTCAGTCACTTGTGAATTCCGTAATCCGTAGTTTAACTATTAGATTATCTATAGCAAAATATTTCGGCCATTCAATTGGAAGTAGCCTATACAGACTATCAATTCGAACTTCCTGGTCGCGTTGAGGCACATTGCCACGAGATTGCATTTCCCCAGTATTCGGACCCCGGAGCAGTTTGAACTTTCTCGCACGCGCGACCTTGAACCACCCTCCAGTAGGGGGTAATCCGTGCTGATACCTATGTACGGGCCATGTAACTACCAGGCGACAGCGACTACAACGAAACTAGTGGCAACGTTTTGAAATGAAAAGTGAAATAGGATCCGACTCCGGCAGGCTCTTAACATCTGACATCGAAGAAACCTCATTTGAAATTGTTGATACCCCGGTGTTGTATGTCTACCCCTTATTATTCCCGTTTTCCTACGGGGTCGGGGATGAGATGCGATGGAAGTATTTGTGGCAGATGTTTTTTACGGACGGATGCCCTTCCTGACGCCAACCTCACAAGAGGATTTAATTAGTGATGAAATGAATTATGGTGAATGAAACTGGGTAAGGATGTGGAAGGAAGCGGTCGTGGTCTGTCAGAAGGTACCGTCCCTGCATTTGACTGGAGTTGAAAATAGGAAATCACGAAAAACCATTTCAAGGACGGTAAATTGTTGATACTCCGGTATTTTATAATATTCTTGGCACAAATATTAATCCATTGTAAAAGGGAGTGTTTTACAGATATTGTAGTTCATAATACGGAACTCATTTTATTATAGGTTTTGTAGCTTCCACCAGTACTAGCCTAAATAAAAAATACGATATGGATCAACTAGATTAATAGAAGCGACACCGCTCATAATCTTAAATTCCTGATAAATAGGCCAACTTGCGAGTAAATGCATAGGGCACAACAGTAGATCATGAAAGACTTGCCCAGTTCCCGCACCTCTTGATTCACAGACCAACACGTAATTTCATATGGATTCTGTTAAATGGGTCATATTGATATGATGTCGTTTAAAGCGATAATCTGGAATCCCGTCCAGGATTCGAACCCGAAATCTCTAGATTCACAGTCACTGACGCTATCCCCACGGCTATTTCGACACACGAATATTGAGTACAAGATGGTGAATTATTTTCACGTACCAATAATACTGCATCACGGAATTCAGTTTCATTTATATTTTGCTTGTTTCGATAATGTTCCTGCGTGAAATTGAGTTTAAAATGCCTTATGAATAGGCCCTCTTGAGAGTAAAGAGAATGTATTTAGCAATTGTTCATGAAAGCTTGCTCAATTCTCGTACAAACACAACGATTATATTATATTGATGACTGCATTACCGTTATGTGGGTTAATATTTGAATAGCCATTGTGCAGAAACATAATACCGGCAATGCCGACTACTTACAATGTTTGATATTAAAGCATTTTATCATTTATATATTGATACGAAATCACCGAGCATGTGCCATGTGTTTTGTTTCAATCACTTGGCACCAGAGTTCGCATGAGCGTTTACCATCAGAATGAAAGTGTTCAGCAATGCGATCCAGCTGGCAGTGCGTCTTACACACTTCCGTTTGATCCAACACTGCCAGCTGGATCGTCCCATTTTTCAAAATCACTCCCACAAATATCCAGCAACCGAGTGGAAAGATGTTACACATCAATAATCTGTTGTTAGACACACTATTTTATATTTTTGCGGGGATGTAGAGATTCCGGAATGTTGTATTCATATAATTCCATGTACGTGCCATTACATCCATTGGCTTAAGGCTGTCGTATTTGTTCACATTCATGTATTACATGACTGAGCCTAGATCGCACCCTCGAGAAGGATAGCACTTTATTACCTGAGCTACACAGCCTCACTATCATTTAATTATTATTATTGTTTTAAACAGTACATATAACACATTGCAGGTACTTCACAACATAACTATACGGGCATCAGGGAAGCAATGTATTGTTACTGAAACAGCCACTTCTAAGCTGGAAAGTCGAAATCGCTACCCATGTACTTCCAGACGATTCGGATGTTGAGTGAACTACTGCCTTCAGCATTAGTTTTACATTTGAGTATCCTGAACCAGTTCTTTAAGGTCTTGGAGCAAGGTACATGGGATCACGCCCGTATTTGAGACAATGATAGGTATGGTCTTTACCCGTTCTACATGCCATTGCCTTTTGATAGGGCAAACCAACTCGCTATATTTGCTTTATTGTTATTATTATTATTATTATTATGTACATGAGATAACACACTAGTATTAAATCTCGGAAGTAGTTTTCCATGGTTTCCCACTTCAACCCCAGACAAATGCTGGGATGGTTCCTAACTTAAGGCCACGGTCGCTTTCTTCCCAATCCTCATCTGAATTACAAATACCCACTTACTAAAGAAACCACAAAAGCACAGGTTATCAGACAAATTCTACCCACACCCAACTACATGGGGCTATATGACCAAAATCGCCAAGCCTCTCAAACAAAACATCAAGTATATTCCATCCGTGAATGCTAGTTCAGAATATGGGATGTCGGAATGATACAACAGGACAGATTATCAAAATTATATTATACTTACACCTACAAAGTAGGCTACACAATACTACCGGTCCTAACGTCCCAAGCCATTGTGTGCAATTCAAACAACAACAATGACACCAATACAAACTTTCTTACGAGATGGGTATCGCTTTCCTCTTAACAGCTGATTCCACCACTCAACCGGTAAGGTCAATGCTCCGATTACGTAACAACTTCCCTTCCGTGCATCGTCCCACCTCACCCCACCTCGTTTCCCCCAGACTGCTGCCTCACCTTCTGTTTGAAGAATTTCTGGAAACCTTAAAGACATTGACTTTTTAATAATTAATTTTCAATTTAAAGATAGGTGACACATTTTTTACCTAGGAAGCTTAGAATAGTCTCTTCTATCACCAGTGTAACGGACTTCCATTATATCAATTACACCCTGTATATATATTTATAATATAATAAAGCTGAAGAGTTTGTGTGTTTGTGTGTTTATGTGTTTAATCGCGCTAATCTCTGGAACTACCCGGCTGATTCGAAAAATTCTTTTTATGTGATAGCCAGATTCAAGAGGAATAGTTTAGGCTATGTAGCATTAAGCTACACTTCTAAGGTACCCTTAAAGATTGATTTTGGTTCAGTAAGTCGGTAGAACAAGCGCTCCTGAACAGCTCTATCCGCATGCGCTGGCGTTATGGTTAGTGATACGTACACCGTTTCACCTATCTGAACCAAAATTTGTATACTTAACCTTTGGAACCCTGATGGTAACAATGCCTACGAGAAATTTATGACAGACCAGTCTATACCCTGCATTTAGGCCCTTTGGTTCAAATCTACACCTTTTCTCCGATCTGAACCAAAATTTGTATACCTACCCTTTGGAACCCTGCGAGTAACACTGTTTACATGAAATTTCGGACAGACCAGCCATTCCTTGCATTTAGGCCCTTCGGCAAAAAATCTACACCGTTTCACCGATCAGAACCAAAATTTGTATACTTACCCTTTGGAACCCTGCGAGTAACACAGCCTACATGAAATTTATGACTGACCACTCCATTCCCTGCATTTAGGCCATTTGGCACACATCTATACCGTTTCACCGATCTGAACAGAAATTTGTATACTTACCTTTTGGAACACTGCGAGTAACACTGTCTGCATAACATTTTGGACATACCCCTCCATTCTCTGTATTTAGGCCCTTTGGCACAAATATACACCGTTTCACAGATCTGAACCAAATTTTACATACTTACCCTTTGGAACCCGACGAGTAACACTGTCTGCTTGAAATTTCGGACAGACCACTCCATTCCCTGCATTTAGGTCCTTTGGCACAAATCTAAACAGTTTCACCGATGTGAACCACATCTTGTATACTTACCCTTTGGAACCCTGCGGGTGACACTGTCCGCTTTACATTTTGGACAGACCACTCCATTCCCTGCATTTAGGCCCTTCATCACAAATCTTCACCGTTTCTTCTAATTGCACTAAATTTTACATACACTTTGAAACCCTGCTGGCAACACTGTCCACTTGATATTTTGGACAACGCTCTCCATTCCCTACATTTAGAATAACAGACAAAATGAACTTGAAAACCACGTATTAAGGCCCTAGAACCATTCATGTCCGTTGTAGTATAACTGAGAGAGTATTTTAATAAGGCTATTGTTGACGGGCAGTTCGAGCTGCATCACGTCACCCCTACCAGTTTTCTGGTGAAGAATTGCGAAAATAGTTGCATCTTGCGCTGTTTATAAATTGCAGTCACGGTAAATTAGTGGTAATTAGTGCAAATGATTGCTTAGGCCCCTTTAAACAGTTATCATCATAAAAATATTATGCCTCTGTATAAGTGCAATGGTGTTGGTACAGTACATTGAGGTTATCTGCTGGAATAAGCGTTGGTACTTTCAAATTTACCTTCATTTATTGCGAAACTTACTGTTAAGCGCTTTGTGCCGATAAATGATACTATTGCTACTCAGTAGCTCGGGACAGCCGAAGTTTTCCAAAGAGTTCAGATTATTTTCCTACGGCGCTATGCGACAAAAGACCACACTATTGGTCTCTATATTTCTAACAGCCAATGAGATATAGGCCCTAGGCAATGTATTTTATTTCACTTACTCCTCTTTCTATTTTGTTTGTAAATTTGTTTGTGAATTACATGTGTCAGTGCTGTAGTTAGTAAATAGCTGTTTCCCTATTCATAATTATCATTACGGGAAAATGACCTGAATGTTACGTCCATTATACTGTACTACTTATCACCCCCACTACGACCACCACCACCACCACAAAAAATATATTTTTAAAATATGGTTTTCTGTTAGTTAAAGTATCATGTGCCAGTTATGTAGTAGTATTCATTATCACCCTTAAAACAAATAAATCCACCGGGCGAAGCTGGGCACTACTGGTAGTAAATATATATAATTAAATATTATACCTACGTAAATCCATACAGTAGCCTACTTTAATTCACTTATCGTTCTATTGAAATCTATACTAATATAATAACTCCGAAGAATTTTTTGTTTTTTTGTTTGTTTGAACGCAATAATCTCTGGAATTACCAGTCGGATTCCAAAAATTCGTTTTGTATATGATAGCCAGATTCAAGGGGAGTAGTTTAAGCTATGTAGCACGCGGCTACACCTCTTAGATAACCATAAAGATTGATTTTTATTCAGTAAGTCGGAAGAACAAGCGCTCCCGAACTGCTTCATCCACGTGCGCTGGAATTTGGGACACACCACTCCATTCCCTTTGGAAAAATCTGCACCGTTTCACCGATCTGAACCAAATTTTAAATACTTACGCTTTGGAACCCGACGACTAACACTGTCTGCCTGAAATTTCGGATAGACCACTCCTTTCCCTGCATTTACAGTATGTCCTTTGGCACAAATCTACACCGTTTCACCGATCTCAACCATATTGTGTATACTTACCCTTTGGAACCCTGCGGGTGACACTGTCCACTTTAAATTTCGGACAGACCCATCCATTCTCTGTATTTGGGCCTTTTATCACAAATCAACACCGTTCCTCCTAATTGAAACCAATTTTACATACACTTTGAAACCCTGCTGGTCACACTGTCCACTTGATATTTTGGACAACGCTCTCCATTCTCTACATTTAGAATAACATGAGCATTGTATTTCAAGGGTATATTTTGCTTTGTATAGCGTACGTTTTAATTTTGTGACATGTGGAAGTAGAATTCTCGCCCGTATCGAGATCGGTCAGAATTCGAAGGGCGATGTAATATTTTAAATTCGTCCCCTTATCGACATAGATTAATTCATTAGATCTCTCTTAATATTTAAGTTCTTATGCAGCCATAGTATTATTATATTTATTCAGGAAGAATTTTTTTGAATTGTTTATTATTATTATTAATAATAATTTATTATTATTATTATATAATTTTATTATATATTTTAGAAATATATAAACTGGAGTTTTCGCGTTAGAATAGGTTACGACGAGCAGATTACTGTCTTACACAAGCGGTGACCGTAGATATCGGATGGCGAACAGTAGGGAGGCTGCTCACTTTTGCCATTTTTCCATGAATCTTGAAGCAACGTTCGGGGTGAGGCTTGGGCTGGTTACAATGGATTTCGACCCTACGTCGCGCACGCTAACTGTCTCCAGGACGACGAGTGAACAATTTTCAAAAAATATGACGTAGCAACGCTGCTATCCAGGAACAAATAGCAACGCCAGATTTCAATATTCAATACAGATGGAAAGGGTTGCTATGGCAACGGGCAAGTGATTAGTTGTCGAGAATCAGGAAGATAGGGATTTCAGACTGAGATATATTCAGCTGTTGGAGCCGTGAGAAATGACTTATTTTAAATCTTTGAGAGAGACTACGTCTGACTATAATTGGTCTTAAGACGCACTCTGAATATTTTCAACTTGAGCCCTGGTGGCTGGACTTAGTACATGCCAGTGGCCAAGCAAACAGTTTTAAGCATTTCATATATTACTAAGAGAGTATGATTGTGTTTGAGACTATACATCCCAAAGTGAATTTTGGATTTGCTCCATTCACTGGTATGAGTAAAGAGCGGGCATATTAACTCCCTATTCGTCTGTAAGATTAAAATCTCCGTCGCCACGCTGGAAGGAGGAAAATAATTCAACACTTCACATGTCGAACGCCAACAAGAGGGAAGCCCTCGGCTATGGCAATCTGTGGTGGCAATCTTCGAGCCAACATGTGAGCTCACATAAATTAAAATCTATGCACGACCTCCGTTTTTATCTTTTCGGCAATTTGACATCAAGCTTTTCATGTAAATTCAAATTAATTGATTCCTAACCTCCAATTTGTATAGTTCGCCACCGTAAGTGTAAATTCGAGTTTTATTATTATTATTATTATTATTATTTATAATATTATTCTATTCTAGCTTAACGTCACTTATATCTACTGCATTTACCTAATAAATCTTATACTTTTCTTTGCACATGATAGGTCTTTCTTTATCAGTAGATAGTTTTAGGCGCAAAGCATCCTTATTCACTGTCACGAAAATCAACTGGTAAGCGGCATTGCCTCACCCCGAGCTGAGAGTAAGAGGTCTCGACTACTCTAGATTAAGCTCTAATTATAAATTTGGCTCATCAAGATCATCTGATGACCTGGCGCCCACAAGAGCATATTAGTATTTCTATCAAAACAGGTAAGCCGTAAGTATTTTATTATTGTGGTTAACGTTTTAGGTGTTACACTCCAGTGTGGTGCAGAACATTAGTTTTGGTCACGTAACGTGTGTTTGAGCAGCCAGAAACGTTACATTTGTCGACTATCAGTGTGGAAAAGTAACACAACGTTACAATGTGACTAGTGGTGTGACTCTGGCGGTCTTTTTAAATAATTATTTACGGATTATTTACTCTTGATTTATCTAATAACATGGCTACCGAATTTTTTATTATTATTAAGTAACTATTGATTGATTGGTTGTGATAGCTAGCCCTACAGAGATACTTTCCTTAGGTGGGAAGGAAGGAGAATATGTTTAATGTGTGGATTTTGGATGGCCAACCGCTAATTATTTAATATTTATTTATGACGCACGGCTATATACGTAGCGCCACGAGGTAATTGATCAAGGTCACGCTGCCGTTTAAACAAGATGAATCCTGTAAAGTTTGTACATGATTAAATGCAAGATTAAGTGAAATAGGAAACCACACAGGTGTTTCCCATTTGACTTTGGACTTATACCGTCGTGGGAAACTGCTGATAACGCGTTTGGACACTACAAACGGTTTTCCCTAAACCAGATTTATTGATCCATGAATTAAAGACAACTAAATCCCAACCATCTGACATTCAATTAGTTTTTAGAAGATTTTAACACTTTTTCCACTAGGTAATGTTTTGGAAACCGTGTTTCTTTATGTTCTTGGAGATAAAACCGTCCTTTTATGGGCTGATTGTTTAGATCATGAAGTGGATAAGTAGCTGTATGGTCGAGTTTGACATCACGAGTGCGAAAAATCTCAATGCTCCAATTGGGCGAGTATCCTTTGTCGAAAACCGACTTGAACTTGCTGATGCGGACGTGGTCGCCTATTTTAAGTCAGTGGCGTCTAGGATCGGCAGTTTTTATGGGATTAATGAGTTTATCCAGGCGTGGAATATTTTTGTCACAAGTCGTGGCTTTGTCTTAATCGTTGTGTGTAACCTGACACTAACTCAGGTGTTAATTCTATCCAGCGATATGATCCCCAAGCCGTGAATTTTTCCACATTAATATTTTTTACGTTCGATTTTGACGCTCGACAACACTAGCCTTATATTGCTGTACGTGGTGTAATGGTGAATATTTAAAGATTGGAGAAAGCTGGAGAAATCCTTGTTGAAACATTCTTTGCCCTAGTCCGTTTTCAAAAGCTTGGGTTGACGTTTGATTGGATACTCTTGAATGCACTTGTAAGCAGAGAACCTGACTTACGACTCACTGGTATAAGAAAGGCCATTTTAGAATAAACATCGATGACGGTGAACATATAGTGTACACCACTGTTTATGCTAGCATAGGGAACCATTTCAACGAAATCAGCTTACCGAATCTCATCCACACCACGTGAAATAACTTTCAGTCGCTTATAGTTACGTCCGGCAGCACTCAGTAACTCATGCGCTATGCTCACTTTGATTGGTGAGGGTATAAACAATAATTTTGGCATTCCGAAGCTCTTGTTAAATTTCCTGGATTTCCCAATCGTGAACGATATGACAAGCCTGTCGTGAAGCCACTGGACAAGCTCACTGGGATTATGCCGGTTGGAGACATCAACGAGGGGTTTTCATGGTTTAATTGTAACTCGCGAAACTGAGGGTCCACGACGATTACTGTCTGTGGTTGGAAATAATTTTGGAATAACAGTTCTATACTTGGCAATTTTATTGGCATTGACTGGTTCAGATCGTGTATACCCCCTTTTGTGGGCACTCGTTTCCATTAAGACGATTTTATACGTTATGAGATCATTATGACTATAGTCTTTTGGAAGCGGAGCACGTGAAGATAACAGCTCTAAAAGGCCGGATGTTTATTTATAGTTAACATTTTTAATGATAACCACCTGATTACCAAACTTGATGTCAGAATTAGCAATCCGGAAACAATCATCTTTTTAGGAAGCACCATAGCTGGTATCTGTAGCTTTTGTAAATACATTTTTGTGATAGGGTGACACTGAATCCCCGTAAATCTTTACCATATTGTTTTTAACTGAGCTTTATATACCGGTGTGGATAATATTTCTGACAATGTATGCCATCTAGAAGTTGTAGTTGTTTCGGCAATTACTGTTGTTTTTAGAAACTGAGGGAGTGGTGATGTTTTTTGGGTGTAAAGTCCTCATTCTCAACATCACTAGAAATATCCAGTTCCTTTTGTTTCTCTCCCACAGTAACCTCTTGCATAGTCTGCGTTGCTTTTGAAACTGTTGGTGGCTTTTGAGACGTGGAAGATTGTTTAAACATGGCCTTTAGAGGAGGAGTTAAATATTGCTGAATAAACAAAGCATTATCTGCACCATCGGCGAATATTATTTTTTGCAAAAATATTAATATTAATCTATTTTAATTGACTCCCTACTGATATCATGGTGTCTGGAGAAATGACATGGGATGAAATGAGGTTGCCCCTGAAATATGAATAAAATGATCAAACCCCAAGCGACAACTACTCTCGTTAATATGACTCCGATTATCCATAAGAAACAGGCATGTCGTTGAGTGTTCCAACACCGTGCACACAATTGAGTAAGGGTTTGAAAGGTCATATCGGGATTGACATGTTTATTATAAATGAAGCGCATATTCCGCTCGTCTTGGCGAAATAAATCAATCACGTTAGCGTTATCACGAATGAGTTGTTTTGACATTTTGGAATAAGTTTGATCAATATAAAAGCAGTCGATATGTTTCTGACGACCCATGCTGAAATAGGCTTGGATGATATCCTGTCGTTCTGTAGACACATCATCGAAAATCATAAGCGAATCAGGCCTTACTGCATCTTGTGCAAAAATATCTTCTTGCAATGAAAACCTGAAATAACCCATATTTTCGGTCGGTAATTCAGAAATGACTTGTTCTAGGAAAGCATAGAGTGCTTGATTGAGGGATCTAGCAAAAATATAGTTATTTTGAAAACGAAAATCATTTGGAGCCATGATGAGTCTGAGTGAAAGATTTGTCTTTCCACAGCCTGATGGTCCTACAACGAGGCAGCGAATGGAAGACGGAAACAGTGAACCGTGACGTTGTTCACGTGATGTAGGAAAGAGGTGTGAAACCATGTCCCCCACGGGGAGTGACTTTTGCTCTGCCCTGCTAAGCACAGAAGTGGTGCCTGACATTTTTGTCGAAACTGAGATACAGATTTCATTTATTGCTCTGCATCTTACCGAGTCTGTTACTAAAGTAAAATACCGTATATACTGTACGTGTTTGTTTAGGAAATAAACGCTTATTTAGTCTACCGTAACTGCGTTTCGGAATTGAAATGCTAGGCCATTTCACTGTATCTGCAGTTTACTACACGATTTTACTATATTTACAGTAGATATGATATTTTGATTTAGTAAAGTTGACGTAGCATAAATTGCTTCAGCAATGTGGAGATACAATAACCTGGCGTAGTATTTATGCACGGTTTGGGTCTAGTAAACTGTAGATAGCTTAAAATGCTTTGGCAATTGGCGGCAAACAGTAAGCACTGGGTTGTGTTTGTGAATTCGAAATATGCAAGTTTCTAGGTTTATGCCGTGTCTTGGTGCCCCTCCCCCCCCCCCCCCCGCGCCACAGGGGCTCACAACTAATGGGACGTGGGTTGGCGACTACGGGACCCCAGCTGAGTCCGGCATTGCTTCCACTTACTTTTGCCGGGCTCCTCTCTGTTATCTTTCCTCTCGACCTCCCTTGGTCAACTCTTGTTCTTTTCAGACCCCGACGGTATTAGGGTATCCAAGGCCTAGGGAGTCTTTAACTTTTCCGCCTTAATTGGCCTTTGTCTCATCTTTCCTGATCCTTCATTCTTCGAGGGCTCAGACCTCTTGTTTTCTCTTCATTGCATCTCCTACCTTCTGCTCAAGGCCTTCAAGGAGGCAGGGTGTGTGTAGCCCCACCACTTATGGTGCACCCTGGATTGTGCTACAGCCTCAAGGGCTCACGCCTAGTGAGTTCGGGAGTTTGCGACCCCGAGGGGTTCCTGAGCTGGGTCCGGTTTTTCTACTTCTTCCATTGCCTTTGGGGCTGTCCGTCTCCTCTTTACCTTTCCTACTTGCCTTTCCTGGCTCTCCCTTCTTCCAATTCCCTTAATTCTCATTCTTTAAGGGTTAAGGACATTTCCTTTTCTCCTGTCTTTTGTTTCACTTATTTTTATCTTCGTTTTCCATTTCCTCTTCTAGTATGTACACTAGTGTCCAAAAGTTAAGCATAATCACTGTACGAGGCCATACCACCTGATAGGAATGTCAGACGGATTGCTAAACAAGCGGAAGCTGAATCACACACCATATGTCACACAACGTGTCCAAAAAAACAGTGTCAGAAATGTTCTTATAGCTTAGGTACACCTTTGACAAGAACTAACAAACCTTGGCAGTGTCTTCCACAACAAAATATGCTGCTTATAGGGTGTATGGTTACCCCTGACGGCCACACATGCTTCGCAGCGACGTGGCATGCTCTCTATCAGATGGTCCAAGAGCTCATGTGGCAGTCGACGTTTAAGGTTATTTGGGTAAATCAGTTGTCCATGGGAAAGAGGAATTCATCTCGAGTAATTCGACGCCTCACGTGACCACCTCCGATCATTGGTTTGGAACATATCGCGAGAAAACGTCGATTACCTAAAAGTTACGTTTCTTTTGGTAAAAATCTGAAAAGTAAGTCGTCCACGGTAAAAATGAGAAAAATATCCATTAAGACAAGCCCTCGCACAAATCTATACGTTTACGGGTACGCGAGATATCGGGTTGCCTAGCACCATGGGCTCACCACTAGCCGAAAATATAACAGGCCGTTAACCTATTAGTTTTGAGTTATTTGGGTAAATGCGTGGTCCAGAGGAAAGGGGGCTTCGCCCAGAGTAATATGGCACCATATTCAAGTCTCTAGTATTATTATGGCGGGAAATATACCCAAATTTGTAAACTGCTGACGGTGTTCGTTTAAAACCCTAGTAGCTATCTATTTGTACCATATCAGACAGTGCGTCATACAATCAGTCTACTTCCTCCTGCTTCACCGTGTCTCCTGAGGCAACACACTTGGTGTGTTCATGTCCTGTACATTACAAAAATGTTTTGTCCATTTCCCGAATTCAAAGTTAAATATATTCTAAGTTATCGGTTTTAAAGGCCGAATAAAGATGAGTTTGTATTGATGATTTATCTGGGAATAACACAAGTGCTGTCATTTTGTTTATCTAATTTAGAGGCATAATGAAAAAGTGGCATTAGTGTACGAGAGGAGGCTATCTCAGTAGCAACTTATGTTCTATTTTGTTCAAGCGTTTACGAATGCATAACACACACGTACTGTGATATATCTCAAAAGCCTATTTAATTTTTATGAAAGTAGACTAAAAGAAAGGCATCTGCTCACAAGAAAAGCTCAGGTTTACGCTAAACAAGATAAGCCACCTCGGACGCAACATCCACTTATTTAGCAAGAGCTTTCATAACCCGTCATTGATGGTTTCACAGCGTAAAGTAAGGCAGCTTGTAGGTCATATCGCCGTAACCGAAGGAAAGAAACAAAATTCATATGAGTGAACTACCGCGGACAGTCTTGCACACTAAATTGCCAAGAGTGAAGTTAATTGCAAAAACTGGATGTTCCGTGACAGACAACGTAGGCCTACATTGGACTCTGCAGTAAGAAATCAATGTTAACATAGCCCTTGTTCGGAAAGAAGTAGAGTAAGGTTGAAATGGCAATAAACATAAAATAGCTCCGAATAGAATCGATCACCCTCCTCCCGGTCAGAAAGAGAGTGCGTATTGTTTCATTAAGATATTGTTTTAGACACCTTTAGGTTTAAATGATAGCAGTGGTCCATTATACCAAGATTCACTAAGATCGGTTCATTACATGACGATTTAGAAGTAGTCATCCATGAAGAACGACATTCACGCCGTCAATAACATGCGAAAATGAGACCACGGATTCATAAACCTTTAAATTTATGTTATATAGCGGTTCAGATTTCCCCGTAAGTAATTTATTTGTTGTAAGCTATGGATATATTACCAACAGACATATATTATGGAAGTAGTTCATTAAGCAAAGTTAACTTTGATCGTTTCCCTAGGACACACTAAATAAAGAAATGCATGCTCATCTTGAAATTCGCACAGAGAAATTCTCGAATTTCTTATAAAACTGAATTAGTTTACATGCCAAATTAGTTAGTGATCTCCCCATGAAGATTATTTTCATGCATTACTCTGCTCGGATGAC
The DNA here is from genome assembly GCA_946902985.2 of Meconema thalassinum. Taxonomy (NCBI): domain Eukaryota; kingdom Metazoa; phylum Arthropoda; class Insecta; order Orthoptera; family Tettigoniidae; genus Meconema; species Meconema thalassinum. The sequence continues at coordinate 719,993,290 of OX336389.2, forward strand.
TAGTTACCAAAAAACTTTTTTAAATACTGTATTTGATATTCACGTAACCGACATGTTGGCCTTGTCGCATAAGTGGACTTACTTTATTGTCGTGTATCAACAAACATGATTTCAAGTTGATTGCAGCAATAGATTCGGAAATAATTAATAACGAAGAAATGTTTCACGCGTCCTACTTTTTTTTGGTAACACGGTCTGGGTCGGACGGCCTAAAAATGAGTTCACATCAAGTTTGATTGAAATAGCTCCAGGGAATCAAAACTTATTATGGCGCACTCATACATGGACAAAACAATACCATTAGCCTATATTTCATGTGATGAATATAGTCTGATAACTGACACTGTGATTGTCATGTACGATAAAACCCCACTCCTTCAAATATCAACTAAGCACAAAACCTGGATATTTCACCCTAAGCAAGCTTCCTACTGATGTGACCGTGATACGAATACCAGTAGATGTCTCATTCATCACCCAATGTATGTACTCAGTTAGCAGAACAATGTGTGATTACGTGTGACACTACATTTGCTCATAGGAGCTAGGAAGCGAAATATAACTCGGCACTATCCTAGCATTCTAGAGAGTTGAGTTTGGAATATATTGTGGAACGAACCCCATCAGGATGCATGGCAAATGCTACGCTAGTCTGGAATCAAACTACTGAATATTGAGTTCCTATACTTGTCAAATTACGGACTATGCACCTGATAGTACATTTTACATTTCTGATGAACCAATAGTCTTGAGATGCACATCTCATCCACACTGCATTTTATAAGACTATGCCTAGGAACCACGGTCTTATATTCCGATAGATATGTTTCGGTAATGCCCTAATCTTTGGAGAAGGGACTGGTGGTGTTAAGAACTGCATTTGCTCTCACTTAGTCTACTGCATGGGGAAGAAGTTTGCTTTGTTTCTGGGTCCTGGACATTATACTCGTGTCCCTTGCTGGCTCACTGCTCCACGGAACAGGTAGTGATTATCACATTACTCTGGGGACTTGGGGTGCTTCGTTGCGCTACCACCGTGACACAGCAGGAGCTAGGATGTTGGGCAGGGGAGGACAGATGGCCGCCTTAGTTTGCCAGGTGTTGATACATTTTACATTTGCTAAACCAATACATTAAGGGTTACTGAAGGACGGAGGTCTCGTGGCCACACGACTGAAGTTCCCTCCTCACTGCCATCTGAGTAAAACTCTCCAATGAGGATATTGATGATTTGCACGTCTTATGAATGGTATTCTTGCATCACGGATCTTCTACATCATTGTTCCTTCGCTAACTCATACTGAGACTTGACCATCCTCATGGTAATTAGTCCTCAGTCATATTGTTAATGATAATTTAACTTCCCCTTTTAACTGCTGAGGTTTTAAAGAAGAACGTTTTCCCTGAGTCTGACATGGATCATAATAACAGTTAAGTGTGAACCGACTATGCTGGGACGTCATCCTTAAACCTCTTACAAGGAGACGAGTGCGTTGCCAGTTTAGTTTTACGCTAGTTTCAGCTGGTGTGTATCGTCATAATATGAGGATTACTCAACCTGTGACGATTTATTGTAACGGAATCCCACTTTGTCGTCTCGATTAATTATGGATCGAAATGGAATAGTTCTATAAATAGATTTATTTATTCCAAAATTGCAACCAAACATTCAACAATATCATGAATTCAGGAAGGTATTGAATAAAATTCATTAATTTGACGATGGAGTCCATTAACGAATTGGGAGCGCCTTGTTATGCCTGTAATTAGTGGATCGGTATAAGGTCAGATGAGTTCCTAAGTGGTGAAAGATTTTACGACCGAATTCTCAACCTGACAGCAACTTCTTGAGAGTAGTTAACGAAAGATAAAATAATGATAAATGGAATAGGGCAATGAGTTGGAAGGAAGTGGCTTTGGCATAATATGAGGATTCGTGTCTAGAGGGGAAACTAAGGTAAACCATCCCAAGGACGGACGTTGATATGACTCATGTTCCGAGTCTGAGGATAGCCTGTTTTCATGGGCTTGGGCGTTGGTGCAACGAGCTACATGGTCATTGAATTAAGATGCAAATTAATCAAATACCTCGCACTTAGTATCCAGAGTATCTGTGTTTATTCATTTTTCCGGTCTTTGAAAAAGTAATTACACTCGATTGATTGATTGATTGATTGATTGATTGATTGATTTTTTTTGCACGGCTACACTTAGAGCTTAAGAGCTCCTTTACAGTATCGCCCTACATAAAATAAGGTTAGGGCTTATACAAATAAAACATTTCACTTACTTTCACAATATAAATAATAATAGTCTAACAATAGTAACAAAAAGACAGTAATAATACAATAATAATAATAATAATAATAATAATAATAATAATAATAATATTAATAATGATAATGGAAAGATTATTTACAAAAGAGAGCATACAGGCACAGTATCAGCCCGAAAAGCAAACATCATATACTGTACAAGAAAAGCTATTAAATTAGACAGGTTGTCAGCTATTGTCCTGGTGTTATAATTGAACATAAAAAAAAGCATTTTAACATAATGCAGTAATCAAATGTGAGAGGTATACTGCTCCAAGAAGCAGGATGAAAGATGTCTTTTGAAAGCTGCAGTGCTTGCAATGTTGACGAACTTATATAAATCGAAGGTGTTGAAGAGGCGTAAGGCGGTGCAAACAAAAGATTTATTGAACTTCATGGTTCGATGTATAGGAATCTGGAGTGTTAATTTTGTGTATCTATTTTCTCGATTATGAACAGAATGCATTGGTGTAAAGGCATTGTAGAGATATAACGGGGTCTTGGTATGTAATATTTTATGTGTCAGAATGGCAACTGATAGCTGCCTGCGCTCGTGGAGTTTCAGCCATTTCAGCTGCACGTAGTAAGGTGTGATATGTTCATCTCGCCTTACATCCAGAATGTACCGAACACATGCATTCTGGACTCTTTGTAATTTGATGTTCTGTGTTTCTGGTAAATCATTGTATACAGCAGAGCCGTAATCAATGATAGGAAAAATGAGAGTTTGGACGAAGAGCTTACGTATGTTAGGAGGGGTGTGAGAAACAGTTCTTTTCAGGAGAAGCATAATTGATACAACCTTCCTTACCACATTAGACGTATGCTCTGCCCACGACAGTGTTCTATCAAATATCACTCCAAGATTATTGACAGTGTTGCTATATTTAATATTATTATCTAGTATCTTGATGGGTGGTAGTGAATTAAAATCTACTGAATTTAGAAGTTTTGTATATCCAATGGATATAAGTTGTGTTTTAGATATGTTCAAGTTAAGATTATGATTTAGGGCCCATTCACAAAGCCTGTCAATGTCTTCATTAAACAGATTTATACGACCACATGCAGTGCTAGGCGTGAGGTGAAAATAGGCTTGGAGGTCATCAGCGTATATATGAAAAGACCTATTTCGGAATTCATTCGAAACATCGTTTATATATATATCGAGAAGCATAGTGGACCTAAGACAGATCCCTGAGGTACTCCACTTTCTACCGATTTCCAGTCTGAGGAGGAGCAATCCGCGAGGACCACTCTCTGTGTACGCATGGAAAGGTATGATTTGAACCAGGAAAGAGCACTCTGAGAGAAGCCAAAAGATTTCAGCTTTGCAAGAAGTATATTGTGATTCACACAGTCAAAAGCCTTACTGAAATCGAAAAGACATAAGATTGTAAGCTGACGCTTGTCCGTAGCTGAGCGTATATCATCGCTGACCTTTAACAATGCAGTGGTGGTACTATGCCCCTTTTTAAACCCAGATTGGTAAGGATTGAATATATTAAATTTAGTTAGATATTCACATACTTGTTCATGAACAATTTTCTCAAGCGCTTTACTAAGGGCACAAAGGATATTTATTGGTCTAAAGTCACTACAACTAGTGGGGTTTTTATTTTTTGGTACTGGATGTATGTTAGCACACTTCCAAAGAGACGGGTATACTCCACTTTGTAGAGAGAAATTAAATAGATGGATAATTGGGGGTAGAAATACTTCAAGACAGTTAGAAATAAGAGAAATTGGGATGCTATCAGGAACTCTTGCTTTTGTACGAATTGATTTGATGGCTTTCACAATCTGGTGTGGGTAAACTTACATAAAGAAAAATTTTTCATGGGCAGGGGGAGGGATGGATGTGTATTTCATGACGGTCTCTGATACTCTTAATACATCACCAATTGACGCAACATTTGAGTAATGTTCGTTTAATTGTGATGCAGAGACGGGCATCTCAACATCAGTGACTGAACTGGCACCAACTCCCAATGATTTTGCAGCACGCCATCTGGCGGAGGTGGTTTTGCAGTCACCGAAGAGGTTGTACATATATTTCACTTTTGTGTTCCTAATTGTTTGTTTTGTCTTATTACTCAGAATTCTATATTCTTCATAGTCAATGGTAAGTTTAGATTTAATAAATGTTCTACGTGCTTTATCACGTTTCTTTAAAAGCGTTTTGATTTCTTTACTGATCCACGGAGCAGAGCTATGTTTTATATCCTCTTTCTTTTGCGGTGCATGCATATCATAGAGTTTATTTACACAATCATTAAATAGAGTCACTTTCTCATCTATGTCAGTAGATTGTTAGAAATTCTGCCAAGGGAGTAATTCTGCGTCCGTTTTAAAATCATTTAAATTAAATTTGCTGAAGTCACGTACAAAGATTGATTTTGGTCGAAGTTTCGGGGTAGATAAACAAAACACTGCATACAGGAGATCATGGGCTGAGAATCCAGCATCTGGTTCTTGTCCGTAGTCAACAACGAGGTCATTACAGTTTGAAGAGATAATATCGAGAGAGCTGTCACAAGTAGCTGTGTGAAATGTAGTATCGAATGGTAAACATTCAACATTACAGGAACAGAGCACATCACATACCTGTTCAGTTTCAAAAGCTCCACTACCAAACCGAGCATTGACGTCCCCAACAATAAAAACATATTTATAATCAAGAATGAACCTGTACATGTCATTCAGAAAAATATTTAGGTAGCCAGCTTTCGGTGGACGGTACACACAATCAAAGAGAATTTTAGTTTTGGTAAGAGAAATGTCAAGTATGATGTATTCAGGCCTCTTATTATATTCACCAGGAGACTGGCTTAGCACGCTATACTTTATGCTATCCCTAAGGTAAAGTGCAACACCACCTCCACCTACGGTTAATCTGTCATTTCTAATGACTTTATAGCCAGTGAGAGAGACAGCAGCATTTGGAATTGAGGGCTTGCAAAGGGACTCACTTACTGCAATTATGTCAAAAGACGAACCACCAAAGACGTGACAAAATTCAGAATAGTGAGAGGAGTCAACTAATGATTGAGCATTGATATGAGCAATTTTTAGGCAGTTTGTTTTTTTCAGGCTGATAGCGGAAAGTATGTCTGATAGACTATGGTCAGATACAACCATAGGTACAAGTTAAAAGATCTTGTAAAGTAGTGAAAGGCATTGCCTAGTCACTCAGAAGAGAAATTAGTACAGTGACCATTATATGTCGTCATTCATAATCTACAATAGCACAAACTACAACACAATTTGGAAGCTAAAGAAAAAGTTAAGTTAAGACAGATGGCACATAAATATATGAGTTAAATAATGACACAGTGAAACACACTGCAATCTTCGGTAACATTTTGGAAATACACAGTCATGTCATCAGATCTGTCTAGAATTGAGGTAGGCATAGTTTAAAGTCACTTGTCACTCACCAACCAACACACTCTGAAAATGCCATTAAGGTTTTATATCTCAAGACATAGTGTACGTTATAGCTATATAGACAATACATTTAATTTAACATTTGTGATAGGTTGAATTAAAAAACAAACAAAAAAAAGGAAATACGGATAAAATGAAATTAAAGTTGAATGTGGTTTAAAGCAGGCCTACTAGTCTCCAGCTTGTACCCAATATAGGTCTACTTACAGAACATAAAATGTATTCACATTGCATGATGCAAGGATAGACAGGAAATGTTAATCTGAAAACATAACAGTGATGGTTACAGGTGGCAGCTGAAGAACTATTATTTATAATAATTACCATCCATTGGGGTTAATCTCACTAAATGTCTGTCAGAGGAGAGAGAGAGGACTCTCGCAGTCCTGAGCTAGCAGCCATTAAATCAACTGCGAACTGGGTTAACTTTGTTTTGCCTGATCTGTATGACAATATCTATGTCATGCAGTAGCCTATAGCTCACACTCACCATTAACATTAAAACGTGTATAGGAGAAGAAAGATGGGTTTGGGCTGGGAGCGAAAGGTGAAAGCAAGTAAGCAAGTAAATAAAGACGCAAGTAGTGTTTAAAGCTGATTGAAAAATGAAAATCCACAGCCTGCTCCCAGTCTCCGACCGGGTCAGGAATGGAATGAATGAAGCCCCCAACTAGCGGCGAGGATATGGACCGTGCCGGCTGCCGAGGCCTGACGCACTCCTCTGGGGCAATGATTAAATGCATGACAGATGAAGTGAAATGATAGTGGAGAGTGTTGCTGGAATGAAATTTTGACAGGGAAAACCGGAGTACCCGGAGAAAAGCCTGTCTGCCTCCGTTTTGTCCAGCACAGATCTCACATGGAGTGACTGGGATTTGAACCACGGACCCAGCGGTGAGAGGCCGGCGTGCTGCCGCCTAAGCCACGGAGGCTTCTGTTTAAAGCTGATTAATTGTTGGAAAAGGCTTGGTACTGGTAGGCTACCTAAGAGAGAAGCTTAATATTTAAAAAAAATCATTTTGCCAACCTGTTCAATAAGGGAAGGAAGCTTGGAACTAATAGCAAGCAGTATAGCCCAGTATTGGTGTCTATTTGGTAAAGGCAGATTTACAAACGTTATAGAATTTAGCAGACAATTTTCTAAATGTTGTTGCCTAAGAGGAATGTGGTATTTCTTAAATTGAAGTTTCCCAGCCTTACTTGCTTTCAAGCAATAGGTACCGGTATTAAGGTATACAGTTGGTACAATCAATTGGTTAAAGTTAAAATTACATTAGTAAGGGATATAACACTGATCACACTAACTTAGATCAATCTAAGGTCATTGAAATTAGTCAGCCTGTGACGAATACCTCGGCTAACTGCGAAGATGACGCCATTATTGGACCAACAATGCTTAACTCCCACCTTGTCGATTGTTTTGTGGAGCAATTCCAACCGTAACTTGGTTAGGTCTTCCCTAATTACAGTCCCAGTTCCCTTCAATTTCTTCTTCGCCTCAAAGAGCGCATTCCGCTTGGCAAAGGAGACAAATTTACATATGATGGGGCGTGGCTTCTGGGTGTTTCTTGAGCCTACCCTATGGGTCCTGTCAATGTCCTCAATTTTTATATTTACTCCTAGCTGTTCTGCCAAGTTAAGGACGAGCTGATCAGTCGATTCGCCATCCTTTTCTTCCATGCCAAACACCCGGATACAATTCCGTCGGGAGTATTGCCGGCCCCGTGGTGTTGGGGTAGTTTGCCTGCCTCTCGCCCGGAGGCCCCGGGTTCGATCCCCGGCTCCGTCAGGGATTTTAAAACTGACGTGAGGGTTGGAACGGGGTGCACTCAGCCTCGTGAGGACAATAGAGTAGCTGTCTGACAGTGAGACAGCGCCCCGAACACGAATGCCAAGATTAACGGCCGAGGGGACCCGACGCGCTGATCACGCGTCACCACAATATCTGCAGGCCAAATGGCTGGGCAGCGGTCGCTTGGTCGGCCTTAGCCCGTCATGGGCTTGACAGTGCCAGGGGTTGATGTATTGCTCCATTGTATCAGTCCTTTCACGCAGTTCCTCTTTCAGTGATTGCACTTCCTCCTCGCTGGCCTTAATTTTCTTTTCCATATCATCTATTACCTTAGTGTTGAAATCAATGGATGCTTTGAGACCCTCTATTACTTTCGAGGTGATCTCATCAACAAGCCTTGACAAGAAGGAGGGCTGGCTAACCAAGTCATTTACGATTTCTAGCACTAATGTTGACAAGTCGCCATGTTCATCAGTGCTGCCCTCTGTGTGGTTAATGCCAGCATTTCCCATCTTTGCCGAGGGAGAGCGCTGACATTCTTCCTGCACCTGTTGGCGATTCTGCGCATTACGCTTCGTGTTTTTATTTTTCCCTCCAGACATTGTATAACCTAAAATTGAGTTCTACTATGTATAAATGTAGATGATTAAGGGTTTTAGAGTATATTTGGCAGCCTGATTTCTTTTGACGACTGATGTACAGTAATTTCACTCACCGGATTGTTGGTTTAAATGGACACACGATCGCGGGAACACGTTAAAAATACACTACACTTCTAAGCGACACAACTCTGTGACTTCATGACACACGAGCAGACATTGGCTGTAGCCAAGAATACTTGGAGGAATACCCCACTTAGGACGTCCACCGGGAGTTGCCTTGCGAGGAGGAGTTTAGGAGTCCTGTTTTTTCTATAATAGTGGTCGTATTGAAACTATGTTATAGGCTTAATTTATTACTAGTGAATGAGAATAATTTCAAGGGAGAGGGGTGGGTGGCGCATGGAATTCAAGCCCACATGTATCACAAGATTAGATATAGTCTTCTCCCATGGTCCCTACGTTAAAGCGCTGAGCTAAACCAAAGGCAATGTAAACTCGTGTAGCCCACTGGCCAGATCATGCCTTTGTATTTGACACCCCTCGAGTGACCAGAAACTGAAAGAAACTGCTTCAGTACCGGTAACTCAAATCAGAATGAAGTTTCTTGGCAGAGACGTGAATTGAACCCAAGCCTAGGGAGTGGCTGTCTATCGTTAATGTTATAGATCAACAATAATGAATAGCAATATCAGAAATGGGAGCAGTTTGATACGTGCTGTCACTGAACATGCAATACCGCCTCTCTGACAATGATCTTCTTTTCCAATAGTTTCCTTATGATTGATCGCGCCTCCCAACCCTGTGTGGATGTGCCGTCCAACAGAGCAATTCACGTTAGGTTTATTTTCCTGTGTGTGGCCATTAACATGTACTTTAAATATTCATTTTACTGTAGAGAAGTATATTTCCGTGTAGTTGTGCACTCTTACAATACAGTATATTTAAGATTCATTTCACTTTATGTTAATTTACAGGAAGCTGAACCTAGCGTGAATTGTTCTGTTGTACTGCACTTCCGCACATGGCTGGGACGCGTGGCCAATTATGACGAAAATCATGGAAGAGAAGAGCAATAAGTTCAGCGACGATAGGCGTATGTAATGTACCCGTTTACCAGATGTCACATCGACCCGGCAATTACATCGCCATGTCCAAGAAACAGTACATTTTGATAATAATGAATTTGGGGGGCCCTAAAATATATATCCGTAAAAAGCTAGCCAGAGATCTAATATCTCGGGTCATTTAACGGGATAGGCGAGAATGGTTAACTCGGATATATATATATCCATATAAATTAGGATCGTACTATTCAATCAGGGATAAACTCAAGTGTGCATCCAGAGGGGAAACTATGGTAAACCTTCTCAAGGATGGACGTTGATACGACTCCTGTTCCGAGTCTGAATTTCTAAGAGTTCTAAGATGAAATGTTCTCTTTCATTCAAGAGGAGACAAACACACACAAATAAATTAAATCAAAAACACTCCCACGATCCAATTGGTCTGCAATTAAGTTGGGATCGGGGATCCATAAGTCTTAGACTTCCAATTGATCGTCCTCTCTTAATATCTGGGGTTATTCGCAATTAAAATTAAAGTTCAATTGTTCGTTGACTAAACAGAATTGAAACAAAAAAATATCAGTCACTCTTTCACTGGTTCAGCTTTGAATTAAAATTTATATATTTCAAAAATGCACATTTTTCATTTCCCCAGTCACAAATTTAACTGAAGAAATACACTTTAAATTTCACACATATTATTTCAATATTTTTATAAATTGACTGATCATCACTGATAAGTCAAATTTGCTCAAATTGAGCAAATTTGACGCAATAAATCGAAGAAAAAAACTTGAACAAATTATTTAACAACTTATCATAGAGGAACGTTCAAATGCCAACTCTCTTAATTTCATATGATTTCGTATCCATATTCATCAATAATTCTCCAATCCATTTGACTAATTGCATCATTGTTTCTATCATGCATGTCTATTCCAGGTTTTAATAATATTGAATTACTATTATTATTGCCTTTAATAATTATTATACTTTCCATTAATTTTTATTATCATCAGAGAAATATAATTAAATAATTGAGATTGCGATGTTAAATTTATTTTAATTAGTTTGAGATCACATGTGATTTCATTATCATTGAAACAAAAATGATCAAACTGAGCTAAATTCTAATATATTATTTTAATGATTCTCGAAGTTCATGTAATCAGTATTCGTCTCACAGTATCATTATTCAATCAATAATAGTAAACAATACATCATTATAGTTGGCACGCACATCATAAATTACCATATTATGATTGTGTTAACACTGACACATCCTTCAATTCCTCTAATCACCGACATCCGTAGTGTATTTCTCTTCTAATATTTTTAACCCTTTATATATATTGGATTGGCCACCTGACTCATATCCAACTTTTGCCTTTAAGACCACTTTAAATTAAGTGTCTACAACATCAATATTAAATTGTGCTACAATTATTTGTGCTATTCCAAAACGTTATGGATACTGTTTGATAATACATTATAATCTATTAATTTAATCATCTGAATCCTTCTAAACTGATCAATACAACATTAATAACCAATTAAAAATCACTGTAGGTTAACTGCTTTATATTTTCAATCAAAATTCAAATTTTAGCCATAAATTGCCATAATATATGCAATCTTGATCTATAATAATTACCAAGTAATTATTATAATTTAATTAATTCTTCATAAAAAATGCATTATGTTCATCTTGACTCAATCAGTCAAACTCGTTTACTATTGTTGTGAAATATTCGATATTCCATCGGCAATCGCATCAATAAATAAATGGTGCTTAAAAATTCACAATGGAAAAATATTACTGGAAAGGAATTACATTTATTTTATTTTATTGGAATATTAATCAATTAAATTATCAATTATTAAATTCGTCGAAATATATGTGTGAAGAAATTATTATTAATATTATTATTAGAGATGTCTTATTTCTAATGTGCTCTTTATGTTTGAAAAACAGGCATAATATATCAGTCACCTGAAATAGAAATCAATACATTAATTCATGGTGATGGCCGTCATGTGTTGAGTTGATGTAATATGGACTCACTGCCCTTGTAGGTGTTTTAATGGAGTATGATGTCTTGGTAGTTAAACTGATCTTCATCTTCCAAGATCGTCGTCCTTTGAATCCCTGAAACTGCATGATCTACGTGTTGTTTCTACGATGTTAAATGAGTTTCTGAATCCGGGTTTGCATCTTTGCTCATAAGTTTTCCCTTAATTGATTTGAGTTGGCATCATGTTGTGTGAATTGAAGTTCTGTAAAGTTCCCTTCATGACCAAATTACGTGTACTATGCATGCTTGAAATTCTTGGCTCTTGAAAATTGTAATAGTGTTCGCCACTGCTGGTCAAATATAGCATATATTTCATATGTTCATGAATAATTCCCATAAATCCAGAATATAGTTTATTGGATTCAGCTATGGTCCATTGCAGTGCATAATAATTAACTATGTATTGTGAGTTTATAGTTTCAATTATAGCGAAATGACAATGTCGTGTTATAATGAGCATGCATCCACAGAAATGTTGTCAGGCTTGATCCAGTGAACATGTGCTAGGCGGTTGGCCATGAATCTTGTGACCTGTGCTGTTCCATTAAATATAGCGTGTGATTTAATCAGTTCATAAAAATGTGGAATCGTTTGAATGTTCACTGTGTAGAATAGTTTACGCTTATTGCTTACGTCAGTCACTGCAATATTCACAAGTATTCGCACTGATTTTACTATCACCTTTTTCTTGCGCACACGAAAAGAATATGACTCTCCCGTCTGATGTGCGATGCGAATGTTTGGATCGCAGTTAATCACTGAGTTCAAATCTGTTTCACTCACAAGCTTAATTTGCGTTTTCGCGACCATACCGAGACTGTATGCGAATGTGTTCTAGTCAGGATCGACATTTTACTGCAGACTAACTTCCTTGCCACGTGGGTGGAAAGGGGTAGTAGGAGAAATCTTCCATCTCTCTGTCGTCATCATGAGGAGCTTCACATGGGATTAATAAGAAATACTACAATAAATGCTACAATAAATTAACCGTTTATCAACTGATATCTTATGTTATCCTTGATTGATAATAATAAGTAACGAAGACAATTATAAGATGTTATAATAAATATAAATCAGTGAGAGTTTATAAAAATGTTTTTGTATGTTGATAAATGATAGCCTATATGCTTGAATTCATAAACTTGCTCATAAGCTCTCTGTGAAGATTGGCTAGCAATCCTTCGTTTCCTTCTCGACCATAGCTGGGAGTAGCCGAGTCACATGAGTGGGTTTCGGTCACAGTAAGAATGTCCACACTAAAAGTTGCACTTCCCTAAAACATAGGATGCCTAAAGTCTGCTATTTTAGTTCGCTGCGTTGAATTCGCGAGGGTCTGGTGCCAACGTTAGAGTATCATCATTAACTCAAAAATATATTTTATTTTTTCTCACGGGTTTCTTGTTTTGTTTCTCGACAAATATCTTCACCTGAATATCGAGCATAGTTTATTTTTTAAAATTGTAGATTGTTCCATTCTAGCAGCTACAGATCTCTTGGTCATCAGTCTTTGTATTAGTCTTGCATGTGTGTTGATTTTTTGATAACCTTGAGAGGGATTGAGGTAAGTGCCCAAGGGACAATTACTCTCAGAATGTTCACTGTAAGCGTCTGATTTGAACCACCTCTCTCCGAACATGCCGCAGTTCCCCATTACACTCGTGGTGCGTGAATTGACGCGCATGGCTACGAAGCAGTATAGTGTTATATTTCATAGCATCACGTATGACTGCAATGGGGAGCTTCCGAAAGTTTAAAAATTGGTTGTCCGAATTCATTCCTGACAGTAGCCGTTCTGAGTGAGGTTTTCTCCAGATTTTCCACACTCCAACCAGGAAATGGAACATGATTGAAAGTTCTGAGGCACCAACGTCAATCCATTACTGTAATCCTCATAGTTACACATGCTACTGCAGTCACTAGGGAAACGGGTTATCAGGTAAATAAATCGCACACACAAGCACACGGGCAGGATGAGCAAGATGACCCTTAAAAATTACAACAGTAAACATCCAAGGAACGACGTTTCAAACATAACTTAAACATGATGGATAACTTGGAGTGAACTCTTTGCCTTCTTTCCGTTGGTTGGGGTAAAATCTTCTTTCATAGAAGTACGTTTTGCTTTTGTTAACATAGATTTGTGATCAGAGAAGCATTTGTTCGCAATCACAAGTTTGCGTGGGTATGCATCATCATACGGTTTTGAATTATTCATCAGCTTTGAATCCTTTACCCACTTTAAAACCCAGAAGCATTTCTTCCCAGTTATACAGGCTGGTTTTACTTGGTTGATTTATTATAGAACGTCCCTAGAAACCATTTCGCTTGTCTCAGTAGCTACGTATTACTCTGCAGAGAGAGTCTTTAGAAACTGCTGTATTTAAAGCTCATTCATAATGAGTCATTCAGCTAAACGTTTGCCAGGAAATAACTTGGGCATGAGTTCTTTGCTTTTGTATCTTGAACTCATACTGACCAAGCTCGCTAACAAAATAAGCAAGGTTAACTCGAGTGTGCAGTTCAAGTGGCGACATACAAGCTGGATCAAGGGGATTAACTCTACTCGGAGCTGCATTATGGAATGATCTTATTTGTACGGCACTACACATTTAGAGTAATGGTGATTCTTGTTTTAGGAGTCAAAACATTGCGGTTATCTGCTGTTGTTATTGTTGATTCATTTAGGCGCTTTGCGACAGCGTGGTCATGTAGCCCCATGTACTTGTGTGTGTCTGAAATATGTCTGATACACTGTATCACTGTCATGGTCGTACTAGTTTGTGTACTTGTAATTCAGGTAGGATTTTGGTGGGAAGCGGATGGCCCAGCATTTTCCAGGAGTATAAGTGAAAAACCACGTAGAACCACTTCCATGATGACTGAGATAGGAATCGAACCTGCTTCTTCTTAGTTTCTCCTCAAGTGGCTCAGTGTGCCCAGGTCGCAGAACAGGATTAAATTTCTTGGCATAGCCAGGAAACGAACCAGGGCCTCCGTAGTGGCAGCCAAGAATAATAGCCACTACATAACGAGGTGGTCATAAGGTTATCTCTCCCTCGTAACTTGTAAAGTTCTGGGGAATTCAAAGTCTGCAGAAAAGTAAAAGTTAACAAAATGAACAAATACATACCGTAGTATTTTCAAATAAGTACTTATTAATTTAGGAAACTTTCCGAATTCGAGGGTTTAAAATGTACTTGCACAAAAGACAGACACGATCTGCTGATTCTCGCCATTGGCGTGTATGAGACTGAGCATTCTGGATGACATGGTTAACAATTGGCCCTCTGTAAATTTACATTGAGCAGGTACGAGTGAGTTTCTATGTGATTGGGGATGAGGAGAGGAGAGCTTGAATGAGCCTGGTGGTCTTCTTTTACCACCGTCTGTGTTTTCTGATGCCATCCTCATCACAGGTGTTAATGAGACGTGATATGATCGAATACGAATGAATGACACAAGGAAAGGAGCTGAAAGAAACGGCTGTGGCCTCTTCAAGGACAGCAAACCTGAGATTTTCAACTCACTCCTCTTCTGAGTCCCAAGGTTGTCTGACCCCATGGCCTTGTGCTTGGATGAATGTACCAACCCTGTTATATTATTATTTCTGTATTTTTTTTAAATCATTATTAGTTATGTTTTATTTGTCATCAATTTATTTAATGATGAACTCAATTTACTTACGTGTTTTGATGCATGTAAACATGGATCATTATGCTGAATTTATGACCAATACTGTCTACCAGATGTGTTAGCTTTCTGCTGAAATGGCATTGAGTTTTGTGGGATAAAGCTTTGATAAAATTGATACATTTTAGCTAAAATATACCACCTTAGAGTATCCTTTTCCAGGAAATTATGCCTGTAGCAAAGTGCCCAAGGATAGATTCTTAAAAACGTCTATTAATAAGTTATTAGAAATGTGTACGTATGTATTCATTGTCTTCATTTTGTGTTTAGGAGACCAGATAACAGTAAATATATATTTAATCCGCACAAAAGACTCATTGAAGATACAGTTATTTCCAGTCCACATAATATGTTACGAAATCTGCCACATAGTTTTTTTAAAATTTCTGACACTTTTCATGTAATGTTATATGATTTATAAATAACGGTATACTGTGCTCACTTACCCTGTGAGAAGGATCAGGTTTAGTGATTCTGTTCCTTGAAATGGCATTGCAAACGGACACAATACACTGGCGTCTTAGAAACAGTCAAGGAATTGAAATAACTGGCTGGTGTATTAAAAACAACCACGAGACAGGCGTTAGGCACTTCTTCCTCGTAGCTACGATAGGCATACTGTATGACAGGGTCACAAATCTTCTCCATTAAGATATTTAAAGTTCTAATCCAGGCGAAAAGTAATTCTTTTCATATATCGGACTTAAATGTTTACACACACATAACAGCTACTGTCACAACGATATCACATGTTATCGGTTAGATTCTACATACGCACGGACGTAGATCGAAAAACGTTCGTGTGTCCCCAAGTTCTAAATGAAACAACAGCAACTAAGCAGAAATCTTCATATCTTCCCTATAGGAGCCTTATTAATTACAAAGAACCGCAATAAAATCGTTAGACAGTAAAACATTCACAGAGACAAACAGGCAGACAGGTATCAAATTTAAACCCCTTATCAATTAATACATCACCCTAGATTTAACATAACCAGAATATTTTATCGAACAATTAAGGAATTCATTTGAAGATATAAAAAGTACATGTGTATTATTACTACGGAGGATAGTATTATTAACTATTTCTAGTATTGAGACATGACATCGAAACACTCCTTGATTGCCACCCAGAAGCGAAGCCATCCCGACGTGGGTCACTGTGTTGTGAGAAGTAGCGCTTAACTCCCTTGCTCAGTGTTATGAAGTGCCAGGAACGGAGGATATATAATTCATCATATCGAACACCTGCTCTGTACAATTGAGAACAATAGCCGTAACATGACCTTCTCTACCGTTCGTCTTTTCACAAACTTTTCCTAGGAGAACGAGGTATATCAATGGGTAGATTTTAAACATTTTATACTTGAGCCAACACAGCTACACTACGACAAGCAGTTAATAACACGAAGACAAATGCACACGCATGCATGTCAAAGGTATGCGTGTGGAGAATTCCTTAATGGGGTTCACCTTGGACAGTAGTATTTCCTGTAAGGAAGAATTATATTGAGAAGATAAACCTCTGGGTATATTGATTTCCAACGAGTCAATCGTATAAGACGGACAAAATTACAATAGAATAAAGACTTACGAATACGTACAAGAAATAAATACAAGCAAGTTCAAAATTGTGATAATTAAGTAACATACTCGTAACTCTAAGAAAATACATGAGGAATTCAAACATCCACTGTATAAATACTAAGGTGACTCTTCACAGCTATGTTATGGGGAGAGTCTGGCGGAAATACCAAAATCTATACTTCATTAGGTACACACTTAAAATTTTGCAAGCTATTGACGTTGCTTTAGCCTATTTACAACACAAAATTTGGAACCAGTATGTTGAATAATTTCTCAGATAATTCATTTTTCCATTAAAAATTTCCACAAAAATGGTAATCTAGTGAAAAAGCTCCTTGCATTATAGTTTTTATTAAAGGCACTTGGTATTCTTTATACAATTTCATCTTGATATGTGCAAGGATTACAAACTTTTTTTTTAAAATTATGATGATACATACAGAGATATTAATTATTTAATATGGGTTACTTAATTTTTCACAAAAATTTTCAGCTTTATAATTTATGATTAATGAAAATTAGGTCTTGTTTTCCATTTTTCTGGAAAACCCTCTTTGAATCTTTACATAACCTATCAAGGAATAACTGTGCAAGTTTACAAGACAATTGAATAATAACTGCTCTGCAAGGAGCAATTTAAACACGAAAAAATGTTGAAAAAATGTTTTGGAGAAAAAGCAGTTTAAAGTTCCATGACACTTATAGGCTGCCTAAAACTCTCCTGCGCCATATGTAGACCCCTCCTTCTTCTTTAGGAACTCTTCTACCCTTATTTTCTTAAGTTCCAATTTCCTCCTTACTTTCTTGGACTGCTCAGAACACATAGTTTTGGATAGGTAGATACGTTGCCTGTCTCGTTGTCTACTGATGTTCCTTGCAATGCCACTTATATTTCTCCTCCTGAGATAACTTTCCTAACTTCCAAGCTAGTTTCGCACCCCTTGTTGAACTGGCTTACAGCTGATACAACAGCATATTCCAGTCGTTTCTTGGACACAAATTTTGTTTTAGGGCATTTTGACCACACAGAGCTGTGTAGACTCTCATTAGCATTCTGGGTTCCCCCACTAACACACCTGGTAAGAAGTTTATTTGATGTCAGCCTTTGGTAAACGGGCATGATTTTTACTACCACTGCAGGCTCTAGCTTGGTTTTCATTTTTCAATTCCTTGCAATTGCCCTGTTATTGAAGCTCCATGTGCTGATCCCTGAGGGCCACTTGAAGTGACGAGAATTGTCATGAATGCTCATGTAGTGGTACAATGTAACATACACTCCAGGTTTCATTTCCTGCACATTTGGAATGTTATTTTTCAAGGCATTCCTGTAGTAGGAAGTTAATTTCTTTATTGTAAGAGCAGTCAAACTTCCCAACAGTAATGGCTGTTTCCTCACAAGCTGTTGCCAAGCAACACAACAATAATTTATCATAAAACAGAGAAACTACAGCATAAAACAACAATGCTAACATAGTATTGTTTCATAATGTAAATACAACATTTGAGACAAATATTATTTCATGATATTGCATAAAGAAGGGCACTAATGAATTATGTGTTACAATGGAAGCTCCAAGCCCACTTTGCAAGGTGATTTAAAAATGGCGCTCAAAGGCCTTTAAACATTGCAAATGTCAAAAATAATAGCATCACATGAACAACAAGTGTTGTGAAGTCATTAAAATTAAAAAATATTTTCTTCACATATTTCATTATTTTATCTTATTTTTCACCTGACTCCCCCTTTATAAGCGCCACTATTTTAGCCTATTCTCATTTATGAAAAAAATAGGCTCATGAGATCACCATTTGCCCGTGTGTGTGTGTGTCCCTAATAAAATCTGAATGGCTGAAGCGATTTCTATGACATTCGGCAAGGTCATACATAGTACTATCTTGTCCGACCCTGACCGTGCCCTTCAAATTTTAATACGTCCCACCAATCAAAATGGCGGCTGTGCGAAATATTTCACTGGCATTCTTTATCTCCGAAACTATTACCGACATCACCCATGCATTACATGAAAATTACCTATGTGACTTTCAAAAACCAGTAAAGTTAAGAACGAACATGGCGGCCAAGCGAATTCCCAGCCGAACGCAGTGAAATTTAGTATAGCAATTGAGTTTCACTGTGAAACACTGTCATCTAATTTGGTTCAATTGTTCTTATAAGCTCAAGAAGGCAGCTGTGTGAAATATTAACATTACGTTTTTATTTCTTGTGTCCTAATCATGCGATCAAAGTCAACGTTTGAATAGTAAACCTTCGCAATACTCATCATCTAATAGTGCATAACTCTACGGTCTACATATATTAAAATCCAAAATGGCGATCATCCGTAATATTTAGACGGTTCTCAATATCTAGTAATCTATTACAGCAATGAAACTGAATTTTTGTATGTTAATAAACGATATGAATATTAGTTCACCTATGGGACTTTCAATAACCTGGTGAGCATTAATCCAACATGGCGGTGATGCGAAATTTAAATATTTAAATAAACGTTTCTCGCGATTTAACCATCCGAGCGCAGCAAAAGTTGGTACGGTAAATACAGTACTTATACAAATTCTAATCCACTGATATCTAATTTATTTCAACTGTGTTTAGAGCCACAAGATGGCGACTGTGCGAAGTTTTAAAATCTCGTTTACATTTCTTTTGGTCTAATCATGCGATTAAAATTTGAATAATTCACCTAATAATCTTCATGTAATAGTACATAAATATATGGCCTACATATATCAAAATCAATCATGGCGATCATCCAAAATATTTAGACGGTTCTCAATATCTACGAATGTATTACAGCAATCACACTGAAATTTTGTATGTTGAGAGAGGCAATTAACATAAGTAGGTTATATGAAAATAGGCTATTTAGTTCTTCACGGCACTACTTATTGATTATCGTGTGATTATTTAATATGTATGTGTAGTAGGCTTTTAATGAGACCTGCCATATCATGACAATTCTAGTTACTTCAGATTTAGTGAAACAATAGTCAAATTGATCACAAACCTCGTGTCATCATGAAATGACTTACTCCTTCATCGTCAAATGGTTTAATTTCTTATAATACCCCGTCTGGTGGATAGTTCATCCCATCACTTCATGAAGTAGCGGTGTCCTCGTCGTCAGTACAAGTTATAAAGCAAAAGAACATAATGTATAGTCGACACATTACATGTTTCTGTAGATTTCAAGTTGTGTCTTAATAACGATATAATTATGATATTGAGGTTTATTAATACTTGGAATCATGAAATTAATGTTGAATTTATATTTTTGCGTAACGCTCTGTCTCATGACGCTCCTAATGATTGCCCATGTATGTCATTCTGTTTTGTAGTTTCCGTCATAAGTCTTTCAAACCATCTGTGATCCTTAGTGAAATAATATATACGAGCTGATGATAATAATGAAAATTATTATAACAGTAATAATTACAATAAATATTTCCTATAGTGATTTACGTAAAATTATATTGTTCCATTGCAAGAAATTTCGATGGTAATGACTGTGTTCTGGCGTAGCACTAAAAATTCTGAATAATTCACTCTTACAATGAGCAAATACGGTATTCAACACAATACATAATTAGATGATTAGAAATGTTTGAATAAAATTGAAATGCTTTTCAATCGGTCTACACGATTGGTTATTTGTTCGTTCTCGTTCAGTTTCTTTCACAATTCACAGTTGAACGAAAACGAGAACGAACACCACATCGCCTGAATAACCAGCTAAGTACTTTAATCCATATTCAAGTTAAAATACCAACCTGACCATTTAGCCTAATACATTCTAGTAAAGTTATGAAAATAAATAGGCTATCATTCAAACTAATAATTCGGACAAGTTACGCAAGGTTACAATAAACTTCTATAACTAAATTAGTGTATAAATAGTGTATACATTTCAATACACAAAATCGCTGACATAAATTAATAGCCTGAGGGTAAACGACCCCATGATGATTGCGGGACGATCAAAACTAGTCATCCAAGTGTCTTAAAAATCTCATGTCTTCCCCAACGGGGCAATCGGTTAGCGCACGGTACTTAATAATTTCATGTAATATTCTTCAGGTGTAGGGAACAACAAACATTAAAATTAGTTACACTCGTATTCAGTAGAGTAGCTGTGTTACTCCGTATTAAGGTGCAAACTGAATAGGCAACCCTAAATATATTTAGAGGAAAGGCCGTTATACTTCGCGAACCAATAATGCTAGAGACCTGTATGAGATGTTAAATTAACCGGGATGACGCCCCCTTTCCCATTGGCTACTTATTTCCACCCCAAAATAAAAACTACCCCTACCCGGGGGTGAAAGGGTGATTTTTCTATACGCATGTGGTATCGTGGCACTTGTCAGATTACGGGCTTTCTAAATTATTATTTATTATTTACTTTTTTAAATTTAACTGAAGAACCCAAATCCACTAGGTCATTGACCCGTTTTATTTTACGAACCAAGAAAGCTATAGACTTATATGAGGTGTCAAATTACTCAACATGAACTCCCCTTTACCGTGGGCTATTATGTTTCCAAATTTTCGCAAAGAGCCCAACTACACATTTCGAGAAGTTTGTTTTTATACATTTTATAAAAATTGTTATTTAATTTATTATTTTTGTATTATTTATTTAAGTTTTTATTAGATTTTTGCCAAAGGGCCTAAAACATTTTTGAATTTGTTGTTTTAACTATTTTTAAAAATTATTCAATATTTTAATTTATTATTCATGTAATATTTACTTATAATTTTTTTTTTTAATTTTGCCCCAAACGGCCTAACTGTACACTTAATTATTTGATATTTCGTTTGAGGTAGGCAGTTTTTCCAACATGGATATACCCTGTAAGCGGGAAGAGCAAGTTGGTGGAGGGATGGCAATAGGAATTCTGCATAGTGACTCTAGGCGTTCAGCTAAGCCACGCGCACGTGACTAGGGCTGGGCCCCTGACGGGCCCTTAATTATTAGTTAATTATTGATTGATTGCTTGGTTACGACAGCTAGATCGAGAGAGGTATTTTATTTAGGTGGAAAGGAGAGGCAATATTTGTAAATTAGTGGATGACCAACCGCTAATTATTTAATATCTTATATTTATTTATGACACATGGCTATATATGCAGCTGCATGCGAGAATTGATTCAGGTCACGCTGCAGTTTAAACAAGAATAATCTTGTTTTGAGGCAAAGAGATAGTAAATAGCTGTTTAAAATGGATAAATGGGTTATTTATTATTATGATAATTTTTAGGCAATTATCGGTGGGCTGGTTGTGATAGCCATGTTGACAGAGATATTTGTAAAAAGCGTGAAGGAAGCGAAGTATTTTAATGAATGGATTCAGGGTGATCACGCGCTAATAATAATTATTATTATTATTTAACTTGCCCATACGCTATAACACGCATGCCTATACAGGCAACGTGTTTACAGTAATGTTCAAACAAGAAAAATCTTGTTGCGTTGAGCGCTAGAGGTGCGCTTTACCACATGAGAGAATGGAATATTGACAATGCATTTAAAAAACAGGGAATATTTTACTTGCACGGGCATATTCTAAAACTCTCTTGTACGTATGTGTAGACGGGGCCGTGAGGCGACTTAAGCAGGATAGCGACTTTGCAAACTTGACTGGCTTCGCGTTGGGTGTCATGAACATGGTGTGATGGTAGATTGTGATGTCGGCCATTTTAGTTCATGTACAACAGATCCTTAATATAGAAACCGAGCGACCATGTTGGTTCTTTACAAAAACGAGACATTATACCAGAGACGATTATTATAGCAAAGTATCATATTTATGAGGCAGTTATTTTTATTTATTTAAGTATTTATTTATTAACAATTAATTATTTAATATGAATTTATTTATTTATTTATTTATTTATTAGTAATTATTTAATATGTATTTAATTTAATTTAATATTTCCTGTTGTGCAAACTAAGGACCAGGTAATTTAGTTGTTTTATTTGAGTTTTAAAATTTTAACTGACAACTTACTCACGTATTCGATTCCTGTAAATAAACCAATATCGAATTAAATTATCCAAAATGCTCTAAGATACTCCCAACCGCCTTTTAAACACAAGTTCCCGAAAGATATTCCTGGATCTACAGGACGAATCATCTCTTCATACAGACCGAATGCATTTCTAAAGCGAACGTTTCTCACTCCTGGCTACCTAGGTATAATGCGCTTCTTCAATATGTGTTGTCTGGCTGCGTGGCTCAGGGGTAACGTTCTCGCTTGCTGAGCCCAAGGTTGCAGGTTCGAAACCTGGCGCAGTCAGCTGGAATTTGAGGGTGCGCAAATGCGAGGGAGCCGTGTCAGTACATTTACTGGCACGTTAAAGATCCCCTTCGGGGCAAAATTCCGGCACCCCGGCGTCTCTAAAAGCCAGTGTAGTTAAAAGGGACGTAAAACCAATAACATTATATTACATTATTATTATCAATATGTGTTGTAATGTAAGAGTAAATTCCGTGATTTGAGGAAATACGCCAAACCGCACAACGTTAAAAGATATCGATTCTTTGTGAAATTGCATTCTGATGTTGAAAACAGATACCAGTGCGGCTTGAGCACATTCAAACTCTTGATGAAGTCATCAGATGGTGCAACTACACACAAGTCTTCAACACCCTCGAGACCTGGAAGCAAGCCAAACACCGTTCAATAGTTTGCAAGTAACATGAAACTTCTCCAACAGTATTAGACTCGCAGAGGACCAGTAACAGTCGTGTCTGTGTCTGTCGCATTCCACAGCAACAAGCACGCCTCGACTCTGCGCAGTTCATCATTTGTAAATGTCTTTATGACTTGCACTATCGTGCGGTCAAACTGTTTAATTCCCAAGAAGACAGATTAGGTTTGATTTCCGTAATTTGCAGGTGTGAATTTCAAGGTGAATTTTCAAGGCCAGTGGTTAGGAATGCACGTAATATGGAGGCCCCATGGCTTATCATAGTATGATTAAGAAACTTGTATAACAATGATCTTCGTAGCCCTAACTAGTCCCCTTTTCCATTTTGGTATGTCAGGAACGCATTTTCAAAATATTTGATACACCTAGCAAGATAGTTAGAGCTGTGACCATTGTCGTCATGATCCAGGGCCTCGGCAGACAGATGCAATCGAATTGGTTTTCTGTACCATGCAATTTTAATCCCAAGCTAATCCTGAGAATTTGTCTGTTTGAAAGGGTTGATTTTACTCATCCTAACCCCCAAAAAATTAAATGAAAGGAAACCGTACGCCGATACCGGCATAACACAAATTAAGTTCATTGGGCAACCGCCATGAAGGACAAAGTGTATGCACTGTTTTCCGCTAACACTTCAAATTATGTGGCTTTTTATATCTATCACAATTTGAGAATCATGCTTTGATTTCTGATTCCACGTCGTGTAACGATTATTTCCTTACTACTTACAAATACAGTATAGACTATCGATTAATTGTAAAAAATAGATACCAACCTCTAAAGTTTATTCAAATTAACTACAGCCATCTAAGAACCAACTCCAAGTCAAAGAATGAATGAAAGAAAGAAAGAAAGAAAGAAGGAAAGAAAGAATGAAAGAAGAAAGACCAACAAAATTAATTTGTAATGGTATAAACAATATAATATAGGTGTGCGTGAAGCAATGTATGTAGAAGTGCGATCTGCTGATAAGCAATATTGAATGGTTAATCTTGGATCTTGGATTTCATTTCTGATGTGAAGTTATTTGCGATCAAAGTGGACTAAAGTAAGAAAATGTTGTCCTGTATAATTATCCGGAAAATACCATTCGTAATTAATATCTCTCACATAAGAATGATCACTGTTGTCATCAAAATAACTTACGGGGAGCTTTCAGGAACGCATTTAGATCACATCTCAGTAGAGAACAAAATATATTCTACATGTTTAAGAAATGAAATAATAATAATAAATTGTATCGTATGGCCTCGGATGCCGGGTGCAAGCTTTGTAATTTGACAAAGCGTAGCTTGCATGTCGAATTTCGTTGTATCTTGAATCACTATGAAAGTCAAGGAGGTTAGATATCTAAGCTCTTTGAACACTATACCGCTTTCTACTAGATAAATGATGAACTTTCTGTTGGCGGAAACTCCCTAGATTAATTTTGCCATTATGAACACGGCCTACTGAATTCAAATGGGTTCTTTGACATGCCAAATTCGCATGACATGCGTGTCGTATTTTTCTGCCTTTCAAAAATCACTTATCACGGCCAGGAGCGAACCTGCAATCTTGGGGTTAGTAGACCGACACTCTATCCACTCACCCACCGTGGCAAGTTAAGAAATGAAATACTGGTGTGAAATTCGTTAAGACATAAAAATTCACTCTAAGGAGCAAACTGTCCATTGCACACAGTAAAGAAACATAATCGCTGATGATCATATTATAACTTACTCTTTGATGGTTTAGCCTATATGAAGTCTTTTCAGTGTTTACTGTGATGTGCTGTTATACTGACTACAATACACTAGTTTCAATTGGTTTGCAAGAATTAGTTAACAGAAAGGGACAGTGTGCTCTTAATTTTTACGGCTAGGTTTATTGGATACCACAACCAGCAAGATTTAACTCTAAATTTAGAATTGTGGTAGATCCATGTGGCATTTCCGGTTGCTGTCCTAAGATAAAATATCGAAAATAAGTGACTGCCCTGCAATAAAGAAAAACTCGCATTCATAATTCCAAAGACTGTTTACATCTGATCAACGTTCAACAGCATGTATCATATACGGTATATTAACAAAGGAATTTCAACCAAATTTCGTATCTGTAATGTGTATCTCAAGAGATATAATGTGGCATATTTTTGACCTCACACTACGGCTTTCCGAGTATATACAATCACCTAAGTGGAGTCTGGTGCACACTTACCTGTGTAAATGCTTAAATGTTCAATGATTAACTACATCTAACTTCTATAACAGTAAATGGACGACTAACAAATTATATATATATATAATTCGTTGAGGTCATCTAGGACCACGTTAAGTGTTAAGTCTTGCTACCCTTGGCAATAAACTTCGCTCTCCTCTGAGCCCAGAATTCCCTCATTCTCAGTGTGTGGGCCATCTTGCGCTATCCAGGTGGTACCTTGTCATCATTTCGGGTTTGGTGACTCGTCTCGGGTTAGCCCATTAGTCAGTATCTTTTTGCGGGAGGGATCTCTATTGAAGGCGTCGTCTGGTTTTAGATGCAGCATTTTGTGGTCGTCTTTGGTATTCATAAACCAGGGCATTGTGGTTTTGGGTTTGGAGTCAAAGAAATGAAAAATCTGTTTAGTCAGCCTGTCTCCACCCATTTGTTTGAGATGACCGAAATACCGTGCCCGCCTCTTACGGATCGTTTCTGAAATTTTCTCTATTTCACGGTAGACTTCTTTGTTTAGTGGATGCCAATCTTGTAATTTGATCCCATTATACCTCTGACGATTGTGCGCTCTTTTTTCTCCAGTTCTTCAAGTAGTCCTTTATTAGCATTTAGGGATAGGGTTTCGGCTGCATACATAATTCCTGGCTTCAGAACAGTTTCATAATGACATAGTTTAGTATTTTTGGACAAGCATTTTTGTTTTATATTGAGCGCGATGTTTGATAGGCTATTTCGAGTTTGCGTACTCGTTCCTTGAGTGCTTCTTTGTCAAGTCCACTTTTCATGACGATCTCTCCTAAGTACTTAATTTTTTCCACTCTGTTGATCTTCCCGTATTTCGTCTGCAGTTTTGCTGAAGCATTTTTGATGTTAGTCATTACTTCTGTTTTTTTCGAATGATATCTGCAAGCCAGTTTGTTCAGCGATTTCTTTTAAAAGGTCGATTTGCATCTTAGCAGTTTCTACGTCGTTCGACAGAATGGCGATGTCAAAAGCGAATGCTAGACAGTCG
The DNA here is from genome assembly GCA_946902985.2 of Meconema thalassinum. NCBI lineage: Eukaryota > Metazoa > Arthropoda > Insecta > Orthoptera > Tettigoniidae > Meconema > Meconema thalassinum. The sequence continues at coordinate 720,019,810 of OX336389.2, forward strand.
ATTATTGGATTTTGTTCCCATTCTCAGAGGGCTATACTCAGTTTCTAATAATTTTGTTCGCCAGGTCCGAATGACTTTTCGAGAACGCAGTTGAAATGCATTGGAGAGAGCCCATAACCTTGTCTGACTCCCGTTTTGACCTCAAAGGAATCCGACAGACATCCCAGGAACTTCACTTTGGATTTTGTTTCAGTTAGGGTGGCTCTAATTAATGCCAGCAGTTTCAGGTCAACCACGAATTCGTTGAGGATGTTCAACAGAACTTCGCGGTCTATCGAATCGTAAGCCTTCTTAAAGTCCACAAAGACTGATACGTACGATTTGGTCCTGAGATTACAATATCTAATGATCGTTTTGAGGCTGTGGATCTGTTCGGCAGTTGAACGACCCTTTCTGAATTCCCCTTGGTATTCTCCTATTTGATGCTCGACTTCGGCTTCTAATCGCTCCAGGATAGCAAGTGAGAGAATTTTGTATGTTACCGGTAGGAGGGATATTCCTCTGTAGTTGCTGACGTTTTTCAAGCTGTCTTTCTTCTGTAACGGATGGATCAAGGCCGTTTTCCAATCTTCTGGTAGAATTTCTTTTTTCCAAATTTGTTCTATTTGCTTCTGCAAGATTTCAACTGCTCCTTCAGGAGCATATTTCCAAAGTTCTGCAACTACAGAGTCCTCTCCGGTCGCTCTGTTGTTTTTTAGTCGAGAAATGTGACGATTATATAAAGGGTGTAATTGATATAATGGAAGTCCGTTACACTGACGATAGAAGAGACTATTCTAAGCTTCCTAGCTAAATAAATTTGTCACCTATATTGAAATTGAAATTCAATCATTAAAAAGTCAATGTTTTAGTTTTTTCAGAAACTATTCAAGCAGAATGTGGTGCGGCAGGCTGGGGGGAACGATGCGGTGCGAGGTGTGATGACGCGCGAAGGGGAAGTTGTTACGTATTCGGAGTATGGACCTTACCGGTTGAGGGGAAGTATCAGCTGTTATGAGGATAAGTTGTACCCGTCTCGTAAGAAAATGTGTATTGCTGCTGTTGTTGTTGTTGTTGTTGTTTTAGTTGTTGTTGTTGTTGTTGAAATCGCACACAATGGCTTGGGACGTTAGGACCAGAAGAATTGTGTAGCCTACTTTGTAAGTGTGGGACTCATTGATTGATGTTCATGTATAAAATAATTTCGATAAACAGCCCTGGTGTGTCATGAAATACAGTAGGACAAAATTCCGACATCCCGTAGTCTGTTCAGAACTAGCACTTAAGACGGAAGTAAAATACTTGATGTTTTGTTTGAGAGGCTTGGTGACTCTGGTGTGGGTAGATTTTGTCTCATAACCTGTGCTATTGTGGTTTCTGTAGTAATGTGGGTATTTGCAATTCAGGTGAGGATTCGGAAGAAGGAGCCGTCCCCGTGGTGTAGAGGCAGCGCACCTGCCTCTCACCCGGAGGCCCTGGGTTCGATTCCCGGCTCCATCAGGGATATTAGAAACTGACGTGAGGGCTGGAACAGGGAGGCACTAAGCCTTGCGAGGACAATTGAGTAGTTGTCTGACAGTGAGGCCGAGTCCCGGTCACGTAAACCAAGATTAATGGCCAAGGGGACCCGATGCACTGACCACGCGTCACGCCATAATCTGCAGGCCAAATGGCTGGACAGCGGTCGCTTGGTAGGCCTTGGCCCTTCATGGGCTGTACTGCCAGGGGCTATGGTTATTGGGAAGAAGGTGGCCGTAGCCTTAAGTTTGGAACCATCCGGCATTTGCCTGGGGTAGAAGTGGAAACCTATGGAAAACTACTTCCGAGATGCATTACTAGTATGGTACCACATGCACATAATAATAATAATAATAATAATAATAATAATAATAATAGTAACAATAAGCAAATATAGCGAGTTGGTCGGCCCTATCAAAAGGCAATGGCATGTAGAACGGGTAATGACCATACCTATCATTGTCTCAAGTACGGGCGTAATCCCAAGTACCTTGCTCCAAGGCCTTAAAGAACTGGATTTGGATACTCAACTGCACACACTAATGCAGAAGGCAGTAGTTCTGACAATAACCCGATTCGCCCGGAAGTTCATGGGTAGCGATATCGACTTTCCAGCTTAGAAGTGACTGTTTCAGTAACAATACTTTGGTTCCCTGAAGCCCGCATAGTTATGTTGTGATGTACCAGGAATGTGCTATAATATGTACTGTATAAAACAATAATACTAATAATTAAATGATAGTGAGGCTGTGTAGCTCAGATAGTAGAGTGCTATCCTTCTCTAGGGATCAAGCAAGCTTGTAGTTTAACGTGACCGTTAATCACGAGATCATGAGCCACGGGACCTCCTTTTTACGTGGAATCCGAACCACAGGACATGGCATTTCACTTCGAAAATCTCGCATGCATTCTCTAGGGTTCGATCTAGGCTCTGTCATGTAATAAATGAAGGTGAACAAATGCGACAGCCTTGTACCGATGGATGTAATGGCACGTACATGAAACTCTGTGAACACAACATTCCGGAATCTCAACATTCCCGATAAACATAGAAATAGTGTGTCTAACAACATATTATTAGTCTATTATTATTATAATTATGATTATTATTATTATTAGACTATTAAACAAATTTTAAAATACTATATCTTTACTGAATGTTATTTACTTTTAAGTAGGGTTCCAATTGTTTAGGACGTTCAGTAAATACATATTTTCGGTAACAATGATGGTGGAAGAGACTTGCAAGCTTGTTGTGATGGTTGTTGTTAATTTATTTTAGGAGCTTGGGACATTTGTTAATCAGCCCCATGTAGTTGGGTGAGTGTTTAATTTATCCGATAAGCTGTGTTTCTGTGGTGACTGTAGTAGTTTGTGTAGCTGTAGTTATTAGGGTCGTGAATGAGGTAGGTGCTCCAGGACACCAAGTACCATACTATCCCTGCATGTGCTTGGAAAGCTCGTGGAAGAATCCGGGGAAATCCAAACTCAGGATAGCCACTGTCGGTGCTGACTTCGAACCGCCAATCACCGTACTTGCTGCTACGATTAAACGCGCTTGCCTACACTGCGTGGGTAGGAAAGAAAGCAGCCGTGGGACATCCCAACTTTAGCCTCGTGAGATGCCTCGAGAAATCATCTTGTGGCGATGGTGGGAAGTAAGGATGCTTGTGGATTTACACGACCGTAATTATAGTGATCATGAGCTACTGTACATCTTTTTATGTGGAATCCGAACCACAGGACATGGAATTTCACTTTGAAATTCTCACATGCTTTGACCGGGAATCAAACACGGTCCGCCGCGGTGTGAGACCAACAGCTGGACCGCTGCGCCATCACGCCCCGACTTGCAAATCGGCCGGTAATGGTAAACTGTCTCAACAGTAGCACCACATGTAGATGATGATACAAATAATAATAATAATAATAATAATAATATATGAAGATTTGATAATTGCTGAACTGTGGAAACATACAGGGGAAAAGGCAATCGACAAGCTTGTTGCAATTATTCAAGAGATCTGGGAGAGCGAAAAACTCCCAAGTGGATGGACCTCTACCATAATTCATCCACTACATAAGAAAGGGGAGAAAAAAAACGATGTGAACAATTACCGTGGCATCTCTCTTCTGTCAATAACTTACAAGATCTTCTCAAAATCTCTACAGAATAGGGCGGAACAACAAATCGATCCACAACTGGGGGAATACCAAGGGGGTTTCAGAAAGGGACGATCATGTGCTGAGCAGATTATAAATCTGAAGTCCATCCTTTCATATCTGAAACTCAGGAACAGCGAATTCGTGATGACATTTGTTGATTTTAGGAAAGCGTACGACTCAATTGGTCGAACCACCCTATTGCAAATCCTTGAAGGGTTTGGCTTAGATAACATGACACAATCAATTATCCAGCAAACCCTGACCAACACCACCTCCAAAGTGAAGTTCAGAGGAGAGATGTCTGATGCCTTTGAAATCAGGACAGGAGTGAGGCAAGGAGACGGACTCTCACCTCTACTCTTCAACTGTGTTTTAGAAAAGGTCATCCGAGATGGCGGAAGGAAATGAAAAAAACAAGGGTAGAAAATGGGGTAGGGCTAGGGTACAAGTGTATGAATCTTACAATCGACTCTCTAGCCTTTGCAGATGATCTAGTGTTCTTTTCAGATTCCATTGATACGGCATTGATACAACTTAACCAACTGAAAAATCAAGCACTGAAGGCTGGGCTTCAAATCTCCTTAGAGAAGACACAATTCATGGCAAACATAAAATCAGCGCTCAGGGAACTGGAGGTCGGACTAGGAAAAGTTCAGAAAGCAGAAAAGTTTCAATACCTCGGTGAATGGATAGCCTAATCTATCAGAGAAAGAAGACTTCGTGTCACGCATTAATAAAATGGAAATGGCATACAACCTGACTAAAGACATCTACAATAAGAGATCGATATCCTTAAACGCCAAAATTAGTCATTACTGCACTGTTATTAGACCAGAGTCTCTGTATGCGGCAGAGACTCTAATAATGAACAAGAAAGGTCTAATGGAAAAAACTAGAGGCGAAAGATAGGAAGATTTTGAGGAAAATCCTGGTTCCTATCAAAGAAAACAGCGAGTACAGAATGCGTCACAAACACGAATTATACAAGCACTTGGAGAAAATCAGTTACACGATTCGAAAAAGAAGTATTGCCTTTTATAGCCACGTGATACGAATGAGCTCAGGCAGGATATCCAAACGGATATTGACGTACTTTCAGGATAAGGAAACCAACGGGGCATGGTTCACGGAAGTTGAGAAAGATCTACGTGAAATGGAAATTTCCCCTAAAGATATCCAGGAGCGTGTTCCACTTCAGGAAAAATCACGTACGCACAAAAGTTTCCAGGAAAAGCCGAAGCTGAGGACAGGGAAGGCGTGGTCCCAAGAGAGAAAAGAACAACACCGGAGATGAAAGCGGGAACACTGGGCGGTAGTTAGAGCTCGCAAGAAGAGGCAGTTGAACTGACGTGGTCCCCAGTTGGCCGAATCGAAGAAAGAATAATAATAATAATAATAATTATAATAATAAAACAACATCATGGACTACAGAAACTCGGAACGACCTTGAGAGATATAACATCCAGGAGGACCAAATGTTGGAAAGGGGTACGTTTCGAAACAGGATATACAATTTGGAAGGGTTTCATGACGAGAGACGAGCTACAAAGACAGGAAGAGCTTGGACGGCCGATCAACGGCAGCAGCATAGCGATCGCATGAAGGAGTACTGGAGACAGAGGAAATAACAACTAAAACAGTGAAATTGCAGCGTGATCCTAAATGGTCAATTCGCAAGTAAATAATAATAATAATAATAATAATAATAATAATAATAGTAATAATAATAGCCAGCATGTGTAGCTATGGTGGTAGAGTGCTAACCTTCCCTACGTTCAGTCATGTAGTAAATGAATATGATCTAATACGATCATGTCCATGGATATAATGGCACATACAAGAAATCCTACATACATAAAAGTCTGGCAACTCGACAAACCAAAAAAACAAAACATAAAAGAAGTTGGTGTGTTTAAAAGCCTATTATTACTATTATAAGTATTACTAGCCCAATATAATAATAATAATGAAAATGAAATGAAAATCCACAGCCTGCTTCCAGTCTCCCACCGGGTCAGGAATGGAATGAATGAAGCCCCTATCTAGCGGCGAAGATATGAACTGTGCCGGCTGCCGAGGCCTGACGCACTCCTCTGGGGCAATGATTAAATGAATGGCAGATGAAATGAAATGATAGTGGAGAGTGTTGCTGGAATGAAATTTTGACAGGGAAAACCGGAGTACCCGGAGAAAAACCTGTCTGCCTCCGTTTTGCCCAGCACAGATCTCACATGGAGTGACCGGGACTTGAACCACGGACCCAGCGGTGAGAGGCCGGCGTGCTGCCGCCTAAGCCACGGAGGCTTAATATAATAATAATAATAATAATAATAATAATAATAATAATAATAATAATAATAATAATAATAATATTAATATCTTTTTTACAGTTGTTTCACTGTCTTCACACAAGGATAGACCAACAATTCCTTTAATTTATTTACCAAATCTTTAGGATTTCCATTTTCTGTGCATAGGCCATGAGGCTGGCAAAATCCTAAACAGATCCACGATCACTAGTCATGTAGCCACTCCCCATGAATGTGTGAAACAGCTGTTCATAGGCACGGTTTGTGTTTTTCAATGTCATTGGCATACAAGACGAGAAGGTCACTAACCTTCAGACTCTTGTCACCATTCCTTAGCGTTGGAGGGGAGGGCGACTGGGAGAAGTCAGCTGCGCTGCTAAGGGGAACGCAGTGTAAGCCCTTTTTCAAGATATTGACCGACGATTTTTGTGATTTAATTCCACCCACATTAATTAAGATACGTTTAAATTTCATGATGGTATTTGCTTAGAATACCATCTTCTACCACCAGTGTAACGGAACTCCATCATATCAATTACACCCTGTATGTATATTTTGTGTCTGCCATAAGGTATGTGTTAATGTGCATTTTTGGAGGCAGCAGATCTGCCGAATAATTCTCTCAGAGCATTTGAGCCGTAAACTTTCAGTATCTCAGAATATATGGAAGGAAACTATATCAAACAAATTGTAGTGTTCTATTAGGTTACAATATCTCTACTTAGTATAAAACAATGTCCCCGATTCTTCAATGTCACGGGTAAACTCGAGGACCACTGGATGGATTTTGAAGCGGTTTTCACCATTCTGTAAAGGATATCTCGAGGATGATTTCTGTAGAAAATAATTTATTTATGATCAAAAGAAGCCGAGAATTAACGATTTAAGTGGAAGAGTCGAAAAAAAACCTGGCGTCTGAGCGATTAGTAAGATTGCGCTGGGCAAACCGTAAAAAAAACCTTTACGAGCCTTACAGTAGTCGCATATGATGTGTACCATCTGACATAGAAGAAACCTCGCATGAAATTGTTGATACACCGGTATTGTATGTCCACCCCTTAATATTCCTGTTTTCCTACGGGGTCGGGGATGAGATGCGATGGAAGTATTTGTGGCGGATGGTTTTTACGGCCGGAAAATTCCACAAAAAAGTCCGCGAGAGCATATGTCTATCATCAATTCATCGCCCACTATAAGTGTATTTACGTTTTAATTTCTTCCAAACATGTCAATTCAACTACTGAGGCGACAGTTTACGAGCTAGCTAAGGGCGATTCTATCATCCCTGTTACAGTCTAGCTAGCCGGCGAACCTATTGCCCCATATACAGCCAGCAGCAAACCGTCGAATCGTGTTGAAGGAAGGAAGGAAGCTTTTGAGAAGGGTGGTTGAGTTTGGAGTTTCCCTGGAAGTGCAACTCTGGTTTTCTCCATTTCGCCTGTGAAAGACAGTCAATTTAAAATTGGACGGAAGGGGGATATGAGTTTCATTCACCTCGCCATTCCCTGGAAGTGCAACTCTCATTTCGCCTGTGAGCATTTCGTTCCGCAAAATTCACAGTCAATTTAAGATTGGACGGAAGGGGGATTATATTATATTAAATTATACTGATTGGCGTATAATCATTACTTAGTATGAAACAAAGTCCCCGATTCTCGGATGTCACGGGTAATCTCGAGAACCACAGCATGGATTTTGATGCGGTTTTCACAATTCGGTAAACGATACCTTGAGGAAGGTTTCTGTCGAAAATAATTTATTTATGATCAAAGGAAGCCAAGCAGTAACGATTTCAGAGAAAAAGTCAAAAATATCCTGGCGTCCGTACGCTTTTTAAGCTTACGCTGGGAAAACCGTTAAAAATATAAATATAGCCTACGATGAGTGTAAGAATTGTTCAGCATGACAAGTTCTACAAAAACGTACGCGAGAGCACATCTCTATATTCAATATATCGTCCACTGTAAGTGTTTTTAGATTGGACGGAAGGGGGATTTGTGTTTCATGCACCTTGCCATTCTTAAATTACGTCTGACAAGAATTTATTGCACATCCATCTCCATGATAATATAGTTAATAGTCCAATCAGTGATTTTAACCCATCATGCCGAGACGTAAAACGGATATAGATCGTAGTTCGTTGACATCCTAAAGAAGCGCTTATCACGTATTGCATTCAAAACTGTTCCCGGGCGAAGCCGGGCCGGGTTGCTTGTTTCAGGTATATTTCGAACAAAATCATAGATGCCAGTATTACCAAAATAATTTCGTCGTTATTCTAAATAGATCTTTTTAGAACAAAGTTATAGGTTCTCTACCCGTAAAAATCAAGGAGATGGTCCCTGGACCTCCGAAACAAAGTTAGATTTTTGAAAAGTGAACATCCCGGCTAAAGACTGTCTCACAATTCCGCCAGAGAATTCTCCAAGATTATACACAGCAAGCTGGAAACATGTTATGGATGTAACTGACTATCTTTATACGCAAGTGTGCAACACCTACCTGCTTTTCTCTCGGGGCTATGTCGGATGGTAAAAGAAACATCCTATCTAACTTTTGCCCTTCCATAACATGTCTCATTATAGAAATAAATGAACGGCGAACACACACGTAGAAAAATATAAATTTTTTAATAAATAATAAATAACACCACTAAAACTACATAACACCCTATATCTAGATCACGTGATGGGTTTCTCCTATTGCCTGCACTCACTAACAAACTCGCCTTGAGCCAACTTCCAAGATTTATATTCTAATGTTAAATTTTCATCATTTTCATCCTAAATTATCCAAATTTCGGGTGCAGAACGATTCTTCAATCCCCGGGGCGTGGTGGCTCAGCGGTCTAGCTGTATGCCTTTCACCAAGGCGGACCGGGTTCGATTCCCGGTCAATGCATGTGAGATTTTCAAAGTGAAATACCATGGCCTGTGGTTCAGATTCAACGTAAAACGGAGGTCCCGTGGCTCATGATCGTTAAACTGTTGGGGTACCACGTTATAGAGGTACCGTGATTTATGATCACGTAAAGCTTCAAGCTTTCATTGGTGACTAGGATTTTCGTAGCCCCTAAATTGAATTAAAAAATACAACGGTATCGATTAGTACAAGAATATTATATTTTAAACAAAGTTTTATTTGGAAAGCTGAACACAGGAAATATTCTCCTTTGAACTCTTCATAGCATGACGTTCGAGATACACTCTCTGTATTTGCGCTTTATCAACATACACTTTGCAGGAACTAAATATGCCTGTTGATTACTTTGGGGCTATGTGATATTTTGATATATTGTACCTACGTGTGTGGGGATCTTGTCTGATAGCCATTGTAATTGTGATCGCCAATCTAGCGTGTGGGGCTATAACTTGGGTAAGAGGTGGCTTTATCCTTAATTTAAGTACCATCCCGGTATATCAGTGGCAAACCACGGGAAATTATATATATATGATAGCTTAGAGGGAATAGAACCGACCTCAGTTCTGTCCCAGAAGTTTCAGTGTACCCTGCTCCTGCTCTCAGACCAGAATTAAATTTCTTGGCAGAGCAGGGAATTAAAATGTCGACGGCTGCCTCCTTCTCAATCCTCATCTAAATTACAAAGACACACACTATTAGTGATACCACATTGACACAGGTTATAAGGCAAATTCTACACACACCCATGCTTCCGCAAATGAAACAACAACAACAAGAGCTTCCCATCCTGTGAGCTTTGTTTCATATTCAGCAGGATGTTCTTCCTTGTTTTACGAAGTGCACAACCTAATGGGGGCGACAGATACGATATTTGGGTTCCAGCATCTCGCCCACAGGTTTTAGAAGTAGTAACCTAATGATGTGATTACCCACTCCAAAAACCAGCGTAGCTAACATCACTGTAATAATAAAATAGAATTGTTGCTTCTGTTACTGTGGACTTCTGGATGCAACGGGTCAAGGAACAATAGTAGGCTATGTGTTATTTGAATATATTTGAATATTCAATATGAAGAATATGTTGTAGCGGCTAACATACGGCTCAGCAAAAATTTGATCTGGGGGCTGGAACGGGGTACATTCAGCCTAGTGAGGCAAAACTGAAAATAGGCGGTTTCTATTCCTTCCTCAGCTATCATGTAAGTGGTTTTCTGCGGTTTCCCACTTCTACCCCTAAACAAATGTCAGGATTGTACCTAACTTGGGCCACGGCCGATTCCATTCCAAATCCTACCTCAAGTACAAATATACGAAATAGTATCACAGTGATACTGGCTATCAGAAAAAATTCTACGCACACCCAAGTACATGGGGCTACATGACCACGATGTCGCCAAGTCCCTAAATGAATCAACAACAATGTAGTCTCTTTATCATTTTCATGCCAGATTTTAAATGAATACTTCTTATCCCACCAAGCAGGCTAGTTGTCACCCTGTTGCAATAATATACATTTCAACTTCCTATTCCTGGTTTCAAACTTTGTTATTACAAATCACTTCTCTTTCTCTTTCAGCACCACCTTTCCGACGACATGCAGGTCGTGTTGCGTAATGTAAACCTCAAGACAAGCGGTTTGTACCGCTGTGAGGTTTCTGCCGAGGCTCCGTCCTTCGCTTCTGCGCAAGGGGAGGGGCGCATGGATGTTGTGTGTAAGTACAGGCAATCTTCATTTATTTTAATTTATATGCTCTCCGCTTCTGTGCAGGTGATACTACCAAAATGAGAAAGCATTAAAGCTTATGTTTTCCCAGTACCACTATTCTTTAAGGAAGAATATTACGAGGTCAATTTATGTAATCCTAACGTGTGTAACCCTGCATGGTGTAAAATGAGCACATTTTTATAAACAACATCGTTTTAAGAAAGAAGGCTAACAAGGAGACCTGAACTAAATGCCTGTGAACTTTAGACAAAAGAACGTTGGAGAAAGTTGGTTCTGAGTATTCAGTGTAACAGGCAAGAGTGAATTTCGCTTCACTTAAGATGCAAAGATGAGACAACCCAGCAACAACGTATTCAAAGACTTAGATCAAGCACCCTCCTAGAGAGATAAAGCAGTTAGTCTGAACTCATCGCTAATTCACTGGACTATAAATGTCTGTAAAAAGGATATCGTCACATCAGCAGCGCGTTTATGAAAAAATATATAGTATATTCACAGAGTACCTATTAGCAAGTTCTCTTGTACTGTAGAGGTGCGACATGCATTCATCGTTTGATCAATACTTTCCTTCACGGGCGAAGATTAATTCCATTCTTGTTTGGCGTAAGTCAATGCTAGATTATTTTCTGTTTCAATAAAAGTTGTCTAGGGTATATTATTCTGTGAGGAGAGCAGTAAAATGCTACAAAACAAACCCTGTTGACCCTAGCCTTCCAAACGTCCGCTGCCCAGCTATTCGGCCTACAGACTATTGGGTGACGCGTGGTTAGCGCGTCTGATCCCATCGGCCGTTAATCTTGGTTTCTCTGGCCACGGAGCTGCCTCGCTGTCAGACAGCTACTCAATTGCCCTCACGAGACCGAGGGTACCCCGTTCCAGCCCTCACGTCAGTTTCTATAATCGCTGATGGAGCCGAGAATCAAACCAGGACCCTCCAAAGCCACGATTACAAAAAACAACAATTTTCTCTGGTATAGGCTATAACACATTTGCACGGAGATACAATATACAACTAATTACACGTCAGCTATTATTGTCTCGTGCCTTAGAGATCGTCAATTAAAATTCAGTAAAAAGTACGTCCATCGTTATAGAGTTTAGAACACTGATTTAGAATAATGTCGCAGTAAATATTATATCAAGTGACCAGGAGCACTCGTTTCAGAAGTTCAATATGTATATAAATAAAACTATGGAAATTAGTACATCCCCATTAATAACAATTTAACAATAGATGATAAAGTATAACGTTCTTGCATCCGTTCTCTGCACCATTTTTTCAGTTTTTTATATTGTGTGGGTGTTTGTGGTATCTGACAGAGTGTTGGCTGTACCATTTGTAATTGAGGATAATATTAATGTGGAACCTTTAAATGAATGGTTTTAACTTACCAAACCTACATTTTCCTGTACAAAGAATGAGAAACCTTGAATGGGTTTGCTTTGATGCAGTCTTCTGAACAGAAATAAATCACAATCTATAATCGCGTTGACCATTTTACGAAGAAAAAGGGTAATGTTGGTGACAAGCGTGATAACAGGCTACCCCAGGACATTAAGGAAAATTAAAGAAGATGCTAGAGGAAATGGTGAGGGTGCACTATGGATGATTACTGCCGGAAGCTTAGGCAACTTAATTATCCATAATGCTTCAAGAAAGGAAAAGATCCAAGACATTCAGTAAAGAACATGTAGCCGACTTTCTCCTAAATATATGGGTATAGTTATACAGTTACTCTTTGTACTTATCAAAGAGTAAAATTGCATATTTGTGTGATGACCGTTATGCGTTGTAATCAATTTAAGACGCCCCGTTTACAAAGTTACGTTATAATTCCGCATTTTCATTCAAAGAATTGATTGAAACATTAGAAAAGTGCAACCATCCACAATCATGAATGTATCGAATCGTTTATCTTGCATTTTCTGGAGGGAAAGCCTTCTATGTGAGACTACACATTTCCTGCGTTTCGTCACTGTAACTGTACTGGATTGACGTTATTAATGTCTTATTTATGTCTATATACGGGGTGTAATTAATATAAATGACGTCTGTTACACTGGTGGTAGAAGATGGTATTCTGAGCATATATCTTCATGAAATTTAGTCGTATCTTAGTTAGTGTACGTGGAATTGAATCTAAAAAATCGTCAGTCAATGTCTTGGAAAGAGGGCTTAATCTGCGTTCCCCTGAGCAACACAACTGACTTCTCCACGTCGCCCTCCCCTCCAACGCTGTGGAATGTTCACAAGAGTCTGAAGTTTAGTGACCTCCTTGTCTTGTCTGCCAATGGCATTGAAATACACAAACCGAGCCTATGAAGAGCTGATTCACACCTTCATGGGCAGTGCCTACATGACTAGGGATAGCCTAGTGGAACTGTTTAGGATTTTGCCAGTCTCATGGCCTATGCATAGAAAATGGAAATCCTAAAGATTTGGTAAATTCATTTAAGGAACTGTGTGTCTAACCTTGTGAGAAGACAGTGCAACAACTGTAATAAAAATATTAATAACACTATTATTATTATTATAGTAGGCTACTACTAATAATAATAGTAATAATAGGCTTTTATACATATTAACGCCTTTTATGTTGTTTTTTTTTGGTATGTCGAGTTGCCAGACTTTCATGTACGCAGGATTTATTGCATGTGCCATGAAATCCATGGACATGATCGTATTAGATCACATTCATTTACTACATGACTGAACGTTGATCGTACCCTCGGGAAGGTTACCTACACATGCCGACTCTTATTATTATTATTATTATCTTTATCATCATCTACATGTGGTGAGAGTGTTCAGACAGCTTACCATTACTGGCCGATATCCAAGTCGGGGCGTATGGCCTCGGTGGTCCAGCTGTTGGCCACTCACCACAGCGGACCGGGTTTGATTCCCTGTCAATGCACGTGACATTTTCAAAGTGAAATGACATATCCTGTGGTTTGGATTCCACATAAAAAGGTGGTGCAGTAGCTCATCATCATGATATTTTCGGCCATGTTATACCACAAGCTTCCTTCCTTCCTACCATCGGCAGCAACAAGATGATTTCCAGTGGCATTCCACGAGGCCAAAGTTGGGATGTCCCTTCACAAGACCACAGCTGCTGTCTTTCCTACCCCCGCGTTGTAGGCATGCGCGTTTAATGGTGCACCACGATCCCAGCAACTCCGGTGATTTGAGGTTCGAACTCAGCACCGAAAGTGGCAACCCTGAGTTTGGATTTCCCCGGATTCTTCCACGCGGTTTCCGAGCACATGCCGAGATAGTATGGTACTTGGAGTCCCGGGGCACCAACCTCATTCTTGACCTTAACAACTACAGCTACAAATACTACTACAGTCACCACAGAAAAACAGTTTGGCAGACAACTCAACACTCATCCAACTACACGGGGCTGATAACCAAATGTCCGAAGCCCCTAAACTGAATTAACAACAACCATCACAACAAGCTTGCAAGTTTCTTCCATTCTCATTCGTACCAATATTTATTTACTGAACGTCCTAAACAATTGGAACCCTACTTAAAAATAAATAGCATTCAATAAAGATATAATAATAATAATAATAATAATAATACTAATAATAATAATAATAATAATAATAATAATAATAATAATAATAATAATAATAATAATAATAATAATAATAATAATATTATTAATAATAATAATAATAATAATAATAATAATATGTTATTAATAATAATACTAATTACCCCAGGCACTACAGCCCATGAAGGGCGACAAGCGACCGCTGCCCAGCCTACTGGCCTGCAGATATTGGGGTGACACGTGATCAGGGCATCGGGTCCCCTCGGCCGTTAATCTTGGTTTTCGTAATCAGGGCGCCACCTCGCTGTCAGACAGCTACTCAATTGTCCTCACGAGGCTGAGTGCACCCCGTTACAGCCCTCACGTCAGTTTCTAAATCCCTGACGGAGCCGGGAATCGAACCCGGGGCCTCCGGGTGAGAAGCAGACGTGCTACCCCAACACCACGGGGCCAGCAATATAATATGTTATTAGACACACTATTTTTATTCTTTAGGGGATGTCACGATTCCGGAATGTTGTGTTCCCAGACTTTCATGTACGTTCCATTACTTCCATCGGCATATGGCTGTCGTATTTGTTCACCTTAAATTATTACATGACTGAGCCTACTTAGATCGAACCCTCGAGATGGATAGCATTCTAGTACCTGAGTTACACAGCCTCGCTATCATTTTTAATTATTGTTATTGTTTTCTACAGCACATATAACACATTGCTGCTGGTGGCGCAGCGGTCAAGCTGATGGCCTCTCACCAAGGTGGAACGGGTTCGATTCCCAGTCAATGCATGTGAGATTTTCGAAGTGAAATGCCATGTCCTGTGGTTCGGATTCCACGTAAAGAGGAAGTCACCTTGGCTCATGATCGCATGATTAACGGTCACGAAAAACTAAATGCTCCTTCATCCTTTTCGATCGATAATGAATGATAGCGATCTGTAAAACGGTATTAACTACAGTGTTGTCGATTTCATCGACATAGATGAATGTGAAGATGAATATTAATAACCACAATATTTCAAATAATGTGAAAGCCACGATGATAGTCTTTTATATACTATCATCTGTTATAGAATTTTATCAAGATTTAGACTTTTGGAACAGTAATTAGCTTAATTGTTTGTTACATATGTTCATTTCGATTTGACAAACTAAAAGGGATAATGTGAAAGTGAATGGGATCTAGAAAATGATCGTAGAGCGAAGGAGTATTAATGTGATCTGGAAAATAATCGTAGAGTGAAGGAATATTATGCTGGTAACGATGAAATGAGTAACATTGTAAATATTTAATATTTAATATATAATAGTAATAATTTACGGATTTAAAGAATTTAATTAAAGGCTTGGAATTTTAGAACGTCGAATTAAGGAGACTTATGTATAATTTAGGGAGAAAATGTAAGTAGAGAACGTCATGTTACGAGTTGTATTTACATGAATGAGTACAGTATGATCAACAAGTGGTTGATGGTTTCAAGAACATTAAGAGACGAGGTGTCTATCAGAACAGTTATTATTAGGGCTCAAATTTTTAGGTGCTAAAAATTGGTAAAATTTTTATTTTTGATGTATTAAAGATACGTGAAATATGTGACAAAAAAGTAAAAACATGTCATTATAATTTGGTTTATTAATGTGAATATTAACAATATGCAGCAATTTATGCTATATCTCACTGACGGCTGAAACATTACAATACACAACGATATACATCTTCAGGTTGTCCATCAAAAATAACCAGCGATTATCGCGAAACACTTCTTCTGAAGGCGCTAAACTGCAGCAATATGTTTCTCGCCCATGAGGTGTTGTGTAACTTGAGATCGGTGTTCAGCCTTGATTGCTTTCCCACATGGTTGGCAGACCAGAACATCCCCATCAGAAGTGAAATTATCTTTAAATTCTGCAACAGGCGATAACTTGTAGTCGTTTTTACTTTAGGCATCGTAGAACTGCCTTACGATTCACAGTGCCAGAAATGAACTGCATGTGAGTGACTCTGGTTCCAGGTAGCTGGGGAGAGGGGTGGGGAGGTCTAGCTCGTGGTGCAATATGGCTATGGACAAGGAAGTCCCTGGCTTCCACAGTGAGTGGCACTTGGCGACAAGTTGAGAATAAAACAGTTGCAAGCTGTCATACGCTCTGCATGAAGATTAGATAGCTCACGGGTTCTTCCCCGTTGATGTAACAGAACAAAAATGCAATAAAATGAAAGATCTAGCATACTAATTTTAAAAAATGTAAATATTATGTCTTTTTATGTGTTAATATGTGAAAAGCAGGAATTTATTTATTTATAGAAAAAATGCTTAAAATATGTATTTACACAAAAAAGATTTATTTACCTAAAAATCCTAGCCCTAGTTGTTATTTACTCCTTAATGAGGATACAGTGAAGTTTCAATACCGCAATTCGCGGTATATTTTGTTTCTAGGTGAAGCTACTAGTTTTATTTTCGTAATGTGAGATGTTGATTAATTGTTTTGGGAAATTTCTCGTATATGCGGTCCTTTTTGAATAAACGGTAGCAGGAAACGCTTAGTTTGCCTGTTCCTTTTATAAAACTTTCCGTTCTCTTCATTTAATAATCCACTACGGTGGTACTACTAGTTAGATACCGGCGCCCACTTTTAAACCGTTCACCCTCGAGATTCCGAGGATCTCGTCCTCCAATAATTTGTTGTAGGATTTTTATGTAACTAGGTAGTAGTACTATCGCATTTTTAAATATGTACGTATCGAGGGATTCCTAACTAGCCATCTAGCAGGGAATTGTTGGTTTACCTAGCTGGGTATCAGCGTCCCTTGCGATCCTTTCCATCCTTCGGAAAATAGGTGGTGGTGACGTGAGTTTCGGGTACAGTACGGTACCCGGAAATAACGTAACTACCAACCAGTCTCCAAAGGATGGAAAGGATCGCAATGGATGCTGATCCCCAGCTAGAAAAACCAACAGTTGCCTGCTAGTTTGCAAGTTAGGAACTCGTCGAACTCACAGTTACTGAAAACACGAAAATACTACTACTTTGCTACATACAAGAATCCAACAATAAAATATTGGAGGACGATATTCTTAGATTCTCGGGGCTGAAGGTTATATATAAGAATAATAAGCAACGGGAGCCAGTATCTAACCAGTGGTACATTCGGAACTAAGGTATTAAATGAAGATATCGTTGTTTAATATAAAAGGAACGGACAATCTAATCAGCGCCTGCTAATATTTATTCAAGAGGACGTCATACAACAAGGTCAGAATAAAAATCCTAATCGCAAAAATTTAAATAAAGACATAAAAAATAACCTAAATAAAAATATCTCACTTCAATAAAAATTACCGAAAATGTCGGTCAATTGATATCTATCCATCCTAATTAAGGAGTTAAACAGAACTATCAACTGTCCACAGACTTCTCCACCTAACAAATCATTCTTAAAATAATAAATTAATTGTTAACGACATTTTTCCAGAAAAAATATCCATACTAATTACAATAATAATTCTGTCTTTCTATTTACAACAATTTCTTTAACTCTATACATAATTCTTCTTACTTCCTATCTGTACTCACTAAATTATCATATATTAAAATATTAAATGCCACAATGTTATGTTTTAATTATATATGTTATTTACATGTATAGTTGTCAGTCTCGTTAATCTATTTCTCCTTTACAATATCTTCTGATATGCCTCACTTTGTCACAATCAACTAACAATGGAACGAACGATTAAGTCAATTCTAGTTATATTGTCTAATCCGTGATAAAACGATAATACTGATATTACTTATGACTTATATACTTTATACACATTAGATGTTACTTAAAAGTGGTTATACATCATTTCATTTGTTGCCATTCCGCTCTCGCTCTCATAAATCTCCATCATTAACTTAAATATCGTCGATAACTACACAAAGATTTAACAGGACTTCAACTAGCCCCATACAATGTTACAATAAACGTGCAGTCATTCTTCAATACATTTCTGTTTGTCGACTTTAAATAACTGCCCGAAATTCAATACCGACTTCATATTCTTTCTTATTTACCATTATCAATATCAATACTTCAACGATATATTCCTTTCTTCGACATTAATTACTTCAACACTACTTGTTTATACATTCCTTCGTGCTTTTTTTCACCATAACACTTGTTGTGTTTTCATTACCACCGACAGTTGCTTCATTGGCGACTTTCTTAATCTCACTGTGCCCATTTCGACAATACATTATTTATTTTCATAAAAACAACCACCACGTTTGATATTATTTGGGAGAATTTAATCTTGGATTTCTGTACATATATATCATAAGTAAATAATAATACACTTAATTTCCTCCCTGTCAGTATTTAAATTACGGATTAACATTTCCTTCCTTTTGTTACGTGACTATACATTACATTACAATCACTATAATATGTGTTAGAAATTGGTTTAGTGTTGTCATAACTTCTATCGTTCCCGACGAACTACCTAGAACTTCACAATGCTGTCTTCTGTCAATATAAAATTTCCTCGTTGACTCCAGTAAAATACTAGAACATGGTTGTCATAGCAAAACCACCACAACATTATTTATAGATCCATGTATCACAACAAGATCACAGAATCTCATAAAGCTTCTAAACTGATATTCTTCGAAATAAATACTAACATTTCGTTTAATTCCTCCTCATGAAATTGTAATTTTCTGATTGGATACGGCTCTCACGTGACTAGCTATGGCGTGAATTCCCTCGGCTCACTACCAATCAAGTTTTTACATGGTGAATTTGTTTGTCGACTGTTTTTTTTTCTATGCAAGGACTCAAGTAACCGAAACTGCACGTTACCAGCCCTGGTAAAAGTTTAACATAGCCCATCGTAATCTGATAATTTATATATTCCAATTCACTTCTTACATTGGCTTATTATAATTATCTTATAATTTACTCTCTGCCTTAAAAACAAAGCGATTGTGTTCATGCGAAGAAGGTTGCCGAAGTCATTCCCTTTAAATTGATACATATATTATCAGGCGTGTACAGTTGTGACTTATCCATTGTTTCTAAAGTACGGTTTGAATTCCACGTTGACTCCCTTAATTAAGTATCACATATACTTTTATTCAGTTCATATACCTTTATATCTTTTGAACCGTACTTTATTCCATTGATTTATCTTGGGATAAAATCTCTTTAACTTTGCGTGGTTGAAATTTCCCACTGCTTGATTGTTATCAACTCCAACAATTCTGTGGCAATTATTTCCGAATTCAGTGTCTACCTTGAACGGACCAATGAACAAAGATGAACATTTTGTGAAGAACTTCCTAGAGACTTCGGCATTCACTGGTGTTCTTACAAGAACCAAATCGTCCTTCTTCAATGGTAAGCTGTAGCATTTTCTTTGGACCCTCCCTAATCGTTTCTTAGGTTGCCCGTTTAAGTGTTCTCTACTGCACTCAATTATTATATCCATCGATGGTTCGATATCTTCCGGAATATGAAAAATCCCGTCCCAAAGTCGTGTTGGCTTCTGATTAAAATGTATTGTGAGTAATGAGGCCTCCTCCTTGTCTATGATCGTTTGGTAATCGGAGATCTATTCTGTGCCCTATTCAAGTCAAGGTTCTGCCTTTGCCTATTCGTAGAGGGTAGCGGTTCTATGCTTTTATTGTTTCCTTCGTTCTGACCAATTTTTACTTCTCTCTGATGTAGACACCTTCGATATTCTTGACTTTCTCTATGGCTATGATCGTATTGTTACCTTACATAATCATTCTTGTTCAAATTCTGATTACGAGATCGTTGTTGTTGTTGTTGTATTTGTTGTTGTTGTCTGGCGAAATTCTCATCATTCCAGCTCTTATCCAGCGATATCATTCACCGTATTTGTGTAGGGTTTGGCTAAGGAAAAACCTCCCTAAGAGAAGATGATGAAAAAAAGGGAAAGGGAAGAATTGGCTTTCGGAATGGAGAAAAAGTATGGATAGATAGGACGAGAGTCCAATATAAATCATAAACAACCCTAAAGTAAACATTTAATCACTAGTCTGGCAAGACAAAGAATGACAGATTTACTGTAGGCCTATATCCTTTCAAAGGAGTTAAGTTTGAATGAATGCTTTTAAAGGCGCAAATCATTTGAATTTGCCGTGATAATTTTAGTCCTTGGAACTGTAGGATCTCCGACGACTGATCGAGTACTCCCAGTAAAGGTAGTGGTGAAACAGTTATAGTGATTTTGGGAACAATTGTGTTGATTTCTTTTTTGATGAGAAAGACAATAGTTGCATTTAAGAATTGCTAAGTTTTACCCAGCAAAGTGCCGACTAAAAGTTTAGACTGGAAGAAAAACCCAAATTTTGAAAACGAACCACGAGTTTTAGAGAAAATCTCAACAAGCAGGAAGCTTGCGAAGCTAGGTTTACTTGCCTAACTGGCTCGTTAGAATTAGCTATAGCAGCTAAAAGATGCTTTGAAAAAGATACTAGAAATTTTCGTTCAAATGCAACAAGAAGCAAAACTTTTATAATTTTAGTACCAGTATGAGGTTTGCTTGAAGATAGCATAAACCGATGGGAAGAGTCAGGGAAACCAGGGTCCTAACTAATCGTTATTTTGTTGTAATGTATAAAGCGAAAAGTTGAAATTTTGATTACTTTAACATTAAAGAAAGAGTTGACGTAGCAGCAACATAAAATTGATTTGGATTCAAAATAAAAATAAACAATTTAACATACAAAAGTCTGAGGCTTAATACTAACAAATTGTAAAAAATATTATTTTTTGACAATGTTAAATATGACGCAAGTTTAAAACTTGCTTCGAGCACAAAATCTGAATAAGATTTTAAAAGTTGTGCTAAAAATTGAAAACATTAAAGTTTATAAAGAGAATTACAAATAATTAAAGTTTTAACAAGGAATCAGGTATAATTTAGGCACTTTATGAATTCCTATTAGAGATCTTAAAGGCTATGAAAAAACATTAAATATGGCATTATAACAAAAATAAACAGAGGAAAATTAAGAAGTTTTTATAATTTCTTATATTTAAACAGGGATCACGAGAAAAAAATGGGGCCAGTTGCCTTTTCGGAAACCTGGAAAATGAAAGTTCGAAAACTCACATGTGAGTAGAAATATTTGAATTCCCTAGTAAACGAGGAAAACAATAATTTGAAGAGTGTACTAGGCACAGATTATACAGAAATTAAGGTGATAAATAGCACAAAGATGGGAGGGCACTGCCATAGAGTGACACCTCATTGAACGAATACAAATGTAATAATTTAATTATAATATGTTAGTAAGGTATTTGATAGGAGGAAAAAATAAGGTTTAGGAAAGTGTCTTGGCCATGATTATTGCTCTGTTTCGAACGCGACACGGTTGGTAGTTGAACGGACACTGTTCTCACTATAGTCTATTGGTGTGTTTGGAAAGTTCACTATTGCAGCACAGAATGTTCACACGAAAAAAAGTTATTGCAATTATGTAAATCACTGATTGAATTTTAGCTTGAGAGAGTATATTGCAGCGTAGCTTTTGTAGATTGCAGTTGAATGCAACGGAAATAATCCCACGAAGGAAGACAAATTATGTTGATTAGAGGTTCATGCAACATAAATTTCTCAGTGAGGAAAATGTGTTCCCATATTTGAAGAAATGCTAGGCTATTTTACTTGTAGAAAGATAGTTTAATGTCGAAAGTTCTGGAGTTTTGATAACGGTTGAATTGGGCGATAGGTCCCACGGAGGAAAAGCTACATTTTATAGACCGTATTTCGTTTAATATGGATCCCGTGGTGCGAGAACTCAATCTCAATTAATTTGCGCAAGAAGCACTAAATTTTTAATGGAAAGCCAGCTTAGATAATTAGAGCATGACTGGAAAAATCCCTCGAAGGTAGTTGTTGCGTTACATTTAGCAATTTCAAATTGTCTATAAAACAAGAATTTTAAAAGTATTTAGCTGTTTAAAACCAATTAAAATTCGGTGAGAACCATTAGAGATCGGTACTTGGCTTATTGTCTGTATAGTAGATGATCCATGGCGACCGTTGGCTTAAATCCACAACATGGCGTAGATATTTAAAAATGTCTCGAGTAGACAGGAGACAAGCCTGAGGTAGACTCCAACTTCATGGTTTGACGACTGACCCAGGAGTGAGAACGAGAGCAGTTGCTCACGGCATGGCAACCAGAAGTCGAGAGAGCGAGCGGAGTGACGCGCCGATGGAGTAGAGCGACAACGCACTCGTCAGAGATAGGCGGACGAGGAGAAGGGGAAGCGAGCGGTTAAGGTGAGGAAACAGTAGAGTTTACACAAGCATAACAAACATTGAAAAAGCAAAATTCATCTTCGAGAGGTGTCTTCACGTAGTTGTTGGTTGGAGAAGAACACGACGCCTGGCGGATTGATGACGAAGTCTTAATGACTTGAGGCGATTGATGTTTAGAGGGCAGCTGCAAGACGCTGCCAAGCTGATTCCGAAGAATAGGCGTTTCTGCAACAAACTTACACCGCAAATGACAAATATACGGGGCAAACAGCATAAAAAAGTTCGATGTTCGTGTTTGCGGGAAGGAAATTTAAATGAATGAAATAATGTAAGAGAATGAAGAGCCGCAAATTTTAACTCTGCCTTCCCGTGTATTTCGAGAAATACACCATATTGGGGGCGCCAGCAAAAACAAGCATAAAATGAAAACACGATTTAAAATATTGAAAAGAAAAGTAGCACTGATAGAGAGGGGTCTTATAATATACCCATTTGTAATCAAGATCTTCCCCACCCTGACTCTTCCATCCCTTCCCGGGTAACAATCGATCATTCCTCAGGAGATCCACGCTAGAAGGAGAAAGGAAAAAAGGGGAGGTGCCTATAAGGAACTGACCAAGTGTTAAGAAAAGTTAATTATAAGAATTGTTGGAATGCGGGGTTAACGGGCGAGAATTAACAACACCGTCAATCAAAATGTATCTAGCAGCTGGGAGAAACAAAGCTCTAGTAAAGATCGCGACAAGATGCGATGAAAGACTTAACAAATATAAACAAAACGTAGCCTATAAGAGCAAGTACATTGATTAAGGATAATAATATACCAAATAAGTAATAAAACTATGCGAGTAGAAGGCATGAACTCCATAGGTAACAACAATCTAGTAGCCATAAACAATGACCTTAAGTTATAATGCGTACCAAAAGGGTTAACTAGAAAAGTATTTAAGTCAGCAAGAAATATGACGTAACAAGAATATATATGAAAGTACATCGAATATAACGACGAGAAAAAAAAAGTTTGTTTAACAAAAAACAGCAAAAGTGCGAAATAGTGGCGCAGGTTACAATACATGTGCGCAGTAAAGATATGTAACTATGTTATGAAACGATGATCGAAACAACCATAGCGTACGAATGTTCGCAAGTGAGGAAAGTAAATAAACAAATCCTTGACCCACATAGTTCAACAAGGTAACGAGTATGAATAGCTGGAAAAGTCAGTGACCTGAACCAGTTTATCACAGGGGGGAAGTGAACGACTTCCTGAATTACGGTAGCTACCCGTATAACAATAGTTGGCAGACAGCCCGAGTTGAGATAAGAAGAACCCGTCATGACCTTTGTCACATATAGAGGAAGTAATCAAAGGCTTGGCCTTGCCCGAGTTTGTGTACAAACAAGATCGCCAAACAAGTAATTGTAAATAACCTCAAGGGGTAGACGCAACCAGCTCAACATTAAAGAGGAACTTCCAGTAACACGTCATGCAGTCATACGAAGCTTGGACATGTATACCCAATTCAAGAACATATGAAACAAAGCAATTAAATAATTTTACATAATTTTGGGGATCACAAAATCCAAAAGTTGCCAATAGAAAAAAGCTTAATTCTTCAGAACAACGAAGAAATGCTGGGAAGTTGAGGTAGAAATTATGCGTAAGAATTGTTATTCTTGAGGCTACAGAACTCAGATTGACAAGCGGTTTCAAATGCTGCTTCCGCATGTGAGGAAGTAGGAAGGAGGAGGCCGTGGCCATCCTACTAAACAGCGAGGGAAGTGAATCGCAGCTTACAGCAAAGTGTTGGCGATTGATAGCCGTGGTTTGAGGCAAGGCAAAGATGGTTTTCGATAAAAGGTTTAACCAATTACCGGCTACAAGGAATGACAAAAGACAATAAACCAAGCGACACAAGGCGAATCGAACTTGAATTGTCATTTTGTAAGAAAATGGAGCAAAACAAATGGAGTAGGTTACGGTAGCGGCGTAGTTGCTGGGACCAAGACATTGTTTCGACAAACTGCTTTGAAACGTGCTGAGATCGGAAACATAAGTGTTCTCTTTTTTAGAAAAGGAATTTGAATCAGCGTTAACAAAATGACATTCCGAGTTGGTTTGAAGACTGGGATGTTGGATTTGACCAGTAACGATCTAACCAAAATCGTTGTCTCTAGCGACCACGTTTGAAGATAGTTTGCGAACTTGTTTACGAAGGCAATTCCAAAAAATATTGGCACTGAAGAGTATGTCAATGGGATTTTGATCATTAAATTGAGGATCAGCT
The DNA here is from genome assembly GCA_946902985.2 of Meconema thalassinum. NCBI lineage: Eukaryota > Metazoa > Arthropoda > Insecta > Orthoptera > Tettigoniidae > Meconema > Meconema thalassinum. The sequence goes on from OX336389.2 coordinate 720,044,569, forward strand.
AACCTTAAATGCGAAGGAATCTTTAAACCGGAAGTATTAATACAGTAGCTAGGGGTGTTTTTACCAATACTGTTAAGAATGCGACAGTTTAAGTTAAAATTGGAGTTTCTTTGACAGATATCTCAATTTTTAATTTTGAAGACTTCAAAGCTTGAGTTTTCAAATTGTCAATGCCGGATACATTGATGGAAGTAGAGTTTACAGGTAGGCCTAGTTTTTGATTAATAATTGCGTAACAAAGTTGTGAGTTGAAGAGGAGTCGAGAAGGCCGCGGGTTCGAACCCAATTTCCAAATTTATCCTGAATTTCGAATTGTATAGTAGACAACAGGACTTGCGCCCTGTGAGAAGTCCGAGCATTAGAAATGCAGGAAGAACCACTAGTTTGTTTGGTGCTGCTCTGCATGGAGTTTGAAGAAGCAGGTACTACTGACCTTGATTGGTCATGGCGGTGCAATAAACTATGATGCGGTCTTTCGCAGTGGAAACAAAGTCTGGCGGACTTAAAATTTGAAGCTGAATGTTTTGATGACAGGCAGTTAAAGCAATATTTATTCTAGGACACAAACTTCCGTCTTCAACAGGCAATTCTTTAAAGGATATACATGAATATTAAGCGTGAGAAACCTCACAGAATGTGTACTTTACGAACTTGTTGAGCGGCCTAGTATTCATTCCTGGACGGTTGAAAGCGGTGGAACGAGTTTGCTTGTTCTCGACAGATAGGGGTTTGTGACCATCTCAAAAAGCAGATTTGGTATCCGAGGTGTTGTGACACAGTGGACTAATTTTAGCGCTTTCACACTGAAATGAGAGTGCGGTAAGGAATTGGCACCGGATGTTAAGAAACGCGATGAGATGCTCAAAGGAATGCTCATCCTTATGAGCTAATTCTATTTCCCAGGCTTTAAGAGTGGAATAATCAAATCTGGATGTAGCTAGATGAATTAAGACAGTGTCCCAAATTTGAACCGGTTGTTCAAGCTGATATAAGGCTCTGACATGCAATTGCATAGTGTCAACCAAGTTTCTTAAAGAAGAAACGTCATTAGGCTTTACGGCTGGCAAGTGGAACAAGGCGCGAATGGGCGTGCCACACACAGACGCTGATTGCCAGATCTCTCTTTAAGGAGTTTATAGGCGATGTTGTAGTTGTCTGCGCTCAAAGGAAGTGTTTCCACGAGCGTAAGAGCTTGTACTTTAAGACAATATTTCAAGTAATGCAACTTGTGGATAGCTTGAATAACATTGTTATTATATATGAGTGAGCTGAATAACTCGTAAAAAGAATTCCATTCACTTTCCTGGCCTGAAAAAAGGGGCAGGCTTATCTTTGGAAGCGAAGGTTTTGGTTGATGCGTGTCTCCACGGACTGAAGCGGGTGCGAACTGGGCAGGATTGATGACTCTAGTGTCCGGTTCTGCGATACTGCGAATCAGTTGGTGGGCTTTTCCAATCCCTTCAAAATACGAAGGTTCGACTTCATCTCGATCGCATTGAAGTTCGGGGCAAGCGGATTCAATGCCGGTTTGAATTTGATCATAGTTGTCGTAAGAACGTTCGAACAAATTTAAGCGTTGAGTCAAGACATCTAGATCACAATCGGCAGGAGTTATTTTATTCATGAAATTTCTAAATCTGGTTAGCTGTCCTTTATAGGAAGAACGCCTGGCAATGAGAGTTTCATCCTTTTAAGTTGGCATGATGAAATGTGTAAATTGAAGTATAACATACGAAACTGTGGAATTTTGGAAATGCTGTCAGACTGGCGGCAGCAAATAAGTTGAAAGGGAGAGTGGCACCAAAGGAGACAGAAGCAAACTCCTTCCCCATCGCCAGCTTTGCGCACTGAAGGTATAGCTGAAAAATTCAAAGTAGATATTAATAATTTGCAAAATATTGACAAATGAACTCTCCCGGGTTTCGGCACCAAAGTTTGGGAAGGTTTTGGCTAAGGAAAAAAACCTCCCTAAGGGAAGATGATGAAAAAAAGGGGAGGGGAAGAAATGGGTTTCGGAATGGAGAAAAAGTATGGATAAATAGGACGAGAGTCCAATAAAAATCATAAACTACCCTAAAGTAAACATTTAATCAGTAATTTCACTGCGCAAACCGGCAAGATACCTAAAGTGTGTATGTACTTGGACACAGCTAACGGGAATTACGGCTGGAGCTTGGGCTATTAGCAAGGAAGCGGCGTTTGTGCTTTCCCTTCCCAGCCTAAAATTGGGTAATATTGGGAAGGGTGGTAGTCTGGCAAGACAAAGAATGACAGATTTACTGTATATCCTTTCAAAGGAGTTAAGTTCGAATGAACGCTTTGAAAGGCGCAATTAATTTGAATTTGCCTTGATAATTTTAGTCCTGTGAACTGTAGGATCTCCGACGTCTAATCGAGTACTCCGAGTAAAGGTAGTGGTGAAACAGTTATAGTGATTTTGGGAACAATTGTGTTTATTTCTTTCTTGATGAGAAAGACAATTGTTGCATTTAAGAATAGCTAAGCTTTTACCCAGCAAAGTGCCTACTAAAAGTTTAGACTGGAAGAAAAACTCTAATTTGAAATCGAACCACAAGTTTTAGAGAAAATCTCAACAAGCAGGAAGCTTGTGGAGCTAGCATTACTTGCCTAACTGGCTCGTTAGAATTAGCTATAGCAGCTAAAAGATGCTTTTAAAAAGATACTAGAAGTTTTCGTTCAAATGCAACAAGAAGCAAAACTTTTATAATTTAAATACCGGTATGAGCTTTGCTTGAAGATAGCATAAACCGATGGGAAGAGTCAGGGAAACCAGGGTCCTATCTAATCGTTATTCTGTTGTAATATATAAAGGGAAAAGTTGATTTTTTTTTTATTTTAACAATAAAGAAAGAGTTGACGTAGCAACAACATAAAATTGATTTGGATTCAAAATAACAATAAACAATTTAAAATACATAAGTCTGAGACTTAATACTAACAAGTAGTAAAAATTATTATTTTTTGACAATGTTAAATAGGACGCAAGTTGAAATCTTGCTTCGAGCTCAAAATCTGAATAAGATTTTAAAAATTGTGCTAAAAATTGGAAACTATCAAGTTTATAAAGAGAATTACAAATAATTAAAGCTTTAACAAGGAATCAGGTACAATTTAGGCACTTTAAGAATTACTATTAGAGAGCTTAAGGGCTATGAAAAAACACAAAATATGAGATTATAACAAAAAAAGAGAAGAAAATTAAGAAGGCGTTTTTATAACTTCTTATATTTAAACAGGGATCACGAGAAAAAATGGGGCCAGTTGCCTTTTCTTGAAACCTGGAAAATGAAAGTTAGAAAACTCACTTGTGAGTAGAAATAATTGAATTCCCTAGTAAACGAGGAAAACAATAATTTAAAGAGTGTACTAGCCACAGATTATACAGAAATTACGGTGATAAATAGCACAAAGATGGGAGGGCACTGCCATAGAGTGACACCTCATTGAACGAATACAAATTTAATAATTTAATTATAATATGTTAGTAAGGTATTTGAGAGGAGGAAAAAAGGAGGTTTAGGAAAGTGTCTTGGCCTTGTTTATTGCTCTGTTTCGAATGCGACACGGTTGGTTGTTGAACGGACACTGTTCTCACTATAGTCTATTGGTGTGTTTGGAAAGTTCACTATCGCAGCACAGAATGTTCACAGGAAGAAAAGCTATAGCAATTATGCAAATCACTGATTGAATTTTAGCTTGAGAGAGTATATTGCAGCGTAGCATTTGTAGATTGCCGTTGAATGCAACGGAAATAATCCCACGAAGGAAGACAAATTATGTTGATTAGAGGTTCATGCAACATTAATTTCTCAGTGAGGAAAATGTGTTCCCATGTTTGAAGAAATGCTTGGCTATTTTACTTGTAGAAAGATAGTATAATGTCGAACGTTCTGGAGTTATGATAACAGTTGAATTGGGCGATAGGTCCCACGGAGGAAAAGCTATATTTTTAGACAGTATTTCGTTTAATATGAATCCCGTGGTGCAAGAACTCATTCTCAATTAATTTGTGCAAGAAGCACTAAATTTTTAAATGGAAAGTCAGCTTAGATAGTTAGAGCAAGACTAGGAAAATCCCTCGAAGGTAGTTGTTGCGTTTCATTTAGCAATTTGAAACTGTCTATAAAACAAGAATTTTAAAAGCATTTAGCTGTTTAAAACCAATTAAAATGTTGCGAAAACCATTCGGTACTTAGCTTATTGTCTGTAGAGTAGATGATCCATGGCGACCGTTGGCTTAAATCCACAACATGTCGTAGATATTTAAAAATGTCTCGAGTAGACAGGAGACAAGCCTGAGGTAGACTCCAACTGTATGGTTTGACGACTGACACAGGAGTGAGAACGAGAGCTCTTGCTCACGGCATGGCAACCAGAAGTCGAGAGAGCGAGCGGAGTGACGCGCCGATGGAGTAGAGCGACAACGCACAAGTCAGAGGTAGGCGGACGTGGAGATGGGGAAGCGAGCGGGTAAGGGGAGGAAACAGTAGAGTTTACAAAAGCATAGGACACATTGAAAAAGCAAAATTTTTCTTGGAGTGGTGTCTTCTCGTAGTTGTTGGTTGGAGAAGAACACGACGCCTGGCGGGTTGATGACGAATTCTTCATGACTTGAGGCGATTGATGTTTAGAGGGCAGCTGCAAGACGCTGCCAAGCTGGTTCCGAAGAATATGCCTTTCTGGAACAAACTTACACCGCAAATGAACAAATATACGGTGCAAACAGCATAAAAAAGTTCGATGTTCGTGTTTGCGGGAAGGAAATTTAAATGAATGAAATAATGTAAGAGAATGAAGAGCGGCAAATTCTAACTCTGTCTTCCCGTGTATTTCGAGAAATACACCAGTATTGTCTATTTTCTCTTTAGTAGTAGTTCCTTCTTCGGTATTCGTAATTGTGATGGAATCCTGTCCTTCGTTGGTCGTTATTCCAATATCTATTCTGATATGGTCTTCCTTCTCTTGTTCTCCTATAAGTTGGCTCATATCGACTTTCCTGAAAATAGGACGTACATGTTGGACCTATTCTTGTCGTTCCTCGTTCCGTTTGTTGTGTCTGGTCCACACGAACTGTATGAATATCCATATTAACCTGCCTGATATTCCTACTTGGCGTATTTGTCATGGCGCTAGTATGATCTAGGCGTCGCAACAGTCCTCCCATCGAATCTAATGTTCTCACATTCACCACGATCAAATATCGTCGTACATCGGTAGGTAACTGACTCGAAATAGCCTGCACCAATTCTCCTTCAGCAAGTGTAGATACTGTAGTTTTGCTAATTGGGCGGTCAAATAATTTGCATAACGTGTTTGTGTTGAAAATGCGTATATTTTCGAATATATTTCAGCCCTTGTATCCTGTTGAACTTCGATCGACCAAAATAACTTTTAACGCGCATCCGCAAACTCTTCAAAATTGTGGTATGTGTATCTAAACGGTCTATGCCATATTAATTCTTCCTGGTCTAGAAATCGCTCATCAATTATCATCTCCTTATCTCTAGATATTATATTTTCGTCCATGTGACATCGCATTTCACGGAGAAATTAAACTGGGGTAATATTTCCCACCCCAGTGAATTTAGAATGTTTGTATTCAAAATTTCTGAGAAATATTACATTCTGAACTCCAGATCTCTCTATTCCTGGTTCGTAAAATGTTCCTACGTCTTCAAAATCCTGTTCAAACTTATCCAATCCTCGATATTGGTCTTGCCTTAATTGTTTGTAACCCTTGATATATTCCATTTCTTCCTCAGTCCTAGCGGTTCTGGCTTCTGATATTCCTCGCTCTTCTTTCGATTTATCTTCTCTATCGCAAAATAATTTCTGAAGGTCTTCTCTCATCTCATTCATTACACTTGTTCATAGGTTATGCATGTTAGCAGATTCCTGTATATTTACATTTTGTAGTTTAGCATTAAGTGCTTTTACTTCAGACACTTGGCTCCGTTTAGTATTATTTAATTTTACCCTTAATCCATCTATCGCATTTTAAACTTCTACTAATTCCTGACTTTTGTTCGTAACAGTCCTATCTGTGAGTTCAGAAATCGTGGCAACGCTAGCCTGCTGTACATATCGACATATCTTAGTTAACTCCTTTCTTAAACTAGACATACTGATATTCACGTTATATTCAACCTTATTGATATCAACTAACATTTTGGAATGCATCTCTGAGATATATTCCTTATTTACCTTCATCACAACTCTTTTTACAGCATCCATAGTTTTAATAACAAATTCAGGAACATCAATATTAATACCATCTTACATCAGTTTCTTCTGATCGGGCACCTTAACCTGCTAATCATCTATTAGGACATTGAGATTATAAAACCTTATATTTAAAATGTCATGGATTTCCGATAAGTGGTTTAGACTGGTTTGTGTTACCTGGTAATCGTGTTTCAAATTCTTAAGTAGTTCTTCGATACTCATCTTATTCTCCTGTTTTACCTCTAAGCTATCCTGAAATTTCTTCTGCAACTGGATAATATTCTCACTGTTTTCAATCCAAGCTTGTACTACCCTTCTAGTGACATCTCATTTTAGTGTAGCTAGGTCTATTTTTACTGTGGCGACATCAGCGTGAATCATGTTTATTTCAGCGCTTAGTGAGCCTACACCTAGGTCTTCCCTTTCAATACTAACCTTGGTGTTCTCTTGAGCTATTCTATTCTCTTCTTGAAATTTTCTAATTTCTTCTTGAATCTTTTCCTGAATCTGTTCTTGAGCTAATCTATTTTGTTCCTGATACTTTTCCTGAGCTTTTCTATTCTCTTCCGGAGCTATTCTATTCTCTTCCTGAGCTTTCTTATTTTCCTCTGCGTTCTTCTTACACTTATTTTGTATGAATGTGATGTTTTTCTTATTCATGACTTGAGCCCGTGCTAATTATGCCTTCAATCTTGTCTTAGCTGTGTCTACACTCTGTTTGATTTCCTCCTGCATTCTCTTACTGTTGTCATGCGTAAATTTGTGTAATGCATCAACATCACCCGTAATCTGTAACTGGTTCTCGTGAACCACTTTGAACATGGCCTTAATAGTCTCCATGTACGTCGTTGACATATTCTTCTTTCTTGGAGAAACTAAGGAAACATCAGCTTAGACAACAATGTGGATACCTTGAGTGAGAATTTTCTAACTACCATCGGATGGGACATGTTATGATAAATTATCCAAACTTATAAATATGCCTGTCAATGTACTCATTATTTCCCCCCCTTTTCGTGATCCACATGTCGCTTATCCTGACTTATATCCGAATATCTGCATTCAATAAGTACATTTCATTTTATCATCAATAACCATTATACCTATTTTTAAATTTAGATTGACATGACCGAAAATCGCCATCAGCTGGTATAACACTCAAAATATGCCCCTCAAACAATCGAGACAAGGTCTCCAATGTAATGATCGAGCCCCTTGTTTTAGCATAACAATTAAACAATACCTCCACAATATCGATCCCCATGTTTGGCCTCCAATAAAATATATGACACCCCCACGTTGGGTACGACAATGAACTATCCGAAGGATGGAAAGGATCGCAAGGGATGCTGAACCCCAGCTAAAAACAACAACAGCTCCCTGCTAGTTGGCAAGTTAGGAATTCGTCGTACACACAGTTACTGAAAACACGAATGAACTAATACCTAGCTATTTACAAGAATCCAACAATAAAAGGTTGGAGGACGAGATTCTTAGTATCTCGGGGCTGAACGGTTAAAAGTCAGAATAATTAGCAAAGGGCACCAGTATCTAACCAGTCGTACATTCGGAATTAAGTTATTAAGTGAAGAGTTCGTTGTTATATATAAAAGGAACAGGCTCTCTAAATTGCGCCTTCTAATACTTATTTAAGGAGATGTCACATTAATGTCAAAAATAAAAAATCCTAATCGCAATAATGTAAGTAAAATATTACAAGTACCCTAAATAAAAATATATCACTTTAATAACATTACCGGAAATGACAGTCAATGGACATCTATCCATCCTAATTAAGGAGTTAAATATAACTTTCAAATGCCCACAGACTTCTCCGTCTATCGAATCATTCTTAAAATAACAAATAAATTGTTAAAGTCATAATTCCATATAATATATCTATAATAAGTATAATAATAATAATGCTGTCTTTCTATTTGCAACCATTCCTTTAACTCTATACATAATTCTCCTTAATTCCTATATCTACTCATTATTAAATATTAAAATATTAAAATATTAAATCCCCACAATATAATTATTTAATTATATAGACTACATTATTTACATTTATCGTTGTGGGGAGCGTGCTGGCGCAGTGGCTTAGCTGCTCGTCTTACACCCGGACGGCCGGGATTCGAATCCTGGTGACAGCGGGGTGGAATTTTCAATTGAAAAATCACGTGGCGTCAGGAAGGGCATCCGGCCTTAAATCCCCGGTCAAAACCAAAACGAGCCTGGTTGGGAACGCCAATAAATTGTGAAAAGCCGAAGAAAGTTGTATTTACATTTATCGTTGTTAGTGTTGATAATCTGTTTCTCCTTTAGAATATCTTCTGATATGCCTCACCTTGCCATAATCAACTAACTATGGAACGAACGATGAAATCAATTCTAGTTATAGTGTCTAATCCGTGATAAAACGTTAATACTGATATTACATATGACTTATATCCTTTATACACATTAGTTGTTACTTAAAAGTGGTTTTACATCATTACATTTGTTGCCATTCCGCCCTCGCTCTCATAAACCTGCATCATTTACTTAAATATGGTCGATAACTACACAAAGTATTTAACCGGACTTCAACAAGTCCCATACAATGTTACAATAAACATACAATCCTTCTCCAATACACTTCTGTTCCTCGACTTAAGTAACTGCACGGAATTCAATACCCACTACATATTCTTTCTTATTTACCATTATCAATATCAATTCATCAAAAATATATTCCTTTCTTCAACAATAATTTCTTCAAAAGTACTAGTTTATACATTTAATCGTGCTATTTTCACCATAATACTTATTGTGTTTTCATTACCATATTGCTTATCGTATTTTCATTAACTTATACCAGTCGTGCATTTATACACCTTCATAACCGACTTTCAAAATCTCACTGTGCCAATTTCGACAATACATTATTTCTTTTCATATAAATAACCACTATGTTATATATTATCTGTGCGAATTTAATCTTGGATACTTGACTATATATAAATGAAAATCCACAGCCTGCGTCCAGTCTCCGACCGGGTCAGGAATGGAATGAATGAAGCCCCCATCTAGCGGCGAGGATAAGATCTGTGCCGGCTGCCGAGGCCTGACGCACTCCTCTGGGGCAATGATTAAATGAATGACAGATGAAATGAAATGATAGTGGGGAGTGTTGCTGGAATGAAATTTTGACAGGGGAAACCGGAGTACCCGGAGAAAAACCTGTCTGCCTCCGTTTTGTCCAGCACAGATCTCACATGGAGTGACCGGGATTTGAACCACGGACCCAGCGGTGAGAGGCCGGCGTGCTGCCGCCTAAGCCACGGAGGCCTTCCTGACTATATATATCATAAGTAAATAATAATACACTTCATTTCCTCCCTGTCAGTATTTAAATTACGGAATAACATTTCCTTCCTTTTGTTATGTGATTGTACATTCCATTACAATTATTATAATATGTGTTAACAATTGGTCTAGTGTTGTCATGAATACTATCATTCTCGACGAACTACCTAGAACTTCACAATGCTGTCTTCTGTCAATATAAAATCTCCTCGTTGACTCCAATAAAATATAAGATCATGGTTGCCATAGCAAAACAATCACAAAATTATTTATAGATCCAACTGTCACAACAAGAACATAGCATCTCATAAAACGTCTAAATTGATATTCTTCGAAGTTAATACTAAAATATTAATAATATGTATCCTTAAAATATTATTCATAACATTTATCCATAATATTTCCCCTACGGCGTAAAAGGAAATTCGAATAAAAATTAATCGAAAAATACAGTATGATCGTAGAATAAATCCAAACATCAACATTGAAAAATCATGACTTTCAAACAAACTATGGCATTTTACGTATATAAAACATGAAATACTAAATATAGTCGATAGCTATTAGAACACGGTTAGATCAAAATCATCCACACAATTATCCAAACTACAAATAGAAGTCAAATCGCTCAATCTGCATCTCCAAACTTGGCGCATTCTGATCTTCTAGAATGGAAATCTCCTCCAGTTAGGGCTGATCGCACCCTCGCCTTCCAGGGCTCGATGTCGTTTAGTTTGATGACCCCGTTTGTTATAATACGGCCCTGCATGGTTTAGTTACTGCATAGATCACGTTCGGTTCTTGGTTCAGATGAACCGGACGAAATCATGCTTCGAACGACTGTTCTCTCGAATGTCTCGTCGGTGGAATTCATCGTGCTCATATTGTGCATTTTTGGATAATGTAATAACCGAGAAAACATAGGAAATTAATTTTTGTAGCTATTTGGTTCCAATTCTGTAGGCTGATATTTCTTTGTAGATCCATATATGTTTTTCTACTTCTCATCTTGGTGTCTAAGTCATTCCGGTGATGCACATATTTGTCATAGATTCAGATTCCCTTACATGCGTTTAGTGGGACATCATCAACATCGCCAAATGTTCAAGTACAGCGTCCTCGTTGACTCCATTTTGTAATTCATCTTAAATAATTTAATATTTTGTAGTGATGATCGTAGACATGTTCAATATTCGTAACTAATTATCATAAATATTTGCTGCTGATAGTTTTCGAACAACTCTCGTATACCGGTTGTAGTTTTATGTTTCAATAATTTGTAGTAATATTCTTTAGGTCGTCAATATACAGTTCAATGGAATAATGCTAATACACACTCGGGTTGAAAACTCTTTGTTACAATTCACTTGTATTTTTAGCACTCATACAATCGCTGAACTATTCTAAGATCCGTCTGTGCATAATGGAACGTTCACCGTCTATCACATATCACGTGACCGTCGAGAGCTCCGTCTTCTCCGTCAATAATTCTTACGATCCCCGCACTAATTTCACCCTGGACCGTCTTCACTGTTCAAAGTTTCACGATAAAAAACCCTGATGGAAGGACTGCTTTCCCCCACCTTATCAAAATTGATAGCGTCTATCACGTATCTTTGAGGCTAAAAAATTTGTTACACTTCTATGACAAATATCAGCTTTATTACTCTTCTATTCAAACATCTGAGTATACTGGCTTATCCATTTTTAAATCCCATTTATGTTAATATATTGAAATCATTTCCAAATGTATGTAGTAATAATTTTTGTCTAATTACTCCTCATGAAATTGTAATTTTCTGATTGGATACGGCTCTCACGTGACTAGCTTTGGTGGTCTTCCTACACGTACCGTAAGTGTGAATTCGCCAAAACCTCGGCTCGCTTCCAATCCAGTTTTTTATATCGCGAACTTGTTTGTCAACCAGTTTTTTCTATGCGAGGACTCAAGTAACTTGTCAAAACTGCACGTTTCCAACCCTGGTAAAAATTTATATATTCCAATAAACTTCTTATATAATTTAATTATATATATATATCCACAAGGACATCCGCCTGGCATTCCGGGAGACCATACAGATCCATAACAAATAGGATACATCGTGTGCTCTATATTACGTACAGTATATGCTTACATAATGGTACACCATATACATGGTTATGCAGCATGTGGATTGATGCTCTCAGTATTCCAAAGCAGACCTTTTCAAGATCATCCTCAATGATGCCAAGTTTTTGAGGATATCCACGACGAACTGTACACGTTATCCTCGATGTGCAGAAAATTCTCTGTTCGTTCTGACATCAGGATCACTATTTACAAGTTTTATCACTGTTTAACACCATATTTCCGAAATTGTTTCGATTATTTAAGCTGGTTCAAATTGACAAATTTTTCAAAGTCACTTATGTGAAATTACAATATTCCCAAAGAAATGCTAAATCAATATCTTGTCTCATATTATTATCTATCCAATACTATTCTCAAGTCTGAACTTTCTCATGATATTATTACAAATTATTACAATATTATCTCATTGTTCAGTCCAAAATAATTATTAACGAAGTTGAGCATTAATCAAATTATTTTAAAGTCACCAAGACTTTCCAATGAATTATCGGATCATGTAATCTCATAGTTATTTTAACTTATTTCATTCCTGGCGAAAGTAATATTTTATTATTAATAAAGTCGGATTTTTAAAGATTTACTGGATCAGAAGTTATTTAATTACTCATCGGAATAGTATTTCCAGGTTTCTCAAACATCTAGATTTCTGGAATATAAATGCATCGGATTATCCAATTATTCCAATCAGGACACGGCAAGGTTTTCCGCAAAGCTAATTATTCTCGGCCATAAAATACCAACTGACTCTTAAAGTGGTAACTCAATTGTCGGTAATTGTGCTGCAACATCAGAGTATAGAATTCTGCTGATGATAGGCATAACTGGTTTTACATAGGAGCGACTTCATCGTCCTAACTATTCCTTTACATGAGTATGGGGGCAATAATCCAACCCTCAAAAATCGTATTTAAATATTTTTATCATTTCATTTTCTCCTCCCCTTAATCAATTATTCTTTCAAATATGACCCGTCAGCTACACTGGCTGGACTTAATGGCTTATTACAATACCACCATATGGGACTATGTTACACGAATGCAACCCAATCTAAATACTTTTATGTCATCTAACCAGGCCCAACACTTAGATGTAATTCAAATAAGTGTCTTCTCTGTTACACTCCGGCCTCACGCAATATTACCTCAACACAATGGTTGCCAGACGTTAAACAAGTTCGATTTTATGCACAACCTTCCGTTCCCAAATTTATTATTATTCATGACAATAATTCATCCAGCATTTCACCATATTCAAATGTTCCGACGTTATGAATTAAAATCCGTTATTAAGCATTTACTATTTTCAATTAATTATCACCAGGGATTATTATTATTATCTGAACGACTTCATACCATATTGTCATTGACAATTATTTAATTAATCGGACTATGAGTCGTAATGTATTTGCTTATCAAATTATTATGCTCAATTTTACAATGTTATATTACAATGTCTGTTTCATATCCGATCATATTTAATTACATTAAGATTGTGAATCACAGAAAATCTCGTTCCTGCCAACTGATTATTCCTCCTAAATTATGTTAATAAAACTTAGAACGAATGTCTGACTTCATCCTAAACAATCCTACCAAAACATGAAAATCACAAACTGCCATGTCGAAATAATGAAATATAAATTTAATCTAAACCATTTATATTTAATATATAAACATCTCCAACATCCAGGAGATTATTTGGCATAGAATGGCTCAAATACCATCTATATATCCGTCCAATATCATGAATATGCTTACCCAGTTGCATTACAAATGAAGTTCTTCATCAAACGGCTCCAAAAATAACATGCCTCAGAAAAATCCAAAAATATGCCTCAGACTTCAAAAAATAATACAAATTCGTAGTATCCTAAGTGGTTGACAGTATAGTCGAAATTGCGAATCAAATACACAAGCTACTTATAGTAAAGGTGACGCTTAGATTTTGATGATCTTGTAGCGAGGTTCTTACAACTCCAGCTATCGCATTTCCCCAAGTGTACATGCCGGCGAACACATGCTCTTGTTGCACCGAACATGATTGGCCCTCACCATCGTAGAAACGTACCCGAACATCTTCCGACATCTCACTTCCTTTGCGTTTAACAACACATAATGACGGTTCGATTCATTGTTTTCTTGCTATTATAATGCTGATCTGGCACTATAATGTTATCGTTCGAGTTCCAATTAACACTCGTAGCTTTTACTACTGAAAAATACCTATTTCTACTATGCACTGTCAATGTTCTAAATAAAAAAGGAAGATTGTAGTTTTACGTGACCGTGAATCTTGTGATTATGATCCACGGGACCTCCTTTTTACGTGGAATCCGAACCACAGGACATGGCATTTCACTTTGAAAATCTCACATGCATTGACCGGGAATCGAACCCGGACCGCCTTGGTGAGAGGCATACAGCTAGACCGCTGAGCCACCATGCCCCAATGTTCTAAATACATTCACTCCGTGATTTCAGAATAAAATTTGAATGCCTCGGCCGTTGGTTCAAATTTTGCCGCAACTTGCTTAAGACTTTCATAAATCTGTAGGGGTACACTAACAATCCTTACAGCGGTTTTCCAATGTACTTCAGTACAGCTGCTATTCACTATGCTATGCAAAATTTCCACGTTGCCTATATGAGATTGGAATATTCTTCCCCACAAACCTGCACACACAATGTTAAGGCTCACCTCGACGGATACATATTATCTGTTCTATTCCGTGAGATTGGAATATTGGTCCCCACAAACTTGCACACACAACGCTTGGGCTCACCTACGATGCCTAACATGGGTTATTGGATTTTGTGTTCAAAACCACAATCATTGGCTATGTTTTTCCAGCTCTTAGGTCGGTACCCTCAGATATGATATAGTCAAGCTCACCAGATCATTCGCGGACGAGATCCGGAATTATTGTGTCTTCTCCTCACTGCGGCTCATCACCAGGCATGTCAACGTGGTGGAAAATCGTCCGTGTGCATTGCTATTCGCGCATCAGCAAATATCTTCGGACCCAATTAACGGATTTCCTTGATTTCTTCGGCATAATTCCCAGAAATATTTTCGGCATATTCCACGATGTTTCGGTGGTTCCACTTCTAAATTTTTTGACATATTGCTATTTATTCCTTCTTCCGTCATTGCGACACTCTCTCCCTCTGTTGTCACCTGCTTGAAATATCACCAGCTCTGACCAGCGCGCTTTTCAAATATCGTAGCTCATAAAACATGTGCCCCTCATCAATATGGGTACAATACTGTATACTCGACGAAATAAAATATACGGTGTATGATTATTAAAATCCATGCGTATACTGTCGTGCACTTCATTACAGATGGTAATTAAGCCTCCACCTTTGATGTTGAATGACGGGATAGTCGGTAATCCTCCAGAATTTCATTGGTAACAAGTAGTTTCGTAAAGAAATAAATAACCTATTTTCACATATCCCACATTTCTCTACCATAAAAACTCTCCTGCCTATTAAAAAGGTTTTCCTTGTGATAAGGTATACTAAATAACTTTTGGTTCTTTCTGTTACAAAGCACGAAATTTTTTTTTTAAATAATAATAATAATAACAAGTTATTTGTTATATTTCCCTTTTAAAATCTGCGGCCTTTAGAGACTCCGGTGTGCTGGAATTTTATCCCGAAGGAGATCATTATCGTGCCAGTAAATCTACTGACACGGCTCTGTCGCATTTGCGCACCCTCAAATGCCAACTGGCAGCACAAGGATTCAATCCTACAAACTTGGGCACAGGAAACAAGAGAGTTACCGCTGAACCTTGCAGCCAACCTGAAATGTTTAGAAAAGTCAAATGCAAGGCTTCGGTGTTTAAAGAAAAGTAAGATGCAGAATTTAGTGCCATTAGATATTGATTGTTATCATAGCCAATCGTACGAATCATCTTTTCAATCGCCTGAATAAGATACGAGATATACATAAGTAGGTTCTACAATTTCGATCTGATGCTATTAGATTTCTCTAGCTCTGAATAACGATTCGCTTCGCCATGTTTCAATGCACTCGGGTGATTAAATCTCCAGAAGAGTTACTATTAATATTTGAAATTCACTTGGGTCCCACGATGTGTTTGTGTTTCTCAGGATTTGGAAAGTCACGCATATGTATTTACTTAACAGTCCTCTAACACCATACAACATTGCAGTTTGATTGCTTGAATAGTTTCGGAGATATTGGGAACCGGTGAAATGTATCCTACGGACGCCTTGCTTGATTGTTTTACATATATACTAGAGTATTTAATGCCAGAAGATGGACATTATAACCTTTATACCAACCTACATTTCAATCGCTTGTCTAGGACACGAGAAATATATACGTGATTTTAAAAATTTCGCTCAGCCACCATTTTAAGTTCTCATAGAAATTGAATAAATTTGACGCCAATATATTAACCATTCTATGAAGATATGCCATGCTAAGTATCACTGCGATCGGATAATTAAATCGCGAGAAAAATCCATATAAATACTTAAATTTCGCATCGCCTGCCATGGAATTTTTGATCCCTGCAGGTTATTGAATGTTTCACAAGTGAACCTATATTAATAGCCTCTATCAATGTACAAAATGTCGGTTTGAATGCAGTAATACATTTTCAGATGTTGAGAACCATCTACATATTTCAGATGGTCACCATGTTGAATTGTTCTCTATGTAGGCCATAGTGTAATGTACCTCTAGATAAAGATTATAGCGTAGGTACGTTATTTGAACGTTCTTAATTGGAACGCTATGAGGAATATGTAAACCATGGCACATCATACTGAATATTAACTAATCAACATTAAACCAAAGTGAGCTTCGAATGCAAAAGGTACTAACCACACACACTGATCAATTACACAGTTATGTAGTGACTTGTGTATTCAATCTCTGTCTTACAATAAAAGAAAGTAGTTTTGAGGAAAAAATAAAGCCTATTTTCGAATATTTTACTAATCCTTTCTATCTCAAACCATTGCCGTCAATTGAGTTGTTTTACCATATAAGCAATTAAATAGCATTTGGCAGATGACCTACATTGTGAAAAAGTAAAGAGAAAACATTTAAAACGGAAAACTCAACATCGAAACATTGTGTGCACGTCAGACAATATACGTAAGAAATATATTTAACCTAACAAATTGGTTTAATTATCGCAAAATAGAAGAATGTGGCAGATGACTAAAACGTTATACACCTTAAAATAATCACCACCACCACAATTAAATAACGTATTACACTGTCCTGAATCAAAGCTTTCGTCGTTGCACAAGACAATAAAGATCAACTGACCTCCAGCACTGGAAAACTTTCCCAATGGTACACGATGAGGCCTCATCTACAATACTTGAATACGACATGAAAAAAATATTATCAGAACATATACTACAGAGAACTGATTTAACAACAATCATTCATTAGACCTGTTCAAGGGAGCTTCAGTAAGAGATGTTTCCTTTCAGAAATTAGCATGCTTGTAATCTATAATACCATGCCTAGATTGGAAAATAGAGGAAGATGACCTCAAACCAACGACCACCACCTTCACTACAAAATATTACTTAATGGAATATATAACTTTCAGTTATGGTAAAATATGGCCCTTTCCCTGCATAATGCGTCTGTTTGTATCGAGTAAGAAGAGTTCATTTTAAGTTGCCATATGCTTGACATCTATAACTTATGAATTAAGTTGTTCTTGTTGTTTGTGTTAATTTTCAGGGCTTGGGACACCTTGGTCATCAGCCACGTGTACTTGCATATGTGTTCAATTTTTCACATAACCTATATTGAATTGGTGATTGTAGTAGTGTACATAAAGTACATACACTAATTCGCCGCAACATTATGGCAGCTGCCCACTGCGAGATTGAATGCCGCCTTGTGACGTGGCGGGCACGTGACGCGGTAAGGGAAGTTGGTAAACGAAGCAGAGAAAGTGAGGAATCAAATCAGTCTAATGACGATACGTGCTGAATATAAGGACCCCCACTGGCAGGCGTGACTTTGAAAAAGGGGAGACTGTTTAGGTCCGGCGACTGGGTACGAGTATTTCGGAATCGGTAAGACTGGTCAGCTGTTCGCGTGATACTGCCTTGAGCTTCTATGGAGAGTGATTGAATGATGTGAAACAATTAGTAGTCCACAAGGTGTTGTACGTCCACGCATTGTCAATGAACGTGGCGATTGGAGGCTTTACCTCGCTGTGAAGAAGGATAAGCAGTGATCTTTGGTCAATTGGACGGCAGAGTACATACAATGCTGGTGCAGGTACAAGTGTTTCGGAGCATACCGTTCTGCGCACATTGTTCAGCATGGGGCTACGCACCCAACGACCCCTGCGTGTTCTCATGCTCACCCAACGACGTCGTCAATTACGATTGCAGTGGGCTCGTAGCCATCGAGATTAGTCCGTGGATTAATGGAAACGTGTCACTTCGTCGGAAGAATCACGTTTCCTGTTCCATCTGATCGATGGTCATGTCCAGATACACCATCTTCAAATTGAACGGCTGGTCGGAACATGCTCCGCGCCACGGATGAATAAAGGTGGGGACAGTATTATGCAATGCACTTCCATAGGACCTGTGGTAATGATTGAAGGCATCAGAGACCTGTGGACTGCGTAAAAACATTGTGGACCATCTGGCAAGTGGTCAATATTTTTGGCTCAATAGTGCATTTAAACATCTTCATTTGAGACTGTATTGTCTTTCAGCGACCAGTCTAGTCTACAAGTTTGTTTGCCCCAATAAACCCCATTACATTTAACTTTGCGGTCTAATCTGCTTATATATCTCTCCTTTAAAAATCAAACGTTCAACACTGAATCTAACCAATGTCTCCTAGGTTCACTTCCACTATGGAACTCATTAACCTCTTAAGTAATCATTCTTCACCATTCTCATCACTTGACCCTACCATCTGAGTCGGCTCATATGAACAGCTTCATCAAGCGTATTCATTTCTAACTTAGTTTTATCTCATCATTTCGAGTACCTTCCTGCCATAGTTCCCATCTATTTTTCTCGGCAATTATTGGATCAGTTACCTCTAACTTATGCTTCAAATGTCGTGACTCATTCCAGCTCTCACTTCCATACAGGAAGGACGGTCTAAATACTGAGAATGTTTTGTCACTATACTAACTTTTCTTGTGCAGAATAATGTAGATCGCACTTGAGAACTCACTGTATTAGCGTTTCTAAACATCTATTCTATTTCTCTCCCCTTACTACCATCCTGAGACAATACACAGCGCAAATACCTAAAAAGATCCACCTGCAATAACTTAGTTCCTACTATCTAGCAATCTATTATCTTGTGATTTCTCTGTACCGACATAACCTTCGTTTTCTAAAACTTGAATATTATGCCGTATTCCCATTTATCATTAACATGGGGCATACTAAACATTTTATCCTGACATCCTCGTTGTGACTTGAAGTCAGACTGGTTTTCACCAATATCTCGGCTAATGATCAAACTTTCCTTTCTACAACGCCCAAGTACACTTTGCCCGGGACACTTATCACAGAAATGTTTCTATATTTGTTGCAATATTTACTGATACCTTGCTTATACATTTGGGCAATTACTGCTTTTGCCAAGATAGAGTGTTATTCCATATCAATTCGTATATCACTTGCAATTATTTAATCCCAGCTCTCCCACTTAGGTACTTGAGAATTTATGGCTGAATTGTATGAACCCCAGCAAATTTTTTGACACTATTATTTGTTTACTACCGTCTCTACCTCCTCAACCACGATCCGATCATCATCTTCATTCTCCTCCTGCATAATCCCAAACTCCACCATATTGCAAGATAAGTCTCCATTTAAATATAGCTAGTTTTCGAAGTATTCCTGCCAACTTCTCACTGCTTCATTGAAACCTACAATCAGTGTCTCTGAATCATCCCAAAAATACTCATTCCTATTTTTTCTACAATTCTGAGATCCTTTATTACTCTTCAAAACTGTCGCTTGACACAATGTTTCTAATTTAGCTCCAAATTTCACCAACAGTTTTCTTTTCGATCCCACTATTATGTATCTACTTTTGTTCCTTTCCTCTACATATATCTTCCGTATTTCTTGTTTGGACCCATTTTTGGCAAGCTTTCTTCTTTCTTTCACAAGTCAACTTCACTATGTCAATCCACCAGGATGTGCGTATTTGCGTATATTTACACGCTGTTGTCCCAATATATGGCATTGCTACTTCTAAACTGCATCCCTGTATCCTGTCCACTCTGTTTCAATGTCTTGCAATTCTCTACCATCTACTCTGTGGAATTCCTCATCAATCATTTCAATGCATTTCTGCCTAAATTCCCTTTCCTAATCCGTCTGCAAACTGCACTTTCAATCAAACTAGGCTGAATTCACAGCAGATCCGTTTGTGTTCTGTTTCATAAAAAAGCCCCTAAATACCCCGCAATTCCTTATCAATTTCCTAAATTCAAAGTCAGTAATGATATGGTCTATTATTGACCTTCTTCCTCTACCTTCTCATATGTTTCTGTGAATCTCTTAATGCTTCGAGAGAAAGTAATCCCATATTAGCACAGAAGATCAGTAAACAACTCCCGTTTGTTTTTGTTTCGCTATTCTCAACCGACTTACCCATTACCTTTCTATACCCCTCCGTCCTACTTCCTCTCCTACCATTGAAATCATTATCAGTACTACATTATCTTTATTGTAAACTCTCAATGTATACTTAGTCCTGAATCTCCCCTTCATATAAAGATCACACTAAGAAAATCCTGACCTGATTTCCTGACATTTCCAATTCTATCCAAATTAATCGGTCATTTACGTACCTCATAGGAACTATGTTACATTGTAAGGTTCTCTTGGCTTACAGACTAAGTCCCCTCTTTGCACTAAATGGTTTTAAACTTGACAGGTACACCTTGGAATCTCCTACTTCCTCCTCTCCATCTCTCTTTTTCTGAACTTCACTAAACACTAGAAAATTCAATCCCATCCTACATCTGGACTAGGCTAGCTCCAGTTGTTCTCCCGCAATATTAACATCACCCCATAGAATAGCAGTTAAATTGCCTATTCCCAGATCTGTCAGATGGGAGTGGGTTTCCGTCACTCCCATAGGCTTGAGGCACACAGAAGATATTGAAAGCAGATTAAGAAAGTAAAAGTAAAGCAGGTTGCTAGCCTTGCTTACACAGGGCCCCTTGAGCTTTACCTCAGCGAACAAACAAATTATTTGGGTAGTGCAAGGCACCTGAACACAAGGAGGGCCACGACACAACATATGTCCAAAATTACAACTTGCATTCCCTAGTGACTGGTATCACCATTGTCAGGACCACTTACTAGGCCACTCAACCGTTGCCTATGGATCACGACCTAGGACGTGACTACACTAGGTAGTATGTTTAACTGTAATTAGTAAGATCGGAGGTGGTATAGATGCACCGGAAATTCAAAGAAGGTGCTATCCCAGCATCTGTTTGGAGGGAGTTTGGGAAATATGAGGAGACCCGACACAAAGAATAGGTGCTGTAAACACCGGGATTTGAACCCTGGAAATCCGGACTTCTTGCAGCTTCCCATCGTAGTTGTAGGGAGTGAATTACTTCCCACGGCTACGTCGCAGGATATAGAAGTTAGTGCCAGTTGGTAACGATCATTGTGGTGGTTCAACATGCGAAGCTTCATTTCAGTTGCTTGTATAGAATGCGAGAAATAAAAATATGTATTTGAAATTTCACACTGCTACCATCTTGAATTTTTAATGTAATTGGTCAACGTTGGGTGACGATATATTAAATATTAAACAAAAATTCGGTGTGGCGAACTTCACTGCACTCGTATGATTAGTCCAACAAAGTCATTTTTAATATTTGAAGTTGCGAGGCCACCAATTTGTTTTTCTATATATATCAGGTATTTCCACAGTCACATAACTTAGATGCATTTACTTAATAGTCCTCTATAACCATATAGAAGATCATACAGTATTTCGGAGATATTACAGGAGATGTCTCATCATAAAGAACGTTTTTATAGAACATTTTGTTTGGATAGTTTTCCGGCAAGAAATTAAACTATACTTTAAATTAGGGACCATCAAGGTCTATTGTATCGAGCCATCTTTCAGCGAGGTTTCTTGTCCCGTGATGGTACCAGTCTCTGGATTTTAATGCGAAGAATTCGGAGAGACCCACTTGCACAGCTTCAATGCTTCAATGTTTTTGAAATTTCTTCCACACAAGAAATGGGCCATGGATCGAAAAATCTGGTAATCTGAAGGGCATTATGCTGGATGTGATAGCAGTTCGACTTGCTCCGATTCCTGAATTTTTGCTACGGTTGGTCGTGCATTATGAGGTCTTGCACTGTCCTGCTCCAAGATAACTCAATTTCGGTTAATTAATGCTGGGTATCTCCGTCTCAAAATTTCATGAACTCATTCCAGTTGTTGAGAATAAATTTCAGCATTGACTGTACGCCCGTTTGGAACAAACTACCAGTGAATCACTCCTTCAATATTGCACCAGACACACATCACTTTAGGGCCAAACTGATCCATTTTAACGATTACTTTGGCAGCTTGACGGGGACTGAGCCACGGTTTCGAGGAGTCAGAGTTGCGGTATTAGACCAATTTTTTCAACACACGTCGCAATTCTCCTGATTAATCTATCATCCATGGTGTTACCGATAAGCTGACGGCAGATATCCACCGTACGTTGAGCCTGTTCTTGGGTCAATTCACGAAGTACAGATCTGCAGTTTATGTTTGATTTTACAAGTATCATAATCTGGCGATGTATGGTATCTTTGGATGCACCAAGTTATTCTGACAGCCTACGAGTAATTGCGGTATTTCTTCCAAACCTCTGCGTGTATTCTCAATATCCCGTAGTTTAGGTCTTCCAGAACGCGGTAAATCTGTGGTGATTTCTTCACCAGTGTTGAAACGTTGGAACCATCATTGTGCCACACGCTCACTAAAAACACCTTCTCTTTCCACTTCACATATTTATCGAGTCGCGGCAGCAGCATTTTAATCTTATTTCCAGTAGTGCTTTAGAGTGACCCTAACCTCCAACATTGTAACTTCCATTTGTGCTTGTGCATCAACAACTTACGACTGGTATATTCTCGCAATATACGCAATTCTAGACATGGCTTCCTGCAATTAATTAGCATTGTCGAACCTAACACAACCAATCCCACCTTATAAAACACCAAACATAAAAATCGACATTACTTATGAAGAGGGTTAGGATTTTTAGGTGCACACCTTTCCTTTTAGGGTAAATTAAACCTGTTCGGAAAGATATCACAGTGTGAAATCTTGTTTCAAGTTAAGAAAAGAGGCATCTTTCACGTACCTTCTTCCATTTTTCGGACCTTTATCCCTTTTACCCCAACCGTGCCCATAATCCCCTCCCCCCCCCCCCCACCCTTCTTTCTTTTAATTTTAATTCCAATTTATTCTATAAGATTTCTAATCAATATAAAATATTTAACTTTCAATTAACGTCTCCTCAGATTGTTGTTTACGTGCGAATAGTAAGCCTGCCTCGTTCAGTAAACACCGCGCGGTAGTTGAAAGCACACCTCCAACGAAGGGAAATAATTGTATGTTCGACAAAACCTCTTTCTCTCGCCTTACTGCTATAATGTAGCCCGCAATAATGCATTTGACAATGAGTGATTCTATCCAAACAAAATCAGCAGCCTGCTGTTCGGGAATGTAAGTTTGTTACTGTGAGAGACGTAATCTGTTCGCATGGAGGCGGAGGCTGGTGACGCAGAGATGTCAGCACCGCACCCCCATAGTTCCGAGTATTGAGACTGGGTTCTGCTCGAAGCTACTATAAATCGCTGAGAGTGCAGTTCCAGCATGAATGATAACATAATGGTAATTGTCACGGTGTTATAAGAGCAGCAATTGAGTGAGTGAGCGCAAGAGTGAGTTGTGTGATAGTCGCATTGAGTTAGCAAGTGAACTGGTGTTAGCAGTTTGTTACATTACTGAACCAGTGTACTACTTATATTTTCCATGCCAAAGGTGTCCAGTGTCCGATTTATTGCTCTGGCTGACGAATTCAAACAAGATTTCATAGACACTGATGGAAATGTTATGCGATGTACTATTTGTGATTCAGGAATTTTGTTAGATGAAAGACTCCAGCGAGATTGCATCAAACAACACATTTCCAGCTATAAGCATCAAATGAATAAGACTCTTCAAGCAAACAAATTGCGGCAACCTCTATTACGAAATGCGTTTCAACAGAGTTCTTCAAAAAGCCAAAATTTGAGGGAAATAAACATTGATTTGTGTGCAGCTCTTACACAAGCAGGAATTCCACTCAATAAGGTAAACCATCCATCCTTCAAGGGATTTCTTGAAAAATACACAAAGATGTCAATGCCCGATGAGAGTACTTTAAGAAAAATCTACATGGAGCTTATTTACCTAGAAACCATACAAAGAATCAAGGAGAAAGTGTCTGATTGCGATGTGGAAATCATGGTGTTAAAGATGTATGAGCTGCAGAAAGCCAATGCCAGTACAGTAATGCAATCTATTATAGACTTCTGCCAAAACTCTGGCCTAATGGTATCGAGTTTGAAAAACTTATTCTTGTGGTTACGGACCAGGCTCCATACATGGTTTTCAGCTGTTAACCAATTGATAACTTTATTTCCTAAGATGAAGCATTTGACATGCTTGGTTCATGCCCTTCACAGGGTTTCTGAATCCATAAGGAACGAATACGGCATAGCAAATCAATTCATCTAATCAATTCATCATTTGACAAGCTTGGTTCATGCCCTTCACATGGTTTGTGAATCCATAAGGAACGAATACGACATAGCAAATCAATTCATCTCTGCCCTGAAGAAGATTCTACTGAATGCCCCGAATCGTGTTGTTGCCTATAGGGAAACCACTGGCCTGCCCCTTCCAAATTTCCCGGTCATTACTCGCTGGGGATCGTGGATTGAGTGTGCTGCTATGTTGTGTGAGAATTTTGACAAAATTAGAGAGTTTGTGCTTTCTTTGGGTCCAGCTGACGCAGGTGCAATTTCCAAGACGCAGGAAATTCTGTTACCGGAGAAAATACATAATTTGCAGACATAACTATATTATGTCCATAGTTACAAGAACCTGACTGCAGTGATTAGAAGGACAAGGTCTGGAAAAGGAAAAACAATGGGATATTTTTACTTCCGTGAGGGAGCAGTTAGATGGCTCATCCAAAGACAAACTTGAGTCTGGTCTTCAGAAGAATCCAGACATTGTGGAATTCGCCACATCTGTAGAGTTGCCATTCCGAGTGAATTCAAAGTTTGCCCCGCTGGTTTATGTGGATGTCAAAAGAAGCTTTAGCATCTACAAAGACATTCTATCTCCTAATAGAAACAGACGTAGGTACTTTTAAAAATATAGAGATGCTTAATGTCTTGAAGTACAACATCTTCATGTTTTTCTCTTCTTTTGATGAGTGATTTGATGTACTTGGTTGTAATTCAATAAACTTGAATAGATGAAAGAGAAAATTAGCTGAATAAACCAGCACCTTTTTGCCCTTTGTTTTACCTTATTTGAGCGCCTTTTCCCTTCCTATTTTCACCAGAAATATGCAGCTAAAAATCCTAACCCTGCTTATGACACATCCTATTAAGAACCAGTGATATAGTTCACGTGTCCGCCTAGTTGGATTATTTTAAAACTTAGACAGGATAATGACGTAATCTCTACTTAGTATAAAACAAAGTCCCCGATTCTTGGATATCTCGTGTAATCTCGAGAATCACTGGATGGATTTTTATGCGATTTTCACCATTCTGTAAAGGATATCTCGAAGAAGGTTTCTGTAGAAAATAATTTATTTATGATCAAAGAAAGCCAAGCAGTAACGATTTCAGTGAAAACGTCGAAAAATAAACCTGGCGTCCGTGCGCTTTTTAAGCTTACGCTGGGCAAACCGTTAAACATATCAATATACTATGAGGGAAAGAATTGTTCAGCATGAATAGTTCTACAAAAAAAAGCCCGCGAGAACATATCTCATTCTTCAATACATTGCCCACTATAAGTGTTTTTACGTTTTAATTCTTCCAAAAATCACCATTCAATTACTGGGGTGACAGTTTACGAGCTAGCAAGTAACGCATTCATAACCGTTCCCGGGTGAAGCCGGGGCTCGTTGCTAGTATCAGTTAATGCTACAGTAACGGCGCATTATGCAAAGCTTAACTTCGATCAATGAACTAGAACAGAAAATAAGTAAACAACATTTCAAAATTTCACGAAGTTGTCATTTTGAATTTTCAAACATTTTAATTCTACTAGACGTCCATTATAGCGCTCAATAAAGATTCTCTATACCAAGCTTCAGATTATTCTCGAATGATTAAGACGCCCGAAAAACATTTTAATTATTTGAACTTTGCGTGGCATACATATTTTTGACGACCACATTATTTTGTGAAATTACTTCATAACCTTCTTTAACCATACAACATTTCGGTTGATTCCGGCAATAATTTCGTGGATATGGATATTGAGTGAATTATTTCGCGTGGCACCATTTTGGTTGGTGAGGCGTATGGAAATTTGAAAGGCACGGCCTGGGTTGGACGGAGTAGTAATATGCTGCACTAGTATCTCTCAGGACAATTGGAATTAAATAGGGGGACACACGCGCAAACACACACAAGCCTGTACCTTATATGATTGCGATAGCCAAAATCTATGACAAAAATAAATGTATGTTGGTGCGGGGGCATTAATGCACATATTTGAAAGCCCCATAAGTCAATTACCGTATATGAATTATAACTATAGAAATTAAAACAATTTAATAGCTGTCTCAAGTACCTGTGAATCGTATTTTGCAGAGTTTTGGCGCTCTCCATTGTTCAAGATGTGTATAATTTATAGATACATCCACATATTCCCTTTGAAGGTATATTACTTTTGTAACGAGTGCAATTTCTCAGAGTCTGTGTAGATTTGATCAGCTGTGTAATTTAGTGTGTGAATGCGCATTCTTGGAAAACGCCAAATATTCTGAACCATTGCATTTCTGATATGTCAAAATAAAGTTAGATTTTCAATCGTGTTATGTCGTGTTTGTTGACGTATATTGTTAGACTCCGTAGTAATCTACATCCAAAATGGATGAAAATACATTTGTTTCCTCTCTTTGCCCTTCCTCACCATGGTCTAGAGAGTATTCCCATAAGCTAATGCTCTCAGTAAAGACTGAATGCACCGTCATTAAGCTAAAAATTTTGCATCCCAAATAAATGGTTTGTAACAAGCCAGTAGAAGTTAATGCGACTCGATAGACAATGTTATACGTGGGCTCATCCTTTGTGAGTGTTACCAATTGGAGTTTCATATTCAATGAGCTTTATACAGGGTGTAACTAACATGTACGGCACAAAATAAGGACACATTCCTCACACGTAGACGAAGAAATTATGTTATATGAACATGCGTCCGAAAACGCTTTGTTTAGGCTACATGTTATACCTCATTGTCTTCAACTCATTAATCATGGTAAACACACAAGAACAGAACGTAGCAGCATACCACACGCGAATCATTCTCACAGGAGATGTTCAACACACCCTCCATGCGCATTGATACATGCATCAACCCGCCACGGCGCGCCGTCGTAGTGAATATCGGATGCGCTGATGTATCCCTGAAGTGCTGTGTGTGGTTTCAGAACCTTCCATAACACGGGCGCGGAGACTCTGAACACCTTGCACTGCGGTCGATACACAAGAGGTTTCAAATGCCCCCAAAATAAAAGTTCATGGGGTTTAGGTCCGGAGAGCGTGGAGGGCAGAAAAGAGTTCCACCTCTACTTATCCGTCACCAAATCTGTTATTTAGAAGCCAACGGACATTAACACTAAAATGAGGAGGTGCTCCATCGTGCATGATGAAGGCTACATGTTTTGTCGCACAGCTAAAGGCACATCTGCTAAGTCGCATGGCAACAGGGCCAAGTAAAACGAAACACTAGCAGTACACCTACGATAATGACAACGTAACCAGACGTAACCAAGGGTGCATGATCCCTATGATTCTAAAGTTCTGTTCTTGTGTGTTTTCCATGCTTAATGAGTTGGAGACTAAGAGGTGTAATATGGAAACAAAGCGTTTCCGGACCCATGTTCATATAACATAATTTCTTCGTACACGTGTGAGGAATGTGTCCTGCATATTGTGCCGTACGTTTTGTTACACCCTGTACAGAGAGAAATGTACTGCCTGATTAATCATCTGTTCAAAGTGAAACCCCACTATGAAGTTTCTAGCTATCATAGACCCCTTATATTCACGGTCCGCCCCTCCTCATAATCCTCACTTGCAGTAGTATTTAAAATCGAGGATAGCCTGGGAAATAAATCGGAATTATGAATTATGAAACAATGAAATAAAAAACGAATGCGGGAGAGAATAAAATGTTCAAACACTCACACAAATACGGAATGGTGGAAAGGGATACATTTTTGAGATTCTGTAACATATCTGGCTCTAATCACTTCTGTCATTAATACATATAATTGATGTTTAACTGGATTGGACGCCAGTCTCAAGCTTTGGGCTTGGCGACAAAATAAAGAGTACGACATAAAATGGAACTCTTATAAATAATCCCACGTCGTAGGGTGATCAGAACACCAACCAAGTAACATTTGTGAAAGGTTCAGGCTGTTTTGAGGAGATGTGTCCTTAAAAAATTACAAGATAAAAAACTGAATTTATTAATAACACAAACTGCAATATAAAGACAATGACGCTAACGTTAAAAAGAGATATATTATATTATGTTATATTATATTATATTATATTATATTATATTATATTATATTATATTATATTATATTATATTATATTATATTATATTATATTATATTATATTAAAAGCTGTACCCGGCATGCATTGCAATGCCAATAAAAAAGTGTTGGCATTGTAATTTTGTTTCTTGAAGTGCTTTTGGATACACAATATTTTCTTCAATTTCCGTTAACTGCCTCTAAGCTATCGTAAAATGGATTTACTAATTTATAAGCAATTGTGGGAGCGTGCACAACAATTCACCAATGTTTCACTGCAATCGGATGAATGGTATATGAACGCAGATGGACTTTGTTCAAACGCTTCGCGCACCGTCACACATTTGTTGAATCAACTCGTGCGCTACCTATTATGCAATGGATTTACTCAGTCAGAAACCTTCTCTGCAGTGTGCACAACAATTCACCCTAGTTTCATTACAATCGGATGAATGGTATACGAATGCAGATGGAACTTAGTAGAAACGATTCGCCCCGTCACTCATTTGTTGAAACTACTCGTGCGCTACCTATTGAAAAGTGGATTTACTAAGCCAGAATCCTTCCTTAGGGTGTACTCAATATCTCACCCAAGTGTCGTCGCTATCGGACGAATGGTATATGAACGTACACGGGACTTTGTTGTAACGCTTCGCGCGTCGTCGCTCATTTGTTGAATCTACTCGTACGCTACCTATTTTAAAGTGGATTTACTCAGCCAGAAACCTTGAACGGAGTATACACAACATCTCACCCAAGTTTCATCGCAATTGGATGAATGGTATATGAAAGCATAACGGACTTTTTTAAAGCGATTCCAGCATCGTCGCTCATTTGTTGATTCTACTCGTGCGCTACCTAAGTAAAATTGATTTACTGAGCAAGAAAGCTTCCCTGGAGTGTACTCAACATCTCAACCTAGTTTCATCGCAATCGGATGAATGGTGTATGAACGCATACGGGACCATTTTGAAGCGATTAGCGCATCGTCGCGCATTTGTTGAATCTACTCGTGCGCTACCAGTTGTAAAATGGTTTTACTAAGTCAGGAACCTTTCCTGGAGTGTACTCAACATCTCACCCAAGTTTCTTCGCAATCGGATGAATGGTATATTATCGCATAAC
Source organism: Meconema thalassinum (assembly GCA_946902985.2). Classification (NCBI taxonomy): domain Eukaryota; kingdom Metazoa; phylum Arthropoda; class Insecta; order Orthoptera; family Tettigoniidae; genus Meconema; species Meconema thalassinum. The sequence continues at coordinate 720,074,305 of OX336389.2, forward strand.
GGACTTTTTTGAAGCCCTTCGGGCGTCGTCGCACATTTGTTGAATCTACTCGTGCGCTACCTACTGTAAATTGGATATACTAAGCCGGAAACCTTCCTTAGAGTGTACTCAATATCTGACCCAAGTTTCATCGCTTTTGGGCGAACGGTATATGAACGCATACGGGACTTCTTTGAAACGCTTAGCTTATCGTCGCCCATTTGTTGAATCTACTCGTGCGCTACCTATTGTAAAACAGATTTACTGAGCCAGAAACCTTCCCTGGAGTGTACTCAACATCTCACCAAACTTTCATCGCTATCGGACTAATGGTAACGTATATGAACGCTTACCGGTCTTTTTTGAAACGCTTCGCGCGTCGTCGCTCATTCGTTGAATCTACTCGTGTGCTGCCTATTGTAAAATGACTTACTACGCCAGAAACCTTCCCCGAAGTGTACACAACATCTCACCCAAGTTGCATTCCTCTCGGACGAATGGTATATGAACGCGTACGGGACTTTGTTGAAACGCTTCGCGCGTCGTTGTTCATTTGTTGATTCTACTCGTGTGCTACCTATTGTAAAATGGATTTACTAAGCCAGAAACTTTCTTGGAGTGTACACAACATCTCACCCAAGTTTCATCGCAATCGGATGAATGGTATATGAACGCCTAACGGACTTTGTTAATGCGATTTGCGCATCGTCACTCATTTGTTGAATCTACTCGTGCGCAACCTAAGTAAAGATGATTTACTATGCCCGAATGCTTCCCTGGAGTGTACTCAAATCTCAACCAAGTTTCATCGCAATCGAATGAATGGTGTACGAACGCATACGGGACCATTTTGAAGTGATTCGCGCATCGTCGCTCATTTGTTGAATCTACTCGTGCGCTACCTATTGTAAAATAGTTTTACTAAGACAGAAACCTTTCCTGGAGTGTACTTAACATCTCATCCAAGTTTCATCGCAATAGGATGAATGTTATATGAACGCATAACGGACTTTGTTGAAACTATTCGCTCGTCGACGCTCATTTGTTGAATCTACTCGTGCGCTACCTATTGTAAAATGGATTTACTAAGCCAGTAACCTTACCCAGAGTGTACTCAACATCTCACCCATGTTTCATCGCTATCGGACTATTGGTAACGTATATGAACGCCTACGGGATTTTTTGAAACGCTTCGGGCGTTGTCGGTCTTTTGTTGAATCTACTCGTGTGCTGCCTATTGTAAAATGATTTACTAAGCCATAAACCTTCCATGGAGTGTACTCAATATCTCACTCAAGTTTCATCGCTTTTGGTCGAACGGTATATGAACGCGTACGTGACTTCGTTGAAACGCTTCGCGCGTCGTCGCACATTTGTTGAATCTACTCGTGCGCTACCTATTGTAAAATGGATTTACTAAGCCAGAACCCTTCCCTAGAGTTTACTCAACAACTTACCCAAGTTTCATCGCAATCGGATGAATGGTATATGAACGCATAACGGACTTTGTTAGAGCGATTTGGCGCATCGTCGCTTATTTGTTGAATCTACTCGTCCGCTACCGTATTAAAATTGATTTGCTAAGCCAGAAAGCTTCCCTGGAGTGTACTCAACATCTCAACCAAGTTTTATTGCAATCGGATGAATGGTGTATGAACGCATACGGGACTATTTTAAAGCGATTCGCGCATCGTCGCTGATTTGTTGAATCTATTCGTGTGCTAGCTACTGTAAAATGTTTTTACAGGGACAGAAACCTTTCCTGGAGTGCACTCAACATCTCACCCAAGTTTCATTGCAATCGGATGAATGGTATATGAACGCATAACGGACTTTGTGGAAACGCTTCGCTCGTCGTCGCTCAATTGTTGAATCTACTCGTACGCTACCTATTTTAAAGTGGATTTACTCAGCCAGAAACCTTGAACGGAGTATACACAACATCTCACCCAAGTTTCATCGCAATTGGATGAATGGTATATGAAAGCATAACGGACTTTTTTAAAGCGATTCCAGCATCGTCACTCATTTGTTGATTCTACTCGTGCGCTACCTAAGTAAAATTGATTTACTGAGCAAGAAAGCTTCCCTGGAGTGTACTCAACATCTCAACCTAGTTTCATCGCAATCGGATGAATGGTGTATGAACGCATACGGGACCATTTTGAAGCGATTAGCGCATCGTCGCGCATTTGTTGAATCTACTCGTGTGCTACCAGTTGTAAAATGGTTTTACTAAGTCAGGAACCTTTCCTGGAGTGTACTCAACATCTCACCCAAGTTTCTTCGCAATCGGATGAATGGTATATTATCGCATAACGGACTTTTTTGAAGCCCTTCGGGCGTCGTCGCACATTTGTTGAATCTACTCGTGCGCTACCTACTGTAAATTGGATATACTAAGCCGGAAACCTTCCTTAGAGTGTACTCAATATCTGACCCAAGTTTCATCGCTTTTGGGCGAACGGTATATGAACGCATACGGGACTTCTTTGAAACGCTTAGCTTATCGTCGCCCATTTGTTGAATCTACTCGTGCGCTACCTATTGTAAAACAGATTTACTGAGCCAGAAACCTTCCCTGGAGTGTACTCAACATCTCACCAAACTTTCATCGCTATCGGACTAATGGTAACGTATATGAACGCTTACCGGTCTTTTTTGAAACGCTTCGCGCGTCGTCGCTCATTCGTTGAATCTACTCGTGTGCTGCCTATTGTAAAATGACTTACTACGCCAGAAACCTTCCCCGAAGTGTACACAACATCTCACCCAAGTTGCATTCCTCTCGGACGAATGGTATATGAACGCGTACGGGACTTTGTTGAAACGCTTCGCGCGTCGTTGTTCATTTGTTGATTCTACTCGTGTGCTACCTATTGTAAAATGGATTTACTAAGCCAGAAACTTTCTTGGAGTGTACACAACATCTCACCCAAGTTTCATCGCAATCGGATGAATGGTATATGAACGCCTAACGGACTTTGTTAATGCGATTTGCGCATCGTCACTCATTTGTTGAATCTACTCGTGCGCAACCTAAGTAAAGATGATTTACTATGCCCGAATGCTTCCCTGGAGTGTACTCAAATCTCAACCAAGTTTCATCGCAATCGAATGAATGGTGTACGAACGCATACGGGACCATTTTGAAGTGATTCGCGCATCGTCGCTCATTTGTTGAATCTACTCGTGCGCTACCTATTGTAAAATAGTTTTACTAAGACAGAAACCTTTCCTGGAGTGTACTGAACATCTCATCCAAGTTTCATCGCAATAGGATGAATGTTATATGAACGCATAACGAACTTTGTTGAAACTATTCGCTCGTCGACGCTCATTTGTTGAATCTACTCGTGCGCTACCTATTGTAAAATGGATTTACTAAGCCAGTAACCTTACCCAGAGTGTACTCAACATCTCACCCATGTTTCATCGCTATCGGACTATTGGTAACGTATATGAACGCCTACGGGATTTTTTGAAACGCTTCGGGCGTTGTCGGTCTTTTGTTGAATCTACTCGTGTGCTGCCTATTGTAAAATGATTTACTAAGCCATAAACCTTCCATGGAGTGTACTCAATATCTCACTCAAGTTTCATCGCTTTTGGTCGAACGGTATATGAACGCGTACGTGACTTCGTTGAAACGCTTCGCGCGTCGTCGCACATTTGTTGAATCTACTCGTGCGCTACCTATTGTAAAATGGATTTACTAAGCCAGAACCCTTCCCTAGAGTTTACTCAACAACTTACCCAAGTTTCATCGCAATCGGATGAATGGTATATGAACGCATAACGGACTTTGTTAGAGCGATTTGGCGCATCGTCGCTTATTTGTTGAATCTACTCGTCCGCTACCGTATTAAAATTGATTTGCTAAGCCAGAAAGCTTCCCTGGAGTGTACTCAACATCTCAACCAAGTTTTATTGCAATCGGATGAATGGTGTATGAACGCATACGGGACTATTTTAAAGCGATTCGCGCATCGTCGCTGATTTGTTGAATCTATTCGTGTGCTAGCTACTGTAAAATGTTTTTACAGGGACAGAAACCTTTCCTGGAGTGCACTCAACATCTCACCCAAGTTTCATTGCAATCGGATGAATGGTATATGAACGCATAACGGACTTTGTGGAAACGCTTCGCTCGTCGTCGATCATTTGTTGAATCTACTCGTGCAATACATACTGTAAAGTGGATTTACTAAGCCAGTAACCTTCCTTAGAGTGTCCTCAATATCTGACCCAAGTTTCATCGCTTTTGGACGAACGGTATATGAACGCATACGGGACTTCGTTGAAACGCTTCGCTCGTCGACGCTCATTTGTTGAATCTACTCGTGTGCTGCCTATTGTAAAATGATTTACTAAGCCAGAAACCTTCCCCGGAGTGTACACAACATCTCACCCATGTTGCATTGCTATCGGACGAACGGTATATGAACGCATACGGGACTTCGTTGAAACGCTTCGCTCGTCGACGCTCATTTGTTGATTCTACTCGTGTGCTACCTATTGTAAAATGGATTTACTAAGCCAGAAACCTTCAATGGAGTATACACAACATCTCACCCATGTTTCATCGCAATCGGATGAATTGTATTTGAACGCATGACGGACTTTTTAGAGCGATTCGCGCATCGTCGCTCATTTGTTGAATCTACTCGTGCGCTACCTAAATACTATTGATTTACTAAGCCAGAGAACTTCCCTGGAGTATACTCAACATCTCAACTAAGTTTCATCTCAATCGGATGAATGGTGTATGAACGCATACGGGACCATTTTTAAGCGATTCGCGCATCGTCGCTCATTTGTTGAATCCACTCGTGCGCTACCTATTGTAAAATGGTTTTACTAAGAAGGAAACCTTTCCTGGAGTGTACTCAACATCTCACCCAAGTTTCATTGCAATCGGATGAATGGTATATGAACGCATAGCGGACTTTGTTGAAACGCTTCGCGCGTCGTCGCTCATTTGTAGAATCTACTCGTGTGCTACCTATTGTAAAATGGATTTACTAAACCAGAAACCGTCCTTGATGTGTACGCACGCACTGGCTCAAAAAACACTGTCCAACTCGCTGGCCAGGTCGCTCTTATATAGCAGGCTGGTGACTCATTGAATGCTTCTAGACCCGTCCAGGATTCACGGCTTTTCGAGATTTCCATCACTGGCTGGGTCACGAATATTCTGGACCATCCCTTTGTGCGCGCAGCCCGTTGCGTAAGGCGCACGTAATACACTGAGGCAGAGCACAGCCCGGGGCAGCTGTGACTCATGCGGCGAGGCGACGAAACAAACTCATAGCCGTAACACCATTTTTAAGCTGTCTTTTTCCCCTGAGTTTGACGAGTGTGTGAGTTAGTCAGTCAGTTAGGACACTTTCTCTCCTTTTTTCCCCCCAGAATTTCACCCCACCCCATTGGCCCCTTAAATTGAATTTATAAAAAAACGGTCGACCACCGATTTACTTATATTTTAAGCTGATATTTTTCAGCTGCGTTTCAAACTTCTCGCCTATGTCTTTTAATAGATACACGCTACGTTAAAAATCCTTCAACCCCCACTTTTCACCCCTTTCACCTTATAATATACAACAGATCGAAAAACCCTTAGACATATGTCTGCTTATTCTTAATGATTAGTTTATATGCCGAGTATCACATCCACAAATGAAACTACTCGTGAGATAATGTTATTCATTTAAATGCAGGTTTAAACCCCTTAAGACCTCTTTAGAAACTGAATATCCGAAAATCCTCCCTTAGTGTACGACTTTGACATACAGCGATCATATCCCCAAAATGTCATGTTTCTAACATCAATAATTTTGGCTGGGCAATGATGAGTGAGTGAGTCAGGACACTTTCTTTCAATTTTTTTTTTCGGAATTTCATCCCTCCCCATGAACCCCTTAAATTTGATCTATAAAAAAACTGTCTAACACTTATTTACTTATTTTTAAGCAGTTTTCTCTCCCTGAGTTTGAATAGTGAGTGAGTCAGTCAATCAGGACACTTTATTTCCTGATTTTCCCCCCAAAATTTCATCCCTCCCAACGGGCCCCTTAAATTGGATTTATGAAAAAAAAAAAACTGTCGAATACCGATATTCTTATCTTTGAAGATGATTTTTTTCCGCTGAGTTTCAAACTCCTCGCCTATGTCGTTTAAGAGATACACGCTCCGTTAGGAATCCTTCAACCCCCACTTTTCACCCCTTTCACCTCATAATATACATCACATCGAAAACCCCTCATACACGTGTCTTCTTCTTTTTAATGATGAGTCTATATGCCGAGTATCACATCCCCCAATGAAACCAATCGGGAGTTATTGTTATTCAATGAAATGCAGGTTTAACCCCCTTAAGACCCCTTTAGATCCTGAATATCCGAAAATCCTCCCTTAGTGGACGGTTTTGACATACAATGATCATATCCCCGAAATGTCATGTTTCTAACTTCAATATTTCTGGCTGGGCGATGGTGAGTGTGTCAGGAATTTTTCTTTCAATTTTCTTTTTTCAGAATTTCACCCCTCCCCATGAACCCCTTAAATTGGGTTTATGAAAAAAATCTGTCGAACACCTATTTACTTATTTTTAAGCAGTCCTCCCCCCCCCCCCCCGCTGAGTTTGATGAGTGAGTCTGTCAGTCAATCAGTTAGGACACTTTCTTTCCTGTTCCCCCCCCCCCCCAGAATTTCACCCCTCTCCATTGGCCCCTTAAATTGGATTTATGAGAAAAACGGTCAAACATCTATTTACTTATTTTTTAAGCTGATTTTTTTCCGCTGAGTTTCAAACTCCATCGCCTATGTCGTTTAAGAAATACGCGCTACGTTAGGAATCCTTCAAACCCCACTCTTCACCCCCTTTCACCTCATAATATACACCACATCAAAAAACCCTCAAACACGTGTCTTCTTATTTTTAATGATGAGTTTAAATGCCGAGTATCACATCCTTCAATGACACCAAGCCGGAGATATTGTTATTCAATTAAATGCAGTTATACCCCCTTAATACCCCCTTTAGAACCTGCATATCCAAAAATCCTTCCTTAGTGGTCGTTTTTGACTTACAAAGAATATAACCCCAAACTTTCATGTTTCTAACTTTAATAGTTTTGGCTGGGCGATGATGAGTCAGTCAGTCAGTCAGTCAGTCAGGACACTTTGTTTTATATTATATTATATTATATTATATTATATTATATTATATTATATTATATTATATTATATTATATTATATTATATTATATTATATTATATTATATTATATTATATTATATATTGAAACAACATCTAACATCTTTGATATTACAATTTGTGAAATTTGTATTCTGACTCACCGTGGAATTTATGAGGACGACCGCTGTTTTGGACATCTTTTGTTTCTATTGTATCGGCTTCTAAGTGATGCTGTTTCCGTTGTTTTTACAGACAGCTGGGTTTAAATCATTAGTTACTTCAAAATTTCGTTCCTAGAACTAGTGGGCTGAACTCCATCACGTAGAACAATGTATTATCGAAGATTTAATAACTTTGAATGGAGTCCCATTCCAAATTAAGACAACAGTAAGACACAATGATGAGTTTGATATTAATAGCAATGACGATAGTCAATAGTTTTAGTTAATGACCATGACAGTATGTAGAAGACTGTTAATTCCACAATGGTAATTATATTCTTGTATACTAAGCAACAGCAAGACAAGTTGCAAGATAGATTCAAACTGCAAGATTAATATTCATATGGATAGGTAGCACGAAGGCATTGTAGTTTGATGTTGATAACCATCCCTTCTTTTCTTCTCAGAAATCACCGGGAAGCAGAGTATAAAAATACCCCGAACTCAGATCATGAATACTTCAGAAGAAAATCTGATTCGTGGATCTGATATGTTGGTTTTGTAGTTCATGACCCGAATTTTAGAGTCTACCCCTTTCTTCTAAGAACCATTATTGAATGGGGAACTGTATATCTTCTGAGTGAAGAAGCTTCTGCGTGATCAGTGGTTTGCAGATTAGGGGGACATCATAACACTCTTCCACGAGTGGCACTACACATTGACGAATCGCACACAGTGAATGTTATTGAACCTTCTCCTCAGCGTTAGCCAAGATGTGAGCAAGCCTTGAGAGAGTATGTTATGTGAGTTAGCTGTGAGCAATATACTATGTTTTCATTTGGGCATAGTAGAACAATGATATCTATTGACGCAGTTTTCAGTTCCCCGTACACATTGGCTCCTGTGCCCGAGCCCAATTGGGTACTACCATTTCGAATAGACGTCAGTGACATTCAATCGCACAGGGTGTAAGTAGATGTATGGCATAAAATCCAGGACTCATTTCTCACACGTGACGAAAACATTATGTTATATGGACATGGATCCGGAAACGCTTTGTTTCCATGTTACATCCTATTGTCTCCAACTCATTAATCATGGGAAACACACAAGCACAGAACGTACCAGAGGGCTGCGTGGCGCAGTCGGTAGAGGCGCTGAGCTTCTAACTGAAAGGGAGTGGGTTCGATTCCCACCCAGGTAGTGGATTTTAGAAACAAAACTACCACTTTCGGAAACGCAAATAGCCCTGGGGTTCACTCAGCCTACACCAGAAATGAGTACCAGGGTGATTCCTGGGAGCTAAGACGGCCGGGCTTGGAGCTGAAAACTCCATCCCATCTAGTGCCGATGTCACAAAAAAGTGGAAGCCTCTACCTTCCACTACTCCCAGGGCCTCCATGGCCTCTACGGAGTTAGCTTTGCTTTGCTTTACAGAACGTACCAGCATACCACATGCATTTATTTCTCACGGGAGATGTTCAATATGCCCTCCGTGTGCATTGATACATGCATCAACCCGTCGTCGTAGTAAATCTCGGATGCGCTGATATATACCTGGAATATTGTGTAAGGTTTCACAGCCTTCCATAATACGGGTACGAAGACTCTGGACATCTTGTACTGGAGTTCGAGACATAAGAGCTTTCAAATTCCCCCACAAATGAAAGTCTGGTGGGTTTTGGTCTGGAGAGCAGGGAGGCCATGCAATTGGGCCACCTCTACCTATCCATCGGTCACCGAATCTGTTATTTAGAAGCCTACCGACATAAACACTAAAATAAGAAGGTGCTCGATTGTGCATGAAGTAAATGTTATGTCGCACAACTAAAGGCACATCTGCTAACAGATCAGGTAGAACATTCTCTTCGAAATTATGGTAACTGTGTCCGCTGAGCCGGGGTGGAAGGACATGAGGCCTTACGAAATATTCATCGACAACGCTGGCCCAAACATTGACAGAAAATCTTTGATGATGACTTGCTTCAAGAGTTGCGTGAGGATTGACGTCAGCCCATACATGCCGATTGTGAAAATTTACAATCTGATCTTGTTGAAACGATGCCTCATTTGTGAACAGCACCGTTGCACTACAATTACGGTAGACACATTGTTGAATAAACCATTCACAAAAGAGTACCCATGCAGGAAAATCAGCTGCTGACAGTGCCTGCACACACTGTAAATGGTATGGATACAGCTGGTGTAACACTCATGTGGTCAACATTCATTGTTGCAGCTACTTGTCTTGTACTGACAATATGGTCGTCGTAAATTGAATGAAGATGCGGTGTCCTCGTCCTTCTAGGCCTTCTCCGGGTGTGAGTATCAGGCTAAAATGCGCAATGTTCCCTCAGACGACGATCAATGGCTTCTAACGGTTTCCTGTCGGGGCACATTCGTCCTGGAAATCTCTCCCGGTACAAGCGTTGAGCGCGAGTGACAATTCCGTCTACTAATACATGCATCAAATGGGCATCTGCCATCTATGCATTTGTGTACACTACCATTGCTGAAGCCAAGTCTGTGATGAACTCAACGTAGTAACTCATGTGCTTGCCAAAGTCGTACTGATCACTGGAACAGTTGATATTACCTGTAAACAAGCAATGCCGTGAGTCGCATGGCAACAGGGCCATGTAAACCAAAACATGGACGGTGCACCTACGATATTGGCAACGTAAGCAGACGTAACCAAGAATGCATGTTCCCCATGATTCTAACGTTCTGTTCTCGTATATTTCCCATGATTATTAAGTTGGAGAAAATGAATTGTAACATGGAAACAAAGCGTTTCCAGACCCATGTTCATGCATCGTAATTTCCTCGTCTATGTGTGAGGAATGTGTCCGCCATTTTGTGCCGTACATTTTTGTTACACCCTGTATACTGGTATAATGTAGTTGCCATGACTTGTATTATAATTATTATAAGGGACAGGGATCAGGTAGGTGTCCCATGACTTGAAGTAAAATACTATCCCGTCATTTAGTTGAAGGGTGTGTGGAGAATCACACCCAGGATAGCCTCTGTCAGCGCAGGGAATGGAACCTTCGATCTCGGGACTTAACTGCAGCTGCCATTGTAGACATGGTGTACTATATAACGAGCACAGCTACGCTGCTGGACAAAACATACTATTATTTAACGAAGGAACGTAAGCAATCTCTATGACTAAAGATTATCTCGTACATTAGATCTCGACCCACTAAGAATAACATCTTCTTTTTTGTCGAAGAAAAAGTATCCAGCTAAAGTGATCACTCTCCAAATACCATGTTTAGATGCGGACTGGTAAAGAGAACTCTAACACTGAAACGGGTAGTAGAAAAGATCGCATAATCTTCATCTCACATTACGTTGAATAAAGTCGAAAGAAGATAACAAGACGCTTATCTGATGAAAACATTAGCATATCTAGAAGACTACGCAGTATGCACAGGACGTCCAAGCTCAATGGAGGAATTGCGGAAAATTTAGAAATAAGTAAATAAATAAATAAATTCAAATAAGGAGATTAAAAGGACATTTACCCAGGGACGATAGAAAAAACTTCTTCGTGACCCAGGACGGGTTATTAACACAGGGGTAAGTTTACAGAATTAATTTAAAATACAAATTTAAAAGGAACATCATGGTGACCATCTCCGATGACATTTCCTTGGGGGGAATTTTTCTGGTGACAGACGATGCATTGTTGATATGTTGTCTTTTCAGTTATATATACAGTACTTAGAAAAGGATTTTGATAACGATAATTGGAGTAAGTTGTATGGTATTTTGAAAACGATTGGCATAAAGTACAGGGATAGGAGGGTGTTCTTCAATATATACAGAAAACATTTGGCAGTTATTCGAGCTGATGGGCATAATAGAGAAGCTGATATTCCGATAGGTGTAAGGTAAGCCTGCAACGTATCATCCATAATTAAGAATCTATATAATGAACAAGCAATGAAGGAAATTAGAGTCAAATTTAAAGTAGAAGTAAAGTTTCCAGGATAAATAATTTCAACTCTAAGATTTTCTGATGACATAGTCATCTCGGCTGATTCACCAGAGGATTTCCATGAACTTTTAAATGATATTGTCGCCATCTTGAGGAAAGAATTCATGATGAAAATCAATAAATGTAAAACAAAAGTAATGGGATGCATCCGAAGGAAATCTGAAACCAGAATTGACGTCGAATTGGCAGGTAAATAGCTAAAGGAAGTAGATGACTTCAGCTACATAGGAAGGAAAATAGCCAGTGATGGACGAAGCAAAGACGATATAACAAGTATGTTGACTCAGGCAAGGAAAGCATTCTTACAGAAAAGAAATTTGCTGACATCAAATATAGATCTTGGTGTTAAGAAGACATTTTTTAAAGCCTTGGTCTGGACTATTAGCGAAGCAGAAAAGAGAAGAAAGGAAGCGTTTGAAATTTGTTGTTACAGGAGAATTATTATGATCAGATGGGTTAGAGTAACGAATGAGGAGATATGACGAGTGGGAGAGAGGAGATGATTCTGGTGATTGCTAATGTAGAGAAGACATAGGTTGATAGGACACATACTAAGACACCCTGGAATAGCACTCTTAGATATGGAAGGAAGGGTAGAGGACAAGAACTGTAGGGGTAGACTAAGGTTTGAATAGGTTTAACAGATTGCCTCGGATGTAAGGTGTGGTAGCTATGTAATGATGAAAAGATTCGCTCAGGACAGGAAGGCATGGACGGCTGCGTCAAACCAGTCAGAAGATTGAAAACTTAAACACAACGCATACGTCTTTTAGACGTCAGTAATTAAGAGTTCATTCCGTAGATCAGTTTGAATAGATCCCACAAAGTCTTCCGTATGCCACTAGATATCAGATTTGTATATTATTTTTAGCATTTTATGCCATTCCTATATATTTGTCACGGCAAAGGCTCTAGGAAACTAAAGTCACCATATTATAAATGCCCTGATATAGTGTCAGGTTGCTATACTGCTTGTTACGTATAGGAGTTCTTTCCCAACAAGCTGCGTGCTGGTTGCGTCCAGTGACCACTAGGGTGCCCATGTGAAATTATGGAGGCACGCAATCATGAGAGGGATATGTGCAGTGAAATGATCTTATCCTCCCTCCCCCTAACTTAGCTGCTCCACGCATCGTCAACATATGGAATATAATGTTACACTGTGAGGACATGAAAAATCTAAGTCCGAAAAGTTCTAAATTTAATCATTAAATCTGCGACATTCTTTCCAATTCTCAAATATTTCATGGATTGCTTCTCTGAAGTATTCTCCGGTATTTTAGTAGTATATATAGATTAACAGATTAATAGATTAGCAAAAAATCAATGCGTTAAAAGCTTATGGTGGACAGGCCTGATATTTCACACCACTCACTGTAACAATACCGGTTGGCTGCTGGCAGTCGCTCTCATCCGGGAGGCGCGGAGGTTCGAATCCCCCCGCCGGCAACCTTGAAGATGGTCTTCTGTGGTTTCCCATTTTCTTCCAGGCAAATGCCGGGGTTGGTCCCTAACTATAGGCCACAGCCACTTCCTTCCAACTCCTCGCCCTTACAATCAAACATTCCTCCCCAGACAACACTCCACACGTGATGGTACTTGTAGCTCACCCACTGAGTGTCCGCATAGAAGCAGCTACAAACTGGCGAGCCGAGCATGTCCTCGGACACTCCCGGCACTAAAAGCCATACGCAAATAAGATATTTTAAAAATTATTAAAACTTTAACAATTACACCGGGGAAAACAATTTCTGGTCTTAAGTCATCCACCTAAACAAAGAATCAAGTAATTCATTGAGATAAGAACAGAGGCAAAGGAACACAAGCACTTCTTAGAGGGAAGAAGTAACTTTTGGTGTAGTTCGTAATTTTGTGTTAGTTCTTATCCAATTGTTGTTCACTGTGACATACATCCTAGGCAGATAGACAGCAAGACTCAGTTGACACTTTCAATTGGACATATCGCCGAATCCAAGATTCCGTGATTTTCTGCGAAGTGGTATATCTGGATATTCCTCGATGGATACTCCAAACATAGTCCACCATAATTATGTATATCCCACTGTGAACGATACTATTCTCCTGTTGGCATATTTTCTTGGTCTAATAGCTCTTTTTCTTCTACACTCACATCATGAAGGCAATGAGGAAATTGATTCAAATGGCTCCTAAGGTAATGAACCTCCTTTCTCATATCGAATCCCTGTAACGTATACGAAATTCAGTGAGCATATTCTCTACCACTACACTATAGTTTGTAGCCGGTTGTTTCAGAAACATTGCGAACACCCAGCAAATCTATAACCAATACTTTCATCAAGCCTAGTTTGATACGCATGGGTTGAAATTTGGACTTCCCTCTGTTCTCCAAAGAATCTGTGAGTATAAACGTCATTGCCATAGCACCCAGTGCTATATTTTGCCCTATTATCCCACAAGCTCTTGAAGCAGGGGAAATTGAGTGTACACGGCCTGCTGTAAGAACATCTATCTTTTCCAACACCACAAAAACTACCTTTACATGTTGGGAACTAAGCACATTCTCTAGGACTATGACCACTGTTGTCTGATTTTCTAAATCGTAGATAGGTTGGAATAGATCTGTATCTGTGCCCGTCATGTTGTATCTATTTAAAATTTAATTGGTATTCTTCCCGAAGGCAGGTCCGCCAGAGGCTACCCCCAGACGGAGTTTACGTGCGGTAGGGTGGCCAGGTGGTAGATTATTACTGAGTTTAAACACTACCTGAGGGAAGTTTATTGAAAGAGAAGGAGAAAAGTTTAGGAGTAGAATCAATTTTAGGCAGAGAGGAAGAGAATCCAATAAAAAATAATAAGAAAATAGTGATCTAACGACGGGTTATTCCGGGCAGAGCCAGTGAATTAACTAAAGTAAGAGGGGGCTCGTTCTCCGTCAGCGGAGAGAGCGGTGGGAGCTGCGGTTACCTGCAAGATATCGCTATGTGCTCTTTCCCTCCCGAGCAGGTATTTGGATACTATGGGTATATGTACGCGCTAGCAAGCAAGGATGTACAAAATGAAATGGATTGATGTTTTTTTTTCCTTCAAAAGGGTGTGATTCTTTAGAACATCCAGAAATGCTAGAAATATCTAAATTAGTGGGAATAATTTTATTTCCAGATACAGTTGGATCTCCGACAGAAAGGCCGAATGTCCCCAGAGTGGGTAGGGATAAAGCAACTCGAGTGCTTTTAGCGATAATTTTATTATTATTAGCAGAAATTTGAGAGAGTGCCAATTGTTGTATCTAAATCAGGCTAAACCCTTACCCAGCAGAATGCCGACTAAAAGTTTAGAACAGAGACCTCAAACCTAACTTGAACAAAACTAAAATTTTAAGCAATGAATCATAAGCCAGAGAGAAATCTCTACAAGTAGGAAGCTGGCAAAGCGAGCTATACTTGCTTTAATAATTCACTAGAATTACCTGGATAGTCAAGAGAAACTTTGTAAATGTTGTTAATCTAAGTTTTGTTTTAAACGCATCAGTGATGGAGTTTTTAATAACTTGGTCATTAGGTGATTTGCCCTTTTCTTTGAATTTGGAACAATTCAAAAAGGAAAAGTAGGGAAAAGAATGTCCTGCCTAACGGTTTTCTAGCAAGAGAGATACAAAACCAATAATAATGGGTTCATTTAACAAATAAGTAAGTGAAATATGGAAAGCACATAAGATCACAGATCTTATTTTTTGTTTAGTTAAGAACAAATTTTTCGTTTACAAATTCGAGGTCTCAGACCTGTAATATTTAGAAATTTACAATTGGCAAATAATGTTGAACAATTTAAATGGTTTTGAACCGTTACGAGCACTAAAAACCTTACAGGGGTTTTAAAAGTGTGCATACAATAGGAAGTTTAAAGCATATAATAATAATGGTAAATAAATTACGATTTGGATTAATATAACGTAGTATTTGTTTAGTTTTAAGACCAAATACTTAGAAAATGCCCCCTTTTTAAGCGAAAGGGCTATGAATTCCTAAACGCAGATTTGAAAATTGGCTACATTCAAATAGGGCAGGTCACCTTTGTGAAACCTGGATTAAACAATTAGATGAACATTTAACTATTAGAAAATTAGAGTTTTCTGATTGCAACAGGAAAAATACGTTTTAAAACGTGGATTCTAGCCACGGTTATTTTTGCAAAGTGAATAAGTTGTACATGGAGCAAATAGGGAGGGCGATTAATGTTAAGCGAGGCCTCATAGAAGAATAACTAGTTAAATATACTAAATTGTTAGTAAAATAAAGGGATCGGGAGAATAGGAATTGTAGGATAGAGTCCTGGCCAGTTTTATTGATACGAACGAATCGTGACGCGGTAGATTGTTGAGCGCACACTGTTTTTGCTCTAAAGTTTGTTGATAGATTGTAAATTTTTACTCTTGCGGTAGAATGAGTTCATTATGTTACACATTGACGGGTTTTAGCAGTAGGTAGTCTTGAGATTGCAGTTTATGAATTCTCTGAGTTTTACTTGAATAGGTGTATTGCGTTAGAGAGTTCTTGGATTGCAGTTAATAGTTCTGTTTCACTGAAAGTTGTGGTAATTTTGACATTATTGAGTATAGTTCATCACGGTTGACAGTTTATTTTGAACGGAAAGTTTCAGAACTGAGGTGACAGTTTAAAGGGGCAAGTAGACATCCCACGAAGGTAGATAAGTTAAGTTTTAGACAGCTGTTAATTTTACAAGGATCCCTCGTTGAGGGAAAGTATTCCCTTACTTATTTCAAGAAATGCTAGATTTCGTGACGAGCAGAAAGCCTGGTTGGCCAAGAAAAGCGGTTCCTGTGCTGATATTGCACAATTTTGTGAAATCCCAACACTGCCTATAACTTTCAGTAAAAGCATTCAAAATGGTGATTAAAACCCTCTAAAATGGTTAAAATCGTTTAAGATTTCTACTTAGTTTTCCATGGTTGTTTGAAGATAGAAGCCCCCTTCGACCGCTACACGAAGAATTCAAACATGGCGTCGATTTTAAATATTGCTCATTTTGAAGGAGGAGAGCCTCTGAGAGGAGACTACACTGATCACTCGAAAGTCCGGACGAGAAGTGGAAGGTAGCAGAGAAGCACACGAGGGAGCCAGGGAGGCGAGGGGGAAGGGGAAAGAAACATGCGCAGCTAAACACTATAGGAAACATTAAGACACAACATTTTCAACACAATGGAAATTCTATACATTAATTAATATCTTCATAGAGGTAATAGATGATTACAGGCACGACATCTGCTTGACCGGTGTGTAAGTACTCTTGAGATTGATGAATCCAAAACTTCGGGAGGTTGCCACGAGGAGCGCCGGTATATTTCATAGAATATAACTGAAACAAACTGATACAGATATGGATATACATTCAAAGAAAAGGGGAATACAAATGAGGGGTCCCTGTCGGTGTCTGCGAGAGAAAATTAAAGAAACGAATGAAAAAGAAAAGCAAAGTGCAGCAAGAGCAAACTCTAACTAAACGTGCATTCCAAGAATACACCACCAGGGCCTTTCCGCTCCTCCTTATGTTGGCCCACAGCGCGCAGTACCTTTAACCGGCATCCCATCCAAGTTCCGACCACGCCCGATGCTGCTTAACTGCGGAGTTCTCATGGGATCCCGTGTTTTAAAACGGCTAGGCCGTTGGGTTTGTATCTATAGGTTGCATTTTGAGCAGTCAATGAATAATTACCAGTCACTTGATGATTATTGTAATACTCCCAGTTTCAGGATCAAACCTGGTAGCTTACGTTGCTGCAGAAAACAAAATAATTTTCTTTCCCAAATAAGGGCAGAAACTCATATCATCTGTTCCGATTCACTGTGATTTTATATCCAGGTAACATACATGTATTTCCTTCAGCCAGGACGCAAATACATTACACATCTTGTGGTATTTCAATTATGTTTCACTGAAATTATTTTAAGTTCCATTTTAAAGTCCACTAAAAATTCTGACATGATGCACATCACAAACTTCTGTCTCAGCAGTTTACGGACCTATCACTTCACAATGCTCTGCGAGGCTGCAGTATGTTGAATGGACCATAGGCCGTCTTGTGATACTTATTTAGGATACATCCGCTGACTCCAGTACTTTCCGTGATACCCTTCATATCTACTAATTAAATTAGCAGTCACCAGCAGACAAACGGTTGCGTCTTACCCGAGTATCCAATTTTCAGCCAGAAGTATGAAAAATATGACCGTTTCACAAAGTCATTAATAATATGTCCCCGCTGAGCGAGCGTGTACTCCTCGCAAATATAAAACAAGATTTTCATTCAAGAATATATAGCTTACTTTCTCCTAAATGCATGGGTATAGTTATAACTCTTTGTCCTTTTCAAGGATAATAATTGAATGCTGGTTGTAGTAACTTATTGAAATACAACGTGCTATACGGATATTAAACTTTGATTGATTGAATCCTCACCTGAATTATATGTACTGTACAAACACTAATACAGTCATCACAATAATATCGGTTATCACACAAAATTCAACACTCACCCACGTACACGGGTCTAAATGTCTATGATATACATGCATCTCAAATGAAACAACAACAACAACAACAACAACAACAGCTTCCTACCCAAATCCTTCCTCGTATATAAGTACAAGCCTCCAGTCATCACAGCGACACAGGTTATCAGACAACTCCTACATACACCAAAGTAAACGGGGCTACAAGACCATGATGCCGCAAAACTCCTAAAGAATCAACAAGAAAAGCAACAACAACAATAGACTCTACTGCGGATCCAGGTAAACGAATATTAAACGCTGTATTCAAGTGATGAAATGTGTGGTGTTATAAGTATATATATAATATTTTCGATTGCAAATACACACTATATATGCTTAAAATTATAACGTGTGAGTAGTTATAAATCAATAATTACCCAAGAAATGAAATTAAAAAATTGAACCTGCAGGGATTAGAACTACGAACTCCCAAACTATCAGTCAGGCCGCTACCATTACCCTACGGATGCGCTACAATGATGCTTGGTAAACAACTGGTTTAGTGTAACTGAATCATATTTCGTGTTGATATCAACGATCTCATTAGCGTGTTTGGCGTTTTTATAAACTATTAGATACTAAATATGTATTATTTTTTCAGTTTATTCCCAAAAGGATATAAACTTACGCAGTTACTGATATATATGGATTTTCGAGCAGAAATGGCGGCCATATTGTCAACGGGACGGCATGGACCCACAACGATATGGCACGGTCAACCTGACCTGTTAGCCACTTCTACGATTACATATTATATTATAATATTCTAATATCCTACCGGTCACCTACCTGAGGGCAGTTTAAACCTCCCTATATACGGTAAGCTGAATTGTTGAGGCCAGGCCTTGTTGAATCGTAAGTTACGGTTAGGCTGTAATACTTGCATGTTTTATACATCTGCCATATTATAACTATTTTGCTGATAATCTTGCAGTTTGGGAAAAAGACGCTTCCCACACAAAGGTATATTGTTGCAAAATTTGGAAGAGGTCGGACGATTAGGTTAGTCGTAATATGATTTAAGCTTTGAACATTTGGGTGATCGCCATTACGTTTCCGTCCAGACGGGTAAAAACATGACTCGGAGGTGCCCTTTGCTAGTGCTACCTCTGTACCAAATTTTGTTCAATTCGGTTTCACCGTGTTTGAATTGAATTGGGGGAGGGCCGACATGAAGAGTACACACACATACATACACACATTCACACTCACAAACACGCAGACAGACACACAATTTTTGGCCCTGTGTTGATCTCATGAGTCTACTTTCATTTTTTTTTGCAAAAATCGAAATTACCGGTGGGCTAAGAATACACCAGGTTTACTGAAACATATTCTTCGTGATGAACCCGTTTCCATATCCGCAAAGAAATAAGACATTCAAAAAAACGCGTAATTTACACTTGAAGTATAAGTAACAGATATAACATATAGGATCAGGATCAAACGTTGATGGGAAATAAATTAACAAGATATCACAAAACTAACAATATCTAAACATAGCAGAGCTCCTAAGCCAACATGGAGAGCAGTTTTGAAATTATTAACTCAATGTTTATGTTATCTAATGTTGATGTGGAAATTAAGAGCAGCTACATAATACAGGGTCTTTATTTTTGCTTGGCCAGGCGATTCCGCTCGTCTTTAGCCGGCTGTTACAGGTTGGCGCACGCGGTCCCCGGCCGTATTCCCACGCTCTTGCTGCGGTAGACGTGTGAACCCCGAGCTGATTGAGTGTTTTATAAAGCTCCTGTGTACTGTATATCGTATTGTAATGTGTTTTATTGAGATTGTGTATAGTGCTGTAATGCCTTATGAGAAATATTCGTTACGTGAACGTGTATATCCGCACAATACGTACACAAAGTGCAGGAAATCGTGCACTAGAACAAGACAAAAGTTTCGAGTGAAATTTCCAGGGAGACCCATTCCTATAAGTCGTACAATGAAACAATTGATTAAGAGATTCAAACGTACAGGTTCAGTAAACAATAACAAGAATTTCCGTGACGAACTAAAGAGCCTACTTTTCTTAAAATTTAAGATTCATGCCAATGATTAATCTATACGAAATTTAGTTGGTAATATCGAAATTTCTAATTAGTTCGAAATACTGTATACTAATAATAATGTTATTGGCTGGTTTTACGTCCCTTTTAACTACACTGGCTTATAGAGACGAAATACTGTATACCTGGCATAACGTAGCCTAATAGAGAACTCCAGTTTGCAGCCTTGGTGACTGAATATATTCTTAGTTCCATCTCTTAAGGTACAGAATACAAAATTTGGTTGAAGTCCAATGGATAGCATGGACGTTACATGCAGTTAAACATTGGATCTAACAGCGCGCGTAAAATCATGTTGGCAACATTGACATACATGTAAACATATACATGTATTGGTCTGAAATAATCTGAAATAATATGATCTATTGTTGTGTCAATTTTGAATTAAATCCATTATTTAATATAGAACTTACATGCATTTTAAAATTGGACCTATCAGCAGGCTTAGAATCATGTTGGCAGCACTGAGGTATATTAGTTACTCCAAATTAATATAGAATGTCAGGTACTATACGTGTGCATAGTTTAAAGATGTCGGCTTGCATACTTTCTGATATACTGGAATTTGGATTTAAAAAATTGAGAGCATTTATTAACAGTTGGCATCCCTGGTGGCTCTTAAGAATACGCTCAGCCATATCTATTCATGTACACATAGCACATATGAAATTTGGTTGAAATCCAATTAATAGGGTAGAAGTTATATGCATTTAAAATTTTGACCTATCAGCAGGCTTATAATCATTTTGGCAACACTGCCATGTATGGCCTCCTGGAAATTTAACTGCAATATTATTATCTATATGTGTGCCAATTATTAAATAGCTCCCATTCATACCTTCCATGATATCCAACATGGAGCTCAAATTTCAATTGCGATTTTTCAGCAGTTGGTAGCACTGACATCACTTTCAAATATGGCCGTGAGATATTCAGGTATAGATCTTTACTCCTACCAAATTTTGTTTCGATTGCTGCAACCGTTTGGGAGTTGATAGGGGGGGGGGGGACACACACAGCCAGACTGACAGACAGAAGGACTACTAGAATTTCACCTATGTGACTTTTGAAAAACTGGTAACTATAATATACTCGTAGATATTCAGAGCCGTCTAAATATTTCGGATGGTCGCCATATTGGATTGTTAAATGTATAGGCAATAGAGTCATGTACCATTAAAGGAAAATTATTGCGTAGGTTCATTATTCAAACTTTCACATCGATCACATGATTACGACACAAGAAATAAAAACTTAATTTTAAAATTCGCAAAGCCGCCATCTTGAGGTTATGTAAACAATTGAACTAAATTGAACACCAGTGCATTTCAATGTGTATAAACATTTCCTGTACCAGATTTCATTGCAGTTGGAACATTAAATCGCGAGAAAGGTCTATTTAAAATTTTCAAATTCGCTTGACCGCCATGTTCGTTTTGTAGTTAACCGGTTTTTGAAAGTCTTATAGATGAAATTCCAGTAGTGCCCTTTATCTCCGTGCAAAATTTCAGGGTGATACCGCTAATAGTTTCAGAGATATAGAATGCCGTTAAAATATTTCGCACATCCGCCATGTTGTGGTTATGTAAACAATTGAACCAAGTTAGATGTCGGTGCATTACAATGTGTATAAACATATACTGTACCATGTTTTATTGCGCTTGGTTGGTTAAATCGCGAGAAACGTCTATTTAAATGTCGCAAATTCGCGTGGCCGCCATGTTGGTTTTGTAGTTACCAGTTTTTCAAAAGTCACATAGGTGAAATTCTAGTAGTTCCTTTTATCACCGTAAACAATTCCAGGGTGATATCGAGAATAGTTTCGGAGATATTGAATGCTGGTGAAATATTTCGCACAGCCGCCATGTTGGATTGGTGAGACGTAACCAAATTTGAAGGGCACGTTCGGGGTCGTCAGGAATAATGCTATGAAATGACTGAGTTTCATTGAAATCGCTCCCGCCGTTTAGATATTATTAGGGGGACACACACACTCCTCACACACACACACACACACGGACAAACGGTGATCTCATAAGCCTATTTTTTCAAAATTGAAAATAGGCTAAAAATAGCATAATTCAATTATGTGTGGTTGTAATCTTTTCATGAGCTATTACTTACTATTATTTACATTTTATTTTCATAGGTTTTATTCAAAAAATACCAATTTTCCTTAAATTGACCACTAAGAGTTTTTAATTTTATCTTCTTAAATTCGGTTACGAAGTTATTCATCATTTAATATGGTTATTATTATTTAGGATATGCACCTCTCTTGCAAAATTTCGATCGGGTATTAAACTAGACCCCCGTTAGGTTCTACGGGTAGGGACTATTCGAGAATATGTCACGGATGTGACAAAGAGGAAATCTGATATTCTACGATTCGGAGTGTGGAATGTCAGAAGTCTGATAGGCAGTAGAAGGTTAGAAAACTTAGAAAGGGAAATGGACAGGTTGAGGTTGGATTTGGTTGGGATTAGTGAAATGCGCAGGCAGGAAGTTCAGGACGTATGGTCAGAAGACTATAGGGTCATTAGCACTAAATCAAACAATGGCCAAGCAGGGGTAAATCTCATATTGACTAGGAAATTTGGACGGCCCTATACCGAATAAAGTAGGAGCTGACAGATGTGAAGATTACCGTACAATCAGCTTGATTACTCATGCTTCAAAAATCTTGTCTAGAATAATTTACAAGAAGGATGGAAAATCAGATAGAAACGGAGTTAGGTGAAGACCAGTTTGGTTTCAGGAGATATGTAGGAACAAGGAAAGCTGTACTAAGTCTCAGGCTGATTTTGGGACGCAGATTAAGGGAAGATAAGAGAACGTTCATGGCATTTGTAGACTTTGAAAAGACTTTTGATAACGTTGATTGGGTTAATTGTTTGACATTTTGAAAATGATTGGAATAAAGTACAGGTTTATAAGGT
Organism: Meconema thalassinum; assembly: GCA_946902985.2. NCBI lineage: Eukaryota > Metazoa > Arthropoda > Insecta > Orthoptera > Tettigoniidae > Meconema > Meconema thalassinum. Next base: position 720,097,213 of record OX336389.2, read on the forward strand.
GGCAACGATCAAAAGAACCAGCGCAAAGCTCACTTCCCCGCGCATTCAGTCCGAGTTGATGTGCGACGTCACAGAGGAGCGGTGGAGGGGGTCACATGCTGTCGGGCTGCCTTACCGAGCACACTGCGGAGATACGCTGACAAGAGCTTCGTGGCCAATCCATGTTTGCGCTCTTATTATTTTCTCAGTTTTATATACGTTTTCTTCATTGTAGTCCTATAATCCCTTGTCGTGTAGCGTGTACTTTATTTGTAAATGTGTTTATGTGTATAGTGTTGTGTACCATGCTATTCTAGCAATAGTGTCATTTGAGTTTCGTTATGGCTTCTACTTCGAAGTATGGTAGCAAATCTGGACGACCATTAAGGGGACAAGGTAGTGAAATAGTCTATAACGTAACTGATCACCTAAAAAAGCAGAAAACCGTTCATAAACTCAATTATAATTTTGTGGCTTCAACAAGTAAAGCAACGGGTGTTTCAAAGTCATTCGTGAAGCGTATAATAGCGGAAGGGAAAACGTCTATGGCCAAGGGTCGTCTACAGTTTTCTACACCTGATGCATTATTTCGGGTTATTGATATTATACCCTGTGTGTACGCTTATTGGAACAGTATATTTCTTTAAAGCATAGTTTACAACTAGGAAATCATAAATACTGTATTTTCATTTAACTCCGCGCTTAATACTTTCGGTCACTTTACATTTACTCTCATTCTTTTAATTGCATTGCGTTTGCAGCATTACTGGAGGAATAACCTCAATCGAACAGCTGGCTGCAGGTACTTACGATACGGTATGTGACGGCGATTGACAGCCAGCCGCGCACTCCTTTACGTGATAAGCGCTTTTTTTTTCGATGTCAATGAACTACGACCTACTGTATATCCGTTTTACGTCTCGGCATGATGGGTTAAAATCACTGGCTGGGCTCATGGAGGTAGCATGTGGAACGGATTCTTGTCAGACGTAATTTAAGAATGGTGAGGTGCATGAAACACAAAGACCACTTCCATCAAGTCTAAAAACGCTTATAGTGGGCGATGTATTGAAGATAGAGATATGCTCTCGCGGACTTTTGTGTAGAACATTTCATGCTGAACATTTATTACGCTCATAGTATATTGATATTTTTAACGGTTTGCCCAGCGTAAGCTTAAGAAGCGCACGGACGCCAAGTTTTTTTTCCCGACCTTTTCACTGAAATCGTTACTGCTTGGCTTCCTTTGATCATAAATAAATTATTTTCTACAGAAACTTTCCTCGAGATATCCTTTATAGAATGGTGAAAACCGCATCAAAATCCATCCAGTGGTTCTCGAGATTACCTGTGACATCCAAGAATCGGGGACTTAGTTTTATACTAAGTAGAGATTGTCGGGGGAGATCGGGACGAGCCGATGTGAGATGCGCGAACCTAAGTAGCCGAGGGTTCTTTTGTTTGTTGTACCTTTATAGTAGGGTGATCTACAATCTATACAGAAGCCAGACAGCAGTACTTTATAGCTGAAGGACATGAGAGAGAAGCTGGTATACAGAAAGGTGTAAGGCAAGGCTGCAACTTATCACACATACTTTTCAATCTTTACATTGAACAAGCAATGAAGGAAATTGGAGAAAAATTAAAGTGGGAGTGAAGATTCAAGGAGAAATAATTTCAACTCTGAGATTTGCTGATGACATCGTCATTTTTGCTGACACCCTTTAGTATTTGAATGAGTTTTTGAATGGTATGGACTCCGTCTTAGGGAAAGAATTCATGATAAAAATTAAATGTAAAACAAAAATATTGGAATGCAGCCGAACTAAATCAGAAACCTCTATGGACATCAAATTGGCAGGTGTAAAGCTAAAGGAAGTAGGAGGCTTCTGTTACTTAGGAAGCAAAATAAACAGTGATGGACGAAGCAAAGAGGATATGAAAAGGAAATGAAAGCATTTCTCCAACAAAAAAGGAATCTGATGATATCGAATATAGATTTAGGTATTAGGAAGTCATTTTTAAAGCCTTTGTTTGGAGAGCGGCACTCTATGGAAGTGAAACATGGACTATTGGTGCAGCCGAAAGAGAAGAGTTGAAGCGTTTGAAATGCAGTGTTACAAGAGAATGATGAAGATCAGATGGGTAGATAGGGTTATAAACGAAGAGGTATTAAGACCAGTGGGAGACGAGAGATGTTTCTAGCGATTGCTAATGAAGAGAAGAGATAGGTTAGTAACACATACTAAGACACCCAGGAATAGCACGCTTAGTTATGGCAGGAAGGGTCGAGGACAAGAACTGTAGGGTTAGACTAAGGTTAGAATATGTTAAACAGGTTGCCTTGGATGTTGGGTGTGGTAGCTATGTAGAGATTAAACGATAATCTCAGGACAGGGAGGCATGTATGGCTGCATCAAACCAGTCAAAAGACTGAAGATTCAAAGAATAACATTACCATAACCATTGTCGTCTAGCTAATTGATGCATTGCCATTCACTTGATGTGTAAGGCTAATTCATTTGTGAATGCAGAATGCATCTCATCTACATTGAAGCAATACATTTAGCGGGACTTACGATCTAAATACGATCCGTTATATTATCATGACGTTTAAAGTTTTAATATTTTACGTAAGGTACAGACAGAGATAAAATAAAGAAAGTTGTCTGGGAACAGATGCTCCTTCGCATTCTTACCTTTCCTCCGATCGCGTTTGTTATCCAGAAGGTTGAAGTTGCGTGTCTATCGAATAATAATTCGACCAGTAATCATGTACGGTGTGGAAACTTGGACTTTAACCAAAGTAGATGAGAACAGGATAGGAGTATGGGAGAGGATAATTTTGCGGAAGATTGTTGGCACTGTGAAGGAGAATGAAGAATGGAGAATTATGAAAAATGCAGAGCTGAAAGTACTGTATGGGGAGCTAGATCTTGTGACGGAAATTAAGGGGAGTAGGCTGAGGTGATTGGGACATGTTCAGCATATGGAGTACAGCAATCCCTTAAAGGTTTTCCAAGAAAAACCACGAGGACGGAGGAGTAGAGGCAGATCAAGGAAGCGGTCGCTGGATGCTGTGGAGGAGGACCTCCATAGCATGGGAATCCGAGGATGGAGGAGGAAGACAGCGGACCGAGCAGAATGGGCAAACGTCATCAAGGAGTCCAAGGCTCTTCAAGAGCTGTAGTGCCATGGAGTAAGTAAGTAAGTAAGTAAGTATTAAACTACTTTCAAACTTCGTACAATATGAACTTAGATTTGTGGGATCTGTATGGTTCAAATGTTCGTGTGTCGGGCTGTGTGTAAATGTTTGAGCGTATGTGTATGTACGAGTATAATCCCTCCTCGCATCAAACAAACACGATGAAACTGAAGTGAACCAAATTTGCTTCGGAGGTAGCACTAACAAAGGGAACCTCAATGCCATGTTATATATCACCGCTGTCTTTACGAAAACAAAATAGCAGTCACCTAATTGTTCAAAACGTAAATCAATTTACAGCTAAACTAATCATCGGACTTCTACTAAATTGTGATAAAAGATACAATTATGTAGGAAATGTCTGGTAAAAAAAAAGAAGGTCATCAGTGAAAATATTTGAAGATGGTGACCAAGTGAATCATGATCTAATGAATCAATGTTCACAGTGCTTGGCATTCATATAGGTATATATATTGCGCCCGTTGACGCATGTTTGCTCAGATAACAGAGACTAAAACTTATGCTGGAATATAACTGAACACACCCTGCGAGCGGCGTGAAGAAGCTCAAGCAATATCGCTTATGATCATATTTTATATATTTTGGACATTCCAAAAATCAATTATAATTATAACCAAGTAATTTTGCATATTTGAAGTACAGCATACTTCGTAAATCAATGAAACTATCAATTTACGCGGCCAGCTCATATCCTATGAGCACGCCATATTTGGTAACACCAGTTCCTATTTGTCTTTGGATGAGGCAACATCGATGTGCATGTTGGAGCACAAGTGAAAGTACGTCCGTGAAGGGAAATCATGTGGCACGAAAAATCAGTGGATATTTTTCTCATGGATAGCCATCATGGCATTATTTAACAATTTAAAGATTGGAGACATTCATCATTACATAAACTGTGAAATATTTTCATTCTACGAGGTGAAATGATGGACTTTTGTAAAGCAAACTTTATGACCGTATGGTCTCACACACACACTTCAGTGTTACATAAACTGTGTAATTAATTAACTGTACAGAATCTACGAGTACAATCTTTGTTTGCCGGATGGGCAGTATTTTTTTGGTTTAATATTTTATGTTAATATTTTCTGTAAATATCAGTGCAAAAGTCACGAGTGAGTGTCGCACAAGCGACAAGACTAGAGCCAGTGGCGGAGTGAAAATGGGAATATTTTTTACCGCATATTAGCTTCAGAGCGCGCAAGTTTTCGTTAATTATGTGCTACGTTATTACCAACGCTAACATTACAATCATGCTAATCCATTAGAACTTCAAATACAACCCCAACCACGCGATGGCATGTGGTTTCTAAATCATGCGTGGGGAAGATGTCCAAATACAATGAGAAGATAATCTAAGGCCATACACGAGACCGCATATAACGTCTCATTGCGGGTCTCGAACCAAGTGACGCTGCATCTGTAAGTCAGATCAAGTATTTGTAGCGTGGAAACAGTAGATTAGTTTAATTTGGTTTCATTTAAAGTGCACAATGCAGGTAGTTAATTATAAGACGCGTGTGGAAAGTAATAGTTTTATTAAACATTTATAGACGCCAGGAAGGCTGTATTTTCCATGCTCATTTCGTATCATTTCAAAACAGTTATTATCAACTTTTATTTTGTCAAGCTGATGACAAATAAACTAGTTTGGCAGATGTAAAATCGAGGCCAAGGTTACGAGCCAAACCCACTACACACCACACTCGATTCTAGGCAGTTCATCTGTATTTTGATTAGAAGGCTGTGAGACTCTTAACATTATTACAAGTGGAATGTAGAGTCCGTTATTCACATTTGTTGGCCAGATCAATACTTGAAAACAGGTTTATTTCTTTACGAGACGCCAGACAGGCAATGAATGCAACTGTATTTCGTAACAAAATGAACGCAGTTTCGACCTCATTCACGGAAGAGGCAATTTTATAAATGCTCACACACACATTTAGCGTGTATCAGAAGCCTTCATGTTTACTTAAAGTGTTGTCAGGATGTGTTTTCTGTACACATAATCTTTATTACCAACATTTCAAACGTGTATCAATTAGGAATCCACACTTTTGTAAATTAACGTTATGAGAGTATCATATGAGCCGTGACGGTGGATTAATACCTCCGACATTCTTATTGTGGTTATACCGGTGGTAATGAACTATTTGAAGTCGTACCAAACCGAGGGCGCCTGGCTCAATGAATCCGAAATAAGAGTAAAGTAATTGGCGAGGACACAGGATGTCTAATAATTATGAAGTAATTGGTGAAGACACAGGATGTCTAATAATGATAAAATAATGGTGAAGACACAGGGTGTCTAGTAAACCATTAAACTATTGAGTTATTTTCCTTAAGTTGGATACACACGTTACCTAAATACACTGAACGCTTTTAAAGGTCCATAAATTGAACAACAATACTGTCAGGGATAAATAATTGTGTGAAGCTTTAATAATCAAAAATAGGGTTTTGATAACTAACGAATCTTATAATTCCCCCTGAGTCTAAATAAAATTTCTAAACATTAAAAATAAACTATTTTCTGAACCAAATGTTAACACTTAGATATTGTTAAGCTGTTTTAGATACATTTTGATACATTTTCACATGAATAGCCGATAACTAATTGGTGGTGTGATAACAGAAGCACACACATCAGATTAGTAGCAATATGAGTCGATATAATTGTTTAATTACTATCGCATTTGCAGGCTTTCCTATATTTTTCTACTTTCTTAACACTTTGACACTATGACCGTTTGTTACAAACAGTAACACATCGAGTACGCAGGCAGTGCCAATTGCACAACCATAGGAGTGCTGAATTAGCGTATGCATTTGTGTTGAATTAGCATAGTTTTTTTATTCAGCAACATTGTGCACATAGCTTGATTTTCTTAGTAATAAACGCATCTCGTTTATTAATTAATGATTTTTAGGACTAGCTAAACCCTTAACTCAAAAGATAAATGTTAGAGATGGCACCATCATAGCATAGGAAAAATATTCCCCTTGCTACTAAATGTAAATGTTCTAGTATTTGTAAACAAGTAAATGTCTTGCTTTGCTGTAGATTCTTTTGATGTTTGATTCTCCCGTAGTCATTTCGATGTAATTGCTTAGGGCCGATCTTACGTGCCATTCTCTTAGCTTGTTCATTTTAGTCGAATTTTGTATCAGGACCATGAGAATAATTTAGATCTTGTTTAGGACTTTTTTATATTTTCTTTCAGGGCAGAATAGTATCGGACTAGCCGTTTGCAACTCTCATGCTAGACTAGGGATCTATTCTGAATAAAATTTATTTGTGATTTTAACATAAGACTGACCTATCTTTTCTTGTTTAGTTTTGTTATCGATGCATTCCTCTGAGCTGGTTAAAGATCGAACCTCACTAATTCCCTACACCCCCGAGTGCAGACTTTGTGCTACTCCAGCCTATGAATGCATCGTCCCCTATACTTGTGTGTTAACTGGAAGAGGGTCTCGGAAGGGCCATTTGAAACCGGTGGCTCCCCGAAACCTTCGGCCAGCGGGCACAATATACTGTCCCCGATATGACATGTGTCAATCTGACAGTACGCACTACGTAAATCAAGGGTGGACTGATGACAAGTATGACAGTTGTGACGTCACTGCTATGATCACTCAAATTATATGACATCCGAAGACCTTGAATAACCTTACCATAAAGTTGGATTATGAAAGGAAATATGGATCATGAGGATATTTATTAGTTAGAAAATTTGTGAAGAGTCTCACTGATATCGTGGCAACGTTTAAAATGGAGAGGGAAGGAAGTAGGCCACGTGACGAAGAAGGACTTCACAGAGGGCTCTGTGATCAAGAAAGCGAGTTTTGAGGGAGAGCCGATCACACCGGAACTGCCACTTACTTATCACACACCGACCAGTGACGGTAACTCTAGGACCAGTGATACACTCGAAAGCAGTCTCGTGGTGAGGAACGTGTCACATCGCAGTGTCATCATGGCAAACGTGTGAAGTGAATCTTATTACAAGCCGGACTGATTTATAGTACACGAAGTTTACGCCGTGTGATAGTACTTCACGATTCAGAATGTCGGAGTAATGCGTACGGTAATAGCTAAGAAATCTTCATGGAAGTTACGCCCGTGTAAAGTGCATAAACTGTAACGCACTGGACATAGAATATTATGCTAACAATTAGTTTGGAAGCAGACGTTGGCCAAGATGTCAATACCGCCGTGCGGAGGTGTCTCAAGGCTAGCCAGTTGGTACGTGTCCACCAAGCAGCTGCATCTCAAGGCTAAATTTTTTACAAGCAGGATTGTTGAACTCTACAGAGAATCTCGTAAAAAACATTGCTTTATAGAAACGGCCACAGTTCGCGAACCGATAGTTGTATCAAAGTGCGGGTTTCGTGAACGTGTTACGAGAAACATGAACCACCGTATTAGACGGACAGAAATTTTTAAACATTTTGGCTATCATGGTCATCGGGCCTTGTGACTTTTCGTTTCGTGATATGAATTTCCACAACCGCAAGATTTGTCACTAAGAAGCAGGCGGCATGGGGAGTTTAAGAAGCAGCTGACCTTCCGGAGACGAGAATGGAGGCATACGACAGAACGCGAGTCCACCAAGGAGCTTGGAGATGGGTTGGACCCAGACATAAATTGTACGCTCGGAGGATACGCCATTTTTCTTACCATCATTAAAGGTATCGACAAATGGAATTCGCATGTGCATATGACCACAGAATGCTTCGTAGATCCTAGTATAGTTAGTTAGTAGATTTTAGTGGTTTGTAAATTGCATCAGATTCTATTGCGAGACCCCATAGTCATGACAATCAGGCACTGAATTTTTTGGGTTTTCTGGAGCCATTACGAATTTGTTATCAGGTCGTGGATGTCATTACAAATAATTTGTGGTATAAATTACGATTATGGAATCAATTAGGCACTGAAACATGGAAAACGCTGTACATAATTCAGTCACTGTTACAATGTAGTATTCCAGGAATTCGCGGGGAACACTAGTAAGATGAAGCTCATTTAAACTAAAGCCACGTAATGGTATTAACTCAACACTACTGAGTGTACCCTTAAAAACACATAATTAGGTTGATCACAATTATCTAAACACACAGATGAGATACAATGGTTGAGCTAAGTACAAAAAGGTGTTATAATGCTTCGATGATATAATTAAAAGAATAGAGTTTGGTGATTGTATTGAAACTTAATTACATTATCAAAGGGTCATGGGCGTTAGAAGAAATGTAAAACAATTATATGGGTAAAGAACTACTGTGGAAAGAGGTAGTATGATGAGGCATACAGTTAAGGGAGATTATGTAAAGCATTATTGTATTGGATGAAGGTACCCCCATAAAGTGAAGCCATGAGAGCTCTTTAACGATTATGCATGGAATTAAAAAGGAATTGTTATAATGTTTTTGGATAATTCTTGAACAGAATCCGTAGCAGCGAGGATTCAAATTAATAGATTTTTAACTATGTTCAATCTGATCATTTGTTATTCAGTTAGGTGTCAGCTGAAGCTAATTATGTAGAAAGAAAGAAAAAATAACCTTTGTGGAATGAAATTTATTCGGTTGCAGTAGACGGTTGACTGATGGATGGTGCGAGTGGTTAACGCTTAGGTAGCACTTGAGAATGTCCAGATAAAATGTGTGAGTATGTTAAGAGTTGTCCGCTTTTTGGCCATTGAAAATTACTATACCTTGTGGAAATTGAATTTCAGTATAGTAACTAACCAAAAGCCATAGCACACATAATAGACATGGAATGGCTTTAACATGGTGTGAGTTTAGTGGAAAGTCACTGTATCAATCTGTAGTTAATGATTCTGTCTTGATAAATCTCGTATCATTCTTTTTGAAGTGAGATTATCCATTATAAATGAGTATTAGACTACACTAGTAAATGCTACCTAAAGAAGAATTTAGCCTAGTGGAACTGAATCCTGAATAAAAGTAGCAGTGGTGAATTTTGACAAGCCTCTGAAATGTAATTAATGATTCGAATTTTTTGGAAAACATTAAGGGTTGCATTAAGGGTTAAGAATAATGCTGTAATTTGACGTGAGAATTCACATAAGTGTAAATATTGTAAATTAATGTTAGGATTAGCATGGACATCCACGATGCACGCATAACGCATTATTTAGAAGGAGATCCGATGGAACAATTTCATTTAATTTTTTGTGGTGTTTAATAAAGCCTTTAGCTTTCTGGAACATCCAAAAATGAACTTTAAACTAAGAAATGGATGCAACATGATTGTGTAGGTAAAATACAGTTTATCGGAGTAAATAAAGGCTCGACCTCCGTCAGTTTCCTTATATAAGGGTAGGACACGAGGAGATTTTGTCCCAATTAAATCTCATTCATTTAGTTCTGATTTTATTGCACAGCAAGACTTTAATTAATTAATATCCGAGTGCAGGGTGTAGAAGAACTTATCTTTATTATTTGTATCAGTACATCCATGAATAAAATGTGGAGTTATGTCATAATTTTGTGATCTTTTTCATGGTCTTCGCAACGTAGCATGGATGGTTGGAGAAGACTTTGGGGAGTAATTTATGAACCCCAGTCCCTATTCACGCCCCGAGGTCACTTAGGTCTCACTTGTTTTGATATTGAAATTATAAAATATACAAATAAATAACTATGTATACTTAAGAGGGATATTATATCTCAAATTATCATTAATGTAGAACAAAATGTGGGCTTTGTATGCCAAAGGGAAAATTCCTCCCCCCCCCCCCCCCCTCCTCCATCTCTACCATATATTTAGGATGATGGCTGAGCAAACTATTAACACTTCATTATGAATAATTGAGGCTTCAATTGTGCAAGAGCATTCAGTCATAATACTTGATAAAGATATATAGTGTCACCTCCGTAGCGTAGCGGTCAGCATGGTTAGCTACCGCCCCGGAGGTCCTGGGTTCGATTCCCGGCTCTGCCACGAAATTTGAAAAAGTGGTATGAGGACTGGAACGTGGTCTACTCAGCCTCGGGTGTTCCAAATGAGTAGAGGGTGTTCGATTCCCACCTCAGTCATCCTCGAAGTGGTCTTCCGTGGTTTCCCACTTCGTCTTCGGGCAGATGCCGGGATGGTCCCTTCTTCAAGGCCACGGCCGCCTCCTTCCCTCTTCCTTTCCTATCCATCCTGACCTTCCATTACCTTCCCTCATGAGGCCCCTGTTCGCTTTGCAGGTGAGGCCTCCTGGGCGAGGTGCCAATCACACCTCACCAGTTGTATCCCCTCCGATTAGATGTTCCCAGCTCTAGGACACTGCCCGTAGAGGCGGTAGTGGTGAGTTCCCTCGGTGAGTCCGTGGGTTCCTCCAACCTGGAGGGTAAACGACTAAGAAGAAGAAGAAGAAGAAAAAGAGACGAAGAAAGATATATAGTTATAACTATATCCATACATTTAAGAGAAAGTAGGCTGCATGTTCCTTAATGAACATCTTCTTTATGTGCTTATGTCATCCGATTCCAATTGAAATATGTCAATAACTACTTGATAGTGGTGCTTTATGCACTAGCGAGGCAATCATATTGTATGCAATTCCATTCTTTATGGTGGGGTACACGAAGTACATGTGTAGTAATGCGTAGTAGCGTGAAGATACCTCAACTAATTGATTTAAATTAATCGTTATATACCTAAAAGATACATCCGAAATGCCTGTCCACATGCATAGTCTTTGGAATTGTCACGAACATGTGCTATGTGGTCCGTCGAGTTGCGGTGAACACTGCATTATTAATAATAACTACAACAGGTATCGATATCAATATCACATATCAATACTATCGCTTTAGCTCTAATAAGCGAATATACAAACCACTGCACTAATTAGCATAACAAACAATTGAATGCCAGTCATTCAGTTACAAAGATAAATGGTATGGCTTCATTCATCATCACGCAACTCAGGAAAGCAATCCTGCTAATTACGCTTGGAAATGTTCAAATAATGTGAGTTACGGAAAGAATTTCGCAAACAACAGCAAGTGGTGAACATTTCTTTCTTCATTACAACTATGTCTGGATTAACGTTGACACTGATAACTTGCTTAAGCCATGACAGAGAACCCGATTGAGAATTTTAGGCCTATTTTCATCATATTTTCCTTGTGTGAATCCCTCATATTATCGAAAGGGCTGGAGCAATTTCAATGAAACAAGGTAAGGATATACTAATACCTCGTCCGACCTCGTACACAATTAACATGGCGCCTGAGCAATGTTTAAATGTTAAATTTAATCAGCGCAGTGAAACATGATACTGTTGTACCCCATAAGACCCCGTAAGGTCCTTAAGGGGTACAGCTATAACTACACCACACCACCCCTATATCAGCCCCTACTCAGCCCGCTTCACACCAAATCTTACATACAAAGCAACAACACCAAACATCTGCTTGCAACATTTCCTAAGCAAGAACCAGTAGCCTAGCTACAACTATGAACCAACACATTCGAGACATTTCCATAACACAGGTGTTCAGAACCAAGTAGAACACCTATGTGCTAATCCGCACAGTCAGCAACGCCATCATCTATAATTTCATCCCTACCACTAGGGAAATCTATCTGTCTGGCTGAGGCGCTGCCCGAACAACCACCGACGACATCATCAAGGTTAATATGTGCACTCTCCTTAATTCCCAGTATCTTATTCCTTCCACTTACCACCCCACCCCACCCCCCACCCCCCACCCCCCCATTGAATTAAATGGTTATCACAATTGTTAGCCTCTCACTACTAATTGTCTAGTGAAGCTTGTTCAACACTATAACGCCCGAACAGGAAACTTTCACATTTGTTACAATTGTCTATTTATTCGTTACGGCCTGGTCACTGCCGCCAGTTCCCTAATTAGCATTACATTCACAATCTGCTGCGTCTTCTCTAGCAAGCTGACAGTTGACATTGTACTTGCCGGCCAGTCGGACTACTCGCGTGCGTCTTTTCAAGATTACGCTGCAATCAATTACTCAGCAGGTTTCACGGTTCTTCCGCCTTGTTCGCTAGTAACTTCTATTATTCGGGAAGCCTTCCTTATTTAGCAATTGAGCCACAGAGATCTTTTTACCCCCCGTTACACGCTGATATTATCCAGCACATGTAAAGACCAGACCTCACACCGTAGCTTACACTGTCGAGCTCATTTCGGCTACTCACCCAAAACAAGAACACATCGTGGTGACCTACCCCAAAAGTCAAAACAATACGGTAAATGTTCATACACGATTTAATATACTGGCATCTAATTGAAATCAATTGTTTTTATAACTTTAAGATGGTGGTTTTGCGAAATCTTAAAATTAAGTTTTAATTATTCTGTACTAATCATGCGATCAAAGTGAACGCATGAATACCGAACCTGAGTATTAATGTTCATATAATGGTACATACCTCTATGGCCTGCATACAGAACAATCGTACATGGCCCCCATCCGAAATATTTAGACGGTTCTCAATATCAACAGATCTATGCCAGCAATCAAACAGAGATGTTTCCTGTAGCTAGAGGCTATTAACGTAAGTTCAATCAAGGGACTCTGAATAACCTGATGAACACAAAACAAACATGGTGGTGAGGCTAAATTCAAAAATGTGTATGGATATTTTTCGCGATTTCATTATCTGAGCGTAGTGAAACTTGGCATGGTAAATATTCATATAAGTCTTAATATATTGGCGTCTAATTTAATTTTATGTTCGTTTTCTTTTCTTATCGTATGTCGTTTTTGTGCGAGGAGTGTCTGATGACATGTTCGGCTCGCCTGAGTTTGTAGTTGCTTCTATGCGGACACCCATGGGGTGAGCTACACGTACCATCGCGTGTGGTGAGTTGTCTGGGGAGGAAAGTGTGCAAGTAAGGACGAGGAATTGGAAGGTAGCGGCTGTGGCCTATAGTTATGGACCAACCCCGGCATTTGCCTGGAAGGAAGATGGGAAACCACACAAGACCATCTTCAAGGTTGCCGGTGGGGGATTCGAACCTCCTCACCTGCCGTATGTGAGCGACAGCCCGCAGGCACGCATCAATGACTACGGCTAACTCAGCTGGTAATTTAATGATGATGGGAACTTATAAAAGGCGGCCGTGCAAAATGTTAAATTAACGTTTATATTTGTCGTATCCCAAGCGATAATGAGGCACAAATATATTATTTATCTACTAGCATATAATTCTACATCATGTATACAATACATTCCAACATGGCTTCCAAACCACATTTTTCACCGGTTGTCAATATCTCCGGAACCATTGAAGCAATTAATTTGAAATTTTGTATGGTGTTAGAAGAGTGTTCAGTAAGAACAAATATGTCATTTTCCAATTCCTAAGAAACGCAAATTTAAATGGCAGCCAAGTGATTTTCAAATAGACTTTTATCTTTATTTAATCACTGAGTGCAATGAAACATGGCACAGCGAATCTTCTTCTAGAGCTTAGTATTGTTTTCAAAAATTGAAGATTGCAAAACTTCGAAATTTTAAAAACTATTTTTTTTTATTTTTCGTTTCTTATTCAGGTGACTGCCGAGTGGATTCATATGATATGCTATGATAATAAGTCCCATAACTGAACTTATGTTTATAGCCTATATCAAAATACAAAATTTCAGTTGGGTTGCTGTAATTGATTTGTTGATAATGCGAACCAACTATATATTTCGGATGGTCGCCATGTTGGATTGTTATATGTGTAGGCCATAGAGTTCTGTACCATAAGACGAAGATTACTGCGTAGGTTCATTATTCAAACATACACTTCGATTGCATGATAAGGACACAAGAAATAATAACTTAATTTTAAAATTTCGCTCATCCTCCATCGTGAGGATAGGAAATCAAATTAATTAAATTAGATGCCAGTAGATTAGATATTCTATAAACATTTACCGTAACAAGTCTTACTGCGCTCAGTTGATTACATCGTGAGAAAATTCTATTTGAATGTATCAATTTCGCTTCGCCTTCATGTTGGTTTTGAACTTAACACGTTTTTGAAAGTTGCATAGGTGAAATTTTTGTAGTAGTCTACCCTTTATCACCGTGCAAAGTTTCAGGGTGATCTGTTGTTGTTGTGGAGATAAATAAACCTAGTGAAATAATTCGCGCGACCGCCTTGTGGAATTGGTGAAACGTATTAAATTTGAAAGGCAAGATGTGGTAATAGTATGTAAGTTTCATTGAAATCGCTTCGACTGTTTAGACACACACGGACAAGAGGTGATCTCATAAGCCTATATTTGTCATAAATGAAAATAGGCTAAGAATATGACATTTTCGCCCTGGACTTCAACCTCCCACCTCACACGCAAGCACTCTTCGCCACGTTTTTACACACTACGATACGGTTCCGTACGGCTTATTGTGTAGCTTATCGCATGTATTGGGTTTAATGTGGTCCCAATATCAATTTAGTGTTTCGCCGGCAAGTCAGGTTCATATGATCTTGAACGCACACGCTTGCTTCCAGTGTTTAATACAGGCATAATATTACCGCAAGGTAAACACAGCCAGTGCTTGCACCATATACTCTGTCAGTCGTGCTTGCCCTGTTATAGTGGTCGGAGTGTAGCCTCGTGTTGAACGTGACAACATAATGGCACAACGACGCCATTTGGACCCCGTTTTGCAGGGTAGAATACTCGGCCACCTGGAAGCAGGCCAGACACAGACCGAAGTCACCGTATCCTTGAATGTGCCACAAAGTTTCATTTTCAGGCTTTGGAGACGATTTCGAGACACAGGAGGTGTTAGTCGTAGGCCAGTAACAGGTCGGCCAAAAGTAACTACCCCACAGCAGGACAGATATCTGGCCTTAACCGCCCGACGAAATTGGAGTGCACCTGCAAGACAATTGTCGCCAGAGCTTGTAGCCGCCTCAGGGGTAGCCATTTCCCGGCAAACAGTGTACCGGAGACTCAGAACAGCAGGGCTGTTTGCCAGACGTCCAGCGGTGTGCGTCCCGCTCATTCCAGCACAGAGACGGGCCCGTTTACAGTGGAGCCGTTAACGTCAAAACTGGACCATGAATGAATGGAGGCATGTGCTCTTCACAGATGAATCCCGCTTCGGTTTGCAGAACGATTCCCGGCGCACATTATCTGGAGAGAACCAGATAGCCGATACAACCACAGGCACATCATGGAACGGGACCATTATGGTGGTGGTGGCGTCATGGTGTGAGGCAGCATCATGTTGAATGGCCGTACGGACCTGCTCATCTTCATGGGTGGTCCGAGGAACACTGTGAACGCTCGGAGATACAGGAATGAGGTACTGAGTCCACTTGTTCGACTCTTCAGAGGTGTGTTTGGTCCTGACTTCCTCTTAATGGACGATAATGCCCGACCGCACCACGCTGCTCTAGTGGATGAATCACTGGCTGGGGAAGAGATTCATCGCATGGACTGGCCAGTGAGGTCTGCGGATCTAAATCCTATAGAACATGCCTGGGGTGCATTGGGGGAGGCGAATTGCATCCCGTCAGCCTCCACCAAAGACCCTCCAAGACCTTCGCATTGCCCTTTCGGAGAAATGGGATCGACTGCCACAAGAACTCTTGGACCATCTGATAGAGAGCATGCCATGTCGCTGCGAAGCATGTGTGGCCGTTAGGGGTAACCATACACCCTATTAACAGCATATTTTGTTGTGGAAGTCATTGTCAAGTTTTGTTAGTTGTTGTTCAAGGTGTACCTTACCTATCAGAACCATTCTGACACTGATTTTGGACAAGTTTTTTTATTTATTTATTTATTTATGCTGGTTTACAACAGGGTCTTTAACCCCAATAACAGTAAACCTACAAAATTTTAACAGTAATTCTAATTTTTTTCATAACTTAAATCTAATCTTAAATATAATATTAGCATCTAAATTAATTACATAATAATATTATTTATAGCTTAACCTTAATGCTGTTACATATTCTACCTTTTTATTAATTACACTCATGGCAATGTGGTCATAAATACCTTTACAAATTTTTGGAGACTAAGATCGAGGTCTTCACTTTTGGACACTATTGTACATGACTGTATGGCCTACATATAAACAATCCTGCATTATGTTCTCTCAATATATTTTACCTATTCTCAATATCTCCAAAACTATTACAACTATCAAACTGATGTTTTTATACGTGATAGAGGACCATTTATTAAGTATATATACATGACTTTCAAGAACCTGATAATCATGAAAATGAAAGTCACCATGGCGATCACACAAATTGAAATATTTAAAATTACTTTTCTAGCAATCCGATCATCCCTGTCCAGTGAAACTTAAAACAGAGAATCTTTGTTGAGACTAAAATATGTTGGCGTCTAATGTTTTTCAACTGATTTCCTAGTTTAATGAAAATCACAGTCGCATGCTTTAAAGCAAGAAAATACACAGACATGGTTAAGATATTTACAGAACAACCATCGTTCTGTACCTTCATTATTATTATTAATACTACCATAGTGTTTACGACAGCAACATGCAGGAGCATTTCCAGGCATCATGGTTTGGAGATTCATAGCCATACAGTGAGGGAACTTTTGACAGTCAAGGATACATCCAGATCATCATCCAGACCATTAAGATGTGCAATGATAAATAATAATAATAGTTATAATAATAATTATTATTATTATTAATATAAATATTGATCATTATTATTACTCTGTTGTGAACAAAATAATTTACAATTCTTTTGAAGTAAAAAGAACATGTTTCGATGTAAAATACTCATAAGAAATGCACTAATGCAAAATGGAAATTAAATATTCTAATCAAGCGACGCCGAAACACCATCTAATCATGGGGTACTAAAGGAAGGTATTTAAGACAGTGATTGATAGCTCCGTATTGTAAAGGGAGTATGATCAACGTACAGAGCATTAAAACTCTGGGCTCATAGCAACTGTGTTTTACTTGTTAAACGAGTGGTCTTTTTTTTTCGAGCATCCTACTGTACGAGTAAACATTGTAGACATGCCAAGATGGCACCAGCCAGCATAATGTGTACAATTAGCGGAGGTCGTAGGTCTTATTGGTGGCTGGATGGTGCTTCCCAAGTATAGCCCATCACCTTGGACGCGAACATTCGTCTGTGTATCAGTGCTGGTTTCGGAAAATCACGGAATATGCACATTTGCAACCTCATGATTCCGGACGACGGCACCCCAGAGATCCACGCTTGGACCGTCACGTTAGACGGACAGCCATTGGTGATTGCACGGCAGCAGCAACAACAACAAACAGTAGAACCAATGGGGCATCCACAATGTCAGTTTGGATCATAAGGAACCAATTGTTAGGACTTGGGATTCTCCTTACACCTAATCACCATGTTGCCAACCCCCGATTCTGTCACAATAGGTGGCACTGAGGGGAGGAATGTCACAGAGTGGATTTTAGTGATGAAAATGGATTCTGTCTTGGCGTCAGTGACGGTCGTTTGAGGCTACGGCACCGATTTGGAGAGTGGTGACTACCATAGTGACATACAGAAGCAACATCTGATATCAATGTGTGGGGGAGTCATAGCCCCGGATGACCACACATCTATGGTATATGTTTAGGGAACACTGAACAGTGCAGAATAAATTCAGATTTTCATCCATCACATTATGATGCGGTTCCTGCACTGTTAGTATGTTTTTTTCTTCCGGCAAGACAACACTCCTTCCACACACTTCTCACGATATCGAACATACACTCCAAGAAGCTCGTCGACTCCCCTGGCCAACATGATCATCGGACATGACACCAGTTAACAAATGTGAGATTTGATGGACCGGTATCATGTCTGCATTGCCGGAAACATCCCTTCACCAATTGCGACAACAGGCGCAATTAGCGTGAATTAATCTCCAAAGATGGCGTATGACAATTCTTTGATCGACTCTCTGCATTATAACTACAAGAGGCTATACAATGCATGTAATTTTTGAAGAGTGTAATGATTCCATAGTTACATGACAGTTTGCATAGGCAACACTGAAATAATGTCTTCAAAACTTCACATTTATATGTGTATATATGTAATAAATAATTATAGCTTGTGGAAGACTTACGTGTATTATTTAAATATTAAATTCACTTCGTCACAGGGTAATTACTGGGCACATTGATGAAAGCCAGTTATTGTTAATGCAATGCGGTCTAACACACACTGCCACATATTACCTTGGATCGTTAGCACAAAAACGAAACTTTGTATGACCGACATTAGAATGGGCAGTGGCAAAGGTACCTGCTACCGGGTGGGTAGGTTACCCATTTAATTTATGGTCTGCACGTGATCGTCTTTAATCGCTTAGTTTGATGTGACAGTTTTAGAATCATGGAAATAACTTTAATGAAAACATTCAGGTGGCTCTGTCGTCGTCTGCGAGTTCTGAAACTTCTGGCAATTTTGTATTATCAAATTCCAAACCAAATTCAGCAGGATTCTATCCTACAACCTTGTGCTCAGCAAACAAGGAGCTTATTACAGCAAAACGTAGCCACTCTTGTCTGCTACATTTGCAGATAAAGTAGGTTATTGGGTAATTAAATATTTTCCAGGGAAAGCTTTCATAATACATCTTAGAGCAGCAGTGAGCGTTAATTTGAGCACCACACCTGCGATGGAAATCTGTAGCAAGTCAAGAGGTCAGTGGTTTGAGTACCGGTGCTAATAGCAGCCACCCTGAATTTAGTTTTCCTTGGAGATTGTCAGTAGATACTCCAAACAAATCCCGGGATGGCATCCACCACAACTCTAGTTGCACTCTCTACTACGGTCAGGGTCACCACTAACACACACACATTGTAAAACTATTTCTACGAACGCCCTAAACATGGGGATGATTAACCTAATTTCCCAGTCATCTTTAGTTAACCATAAACAACACCAGAGGTTTTAATTAACATCCGTTTTTTATTGTTGTGGTGTTTGAAGCCATATTTTCAGTGTTGCCTTAGTAAACAAGAGTTTAGTGCTTTTCAGTCGGTCAACACGAATGTACCCAAAAGAGATGGGTTATGCCCTAATCCTGAAATAAATTACATGAGATTAATAAAACACTGGTCATCCTAGTGTTTTATTAATCTCATGTAATTTATTTCAGGATTAGGGCATAACCCATCTCGTTTGGGTACATTCGTGTTGACCGACTGAAAAGCACTAAACTCTTGTTATCCATTTTTTATATCCGTACCATGAACAATGATAATAAAATACAAAGGCAATAATTCCCGCAGCTCCACGGAAATATCAGTTTACACGCGTCCTTTAAAATACACGCATCTCTTGAAATTATACACCATTTTGCAACTCTGGTGTGTATAGCCCTCTTACTTTAAGAAATATAGGAACCCGGGCGACCGGGAACTTCACGTCAGATGTGAGGATTTCTCTTACTTAGCGCCCACATTAATGTCACTTCTGTAGCGCCTGTATGTCCTCCTGAATGGATAGAAAGTCATTTATATCCGCGAGAGTGGAGTGCTAACATTCGCGTTCACATTTTACCTCCCGTGTACCTCAACTGTGCGTTAAGTCGTGGCATAACACAAAGAAACTCTCTGCTTGAATTCCATTGCAATTAATTCTTACGTATTACGAATGTACTGTATGTAACGGAAAGATTATGTTCCTTTAGATAATTTATATTCCGTAAAAACACGTGCAATATTTCATGATGGGTAAGACAGTGAATCTTCTCATTATACTAGCTGACATTTACGTCAGTTAGGAGAAAATACACATTATGTTATTAGTATTGTGAAGGATTTCATGTCTTAGACAGGAAAAATATCCTTTGTTCACGGTAATACCAAATCCAAATTTTGACATATGAATCTGTCAATATATTTCATTTTGTTTCATAATATACATATTCCAAACTTTTTTAACAAATAGAGGAAACCCTTTCTAATGCAAAACCGATTACACGGATTGGCAAAGCACTATATTTTTGTCGTGTGGCCTCCCGGGAAGCCGAGTGCAGATCTTTCTAGTCGGTGCTCTTGGGAAACCTGCGTGCCCTAATGAGAATGAAAATTATGATAAATCGGGAAAGAATGTGGAAGGAAGCAGCCGTGGGATGTCAGAAGGTACCGTCCCAGCATTTGCCTGGAGTTGAAAGTGGGGAACCACGGAAAAACATTTCAAGGTCGGCCATCGGTGGGGCTCGAACCCACGTCTACCGAGGCCTAGCGCTGCACTTTAGCGAGCGTAGCTACGACACAGCACTTAAAAATAGGGTCAACAAAAATCAATGTTAATACTATTCACAGATGCAGAATTTGGGTTCCGGAACTAAACGATTTAAAAATTTAAGATTAGTAAATAATAATAATAATACCATAAAATAAAAACAATAATAGGGTAATCCTGACGTATTCATTTGGTGTTTCAAATTGGCCTCAAAGAACACAAATTGCACAATATTGACTACGCCTACAAAACACAGAATATTGCATCCCAATGCTTGTGTACAGAGAGTCACAATACCGCGAAATTAAGGAGGTAGAGGTATTCTTGATGCTATAGCTCTACACAACCAACAAGTTATATTTATAAGGAATTACTTTCACTCTCGGAAAGTTACCATCGTTCTACACCGAGTGGTGGCACAAGCCGAATCAAGTACACTCCTTCGAATTACCATGAAGGTAATTACGTTACGAAAGAAAAGAACACCCTGACAAAAAGAAGGTAGACAGAAATGGGACAGAAAAGAACTTCATGGTAGGTTCTGCAACCAGTGCGGAGGTAAGAATATTAACAAGCACCTTTCGATCACATGGCTGTCAAGGGGAGAGCTGTTTCCAGAAACTGAGGGATTTAACCAGGCCATACACGATACATATCAACAAAAGAAGTTAAAGGAAACACATCCTGAAGGATCAGACTGTTCTGGGTAACGAGTGCAGAAAGTGCAATACCGGGTCAGAAACCATAGAGCATATCGCCAGCAGCTGCAGAATTCTAGCCCCGATATTTTACACTAATAGGCATAACGATGTTGCCAAAGTCATTCATCAAGAACTCATCCTAACTGGATCTCTCATACACGACACGACGCCTTATTACAAATATACTGCCCAGAAAGTGTGGTGTAAAATAAAGACTAAAAGGTCTATTGGATTCGCCCTTTACAAACTGACAAAGCAACCCCTCATAGTAACTTGAACTAGCAATAAGAACCAACACACGTACTTGCTTGACATCGCTGTCCTGAAATACCATAATATCAATCATAAATACCCGGAGAAGATGGAAAAATATGCTCCACTAGCTCTGGAGGTAGCGAGAATCTGGAGACAAAAAATGTGCTCCACTAGCTATGGAGGTAGCGAGAATCAGGAGATATAAAAATGCTCCACAAGCTATGGAGGTATCGAGAATCAGGAGACATAAAAATGCTCCACTAGCTATGAAGGTAGCGAGAATCTGGGGACATAAAATATGATCCAATTGCTATGGAGGTAGCGAGAATCTGGAGACAAAATGTTCTCCACTAGCTATGAAGGTAGCGAGAATCTGGAGACATAAAATATGATCCAATTGCTATGGAGGTAGTGAGAATCTGGAGACAATATGTAGTCCACTAGCTCTGGAGGTAGCGAGTATCTGGAGACATAAAATGTGACAATCCTTTACTTCCTCCTTTCTCCCACTGGCCTGACACCTAAATCTTTATCAGTGAATCTAGCCACACGAAATATTCCCATGTATACCCTCACTATTGCATAAAACGCTCCAATTCTCAAGACCTGCAACATCGTTAGAGAATTTTTTAATATGCACTAGGAATTTTTTATACCTTCTTGTAAAGAGAAGAAGCGGAAGATTGGAAAATAATTTTGGAAATAGTCTTGGAAATAATTTTACCGTCAAACTTTCTTGGTATTTAGCATGAAATTGTATGTTATAGGCCCTTAAGAGTATGACTATACTCCGTCTCTTGTAATTAGTGAACTGATATTGGTCATGTTACCAACTGCAAATTTAGTTAATAATAACAATAATAATAATAATAAAAATAACAATAAAATTCTTTATTATTATTATATTCAATTCCCTTTTACTAGAGCAAAATCACACTTAAATAGATAGAAATCTAGTAGTAGGCTAGAGAAGCATCTTTTAAACCAGATGGCATGTATATATAAAGTGAATTGGCGATAACAGTTTAATATTTATCTTATTCATTTTCTTACGTCTAACGCGCAGAGGTAAACAAGTACAACAGAAGCTTGTTTCTTGAAATGAAAAAAATAGGGCTTCGGGAGATCCACCTTTAACATCTATTCCTGCTAGCCCCTCCGCTTTCACACCCCAGCTTGTGACAAAGACTATTATTAACACAGTCGAAATAACGGATTGAACTACTCCTGCACCGAGAAACATTACTGGGTGTCCGTATGCACATTTTAATTAGAGTTTACAAAATTAAATATATATTCCATATTTTAACTCTAACTCATTGGGCTCTTAAAGTATGGAAATGTTGATCTTAAGAACTATTCCTTGGTGTTTGATTACAGTGTTACCAATAATGCCTCAAGCTGATATGTAAATTGCCCGTAATATCTTTACTGGTGTAAACTGTAATTAATAATACAAACTTACAAAACAAATAAGATATTTTAAAATTGCTTAATGAAAAATAGAGAATGTTTGAAAAATACAACGCACAGCTACTCCGGTATTAAGAACAGACTCGGGTAGCACAACGTTAAAATATGAGTCTGAAATGTTGGATTATAATGCTAGCAAATTGAGTACATTTCCTGTTACTTAGCATATTTTCTTGTGAACCTTTCCGAGATATAAGCCTAGTTAATTATTTGTAATCAGAAAAGTTTGCTCATTAAACCAATAACGATTTGGAAGACCACATTGTAGCCTACTTGTACGAAAGGCTAGAGTAAATTATCCCATTGACTGAAGGGACATGAAATGCTGTTAATGACCAGTGGGTGAAATGTCTAGGGCTCTTGATGCTCGCCAGACTCTCTTTTTCCCTGAGCAATGTGTGCTTAATCGCTTGGAAGCGCCGTGCTTTTCAAGCTTTAGTCATGTGGACAAAATGGGATTTTTTTGATTCGAGTGCACAATGAAGAAGAAATAACAATAACATTCTGGAAAAAGTAATAACAATGGCAACGCGATTCATGTGCTTTGTTTTGTCCAAATACTATTTCTCCTTTTACAAAATGTATCGCTTCCCTTCTTTTACTCTTTTTATTTCTCTAGAAATCTTTAGTATCTGTTGACGACAACTTGTTGGAAACAAAAGACGAAATACTCAAATCCTTGGCTATATAAAACAGAAGAGCAAAAGAAGCTGTCGCTCGACACAAACTTCCTGCTGGTTTTTGTCTGCTGTATAAATGAGATACAGTTGATCCTCACTTTAACTTGTTCCATGTTAAGTGGTGCGATTCAATGAAGACCAGATGCCTTTTCTCACGCATTACAAATACCATTCATTTACTTTCATTTAAGCGTGATTTCCCTTATGATAATTAATTTTATTGGACATGACTCTCTGTCAGATTCGTTTTCATAACTGACAACTTGCTCGTCCAGAAGTGCTTGATCACGACATGGGATGTACTGTTGCCCAATGGATGATATTTGTGCTGGCAAGTGCAATGAGTTCTGTCCTGGAATATAAGAGGACATGTCAAACATAACTGGAGGTATGGTGCCAGTTCATTTATGAGATTTATTTCCCTGGAAAGGTCTAGGACTCTAAAGTACAGTTGAAAGCATGCACAGCTATGTTGTGAAATACGAGCAAATATTCTTCCCTAAATTACGAGCTCCAGTGGTATCATTGAGGATTTTACACCCCGGAATAGAACAGTACATGTTATACGATTGGAATATATAAACAATTCCGTTCGCGCAGTAACTAGTGAATATGTTTAAAAGTTTAGGACAATAATTCCATTCAAAATCATATTCGAAAATATTGGCTGTTTTCATGTTGATCTGTTTTAGTATTGCAGATCTTAACTAGAAACTGACTCAAAAGTAGGCCTACACAGAATCAAGCCATAAAGTCATCATTCAAGACAGTAGGCATCTACCTCAACAAACATACAGGGCGATTCAGCTAAGATTACCATCTCAAATATCTACGGAACCGTTTAAGATATGATCATTCTGTTTTCAAATTCGTAAATCGTACTATGGGGCTCATACAACACGGTCCATTTCGCTCCCAGCACGTATGAATTTACCAATAAACCGGCAGCAACTTTCGTTTTTTAAACGGGACTATACTAATTTCACCCACTGGAACAACTGAGAATCAAGTGACAAGTTTAGTGATGTGCTTATTTCGCAAATACGACGAGTACCTTTTGAGATATTAAAGGTTTCCATATGTGTCGGCATTAGACAGAAAGTGATGCCCTAGCCGCTGGAATGTAGAGTGCATGATTCTCTTGCGTGACCCACTCCTTGTTGACAACCACACATACCGCATTTATTCAATTCTATGCATACTGTAATGAGTCATCATCTTCCTAGCATTAATTCCGCTTTATTGCAGGGTATGCTTGCATACTGTAATGTGTACATAATCAAAATCATGTCTCTTATGTACGTGTGCCATCTCTCCCTCTCCACTTAGTACTGAATCCTTGCGAATATATCTGAAAACACCTCAATGAAGAGGATAAATAAAGTACGGAATTCTTTAGTGCTGGCGGACCTGTGACAATAACTTAATGTACATAATTATTATATTCAGAAATGTAACAAAGCTCGCCCATTTAGTTCATTGCGAACGTCTCGTCTAATGTTAATTCTTACGAGTCCGCTTAATCATCAATCATTTTGGAAATGTACATATTTGAAAAAAGAATGACGATATCTTAAACAGTTCCGTTGATATTTGAGGTGGTCATTTTAGCTGAATGACCCTGTATATCTTAAAGCATTTTATCGTCTGAACTCAACTTGTGGTTTATTGGTAATTAGTAAGTCTGAATGAGTGATTTAATTTTGACACGACAGTGTAGTCTGGACATCCTCAAAGCGATACCAAGCTCATGAACCTATTTTACAAAGCAATTTATGCATGGAATCGTTTGTTCCAAGCATTAAACAAGCATTTTTTCCGGGAGTTATTGCAATATATTTTCAACTTCATGTGGAATCCTATAATCCTGACATGCAAAATTGTAATTATTGGTATTTTATGATGATTTTGTTGCCTCTAGGGATATACCAGGTTCTGAGTTCAACATTGCTGAAAATTTGTAATATTGCGGGGCCTGCGGTAGTGTATGAAACTGTTAATATAAGGGTCTAAATTTGCAATCGGTTTGCAGGTACTTTGAATGAGTTGCCATCCCTCAGCTACATGTTGGAAATGTGGAATAATTAGCCGATGTAAAGAGTTAAAATGAGGGTTTAGGTGTTTATGTGAGTATGAATAAACTAGTATCAAAGGCTATCATCACTTAATAGATATAATCTTATTTGTTTCATACAGTATAAGTTTAGAATCTACATAGTAATGAAACAATCGGTGCGCATAATGAGTAACCGTCGTGAAATCGTTAATTCTCTACAACCGCGTATAAACATCAGGTGTGTTCTCCATCATTGGACCGAGTCTGAATTGACCATGCATCTGTGAGAACTCCTATCAGAGGCCACTAATCGCAATCTGATTTCAAACTGTATGACATTGTCAAATGATAGTCAGTATCTCCTTCAAATTAGCGTCACAGATGATGGTGATTCCAAATTTAATTGAAACAATTATGATCGTTTGATTACCGTTTAAAGCACATGAGTACCCTTAGATCTGATTGTCAGGTGGCTATGCTTAGCTACAATACAGCAGGAAAACACGCTTGTATTGCTGCCCCAAGTGTCCGAACCAAGGCAGATAGACTACTGAAAAACTTCTAACCTACAGCCCCGTGGCTTAGTGGATAGGAAGCAAGGCCCGAAGGGTTCTGGGTATGATTCTTGGTGCTGAGTGGAAATTCTTACCTTCTGTGGTTCATTCCCCTCACTAGAGGATTTGTGACGTGCTCCTCATCACAACATGCAGGTTGCCCATAGGAAATAACTCGAAAGACATGCACCAAGCCTTCATGGAGGCCACATGCTATTATTTTTATTATTCACTTTCTCTTAATGAATTTAAGAAGGCAAAAAACCAACTTATTGTTTCTTGAGAGATACCTTCAAGCTAAATAACAATTTTATAACTTTTTTGCATTTGATTATTACTGGCCACTGCTAACGTTTCATAAGTGGCGGTACATTCCGGCAATTAGTGCCACTGAAGGATTAATTTCCTCTATATTACAGAAATCCGACCAGCTGTTGTAGCTCAAATGAAAGCATGAATGTAAACACTTCGTTATATGTGGCTCATGTACCTTACGTAACTTACTAAACAACCGTTATTTACAGCTTTTCTTGGTCACAAATGTATGAAAGATTGCTACAAAACGTCTTTTAAATTTATCTTATCTAGGAGTATTGTGAAATTATTCATTCTTTAAAGTAATTGTTGGTTACACCAGTCAACTGATATAAAAATGAAAACCCTATAAATAAAAGAGAGCATTGTTTTATTGACCAGTTAGCAAGCCATGGATTTTTGAGCAAAATATGAAGAAAGATTTAATTATATTGTTTAGTCTTATCTGTTAGTTCTTCATTGCCCCTTTCCATTGTGTATCTTTAAATTGTTTGAAATCACATGCATGCTATTGCTGGTGAAGGGGGAGGGGCAGAACATGATAAAACGGGAATATTGAAAAGAATATTATGTTGAGCGAGATATTCCTTGCTACACACGCACTAACGCTTGCTGCCTTGATCTGCCCGAACAAGTTTCATTCTGCGTGTTCAGGTGGAAAGGATGGACGTTGTGTTTATATCATTGCACCATTTAGGTGTCTTCGTGGGCTATGCAGGGAATATGAGCTAATGACCTGCAACACTGAGGATGAATAAGACTGAAACTCTGTCATCATGAATACACATTTACTAAACAAGAAAATGAGTGCACCCTTGACAAGTATTTTGGCCAATTCCCAAAGCGGGCTTACACAAGAACTTTTACTGTGGCGTCGTGAATCATAAATATACCCTAGCAGTTAATTCTATCCATTCCATAGAAATTTGTTCTTAGCTCGAGAACTAAGTAAGAAGATAGAAAAAAAGAAAGAAAGAAAGAAAGAAAGAAATACAGCAAGAAAGAAAGAACGGGAGAACGGAAGTAACAAAAACAGCAGACACAAAGACAAACTGTGCAGTTACCAAATTTAAGCTTATCACTCGTATTTGGAAATCGAAAGGATCAGTGAAATCACTGTACATGCTTACTGTAATACAATTTGATTCTGCTAGACTTTACTAATAGAGATATTCGTAAAAATGGCAAGTATCAAGTGCTGAGTTATAATTGCAATCATTCTAACCCACTTCTAAAGATTTGCAACATGAAATGATGTAGCTAAACGGGAAATTAATTAATTAATATTTGACAGATATAACTTTTAAAGGTTGTGTTTTGCTGCTAATATCGGTCTACCGTTGTTCCGCTACAGTCTAATCCATTACCCATTAAAATGCTTTTAATATAGCCGTTAATTTATGGAGAAGTATATAAACGAAAGGTTTCTTAGTCGGAAACTTGAAACTAGCCAGTGTGATTAGTGTCATCCACATCGGGGAGCCAGTCTCCGCAGTTATAGGATATGCTATCGCTGCATTAGGCGACAGTAATAAAGATATAATCACCGGAGTGGCGCGTGTTGTGTTACCATGCTTGACCTCCATCAGTAATTAATGTTCCTATCGATTTTCTTATTCGTGTTACGATGTTGTAATAATCTTCAGCGACTCATTTTGTTTGTCCATGAGCTCTATCTGTACTTGGGATGCAAAGAGAGTAGTCAGCAGGGGGCGATAATCTTCCTTTATCTACGTCCCGTTTGTTATTTGCTGCAAAACAAAGGAGGAATAAGCTTTGTGGTACAGTTAAAACCCGCATAGGAAGAAAATTTATAAAAGAGGGGTTCTGTGAAATAGAATTGGATCCAAATTGTAACAAGATATTAGAAATAAGCTACTCACAAAACTTTCACTCTTGGTCTTCTCTGGTCTTGGGATATGTATTCAGACTTCAATCCCTAAGGTCCTGCTCTATACAAGCAGGATTCGACTTCTTATTTTCTTGTAATCCTCGTGAGGATACATCTACCCATTCCCCCTCACTTGCTAGGACCAATGTTGAGCGATCGGCTCCCGATGCAGCGAGTTGGCAATTTAGAAAATGAAAAATGAAAATCCACAGCCTGCTTCCAGTCTCTGACCGGGTCAGGAATGGAATGAATGAAGCCCCTATCTAGCGGCGAGGATATGAACTGTGCCGGCTGCCGACGCCTGACGCACTCCTCTGGGGCAATGATTAAATGAATGACAGATGAAATGAAATGATAGGGGAGAGTGTTGCTGGAATGAATTTTTTTTGACAGGGAAAACCGGAGTACCCGGAGAAAAACCTGTCTGCCTCCGTTTTGTCCAGCACAGATCCCACTTGGAGTGACCGGGATTTGAACCACGGACCCAGCGGTGAGAGGCCGGCGTGCTGCCGCCTAAGCCACGGAGGCTGAGTTGGCATTTTAGGATGCTTATTAAATATGAGGAGACCATGGCGTTCAATTTACTGGAATGTTAAATACATCCTTCAGGGAGAAACCCTGGCACCCCGATGACACTAAAGCCACAGCACTTAAAAGGGAAGTTAAGCCTGTAACACTGTTATAACATCCTCAGTTTGATAATATGACCAATCTGAATGTATTGTATATTAAAAGTTATGGAACCAGTTATTGAATAAAAATCATACTATGTTGAAATGATGTTATCTAACATCCCTCATTACCCGCAGTGACGAGAGCCATTGTTGTGTTTGTTGTTTCTTTCAGGCGCTATGGGCATCGAGATTATTAGCCCCGCGTTCATTTTTTGAACGTTGAAACTGTTTAAGGACTCATTTTATTTTATTGGCCCTTTGAGATTGTCTTGCATTTGGGAGAGATAGGAGCCATGGCTGTAATATAGCTAACACCTCTGAATTTGCGTGGACTGTATTGGAAAAACACGGGTAAACAACCACTTAAAGTGAAGTCAACTTTTCTCTTGTCCTGACTAGGCCGAGTGGAACCCATTTCTCCCTCCCCCATGGATCTACGTTAAATTTGTTCATCGTAGCTAAGAATAGGACCCTGGACCTGTACACCAGGATCTTCAGTACGTACTCTGATACATCACAAGATATTGATGTCACAGGTTACCACTGAGGTGGGGGTGACTGTGACCGGTCTCATTACGTCATGGAAGTTTCAATCGAGGATACATCCCCAGAATTTTCTAGGGAACGTTTCAGTTGGTAAATACCGGTACCCATGGGTATGTATTTGAGCAGTTACTGTGCTTGCGATATATCTATAGAAACATCTAAATAAATCATTAAAGTTGGAATGTAACTCGGAAGCAATTAGGGCCTAGTTGTATAACTTAAAAATTTATAGAAATATTTAGGCAATTTACCTGAAGATATTGACATAGCTAGTAGGGCTTTCTCTCTCGTTGCGAGGAGGTCACTTCTCAAAACCAGATATATTATTAGTGTTGTTATTAGAGGGTTTCGTGCTCACATTCCAGAATCTTATAGGCCTAATCGATATGAAACTGAAATTGTCGACAATCTTTAACATTCCTCCGTATGCCATACGAAGCCAGTAGAAAGACATGTTGAAATATATCAGGAAGGTATTCTTACTGTGAGACTAACGACCAAGTGGAACCGATGCGCTAACCACGCGTCACCCCAATATCTGCAGGCAAAATGGCTGGGCAGCGGTCGCTTGGTAGACCTAGGTACTTCATGGGCTGTAGTGCCAGGGGTTATAATTATTATATTATTTTTGCTGTGGGGTTTTTCTCCATTTCTAATCCTTGAGAATGTTAGGATGGTTCCTAACTTAAGGCGACGGCCGCCTCCTTTCCAATTCTCATCTGATAATATTTAAGAGACCCACCTATTATCTCGCATAAAACCCATTAATAATTATAAAACCAACTAACAAACGTAATGATGCAAATAACTTATAAAACAATAAATATACTCCTGCCACTTTTCGTTCAGATTGATACCCTCACCCTAAAATTATAAACAGCATAAGAATTAATCTACCTTCATGAAACAAATAACATGAAAATAATTTAATTCCTCTAAATGTGAAGCACAACATAAACAAACAAAGAATCCCCCTCCCCTCCCCCCAAAAAGGAATTGAAATACTTGACAGGACGCTGAAAGGCAAAACAGACTCAATTGAAAATGTATGTATATATTGAACCCTTGCAAAGAAGCATATGAGACTCAGTTTCGGTGGGTGTAACGGTTCATATTCGTAAGTTGCTGTCAGGGCGCTTCATTAACTTGCAGGGTAACATATAACAAAATAACATGCAGGAAAGAGTGAAGCCAGGGTTAAAACAACTGAATTTAATAACAAATCACCATATTTACACATAAACAATTAACAACAAAAACTCCCAACTGACTCCCGCTTAATAAAATGCCAACACTAGGCGATATCTCTGGAGAGATTAATTACCTGGACCAAATGTCCTTAAGATAAAATACAAAAGTGACCATATATATGCGTGTATGCCGTTCTACATGCATCACGATGTGTACTTTGAATGCGTGATTCGTTATCATCCAGAATAATCCTTCAGATAACGAATCCACATTTCTTGAGCTAGACCGACACGGAGGAACACAACAACAATACTTAAAATTAAACCGACACTTCCTAAATCTACTATAAACAAACACAAAATTTCCGTGTGAAATTGGAATCAAATTGCCGTAGCAACATTTACTGCCTAAAAACTTAGGACTTCTCACACAAATCAACACAAGTACATTAACACGTGACCAATAGAAAAATACACAAATGACCGCTGTCAAAATTTACACGTACTCTACCACTACACCACACGGGTGTGACACACAAAAATTACATGAATCGAGTCATAAACAAAGCAATAGGCAAACAGCCAATATTTACGTTAATTACAATATTTTACCCATACATCGTACAACAAGCCGTTACACACATGGCGAACTCCCCAATTAATTATGGCTTAAAAATTAACCATCACAATGAACAGGTTTGCTACATGAAAGCTTACAGGGGCCAGTCGGACACACAGGACTGCCTATCAAAATAAGTCACAGGCAAAACGGGCGGTTTGTGGAACTCTGCATGTCTGTCAACCCACGTGTCAATAACCTCGACCTCCCAGAACATGGGGTCGAATCTCGAAGAAGTGTGCCCCAAAGCACAGCAATACATGTGTGTGTCAGAAAAGTATATGGACAAGAATCAGCAGTCTCCCAAGAGCACTCTGTCTTTCCATCTAAAATACAACAGCAGCAAAAATATGAGAGCGGTAGGACAACTACCCCCTCCTCACGTAGAATCAACACACACTAGACACATCAACACACACAGGATCACACGTATGGGTTTTGACAGACCCTGAAATAAAAAGACACAAATAATATCCACATGCCGGCGCCACCGTTCTATGCCGTGACTAGTCACCTGAAAAGGACTCAAGAAAATCTATCAAAATTAGAACGAAGGTGTTCTACAAATTACTTTTAAGTTGGTGCACTTGGCAACCCTAATATGAATAATAACCTGTTCAGCAAAATATCTTACAATAATTTCCTCCCATTCCTATTTCAAATATTAACGTTAATAAAGCACCATTTATCGAATGTAACGGGTTCCGCATTTGCAAGGATAAAAATCACGCACGCACGCCGCGTACATTACGTATGACTCAAGGAAAAACAAAATATCAAACAAACACTTTGGCCACGCGCCAACGGACATTTAAAACATATAGTGTCGGTGCAAGAAAAACTCTAAAACAACAAGAAAAGAAAACATGACTATTTACAAAGTTCCCCGGCCAAATCTAACTACATAATTGAAATAATCCAATTTTAGTACATCACCGCTTCTGCTTGTAGAACTAAGGACATCCTCCTCAACCCATCGCCCTATGGACAAATTAGCACTCCATAGTAGTCGTCTGCGTTGATTTGTTGAAGCTCATCCCAACTTCAAACCACGTGCTGATCATCTTGGTACCGACTCCTTGGCAGAAAAGTTCAATGTTAAATATTTGCCTATCTATAATCGCTTGCAGGCTACTCAATTCACCCACAATTGTCCTAATGCGATTAATAGCGAAGACTGGCCCTAAATATATCGTACACACGCAACATAAAAACACATATAAAATACACTGCAATTTATACATAAAATATACATCTCGAGTCCGCGCCACTGGCTCGTTAACAAGTTCAAAATCCTGGCTGCACTAGCAGTCGCTATCTCGCTCGGTATTTCCGTCCTGTACTGTGGACTTCGGCTCCGGTGAGCGCTAATTAGGGTGATACAATACTTCCCCCTTAGAGCTGAACTCGTCGTCCTATGATGAATGTTACAAGTTATCACGCACTGGCGTGAAATATTTAGCTCACAAATAAAGTAAATTTTAGAACAAAATGTATTATAGCTTTTAAAATTCGATACTGCAATCGCTGCGACTTTAGCTCAATCGGAGCTCACAAAATAAATTAACTTCACTAATTTAGAGCGTAAAAATCACAGTACAAACTGGCGTGGAGTAAGCCTCTGAAGGCTCCACAAAGAATAGACTTAGATAAATTCGAGCGTCAAAAATCACAATACAAACTGGCGTGGAGTAAGCCTCTGAAGGCTCCACAAAGAATAGACTTAGATAATTTCGAGCGTCAAAAATCACAATACAAACGAGCGTGAAGTAAGCCTCTGAAGGCTCCACAAAGAATAGACTTCGAGTGGCGTCAGGCCAAACTATTTATTAGAAACTGACAAGGGCGGAGGAGTGGGGCGGAGTCGGATAAAAACTTCCAGAGTTTTTGTCTCACAAAGATGGGACTAGTGTCATTCTTCTCCAAATAAATCAAACGTCTCAAATCACTCGAGCGGAGATTAATCCGTTCGGCGGTTCTTTAGATACACACTTCCGCGGGCTTTTTACTACTGACGCTGTCCACCTCGTGGTCATGGCTTGGTCTCTTGCGATTGGCTGATTCAATCGTATGTTCGTTGCGAGTACCTCGTGATTCTTCCTTTATGTCTCCAATTTTGGTACAGTAGTTGCACAATTTGGCCTTGAACTCGACTAATTCTGGCCGTTCCCCAAGAATAGCTACCAGCTCAACTCCTGTTGCAATCATTACGAAATGCTGGCCTCCCTTATATCCAAGTCGACTTCCTTAAGTGCTGCCTGGGCCGTAGTAATAATAATAATAAATATGAATACTTATTTATCGAAGATCAATAAGGGTTCATTTATCCTCAGCAAGGTTTTGAAATCCGAAACAATTTATTGGTTTGGATTTCAAAAACAAAATCCACTGTAGTAACAACACATCTCTTTAAATCTCACTCAGCTGCTCGAGTGTATGCCCCTCTGACTCAATTAGTGTGCTCCCTTCTCGCTGGAATGTCATTCATATTTTCACTAGGTCTCCCCCTTCTCCTCAAGTAGTTGCCACTCCCGTCGT
Source organism: Meconema thalassinum (assembly GCA_946902985.2). Taxonomy (NCBI): domain Eukaryota; kingdom Metazoa; phylum Arthropoda; class Insecta; order Orthoptera; family Tettigoniidae; genus Meconema; species Meconema thalassinum. The sequence goes on from OX336389.2 coordinate 720,131,160, forward strand.
CTCAGCTGCTCGTTGTTTACAAACAAAGTGCGTACTCAGGCGCTCCCTGTAGAGTGTTGGCTCTCAAAATAATTTTTTTTTGCAATACAGATTCTGCACATATCATCTTTCCTAGTCATCAAATGGTTCCCTTCTCCTTCTTCTTCTTCTCCCATCTTCTTCTTCTGCTACCATATTTCCAGGCCCTTGCCCGAAACTTCGTCCCGCGAATTTCCTCTATTATTTTTCTGTTTTGGTTTGTCGGCTGGTCTCTTCTCTTCTTCACGGTGATGGTCTGGGCTCTGTCTGTTCGCCATGGCACGCCCCCACTTCTCCTTCTCCGCTTCTTCAGTACTTAATTGATCCAAGTATTTACGGGATTCAATATATCGCTCGTCCCAGTTGTTCCTATAATCTCCTCTATTTTCTTGGCGATAGTCCCTGCCGTTATTCCATCTACCATCTCCATTTCTTTGGTAAGGTCTACCTTGTCTCTGGTTTCCCCTCCAATTTGTGTACTCCCGCTGGTACGTCCACAGATTATTTTGATTTTGGTTATTCTGATTGTATCTCCCGCGGTTATTCTGATAATTCTGACTGTTGTTATGGAACTGGTTTCGGCCGTCAAAATCTTGTCTTCTTGGCGTGAATTGTGTCCCTGTGGACTGTGTCTTAGTTTGGTTCCCCTGGCTGTGGTTATTTTGGAGTCCCTGAACTACCTCTGCCGTGTTGACACATTCCAAATTCCTTCTTCCTGTCTGTGGGCTTACCATACTCGTCTCGTCTAAGTGTCTGAGTAATTCTTCGGCTTGGACTGCGGTCTGAATGTTTCCTGCGACTAATAATTGTTGGATGTGCATTGGGAGTTGTTTCCCGATGGTTAGAACCATATTCTGCTCGCTAGGCGGGTCGTCAAAATCTCTAAATTTTACCAATTGTTGACTGAAGAATTCTGAAAAACTGGTTGGAATCGTACTATGATATTTGCGCGTGTACAGGTCCATTCTCAACCCCTGTTGTAACGAAGGACTCCAAAACTTCTACAAAAATGCCTCGCGGAATTGAGCCATGTCTGTGAACGTGTACTTGAAACTTAAAATCCAGGTCAGGCTAGGTCCTTCTAAAAATTTCTCCACCATTCTTAATTGTTTCTCAGGGCCGATGTGCTGGTCATTAAAGTAATCAGTTAATTGCCGTAGAAATGCTTTGGGAGTGGTTCTTGAATGTTCCTTAAACTTATCGGGCTTAAAATCATTACCCCGAATGACTTGGATGACTTGGGCTGGTGCCAAGTTCGGTTGCAGTGTTGAAGTCTCCCCCCTGTACTGCTGGAATGCATTCGTCGTTAGTCTGGGACTTTGACCCCGACTCGTGTCCTCAACCAACTTCAAACCTGCAGGACTTCCAATACTTGTTTGCTTCTCCGGTATATTTTCAGATGAAAATAATGTCGCATTCTCTAGAGATCTAATCTCGTTTTTTATGATTAATTCTGAGTGTTCCTGTAATTTTGACTTTACATTTTCCTCCAGTGCCTGCATTCGCTTTAAAACTGCCAGCCTGTCTTCCTTATTCGCATGAGCCTGCTGGTCCCAATCTCGCCGGATCCTACTTTTCAAGCTATTTATTTTTTCCTCGTTCCTTTCCTGATTTTTCTCTAGCTCTTCACGTATCTGTTCTTGCCTTTTTACTAGTTGTTCCCCCACCTCTTCTCTTATAGCCTCTTGTGTTTTTATTAGCTGACCTTCCAAATTATCCTGAGTCTTGACGAGCTGCTCTCCTACTTCCTGTCTTATGACCTCTTGTGTGTTTATTAGCTGGCCTTCCATCTCTTTTCTTATGATCTCTTGTGTTCTGCCTAACTGCTCCTCTAACTTCTCCCGCAAGTGTATCCGTTCGGTTTCAGCCTTAACCTCGACTTTATCAATTTCCTTTATTAATTCCAGCACGTTGCTGTCTACCGAATTAATTTGCTGCTGTAGTTTCTCTTGGGTTTTCTTCATTCCCGCGGTGTTACTGACACATGCTGCCTCTATCTGCTTGAGTTTATCTGCCACCATCTCGTCAAATTGTACTAATTTGTTATCAAATTTCGCCTCCAATTTCTTAATTTCGCCTAACTGTTTGCTGTTGTTTTCCGCGACCTCGCCTGCCAGTTTCTCTACTTTTTTAACGCTCTGATTAATGTCATTAGTGATTTTTCCTAGTTGTTCGGTTTGTGCCGTTTGTGTTACCGCCTGTTGTGACAATTTGTGGTTTAGTTCATTGAATTGTTTGTCCGTGTCTAATTTCTGGACTTCTAACTGGACCGAAATGTTACCGCTCATATCAAGTAATTGTTTTTCATTATGCTCCCGCTGAGCTCCTAATTGTTCTTATAATTGTTCTTCCGTCTTTATGGACATCTGTTATAATCGTTTTTCACTATGCTCACGCTGAGCTCCTAATTGTTCTTTTAATTGTTTTTCCGTCTTCACGGACATTTGGATCGACATGTGTTCTAATTGTTTTTCCGTCTTCACGGATATCTGTTCTAATAATGCCTTAATCTCATCAACACTCGCCATATCACACACAAAAATATATTCAGAGAAAAACAGGGTTATGGGCCAAGGTTTCAGCCCTATACACACATATATGTCACACATTTAAATATTACTGGCTCTAATTTAATGAAAATTTCAGTAACAAAATTTACTGAATACAATGACACTTATTCCCAAACAACAAAATAACCCCTAGTGATCTGCTTTTAAATTCCTAACCAACAGAATTTACGAAACACCAATTAACCGAAGTCAATTAAATGTCAAATATACGGCAACATCTTCCTGCTTTGACTGAGTTCGTTAATAATGCAAATTTCTAATTTTAATGTGGGCGCCAGAACAAGTTTATAACAAATACAAAATCAAATTCTAACCTTGTTCAATATCTCTAACTTTAGGAACTCAGTGATTTTACTAATGCACATGGCGGTACAACATCGCCTCAATTTACTGAATTTACATGTCCGCTTGACCTGGCATCATTTCTCAACGAAATAAATATGAGATCAGCGAAGCAACAACAACAACATCCCCACGTTGGGCGCCATTTTTGTTTTATGAACCCTTGCAAAGAAGCATATGAGACTCAGTTTCGGGGGGTGTAACGGTTCATATTCGTAAGTTGCTGTCAGGGCGCTTCATTAACTTGCAGGGTAACATATAACAAAATAACATGCAGGAAAGAGTGAAGCCAGGGTTAAAACAACTGAATTTAATAACAAATCACCATATTTACACATAAACAATTAACAACAAAAACTCCCAACTGACTCCCGTTTAATAAAATGCCAACACTAGGCGATATCTCTGGAGAGATTAATTACCTGGACCAAATGTCCTTAAGATAAAATACAAAAGTGACCATATATGCGTGTATGCCGTTCTACATGCATCACGATGTGTACTTTGAATGCGTGATTCGTTATCATCCAGAATAATCCTTCAGATAACGAATCCACATTTCTTGAGCTAGACCGACACGGGGGAACACAACAACAATACTTAAAATTAAACCGACACTTCCTAAATCTACTATAAACAAACACAAAATTTCCGTGTGAAATTGGAATCAAATTGCCGTAGCAACATTTACTGCCTAAAAACTTAGGACTTCTCACACAAATCAACACAAGTACATTAACACGTGACCAATAGAAAAATACACAAATGACAGCTGTCAAAATTTACACGTACTCTACCACTACACCACACGGGTGTGACACACAAAAATTACATGAATCGAGTCATAAACAAAGCAATAGGCAAACAGCCAATATTTACGTTAATTACAATATTTTACCCATACAACGTACAACAAACCGTTACACACATGGCGAACTCCCCAATTAATTATGGCTTAAAAATTAACCATCACAATGAACAGGTTTGCTACATGAAAGCTTACAGGGGCCAGTCGGACACACAGGACTGCCTATCAAAATAAGTCACAGGCAAAACGGGCGGTTTGTGGAACTCTGCATGTCTGTCAACCCACGTGTCAATAACCTCGACCTCCCAGAACATGGTGTCGAATCTCGAAGAAGTGTGCCCCAAAGCACAGCAATACATGTGTGTGTCAGAAAAGTATATGGACAAGAATCAGCAGTCTCCCAAGAGCACTCTGTCTTTCCATCTAAAATACAACAGCAGCAAAAATATGAGAGCGGTAGGACAACTACCCCCTCCTCACGTAGAATCAACACACACTAGACACATCAACACACACAGGATCACACGTATGGGTTTTGACAGACCCTGAAATAAAAAGACACAAATAATATCCACATGCCGGCGCCACCGTTCTATGCCGTGACTAGTCACCTGAAAAGGACTCAAGAAAATCTATCAAAATTAGAACGAAGGTGTTCTACAAATTACTTTTAAGTTGGTGCACTTGGCAACCCTAATATGAGTAATAACCTGTTCAGCAAAATATCTTACAATAATTTCCTCCCATTCCTATTTCAAATATTAACGTTAATAAAGCACCATTTATCGAATGTAACGGGTTCCGCATTTGCAAGGATAAAAATCACGCACGCACGCCGCGCACATTACGTATGACTCAAGGAAAAACAAAATATCAAACAAACACTTTGGCCACGCGCCAACGGACATTTAAAACATATAGTGTCGGTGCAAGAAAAACTCTAAAACAACAAGAAAAGAAAACATGACTATTTACAAAGTTCCCCGGCCAAATCTAACTACATAATTGAAATAATCCAATTTTAGTACATCACCGCTTCTGCTTGTAGAACTAAGGACATCCTCCTCAACCCATCGCCCTATGGACAAATTAGCACTCCATAGTAGTCGTCTGCGTTGATTTGTTGAAGCTCATCCCAACTTCAAACCACGTGCTGATCATCTTGGTACCGACTCCTTGGCAGAAAAGTTCAATGTTAAATATTTGCCTATCTATAATCGCTTGCAGGCTACTCAATTCACCCACAATTGTCCTAATGCGATTAATAGCGAAGACTGGCCCTAAATATATCGTACACACGCAACATAAAAACACATATAAAATACACTGCAATTTATACATAAAATATACATCTCGAGTCCGCGCCACTGGCTCGTAAACAAGTTCAAAATCCTGGCTGCACTAGCAGTCGCTATCTCGCTCGGTATTTCCGTCCTGTACTGTGGACTTCGGCTCCGGTGAGCGCTAATTAGGGTGATACAATACTTCCCCCTTAGAACTGAACTCGTCGTCCTATGATGAATGTTACAAGTTAGCACGCACTGGCGTGAAATATTTAGCTCACAAATAAAGTAAATTTTAGAACAAAATGTATTATAGCTTTTAACATTCGATACTGCAATCGCTGCGACTTTAGCTCAATCGGAGCTCACAAAATAAATTAACTTCACTAATTTAGAGCGTAAAAATCACAGTACAAACTGGCGTGGAGTAAGCCTCTGAAGGCTCCCCAAAGAATAGACTTAGATAAATTCGAGCGTCAAAAATCACAATACAAACTGGCGTGGAGTAAGCCTCTGAAGGCTCCACAAAGAATAGACTTAGATAATTTCGAGCGTCAAAAATCACAATATAAACTAGCGTGAAGTAAGCCTCTGAAGGCTCCACAAAGAATAGACTTCGAGTGGCGTCAGGCCAAACTATTTATTAGAAACTGACAAGGGCGGAGGAGTGGGGCGGAGTCGGATAAAAACTTCCAGAGTTTTTGTCTCACAAAGATGGGACTAGTGTCATTCTTCTCCAAATAAATCAAACGTCTCAAATCACTCGAGCGGAGATTAATCCGTTCGGCGGTTCTTTAGATACACACTTCCGCGGGCTTTTTACTACTGACGCTGTCCACCTCGTGGTCATGGCTTGGTCTCTTGCGATTGGCTGATTCAATCGTATGTTCGTTGCGAGTACCTCGTGATTCTTCCTTTATGTCTCCAATTTTGGTACAGTAGTTGCACAATTTGGCCTTGAACTCGACTAATTCTGGCCGTTCCCCAAGAATAGCTACCAGCTCAACTCCTGTTGCAATCATTACGAAATGCTGGCCTCCCTTATATCCAAGTCGACTTCCTTAAGTGCTGCCTGGGCCGTAGTAATAATAATAATAAATATGAATACTTATTTATCGAAGATCAATAAGGGTTCATTTATCCTCAGCAAGGTTTTGAAATCCGAAACAATTTATTGGTTTGGATTTCAAAAACAAAATCCACTGTAGTAACAACACATCTCTTTAAATCTCACTCAGCTGCTCGAGTGTATGCCCCTCTGACTCAATTAGTGTGCTCCCTTCTCGCTGGAATGTCATTCATATTTTCACTAGGTCTCCCCCTTCTCCTCAAGTAGTTGCCACTCCCGTCGTCTCAGCTGCTCGTTGTTTACAAAAAAAGTGCGTACTCAGGCGCTCCCTGTAGAGTGTTGGCTCTCAAAATAAAATTTTTTTGCAATACAGATTCTGCACATATCATCTTTCCTAGTCATCAAATGGTTCCCTTCCCCTTCTTCTTCTTCTCCCATCTTCTTCTTCTGCTACCATATTTCCAGGCCCTTGCCCGAAACTTCGTCCCGCGAATTTCCTCTATTATTTTTCTGTTTTGGTTTGTCGGCTGGTCTCTTCTCTTCTTCACGGTGATGGTCTGGGCTCTGTCTGTTCGCCATGGCACGCCCCCACTTCTCCTTCTCCGCTTCTTCAGTACTTAATTGATCCAAGTATTTACGGGATTCAATATATCGCTCGTCCCAGTTGTTCCTATAATCTCCTCTATTTTCTTGGCGATAGTCCCTGCCGTTATTCCATCTACCATCTCCATTTCTTTGGTAAGGTCTACCTTGTCTCTGGTTTCCCCTCCAATTTGTGTACTCCCGCTGGTACGTCCACTGATTATTTTGATTTTGGTTATTCTGATTGTATCTCCCGCGGTTATTCTGATAATTCTGACTGTTGTTATGGAACTGGTTTCGGCCGTCAAAATCTTGTCTTCTTGGCGTGAATTGTGTCCCTGTGGACTGTGTCTTAGTTTGGTTCCCCTGGCTGTGGTTATTTTGGAGTCCCTGAACTACCTCTGCCGTATTGACACATTCCAAATTCCTTCTTCCTGTCTGTGGGCTTACCATACTCGTCTCGTCTAAGTGTCTGAGTAATTCTTCGGCTTGGACTGCGGTCTGAATGTTTCCTGCGACTAATAATTGTTGGATGTGCATTGGGAGTTGTTTCCCGATGGTTAGAACCATATTCTGCTCGCTAGGCGGGTCGTCAAAATCTCTGAATTTTACCAATTGTTGACTGAAGAATTCTGAAAAACGGGTTGGATGCGTACTATGATATTTGCGCGTGTACAGGTCCATTCTCAACCCCTGTTGTAACGAAGGACTCCAAAACTTCTTCAAAAATGCCTCGCGGAATTGAGCCATGTCTGTGAACGTGTACTTGAAACTTAAAAACCAGGTCAGGCTAGGTCCTTCTAAAAATTTCTCCACCATTCTTAATTGTTTCTCAGGGCCGATGTGCTGGTCATTAAAGTAATCAGTTAATTGCCGTAGAAATGCTTTGGGAGTGGTTCCTGAATGTTCCTTAAACTTATCGGGCTTAAAATCATTACCCCGAATGACTTGGATGACTTGGGCTGGTGCCAAGTTCGGTTGCAGTGTTGAAGTCTCCCCCCTGTACTGCTGGAATGCATTCGTCGTTAGTCTGGGACTTTGACCCCGACTCGTGTCCTCAACCAACTTCAAACCTGCAGGACTTCCAATACTTGTTTGCTTCTCCGGTATATTTTCAGTTGAAAATAATGTCGCATTCTCTAGAAATCTAATCTCGTTTTTTATGATTAATTCTGAGTGTTCCTGTAATTTTGACTTTACATTTTCCTCCAGTGCCTGCATTCGCTTTAAAACTGCCAGCCTGTCTTCCTTATTCGCATGAGCCTGTTGGTCCCAATCTCGCCGGATCCTACTTTTCAAGCTATTTATTTTTTCCTCGTTCCTTTCCTGATTTTTCTCTAGCTCTTCACGTATCTGTTCTTGCCTTTTTACTAGTTGTTCCCCCACCTCTTCTCTTATAGCCTCTTGTGTTTTTATTAGCTGACCTTCCAAATTATCCTGAGTCTTGACGAGCTGCTCTCCTACTTCCTGTCTTATGACCTCTTGTGTGTTTATTAGCTGGCCTTCCATCTCTTTTCTTATGATCTCTTGTGTTCTGCCTAACTGCTCCTCTAACTTCTCTCACAAGTGTATCCGTTCGGTTTCAGCCTTAACCTCGACTTTATCAATTTCCTTTATTAATTCCAGCACGTTGCTGTCTACCGAATTAATTTGCTGCTGTAGTTTCTCTTGGGTTTTCTTCATTCCCGCGGTGTTACTGACACATGCTGCCTCTATCTGCTTGAGTTTATCTGCCACCATCTCGTCAAATTGTACTAATTTGTTATCAAATTTCGCCTCCAATTTCTTAATTTCGCCTAACTGTTTGCTGTTGTTTTCCGCGACCTCGCCTGTCAGTTTCTCTACTTTTTTAACGCTCTGATTAATGTCATTAGTGATTTTTCCTAGTTGTTCGGTTTGTGCCGTTTGTGTTACCGCCTGTTGTGACAATTTGTGGTTTAGTTCATTGAATTGTTTGTCCGTGTCTAATTTCTGGACTTCTAACTGGACCGAAATGTTACCGCTCATATCAAGTAATTGTTTTTCATTATGCTCCCGCTGAGCTCCTAATTGTTCTTATAATTGTTCTTCCGTCTTTATGGGCATCTGTTATAATCGTTTTTCACTATGCTCACGCTGAGCTCCTAATTGTTCTTTTAATTGTTTTTCCGTCTTCACGGACATTTGGATCGACATGTGTTCTAATTGTTTTTCCGTCTTCACGGATATCTGTTCTAATAATGCCTTAATCTCATCAACACTCGCCATATCACACACAAAAATATATTCAGAGAAAAACAGGGTTATGGGCCAAGGTTTCAGCCCTATACACACATATATGTCACACATTTAAATATTACTGGCTCTAATTTAATGAAAATTTCAGTAACAAAATTTACTGAATACAATGACACTTATTCCCAAACAACAAAATAACCCCTAGTGATCTGCTTTTAAATTCCTAACCAACAGAATTTACGAAACACCAATTAACCGAAGTCAATTAAATGTCAAATATACGGCAACATCTTCCTGCTTTGACTGAGTTCGTTAATAATGCAAATTTCTAATTTTAATGTGGGCGCCAGAACAAGTTTATAACAAATACAAAATCAAATTCTAACCTTGTTCAATATCTCTAACTTTAGGAACTCAGTGATTTTACTAATGCACATGGCGGTACAACATCGCCTCAATTTACTGAATTTACATGTCCGCTTGACCTGGCATCATTTCTCAACGAAATAAATATGAGATCAGCGAAGCAACAACAACAACATCCCCACGTTGGGCGCCATTTTTGTTTTATGAACCCTTGCAAAGAAGCATATGAGACTCAGTTTCGGGGGGTGTAACGGTTCATATTCGTAAGTTGCTGTCAGGGCGCTTCATTAACTTGCAGGGTAACATATAACAAAATAACATGCAGGAAAGAGTGAAGCCAGGGTTAAAACAACTGAATTTAATAACAAATCACCATATTTACACATAAACAATTAACAACAAAAACTCCCAACTGACTCCCGCTTAATAAAATGCCAACACTAGGCGATATCTCTGGAGAGATTAATTACCTGGACCAAATGCCCTTAAGATAAAATACAAAAGTGACCATATATGCGTGTATGCCGTTCTACATGCATCACGATGTGTACTTTGAATGCGTGATTCGTTATCATCCAGAATAATCCTTCAGATAACGAATCCACATTTCTTGAGCTAGACCGACACGGGGGAACACAACAACAATACTTAAAATTAAACCGAAACTTCCTAAATCTACTATAAACAAACACAAAATTTCCGTGTGAAATTGGAATCAAATTGCCGTAGCAACATTTACTGCCTAAAAACTTAGGACTTCTCACACAAATCAACACAAGTACATTAACACGTGACCAATAGAAAAATACACAAATGACCGCTGTCAAAATTTACACGTACTCTACCACTACACCACACGGGTGTGACACACAAAAATTACATGAATCGAGTCATAAACAAAGCAATAGGCAAACAGCCAATATTTACGTTAATTACAATATTTTACCCATACAACGTACAACAAGCCGTTACACACATGGCGAACTCCCCAATTAATTATGGCTTAAAAATTAACCATCACAATGAACAGGTTTGCTACATGAAAGCTTACAGGGGCCAGTCGGACACACAGGACTGCCTATCAAAATAAGTCACAGGCAAAACGGGCGGTTTGTGGAACTCTGCATGTCTGTCAACCCACGTGTCAATAACCTCGGCCTCCCAGAACATGGGGTCGAATCTCGAAGAAGTGTGCCCCAAAGCACAGCAATAAATGTGTGTGTCAGAAAAATATATGGACAAGAATCAGCAGTCTCCCAAGAGCACTCTGTCTTTCCATCTAAAATACAACAGCAGCAAAAATATGAGAGCGGTAGGACAACTACCGCCTCCTCACGTAGAATCAACACACACTAGACACATCAACACACACAGGATCACACGTATGGGTTTTGACAGATCCTGAAATAAAAAGACACAAATAATATCCACATGCTGGCGCCACCGTTCTATGCCGTGACTAGTCACCTGAAAAGGACTCAAGAAAATCTATCAAAATTAGAACGAAGGTGTTCTACAAATTACATTTAAGTTGGTGCACTTGGCAACCCTAATATGAATAATAACCTGTTCAGCGAAATATCTTACAATAATTTCCTCCCATTCCTATTTCAAATATTAACGTTAATAAAGCACCATTTATCGAATGTAACGGGTTCCGCATTTGCAAGGATAAAAATCACGCACGCACGCCGCGCACATTACGTATGACTCAAGGAAAAACAAAATATCAAACAAACACTTTGGCCACGCGCCAACGGACATTTAAAACATATAGTGTCGGTGCAAGAAAAACTGTAAAACAACAAGAAAAGAAAACATGACTATTTACAAAGTTCCCCGGCCAAATCTAACTACATAATTGAAATAATCCAATTTTAGTACATCACCGCTTGTGCTTGTAGAACTAAGGACATCCTCCTCAACCCATCGCCCTATGGACAAATTAGCACTCCATAGTAGTCGTCTGCGTTGATTTGTTGAAGCTCATCCCAACTTCAAACCACGTGCTGATCATCTTGGTACCGACTCCTTGGCAGAAAAGTTCAATGTTAAATATTTGCCTATCTATAATCGCTTGCAGGCTACTCAATTCACCCACAATTGTCCTAATGCGATTAATAGCGAAGACTGGCCCTAAATATATCGTACACACGCAACATAAAAACACATATAAAATACACTGCAATTTATACATAAAATATACATCTCGAGTCCGCGCCACTGGCTCGTTAACAAGTTCAAAATCCTGGCTGCACTAGCAGTCGCTATCTCGCTCGGTATTTCCGTCCTGTACTGTGGACTTCGGCTCCGGTGAGCGCTAATTAGGGTGATACAATACTTCCCCCTTAGAGCTGAACTCGTCGTCCTATGATGAATGTTACAAGTTATCACGCACTGGCGTGAAATATTTAGCTCACAAATAAAGTAAATTTTAGAACAAAATGTATTATAGCTTTTAACATTCGATACTGCAATCGCTGCGACTTTAGCTCAATCGGAGCTCACAAAATAAATTAACTTCACTAATTTAGAGCGTAAAAATCACAGTACAAACTGGCGTGGAGTAAGCCTCTGAAGGCTCCACAAAGAATAGACTTAGATAAATTCGAGCGTCAAAAATCACAATACAAACTGGCGTGGAGTAAGCCTCTGAAGGCTCCACAAAGAATAGACTTAGATAATTTCGAGCGTCAAAAATCACAATATAAACTAGCGTGAAGTAAGCCTCTGAAGGCTCCACAAAGAATAGACTTCGAGTGGCGTCAGGCCAAACTATTTATTAGAAACTGACAAGGGCGGAGGAGTGGGGCGGAGTCGGATAAAAACTTCCAGAGTTTTTGTCTCACAAAGATGGGACTAGTGTCATTCTTCTCCAAATAAATCAAACGTCTCAAATCACTCGAGCGGAGATTAATCCGTTCGGCGGTTCTTTAGATACACACTTCCGCGGGCTTTTTACTACTGACGCTGTCCACCTCGTGGTCATGGCTTGGTCTCTTGCGATTGGCTGATTCAATCGTATGTTCGTTGCGAGTACCTCGTGATTCTTCCTTTATGTCTCCAATTTTGGTACAGTAGTTGCACAATTTGGCCTTGAACTCGACTAATTCTGGCCGTTCCCCAAGAATAGCTACCAGCTCAACTCCTGTTGCAATCATTACGAAATGCTGGCCTCCCTTATATCCAAGTCGACTTCCTTAAGTGCTGCCTGGGCCGTAGTAATAATAATAATAAATATGAATACTTATTTATCGAAGATCAATAAGGGTTCATTTATCCTCAGCAAGGTTTTGAAATCCGAAACAATTTATTGGTTTGGATTTCAAAAACAAAATCCACTGTAGTAACAACACATCTCTTTAAATCTCACTCAGCTGCTCGAGTGTATGCCCCTCTGACTCAATTAGTGTGCTCCCTTCTCGCTGGAATGTCATTCATATTTTCACTAGGTCTCCCCCTTCTCCTCAAGTAGTTGCCACTCCCGTCGTCTCAGCTGCTCGTTGTTTACAAAAAAAGTGCCTACTCAGGCGCTCCCTGTAGAGTGTTGGCTCTCAAAATAAATATTTTTTGCAATACAGATTCTGCACATATCATCTTTCCTAGTCATCAAATGGTTCCCTTCTCCTTCTTCTTCTTCTCCCATCTTCTTCTTCTGCTACCATATTTCCAGGCCCTTGCCCGAAACTTCGTCCCGCGAATTTCCTCTATTATTTTTCTGTTTTGGTTTGTCGGCTGGTCTCTTCTCTTCTTCACGGTGATGGTCTGGGCTCTGTCTGTTCGCCATGGCACGCCCCCACTTCTCCTTCTCCGCTTCTTCAGTACTTAATTGATCCAAGTATTTACGGGATTCAATATATCGCTCGTCCCAGTTGTTCCTATAATCTCCTCTATTTTCTTGGCGATAGTCCCTGCCGTTATTCCATCTACCATCTCCATTTCTTTGGTAAGGTCTACCTTGTCTCTGGTTTCCCCTCCAATTTGTGTACTCCCGCTGGTACGTCCACTGATTATTTTGATTTTGGTTATTCTGATTGTATCTCCCGCGGTTATTCTGATAATTCTGACTGTTGTTATGGAACTGGTTTCGGCCGTCAAAATCTTGTCTTCTTGGCGTGAATTGTGTCCCTGTGGACTGTGTCTTAGTTTGGTTCCCCTGGCTGTGGTTATTTTGGAGTCCCTGAACTACCTCTGCCGTATTGACACATTCCAAATTCCTTCTTCCTGTCTGTGGGCTTACCATACTCGTCTCGTCTAAGTGTCTGAGTAATTCTTCGGCTTGGACTGCGGTCTGAATGTTTCCTGCGACTAATAATTGTTGGATGTGCATTGGGAGTTGTTTCCCGATGGTTAGAACCATATTCTGCTCGCTAGGCGGGTCGTCAAAATCTCTGAATTTTACCAATTGTTGACTGAAGAATTCTGAAAAACGGGTTGGATGCGTACTATGATATTTGCGCGTGTACAGGTCCATTCTCAACCCCTGTTGTAACGAAGGACTCCAAAACTTCTTCAAAAATGCCTCGCGGAATTGAGCCATGTCTGTGAACGTGTACTTGAAACTTAAAAACCAGGTCAGGCTAGGTCCTTCTAAAAATTTCTCCACCATTCTTAATTGTTTCTCAGGGCCGATGTGCTGGTCATTAAAGTAATCAGTTAATTGCCGTAGAAATGCTTTGGGAGTGGTTCCTGAATGTTCCTTAAACTTATCGGGCTTAAAATCATTACCCCGAATGACTTGGATGACTTGGGCTGGTGCCAAGTTCGGTTGCAGTGTTGAAGTCTCCCCCCTGTACTGCTGGAATGCATTCGTCGTTAGTCTGGGACTTTGACCCCGACTCGTGTCCTCAACCAACTTCAAACCTGCAGGACTTCCAATACTTGTTTGCTTCTCCGGTATATTTTCAGTTGAAAATAATGTCGCATTCTCTAGAAATCTAATCTCGTTTTTTATGATTAATTCTGAGTGTTCCTGTAATTTTGACTTTACATTTTCCTCCAGTGCCTGCATTCGCTTTAAAACTGCCAGCCTGTCTTCCTTATTCGCATGAGCCTGCTGGTCCCAATCTCGCCGGATCCTACTTTTCAAGCTATTTATTTTTTCCTCGTTCCTTTCCTGATTTTTCTCTAGCTCTTCACGTATCTGTTCTTGCCTTTTTACTAGTTGTTCCCCCACCTCTTCTCGTATAGCCTCTTGTGTTTTTATTAGCTGACCTTCCAAATTATCCTGAGTCTTGACGAGCTGCTCTCCTACTTCCTGTCTTATGACCTCTTGTGTGTTTATTAGCTGGCCTTCCATCTCTTTTCTTATGATCTCTTGTGTTCTGCCTAACTGCTCCTCTAACTTCTCCCACAAGTGTATCCGTTCGGTTTCAGCCTTAACCTCAACTTTATCAATTTCCTTTATTTATTCCAGCACGTTGCTGTCTACCGAATTAATTTGCTGCTGTAGTTTCTCTTGGGTTTTCTTCATTCCCGCGGTGTTACTGACACATGCTGCCTCTATCTGCTTGAGTTTATCTGCCACCATCTCGTCAAATTGTACTAATTTGTTATCAAATTTCGCCTCCAATTTCTTAATTTCGCCTAACTGTTTGCTGTTGTTTTCCGCGACCTCGCCTGTCAGTTTCTCTACTTTTTTAACGCTCTGATTAATGTCATTAGTGATTTTTCCTAGTTGTTCGGTTTGTGCCGTTTGTGTTACCGCCTGTTCTGACAATTTGTGGTTTAGTTCATTGAATTGTTTGTCCGTGTCTAATTTCTGGACTTCTAACTGGACCGAAATGTTACCGCTCATATCAAGTAATTGTTTTTCATTATGCTCCCGCTGAGCTCCTAATTGTTCTTATAATTGTTCTTCCGTCTTTATGGACATCTGTTATAATCGTTTTTCACTATGCTCACGCTGAGCTCCTAATTGTTCTTTTAATTGTTTTTCCGTCTTCACGGACATTTGGATCGACATGTGTTCTAATTGTTTTTCCGTCTTCACGGATATCTGTTCTAATAATGCCTTAATCTCATCAACACTCGCCATATCACACACAAAAATATATTCAGAGAAAAACAGGGTTATGGGCCAAGGTTTCAGCCCTATACACACATATATGTCACACATTTAAATATTACTGGCTCTAATTTAATGAAAATTTCAGTAACAAAATTTACTGAATACAATGACACTTATTCCCAAACAACAAAATAACCCCTAGTGATCTGCTTTTAAATTCCTAACCAACAGAATTTACGAAACACCAATTAACCGAAGTCAATTAAATGTCAAATATACGGCAACATCTTCCTGCTTTGACTGAGTTCGTTAATAATGCAAATTTATAATTTTAATGTGGGCGCCAGAACAAGTTTATAACAAATACAAAATCAAATTCTAACCTTGTTCAATATCTCTAACTTTAGGAACTCAGTGATTTTACTAATGCACATGGCGGTACAACATCGCCTCAATTTACTGAATTTACATGTCCGCTTGACCTGGCATCATTTCTCAACGAAATAAATATGAGATCAGCGAAGCAACAACAACAACATCCCCACGTTGGGCGCCATTTTTGTTTTATGAACCCTTGCAAAGAAGCATATGAGACTCAGTTTCGGGGGGTGTAACGGTTCATATTCGTAAGTTGCTGTCAGGGCGCTTCATTAACTTGCAGGGTAACATATAACAAAATAACATGCAGGAAAGAGTGAAGCCAGGGTTAAAACAACTGAATTTAATAACAAATCACCATATTTACACATAAACAATTAACAACAAAAACTCCCAACTGACTCCCGCTTAATAAAATGCCAACACTAGGCGATATCTCTGGAGAGATTAATTACCTGGACCAAATGCCCTTAAGATAAAATACAAAAGTGACCATATATGCGTGTATGCCGTTCTACATGCATCACGATGTGTACTTTGAATGCGTGATTCGTTATCATACAGAATAATCCTTCAGATAACGAATCCACATTTCTTGAGCTAGACCGACACGGGGGAACACAACAACAATACTTAAAATTAAACCGAAACTTCCTAAATCTACTATAAACAAACACAAAATTTCCGTGTGAAATTGGAATCAAATTGCCGTAGCAACATTTACTGCCTAAAAACTTAGGACTTCTCACACAAATCAACACAAGTACATTAACACGTGACCAATAGAAAAATACACAAATGACCGCTGTCAAAATTTACACGTACTCTACCACTACACCACACGGGTGTGACACACAAAAATTACATGAATCGAGTCATAAACAAAGCAATAGGCAAACAGCCAATATTTACGTTAATTACAATATTTTACCCATACAACGTACAACAAGCCGTTACACACATGGCGAACTCCCCAATTAATTATGGCTTAAAAATTAACCATCACAATGAACAGGTTTGCTACATGAAAGCTTACAGGGGCCAGTCGGACACACAGGACTGCCTATCAAAATAAGTCACAGGCAAAACGGGCGGTTTGTGGAACTCTGCATGTCTGTCAACCCACGTGTCAATAACCTCGGCCTCCCAGAACATGGGGTCGAATCTCGAAGAAGTGTGCCCCAAAGCACAGCAATAAATGTGTGTGTCAGAAAAATATATGGACAAGAATCAGCAGTCTCCCAAGAGCACTCTGTCTTTCCATCTAAAATACAACAGCAGCAAAAATATGAGAGCGGTAGGACAACTACCGCCTCCTCACGTAGAATCAACACACACTAGACACATCAACACACACAGGATCACACGTATGGGTTTTGACAGACCCTGAAATAAAAAGACACAAATAATATCCACATGCCGGCGCCACCGTTCTATGCCGTGACTAGTCACCTGAAAAGGACTCAAGAAAATCTATCAAAATTAGAACGAAGGTGTTCTACAAATTACATTTAAGTTGGTGCACTTGGCAACCCTAATATGAATAATAACCTGTTCAGCAAAATATCTTACAATAATATCCTCCCATTCCTATTTCAAATATTAACGTTAATAAAGCACCATTTATCGAATGTAACGGGTTCCGCATTTGCAAGGATAAAAATCACGCACGCACACCGCGCACATTACGTATGACTCAAGGAAAAACAAAATATCAAACAAACACTTTGGCCACGCGCCAACGAACAATTAACACATATAGTGTCGGTGCAAGAAAAACTCTAAAACAACAAGAAAAGAAAACATGACTATTTACAAAGTTCCCCGGCCAAATCTAACTACATAATTGAAATAATCCAATTTTAGTACATCACCGCTTGTGCTTGTAGAACTAAGGACATCCTCCTCAACCCATCGCCCTATGGACAAATTAGCACTCCATAGTAGTCGTCTGCGTTGATTTGTTGAAGCTCATCCCAACTTCAAACCACGTGCTGATCATCTTGGTACCGACTCCTTGGCAGAAAAGTTCAATGTTAAATATTTGCCTATCTATAATCGCTTGCAGGCTACTCAATTCACCCACAATTGTCCTAATGCGATTAATAGCGAAGACTGGCCCTAAATATATCGTACACACGCAACATAAAAACACATATAAAATACACTGCAATTTATACATAAAATATACATCTCGAGTCCGCGCCACTGGCTCGTTAACAAGTTCAAAATCCTGGCTGCACTAGCAGTCGCTATCTCGCTCGGTATTTCCGTCCTGTACTGTGGACTTCGGCTCCGGTGAGTGCTAATTAGGGTGATACAATACTTCCCCCTTAGAGCTGAACTCGTCGTCCTATGATGAATGTTACAAGTTATCACGCACTGGCGTGAAATATTTAGCTCACAAATAAAGTAAATTTTAGAACAAAATGTATTATAGCTTTTAACATTCGATACTGCAATCGCTGCGACTTTAGCTCAATCGGAGCTCACAAAATAAATTAACTTCACTAATTTAGAGCGTAAAAATCACAGTACAAACTGGCGTGGAGTAAGCCTCTGAAGGCTCCACAAAGAATAGACTTAGATAAATTCGAGCGTCAAAAATCACAATACAAACTGGCGTGGAGTAAGCCTCTGAAGGCTCCACAAAGAATAGACTTAGATAATTTCGAGCGTCAAAAATCACAATATAAACTAGCGTGAAGTAAGCCTCTGAAGGCTCCACAAAGAATAGACTTCGAGTGGCGTCAGGCCAAACTATTTATTAGAAACTGACAAGGGCGGAGGAGTGGGGCGGAGTCGGATAAAAACTTCCAGAGTTTTTGTCTCACAAAGATGGGACTAGTGTCATTCTACTCCAAATAAATCAAACGTCTCAAATCACTCGAGCGGAGATTAATCCGTTCGGCGGTTCTTTAGATACACACTTCCGCGGGCTTTTTACTACTGACGCTGTCCACCTCGTGGTCATGGCTTGGTCTCTTGCGATTGGCTGATTCAATCGTATGTTCGTTGCGAGTACCTCGTGATTCTTCCTTTATGTCTCCAATTTTGGTACAGTAGTTGCACAATTTGGCCTTGAACTCGACTAATTCTGGCCGTTCCCCAAGAATAGCTACCAGCTCAACTCCTGTTGCAATCATTACGAAATGCTGGCCTCCCTTATATCCAAGTCGACTTCCTTAAGTGCTGCCTGGGCCGTAGTAATAATAATAATAAATATGAATACTTATTTATCGAAGATCAATAAGGGTTCATTTATCCTCAGCAAGGTTTTGAAATCCGAAACAATTTATTGGTTTGGATTTCAAAAACAAAATCCACTGTAGTAACAACACATCTCTTTAAATCTCACTCAGCTGCTCGAGTGTATGCCCCTCTGACTCAATTAGTGTGCTCCCTTCTCGCTGGAATGTCATTCATATTTTCACTAGGTCTCCCCCTTCTCCTCAAGTAGTTGCCACTCCCGTCGTCTCAGCTGCTCGTTGTTTACAAACAAAGTGCGTACTCAGGCGCTCCCTGTAGAGTGTTGGCTCTCAAAATAAATTTTTTTTGCAATACAGATTCTGCACATATCATCTTTCCTAGTCATCAAATGGTTCCCTTCTCCTTCTTCTTCTTCTCCCATCTTCTTCTTCTGCTACCATATTTCCAGGCCCTTGCCCGAAACTTCGTCCCGCGAATTTCCTCTATTATTTTTCTGTTTTGGTTTGTCGGCTGGTCTCTTCTCTTCTTCACGGTGATGGTCTGGGCTCTGTCTGTTCGCCATGGCACGCCCCCATTTCTCCTTCTCCGCTTCTTCAGTACTTAATTGATCCAAGTATTTACGGGATTCAATATATCGCTCGTCCCAGTTGTTCCTATAATCTCCTCTATTTTCTTGGCGATAGTCCCTGCCGTTATTCCATCTACCATCTCCATTTCTTTGGTAAGGTCTACCTTGTCTCTGGTTTCCCCTCCAATTTGTGTACTCCCGCTGGTACGTCCACTGATTATTTTGATTTTGGTTATTCTGATTGTATCTCCCGCGGTTATTCTGATAATTCTGACTGTTGTTATGGAACTGGTTTCGGCCGTCAAAATCTTGTCTTCTTGGCGTGAATTGTGTCCCTGTGGACTGTGTCTTAGTTTGGTTCCCCTGGCTGTGGTTATTTTGGAGTCCCTGAACTACCTCTGCCGTATTGACACATTCCAAATTCCTTCTTCCTGTCTGTGGGCTTACCATACTCGTCTCGTCTAAGTGTCTGAGTAATTCTTCGGCTTGGACTGCGGTCTGAATGTTTCCTGCGACTAATAATTGTTGGATGTGCATTGGGAGTTGTTTCCCGATGGTTAGAACCATATTCTGCTCGCTAGGCGGGTCGTCAAAATCTCTGAATTTTACCAATTGTTGACTGAAGAATTCTGAAAAACGGGTTGGATGCGTACTATGATATTTGCGCGTGTACAGGTCCATTCTCAACCCCTGTTGTAACGAAGGACTCCAAAACTTCTTCAAAAATGCCTCGCGGAATTGAGCCATGTCTGTGAACGTGTACTTGAAACTTAAAAACCAGGTCAGGCTAGGTCCTTCTAAAAATTTCTCCACCATTCTTAATTGTTTCTCAGGGCCGATGTGCTGGTCATTAAAGTAATCAGTTAATAGCCGTAGAAATGCTTTGGGAGTGGTTCCTGAATGTTCCTTAAACTTATCGGGCTTAAAATCATTACCCCGAATGACTTGGATGACTTGGGCTGGTGCCAAGTTCGGTTGCAGTGTTGAAGTCTCCCCCCTGTACTGCTGGAATGCATTCGTCGTTAGTCTGGGACTTTGACCCCGACTCGTGTCCTCAACCAACTTCAAACCTGCAGGACTTCCAATACTTGTTTGCTTCTCCGGTATATTTTCAGTTGAAAATAATGTCGCATTCTCTAGAAATCTAATCTCGTTTTTTATGATTAATTCTGAGTGTTCCTGTAATTTTGACTTTACATTTTCCTCCAGTGCCTGCATTCGCTTTAAAACTGCCAGCCTGTCTTCCTTATTCGCATGAGCCTGCTGGTCCCAATCTCGCCGGATCCTACTTTTCAAGCTATTTATTTTTTCCTCGTTCCTTTCCTGATTTTTCTCTAGCTCTTCACGTATCTGTTCTTGCCTTTTTACTAGTTGTTCCCCCACCTCTTCTCTTATAGCCTCTTGTGTTTTTATTAGCTGACCTTCCAAATTATCCTGAGTCTTGACGAGCTGCTCTCCTACTTCCTGTCTTATGACCTCTTGTGTGTTTATTAGCTGGCCTTCCATCTCTTTTCTTATGATCTCTTGTGTTCTGCCTAACTGCTCCTCTAACTTCTCCCACAACTGTATCCGTTCGGTTTCAGCCTTAACCTCGACTTTATCAATTTCCTTTATTAATTCCAGCACGTTGCTGTCTACCGAATTAATTTGCTGCTGTAGTTTCTCTTGGGTTTTCTTCATTCCCGCGGTGTTACTGACACATGCTGCCTCTATCTGCTTGAGTTTATCTGCCACCATCTCGTCAAATTGTACTAATTTGTTATCAAATTTCGCCTCCAATTTCTTAATTTCGCCTAACTGTTTGCTGTTGTTTTCCGCGACCTCGCCTGTCAGTTTCTCTACTTTTTTAACGCTCTGATTAATGTCATTAGTGATTTTTCCTAGTTGTTCGGTTTGTGCCGTTTGTGTTACCGCCTGTTGTGACAATTTGTGGTTTAGTTCATTGAATTGTTTGTCCGAGTCTAATTTCTGGACTTCTAACTGGACCGAAATGTTACCGCTCATATCAAGTAATTGTTTTTCATTATGCTCCCGCTGAGCTCCTAATTGTTCTTATAATTGTTCTTCCGTCTTTATGGACATCTGTTATAATCGTTTTTCACTATGCTCACGCTGAGCTCCTAATTGTTCTTTTAATTGTTTTTCCGTCTTCACGGACATTTGGATCGACATGTGTTCTAATTGTTTTTCCGTCTTCACGGATATCTGTTCTAATAATGCCTTAATCTCATCAACACTCGCCATATCACACACAAAAATATATTCAGAGAAAAACAGGGTTATGGGCCAAGGTTTCAGCCCTATACACACATATATGTCACACATTTAAATATTACTGGCTCTAATTTAATGAAAATTTCAGTAAC
Organism: Meconema thalassinum; assembly: GCA_946902985.2. Lineage (NCBI taxonomy): Eukaryota > Metazoa > Arthropoda > Insecta > Orthoptera > Tettigoniidae > Meconema > Meconema thalassinum. Next base: position 720,152,947 of record OX336389.2, read on the forward strand.
AAAATTTACTGAATACAATGACACTTATTCCCAAACAACAAAATAACCCCTAGTGATCTGCTTTTAAATTCCTAACCAACAGAATTTACGAAACACCAATTAACCGAAGTCAATTAAATGTCAAATATACGGCAACATCTTCCTGCTTTGACTGAGTTCGTTAATAATGCAAATTTCTAATTTTAATGTGGGCGCCAGAACAAGTTTATAACAAATACAAAATCAAATTCTAACCTTGTTCAATATCTCTAACTTTAGGAACTCAGTGATTTTACTAATGCACATGGCGGTACAACATCGCCTCAATTTACTGAATTTACATGTCCGCTTGACCTGGCATCATTTCTCAACGAAATAAATATGAGATCAGCGAAGCAACAACAACAACATCCCCACGTTGGGCGCCATTTTTGTTTTATGAACCCTTGCAAAGAAGCATATGAGACTCAGTTTCGGGGGGTGTAACGGTTCATATTCGTAAGTTGCTGTCAGGGCGCTTCATTAACTTGCAGGGTAACATATAACAAAATAACATGCAGGAAAGAGTGAAGCCAGGGTTAAAACAACTGAATTTAATAACAAATCACCATATTTACACATAAACAATTAACAACAAAAACTCCCAACTGACTCCCGCTTAATAAAATGCCAACACTAGGCGATATCTCTGGAGAGATTAATTACCTGGACCAAATGCCCTTAAGATAAAATACAAAAGTGACCATATATGCGTGTATGCCGTTCTACATGCATCACGATGTGTACATTGAATGCGTGATTCGTTATCATCCAGAATAATCCTTCAGATAACGAACCCACATTTCTTGAGCTAGACCGACACGGGGGAACACAACAACAATACTTAAAATTAAACCGAAACTTCCTAAATCTACTATAAACAAACACAAAATTTCCGTGTGAAATTGGAATCAAATTGCCGTAGCAACATTTACTGCCTAAAAACTTAGGACTTCTCACACAAATCAACACAAGTACATTAACACGTGACCAATAGAAAAATACACAAATGACCGCTGTCAAAATTTACACGTACTCTACCACTACACCACACGGGTGTGACACACAAAAATTACATGAATCGAGTCATAAACAAAGCAATAGGCAAACAGCCAATATTTACGTTAATTACAATATTTTACCCATACAACGTACAACAAGCCGTTACACACATGGCGAACTCCCCAATTAATTATGGCTTAAAAATTAACCATCACAATGAACAGGTTTGCTACATGAAAGCTTACAGGGGCCAGTCGGACACACAGGACTGCCTATCAAAATAAGTCACAGGCAAAACGGGCGGTTTGTGGAACTCTGCATGTCTGTCAACCCACGTGTCAATAACCTCGGCCTCCCAGAACATGGGGTCGAATCTCGAAGAAGTGTGCCCCAAAGCACAGCAATAAATGTGTGTGTCAGAAAAATATATGGACAAGAATCAGCAGTCTCCCAAGAGCACTCTGTCTTTCCATCTAAAATACAACAGCAGCAAAAATATGAGAGCGGTAGGACAACTACCGCCTCCTCACGTAGAATCAACACACACTAGACACATCAACACACACAGGATCACACGTATGGGTTTTGACAGACCCTGAAATAAAAAGACACAAATAATATCCACATGCCGGCGCCACCGTTCTATGCCGTGACTAGTCACCTGAAAAGGACTCAAGAAAATCTATCAAAATTAGAACGAAGGTGTTCTACAAATTACATTTAAGTTGGTGCACTTGGCAACCCTAATATGAATAATAACCTGTTCAGCAAAATATCTTACAATAATTTCCTCCCATTCCTATTTCAAATATTAACGTTAATAAAGCACCATTTATCGAATGTAACGGGTTCCGCATTTGCAAGGATAAAAATCACGCACGCACGCCGCGCACATTACGTATGACTCAAGGAAAAACAAAATATCAAACAAACACTTTGGCCACGCGCCAACGGACATTTAAAACATATAGTGTCGGTGCAAGAAAAACTCTAAAACAACAAGAAAAGAAAACATGACTATTTACAAAGTTCCCCGGCCAAATCTAACTACATAATTGAAATAATCCAATTTTAGTACATCACCGCTTGTGCTTGTAGAACTAAGGACATCCTCCTCAACCCATCGCCCTATGGACAAATTAGCACTCCATAGTAGTCGTCTGCGTTGATTTGTTGAAGCTCATCCCAACTTCAAACCACGTGCTGATCATCTTGGTACCGACTCCTTGGCAGAAAAGTTCAATGTTAAATATTTGCCTATCTATAATCGCTTGCAGGCTACTCAATTCACCCACAATTGTCCTAATGCGATTAATAGCGAAGACTGGCCCTAAATATATCGTACACACGCAACATAAAAACACATATAAAATACACTGCAATTTATACATAAAATATACATCTCGAGTCCGCGCCACTGGCTCGTTAACAAGTTCAAAATCCTGGCTGCACTAGCAGTCGCTATCTCGCTCGGTATTTCCGTCCTGTACTGTGGACTTCGGCTCCGGTGAGCGCTAATTAGGGTGATACAATACTTCCCCCTTAGAGCTGAACTCGTCGTCCTATGATGAATGTTACAAGTTATCACGCACTGGCGTGAAATATTTAGCTCACAAATAAAGTAAATTTTAGAACAAAATGTATTATAGCTTTTAAAATTCGATACTGCAATCGCTGCGACTTTAGCTCAATCGGAGCTCACAAAATAAATTAACTTCACTAATTTAGAGCGTAAAAATCTCAGTACAAACTGGCGTGGAGTAAGCCTCTGAAGGCTCCACAAAGAATAGACTTAGATAAATTCGAGCGTCAAAAATCACAATACAAACTGGCGTGGAGTAAGCCTCTGAAGGCTCCACAAAGAATAGACTTAGATAATTTCGAGCGTCAAAAATCACAATATAAACTAGCGTGAAGTAAGCCTCTGAAGGCTCCACAAAGAATAGACTTCGAGTGGCGTCAGGCCAAACTATTTATTAGAAACTGACAAGGGCGGAGGAGTGGGGCGGAGTCGGATAAAAACTTCCAGAGTTTTTGTCTCACAAAGATGGGACTAGTGTCATTCTTCTCCAAATAAATCAAACGTCTCAAATCACTCGAGCGGAGATTAATCCGTTCGGCGGTTCTTTAGATACACACTTCCGCGGGCTTTTTACTACTGACGCGCTGTCCACCTCGTGGTCATGGCTTGGTCTCTTGCGATTGGCTGATTCAATCGTATGTTCGTTGCGAGTACCTCGTGATTCTTCCTTTATGTCTCCAATTTTGGTACAGTAGTTGCACAATTTGGCCTTGAACTCGACTAATTCTGGCCGTTCCCCAAGAATAGCTACCAGCTCAACTCCTGTTGCAATCATTACGAAATGCTGGCCTCCCTTATATCCAAGTCGACTTCCTTAAGTGCTGCCTGGGCCGTAGTAATAATAATAATAAATATGAATACTTATTTATCGAAGATCAATAAGGGTTCATTTATCCTCAGCAAGGTTTTGAAATCCGAAACAATTTATTGGTTTGGATTTCAAAAACAAAATCCACTGTAGTAACAACACATCTCTTTAAATCTCACTCAGCTGCTCGAGTGTATGCCCCTCTGACTCAATTAGTGTGCTCCCTTCTCGCTGGAATGTCATTCATATTTTCACTAGGTCTCCCCCTTCTCCTCAAGTAGTTGCCACTCCCGTCGTCTCAGCTGCTCGTTGTTTACAAACAAAGTGCGTACTCAGGCGCTCCCTGTAGAGTGTTGGCTCTCAAAATAATTTTTTTTTGCAATACAGATTCTGCACATATCATCTTTCCTAGTCATCAAATGGTTCCCTTCTCCTTCTTCTTCTTCTCCCATCTTCTTCTTCTGCTACCATATTTCCAGGCCCTTGCCCGAAACTTCGTCCCGCGAATTTCCTCTATTATTTTTCTGTTTTGGTTTGTCGGCTGGTCTCTTCTCTTCTTCACGGTGATGGTCTGGGCTCTGTCTGTTCGCCATGGCACGCCCCCACTTCTCCTTCTCCGCTTCTTCAGTACTTAATTGATCCAAGTATTTACGGGATTCAATATATCGCTCGTCCCAGTTGTTCCTATAATCTCCTCTATTTTCTTGGCGATAGTCCCTGCCGTTATTCCATCTACCATCTCCATTTCTTTGGTAAGGTCTACCTTGTCTCTGGTTTCCCCTCCAATTTGTGTACTCCCGCTGGTACGTCCACTGATTATTTTGATTTTGGTTATTCTGATTGTATCTCCCGCGGTTATTCTGATAATTCTGACTGTTGTTATGGAACTGGTTTCGGCCGTCAAAATCTTGTCTTCTTGGCGTGAATTGTGTCCCTGTGGACTGTGTCTTAGTTTGGTTCCCCTGGCTGTGGTTATTTTGGAGTCCCTGAACTACCTCTGCCGTATTGACACATTCCAAATTCCTTCTTCCTGTCTGTGGGCTTACCATACTCGTCTCGTCTAAGTGTCTGAGTAATTCTTCGGCTTGGACTGCGGTCTGAATGTTTCCTGCGACTAATAATTGTTGGATGTGCATTGGGAGTTGTTTCCCGATGGTTAGAACCATATTCTGCTCGCTAGGCGGGTCGTCAAAATCTCTGAATTTTACCAATTGTTGACTGAAGAATTCTGAAAAACGGGTTGGATGCGTACTATGATATTTGCGCGTGTACAGGTCCATTCTCAACCCCTGTTGTAACGAAGGACTCCAAAACTTCTTCAAAAATGCCTCGCGGAATTGAGCCATGTCTGTGAACGTGTACTTGAAACTTAAAAACCAGGTCAGGCTAGGTCCTTCTAAAAATTTCTCCACCATTCTTAATTGTTTCTCAGGGCCGATGTGCTGGTCATTAAAGTAATCAGTTAATTGCCGTAGAAATGCTTTGGGAGTGGTTCCTGAATGTTCCTTAAACTTATCGGGCTTAAAATCATTACCCCGAATGACTTGGATGACTTGGGCTGGTGCCAAGTTCGGTTGCAGTGTTGAAGTCTCCCCCCTGTACTGCTGGAATGCATTCGTCGTTAGTCTGGGACTTTGACCCCGACTCGTGTCCTCAACCAACTTCAAACCTGCAGGACTTCCAATACTTGTTTGCTTCTCCGGTATATTTTCAGTTGAAAATAATGTCGCATTCTCTAGAAATCTAATCTCGTTTTTTATGATTAATTCTGAGTGTTCCTGTAATTTTGACTTTACATTTTCCTCCAGTGCCTGCATTCGCTTTAAAACTGCCAGCCTGTCTTCCTTATTCGCATGAGCCTGCTGGTCCCAATCTCGCCGGATCCTACTTTTCAAGCTATTTATTTTTTCCTCGTTCCTTTCCTGATTTTTCTCTAGCTCTTCACGTATCTGTTCTTGCCTTTTTACTAGTTGTTCCCCCACCTCTTCTCTTATAGCCTCTTGTGTTTTTATTAGCTGACCTTCCAAATTATCCTGAGTCTTGACGAGCTGCTCTCCTACTTCCTGTCTTATGACCTCTTGTGTGTTTATTAGCTGGCCTTCCATCTCTTTTCTTATGATCTCTTGTGTTCTGCCTAACTGCTCCTCTAACTTCTCCCACAAGTGTATCCGTTCGGTTTCAGCCTTAACCTCGACTTTATCAATTTCCTTTATTAATTCCAGCACGTTGCTGTCTACCGAATTAATTTGCTGCTGTAGTTTCTCTTGGGTTTTCTTCATTCCCGCGGTGTTACTGACACATGCTGCCTCTATCTGCTTGAGTTTATCTGCCACCATCTCGTCAAATTGTACTAATTTGTTATCAAATTTCGCCTCCAATTTCTTAATTTCGCCTAACTGTTTGCTGTTGTTTTCCGCGACCTCGCCTGTCAGTTTCTCTACTTTTTTAACGCTCTGATTAATGTCATTAGTGATTTTTCCTAGTTGTTCGGTTTGTGCCGTTTGTGTTACCGCCTGTTGTGACAATTTGTGGTTTAGTTCATTGAATTGTTTGTCCGTGTCTAATTTCTGGACTTCTAACTGGACCGAAATGTTACCGCTCATATCAAGTAATTGTTTTTCATTATGCTCCCGCTGAGCTCCTAATTGTTCTTATAATTGTTCTTCCGTCTTTATGGACATCTGTTATAATCGTTTTTCACTATGCTCACGCTGAGCTCCTAATTGTTCTTTTAATTGTTTTTCCGTCTTCACGGACATTTGGATCGACATGTGTTCTAATTGTTTTTCCGTCTTCACGGATATCTGTTCTAATAATGCCTTAATCTCATCAACACTCGCCATATCACACACAAAAATATATTCAGAGAAAAACAGGGTTATGGGCCAAGGTTTCAGCCCTATACACACATATATGTCACACATTTAAATATTACTGGCTCTAATTTAATGAAAATTTCAGTAACAAAATTTACTGAATACAATGACACTTATTCCCAAACAACAAAATAACCCCTAGTGATCTGCTTTTAAATTCCTAACCAACAGAATTTACGAAACACCAATTAACCGAAGTCAATTAAATGTCAAATATACGGCAACATCTTCCTGCTTTGACTGAGTTCGTTAATAATGCAAATTTCTAATTTTAATGTGGGCGCCAGAACAAGTTTATAACAAATACAAAATCAAATTCTAACCTTGTTCAATATCTCTAACTTTAGGAACTCAGTGATTTTACTAATGCACATGGCGGTACAACATCGCCTCAATTTACTGAATTTACATGTCCGCTTGACCTGGCATCATTTCTCAACGAAATAAATATGAGATCAGCGAAGCAACAACAACAACATCCCCACGTTGGGCGCCATTTTTGTTTTATGAACCCTTGCAAAGAAGCATATGAGACTCAGTTTCGGGGGGTGTAACGGTTCATATTCGTAAGTTGCTGTCAGGGCGCTTCATTAACTTGCAGGGTAACATATAACAAAATAACATGCAGGAAAGAGTGAAGCCAGGGTTAAAACAACTGAATTTAATAACAAATCACCATATTTACACATAAACAATTAACAACAAAAACTCCCAACTGACTCCCGCTTAATAAAATGCCAACACTAGGCGATATCTCTGGAGAGATTAATTACCTGGACCAAATGCCCTTAAGATAAAATACAAAAGTGACCATATATGCGTGTATGCCGTTCTACATGCATCACGATGTGTACTTTGAATGCGTGATTCGTTATCATACAGAATAATCCTTCAGATAACGAATCCACATTTCTTGAGCTAGACCGACACGGGGGAACACAACAACAATACTTAAAATTAAACCGAAACTTCCTAAATCTACTATAAACAAACACAAAATTTCCGTGTGAAATTGGAATCAAATTGCCGTAGCAACATTTACTGCCTAAAAACTTAGGACTTCTCACACAAATCAACACAAGTACATTAACACGTGACCAATAGAAAAATACACAAATGACCGCTGTCAAAATTTACACGTACTCTACCACTACACCACACGGGTGTGACACACAAAAATTACATGAATCGAGTCATAAACAAAGCAATAGGCAAACAGCCAATATTTACGTTAATTACAATATTTTACCCATACAACGTACAACAAGCCGTTACACACATGGCGAACTCCCCAATTAATTATGGCTTAAAAATTAACCATCACAATGAACAGGTTTGCTACATGAAAGCTTACAGGGGCCAGTCGGACACACAGGACTGCCTATCAAAATAAGTCACAGGCAAAACGGGCGGTTTGTGGAACTCTGCATGTCTGTCAACCCACGTGTCAATAACCTCGGCCTCCCAGAACATGGGGTCGAATCTCGAAGAAGTGTGCCCCAAAGCACAGCAATAAATGTGTGTGTCAGAAAAATATATGGACAAGAATCAGCAGTCTCCCAAGAGCACTCTGTCTTTCCATCTAAAATACAACAGCAGCAAAAATATGAGAGCGGTAGAACAACTACCGCCTCCTCACGTAGAATCAACACACACTAGACACATCAACACACACAGGATCACACGTATGGGTTTTGACAGACCCTGAAATAAAAAGACACAAATAATATCCACATGCCGGCGCCACCGTTCTATGCCGTGACTAGTCACCTGAAAAGGACTCAAGAAAATCTATCAAAATTAGAACGAAGGTGTTCTACAAATTACATTTAAGTTGGTGCACTTGGCAACCCTAATATGAATAATAACCTGTTCAGCAAAATATCTTACAATAATTTCCTCCCATTCCTATTTCAAATATTAACGTTAATAAAGCACCATTTATCGAATGTAACGGGTTCCGCATTTGCAAGGATAAAAATCACGCACGCACGCCGCGCACATTACGTATGACTCAAGGAAAAACAAAATATCAAACAAACACTTTGGCCACGCGCCAACGGACATTTAAAACATATAGTGTCGGTGCAAGAAAAACTCTAAAACAACAAGAAAAGAAAACATGACTATTTACAAAGTTCCCCGGCAAATCTAACTACATAATTGAAATAATCCAATTTTAGTACATCACCGCTTGTGCTTGTAGAACTAAAGACATCCTCCTCAACCCATCGCCCTATGGACAAATTAGCACTCCATAGTAGTCGTCTGCGTTGATTTGTTGAAGCTCATCCCAACTTCAAACCACGTGCTGATCATCTTGGTACCGACTCCTTGGCAGAAAAGTTCAATGTTAAATATTTGCCTATGTATAATCGCTTGCAGGCTACTCAATTCACCCACAATTGTCCTAATGCGATTAATAGCGAAGACTGGCCCTAAATATATCGTACACACGCAACATAAAAACACATATAAAATACACTGCAATTTATACATAAAATATACATCTCGAGTCCGCGCCACTGGCTCGTTAACAAGTTCAAAATCCTGGCTGCACTAGCAGTCGCTATCTCGCTCGGTATTTCCGTCCTGTACTGTGGACTTCGGCTCCGGTGAGCGCTAATTAGGGTGATACAATACTTCCCCCTTAGAGCTGAACTCGTCGTCCTATGATGAATGTTACAAGTTATCACGCACTGGCGGGAAATATTTAGCTCACAAATAAAGTAAATTTTAGAACAAAATGTATTATAGCTTTTAACATTCGATACTGCAATCGCTGCGACTTTAGCTCAATCGGAGCTCACAAAATAAATTAACTTCACTAATTTAGAGCGTAAAAATCACAGTACAAACTGGCGTGGAGTAAGCCTCTGAAGGCTCCACAAAGAATAGACTTAGATAAATTCGAGCGTCAAAAATCACAATACAAACTGGCGTGGAGTAAGCCTCTGAAGGCTCCACAAAGAATAGACTTAGATAATTTCGAGCGTCAAAAATCACAATATAAACTAGCGTGAAGTAAGCCTCTGAAGGCTCCACAAAGAATAGACTTCGAGTGGCGTCAGGCCAAACTATTTATTAGAAACTGACAAGGGCGGAGGAGTGGGGCGGAGTCGGATAAAAACTTCCAGAGTTTTTGTCTCACAAAGATGGGACTAGTGTCATTCTTCTCCAAATAAATCAAACGTCTCAAATCACTCGAGCGGAGATTAATCCGTTCGGCGGTTCTTTAGATACACACTTCCGCGGGCTTTTTACTACTGACGCTGTCCACCTCGTGGTCATGGCTTGGTCTCTTGCGATTGGCTGATTCAATCGTATGTTCGTTGCGAGTACCTCGTGATTCTTCCTTTATGTCTCCAATTTTGGTACAGTAGTTGCACAATTTGGCCTTGAACTCGACTAATTCTGGCCGTTCCCCAAGAATAGCTACCAGCTCAACTCCTGTTGCAATCATTACGAAATGCTGGCCTCCCTTATATCCAAGTCGACTTCCTTAAGTGCTGCCTGGGCCGTAGTAATTATAATAATAAATATGAATACTTATTTATCGAAGATCAATAAGGGTTCATTTATCCTCAGCAAGGTTTTGAAATCCGAAACAATTTATTGGTTTGGATTTCAAAAACAAAATCCACTGTAGTAACAACACATCTCTTTAAATCTCACTCAGCTGCTCGAGTGTATGCCCCTCTGACTCAATTAGTGTGCTCCCTTCTCGCTGGAATGTCATTCATATTTTCACTAGGTCTCCCCCTTCTCCTCAAGTAGTTGCCACTCCCGTCGTCTCAGCTGCTCGTTGTTTACAAACAAAGTGCGTACTCAGGCGCTCCCTGTAGAGTGTTGGCTCTCAAAATAAAATTTTTTTGCAATACAGATTCTGCACATATCATCTTTCCTAGTCATCAAATGGTTCCCTTCTCCTTCTTCTTCTTCTCCCATCTTCTTCTTCTGCTACCATATTTCCAGGCCCTTGCCCGAAACTTCGTCCCGCGAATTTCCTCTATTATTTTTCTGTTTTGGTTTGTCGGCTGGTCTCTTCTCTTCTTCACGGTGATGGTCTGGGCTCTGTCTGTTCGCCATGGCACGCCCCCACTTCTCCTTCTCCGCTTCTTCAGTACTTAATTGATCCAAGTATTTACGGGATTCAATATATCGCTCGTCCCAGTTGTTCCTATAATCTCCTCTATTTTCTTGGCGATAGTCCCTGCCGTTATTCCATCTACCATCTCCATTTCTTTGGTAAGGTCTACCTTGTCTCTGGTTTCCCCTCCAATTTGTGTACTCCCGCTGGTACGTCCACTGATTATTTTGATTTTGGTTATTCTGATTGTATCTCCCGCGGTTATTCTGATAATTCTGACTGTTGTTATGGAACTGGTTTCGGCCGTCAAAATCTTGTCTTCTTGGCGTGAATTGTGTCCCTGTGGACTGTGTCTTAGCTTGGTTCCCCTGGCTGTGGTTATTTTGGAGTCCCTGAACTACCTCTGCCGTGTTGACACATTCCAAATTCCTTCTTCCTGTCTGTGGGCTTACCATACTCGTCTCGTCTAAGTGTCTGAGTAATTCTTCGGCTTGGACTGCGGTCTGAAGGTTTCCTGCGACTAATAATTGTTGGATGTGCATTGGGAGTTGTTTCCCAATGGTTAGAACCATATTCTGCTCGCTAGGCGGGTCGTCAAAATCTCTAAATTTTACCAATTGTTGACTGAAGAATTCTGAAAAACGGGTTGGATGCGTACTATGATATTTGCGCGTGTACAGGTCCATTCTCAACCCCTGTTGTAACGAAGGACTCCAAAACTTCTTCAAAAATGCCTCGCGGAATTGAGCCATGTCTGTGAACGTGTACTTGAAACTTAAAAACCAGGTCAGGCTAGGTCCTTCTAAAAATTTCTCCACCATTCTTAATTGTTTCTCAGGGCCGATGTGCTGGTCATTAAAGTAATCAGTTAATTGCCGTAGAAATGCTTTGGGAGTGGTTCCTGAATGTTCCTTAAACTTATCGGGCTTAAAATCATTACCCCGAATGACTTGGATGACTTGGGCTGGTGCCAAGTTCGGTTGCAGTGTTGAAGTCTCCCCCCTGTACTGCTGGAATGCATTCGTCGTTAGTCTGGGACTTTGACCCCGACTCGTGTCCTCAACCAACTTCAAACCTGCAGGACTTCCAATACTTGTTTGCTTCTCCGGTATATTTTCAGATGAAAATAATGTCGCATTCTCTAGAGATCTAATCTCGTTTTTTATGATTAATTCTGAGTGTTCCTGTAATTTTGACTTTACATTTTCCTCCAGTGCCTGCATTCGCTTTAAAACTGCCAGCCTGTCTTCCTTATTCGCATGAGCCTGCTGGTCCCAATCTCGCCGGATCCTACTTTTCAAGCTATTTATTTTTTCCTCGTTCCTTTCCTGATTTATCTCTAGCTATTCACGTATCTGTTCTTGCCTTTTTACTAGTTGTTCCCCCACCTCTTCTCTTATAGCCTCTTGTGTTTTTATTAGCTGACCTTCCAAATTATCCTGAGTCTTGACGAGCTGCTCTCCTACTTCCTGTCTTATGACCTCTTGTGTGTTTATTAGCTGGCCTTCCATCTCTTTTCTTATGATCTCTTGTGTTCTGCCTAACTGCTCCTCTAACTTCTCCCGCAAGTGTATCCGTTCGGTTTCAGCCTTAACCTCGACTTTATCAATTTCCTTTATTAATTCCAGCACGTTGCTGTCTACCGAATTAATTTGCTGCTGTAGTTTCTCTTGGGTTTTCTTCATTCCCGCGGTGTTACTGACACATGCTGCCTCTATCTGCTTGAGTTTATCTGCCACCATCTCGTCAAATTGTACTAATTTGTTATAAAATTTCGCCTCCAATTTCTTAATTTCGCCTAACTGTTTGCTGTTGTTTTCCGCGACCTCGCCTGCCAGTTTCTCTACTTTTTTAACGCTATGATTAATGTCATTAGTGATTTTTCCTAGTTGTTCGGTTTGTGCCGTTTGTGTTACCGCCTGTTGTGACAATTTGTGGTTTAGTTCATTGAATTGTTTGTCCGTGTCTAATTTCTGGACTTCTAACTGGACCGAAATGTTACCGCTCATATCAAGTAATTGTTTTTCATTATGCTCCCGCTGAGCTCCTAATTGTTCTTATAATTGTTCTTCCGTCTTTATGGACATCTGTTATAATCGTTTTTCACTATGCTCACGCTGAGCTCCTAATTGTTCTTTAAATTGTTTTTCCGTCTTCACGGACATTTGGATCGACATGTGTTCTAATTGTTTTTCCGTCTTCACGGACATCTGTTCTAATAATGCCTTAACCTCATCAACACTCGCCATATCACACACAAAAATATATTCAGAGAAAAACAGGGTTATGGGCCAAGGTTTCAGCCCTATACACACATATATGTCACACATTTAAATATTACTGGCTCTAATTTAATGAAAATTTCAGTAACAAAATTTACTGAATACAATGACACTTATTCCCAAACAACAAAATAACCCCTAGTGATCTGCTTTTAAATTCCTAACCAACAGAATTTACGAAACACCAATTAACCGAAGTCAATTAAATGTCAAATATACGGCAACATCTTCCTGCTTTGACTGAGTTCGTTAATAATGCAAATTTCTAATTTTAATGTGGGCGCCAGAACAAGTTTATAACAAATACAAAATCAAATTCTAACCTTGTTCAATATCTCTAACTTTAGGAACTCAGTGATTTTACTAATGCACATGGCGGTACAACATCGCCTCAATTTACTGAATTTACATGTCCGCTTGACCTGGCATCATTTCTCAACGAAATAAATATGAGATCAGCGAAGCAACAACAACAACATCCCCACGTTGGGCGCCATTTTTGTTTTATGAACCCTTGCAAAGAAGCATATGAGACTCAGTTTCGGGGGGTGTAACGGTTCATATTCGTAAGTTGCTGTCAGGGCGCTTCATTAACTTGCAGGGTAACATATAACAAAATAACATGCAGGAAAGAGTGAAGCCAGGGTTAAAACAACTGAAATTAATAACAAATCGCCATATTTACACATAAACAATTAACAACAAAAACTCCCAACTGACTCCTGCTTAATAAAATGCCAACACTAGGCGATATCTCTGGAGAGATTAATTACCTGGACCAAATGTCCTTAAGATAAAATACAAAAGTGATCATATATGCGTGTATGCCGTTCTACATGCATCACGATGTGTACTTTGAATGCGTGATTCGTTATCATCCAGAATAATCCTTCAGATAACGAATCCACATTTCTTGAGCTAGACCGACATGGGGGAACACAACAACAATACTTAAAATTAAACCGACACTTCCTAAATCTACTATAAACAAACACAAAATTTCCGTGTGAAATTGGAATCAAATTGCCGTAGCAACATTTACTGCCTAAAAACTTAGGACTTCTCACACAAATCAACACAAGTACATTAACACGTGACCAATAGAAAAATACACAAATGACCGCTGTCAAAATTTACACGTACTCTACCACTACACCACACGGGTGTGACACACAAAAATTACATGAATCGAGTCATAAACAAAGCAATAGGCAAACAGCCAATATTTACGTTAATTACAATATTTTACCCATACAACGTACAACAAGCCGTTACAAACATGGCGAACTCCCCAATTAATTATGGCTTAAAAATTAACCATCACAATGAACAGGTTTGCTACATGAAAGCTTACAGGGGCCAGTCGGACACACAGGACTGCCTATCAAAATAAGTCACAGGCAAAACGGGCGGTTTGTGGAACTCTGCATGTCTGTCAACCCACGTGTCAATAACCTCGACCTCCCAGAACATGGGGTCGAATCTCGAAGAAGTGTGCCCCAAAGCACAGCAATAAATGTGTGTGTCAGAAAAATATATGGACAAGAATCAGCAGTCTCCCAAGAGCACTCTGTCTTTCCATCTAAAATACAACAGCAGCAAAAATATGAGAGCGGTAGGACAACTACCCCCTCCTCACGTAGAATCAACACACACTAGACACATCAACACACACAGGATCACACGTATGGGTTTTGACAGACCCTGAAATAAAAAGACACAAATAATATCCACATGCCGGCGCCACCGTTCTATGCCGTGACTAGTCACCTGAAAAGGACTCAAGAAAATCTATCAAAATTAGAACGAAGGTGTTCTACAAATTACTTTTAAGTTGGTGCACTTGGCAACCCTAATATGAATAATAACCTGTTCAGCAAAATATCTTACAATAATTTCCTCCCATTCCTATTTCAAATATTAACGTTAATAAAGCACCATTTATCGAATGTAACGGGTTCCGCATTTGCAAGGATAAAAATCACGCACGCACGCCGCGCACATTACGTATGACTCAAGGAAAAACAAAATATCAAACAAACACTTTGGCCACGCGCCAACGGACATTTAAAACATATAGTGTCGGTGCAAGAAAAACTCTAAAACAACAAGAAAAGAAAACATGACTATTTACAAAGTTCCCCGGCCAAATCTAACTACATAATTGAAATAATCCAATTTTAGTACATCACCGCTTGTGCTTGTAGAACTAAGGACATCCTCCTCAACCCATCGCCCTATGGACAAATTAGCACTCCATAGTAGTCGTCTGCGTTGATTTGTTGAAGCTCATCCCAACTTCAAACCACGTGCTGATCATCTTGGTACCGACTCCTTGGCAGAAAAGTTCAATGTTAAATATTTGCCTATCTATAATCGCTTGCAGGCTACTCAATTCACCCACAATTGTCCTAATGCGATTAATAGCGAAGACTGGCCCTAAATATATCGTACACACGCAACATAAAAACACATATAAAATACACTGCAATTTATACATAAAATATACATCTCGAGTCCGCGCCACTGGCTCGTTAACAAGTTCAAAATCCTGGCTGCACTAGCAGTCGCTATCTCGCTCGGTATTTCCGTCCTGTACTGTGGACTTCGGCTCCGGTGAGCGCTAATTAGGGTGATACAATACTTCCCCCTTAGAGCTGAACTCGTCGTCCTATGATGAATGTTACAAGTTATCACGCACTGGCGTGAAATATTTAGCTCACAAATAAAGTAAATTTTAGAACAAAATGTATTATAGCTTTTAAAATTCGATACTGCAATCGCTGCGACTTTAGCTCAATCGGAGCTCACAAAATAAATTAACTTCACTAATTTAGAGCGTAAAAATCACAGTACAAACTGGCGTGGAGTAAGCCTCTGAAGGCTCCACAAAGAATAGACTTAGATAAATTCGAGCGTCAAAAATCACAATACAAACTGGCGTGGAGTAAGCCTCTGAAGGCTCCACAAAGAATAGACTTAGATAATTTCGAGCGTCAAAAATCACAATATAAACTAGCGTGAAGTAAGCCTCTGAAGGCTCCACAAAGAATAGACTTCGAGTGGCGTCAGGCCAAACTATTTATTAGAAACTGACAAGGGCGGAGGAGTGGGGCGGAGTCGGATAAAAACTTCCAGAGTTTTTGTCTCACAAAGATGGGACTAGTGTCATTCTTCTCCAAATAAATCAAACGTCTCAAATCACTCGAGCGGAGATTAATCCGTTCGGCGGTTCTTTAGATACACACTTCCGCGGGCTTTTTACTACTGACGCTGTCCACCTCGTGGTCATGGCTTGGTCTCTTGCGATTGGCTGATTCAATCGTATGTTCGTTGCGAGTACCTCGTGATTCTTCCTTTATGTCTCCAATTTTGGTACAGTAGTTGCACAATTTGGCCTTGAACTCGACTAATTCTGGCCGTTCCCCAAGAATAGCTACCAGCTCAACTCCTGTTGCAATCATTACGAAATGCTGGCCTCCCTTATATCCAAGTCGACTTCCTTAAGTGCTGCCTGGGCCGTAGTAATAATAATAATAAATATGAATACTTATTTATCGAAGATCAATAAGGGTTCATTTATCCTCAGCAAGGTTTTGAAATCCGAAACAATTTATTGGTTTGGATTTCAAAAACAAAATCCACTGTAGTAACAACACATCTCTTTAAATCTCACTCAGCTGCTCGAGTGTATGCCCCTCTGACTCAATTAGTGTGCTCCCTTCTCGCTGGAATGTCATTCATATTTTCACTAGGTCTCCCCCTTCTCCTCAAGTAGTTGCCACTCCCGTCGTCTCAGCTGCTCGTTGTTTACAAACAAAGTGCGTACTCAGGCGCTCCCTGTAGAGTGTTGGCTCTCAAAATAAAATTTTTTTGCAATACAGATTCTGCACATATCATCTTTCCTAGTCATCAAATGGTTCCCTTCTCCTTCTTCTTCTTCTTCTCCCATCTTCTTCTGCTACCATATTTCCAGGCCCTTGCCCGAAACTTCGTCCCGCGAATTTCCTCTATTATTTTTCTGTTTTGGTTTGTCGGCTGGTCTCTTCTCTTCTTCACGGTGATGGTCTGGGCTCTGTCTGTTCGCCATGGCACGCCCCCACTTCTCCTTCTCCGCTTCTTCAGTACTTAATTGATCCAAGTATTTACGGGATTCAATATATCGCTCGTCCCAGTTGTTCCTATAATCTCCTCTATTTTCTTGGCGATAGTCCCTGCCGTTATTCCATCTACCATCTCCATTTCTTTGGTAAGGTCTACCTTGTCTCTGGTTTCCCCTCCAATTTGTGTACTCCCGCTGGTACGTCCACTGATTATTTTGATTTTGGTTATTCTGATTGTATCTCCCGCGGTTATTCTGATAATTCTGACTGTTGTTATGGAACTGGTTTCGGCCGTCAAAATCTTGTCTTCTTGGCGTGAATTGTGTCCCTGTGGACTGTGTCTTAGTTTGGTTCCCCTGGCTGTGGTTATTTTGGAGTCCCTGAACTACCTCTGCCGTGTTGACACATTCCAAATTCCTTCTTCCTGTCTGTGGGCTTACCATACTCGTCTCGTCTAAGTGTCTGAGTAATTCTTCGGCTTGGACTGCGGTCTGAATGTTTCCTGCGACTAATAATTGTTGGATGTGCATTGGGAGTTGTTTCCCGGTGGTTAGAACCATATTCTGCTCGCTAGGCGGGTCGTCAAAATCTCTAAATTTTACCAATTGTTGACTGAAGAATTCTGAAAAACTGGTTGGAATCGTACTATGATATTTGCGCGTGTACAGGTCCATTCTCAACCCCTGTTGTAACGAAGGACTCCAAAACTTCTTCAAAAATGCCTCGCGGAATTGAGCCATGTCTGTGAACGTGTACTTGAAACTTAAAAACCAGGTCAGGCTAGGTCCTTCTAAAAATTTCTCCACCATTCTTAATTGTTTCTCAGGGCCGATGTGCTGGTTATTAAAGTAATCAGTTAATTGCCGTAGAAATGCTTTGGGAGTGGTTCTTGAATGTTCCTTAAACTTATCGGGCTTAAAATCATTACCCCGAATGACTTGGATGACTTGGGCTGGTGCCAAGTTCGGTTGCAGTGTTGAAGTCTCCCCCCTGTACTGCTGGAATGCATTCGTCGTTAGTCTGGGACTTTGACCCCGACTCGTGTCCTCAACCAACTTCAAACCTGCAGGACTTCCAATACTTGTTTGCTTCTCCGGTATATTTTCAGATGAAAATAATGTCGCATTCTCTAGAGATCTAATCTCGTTTTTTATGATTAATTCTGAGTGTTCCTGTAATTTTGACTTTACATTTTCCTCCAGTGCCTGCATTCGCTTTAAAACTGCCAGCCTGTCTTCCTTATTCGCATGAGCCTGCTGGTCCCAATCTCGCCGGATCCTACTTTTCAAGCTATTTATTTTTTCCTCGTTCCTTTCCTGATTTTTCTCTAGCTCTTCACGTATCTGTTCTTGCCTTTTTACTAGTTGTTCCCCCACCTCTTCTCTTATAGCCTCTTGTGTTTTTATTAGCTGACCTTCCAAATTATCCTGAGTCTTGACGAGCTGCTCTCCTACTTCCTGTCTTATGACCTCTTGTGTGTTTATTAGCTGGCCTTCCATCTCTTTTCTTATGATCTCTTGTGTTCTGCCTAACTGCTCCTCTAACTTCTCCCGCAAGTGTATCCGTTCGGTTTCAGTCTTAACCTCGACTTTATCAATTTCCTTTATTAATTCCAGCACGTTGCTGTCTACCGAATTAATTTGCTGCTGTAGTTTCTCTTGGGTTTTCTTCATTCCCGCGGTGTTACTGACACATGCTGCCTCTATCTGCTTGAGTTTATCTGCCACCATCTCGTCAAATTGTACTAATTTGTTATCAAATTTCGCCTCCAATTTCTTAATTTCGCCTAACTGTTTGCTGTTGTTTTCCGCGACCTCGCCTGCCAGTTTCTCTACTTTTTTAACGCTCTGATTAATGTCATTAGTGATTTTTCCTAGTTGTTCGGTTTGTGCCGTTTGTGTTACCGCCTGTTGTGACAATTTGTGGTTTAGTTCATTGAATTGTTTGTCCGTGTCTAATTTCTGGACTTCTAACTGGACCGAAATGTTACCGCTCATATCAAGTAATTGTTTTTCATTATGCTCCCGCTGAGCTCCTAATTGTTCTTATAATTGTTCTTCCGTCTTTATGGACATCTGTTATAATCGTTTTTCACTATGCTCACGCTGAGCTCCTAATTGTTCTTTTAATTGTTTTTCCGTCTTCACGGACATTTGGATCGACATGTGTTCTAATTGTTTTTCCGTCTTCACGGATATCTGTTCTAATAATGCCTTAATCTCATCAACACTCGCCATATCACACACAAAAATATATTCAGAGAAAAACAGGGTTATGGGCCAAGGTTTCAGCCCTATACACACATATATGTCACACATTTAAATATTACTGGCTCTAATTTAATGAAAATTTCAGTAAAAAAATTTACTGAATACAATGACACTTATTCCCAAACAACAAAATAACACCTAGTGATCTGCTTTTAAATTCCTAACCAACAGAATTTACGAAACACCAATTAACCGAAGTCAATTAAATGTCAAATATACGGCAACATCTTCCTGCTTTGACTGAGTTCGTTAATAATGCAAATTTCTAATTTTAATGTGGGCGCCAGAACAAGTTTATAACAAATACAAAATCAAATTCTAACCTTGTTCAATATCTCTAACTTTAGGAACTCAGTGATTTTACTAATGCACATGGCGGTACAACATCGCCTCAATTTACTGAATTTACATGTCCTCTTGACCTGGCATCATTTCTCAACGAAATAAATATGAGATCAGCGAAGCAACAACAACAACATCCCCACGTTGGGCGCCATTTTTGTTTTATGAACCCTTGCAAAGAAGCACATGAGACTCAGTTTCGGGGGTGTAACGGTTCATATTCGTAAGTTGCTGTCAGGGCGCTTCATTAACTTGCAGGGTAACATATAACAAAATAACATGCAGGAAAGAGTGAAGCCAGGGTTAAAACAACTGAATTTAATAACAAATCACCATATTTACACATAAACAATTAACAACAAAAACTCCCAACTGACTCCCGCTTAATAAAATGCCAACACTAGGCGATATCTCTGGAGAGATTAATTACCTGGACCAAATGTCCTTAAGATAAAATACAAAAGTGACCATATATGCGTGTATGCCGTTCTACATGCATCACGATGTGTACTTTGAATGCGTGATTCGTTATCATCCAGAATAATCCTTCAGATAACGAATCCACATTTCTTGAGCTAGACCGACACGGGGGAACACAACAACAATACTTAAAATTAAACCGACACTTCCTAAATCTACTATAAACAAGCACAAAATTTCCGTGTGAAATTGGAATCAAATTGCCGTAGCAACATTTACTGCCTAAAAACTTAGGACTTCTCACACAAATCAACACAAGTACCTTAACACGTGACCAATAGAAAAATACACAAATGACCGCTGTCAAAATTTACACGTACTCTACCACTACACCACACGGCTGTGACACACAAAAATTACATGAATCGAGTCATAAACAAAGCAATAGGCAAACAGCCAATATTTACGTTAATTACAATATTTTACCCATACAACGTACAACAAGCCGTTACACACATGGCGAACTCCCCAATTAATTATGGCTTAAAAATTAACCATCACAATGAACAGGTTTGCTACATGAAAGCTTACAGGGGCCAGTCGGACACACAGGACTGCCTATCAAAATAAGTCACAGGCAAAACGGGCGGTTTGTGGAACTCTGCATGTCTGTCAACCCACGTGTCAATAACCTCGACCTCCCAGAACATGGGGTCGAATCTCGAAGAAGTGTGCCCCAAAGCACAGCAATAAATGTGTGTGTCAGAAAAATATATGGACAAGAATCAGCAGTCTCTCAAGAGCACTCTGTCTTTCCATCTAAAATACAACAGCAGCAAAAATATGAGAGCGGTAGGACAACTACCCCCTCCTCACGTAGAATCAACACACACTAGACACATCAACACACACAGGATCACACGTATGGGTTTTGACAGACCCTGAAATAAAAAGACACAAATAATATCCACATGCCGGCGCCACCGTTCTATGCCGTGACTAGTCACCTGAAAAGGACTCAAGAAAATCTATCAAAATTAGAACAAAGGTGTTCTACAAATTACTTTTAAGTTGGTGCACTTGGCAACCCTAATATGAATAATAACCTGTTCAGCAAAATATCTTACAATAATTTCCTCCCATTCCTATTTCAAATATTAACGTTAATAAAGCACCATTTATCGAATGTAACGGGTTCCGCATTTGCAAGGATAAAAATCACGCACGCTCGCCGCGCACATTACGTATGACTCAAGGAAAAACAAAATATCAAACAAACACTTTGGCCACGCGCCAACGGACATTTAAAACATATAGTGTCGGTGCAAGAAAAACTCTAAAACAACAAGAAAAGAAAACATGACTATTTACAAAGTTCCCCGGCCAAATCTAACTACATAATTGAAATAATCCAATTTTAGTACATCACCGCTTGTGCTTGTAGAACTAAGGACATCCTCCTCAACCCATCGCCCTATGGACAAATTAGCACTCCATAGTAGTCGTCTGCGTTGATTTGTTGAAGCTCATCCCAACTTCAAACCACGTGCTGATCATCTTGGTACCGACTCCTTGGCAGAAAAGTTCAATGTTAAATATTTGCCTATCTATAATCGCTTGCAGGCTACTCAATTCACCCACAATTGTCCTAATGCGATTAATAGCGAAGACTGGCCCTAAATATATCGTACACACGCAACATAAAAACACATATAAAATACACTGCAATTTATACATAAAATATACATCTCGAGTCCGCGCCACTGGCTCGTTAACAAGTTCAAAATCCTGGCTGCACTAGCAGTCGCTATCTCGCTCGGTATTTCCGTCCTGTACTGTGGACTTCGGCTCCGGTGAGCGCTAATTAGGGTGATACAATACTTCCCCCTTAGAGCTGAACTCGTCGTCCTATGATGAATGTTACAAGTTATCACGCACTGGCGTGAAATATTTAGCTCACAAATAAAGTAAATTTTAGAACAAAATGTATTATAGCTTTTAAAATTCGATACTGCAATCGCTGCGACTTTAGCTCAATCGGAGCTCACAAAATAAATTAACTTCACTAATTTAGAGCGTAAAAATCACAGTACAAACTGGCGTGGAGTAAGCCTCTGAAGGCTCCACAAAGAATAGACTTAGATAAATTCGAGCGTCAAAAATCACAATACAAACTGGCGTGGAGTAAGCCTCTGAAGGCTCCACAAAGAATAGACTTAGATAATTTCGAGCGTCAAAAATCACAATATAAACTAGCGTGAAGTAAGCCTCTGAAGGCTCCACAAAGAATAGACTTCGAGTGGCGTCAGGCCAAACTATTTATTAGAAACTGACAAGGGCGGAGGAGTGGGGCGGAGTCGGATAAAAACTTCCAGAGTTTTTGTCTCACAAAGATGGGACTAGTGTCATTCTTCTCCAAATAAATCAAACGTCTCAAATCACTCGAGCGGAGATTAATCCGTTCGGCGGTTCTTTAGATACACACTTCCGCGGGCTTTTTACTACTGACGCTGTCCACCTCGTGGTCATGGCTTGGTCTCTTGCGATTGGCTGATTCAATCGTATGTTCGTTGCGAGTACCTCGTGATTCTTCCTTTATGTCTCCAATTTTGGTACAGTAGTTGCACAATTTGGCCTTGAACTCGACTAATTCTGGCCGTTCCCCAAGAATAGCTACCAGCTCAACTCCTGTTGCAATCATTACGAAATGCTGGCCTCCCTTATATCCAAGTCGACTTCCTTAAGTGCTGCCTGGGCCGTAGTAATAATAATAATAAATATGAATACTTATTTATCGAAGATCAATAAGGGTTCAATATGTATGTACTGTATGTTTGCATGTATGTTCTGTATGCTTTTTGTTTGATTTTTGCTTTTATATTGTTTGAATCTTAACTTCTTTCCTCATAATAGCCTTCACCAGGATAATACAACAGTTGCAAACTCTCAAACCAGGATATAATAATAATAATTATTATTATTATTATTATTATTACCGTATTATTATTATTATTATTATATTATTATATTGAGGGGGAGGAGGCAGTTACCTGTCTCACATAAAAGTTGACGTTATTGTTATTATTCATGTACTTATTAATTATTCTACGGATTCGAGGCTACGTTAATAGTACTACAACTACTGCTACTACTACTACTACTACTACTAATAATAATAATAATAATATACCTGATATTGGTGATAGTTCATAAAGATCCCTTCGATCTACTGTGTACTTTGGCTTTAGAGACGCCAGGATATTACAACCGTACTGCTGGATGAGTTCTTTAATGGTCAATAAAGGAACTATTAGAGTAGAATAATATATGACCTCGTATTTCAAGACAAAACAGTACAAGATAACTGATGTAAATTGCCAGTATTGATGAGCAAATCTTACATATTGCATAGGGAAACAAACACTGGCGACTTCTTGTGAAACAAAGGCACATTGTGGCAAAATACCACAACTTTAATCGTTAACATTTCTCCCTGAGTGATACGTCATTGTTCCGTTTTGTAGTTGTAGTACGTTTCTTTCGCGTACGTCTCTTCTGTCTATGGATGCACGTCTGAGCAATACTATGATTCTTTCCTCGTTTTGGAAATGTCATTTTTACCCGAATACCTCGGTCCGTTTCCGCGTATTTCTATCTCCCTTACGCCTGTATGAACGTGTCATCTCCAGTATAGATTGCTCCATCGAATAACTATTCTAGGCATTTCCATACACAATAGGTTCATTTTAATGGAGAAGTCGTTGTTAGATATTCAGGAGTGCTAGCGTGCTACTCTGAAAACAAATGTATTAAAACCTTGCGTCTCAAAGCACTCAGGTAGCCTGTTGAATAACCTAGAGGCGACCAAGAGGTGAAGGGCTGGAGTGAGATATATGGCTTCACATTGCTTACTTCGCTAACAAACTGGTCCATTCACCCCACATCAGAAACAACTCAACCTTAGGTAATCATCAATATCAAGTTCTTGTTATTTATATCCAACAGTGGCGTATCGTACGGATTTCAACTAAATGTATGTTATAAAAGAATTATGAAGTTTTTCAATGTACCAAGTCTTCCAAAGGTCTAAGAGACGCATCAAATGTTCCGGACTACAGATCACTGGATTGAGTAGAGCCTGCGGGGAGAATGGGATGGGGGATGTCATTTAAGAAGCGGAGGTGGTGGAATCGTTGAAACTTTTACCATTTGTTCGGGACATTCGTGCTGTTGGCTTGTTACCTTCAGGTTAACTTCGTAGGACTGAATCCATTGTAGAGAAAGCGATTAACTTCTAGTTATTTGGTGTATTAAGTTGTAATACAATTCAGAAAGTGGGTACTCTAGAATGATTTGATTGTATTTATGTCTGAAAACGACGTAATAATGATGGAATAAAATCCCCACTGGTTTAACATTTAGCTGTTTCAATTCACAATATCTTCTACTTTTCCTCACATTCAGGCATATCTGATGTTTATTAAACTCGGCAGGTTTAGTTCCATCTTTTTTTAAATTAGAACATTGGCTGAAAATGGTCATGTGCAATTCTAGCGCACCAAATTACATAATATGCTATTACTACTACTACTACTACAAATAATGATGATAATAATTTGTGTGTGTGATTTGAAGTGACAAGTCATCTGGCACGTAACGAATGTACAATACTCATTGCCATAAATCAGAAGAGGGTGACATTATTGGACGATAAAAGGAAAATTATTACTTTGGTAGAAAAACTGGCACTTAATTTTTGTGTTAATTCATGGGAGGATGCACGTGGAGATATCTCAATACTTACGCTCCTCAAATATTCTGCATTGGTATATAATCCACAATCTTGGGTGCATCTGATTATTCTCTACCCCTGATAGATCAAAGCAACTTAATAACTTTATGCTCTGTATGTTTCAGTAATGTACTTAAGTAACCACCAACTGGAAGCGAATATGAAATAAGGTATTTATGACAGGAAATCTCGAAAGAAGAGCGACGTTATTTGCTCAAATTATCTTTGACGTTGATGTCTCATGGCATTAGCTGTGTTTCTGAGGTCTAGTGAAACATTCACGAGGAAGACTATGTCACCTGTTGTGGATATATAAAGTGTGCTTTCCAGTCAATATTATTATTTCTTCAACTCTTTTATGAAGTAAACATAGGTAATTGTAAATGAAAACATTCTTATCTGTATTCAGATTCGTGTTTCATACTGCTGAGTTAATGTATACTCAATGAAAAATAACATCACGCACCAGGAAGGAAATGCCAAATCGCTACAAGATGGGGGATTCAGATAGGCCGTAAGTGCATATGGTATCGCTTATGTTATAACAAGATTCCGCAATAAAGATATCTACGGGTGTACTTGTAGAGAGTACAGTGCTTGGGAAAGAAAACTACTCCACCAAATAGCAGTGATGGGCTGAGACTTGGGTTCAGCCGTAGGACAAGGTAAGGGCCCTAGCCATCAGTGGACTAACTTGACAACTCCGTCCCAATGGACTGTTGGTGACCCTCCTCTCTCGACTAGACGTAGCAGACAGGAAGGTGCGATCCAGCATACTCAGGTGTTTCATTAGATACAAAGGCCATCTCACAGATGCCAAAAAATTAAAACAGGTATGCTACTTTGTATTGTTGGCTTATCAACAAAAATAACATTCTCCCCTCATTTACTGAAGTGTTGTATAAACTACAACGAATATCGAACGAACCAATGATGGTTATAGTTTGCAGTAGCAGTGCTATACAATAATTATCCATGGAAAGGCCATGAGGGTAAAATGTTCATGTATCTTGGGGTTCAATGGGAAAATCGTACACCATATAAATAAGACGTATTAGTACAGGATTTCATGTTTCACTGTGTCCTATCGAATAATGATTCACAGTTTCCTGAATGAGGATTGATATTTGCTCAATTCCACATATAATAGATTGTTTTATATTTGCCGACCATAATGATATGATTACGTATTCCGGGAGGTAATATATACAGAATATTAGTAATTTGTGCGGTAGATTACAAACCCATATGGGCCATTCTGTCCCCTACAACATACAATCATGCGGTGTTAGGCCTCCCCTACCATCACTGAATTATGCAACATGTTTACAAATGAAGTGTGTTCTGAAGTGAAAGTTGCGGTATGCAGCATGGCTATGAAACATTGCTTCATTCCCATAGAAACACTCTACCTTTTTCGATCAATAATCCGTGCGTTTAAATATTTAAAAAACAGGAGTATATTCAATGCATAAGAGCTTTGCTTGGAGTACTTTCAAAAGGAGTGATTTATTGGCAGTTTCTACCATTTGCTCTGTTCCATTCCTGGCTTTCAAATAGTTGTTTCTTCGTCCTTATTCCATGAAAGTGTTAAGCCATAACAGGTTTTCAAGTATTTCGAGGGCTCTTTCGGAGCTTGACGTCATCCTCCCCGAATTTACCCTTCATTGGCGCGGGAGTTGGTTTAGCAAATTGCTGGAAAGGAGGCATACTGATTGAGGAGAACAGATCAAATTTGAAGGTGATATAATTTACGTACAGTATACACAGTATGCATATGTATAGCCACTTACATATGTTGAAATTTCCGGTGAGAAATTCCTTACAGTAGCGCTCGTACACAAAATGGGTGTGTGGTATATCACTACAAATATTACTTTTTCTTACTCTTTAACTATTCAACCAACTTCTGTGCATCTTGCTTAGCATAATTTAGTTTAATTGCATATTTGTTGGGTCCGTAAGAGCGCTATGTGACAATGTTGGTTTCTTCTAAAATTAACGTTAAAAATGACAACGCCTCAGCCACATACGGATGTAATATCCCCAAATTAGAATCTTGTAAAGTATTTTTGCTATGCTCGTATATAGAAACAAGATGTTCAATAAAGAACATATAGCCTACTTTCTCCTAAATGCAACGCTTTGTCCTTTTCAAGAAGTATAAGTGAATGTTGGCTTTAGTAGCATGTTGAAATACAACGTGCTATACGGATATTTTACGTTGATTGATTGAATCCTCACCCGAATTATATATATACACACACACACACACACACACACACTGATACAGATATTACAATAACCCAGGTTATCAGACAGAATGCAATACTCACCCAAGTACATGGGGCTAAGAGACCATAATGCCAATGCATCCTAAATGAAAAAACAACAACAACAGCTTCCTACCTAAATCCTTCCTCGTATAAACGTACGCACACCAGTAAGCCTACGGACATCACAGAGATTCAGGTTATCAGACAACTTCTACACAGACCCAAGTACAGGGGGCTACAAACCATGATGCCGCAAAACCCGTAAAGAATCAACAACAAAAATAACAAAAGCAATCGACTCTACCATGGAACAAGGACAACGGATTGTTGAAATATGTGGTGGTATAAGTATATATATAATATTTTCGATTGCAAATACACACTATATATTTTTAATTTTTTAAAATTAAATATAAAAGAAAAACAAGTAAAGAAATGAAACATTTGGAATTTGATCCACGAACCTCAAGACTATGTGCCCAGGTCGCTACCACTTTTTCTCTTTTTACCTGTATCTGTTTATTTCTTTCCAGTGTTTGGTCTCTTTGTACACGAAGACGTTACAAACATCCAGTCCCCGAGCACGAGGAATTAACCAATTAACCACAGGAGATTAAATTCCCCATGGCCCATCTGGGGATTCAAACCCAGGACCCTTCGGGCCGAAGCCTAGCATAATTGAGCTATGCCTGAGTTTTAACACTAGGCCATACATTCGCTTGGTTAACAACTGGTTTAGTATAACTGAGTAAAATTTTGTGTTGCAATCAATGATTTCATTATAGTTTTCTGCCGTTTCTATAAACTATTTGATACAAATATGTATTATTTTGTTCAGTGTATTCCTAAAAGGATATAAACTTACGAAGTTACGGAAATATATGGATTTACGAGAAAACAGTACCCACCATTTTAATCCTACGTGACGGCACGGACAAGCACGATATGGCATGGTCAGCCTGAATTTTAGTCACTACTGCGGTTACATATTTTATTTTAAAATGCTAATATCCTACCGGTCACCTCCTTGAGGACAGTTTAAACCTCCCTTTGTGCGATGGGCGTATTTGGTAAGGCCAGGCCTTATTGAACCGTAAGTTACGGTTAGGCTATAATACGTGCATGATTCATACATCCGCCTTCTTGAAGCTATTTGTCTGATGGCCTTATAGTTTGGGAAAGGACTCTTCCCACATTAAGGAATATTGTTGCAAAATTTGGTAGAGATCAGATGATTAGGTTAGTCGTACTTTGATTGAAGTTCAGAACATTTGGGTGGGCGTCATTTCTTTTTGTTATGATGGCGACGATATACAACATGGCACTGAGATGTCGGTTGCTAGTGCTACTTCTGAGCAAAGGAGGTTCGATTTGGTATAGCTGTGTTTGAATTGATACCGGGGATCGATTTCCACACATACACGGCCGCCATCTTCAAACTAATTGTCTGATGTCCTTGTAGTTTGGTCAAAAGACGCTTCCTAAGTAAAGGTATGTTGTTGGAAATTTTGGTAGAGATCAGATCATTAAGTTAGTCGTCATTGGATTTAAGCTTTGGACATTTGGGTGGCCGCCATTACGTTTCAGTCAAGATGGCGGCGATATAAAACCTGACACTGAGGTGCCCTTTGCTAGTGCTACTTCTGTACCAAATGTCGTTCGATTCGGGTTCACCGTGTTTGAATTGATAGGGGGGGAGAGACATAACCAATTCCAGTACCACTGCGCAGCTTTTTTGACGGCTAGATAGACTTGGAACGGCTAGGCCACTTATTTATTCCCCCAGAGGATTGCTACCATGGAACTATTGAGAAACCCAGTGCTCAGAAATAATACACTGTATAAGAATGACATATAACATCTATTCATCATGTATAATACAAGTTACAAACATTTCAACACATACATCAAAATTAACATGCAAAGGTGTGGATATGACAAGAGATATAATTACTTACTTCTTACGTGGGTTTTACACCTTTAACCTTTAATACGATTTCAGAAGTATCGTGATTAACTTTCTTTAGCCTCGGTACCTTCCTCTAAACTCCAATATCATTTACCCTTCAAATGATAGTTGCCAACCAAAAGCACAATATTTGAACTAACCCCTCAATTACAGTTTTCGTAGATCTGATTCATAATACAATTATCCAGTAGAATATATTCTTCAGGATGTCGTACAATATCCACAATTATTGGGATAATGCCCTAGAGGACAAATTACTCGTCATTTCTTAATTATTCTCTTTAAATCAGAATCCCGAAGCCGACCGATATCAAATCAAACCTCTCTAAAAACTGTAATGGCAGGCACACACATTATCTTGTCTTCATAACAGCTGACTCGCAGTCAGTCTTGTAAGCAACAACAAAACCTCCTCAGTGAGACAAAAGAAACATTACATCACAAAACCTCCCATAAGAATAAATAAAGTTTTACAGACCAAAGGTATTCTACGGTGAAAAGAGGGAAAAGAAATAATTACAAACAAGCATGCATATAAAAACCCTTATTTACTAGGCCAAAGCGAATGTCAACCGACTGCTAGAAATCACGAGATGAACCCATAAAATAAACATTGACAAACTTGCCACTCCACGAGTACATAAATAAATACAAGGACACATTACTTTACCTTGACCATTAATCGAGTGAAATACTTACTCCCTCCATTTTACAATATACGAAGTATGCCCAACGTCTCTATGACCACCAACCAGAGCTTCCTTTAGTAGCAAGGACTACATATTAATTTTAATAAATAAGGAGCTCATATTCCGAAGACCACAAAGAATTCCAGACCAACCACATATATCATGGTCACTAGCCCATTTTCATTTCAGTACACACGAAGTAGAAATTAACACTGAATTGAAAGTAAACCTTTCAAAACTATTCCATAACGTATTAAGATGTTTAGGCCATATTCCAGAAGTAAGTTTGGAAGTACCAAATAGGCCCTGGCTATTGGCATTCCGAAGAACTGCCCTGTCGTTACATTATACGTCTTCTCGCCGTGAAAATCCAACACCTAGTCCTATTTAAAACAATTAATAATTAGCGACCTTCATTTTCATGCCATACAATCACCAGCCGACATCACAAAAAAAAAACGCAAGATTCAACCTCGAGGAGATTAGTTTTACCAGTCACTACTAGGGCGCGCTCAGATCAGACTACCACCAGCTGAGACCGTACACAGGTGTCCTCTAGCGGGGAAACTAAGAAACATCACATCAGCGATCTCAGAACAAATGCACCATCAAACCAGACACGAACCAATGTACTTACTTGTGGCGCAAAATAGAATTGCGTCACACTCACAGACAAACAATTGTTTGGCCCTGTGTGGATCTCGTAAGTCTACTAGCATTGTTTGCAAAAATAGAATGTAGGCTAAAAAATTCTTTGGACTGAATATCCACATAAGGCTGAGAGGCCTGACTTGCGCTAGTGGAAAGAATGGAAATACACAATATTGTCACAAAATGGATTTTGGCTGCGCAATAACAAAATGACTTAGTGAGATATGCTGGGGCTCATTTTTCTGTATGAGGATGAATTACTAACATGCATCCCTACAGAACCAATCTATTAATATTTCATGATACTGTGCCCAAATCCAGTGGCCTAGATTTGAGGGTACAGGTCACAATGCTAAGTCCAGAATTGAAAGTTTGAATAGCGCGCGCCAAACCTTTTTAGAAGGAAATGGAAGCTTTCGACAGCCAAGAAATGGTTAAGTGACGTAGGCCGAGAGCGTCATAGTCGAGGCTGAAATGTCATTAAATATTTCCCGATGGAGTAGAATCTTGAGACTAACATCAGATTACTGGCAAAGACAAGTGAGGAAGAATGTGCTTTATTTCGAGGAAATTGATTGAGCGGAAGCTGAGATATGAGATGTTTTAGTTCCAGCATTTTTCCCGCAGTGACATCGAGTAGCCCGCTGAGGAGTATATAAGTATGTTCACTTCTCCATAAGCACTCCGTTGCTATGGACGTGTAGTACTTCGCAAGCGCTCTAGCCGCTAAACACTCTACGACTCCGAACACTGTTATAATCTTCGTGCAAATGGTTGCAAATTCTTCGTTATTAACAGCACAGTTGCTGGGACTCAGTGTTTCGACAGTACATGGTTAGTGGTATTAGGAAAGTGTTAAACATATTAGTGATCTTCGAACTTTTCAAATGTTATCACCGAAGTGATAACAATTTGTGGCACTGGTAATTATTTACTGCTACAACTGGACATATGGGAGACTTTGTCTACATTTCTTTCTTCTGTCCACAATTATCCAAAGCTGGATTATTTAATCCAACAGTCAGAGGACAAGCTTTTGTCTTGTTAGTGGACCAGCCAAGATAAATCAGTACTTTTATTATCATTCTTGCACAGTACTATTCTTTAGCCGATATTGGGAATACAGTTTTGCCTTGCGCAATCTGGAGAGTGAGAGCTCTGCCCATCAACCTCGACAGAATTTGTACTAGTGCTGAACAAGATTATAAGCGTATTAGGAGTACTGAACACATCACAGTTGGGTCATGTTAATAATTTTCATCATGGATCATTTTGATCAGACCCCCGTCAACTTTACTTCAGCTTTTGAAGCTGGTAACATTTTTCTTCAGGATATTAAGGCTTCAAGTATGAATACCACTATGTCTGTGTAAGACCATTGCGGGTATAAAATGGAGGCCGATACAAGATTATAAATACTTGTCCTAATGGGGACAAGAAGACTAAATAATCTGGTTCAGACTAGATTACAAGCATCAAGATCTACAAGAATGTAAGCTACAATTTGCATTATTTTTATGCGTAGTTAGCTGGAATTCTCATATTTTTCTACAGTCTTACCAACACATATTTTCTATTCACCGATATGTTTTTTTGCTCTTGCAAATATATATTTTTTGCAATAGAAGTTTTGATCTGAGTAGTTTTTACACTCAGAAGTCATTGATTCGAAATTAATGGAAGAGCAGAACGAGTATTTATTTAATTTTGATATTTTTCTAATCACGGTCATCAGCCGTCGTAACTGAAGATTTAATAATAAATCTAAGTTGAGGAATGGATATTTATCCATTATTTAGAAGTCGAGGATGATATTCCCCGAACAGTTTAACAACTTTAAATCCATTTCTTGAGGAAATAATAATAATAATTTTGATTTTATAATAATAATTATTTTTCTATTTTCTGAAATAATAATAATAAATATTTGTGATCTCTAATAATCATTAGTGTGATTTATACATTTGACATTTGAAACAATATTCTAAGTTCGGATACTTGTTGATTCCGAAGGTTAGTGGTTAACGCTTGCCCACAAATAAATAACATATTAATTCAGTGGAATTATTTCACACTTGCATTATGCATTTAAATCTTTGAGAAGAGACGGACAGTAATGATACGAGAAGCTAAAAGCATGTATAAAACAGGGTTTTTGCTAGAGTTTGTATAAAATAATATCATTATTGAGCAACGTCTATTAAAACGTTTGGCTAAGAATTGACACGGTGTGGAGTTATTCATGTTTTAAACTGATGGTAAAATTATTATTGTAAACTCATTGGTGGAGTTTACCAATTTATAAATCTTCCAGTTGTCGTAACAAGCAAAGGCTTGATTATTCTGTATAATTTGGGAAGAAATAATTGTTGTGTGTGCCGAGTGTTAAATATGCCATTCCGAATGCGCAATTTAGTCGCAGGAATGAGGTTGTGTGAAATGAAGCACCAATCATATTGTAGGTTGGATGTCTTTGAATTTAGTACAGGAGTCGGATTTAGCCACACTTTCGTCGATATATAACCAAGGGTTATTTTGTTGAGCCATCATTGTCAATTCACAGTTTACACACGTGTTCTAGAAGTATTCCTAGTAATGGCTTACCCGAAAATTGTTATTGTTCAACTTGTACCTTTCATTATGAAAAGACCATACCGCTGTCTAGATGCTAATTATGATTATGTAATTTTTGTCACATTTAAATCGAATGGGCCGATGATGTTAATTATAAAGAACTGTTACTTCTTAACAACCACTACAAACTGAGAGGATTTTGTGATCCTATAAAAATATATAAACATTTTGCAAATAAGTTGATGATTAACATACTGTATTTGACATTTTGTCAAATTATTGTAATTTTGATAATAATAAATGAAATTGTTTCATGATAAATTTTCTAAACAATATTTCCAAGTGATAATTAATTGATTAAATGGTTGAATCCATGTGGAATTGAATTTATATTCTGTTGATAATAATATTTTGACAATTATATTTATGATTGAGTTAAAAGCTCTGAATAGACTTTGGATGGAGAACAGTTGATTCAATAAATATTTTCTCTTTATCGAAGTTCGTCGAATCCAAATGCTCAAGGTCCATGTAAATGGTATTGTGTTGTATTTCTTGTTAATAACTTTGTATTTGAACAAATCTTGAAATAACTGAATCCTGAAGTGTTAGTTAATTTGCTACGATATTTTGAGAAAGTGAACTGTGATATATTTTTCGCCGAGTGATAAATTTTTTCCATTTCAATATGTGAGTACTCAAATAATATAGGGATCAGTAAAGACAATTAAATTTGCACTGACAAAACCCTACTACTGTAAATAATTCTTTTGAGCGAAGTCAACAGGACAATTAATTTGACCTTCGTCTCAATTGTTAAGTGTTCATGTGTTGGTGAAATTGTATATCTTTTACATAACATATGATTCGTCATTCATCTTTCATGCCAATTTGGCATACTTTCAGTCAATTTTAAAGTTTTAAATAAAATGAGATAATTTTATAGGATGCATTCATTTCAGAAAATCTCCTTCTATCCTTATTGTTGCATCGAGTCGAAAATCAGTAAAGCATTTTTTTGTTGAGTTATTGTAATCACTTTAACCCATCTGGCGCCCCGGGGTATTTTGATTCTCGTGTTGACTGATTTTTGGTGAAATGCGTATGTGGTCGTCCGGACTTCAGTCTGAACGGGTACATAAAATAAGATAGAAGAGAGAAATGGCTTCGAACGTGGGTCCTGATTTCTATACGGTCGTTTGCATACTGAGTTGATTGTGATTTTTCAATGGAAATTTTACGGAATTGGAAGATGTCTGGTATGGATAAATACATTCATAGGAAACCCAGTTAGTGGGAAACTTTATTCAAATTAAAATTTCAAATATTTAGTGTGGTTTTTGATTGTTGTATAATGGCTTATCCATTAGAGTGTTAAGTAAAATTTGTAGTATACGTACGATAGTCTGGAAATATGCAATTTATTAGAATCCAGGTGGAGGATATTGACCTTGCATTTTTTTTGATAATATTGTTTAAATCTAATTAATAGTAGAGAATTTTTTCCATCACGTCTACATTGGGGAATATCTCATTTTATTCCGAGGAATCCAAGTAGCTACGCTTAATTCTTGTTATAGTTTTAAGTCTTTGTGTCTGCCTACATTTATACCCCTAACTTTGAATTATATTGTGATAATTATGGATGAGGTCATGAGTATCTTAACTCGCATGGAGGAGAGCTCCAAAAGTACAGAACTGCAGGTGGCAAAAATTATAGAGAAAACTAATAAAATGGATGCTAAACTTAATGAAAACTCTGAAACTTTAAGGGAAAAATTAAGGGAAAATTCATATGCCCTAGAAAATAGATTGACCGCTTCTTTAAAAGTTAATCTTGAAAACACAATGGAAAGTAAATTTAAAGAAAATTCTAATTCTTTGGAGACTAAATTAACTTTTTTAGAAGACAAATTAAGAGAAAACTCTGATTCGTTAAAAACTTCTTTAGAAAATAAGTTAAGAGAAAATTCTGATTCTTTGGAAGCTAAATTAGAGGAAAATTCAGTAAACTTAAAAGCTAAAATGAGAGAATTCAGATTCATTAAGAGCCTCTGTAGAAAATAAACTCAAGGAAAATTCTACTTCGTTAGAAAATAAAATCAAAGAAAATTTTGATTCAGTGAAAACTTCTTTAGAAAATAAAATGTCTAAACTGTTTGAGAAAACTCGTGAACTCGAACCTTCATTAGCTTTGAACACAAGTAAAATCGAGGATAGATTTCGCGATGCCGACCAAAAATCTCAGTCATTAGCTGATAGGATCGAGCGAGGTATCAGGAAAGTTGGAGAGGATATGACAAATCATGAAATTCGTGTCCAGAAAGAGAACAGCGACATGACAAATAACGTCATACAACGTTTGACCGAGCAATTCCAGGAACATGTTGTTGGAGAGATTCAGCAAAGTGTAGTCAAGGAGTTGACAACCGAGATAAAGACAACAGTCATCAGTGAAGTCAAAGATGCACTTAAACTGGAGACTCAAAACGGAATCAAAGAGATTAGAGAAACTTTGAAGTCACATGTTCAGATTATTACTAAGGATATCCAGATAGCTCAGAAAGACATTGTGTATATGACAAATTCATTAAAGAATCACGAAGATATTATGAACAAAATTTCTACAGATATAAAAGAGAATTGTAAGGGAACAGAAGGGATCAAGAGAGATACTGAAGAAATCAGGAAACCATCTGAAGAGAACCAGAAGGAAATTGAAGATATCAAGAGTCAGGTTAAAGACAAAAATCAGGGTGATTGTTCGCATAATAAAAGCAGTAGCTAAGAGTTAAATAAATTAGTGGGCGAGGAGAATGCCGAACTCAAAGAAACTATCAAGGCACTTAGTAACAAATTCTTGGATTACCAAAAGCAAGCAAAGAGTGTAGTTGAACCTCATGTTAAAGCTACAATTCTGAGTAGAGATATGGATATTGAGGGAGTAAACAAAGTAGGAAATCCCCATAAACAAGAAGAGGTTGGGACAATTATGCAATCTACTCCTATAACCTTTTATAAAAACGTAGAAGATAAACCTTCTAAATTCTCTCGAAATGGGTGTATTACAACCGTTGAATTCCTGAGTGAAGTAGGAAATTACCTCAAGGATTCCATGATTGACAAAGAAAGGAAAATAAGAGTGATAGGAAATTTTTGGAGGGTCCCGCACTTAGGGCCTTTAGATCTACTCTAAATAATTTTGAGGAATTCGCTAGAGGATTATTGAAGAAATTCTGGTCCCCAGAGACTCAACAGCAAGTGAGAGCGGAGATAAACTCTAAATGATACTCTACTTCACAACCTACACGTTATTCGACTTATTTCGCGGGGCCACTATCTAAACTTCAACATTTAGATCCGCCTATGCCCGACAACGAATTAATTACTGCATTGATCAGGCAATTTCCTGCGGATGACCAAAGAACACTGATAGCAGCGGACATTTACAACATGGAACAATTTCATGAAGTTCTACAGAAGTTGGATCACACGAACGCTCAATTCTTTCATCAGAAAGCTGGAAAGAATGACAACGCGGTATTTGCAGTGATGGCTGATAGATATTCTCAGACACCTCGAGACGGTAGTGATGAGAAAACGACGAGGGATGATCCAGGACATGGAAGATGGAACCAAAACAACTATCCGTCATATGAGAATAAACCATATACGAGACTTGAAGTTACGAACAATTACAGAAGTCGATGGGGAAGACCAAGAGGAAACCAAGGACGATACCAAGAGAGAAGATACTTTGGGAGAAATAATGGCTGTTACCCTAGAAACGACCATTCACGACAGTTGAATGAGGAAGAGGAAAGAAGAAAAAACCTGGATGATAGAGTACAGAGAAGTAAGGAATACCTAGATCGGTTGAAACAGCAGGAAAAACCTAGTACTTCCGGGATAAATAAGACCAAAGAAAAGACTGCTGAAGTCAATACTTTTTTCTTAACAGATTATAATTTTGAGGAAGATGGTAATTTCGAAGAGGAAGACAGAGAGTTAGATACTTTCCGAAGAACACCACAAGGGACGAAAAGATAGATTAAATGCAGAAAGAAACATCGGGGGGGGGGGGGGGGGGGGTCTATTCAAACTTTAGCCTGAGATATTTTTTAAACTTGTCGAGTCGAGGAAAGTAATGACAAGATAGCCGACACACGAACTGGTTAACATCGTTGGAACTTACAATTATTCGAGTTTGAAGATTTATTATTCAAGAACCAGGTAGCATGATGTGTGTATAGGAAAATTAAAATTTTTCAATTTTTATTTTTGGCTATGTGTGGGGTGGATGTGCCCAAATCCAGTGGCCTAGATTTGAAGGTACAGGCCACAATGCTAAGTCCAGAATTGAAAGTTTGAATAGCACGCTCCAAACCTTCTTAGCAGGAATTGGAAGCTTTCGTCAGCCAAGAAATGGTGAAGTGACGTAGGCCGAGAGCGTCATAGTCGAGGCTAAAATGTCATTAAATATTTCCCGATGGAGTAGAATCTTGACACTAACATCAGATTACTTGCACGGACAAGGGAGGAAGAATGTGCTTTATTTCGAGGAAATTGATTGAGCGGAAACTGAGATATGACATGCTTTATTTCCAGCATTCTTCCCGCAGTGACATCGAGTAGCCCGCTGAGGAGTATATAAGGCACGCCTGCCTAAGCTAAGTATGTTCACTTCTCCATAAGCACTCCGTTGCTATGGCAGTGTAGTACTTCGTAAGCGCTCTAGCCGCTAAACACTCTACGACTCCGAAAACTGTTATAATCTTCGTGCAAATGGTTGCAAATTCTTCGTTATTAACAGCACAGTTGCTGGGACTTAGTGTTTCGACAGTACATGGTTAGTGGTATTAGGAAAGTGTTAAACATATTAGTGATCTTCGAACTTTTCAAATGTTATCACCGAAGTGATAACAATTTGTGGCACTGGTAATTATTTACTGCTACAACTGGACATATGGTAGACTTTTTCTAAATTTCTTTCTTCTGTCCACAATTATCCAAAGCTGGATTATTTAATCCAACAGTCAGAGGACAAGCTTTTGTCTTGTTAGTGGACCAGCCAAGATAAATCAGTACTTTTATAACCATTCTTGCACAGTAAAATTCTTTAGCCGATTTTGGGAATACCGTTTTGCCTTGCGCAATCTGGAGAGTGAGAAGCTCTGCCCAGCAACCTCGACAGAATTTTTACTAGTGCTGAACAAGTTTATAAGCGTATTAGGAGTACTGAACACATCACAGTTTGGTCATGTTAATAATTTTCATCATGGATCATTTTGATCAGACCCCCGTCAACTTTACTTCAGCTTTTGAAGTTGGTAACATTTTTCATCAAGATATTAAGGCTTCAAGTATAAATACCGCTATGTCTGTGTAAGACCATTGCGGGTATAAAATGGAGGCCGATACAAGTTTATAAATACGTGTCCTAATGGGGACAAGAAGACTGAATAATCTGGTTCAGACCAGATTACAAGCATCAAGATCTACAAGAATGTAAGCTACAATTTGCGTTATTTTTATGCGTAGTTAGCTGGATTTCTCATATTTTTCTACATTTTTACCAACACATATTTTCTATGCATCGATATGTTTTTTTGCTGTTGCAAATATTTTTCTTTTGCAATAGATGTTTTGACCTGAGTAGTTTTTACACTCAGAAGTCATTGATTCGAAATTTTTGGACGAGCAGAACGAGCATTTATTTAATTTTGATATTTTTCCAATCGCGGTCATCAGCCGTCGTAACTGAAGATTTAATAATAAATCTAAGTTGAGGAATGGATATTTATCCATTATTTAGAAGTCGAGGATGATATTCCCCGAACAGTTTAACAACTTTAAATCCATTTGTTGAGGAAATAATAATAATAATGTTGATTTTATAATAATAAATATTTTTCTATTTTCTGAAATAATAATAATAAATATTTGTGATCTCTAATAATCATTAGTGTGATTTATACATTTGACATTTGAAACAATATTCTAAGTTCGGATACTTGTTGATTCCGAAGGTTAGTGGTTAACGCATGCCCACAAATAAATAACATATTAATTCAGAGGTATTATTTCACACTTGCATTATGCATTTAAATCTTTGAGAAGACACGGAAATTTATGATACGGGAAGCTAAAAGCATGTATAAAACAGGGTTTTTGCTAGAGTTTGTATAAAATAAAATCATTATTGAGCAACGTCTATTAAAACGTTTGGCTACGAATAGACACGGTGTGGAGTTATTCATATTTTAAACTGATGGTAAAATTATTATTGTAAACTCATTGGTGGAGTTTACCAATTAATAAATCTTCCGGTTGTCTTAACAAGCAAAGGCTTGATTATCCTGTATAATATGGGTAGAAATAATTGTTGTGTGTGCAAAGAGTTAAATATGCCATTACGAATGCGCAATTAAGTCGCAGGAATGAGGTTGTGTGAAATGAAGCACCAATCATATTGTAGGTTGAATGACTTTGAATTTAGTACTGGAGTCGAATTTAGCCACACTTTCGTCGGGATATGACCAAGGGTTATTTTGTTGAGCCATCATTGTCAATTCACAGTTTACCCACGTGTTCTAGAAGTATTCCTAGTAGTGGCTTAACCGAAAAATGTTATTGTTCAACTTGTACCTTTCATTATGAAAATACTTTACCGCTGTCTAGATGCTAATTATGATTATGTGATTTTTGTCGCATTTAAATCGAATGGGCCGATGCTGTTAATTATGTAAAACTGTTACTTCTTAACAACCACTACACACTGAGAGGATTTTGTGATCCTATAAAATATATAAACATTTTGCAAATACGTTGATGATTAACATACTGTATTTGACATTTTGTCAAATTATTGTAATTTTGATAATAATATATGACATTGTTTCATGATAAATTTTCTAAATACTATTTCCAAGTGATAATTAATTGATTAAAATGATTGAATCCATGTGGAATAGAATTTATATTTTGTTGATAATACTATTTTGACAATTATATTTATGATTGAGTCAAATGTTCTGAATAGACTTTGGATCGAGAACATATGATTCAATAAATAGTTTCTCTTTATCGAAGTTCGTCGAATCCAAATGCTCAAGGTCCATGTAAATGACATTGTGTTGTATTTCTTGTTAATAACTTTGTATTTGAACATATCTTGAAATAACTGAATCCTGAAGTGTTAGTTAATTTGCTACGATATTTTGAAAAAGTGAACTATGATATATTTTTCGACGAGTGATAATTTTTTTCCATTTCAATATGTGAATACTCAAATAATATAGGGATCAGTAAAGACAATTAAGTTTGCACTGACAAAACCCTGCTACTGTAAATAATTCTTTTGAGCGAAGTCATTAGGATTATTATTTTGATCTTCGTCTCAATTGTTAAGTGTTCATGTGTTGGTGAAATTGTATATCTTTTACATAACATATGATTCGTCATTCATCTTTCATGCCATTTCGGCATACTTTCAGTCAATTTTAAAGTTTTAAATAAAATGAGATAATTTTATCGGATGCATTCATTTCAGAAAATCTCCTTCTATCCTTATTGTTGCATCGAGTCAAAATCAGTAAAGCATGTTTTGTTGAGTAATTGTAGTCACTTTAACCCATCTGGCGCCCCGGGATATTTTGATTCTCGTGCTGACTGATTTTGGTGAAATGCATATGTGTTCGTCCGGAGTTCAATCTGAACGGGCACAATACAGTGAAACAATGTTGGTGTATATTGGGATGTACATTTTGAACCTGATTCATATGAAATAACTTACACGATATGGGTAATCACTTCTGTAGCAGAGTCAAATTCAACGTTTTTGACTGGTGATATGATATTATCGCAGGTGATGCGATGTCGAAATGCCGATATTGACAGTAGACAGGAGAGTAATTTAACTGACTATTTGCTGCAGCACCTGCCCTGTCCTTACCTAACGATTTACACCAATACCGAACATGTCTTCAGACAAATTTCACATAGGCCTACACCGAAGTACACAAGACTGATGATCATAACGTACCACCACTACTTGCACCGCCAATTACAACACCAAACCACAGGTGAATTTCATAATGCGCTCGTACTCAGAGATACAATTACAGTAAATACAATTCTTGAGGAGTTTCCAAACATTCCTGCGAATGTGTGCCGAAGAAATTTACGAAATTAATTGTTTGTTGTTGTATTCAAGTGAAGGGTATTTTATTTATGGGCATTTGAAGTTACTAACAATTATCTCATGTAGTGTGGGTGAAGGTTTGTTGGAGAGGCTGTATATTTTGCTCAACTAACACAATTTTCCACGAGTTTGGAGTTCTTTCCCATTTGGCTATTTCGAAAGTACCTTATAATTTGACCAGCGTTGATTCCTTTCTTTTGTGGCCTGCATTGCAATGTTATCTTCTAAATTCCAGTGAAATATACTGATCAAAACCTCAACAACCAGCACTGGATAAAACAATATTCTAGATCAAAAAGTGTTATTGCTTTTTATGGAATGGAATATTGAAGTTATTTCCCTAAATTTAAAACCAAATGTCTCAAAAAATGCTGTAAGGATATGAACATATTTCAGAAGGTACGAATGTTCCTGACATCTTACTAATGTGGGCATTTGCGGAGGTTTCTAAATCAATATACACTTGGTCTGATGTGTGCAAATATAGATGACTGCTCTGAAGATTCGGTTCTCTTCTTAGTTATCAATTTCGTATGTAGGCACACGTCCACCACTAGACCAGCGCACAAGGCATCCAAGAAAAGTTGCTCGTTAGGAGCATCGAGAAGTTAACGGCCAATTGTTAAGCCAACACAACACCCGAGATAAATTCTCGGAGAGAAAAGGAGAGGAGAGGAAGCTACTGTTGCCTGCCTTATCTACTGCAGGGTGAACGTTTAATTAAAGGATTTCCAACACAGTGTTTATGAACAAGGATCGTGGTTTTGCCAAGCCTCCCTTATTCGTACTGCAGCAGTAACGTAGCATATTCGTGGTAAGAAATTCATATTCCTCGCTGTAAAATGTGTCCTTAAAGTGAATATAGTGTGTGCTTTTAACAATTGAATCAAAGTGCGTTTTAATCCTTTTTTCATCAAATGAAATAGGCTTCTGTGTTCACCGTGTGAGTATGATTTTTTTTACTGGAGCTGTGTTATTAAAACTTGGAAACAGTTCTTTAATGCCCCTTGAATACCAGAGAGTGTCGCGGTCGTGGAATTTCGTTGTAATTACCAAACCAACACGACGACGATTATTCAATACATCAGAATAAAATAAAAGTATTAGAAACAGGTGTGGCAGAGTCACAAAGGACAATGAGGGCAAATACATGAAGAAGCAGTCAAATTAATAGTGAGCCACGGATCTTATTCTGAAATACATTATATGTAACTACTTAAAAATTGTAAATCCATCGATTAACCTTGCTGTGTTAGAGTTAATGTGACGTTTATGAAAAGTGTTCTCTAACTGGAGAGGTACCAATTTGTTATTTGTTCCCATTTCGAGCTTTCCTCATCTCATTCCAGTACTCATCTCGTCTTCACGATATATAAGACTGGTCGGCGCGTCGTATTTGTTTACTTTAGAGCTGGCTCCCTGCCATGCACTACACACAGTCTAGAGGAGATTCCAGGAGTACTATTTTGATATGACACATTGTAATTTGCATTAAAATTTCATTGAAAATAATACAAATAGGATATGGGTTCATCTTCC
This sequence comes from Meconema thalassinum, assembly GCA_946902985.2. Lineage (NCBI taxonomy): Eukaryota > Metazoa > Arthropoda > Insecta > Orthoptera > Tettigoniidae > Meconema > Meconema thalassinum. The sequence continues at coordinate 720,195,433 of OX336389.2, forward strand.
CGAATTTGGAAATTCCTCCCGACTGTGTAATGCACCAGGTCTAGAGGACATTCCTACGGTAACTATTATGATGAGTTATTTTGGAATCTTCCCTTAGAAACTAGGGAAGGATAACAGTGGTATGTAAATCACAAGCTTACCATGCACGCCTTGGGTATGATCAAGTCAAAACTCCGCATGGTTGTTTGCATTTAGGGGTGTTAATACACTTATAAGAATGTTATAAGAAATAGCCTACGTATAGATACTGTGAACTTACGCTCAAAAATATAAAGAGAATGTCGTAAACTACAAAATTAGAGAATAACATACTTGGGGTATTAAGGAAGTATCTAAGCAACTACAGCAGGGGTGTAGTCGTAATTCTGGAACTGGGGATGCGGCTTCAAGTCGTAATTGTTCTTTCCTAGACACATGGTGGTAATATAATAACGATTTTGTGTGTGGAGGTGGGGACAAATATATGACTGATATGACTTGCGAGAGGAGAGACTTGACAAGGATCATTTCGTAAATAATGAGTCATTCATGAATCATATAGCAAGCAAAGTAGGATATTAATGAGTTATACATGGGACATTCACATGATGTCTTCCTTAAGCTGTCAAGTAATGAAGTATGCGTTGCGATTATGAAGTCCATTTCTAGGGGAAAGAAATATCTTGCAAAGTTTCTTGCTCACACTTCTACAGTACAAACAGAACGTATCTGGTCTGCAAACACAGACGTGTATCATCATAATACATGTGATTTGTACATTTTTAAACATTTCCTTTATGTTTCCTGCAAAATTAGGCGTCGGCTGAGGAAAATGGATGTGATGTGTACACAAGCGCCCTTTAGCAGCCCCTGTCCACGGCCCTGAGCTGTATCGAGTTTTCATTTCAAAATGCGTTTAAACCACGCCACCCTAGTCCATTTTGCATACGGTATATAAAGAAAATAGCTAAAATTGTATCTCACTGAATATAGCCGTCTTGTTATTCGAAATTATATTAATAACTCTCAGTATCATTGAGATATAATAACGAATTGCGAAAAAAATACTGAATATCATACGTCCCTTCGTGCGCCCAAAGCGAAAGAACAGCAATTCCATCCAGCAAAGATGGCGGCAAGGCGTAGTATTGAAATGTACAAATTAGAAACTCCGGAAGAAATTTCACAACCATGTCGTATCTTGGTAGAAGGGGAGTTATATACAAGGTAGTTCATTACCATTACTAACAAATGTATGCCATTGAATATTGCGCGCAGCAGCCCTCCCAAAATTTGAAAATAAGCCCTACTGGTGAACCGGGCCTTGTTGGATCATAAGTTACGGATTAGCCTATGATGCTTGCATGATTCACACAACCGCCATCTTGAAACTATTTAGTTGATGATCTAGTAGTTAGGGAAAAGACTCATCCTAACTTACACGAAGGTATATTTTTGCAAAATTTGGTAGATCGGATGATTGGTTAAACCGTAATATGATTTAAAATTTAACATTTGGGTGCCCACCATTTCGTTTTAGTTAATTTTTCGGCAATATAAAACATACAAATGAGTTGTCCTTTGCTAGTACTACCTCGGTACAGAATTTGGTTCAATTCGGTTTCGTCGTGTTTGAATTGATTGGGGGGGGGGGGGGAGGGGGGTCGATTTCCAAACACCATCCTGAAGCTTTTTTGCTGATGAATAATTGCTTCTCACATAAAGGTATATTTACCCAATATTTGGCCGTGGTCGAAAGGTTAGTATAGTAGTAAATCTATTTAAGCATTGAATATTAGGATGGCCACCATTTTGTTTTGGTTTGGATGGTGGCGATTTAAAGCATGACATGGAGGTATTCATCGCTGGTGCTACCTGTGTACCAAATTTGGTTTAATTCCGTTTCGACATGTTTGAACTGATAGAGGTGACCGACATGCACTGAGTGACCAAAAGTCACGGGGAGGATAATCCCATTAGACAATGTCGGGTAGCAAGGCCTGGGCGGTGCAGGTGCCTCGGAGCTAACGCACAGCCTATTTTCCTAAGAAATTTGCCGATATCTCCCAAACGCATGGTCGGATTTGGACGTGTGACGTGTCACATAGCTTGTCTCGAAGCCCTCTTTATGTTGTTAATAGGTAAAAGTTTTGAGGATGAGAGAAACAGACATTTGGGGGTAAAACCATGATTTTAGACTTTATATTATATCTCGCAAACCAATTGGGCAAGAGACGTGTACGAGGTGTCAAATGACTTGGGCTAACGTCCCTTTTTGCATGTATTTTTGAAAGTTTTGTTGAAAAAATATTAATTTTAAAAACTTTATTACCTGTTTAAAATGTTCATGAAGAGTGGTTGTTGATAGAGACGATATTGCTGGGCATGTGTTTTAACGAGACTGTCGCCAACCACGGTGGCTGTGCTCAATAGAACAATGGATATTTCGCCGGGACGGTTTATGACAGGGCGAGGGTACGTTTTTCCGATATTTTGCCCTCGAAGAGGATCTTCAACGTGTTAAAGATGATGAGTTACATGACAAATGATAATTCTATGATTAGATAAAGGGCAAACAGAACTTGGTTATACAGTATGTTGGTTGAAGCGAGTAGAGAAAACACACTTGCTGGAGAGGGGGACAGACTAGCAGGATTTGAGCTCATTGGAATGCGCTGATCTGACTTGACAAACGTGGTGGGAGGGGAGAGCGAAATGCATGTGAATACGTGTGAAACCACATGTAAGCTAACAAGTCACATCCTGTTTGCTTCGTACGTGAGGAAATGCAAGTTGATGTGTAATATGACCTGGCACAGGTGTTTACCTTGGACGCTAGCTGTACACATGCACGATAACAGCAAACAAGTCACATCCTGTTTGGTTCGTACGTGAGAAAATGCTAGATGATGTGTACTATGACCTGACACAGGTGTTGACCTTGAACGTTAACTGTATTCGTGCACGATAACAGTTAACAAGTCTCATCCTGTTTGGTTCATACGTGAGAAAATGCTAGTAGATTTGTAATATGACCTGTAAAAGGTGTTGACATGGAACGTTAGCTGGACACGTACACGATAACAGCTAACAAGTCGCAACCTGTTTGGTGCGTACGTGAGGAAATGCTAGTTGATGTGAAACATGACCCCACGCATGTGTCGAACTTGAACCTTAGCTGTACACGTACACGATAACAGGATGTTCAAGTGTGTAAATTGCTGAGTCAGTAAAAGTATAACGCATGTGTAGGAATGACATAACAGCCAATAGCTAGGCAAGAGCTGTGGACAGCAGTAGTGGGAGGGGAGGGGAGGAGAGGGGAGGGGAGGGGAGGGGCGGTGTAAGAGAGAACACAGGTAACGAGAGAGACGTGTTGCTGATAACACTTTACTCTTAGTTACAAGTCTCTGACTACTGGGAACTTGTATGTAGACCTAAGCACAGTACACAGAGGGCTATAGTTTAAGTACTACATGAGTGAATAAATAAATACAAGGCACCCGAGTTCACAAAACATGTAATTTATTAATCCAAGAATTAAAGGCTGAGCTAAATCCTAGCCATTTTACATATAGTTTTATTTCCTTTTTTGTTTCAACACTTTTTCCACAAGGTAATGTTTTGGAAATACTGTCTTGTAAATTTCTTAGAGATAAAAACCTGCTTTTTTTAATAAATTTGTTCCATGTGTATTTTTCTAGTGTACCTGATAAATGAAAAGCCTGTAAATGACAGAAATCATTTAGCACTAGTTCTTGACCAGCACCTGACGTATGTGCTTGCTTCCGGTTTAAGACACTATCGATTGCACTATGATGGATCCATTCACATCAAACAATCCATGCTTTGTGAAAACCATTTACATGTAGACATTAACGGTCATAGGATGTTGGTCCATAACCATTAAATGGTCAATGCAGGTGATGAATTATCCTTTCATCTCAAGCTTACATGGGTTGAAAAGCAAGCGGGAGAAACCATAAACGATTTCCCACTTTATGTGGAACTTGAATATACCGCCATGAAATAACAACCTTACGTTAGTTGTCACTTAAACTTTTTTGTGAAATGTTGTTCGTCATCATGGTGAAACAAAGATATGTGGTGAAAATACTAATAAGAAGACCTTCTCATTGTCAAAGCATGGGGTTAAGGCAATAGTGGACATGCCTTTGCAATTAAAAAAATAAAAAATAATGTGTTGACGATAAAGAAAGCCCTTCGAGCAGCACAGAGACGTTTTATTTAAAAACGTCAGTACAGGTTTCAAAATAAGGTCGAGTTAGTCCTGTCTCCAAACGAGCGGGATTTCTATCTGCTTCATTTGCCGGTCTGGCTGCTCTGGGTTCACTTTTGGGTGGTGCTAGTGCTGTGGCTAAAACCATTAAAGCTGTACAGCAGGGCAAGCAACAATTAAAAGAAAGTCAGCGACACCATGAAACGATTGAAGCCATTTTTATGGGGGCTAGAAACACCAATTTAAGGCCAGTCTTTTATCAACAAGGACTTAGGATTTCGCCAACTCGAAATAAATAAAACAAAATTAAGCACAGCCATAGCAGGCCATACTCTGACCCATGAAGAAATCAAAAGCTATGTCAAACAATTAACGCTTTCTCATTTTCTAGGTGTGTTTATGCGGAATCAATTACCCCCACGGCTCTGGAAACAGGAAAGTGCAATTCTAAATCTAGATGAAAGTACAGGACCAGGAACCCATTATGTGGCCTATGTGAAAGAGGGGTCAACAGTATGGTACTTTGACAATTTTGGGAATATGACCCCGCCCATGGAACTTGTGATGTATTTTAGAAACAGGACCAAAGGTATATTATAATGTGAAACGTGAGCAAACGTTTAATAGCCAAGAGTGTGGGCGTTTGTGTTTAATGTTTTTATATAAGACACAGCATAAGCAGAGACGTCAACAGTATGTCATCAGAAAGTAAGAGGTTTGCACTGAATGGACGTGGACTTAAAATCAGCCTAGACTTTTACCCCCCCCCCCCCTATTGAATTGAGAGAAAGACCTTATGGTTTGGGACTTGTTTCTCTTGAAACGTACAATTAGAATATACAACATACTACAAACTATCATTTTTATTATCAAGTTAACTTTACTACAGATTAGTTTTTGCTTAACAGTTGACAGTGAAGTATCAACGACTAGCTATGGTAAGCCATGTGCTTACTATAAAGGATATGCATATACTGTGAAAAGAACTAATAAAAATGGATATGTTATTTGGTGCTGTTCAAAACAACGTTCAAAACAGTGTCGAGGAATGCTTAAGACAAAAGGCTCTAACATACTTATTTCAAACGATCATTATTGTAAATCTCATGATAATACTCATTTAATTTGACAAAATACTCCAACCAAGGTAAAATAGCAAGACCAAGAAAAAAAAATACTGTGGCTCAAGATAGTGCATTGTTTGTTAAAAAGCGTTAATTATCTCATGAAAAAGACATATTAGAACAGTCGTTCACTTCTAAAAAACACTATCTAAAGCATCACAAAATATGGAAAAGATTGTTGCATTGCAAGAGGAACGAATAGGATTAGTAATAGTGATGATGATAAAGATGATGATTATATTGATGATAATAATCATGATGATATTGATGATGATGATGATTATGATGGTGATGATAATAGTAATACTCTGTTTACACCCAAAAAATCATTTGTTAAATGTATTCACTGGAACAATCCCATTAAGCTAATCCAGTGGCTTCAGTACTTGCATGCCTGTAAACAGGCCGGTCATACTGAATATGAGGAAGAACTATTGGATATAGAAAATGAGCTTTGTCGTGCCAAAAATATTGTGTAATGGATCCACATAACCGCTTATACTATTTCTAAACAATTCATGTAATATTTGCTACTACGGTACTACAACTTTTCCACTACTTTTGTACTTTGCTACCACTTTTCCACCTCTTTGCTATCCACTGTCCAATCATGTGACAAGTGTAAAAATAACAGGTCAACCCTCGTCAAGCATCTCAGTCATGCATTGCTGTAAAGCCTCAAGAGGTGTCACACCCAAGAATTTAAAATCTGAGGAACAACCTTTACGACGTGGACTGTGCTTTTCATAAACCCTCAAGCCTTGGTGGCAGCTGGTTTCTATTATTTAATAAAAAGGAATGAAGTGAAACGTGCATTTTGTGCCTCACCATAGACCAATGGGAAGAGAGCGATGAACCATTGCAGGGACATCAGCGATGGTCACCCGCCTGCACCTACCAGTGTTGAATGGATGTGGGGAATATACCCTGCTATTCAAGCTATCCCTCACTAGTGCCTCTTAGTGATGAAAAAACAAGTTACGATACATGTGGACTGTATGGTGTCAACGGTGCTTCGGTGAGCAGCTCACAGTCAAAAACACCCAGTTTAGAGACATTGGGACACCATCGATGTCATGGACGTTATAAACACAAAATACTGTATTGTTGAATGAGTTGGTATATTCCCTATCCCAAAATGACAAAAGCATGTAAGACGTGTTATGAAAATAAAATATTGTAATAAAAAATAAGTGGTTGTGGTTATTATTATTACTTTTTGATGTCCCCTCTCATACGTTTTTTCAACTAGCATGGAATGCAAGTCAATGCCATGGGCACACTTTAGTGGTCGATCGTCAGTTGTCAGTTGAACTTGGTCCAGGCAAGCGTCAACATGTTGCGCACACTGTTTGTGGATTCTCATGGGTTTAAAATTGCAGATTACAAATTTATATTTAAACAAGTGACCATTATCGATTGTTCCACCTTTTTGATATCACATGCTATGCATTTGGTATTTAAACCACCCTATGCTTTTAGTTGTGTGAAAAAGACCGTAAACAAACCCTGTGGATTGAAAATCATAGGCAACTAGACTTGAATCAAGGAACCATTTCATATAAATACTTGGCAATTGTCATGAAAGCCCACTTGTCGTCTGTGCAAGTGGTATTTGTGAAAGGTGATGGAAAACGCCAATGGTTACAACCATTTTGGCTCCTTACTGTCAATGTATCGATGTCATGGACTTGGGCTACCCCTCACTGCAAACACTCATGGACCGCTGTCCCTGTGACAACATTACCCATACAGCCCTAGCCCATGTGTGTTATCTCTTTCATTGGTTAACCACCAATGCCTGCTGGGAGTTGTTAAATAAAATTAAAACTCAAGATTTACCTGTGAATGACACCAGTGAGATTTCTACAAGCGACGTGTAAACATCTACAGTACGTAATACCATGGAGAAAGGGGATGCTACCGATAAAGCGATTGGGAAGTTCTTTGTCTGCAAAAAGAAACTAGCCAGTTTTACCAAAGAGGAACTATTGGCGCTCCCCAAGTCGTTCATTCATTATGTGGCAGCGAGTGCAGTGAAATAAATCTGGCAACAAGTACCAAAATCATGGAATCAGGCCGCTGTCTTGAGTAAATTGCAACCATGTACGGATTGCGATCACCATAAGCAAGTGGCCATGGCGAAAATACCCTCTATGCGATAGTGTGCTACATGCCAGCTGGTAAAACTGTATCACGGTCATAAAAGTCTGTGTAAAGACTTAGTGTCATCATTCCAAGGATGTAATGGCGAGAAAAAGCAACAACAACAACAAACGTCGTCCACAGAGGAGGAGCAAGATCAAACCTTTTCACCATCGATGGAAAAGGATATGCCAGACCTGTATTGGCAATGGCGTCATTGACAAAGTGATTCAATACTTACCGTTTGAAATCCATCTTCCTGGTTATCGATTTTGTGGACCTGGAACTCGTCTTGAGAAACGTTTGCAGTGTAGTGATGTATCCATTAATTCTTTGGATCAAGCATGCAAAGTACAAGACCTATCTTATCGTCATAGTCATCCTGCTTTAAGACGTGTGGCGGATAAAGTGTTGTTGAAAAAAGCTAAACAACGTTTCACATCCTATGATGCATCAGTGGGAGAGAGGTTGGCTATGTGTCATTTTGTGCTATTTGTCATTTGTCATTTTTCCCCCTTCAGCCACCTGTCTCTTGGCCTTCCTCTCAGTCTCTTTCCTTCCCACTTCCTCTCGTGTATCCTCCTGGGTATCCTCTTCTCCTCCATTCGTTTTACATGTCCATACCATCTAAGTCTAGATTTCTCTATACCATCCTGTAATGGTTCCTCCTTCTGTATTATATATTCTAACATAAATATTCATAATTATCTGTCGAGAATCAGTCGGTTGAATTCTTCTTCTTGGGAATTGTGTGGGCCCAGCATTTGCTCTCTACCCAAAAAATCCCGAAGCTTTGAACCATTGTTTATCCTGAAGTAGCATCGACAGATAGCGCGCAGATAATATGATGGATCATATTGTTATTTTGGTCAAATAACACAACATACGCTTCACGAGTGCAATGAAGAGGAAGTTAATGATGGGTTGACATGAACATTAAAAAGGATTAAGGAATTGGTATTTATTTGTATTTTATTATTTATAATTCCCTATTGCTATGAAATAAAAACACAGTTTACCAGAGCATAATGTTTTTTTATTTAATAAATGACGATAACCATTTGTAGATTTTTTCATTTTCACATTGCACACATTGCCATTAGTCAATTTCCAATTTCCACTTTTAAAAAATGTCAGTATAGAGTTTTTGTATTTCATCGATATGGAAACATGGATTTCCTATTTTTTCATATTACTTTTAACACGTTCATGATTTAGTCCATAGTGAAATTTTAGTTTTGTAAAACATACATTTGCTGATTTCAAGTTTTTGAAATGGTCTTGATGGAAGTGCTTGGCCATGGTGAAAGTGCAGTCTCTTTCTGTTTGTCTCCAAAAACGTAGAGACTGCTACTGCAGGTAAGACTGTTTTACTAAATAATGCCTCTTTACCGTTGCATTTCAACAAAAAAACCTATTTACATTTGCTATATACATTAAATTCCCCACTACCCCACCTTGCCGTGTTTGCTCTGGTCAAACAATCAATGCTAACTATTGTACACACAAGCATTCTCTCTCTCTCTCTATGGCCATACATTTACACATCCGTGCCCTTCTTTGGAAACAAATACAACCCCACTATTTATTTCCAAAAAACATCCTGGACATGCACACTCACCCAAAGAACTTTTAGTTTACCATTTAACATTTTACCATAACAAAAAAATTGCTATTACTCATTTAAGTTTCTAAAAAAACAAATAGCACCTTTGTACAGCTTTGTACCCATTCTCAAATTCTCAACTCAGTCAAAATTAAAATAAAAATAGGGTTGTACAAGGCTTTAAAGGGCAAAAGGCCTAAGTGGTTTCTATTATTTACAAAATCCACTAGGTACAATTACAAAAACCAAAATTTATAAAATACAAAGTACTAAATCCACTAGTCACAAAAAGCTATGTTTCTAGACAATCAAACAGAAAAATCACACCTCCACCTCATTGTCATAACCCCATAGGTACAATAGTGAACAGGTCATCCGTCCACACACATTTGTTATCCATTGAGGCTAGTGTGCGTTTTCTCTGTTCCACAAGATACAAATTATGGTTGCTGGATTGTACCTTGCACTGTTTATGCAACATAGCTTTGCCAGTTTGTAAAACCGGTAGGTAGTCGTCTACACATAGCGATTTTACCACTGCTTTACCTACGCCCGTTGCTCTTTTGGCGTCCTTACAGTATAGTGTGCGAGAGGCATACATCTTGGAAGCCAAACCTACGAATTCTTTCATAAGGGAATCACCGCATTCATCTTTTAAAACACCCATTTCCTTCTTGTTTTTATAGGTAGGTGAAACACGTTGTAAGCGCTATAGAAAGAGGTGTCAAACCAGTCAGTATGTTCCTTCATAACGACATAGGGGTTGCAGTGGAGAATGTGATAAATAAACGGGTCGGTATCCATATACAGAAGAGATACATCCTTAAAATTCTGTTTGGCAAACTCGTAGAGGAATCGATACATGACCGATTTGGAAAAGGCTAAAATGACTTGACCCAAGTAAATGGGCTTAATCATGGTCACACTGGTCCTACTCATTTCAATGGTAGCCAAATTATCGTCGATAATTTTGATCGATTTGAAATTTGGCTAGGCAATATACCGCCGGGCACGCCACTGCCCCTCCCAGACATTGACCAATTTAATGTCTCGGTATTTGCGGACATTTTCCATTGACTTACCATAGATACAGTTGTTCATCAATTTAAAAACAATGATTTCAAACTGTTGTGTTGCCATTTGTCGGTGCTCTGTGCTGAGTTCCATGTATGGCTTGAGCCAAGCTTTTTGTGCAAAGGAAATACCCCTGTGGATTTTCTTGGGCTAGGCATTGCACCAACATTTTGATATGTAGCACATATCGATTGTCGTAGTAAAGTGTGCCCATGAGTTTTTCAATTTACACTTTTCTCTCAGGGGGAACCATTCGCTCTAGGCTGAATGGAAAATCGGCATGTTCAACATACAAGGATGAGGGATATTCAACATCGACTTCTAACACATATCCACACTTATTTCTTGACTGGCTGTGTTCACATCAAATTTCGATACTTGTTTCTCTGTCAGCCAAGCAAAATCCCCATAGGGTAAAAGCTGGCTCAAGGCATAACCATACAAATTATTCACATCGTAGTACATCAAATACGATTCTGGTTTTTCTTGTGAATAAGAGGGCATGTAGGAATTATTCGCATCGGCATGGCGCTGGTTAAGCGACACAAAGCCACCGCGAATACCCTTTTCAAAGAATACGACCATGTCTACATCCAAGAGTAAATCTAATTCCACTTGTGTATATATTTTAAAGCTGCATCAAACAACAGGCCAGGACTTGTATAATAGTGAGCAGGGTCAAGGCCATAAATGTGTTGACATAACTCACGGAATTTTTCAAACACATCTATGAGCAGCAATACATCGTGTTTTAGGTATTGCATAGCATATTCACCTACCGTCTTGAGAGAAAACGCTCGCCAAACTTGCAATTCATGTGCATTGTGCATAGTCTTCGTCGGAAACGGTACTGCGTGTTCGTTTCGAGTAAAATTTATCTTGTGTTTTGAGATTTTTTTGGTTTAACACGCCCCAGTTGTTGCAGAAATCGTAGGGAAAAATACCTTTCCGAATGCACAATTTAAATTGCTCTGGATCTTGGAAATGCATTCTGGTGTATTTTAGTTCCTTTTCATCCAAGCCGTTGACCAAAATATCTAACGAGAATGTCATAAATTTAAGGAATCCAAAAATCGAATGCAAAATTCGCCCAACCGCCTGGTCACGGCTGTAAAACGTTCATGGTTTTGGGGGATAAATGAAAACGACCCCTTGCTAACATGACCCAATTCTCGAATCAGAAACTGAATATCATAATTTGACAGATTGTGGAAAACACACTGTTAATCGAGGAGCTGGGTAATTCACGCTACACTTTTTGTGGGCAGCTCCTCGAAACTCCCCCTGTAAATTGTGAGTGATGACGAACGGTGTCTTCAGCACTAACCAGCGTCTTTTCACAAATATGGCTTGTAATGGCATGCTCATACTGTTGCTGCTGTTCTGGAGTTAGGCTCAGGGGTACTGGGTTGTCCAGTAATCTCTGTACATGATCCGCCAGTTTCACAAGTTGGTCCAAAAACCATTTCGCACAATCTGGTCCCTCACGGGATTCGTAATATGATTTTGTGGGATCATAGGCACACACCACGTTAAAACCTATAGCAAAGGGTTCATGTTTTTGAATGGGTGTGGTTGAGGTGATGGCGGGATCTGGTGCACATCCCACCATGGGTGTAGTGAAAACTTCAAAATCTGCATAAACCACATAGGCGACAGTGTCGCGCTTGTGAATGTTCATGAACTTCAACACAGCTTCCTTTCCTGGTGGCAATACCAATCTCACCGCTTCCTGAGATATACAATCTACCATATGCCGTTCCAAAAGCCTAGGGGTTGTAAAATATTGCAAGCAACCGTCGCAAATATGTTTCTTATTATGTTGTTTCGACATTTCACTGCTTAGCAATCTACTCAGGCTTTTAATAAGGCAATAGTGATTCACCTTATCATCAGACAGATATAAAAGAAGAATGCGGTGTTGTATTTGTTCTTTTGTGGCATAAAGAGGACCCACAATGTCATCTTCTTTAAGGCCATACACCATGAACGAAAAGCCCTGGTTTTCTTGTTCAACCCTATGGATCTCGGTTAAGTCCATAGGGAACGACACTCTAGCGAAATTTAAATTTTGTTTTAATTCATCAAACTTGGCCTTCTACGTACATTCCTGGTCTGTCACAGTGACGCAGTGCTGGCTGTAAATACGCAGCTACAGACAATAGAAAGCAATTGTCGTCAGGGATTTTTATATTCACCAACACCTTTTTCAATGTTATTGCATGTGGTAAAGGGATATAGCTAGACCAGGCGTTCAACGTTTTGAATTGACAAATGTTGATTTGCAGGTAATGGATTGTGTCTAACGGAAGACCACTGGGTCCTTTTTGCAGTTTATCAAATTTAGCAAGCAAGGCATTGTTCACGTTGGATTCATGCCACTCTTTCAGATTATAGGCTATGAAAAGCTCTTGCATTTTACTGCAAATACGAAATGTTTCTTTATGCTCTACGTCCTTTTTATAATCAAAATCACACACCAGTTCTGTATTCACCTTTAAATCTGTATGAAACTCTTGCGCTGTACAAATTTAATTTTAAAAATTTCAAAACAAGATTCTAAAAATTCTATTGGAATTAAACATTAACAACACGCCCAGAGCACACATGCGATTTGAAACAACTGTTTAGGGGGTCCCAAGTTAACTTATCCACAGCAGTAAAATACATTATTTTGATAGAACACTCTCACCTGAGTTTTCAACTGTAGATTGCTTGACAATGTTCCCACTCTAGAGACACTTCGTGTTCAACTGTCGTGGCTATAGCAGAAAAGCTTTTTCCAAATATCTGCAATTAAATTAAATAAACCACCATAAGTATCTCAATTCCAAATAGTTTATGCATGTCATAACCAAACAAAAAAGAAATCAAAAAGGTTATATATAAGAAATAAATCTCACCTTGAATTGTTATGCTTTGCTTTAGTCCCGTCTTGTGGGCTAGTGTGGTAATGGTTACAGTCTCTAGCTCTCTGTCATTCTCTCTCTCTCAATCTCCTTCCCACTCACAACAGGTATACACGTTATCTGCAAACAAATAAATAAACAAAAATTCATTTATCACCTTATCAATCAATGAATAATTGCTTGTAAATGTATAAATCAATAAATATATAAACAAATACCTACCTCACAACAAGGTTAAGTATTTTCCACCAACACCAAAACAGTCAAACAAGACCAAGAGTTTCACACAACGCTGTAGCGTGTACAAAGGTAGTCACATAAGTGCGAGTGGAAATGTTAACGACGTGTCTTTCTATATGTCACGTTGCGTGTATAATCTTTTTTTTTCTCACGCTTGCACATCCTGTTATCGAGCGCGTGTACAACTAACGTCCAAAGTGAACACCTGTGCCAGGTCATATTACACATCAACTTGCATTTCCTTACGTAGGAAGAAAACAGGATGTGACTTGTTAGCTTACATGTGGTTTCACACGTGTTCACATGCATTTATCTCTCCGCTCCCACCACGGTTGTCAAGTCAGATCAGCGCATTCCAATAAGCTCAAATCCTGCTAGTCTGTCCCCCTCCCCAGCCAAGTTTGTTTTCTCTACACGCTTCAAGCAACATATAACCAAGTTCTGTTTGCCCTTTATCTAATCATAGAATTATCATTTGTCATGTAACTCATCATCGTTAACACGTTAAAGATCCTCTACGAGGGTAAAATATCGGAAAAACGAACCCTCGCCCTGTCATAAACCGCCCCGGCGAAATATCGATTGTTTTATTGAGCACAGCCACCAAGGCCGGTGACAGTCTCGTTAAAATACATTCCCAGCAGTATCGTTTCTCTCAACTACCACTCTTCATGAACATTTTAAACAGGTAAAAAAAGTTTTAATAATTAATATTTTTCAACAAATGTGTAGTTAGGCCCTTTATAAAAATGTCAAATTTACATTAAAAAAACGAGGCGTCAGCTCGAGTCATTTGACACCTCGTACACGTCTCTAGCCTAATTAGTTTGCGAGATATAACAAAAAGTCTAAAATCATGGTTTTACCCCAAAAAGACTGTTTCCCTCAATCTCAAAACTTTAACCTTTTAACAACATAAAGCGGGCTTCGAGACAATCCATTGGACACGTCACACGCCCAAATCGGAAAATGCGTTCGGGAGATATCGCCAAAGTTCGTAGGAAAATAGTCTGTGCGTCAGCCTCGTTACTACCCCTACTGCACAGGTTTTTGGGCTAGAGACTTGAAACTTGGTTTGTAAATATAGGGGTTAAAGACCAACAATTTATGTTAAACAATTTTTTGTGGAATTCCTAGTGTCCAAAATATAGCCACTTTCAAAATTGGACTTTTTGAAGAAAAGAAAAAAACCAAAAAATTATAAAGTTTTGTTGTAACGATAAAGGACATGGAGGCCTTTCGTTTAAGCCATTGCACAACTTTCTATAGTGTTTGGTGTTGAAAAGATCGCCTACTTTCAAAGGAAAATTCATTTTTTTAATATAACAAGAGGTCCATAGGAAAGAGGGCGTCACCCCGAGTCTTACGACATCTCATTTGTTAAAATCTGACCATGGGTTCGATATATATCAATTATCTCAAACTACATGAATTGCGGATGGCCTATTCAGTTGCCCCTGGTCTAGAATTCTCGTCACCCTCCTACCAATACTTAATATCTGTGTGCTATTGTGGAAGTGAGTAAGGCCCTTTCCTGTGTTACTGTGCATAGATCAGGAGCCCATACTCCTACCATCTTTATACAGTTATTAAAGGTAATGATAGATATGTTTAAGGCTTGTACACTATTCTGAAACGATGTTTCATTGCGTTTAAGTAGCACAAAATGTATGTGTTAGCCCATGTCCCTGACCTCCGGAAAAATATTATTTCTTTCTTTACGTGTATTGTTCTTAGAGTCTAAATTATTGGCTTCATGCTATTATAGAATTGGGGTAATTTGTGGACATTGGTTGCTTTTACTTCCATATTTCTTGATTCGTAGGTTGTTTGTCCCTGATCCCTATATTTTCATACAAATTGAAATTGAAATTCTACCACATTCGCATGTTGCCTGAATATTAGGATATGCCCTCCCTTTGGACTACACAACACCCCTCCATCCTGCCCCGCACCCATCCGTTTGGGTCTGTTTCTTTTCCAAATTGTCTGTATCTTCTCATATTCAATGTTGCTAGAATAATTAACTTGTGGATAATGTATGAGCAGGGCAATTATCAAATATTTAGTCCTCGTGCATAAATATTTCCTGATCCTAAGATAATGGCCCCATGCTCCCAACAAATTGATACCAATATAAAATGAAATATTTCGTCCATATTGAGATGGTCAAACGTTTTACTTTGAATTTCGATAGATTCGTGTAGTTATCAATTTGATATTCGCCCGTCTCCTTCCACAAGAGCCCCAAACCTTTTGAGTTTAACGTCTGCTAACTTTATGTAAGCACATTTTAATAATATAAAACTCCAAAATTGCAGGGTTTTAGGTATTGTGCAAGTGGGTATTGTGAAAGTTTAATAATACCGAAGAAGAGGATTGGGGTGCATTCCAATAGGGCTCACCGGCACGAAACTCTTGTCAGGCAGGATCAGATCCCCATCATAATTGTTATAGCATAAGACATCCCTGGAAATACACCCCCAAAAGAAACAAACTACTAAAGAAGGAAGTCCAGACTAAAGTAAAAATCGTTGGAATATTTATTGAACAAAACCATGCCCTAACCTAGGATCAGAGGGTTTCAAATCGGCTAATCCGCTATCTAATAAAAAAAAAGACACGAACAACCCCTAAGCTTATGGAAATTAACCCTCACGATCAGTTCTAATTACATTCAAAAACAAACACAAGCTTGGGAAAGTGGTACAAAAGCCCTAATTTAAATACAAGGAAAAGGTAACGTTGTTCTGAGAAGAATCATCATGCCATAAAAATAGTCAAACATGGCAGCGAAAATCTAGATCATACTGTGACCACTCCCCATATTTACATTTAAGTATATCTGTCTAAGCTATATCCTAAGTTACATAAACAACGGCGCTAAGCGTCCGTGTGAACAACAAATACTAATAAAAAAGTCATTTCAATTCATTGTAGGCATTACAACTACAACTGTACAAAAAATACCACAGATGAAACAATAGTAGGATTCACATAGGGTTTTATGCACTCAATAAATAAATAAACACATAAACAAATTTTCTTATTACCCTTCCTACAGCGAAATTGAGACTCTTTTTTCCATTCGTCATCTAAAAGTGTGTAAAAGAATAAATCGAAGTATGCTATTATCACAGCATGTCATCAGCAAGGATACTCGACCCTCGAGTTAATCACCTCTGGTCAGCTTCTGGGCCCCTGTCAAGTCTAAACGTGTTGTCTCTCTCCAAACCATTCCTTCAGGAATGTCTCTCATCAAGCGCATTGCATTGGTCCAGCGAAAGGTCAATATGTTCAAAGATAAACAGCTGTTATTATTTAATAGTAGTTCTACCCTGCGTCGGTTTAATAAAATGAGCTGTTATGATTTATGGATGTTTATTATTATTATTTTCGTCGTTTATGAGTATCTTAGTTATGAAGAATGACCAACTATACAAGGCTTCAGGACCAAAGAATAAAACACAACAGAATACTCGCGGCCTCTGCCTGCTACATTAACACAATCTTATACAGCCTAATCGTAAGTCTGAAACAGATGCTTACGAGACGTGTAAATGGACAAGCCACTACTGTCATGAGCTCTAAGCGGCTCCAATATACCGTAATAAAAATATAATTCAGGTCCTCAATAACACGACTACCTGATAGGCATTCAAAGCTCCATCAACCCATTCAAGAAGTATCTCATCGCGTCCCTCAGCCGGATCACGAGAGAGGTAACCTCAGCAGTCAAACACAATTTGAATCTGCTGGCATGCACTAAAACGTTAACCAACCCATTATCCTCGTGCCAACACACGGCAAAAATCATCTATCACTTCAAGTGAGAATAAATAGCCTAAATGAACAAAAGTCTGGTTCATTCCTAAGAATTACTCTGATAGTACTCATCATAATATAGGAAACATCATTCATTCGCTCACAACATCATGCAAATATAACAAATATAATGGAAGGCGCGACTCTCTGGTCAACCTGTACTCAAAAATTGCAGTGACGTAAATTACATTCCGTTCGAGCACCGAGAATGTCTCGATAAAAGTTCCCCTTTAGACAATGCAAAGGGAGCTGTGTCATATCTGTCTGCAGTCTCCCACGGAAACTCCAGGTGACTGCTGGGAAATCTAACTGTGCCTTAACCTTGAGCATAGATATCTGTCATTCTGCCGGGCTCAAGTGAGTGTGTATAACAGCACCTCACATTCATTGCATAGCAATGTCCATCAAAACATGAAAAATCTTGTAGATTTCACTAGATAAAGTTCATAGTTCTGATCTATTACACTTGAGAATATTATCACTCTGTTTTTTGTATACCTGAGGCGTTCTAGTTAGCCTTTAAAAATCACTGATAATCATATGTTAGATATTAAATGGGCAAAGAGTAGCAAAGGAAGGACATGCTCACCCTGTAATGTATTTGAAAGATATTCTACTACATGGCGGAAGATTATTATCACAAAAATATCGTGCGCTAAGTACATCAATGCCCATTAATGTTATAAAACACATACACCTGGGGTGTTATTTGCAAATGATACGTATAAAGTGTAATGCGGGGTTTAGAGTGAGTTAACCTACAGCACTACATTACACTACTCTGATTCTGCTTGAATCAGGTTCTGGTAACCCTGTACTCAAAAATTGCTGTGACGTAAATTACATTCCGTTCGAGCACCAAGAATGTCACGATAAAAGTTCCCCTTTAGGCAATTCATAGAGAGCTGTGTCATATCTGTCTGCAGACTCACACGGAAACTCCAGGTGGCTGCTGGGAAATCTAACTCTGCTTTAACCCTGAGCGTCAAGTTTATGTACAATAATTATGAAGATGTGTTATCTTCTCAGCATCTAAACGGTACGCCTACTACAGTGGCGTACAAATATTTCACATTAAAGGGAGCTTCAAAGAATCACTGTGCTTTCAGCAACAGCTCATTAATGAAAATTACTGCTCAAAGTTATAAATCCATGTCCATTATGTGGACTACACGAAGTTACAATTATTGCACCAGGGTGGAACCCGTGGGGTGTCTAACTCTAGAACTGAGCTAACACGAAGCGTGTGGAAGCCCATGAGAATGAAACCCACCGTTAGTGGCGGCTACAAGAAGAAAAGAAAACCTACCTAAATGACTGATATGCTGACGGTTGTCTAAAGCTAATCCAGCCCTGATCCATAACCAATACAAGAGGAAATTAATCGAAACTCACGGTGACAGATGTTCACATCTATCTTGGGAAGGCATAATTTGAGGGGTCCTTCCTTCAATCCAGGAGTTGAGCAAAGATTGCATCTCCATCGCCATGGTCATCATAATCCTAATATCGGCTTCCATCCTGAGGTGTCGTTAGGTGATCAATGGCTCCTTCATACCGGAGTTTAACCCTCCGGAAGGCGCGCGGCCGCACTTAGTGCGGCTAAAAAGTTTATTTTCACTTTGCTGATGAATGCAATTATTTTCCGCCTTGGGAACCAAGGTATGCTATGTTCATTACATCACCACTAGGTTTCAACACAATTGATCGCTTATCTGCCCCTTGTCAGTCGTCTACGGATTGTGGAAGTTGACAGGTAGCGGATGCCGCACTGAGTGAAGCGTGCGCTCGCTCCCGTAACAGTTTCTTTCATGCTTGGTGTAGGACGTGTTCGCTACGTATGTGCTTGTTTTACAGTTCATGCAGCTCGTCCGTTGTGATGTAAGTACTATTTTGTGTAACTCTTATCGCTCTGAATGTTCCAACAATATTTTTCACATCTGCAAATAAGTTTCAGATGGATTTCATTACCATAAATATAAGGGTTTCCTTTTGTTTTTTTCCCGCGAATTGTTCCTTGCTCTGAAGTCTTGTATGTTTGGGTTCCAGAACAACATGACGCTTTTGTCCGTGATGACAAAATCTACACGGGGTGTGTTATTTTTGTCGACTATGCACGACTCGGATGAAATTGACAAGGACACCAATAAGGTACTTGTGAACCTTGACTACAATGTGACGAAGGGAGGAGTCGACACAGTAGATCAAATGTCAGCATCTTAATCGACTTCTCGAATCAAAGAAGATGGCCATTGACTGTATTTTTTAGCTACCTGGATATAGCAGGAATAAATTCAATGATCATTTTCTTCGCAAATAATCCCGAGAAATTGCACAGAAGAAGGTTCTTCCTAAATGACCTGGCTTTTCAGTTGATGGAAAGCCACCTTCGACTGAGAGCAACCATGAAAGGTCTGCCAAAGGATGTCAGCTTGTTTTTGGCGAAGTATCGTGAGATAACAGCTCCCACGTATATGCAGGGAAGGAGAACCGGACCATGACATCACTGTGGTCGTCACAAGTGGAATAATTCAACCATCAAGTGCAAAGACTGTGTCTTACACGTATGCAAGAATCACTGTATTAGGGAGGTACTTTGTTTCACGTATAAAAATCAAGATACTGCCGAACTTCATGACGATTATTGATCATGACATTTCTTAGTGAAGACTAACACTATGTTAAATTTGAGGTTTATTGCACCTTCGCTATGTTTTTCTGGTAAATATCTCCTTTATTTCAATATTGCTTCCCTTTACCTTCTAGTTACGGTCATTTCTGCATTCCATTTTTCACAGAATAAAATTAATTTGGCAAACTGTGTGGCTTAATTCATTTTGAAACTTAGTAATTTCTGTAGATCCCTTAATTACTGCCGAAAATTTGCAATTAAGTGATATTTAGAGTGAGCCGTAGTCCATGCGGCGCGCGACCGTCCGTGTAACTTCGTAAGGCGCGCGCTCCGCAGGGTTAAGCCCTCATGGTCAACATCATGGAACTGGGAATAAACATCACGTAGACTATTTTCGGCATCTCGAAGTTCTGGTAAAAAAGGTGAAAGTGGATGGAAATTCACTGATTCTATGAGTGGTTTC
Source organism: Meconema thalassinum (assembly GCA_946902985.2). Lineage (NCBI taxonomy): Eukaryota > Metazoa > Arthropoda > Insecta > Orthoptera > Tettigoniidae > Meconema > Meconema thalassinum. Next base: position 720,215,670 of record OX336389.2, read on the forward strand.
ACTTCTCAAAACTGGCTTTACACTTTGCAAGCTGTAAGCAAGAGTGAACATTTGCTTGCTTTCCCTGAAGCTATTCTTGTAACACAGATTTGATAATCACTGGATATCACAATCGCTTGAATATCTGTGCAATCCGTTGGTTCAAAATATCAGCCTTTGCACAGCGTGATTCTTACATGTGGAACAAATAATTTAGTAAGCAATAGCTCTGAATATTGTAAATATTTTTATTACATTGAAGATTTTTCGTCGTACACGTTGTCCACCATGTGGTGTGACGATTACCATGTGCTCCTAGCACAAATGTTGGAAATTCACTGTTTCCTCGAAAATATATCACTCCCGTGATTTAACATGTTGAAATATGATATCACCAGCACTTTGGTGCCAAAATAATACCGGATGTCTTGGTATTTCGTAAATCACGGACTCAATGGTCCTATTATAAACTGTTGCACCCTCGATCTCCACGACTGGTCACAATTGTATGTCTACGTGTGTCAAACGCACTAAGGGTTGTGCTCGTGCCTGGAACGGCGTGGTCCCGCTTCGACTACAGTCGAAGTCATTTAGCATCTATTTCCATGTGCTTCGCGTTTCTGCGACGATATACTTTTTCATTACCAAACCGCAATAAATATTAGACCAATATAAAGTGGCTTATTATGCAGAGTTACCTAGATTGATTCGTTCAAGTATGCACATCGAAGATAAAAATCACCGATCTTGTATAGAATAATCCAGTCCTCCAAACAAAGTCAAAAGTTCTCCTGAAGCTGAGACAAGCTTCTGGGGTGCGTTTAGTAACTCTTAGTTGTAGTATTCCTTGCTTCTCTCAAAACTATCACCAGCATGAGCTTGGGCGGGCTCAACTGCCCCGTCGTCGTTTTAAATAAAAATGCAGTACAGGCATTTTTATTTAATGAGGCAATCTGATTAGTTCAGGTGATATTTTTTTAAATTGCCTGTCGAAGTACTCGGCTGGGCAGCATCCGATTGTAGTTCGTTAGGCACCTCCAGTCTGTCCCTCGGAGATCGAGCTCTATCCCTCTCTTCTGTCCCTTGAAGTTGACGGATGTAGTCTCGGCTTTCTTGGGCACGCCCTCGCCGATCGCGGTCTGCCTGATATCGCGGGTCGCGATACCTCCGATAACCTCCGGAATAACGGTAATCTCTCCTGATTATATGCCTTTGGTTATTCTCGTTGTTACGAGGTTCATCTCGATTATGATTCGGGTTCCTCCTGTCATCATTATTTCGCCTGTCAGTCTGTTCTCTATCAGGCTGGCGTCTCCAGTAGGGTTGTCCTCCAGGTTGACGATTTCGATCATATGACTGCCTGTTCCAAGTCCTTCGGTCTGGTCGTATATTATGACTCTCGTACCGATTTCATAGGTAGGCTGATGTGCAGTCGTCTGACTGACCTTATCAACCGTAGTAAGATTGATATGCTTAGTTTCGTTCCTGGGTTCTCCTCTGGGTCGATGTGATGTAAATTGCTCATTACTGGAGTCATGTCTCCGTAGAACTTGGTCACATTGGACAAAAGACGTGGCGTTCGCTGCAATCAAGACGCGCTGGACGTCACTTGGATACTGACATTTAATGGTCTGTATTAGGTCTGCTTCTGCTAATGGGGGCTGCAGACAACGATGTTTTGCGAGCTGCGATGCAAAGTAGTTAGCGTAACGCGTCGGCTGTGTTGAGCTATACCTTTTGGTATACACCTAGGCTCTAATGCCTTGTTGGATGTCACTTGACCAATATGTGCGTAGAAGAGCTTCTCGGAAGACCCTGTATCCACTGAATGAGTAACGGAACGCTCTAAACCACGTGCTGGCTTGTCCCTCAAGCAAGCGCTCTATGACACAAAATTCCCGTACGGGTGTTACTAGGGTATCCCTCAAATAACTGTCCACGTTGCTGAGAAATTCCACTGGAGGTATCCCACCTCCAGTGCCAGAAAATCGAGCGGGTTGCTCTTCCCTTGATCGTATGATCATAACGTTCTGATTATGCTGTTGGCGCAGAGGTGTGATTTCAGGAGCGTTATGATTCATGTAACTCGGTTGCTCAAATGGAGTTGGGTAGCCTTGACCCGACGTTGACGTGACATTAGTTGTCGTAGTCGATGCTGGAGTATTTGAGGCTATTTCTGGTGTTCTAAATGGGTTTGTTCCCACGGTGGAAGTTTGTGGTGTGTAACTCTGCCATTGATGTGACATGCTAGGTTGCCCAAGAGTGGTAACAGAAAAAGCATGAGCAGTCAACGTCATAGGTGGGCTTATGGACGTTACTAGTACAGTCTCTTGCGGAGTTGAGAAGGAAATTGCTCTCGGCTGCGCTTCTAACTTTTCCAACAACCTACGCTCTAGTTGTTCAATATCCTGAGCATTGATTGAGTTGTCTAATGTATTTAAGGTGTTAACTTGCAACTCCAGACGTTCTAATTTCCACGAAGACATTCGTCCACTTCCTGGACGGTCTTCCTGTAATCCCGGGAAACTTCAACCAAACGTCCTTCTATGATGGTCTTCAGTAAGATGGCCCTTCACACTTGCAACCTCACACTTAACTTCGTTAACATTGCTCTCAATGGCCGTTTGATGCTCCGTCAGACGGCTCTCCTTGGTAGTTTTATGTTCGGTCATATCCTCTTGAACACTGATGATCTCTCTGGTTAACTCTGCCTGGTTCTCATGTAACTGGTGAGTAAGGTCCTCGACATTAGCGGTCAGTGTTGCTACCATCTACGTGCTACTCGTCACATCGTCCCTGAATCTGACCATATCCTTGGACATTTTCTTGACATTTCCGTGGACGGCTATGGCAACTCCTATCATAATTCTTATACTTGGGCTCACGAGTCCTACTTCTCGTCGAATCCCATCGTGAAAAGTTTGATTCTCATCTAACCTTCCCTCGACGACTGCGACTCTTAAATCCAGTTTTTCCCTGACTGTGGCCCTCTGCAATTGCAGTTCGTTTTCCCTTCGTCCATCTTATCGCTGACTTGTTCGGTGCTTTCCTCAATTGCATCCAACCGCGTTCCGATTTCATTTCGACCTGTGGTTATGTCATTGCGAAGATCAGCTGTACCCTTAAGTAAACTATTATTGGCTTCAGTGCGATTTGTTTCTAGATCGTGCCTAAGGTCAGTTAGTGATTGAATGTTAACAACCAAATTGGCGTTAGCAGCATCAATTTCACCCCTAACATCATTTCAAGATACATTCAAGGTAGCTACGTTAGTTGTGATGTCACCCCTTACAGTTTCTATGTTAGTAGCTATATGAGCCCTAATATTGTTTAGAGATTCATTAATGGTGGCCACATTTGTGGTCATGTCACCCCTGATATTATTTAGAGATTCATTAATGGTGGCCACATTCTCATTTAATCCTCAGGGTGGCAACATTACGATTCATAGTAGTAGTAACATCGGTGATATCCCCTCGGATTATGTCCAAGTCAGCCCTTAACACTCTAGTGTTCTCATTAAAATCGCCCCTAAGGACGGCAATACTTGCCTCAAGGTTTGCATTCATGTTTTGCATCATCCCGTCCACTACTATCCTGAATCTCTCCTCATCCATTACAATAAATTCAAATTGAGATCAACAACTAACCACTAAAAAAATGGAAATGAAGGGCGGAAAGTTGGCCTTATCAAACAAACACCCACGACTACTGTTGGACTGTCGAAGACAAAAAGACTCTATATTGAGAATAACAACAACAAACAAGCAAGCAAAATAAAAGTTACATTTAATCAAGACCAAGTACTGGCAAAGCAAAAGTCCTATCCTTAATTTTAGATGTAATTGTACTCCCCCCCTGGTCTGACATCTGAAAGAAAGCCATGCGACCTTTTGTACTGCTGGACGACTTTTAAAGTTCGTCCCAGTCCAGACAAATTGTCAATAACCAATAAAACATAATCCTATTGAAAATGACATGAAGCTGATGGCCTTCATGTCCCTAAAAATCGGCCACTCACTCATGTAGTCGACAGAAAACAAATGCCGATATTTTAAATTATGTTTGGGGCGAGTTCTGATCCACTTATCACCAACAAGAGGAATCTTCCAAAAAGAAACCTTCAAGGCCTCCCGAAAGAAGCATTAGCTTTATTAAAATCTCCATTCATATCTACAATTAGTCCAGGAGTCGGGATGATGATGATGATGAATTGAGTGATGGTAATAATTGAGGCAATTGTACTTTCACAAGTTCTGAGGATTCATGTGATTTAAGTTGCTTTCTGCATTTCCATAATAATTATTTTGCTACAGTTCTAACTTTTACAATGTTTTACAACTATTATATTAATAAACAAATGCCATAATGAACTGTATTTTCACTTTTCGTAACACAGAAATCCTATTAAGTAAAATTATAATTAATTCCACATTTGAGGCACCCTTGCCCCACTGTGTGACGGTGGTTTGGGGTAAGTAGAATGAACGCCGCAGGGCGTCTGTCTCGGAGCTGTCCTTCAAGTAACCCATTTCGAACAGTTCGTTGCTTCACTGTGGTGCCAACTGTCGCTCGAATTGCTGCTGCAGACGCAGTTCGATGCGCCAAAGCCATACTCCGAATTGGACAGTCTTCCCTCTCAGTGGTGCCATGGGGACGTCCAGAGTCTGGTCTTCTTGCGACCGTACCTTCCCTCCGTACATTCCTTCCAAGTCATTCTGCAATAGCGCAGAAGGAAAATCCACCTTCACGTAGCCCTACTACAAGGTCTTGTTCGCTTTTGTGAATAGTTTTGTTAGTAGTTAGTTTCCCGTTCGGTTTGAAACACTTGTTCATTTTTGGTGCCCCATTTCCCCTTTACCGTAATTGCAGTAGGAACGCGGTCCTAAGTACATTTATTCTTTACGTACAATTTATATTTCAATTGTATTTATGTTTTTCAATTATTTATGTATCTTTACTCACCCCTTCTAAGGTATATTTTTAGAGTACCTCTTCTACACACAGTCACAAAAGCACTAGCTGCCCCGGCTTGCTGCTCGGGCGTCTTTTCCGGGTCTATGTGCTGATTGGCCGTCTGCCTTCCCCCTCTGGTTTGGCAACTGCACCATGCCATGACGTCACACCAACTATATAATCTCCGGTCTACGGGCCTACTGTGTCGATTCTGCACCACCAGTCACCAGCTGCTCCACGTCTGCTTGGGGTTATTGCCCTTTGGGGTAACATTTCTCCGCCGGAGGCCTGCTCGCTGTTTACACCAACAACTCGGGTTCCGCCTGCATAGGCTAACCCATACTCCGGCTCACACTTGAGCCATATTCTGCAACGCTGTTCCAAGCTTCAAGTCATCGTTATCAAAAAGTAATTTCACTTACCAGTTGAGATGTCATTACCAAGAGGCATCTCTCCGCTGATCAACTCTTATCAGGAGGACTAACTACCGCCAAAACCTTGGTTCAGAGTCCGGACCCCTGGACTGATCTCGCTCATCAGCACTGTGCGCGCAACCTAAGTCTGACCTCACTCATCAGCCCTGTGTGGGCAACCTATGACTAACCTCGCTCATCAGCCCTGTGCGGGCAACCTGGCAGCTGCCAACGACTTGTCTTGCTGGCCTACGTCGGGATGGTGTTTGTATGGATGATACTTTTGTGTTACAACTCAAAAAGGTGGTAACATATCTAGTCAAAATTCAGTTCCAATTATGCTTAATCCACAATGGATCCATACAATGCAATTTAAATTATGCTCCTTTTATTCAACACTTTAGAATTTAATCCCTAATAGGGGAATTTATCCAGCTCTTTTCGTTTCCTGGAGAAACTACTAAGTTTGCATTGCTATTCTTTTAAATGTCAATTTTTTTGACCATATTTATTAAAGGAGCTCTATATGTTCTTCTGAAATTCAATAAACATAAAAGCAAAGTTTTATCTTTGGTCTCTTCCATCACAATCCAGTGAGATTAAACTCTTGTGCCCAAAACCTAAAATCCTGTCAATATCCCTGAAGGGGAGATACACCTTCTCACCATTTCCAGGCCTCGTTGAAACGCAGTGAGCAGTTGATACCGGCTCCTTCGTCGTCGTACAGGTATTCCTGAACCACTCACAGTCACTCCGTCCATTACCACAGGTAACTAACGCTCTCACACAGTACAGCCCGTATTTAAGGCAAGCCTTGTGTGCAACGTCATGGGGCCCCTACTAGCGCTACGCTAATGCGATTTGCGGGAAATGTGTATTAACCTCAACTTTCAGTTTAAGAACACGCCTACCAACGTTTGTTAATATATCACAACCCATTATTGGTGTTGGGTAATATTTTCGCCAGTATAGTATCTCACCAAGGAAGTACTGTATTATCGTAGAACGTAAGGGGCCATGTGCAAAGTTACACAGGTGGGTACTTGGCAATATAGTGAACTTCTGTTGTCCAATGGAGATTTTAACAAGATATTTGCCCTTATCAATGAGTATAATTGAATGTTCATGTGTTGAACGGTAAGAGTTGTAGGACCTAACCTATAAACGACTACGGAATTCCACTTTTGCATCTAGAGGAATTGATTGGAACATTAGAAAAAAGTGCGTCCATCCAACATCTTCAGTGTATGCAGTCGTTTATCTTGCACCTTCTACACAGAAAGCCTTTTATAAGAGACTACATCTTTTCTGCGTTTCGGCATTGGATCTGTAATAAATAGTGGATTGCCGATATTAATGTCTTTATCAAGATGGTGGCTGAATGCTATATGTGGTGTGGTATTCACATGACTTATGAGAACAAGGTGTCTACTCCGTTTCTCCCCTATTACAAAGATATGTGTTAATTGCGATATTGGATATTGAATTGTTGATTGTGAAGTTTTAATAGATGAAAATTCTATGCTCAGCCTCCATCATGCATATATGGCAGGAGTGCTGTTTTGACTTTGGCAGTCACGCCCATATACGGTTGTACATTAATGATAATTTGAGGTATTGTGTCTCGAAAATACTATAACGAGTAAGTTGTTTGTAAGTTGCTGCTGAGGTTTATATTCAATGTGATGGCGGTGAGGACTTCTGTGTGGTCCTTGTCTCTTACAAAATGTCGTGTAAATTTTGCTGTAATATCTTGAGTTAATCAAGTGCTTTTGACTTGGTCACAGGAAACCACTTGCACGGATCTATAGTACTAAAAATGTTCATCTTAAAATACTTTGAACTATTCTTTATCATATTCTATAGTTTCAAAAAGGTGGGCCCACCTTGTATTCACTGTTTTATTCCTATGTCCCTTACATCGTGCTTCATTCCTTCTTAGTTTAGTTTCAATTGCGTCCTTACATTCTGAATGACTCATCATTACGTTTTATTATTATGCCCAACCGCCATCCTGAAAATGTGAATTTGCTGTTATTTTGCTTTTGGCATAAGATACGCCATATTGGTTTCAACTTATCATCAATTTTGGTTATCGTAGTCCTAAGACAAAGATTTTTTATATGATGAAATTTCAGGATGGCCGATGCGCGTTTTATTCAGTGTGACAAACATTTCACTAACGCTACTGAGTCCTCTAACGTAATACTCTTCTTCTACCAATTTTCGTAGATTAATTCTTCTATAACATCCTGAGTTACTAATTTATATAATTTCTATTTACGCCGAGCAGCCATCTTTAATCATTGAAACGCTGTTCTTTGCTTGGGTATACGAAGCAAATTATAAGCTTTAGCTTTATAACTTAATTTTGTTACTATAGTTTTAAGATACCGAGAGTTGTTAATTTATTTTGAAAGTTCAAGTTGGTCACTGTACGCTTTATGTAGTGTGATAATACATTGAATAACGCAAATGAGAGCTCTTGTATGATACTCACCTTTTTGCAAGATTCATCCTAATTACCCAATTTCATTCTGAATTTCGATTTTAATGCTCTAATAGTTCACGCAGCGACCAACTTGAATGTATGGATTAAGTTATTTTGCCGTGGCTGTAGGAAGCCACGTATGCGTTCCTATCCTTTACATAGTGTTTAATTCTACATTGAAGTTAGCGTGAAGCCCTACATGGAAAATCAGATGGGCTCTATCTCTGCAATCCAGCATGCTCACAAGCAGAAACACAGTAAGAAATGCCCAATTGCAGTACAACACCCTTGAAAACTACACTCACTGTATCCAACAAGTGATCTAATATTTACGTGCCGTTTGTTTAAACTACAGTTCATTATCGTCTCTGGAAGTCCTTGACAGAATTTTCAAATTGACGTAAACAGCAAGTAGTTCCGTGAACAACTAAATAGCCCATTTTCGTTATCCTACTGGTCTTTTCCATTAAAACCTCCGCGGCTATTAAAAGGATCTTCCATGTGATGTAGCCTATACTATATAGCATTTGATACGACGACCTATGTCTCCACCTACACCATTGCTTTCAGAAAGTATGTGCTAGAATAGATACCTTTCAGTATCGGTTAATTAGACTCCTCCCTCGAGGTGGAATTTTTATATGACATATCACGGGAGTTTAATTTAAGAAAATTCAAATGCACGACTTCTATGACATACGAAAAGTAAGTTATAGAATTTAGTGGCATTTGATTATGATTATTTTAATAACCTAACATACGAATCTTCTCTTCATTCGCTCGAATAGTGTACGTGAATTATGAAAAATGGGCTTTAAAATTCCGAACTGATGCAATCTTGTATCTTTTTAAACAATTGGACATGGCATGTCTCTATATTACTGTAAGCTCTGAAAAAAATCACCGTTCTTAGCGTCACTACTCTCGGGTAATTAACTTAACAAATATCATTTGAAATATTTGAAAATCACTTGATGGTTATGTTGCTTTTGTGTTTCACAGGATTTGCAAGGTCACATATATGCCCTTAGTTAATAGTCCTCTATCTCCATACAAATCTTCAGTTTGATTCCTTAATAGTTTCGGAGATATTGTGAACAGGTGGGAGATACTGTATGGACGCCATGATAAAACTATATGCTAGAAGATGAATATTCGAACGATAGTTCATAATACCAACCTACATTCCTATTGCTTGATTAGGACACGAGAATTAAGAAGTAGTTCCGCGAAGAAGTAGAGTATATAGCCTATTTTCATGTATTCTACTTATCTTTATGGTCTCTATCAACAAAAACATTTCGGTTGATTGCTGTAATAGATTCGCAAATATTGAGAACCGTCTATATATTTCAGATGGTCGCCATGTTGGATCTTTTATATGTAGGATATTGAGTTAAGTACTATTACATGGAGATTATTGAATAGGTGTATAATTCAAACTTCAATCGCATGATTAAGTCACAAGAAATAAAAACGAGATTTTAAAATTTCGCACAGCCGCCATCTTGTGGTTATGAAAACCATTGAAATAAATTAGATGCCAGTGGATTAACATTTTATAAGGATTTACCGTACCAAGTTTCACTGCGCTCGGATGGTTAAATCACGAGAAACATGTATTTTAATACTTAATTATCGCGTCACCGCCATGTTGGATTTGTTCTTACCAGGTTATTGAAAGTCCTATAGGTGAAATAATGTGTATTGCCTCTATCAACACAAAATAATTCAGTTTGATTGCTGGCATAGATTGGTAGATATTGAGGACTGTCTAAATATTTCAGATGGTTGCCATGTTGGATTTAAATATATGTAGGCCATAGAGGTATGTACTATAAGATGACAATTAATAATTAGGTTCATTATTCAAACGTTGACTTCGATCGCATGATTACGACACAAGAAATAGAAAGTTAATTTTCAAATATCCCACAGCCGCCATCTTGAGGTTATGTAAACAATTGAACTGAATTAGATGTCAATGCATTACATTGTGTATAAGCATTTCCTGTACAACGTTTCACAGCGTTCGGGCGGTTAAATCGCGAGAAAAGTCTATTTAAATGTTTCAACTTTGCTTGGGCGCTATGTTCGTTTTGAACAGGCTCATTATCTATGTGTTGTTGTTGTTTGAGTCTTCAGTCCTTTGACTGGTTTGATGCAGCTCTCCATGCCTCCCTGTCCTGAGCTAATCGTTTCATCTCTACATAGCTACCACACCCTACATCCGAGGCAATCTGTTTAACATATTCTAACCTTGGTCTACCCCTACAGTTCTTGTCCTCGACCCTTCCTTCCATAACTAAGCTTGCTATTCCTGGGTGTCTTAGTATGTGTCCTACTAACCTATCTCTTCTCTTCATTAGCAGTCGCCTGAAACATCTCTCCTCTCCCACTCGTCTTAATACCTCTTTGTTTGTAACCCTATCTACCCATCTGATCTTCATCATTCTCCTGTAGCACCACATTTCAAATGCTTCAATTCTCCTCTTTTCTGCTGCACCAATAGTCCAAGTTTCACTTCCATAGAGCGCCACGCTCCAGACAAAGGCTTTCAAAAATGACTTCCTAATACCTAAATCTATATTCGATGTCAGCAGATTCCTTTTTTGTAGAAATGATTTTCTTGCCTGAGCCAACCTACTTTTTATATCCTCTTTGCTTCGTCCATCACTGGTTATTCTGCTTCCTAAGTAACAGAAATCTCCTACTTCCTTCAGCTTTTTACCTGCCAATTTGATCTCCATAGAGGTTTCTGATTTATTTCGGCTGCATTCCAGTATTTTTGTTTTACATTTATTAATTTTCATCATGAATTCTTTCCGTAATACGGAGTCCATACCATTCTAATACTCATTCAAATCCTCAGGCTTGTTGGCCAAGATGACGATGTCATCAGCAAATCTCAGAGTTGAAATTATTTCTCCTTGAATCTTCACTCCCACTTTAAATTTTTCTCTAATTTCCTTCATTGCTTGTTCAATGTAAAGATTGAAAAGTATGGGTGATAAGTTGCAGCCTTGCCTTACACCTTTCTGAATACCAGCTTCTCTCTCATGTCCTTCAACTCGAATGACTGCTGTCTGGTTTCTGTATAGATTGTATATCACCCTCCTATCCCTGTACTTTATTCCAATCGATTTCAAAATGTCAAACAATTTAGTCCAATCAACGTTATCAAAAGCCTTTTCTAAGTCTACAAAAGCCATGAACGTTCTCTTATCTTTCCTTATTCTACCTTCCAAAATCAGCCTAAGACTTAATACAGCTTCCCTTGTTCCTACATTTCTCCTGAAACCAAACTGGTTTTCACCCAACTCCGTTTCTATCTGGCTCTCAATCCTCTTGTAAATTATTCTAGACAGGATCTTTGAAGCATGAGTAATCAAGCTGATTGTACGGTAATCTTCACATCTGTCAGCTCCCACTTTCTTTGGTATAGAGATGATTACATTCTTCTTGAAATCAGGGGGTACCTCACCTGTCTCATAAATCCTACACACCAAGTGAAATAACCTGATCAGACCTTCCTCTCCTATGCAGCGTAGCAACTCAATCGGTATATCATCTATGCCTGGTGCTTTGTTCCTGCTTAAGTCTTCCAAAGCTCTATCAAATTCTGATCTCAATATTAAATCTCCTTTCGCATCCTCATCAATTTCCTCCTCCCTTTCCATTACATGATTCTCAATCTCCTTTCCCTTATACAAACTCTCTATGTAAGCTTTCCATCTCTCAACCTTTTCTTCCCTATCTGTTAGAGGTTTTCCATTTGTGTCCTTAATATTACAGCACTTAGTCTTCTTTTTCCCAAAAATATTCTTAATCCTTCGATAAGCTGTGTCTACTTTTCCTAATTTCAGACAATTTTCTATACCAGCACATTTCTCTTTCAACCATTCTTCTTTCGCTTCCTTGCACTTCTTGTTAACCTCATTTCTCAGACGTCTGTATTCTGCTTTCCCCTTTTCATCTCTTACATTCTTGTGCTTCCGCCTTCCATCCATCAATTCGAGTATATCCTGAGTGATCCACGGTTTTCTACCTATTCTCTGTTTCCTACCAATGTTTTCTTCTGCGGATTTTGTTATTTCATTCCTCAAAAGTGCCCATTCGTCTGCAATTGAAGTTTGTTTAGGGTTTTTCATTAGTCCTTCCTTTATACTCTTCTTGAATCTTTCGTTTACATCCTTCTCTTTCAGTCTGTCTATTGCCCACCTTTTTGGCTTTTGACTTTTGTTCAGTTTCTTCAACTTTAATCTGCATTTCATTACAACCAGATTGTGGTCAGAGTTTATGTCAGCACCAGGATATGTTTTACAATCCAAAATCTGGTTTCGAAACCTCTGCTTGACCATAATGAAGTCGATTTGGTAACGCCCTGTATCTCCTGGTCTCATCCATGTGTATATTCTTCTATTGTGGTTATTGAATAAGGTGTTAGCTATGACCAACTTCTGCTCAGTGCAGAATTCTACCAGCCTGCTTCCTCGATCATTCCTTTCACCTAATCCGAAATCTCCTACTATCTTCCCTTCTCTCCCTTTTCCTACCACAGCATTCCAATCTCCCATTACTATAACATTTTCATCACCCTTGATATACCTCAGAATTTCGTCTATTTCTTCGTAGACCTTTTCAACATCCTCATCATCAGCTTGACTGGTAGGTATATAGACTTGTACCGCTGTGGTGCAGGTAGGTTTAGTATTTATTTTTGCTACAATAATCCGCTCACTATATTGCTCATAATATTCCACCCGCTGTCCAATTTTCCTACTCAATATGAGGCCAACCCCTGCTTGGCCATTGTTTGATTTAGTGCTAATGACCCTATAGTCTCCTGACCAAAAGTCCTGTTCTTCCTGCCAGCGCATTTCACTAATCCCAACCAAATCCAACCTCAACCTATCCATTTCCCTTTCTAAGTTTTCTAACCTTCCACTTCCTAGCAGACTTCTAACATTCCACGCTCCGATCCGTAGAATGTCAGAGTTCCTCTTTGTCACTTCTGTGATGTTAACCCCCTCTCGAGTAGTCCCCACCCGGAGATCCGAACGGGGGACTAGTTTACCTCCGGATTGAAATTTTACAAGGGAGGAGGCCATCATCACATGTATTTATGCATAGAGAGGTGCATATCCTCGGGAATAGCAAACGGCTGTAGTTTCCCCTTGCTTTCAGCCGTGCAGCAGGACGCAGTGTAGCCATTATTTGGCTTATATTATCAATATCTTAACCGTCTATAAGACTAGTAAAGAATTGATTTATTCTGAAAGGCTGCTACTCCCTTTCAGAATAAGTAAAGAGCAATTCTACTAACAAAAATACTAACCTTCTACTGTAGTAACAATTAAATACCAAAATTCTACTAACGAAAAAATACTAAAGTTCCACCAACAACAAATACTACCACTAAAACAGTCTGTCACCAGACACATTCACATGCAATCACACATCACAGTCTACTGAAACAATGAACTATAACTAATAAACAATGCAACTGTTACCAGACACACTCACACACCACAGTCTAATAGAACAATGACATATATCTAATAGACAAACTAACTACCTACTTACAACTACAACTAACTACATACTTACTGTACTGTTATTTGAATTGACAATATTTACAAAATGCAATTTAGATAGAAAATACTTACAGGAAGAGAGCAAAGATAATGCCAATGGTTATCCTTCGTATAGGAGAAGAAATAAAGGACGGATTATTATAAAAACAATTCGAGGCATTGACATTGAAATCGATAGTCGATTCATTGCTCCCTACAATCCAAGAATAATAAACTCGAACCTTTGCTGTCTTATTCCACAAGAACTGACCAGTAGATCCTGCCAGCAGGAATTCTGAGAAAAGGTGGCGAGAAACATTTCCAACACAGCTCCCTTTCACTCGCCACCCGCAGTGACATCTCCTTACCAAACACTTAATGACAATAAGCCGCTTGACAATGTGACCGCCACTTCACCTCCAACCATTCAAAAACTAGTTTTCCGTGGTCTCCCACTGGTACTCCAGGCAAATGTTAAGTGTCTACAGCCATCACACTCACAGAGGTTATCACACACATACAAATTCAAAACATTCACACATACTAAAATTTGATTTTACCAAACGTCGCAACACATCAAAAACTCAACAAATCATTAAAAAAAAACGTTTCCGTGATTTTAAAACATTTTACCCCTCTTCATGCATCATAGAAATGAGGAAAACACCCTAAAAACATACCAGACACATCTAAATCCGATCATGCCCTCCTGTGTTATCATGCCTTCCACATATATGAAGAAGTGATAATGAACTCACTTCTTCATATATATAGAAAGCACGATAACACAGGAAGGAATGCAAATGAGATCGAAAATACGTACAAAATGCAATTGAGGTTCAAAATACTTACAAAATGCAATTGAAATTGAAAATACACAATGCAATTCAGATTGAATTGATTGTTTTTCATTGAGCTGAAACTCATCATTGCCAGGTCACAGCCCCCCCTCTCCCCAAGGAAGCGGCATGGCGAAAAGTCATACAAGAGATTGAGTCCCAGCATAAAAATCAGGTTTGGTATTGTTCGCATTGACTCTGTATTACAAGAATCAATGTTTGACTTTTTTTTTGGGGGGGGGGGGGGATTACCCCAAGGTTTCGTGTTCTTTACATGTTTCAGACTCTTTCATGATGAATGCATACAATTTGTCTATTTGCATGATAACAACTTGAGAACGGCTGGGTGGATCAATATAAAATATGGTGATTGTATCCATCAGGGGCGTACAAACAATTCTTTTTGTGGGGGGGGGGGGGGGGGGGCTGACTATCCTGGAAAATTGTGAGTACTTAATGAATTTTACTTCAGGGTCATTATCTATGTGCGCCCCGGTAAACACGGCAAGCTAAGCCAGCTCTGACTGAAAAAGATCTCGGGCGCGCGTGCACGGTTCAGCACGGGGTGGCGCGCTCCGCTGACTCATATCGTTAGGTGACACGTGTCTTGTCATTCATATGGACGTGTATCTGCAAAGCTTAGACGTTAGTGTTTGCTTTTAGTGAGTATTGTGATTAGGCCTACTGTTATTGTTGGCCATTCCTACACACCAATTCACATTGTGCGAACGTGTGTATATCCATAATTCGTGGATAAACCACAGAAAGTCTTGTTCTGAAACAAGATGAAAATTTCCAATCAAGTTTCCAGGAAGACCTGTGCCGAATGCCAGGACAATTAGGAGGCTCGCCAAACGATTCAAACAAACAGTCTCCTTAAATAATAAAAGGTTTACGCACAACGTTGTGTTCTCACAGGACAAAAATTAGATGAGATTGTTGTCCATTCTTTCATCACAAGGTGTCAGGTGCGTGGTACCAGAGCGGAGGGCATTTTCATCATCGGCCATGGGCACTCTAAGTACACACTATTGAATATGTTTGGCAAAAGTGTAAAAGTGCGCACCACCACCGGCTGAACCGTGTACGCGTGCCCGTGATCTGCGTCAGTCAAAGTCGGCTTAGCTTGCCGTGTTTATCAGGGCGCATATAGATAATGACCCTGAAGTAAACGGACTTTTGAAAGTCACATAGTGGACTTCTAGTAGTGCCGCTTATTACCATACAAAATTTCAGGATGATATCGGTAATAGTTTCGGAGATATAGAATGCCGGTGAAATATTTCGCACAGCTGCCATGTTGGATTGGTGTGACGTAAAAAATAGAGGGCACGGTCGGGGTCAGCCATAATAGCACTATGGCCTTACCGAGTTCCATTGACGTCGATCCTACCGTTTTAAAGTTATTAGGGGGGACACACACACGGACGCACACATACACACACACGGGCAAAAGGTGATCTCATAAGCCTTTTTTATAATTGGAAAGAGGCTATAATCGAGATTAAATATGAATTGTTCAGCCACCACATTTAATTTCACGCAAAATTCCATTAAAGAAGGTGTGAGTATACTAACGCTTTTTGAAGATAAACCTTGCCAAGTTTCAGAGCGCTCGAATGAAAAGTCGCGAGAAAAATCCATTTAAAAATTAAAATTTTGCGTTGCCGCCATGTTGGTATTGTGCTCACCACGTTATTCAAAGTCCCATGGGTGAGCTTATGTAAATACTCTCTATCAACATAAAAAAAAATATCTTTGATAGCTGTAATAGATTCGTAGATATTGAGAAACGTCTAAATATTTCGGATGATCGCCATCTTAGACAAGTGAAACGTATTAAAGTTTCAATGGCAAGGTTGAGGTCGATCGCTGTAGTACTTACCGAGTTTAATTGAAATCGCTTCGGCTGTTTAGATTTTATTAGGGAGACACACACATATTCACACACATACGCTCTTACACACACACACACGGACTAAAGGTAATCTCAAAAGCCTATTTATTTTCATAAATGAAAATAGTAGTTCTATGAAGAAGTAAACAGCCTTTTTTTATACATCCTACTGTTCTTTTCCATTAAAAACTCTCCCGGCTATTAAAAGGATTTTCCATGTGATGTACTAAATACCTTCTGATACACGACCTAAGTCACCACTAACACCTTTGCATTGTATAAGTACTCTATGCGCTAGAATATATAATTTTCAGTATCAGTGAATAAACCTCCTCCCACAAAAAGGCATCTTTCTGCAACGCGTCATGGGAGTTAATTTAAGTAAAGCCAAATGCACGACTTCTGTGATTTATAAAAATTATGATACAGAATTTAGTGCCGATAGATTATGATTATTATACAGTGATAACCTATTATACGAACCTTTTTCTCAATCGTTTGACTAGGGCACGTAAAATAAAAGAAGAACGTTTTAAAATTTCAAACTGATGTCATCCTGAAATTTAGAAAATAATTGAACATGAGAGGTCCTTACACTAAGCCCTGAATTATGATTGGCTGTTTTAGCATCACTGGTCTCGGATGATTAGATCGTTAGACGAATCATTTCAAATACTGTAAACTAGTCTATTTGAAAATCACTTGGCAGCCATATAGTGTTTGTGTCCCTCAGGATTTGATAAGTCACAAATATCGACTGTACTTAGTTAATAGTCCTCGATCACCATAAAACCGTTTGATTGCATATATAGTTTCCGAGATATTGTGAACAGGGAAAATGTTGAATTGTTTCATATGTCGGCTATAGAACTATATGCCAGCATATGAATATTCCAATGATAATTCATGAAACCAAGCTTCACTTGTATTGCTTGATTAGGACACGAGAAAGAGAAACGAGATTTATAAGGATTTTCAAAGCTGCCATTTTTAAGTTATCATAAAATTCAATTAAATTCTACGTCAATATCTTAAGACTTGTATGATGTTAAACTGTACAAAGTTTCAAAGCGCTCGAATGACAAGCTGCACGACAATTCATTGAAATATTTAAATTTCACTTCGAGGCCTTTTTGGATGTTTGCTCATCAGGTTATTGGAAGTCCCATAGGTGTACTTATGTTAATGGCCTTTATAAACATGCATAATTTCAATTTGATTGCTGTAGTAGATTCGTAGATATTGAGAACCATCAAAACATTTCGGATGGCCGCCTTGATGGATTTTTATATATGTAGGACATAGAGTTATGTAACATTATATGAAGATTATTGCGTAGGTTGATTATTCAGTCGTTGATATGATCGCATGATTAGGACACAAGAAATAAAAACATAATTTTAAAATGACTTACAGCCACCGTCTTGAGGTTATGAAAACAATTGAAATAAATTATGTGCCAGTGGATTACAAGTTGTATAAACATTTACCGTTTAAATGTCATTGCGTTCGAATGCTTAAATCGGGAGAAATGTCCATTTACATGTTTCAAATGCGCTTGGCTGCCGGGTTGGTTTTGTATTTAAGAGGTTTTAGAAAGTCACATAAGTAAACTTATAGTTGAGCCCTCTATCACCGTACAAAATTTTAGAGTGATATCTGAAACGATTGCGGAGATATACGAGGCACGTCCTGAAAGTAAGTTCCGTTTGGTAATAAAATTAAATTGTGTACAGATACAGAAAAAATATTTATTGCACAACATTCTACACCTTTTAAACTACTTTTCCACATAACTGCCGAACTTTTGCAGGCATTTGTCATAGCGTGGCACAAGTTTATGGATACCTTCTTCATAGAAGTTTGCCGCCGACCCGTAAACGAGAGTGGAGACTCCCCTTAAGATATCCTACTGTTTGGCCATCACTGTTAGGCAAATTGCGTACGTGGTCAGGAGAACTCCTAAACATACGCAGTTCTCCTGGTAAGCACGCAATTTGCCTAACAGTAGTGGCCAAACGGCAGGATATCTTACAGGGGAGTTTTCTCTCTCGTTTACGGGTCGGCGGCAAACTTCTATGAAGAAGGTATCCAAAAACTAGTGCCACGCTATGACAAATGCCTGCAAAAGTTCGGCAGTTATGTAGAAAAGTAGTTTAAGAGGTGTAGAATGTTGTGCAATAAATATTTTTTCTGTATCTGTACACAATTTAATTTTATTACCAAACGGAACTTACTTTCTGGACGTGCCTCGTAGAATGCCCGCCATGCTGTATTCGTGACACACATTAACATTTGATAGGCATGGTCGAGGTCGGAGGAGATAGTGGTAGTCTATGTACTTTTATAGTTTCATTAAAAACGCGTTGACCGTTTAGATTCTATTAGGGAGGGACACACACAGATACGCACACACGGACAAAAGGTGATCTCATGAGTCAATCTTTAGAAAAATTTAGAGGGAGCTTTGATCGCATTTCAAATATCATAGACCGCCTAGTTGCGTAGTGGCTAGCATTCTCCGCAGTCACCACGCAGATCCGGGTTCGATTCCCGGCCTTTCCAACGAGTTTAATTCTGGTCTGGGAGATGGAACGGCGTACTCTCAGCCTAATGTGGCAAAACTGTGAAGAAGTGGGTTAATTACTACCACAGTCATCCTGGAAGTGGCTTTCCGTGGTTTCTCCCTTCTACTTCAGTCAAATGCCCGTTAAGTTCCTTACTTAAGGCTACGACCTCATCCTACCCAAAATCCTACCTCAGTTACAAATATGCACACTAGCCCAGAAATCACAGTGACACAGGTTATCAGACAAATTCTACACACACACAAGTATACGGCGTTACATGACCATGATGTCACAAAGCCCCTATAAAGAAGCCACAATCAACATCATCATATACTATGCAGTATATACAGAGTGTATACACTTATGAATCTGGAGCCTTATTGAAGTATTTGTAATTCAATCGCTACTAACTAGAATAAACCATCAAGGCATTTTAGAGGCGCAGTTTTGAAACCTGCTACGGCAATGAGCAACTATATTCCAAATAAACATAGTGCGAAATATGAGTTGGTCGACAATATATTGAATAATCTAATACTTTATAAATAAAATATGAACAGTGGGATGACTTGCTGTTATTACAGGTGGCAATTCTCATCGCTTGTGACCCATAAAACAACATAATATCATGGGTAACGCACATATGGTTATAATAATCTATGTTCCGGTCAATTAAGCTGCATCTAATGGTAATAACGATAGAAAAGAGGAGGTAAGATCACAAACCCACTGGGAAAAATGTTTTCATGTTGTTTTCATTTGTCGTCTGGGGTTTCATGATAAACAACCCCATGAGTGGATAACCTGTGTTTATATGATGTGTGTGGATTTGTGTGTGAGTAGCCTATTTGTAATCGAGGCTAGGATAAGGATGGAGGTAGCCATGACATTAACTTGGGAAGTGGAGCCGGATTTAGATTGAGGTAAAAATAGAACCAGCCTTTTATCAGTTTTGCCTCACGAGTCTGAGTGTTCCCCGTTCTGACGAGAATTCAATATCTTGGCAATACTGGGAATGAAATCCGTACGCTAGGGGTGACAGCAAATAATCATCCAAAATGGACAGGGGTGGCGTCTAGTTCTCCACACCAGCTTAACGTTTGTGTAATTGAGTAGCAGTTGGCAGTAGAGAAATCCATTGGAATGAATTAACGTACATAGATATGACCGAAATATGGCGATCGTTAGAAATCTTTGTTTTATGAATAACATAACAGCGTTAAGCAAGCATGCTGGGCTGGCTGTGGCTGGGAGCAAGCTCTGTATTATGCATTAACCCCCCACTCTCCTCTGCATTCTCCGATCCTGCTATCTTCTCTGACCGTTTTGATTTATTGAGACTTTAAAGTTCTGCTGACGTGTTATTGGACGTATGAAATGGGAATAATTCACGAAAATAACAGTGCAAATTAATATGGTATATTATTCATAAATCAGAAATTTCTCTTCCACCTACAGATCATTCCAAGGCATACATTTATGGTCGATAAAATTGCTTCGTGGAAAATTCCTGTCATGCACATCATTTCCTAGTTGGCTGCTCAAATTAGTCATGTGTTGAAGGTCATGGAATTAATGCTTCTTTGGAGTGCCTTATTTATGAAGTACCGTACATGCCGCCAATTATTTACCATTGCTATTTACTTTAAAGATTCGTCGTGGGGAACAATAGGAACGATATTTGTAATTGGAGACTCCTTGGCAGGTGTAGATATTACATTCCCCTCCACCCTTTAGATATACGAGGATAACATTCGTATTTATTGTATGTTCGTGGAGGATGTGGATGTGTAATGAACTCAATGGAAAACCAGGGGTGAATTATGTTGTTAATGCTTTTGGTGGAGGTGGTGGTGGTGGTGGTGGTGGTGGAAAATAGGAATTTACGTTGGAATAACTGGATACTGTAACGGGAACATATTAATATAATTAACAGTAGTTAATTTAAACGAAAGTACAATTTTGGAGATCTCCCCCTATTCACGCCATTATGCATTATTTCATGTTTAATCATTTAGAACAATTTTCAGGAAGTGCCATAGCAAAGGAGTTAAGGCTATGGATAAGATAAGTAGGAGGCAACCAATAAAACAATAGGACTTACAATGTGCCAAATTCTCAATAAAACAAGGTGGCCTACTAAGAAAAACAGTACTTTAGATTCGAAAAACACTTTCCTAAGCTTGGTGAAACATTAAGGGGGACCTACTCTTCACTGTGACGAATTACAGGAGATTGGTCTATGGTCGATGAGAATGCCTATGAACCATTAAAATTAACTCAGATAATGTTAGGCAATTCATATACCACGTTAAATATTACATTCAGATAATAAAGCACAACTGCATGTTACTCAATACGTTCCACGAAACGTCAACACATAGCACCGTAGGAGCACTGGGCCAGGAATACTCACAGTGTATTCGAATCAGTCCATAGCAAGCAGTGGTGTGCTATGAACGCTGTCAGCATGGATTTTCCAGCAACTTAATAAGTGGCCAACATAATTACTTATGTAGCAATAATAAGGAGTTTTCACGTCGCAGCAACTATTATTAATCGCATAACCACAAGAAAAGCACGAGTTTTATATTACCACGGAACAAAATATCAAAAAATACACGTTATAAAATAAGACTTTCTCCCTAAGTGAATGTAAATATTGTATATAAGTGTTGTAATGTATATGAAAATCCTCAAAAGGATACGATAATGTTTGCCTATCGAACGAAACTCATTTACCAACTAACACCATTTGAAATGATTAGATTTATTCCACACAATATTTTTCGAACGAAAATATTTCATTCCCTGCCCAATGAAATGGACACATTGTGTTGCCTGAATGAATATCAATTCTTTAATTGATTACTAAAGCAAAACTGAAAAATGGCTTCTAAATTTTTCATACCGAAGCAAACAATTGTGTCAAAATAGGTATCGTCGTGTTTTCAACATGTTGTGTTTATGACGTCAATGAAGAATATCCGTACAACTGTCTAAGATCCATATTTTTGCCACTGGTATAGAAAATATTTTGTTGGTGATTCATTTTAAAACTTCTGCAAATTCCGGTCATCTACGCCATGTACTTGGGAGTTTGGGTGATGAAAATTATCTTTATTTAATATTGAGCCCGTCGGAGGAGATTGCCGGGGTACCAAACAAACCGTAGGTGGCATTCCAGACAAGCTCATCCTTCGATCCCACAACCTGAGAGGATCAGATGCACTTCTTTAGGGCTAGTGCCGGTAGAATCTAGCACTCTAGGGATCAGGTCCCAACACGGTGTAGAAATGTCAAAGACGCCCAAAGAGGTACACCCCAAACACACAGAGCTAATAAAAGAAAAATCCAGACTTATGTAAAATTTGTGGAAACATTTATTTTCTCTCATCAAACCCCTATGTTAATCCTCGCGAAAAACCTCCTAATTACAGGAAAAATAATCAACAACAACAGAAAAGCTTGGAATGCGGCACGTAATGAATGCCTACGCAACCACAAACAAGACTAATAGTGAATTTACATTTAACATAAAAGCAACGCAAGGCCTAAGTTATGATGGTACCACTTCCGTATTTAGAGTTACATTTACTCGTCTAGCTAAATCCTGACATAAATGAAAATTACGGCGGGAGGCGTTCGCAATCAAAACTAATGAAAAGCTATGACAACAACCATGTCTGATCATAAAAGAAACATTAACTAATTCAACATCAAAATACAACAAGTTATAGGAGCACACAGGGATATCACACATAAATAATAATTATAGACACTACAATTTCATTGTTATTATCCAAAAACCCTCCTTACACAAATCGAGGAGCTGTTTGCCCTCAATTGTCATCTACAGCATGGCGAAAAGTGCAGTTACAACTACGTCTGACATCACTTCAATCATGCGGTCCACGAGTTACTAACTCATTGTTCTCCCATTATTTTCGTAGGTCATTAAAAAGATGTGTCTGCTCTATCTAAGTCATTTCTCAGCAGAAATGCGATTATCCATGTGTCAGTCAATATGTTAAAATATGGGCACAAGTTTAGATGAGCATTACGTTATTCATCAATCATTTATAAACGTCGTTTTAGAATAATTAGATTCATGATTTAATTCCAGGTTAGATTGTAGGTTTAAATCCCTAATAAGGTTTAATGTTGTTCTGACTTGACTCAAATGACGCTGGTTAATCATAAAGACAGTAGGTCCCCTCAGAGATCCTTACAATGCATGACTCTTAGAGTACCATAACCTCATGAGCTAATAATCGGCTCGAATATAATAACACACATATGCGGCATTACATAGCTCGCAAACTTCATCAGTACAGTTGGCAACAATGACTCGGTCCTGTCTGCCATAATAATGGTCGCGGATATTCATCCATCCAGCAACAGTGCACTAACACGGCAGCAAAATACATAAATGGCTAATTTATACATTGTCAGCTTTGGTCAACATTATAAAGAAATAGTATGAACCTTTAATCAAGTTTGTGGAATCATAAACATTCAATAAGTAGTCTCCCGCAAATGGCGATCTCAATCTCGTGACGTTGTGTCACTTATAAACAAACTGTAAGCTATCAGCTGGGACCCACATAAGAACGGCATTCCTATCATAGCTCAATGATATTCCACTGGGATATGATGTCAGATCACGTCGAAAGATTTAATCAATAGTCTAACTGTCTGTCTCGCACAGGATTATGGGTAGCCCCAAACTAGTAATACTTGTCGACCTTGGCGAACGTCGCCACTGAACATCGCTTATAAGTTACATTCACTGAGTGTAGAAGGAGGCTTGCATGTTAGCAAAACAATGAAATCATATACACGGGGTTTCCACTTACTCAAGTCCTATCTTGTGGTTCCGGAATTTTCAAACAGTAGTTATCACATCCCACTACCGTGATTCTACACGTATTTCACTGGTTACAAAAAAATAAAACTTACAAAATATCAAACAAGCGGGCAGCGCAGAGAATACCACTCTCCCTGTCTGCTTTGCTCCGAAGATATGTCACTCCCTGACTATTTACATTCTTCTCCTAACATATAACGGTGTGTGTCCTTACTCGGCACAAAATAAAGCAAACATGTGACAGCAACTAACTCTCCTGGCTGTCCAAACTGATACAAAGATGTGTACTGGGTTCGATGATGGTCTTAACACTACAAATCGTACACATTTATTCGATTCCTACTGGGAATGTAGTGGTCTCAGAACTCCCCAATAATGGTTTAACGAAACCCATTTATAAGGGCGGCAGCGAAATTTCCAAACTACCAACTGATACGAGTAACACATGTGGTATAACAAAACTAATTATTCATAAAAACAGGGTGTCCCCAAAGTAACATTCAGACGTTAATCGTCTTACAAAATCACAGCTATTGCTATTCGACATGCTAGCTACCCTCTGGGTGTCAAATTACAAAGCTTGCAACCGGCACCCGAGGCCATACGATATTATTATTATTAATTCAGCTATTTCTGGCAAAAAAAAAGTGGCTGATTGAGCTCTGTCATAATAATGGGTTCATGTTGAAGCATTTCAACTACACAATCGTTGGTGCACCTGGCATTACACTTGCCAACTAGGTGTCTAACTCTCTGTTGACTATTCAAGTAACTTAAATAAGACTGATTGGTACAACTAAGTCTACAGATGTCTACCTATATGTTTGTTATCGAAGTACGGTTTTCTACATGACTAAAAAAATAATCCATTGCGAACAAGGCCCTTTACAGAAATGACATTACAGAAAACTCACTGTGGAATACCGTCTCATCACCTCATTTACCAGATGACATGAGGGGTAATTTCAACTCCTCATGGCAGGAGGGAATATCAAATTTCCAAGGCATCCTAGTCCTTGACCTTTTTCCTCTTCATCCCCTGGCATCTCCTGGTATCTCCTGGTATCTCCTGGTACCTCCTGGTTCCAAAGTGGTCTCCAATAATCAACCATCACTGCTGGATCCTCGTTCAACTGGTTCGTCATCATGGGTTGAATTTCTTCTTCGACGTCTCCTCCAGCATGGGTGTTTTCGCCATTACATGCATATAATGTACGGGGAATAAGATAGCGACCACGTGGTCGATGTTTGAATGCATGTTGTACAATAAAATATTAACGTGCCACAGATTCTATGATTATCACTGAGGTTACAAATTTCAACACTGCGTCTAGTATTGCAGATTCATTCAAAATTGCCCAATTCACATCTGCCACAGGCTTTACATTGATACACGTGTGGTACCTTTGCACACAGATTCTATTACTTGCATAAAACACAATCACGTTAATATCGGTGCAATCTTTTGGTGAAATCCAAGCACAAACTGTTAATAATTATGTAATTTACAGGGGCGCCGTATGCACTGGCACAATAGTTACCTTTAAGCACTTATACAATTTTCCACGGCCTCGTGGTCTGATGATAATATTCGGCATCGTGGTGTAGTAAGTTATCACCCACGTGATCGATGAAAAATTCACAGAATTATAAATTTTCACAAACTGCGGCGTAAATAATATTTCACTTGCCTTAATCGGCGTATTTGCAGTAGTATTTTAAATAAACTGTTGATGCACAGGCTCGATGGCCTAAAATAAACTTAGCACTTATGATATATGCTTTCTAGTACAAACGTGGTCTTCGTCTGAATAGACGGACTTCCAAAAATACACGTCCAACCTGAGTGGACTCATTAAACAGTGTGCCTGCAGTAATATTTTTACTGTATTTTCGTAGCACAGGCTCGATGGCCTAAAATAAACTCACAGCACTAATAATTGTGTCTTTAGAACAAAACGTGGTCTTCGTCTGAATAGACGGACTTGGAAAAAACACGTCCAACCTGAGCGGGCTCAATAAACAGCGTGTCTTCCTCACGGAACTTGGTTCATGCTCCAAGAAAGTTCCGGAGTCGTGTAGTGACTAAATAAATCCACTCGCATATCTGCGATGAAAATACCTTGCCGAAATAGATAAAAATCGTAAGTAAAATCACAGGCATGTGATAAATAAAGCAGAATTACATTAAATAAATTCCTGGGATGTCTAGAATGTAGATAAATGGTAAACATTATCCAGGAATAATTTCTACGTAGCTCCCCAGAGTCTTAAGAATGCTCGAAGCTTAGACATGCTTCTATATGCGATGCTTGTTCAATTCATGGACAATGTATTGGAATAAAAATATCTCCAGCATGAGCACATACGGGTTCAATATAGAAAATTACAGAAATTACAGAAAATTTGTATTCGTGTTTTCGGCTATGCAATGGGTGATTTGATATTTTATTATGATATTTTGTCTTACTATTGCTCAAATGCCAAGTTTACCAACATGTTTGGAATAGTACGTGTGATGCACATTTTTTGTCAAGCTTATAACCACGAAATCCAATTCTCTAAATGAATCAGTGTCAAAACCAACAACAACAACATCGCCCTTTTTGATTCAGAGGGCAGTAGAGGGAGTATGTGAAACCAACGTAGGCCTAGGAGACGATGCGTTGGTTAGATTCAATGATTTGCCTTTACAAGCTGATGCAAGGTAGTACTTACAATGTAGAGCCTCAATGCTAATTGCAAATAAGTAATCATTGAAGCTCTTCGTCCACTCAGTGATTTGAAGAATAGGCCAAAAGGAAACTGTTCATATAAGTATGAATAAGTGATTGAAGGATCAAAGGAATGAAAGAAGGAAAAAAAAGTGACAGAAAGAAAGAGAGACAGTATGAATGAATGGGTTAATAGATCAACGATTTAATTAATGACTACTTAATTGAAAGGATGACTGAAAATCTCCTCGACGAACGTCAATACTGTAAATTAGGTAACGGAGTGCATTTACCTATATCAGGGTGTTTTCGATCCCACGTTTTGACGGTCTATACGTCTGGCGTCATGCCGTATCTTAACATGGCATCAGACTGCAGTGCACTAATCGTTCTCACACATGCTCGCCTCAAATACATGTCGGTGACTGTCATATCTTGAAATAAGGGGAAAATGAAACAATAAACGGGGTTGTTTACCTTACCTACTTTTGAACGCTGAAAGACTAGTATATTTGTTAATTCCGCATGACACACATCATGTTGAAACAATCATCAGAGACCTGGACGATGGTAACTTACGTGTACTGTAATGGAGAGATACTGGACTATGGAGTTTTCCGGTCCAACTTTGAAGAACTAGTATTTACAAATGAGTAAAAGTATATTTTTATTTACTCATAATTTACCTTACGATATCAGGATTTTATTTCCAAAACATTACAGTTCAATACCATCTGTAAATGCGAGGTAGATTACGATCTGAAACTGCTTCTACACTGCCACACCCACTTCTGTAGGAAATGATTTGCTTCCATAAATTTTACGGATAATTTCCACGTGTATTTGTTTGTTACATGGAAACCTGTCATGAAGAAGGCTGTGGAAAAGTATGACTGCCGCATACGTCCGGTTCTTTTGGTGACATTGTGATTATTTGCATGTGCTATATGTAGTGTTGCTGTGATTTCGAAACCTATTTATCAAGTGCTGATTTCCTGAGTTCTGTGTTATCCAATGTAGCAGCATGCCTCCTGGTGAACGTATAATTTTCGTATAGTTTAAAAGGACGGTGCTTCTCTATTTGCTAATGAGATGACGAATGAACCACGGAAAGGCACTGAACAAGGTGCCCGTAGTACTTCGAGCAAGAAATCCAGTACTGTGAAGACCAGCATGGACGGAGGCATTTCGTTAGATGAATACGAGACAGAAGATAAATCCTCAAGTGGGTTTAGGTACATAGATTTGTGGATTCTGCCCGTAGTTATTCGTTCAGCTTGTACATCTGCTAACTATGGTGCGTGTGAATTGAGGTTATATGATGACGAGGAGAAGATTGATGTAGTCTGTAGGCTTCATATGAATTCTGACATCTGTCAGTCAGATGATTTTAGAACTTCTGAAGTGAATTACTGGACTTATGAACCAAACGTGAGATTGTGCTATAATAAGTGTAGGAAGCGAGGATACCAAATTGTTTTGTGGAATTATGAGTATGTCACTTCCAACTGCAAAGTACAATTTAAGAACAGAGAACTCTTAGGTCCCTTGCGAAAGAATGTGTGCATAATCTGACATCATCAGTGCAGGAACTTGTAAACCTAAACAGTTATCTGGAAAATACTTAATCTATTGTTTCAATTACTCATTTGTGTGTTTCTTGCGATTTATTATTTATCGTATGATGAATATATGTACAATATATACAAATATACTGTGTACACACAAGTTCATACAATCTCACAGTTGAAGGTCAAGATCCCTGACCCATCCAACGGCCTCAACTGATGCTTGATGGACATGCGTCAACGTTCATGGAAAGTTCGGAGAGGGCAGTCAGCGACAATGTGAAGGATTGACTGTAAGGAGCCACCACAGTCACAAACTGTAGAGCTAGACCAGCCCCATTTCTTTCGATGGTACATGGATAAAGCGTAGAGACACATCATTTTAAGGTGTTTCATCGGACATCAGCATTGACACTGGAAGGATACTTGATCTGCATGGGATAAGCGGGTCCTGTGGTGTTTAATCCCTTAGAAAGAAATGTGACAGCGTAGAAGAAGAACGAAAGAGGCAAAGTGAACATAAAAATATGTGCTTTGCAAATTACTCAGGTTCAAGTGGTGGGATAGAAGCAGCTAGGTTGAAACTCATTTTTCAAGGAAGTGTTGATAAATATAGGGTAGGTATATGAAATATCTTGGTAGTGACTCTAGTTCGTTCATAATTGCCTTTGAAGGGTAACCTTATGGTCCAGCTTGTAAGATAAAAAAGATAGAATGTGTTGGGAATATTCAGAAGACAATGAGGAGAAGACTTACAAAATTAAATGTGAAACTTAAGGGTCACGAACTAAAGGAAGTTTCTGGGGGATGCAAATAGGATTACCGATAATCAGATACATACTTTGCAGGTATATTATGCGAAGGCAATAAGAGAAGACTGTGGAAATATGAAAGGCATGCAAAGAGATGTTTGGGCCATTTATTTTCACAAACTATCTAACCATGTGTGTCAGATTCTATTACATTATCTTTAAAACTCTGGGAATTTTAGTGATGATTTTACTGGAGTGCAATTTATCAAACTTCCCCCCCCCCCCCCTTGTGGGAAGGTGCATTAAGCATGGCATAGTGGAAACGTTCCTAATCATTATACAATTACTGTATTAGTAGATAATTATATAGCCTTAATATTGTCAACGACGATTACTAGTGCTCCATCTACTGTAAGTTGCCGCCTTCTGTGCTCTCAGGATACGTCTTGAAACGCTGGTACGATGGGTCCTGGTTTTCATCCATGGCTCTTCCAAGAAATTTAATTCTGGTCTGATGGTTGGAACGAGGTGTACTCTACCTCATAAGTCTAATTTGTGAAGAAGTGGTTGGATTCCCAGAATCGGTCATCCCAGAAGCGGTCTTTTGTAGGTTTTGTAGGCACTTGTTGGGAATGTTCCCAACCTAGGGTCAAGGCTATTTCCGTCCCAATCCTACAGTAAGTTCCATGTATGCACACTACTAATGGCACATCATAACTAAGGTTATCAGATAAATTCTGCATACCTCCGAGCAGCGTGTTGGCACAATCGTCGAGCTGATTGGCTCTCACCTAGACGGGTCAGGTTGGATTCCTGGTAACTTTTTGTATGTAAGATTTTTGAGGTGGAATGCCACGTCCAGTGGTTTGAATTCAACGTCAAAAAGGATGTTCTTGGCTAATGATCGTAAAGTTAGCAATTACGTCATACTATAAGATTCCTTCCTACCTACGATTATGTACACGCAGATGATGATTATTTTGTCCTAGCCTCTAAATGAATCAACAATACAACGTTTGCTACGATTGGCAGAGACATGGCAGTTTAATAAATGATTTTATATATTTTAATATTCCATTGGATCTCTAAAGGATTTTCTCCGTCAATTTGAAGCATCAATTTCGTTTATCAAATGAAGTATAGTTACCTGGGATATTATTCAGTACTCTTTGTTCGGACGGGAGGAAGGTAGGGGTTAATTGGCGATCAGTACTCAGAATTAAATTGATAAAACTCTCCCTTCAAGGTGATCTATCATCTTTGTACTGATCACAGCCAATACAAACATTCAGATGTGGTTATGAAAATAATCTTAGGGCTCAGTGGCGTATCTCAAGGTAAGTTGATTCTAATAAAAATATAGCAAACAGAAAACAATTATTCTAAAACAAGAGTATAGGTTTTTGCACATCAGTTATGACGATTTAAATGTGAACTGGAAGCAATAACAACATAATGTATCTCATCATAATGAATTGCTTGCGCCCTCTTTGAGCATGGCTCGTATCTTTTTCTATTTAATTTCTCTCAAGGAAGAGAGATGCATAAATAGGCTTTAGCCTCATTGGCCTGTAAAAGGGCAACGATACATTAAGTCTAAAATTCAATAGGATTAAAGATCAGCAATTCTTCTAGGTTTGTGCCGTGTCTTGGGTGGATATTCGCCTAGGACACCAAGCTGGCTCATCAGCGGGCTCTTGGTGTCCCTGCCCAGACCACCACAGGAGTAGCGAACTGCGCGCTACCTCCTTTCCTTATGAAGCGCACCTGTGCCTCTTCACTGCGAGAACTAAAAGCTCAAGCAGCCATAACTTCCCTATGAAGGCTTCCAAAAAGATCGTATATTGGCTTTCACGGTCAGTGAATTAAAACTCAGCAATTCTTCTAGGTTTGTGCAGTGTCTTGTGTGGGGTTTCGCCCAGGACACCAAGCTGGCTGATCAGCGGGCTCTTTGGTGTCCCCACCCGGACCCCCACAGGAGTAGCGAATGGCGCGCTACCTCCCTTTTTTATGCAGCAATGCTGCACCTCGTCATTGCGAGAACTATAAGCTCAAACAGCCATAACCTCCCTATGATGGCTTCCAAAGAAGTGGGTATATTGGCTTCCACGGCCAGTGAATTAAAACTCAGCAATTATTCTGGGTTTTTGCCGTGTCTTGGCTGGCGTTTTGCCTAGGACACCAAGCTGGCTCGTCAGTGGACTCTTGGTGTCCCCGCCCGAACCCCCACAGGAGTAGCGAACTGCGCGCTACCTCTCTTATTTTTTCATAAAAAAGCCATTATACCAACTTGTTCAGTAGGATAGTCAGTAGGTCAATCTTATCCCACGATTACGGATTTTGGTAATTTATTAACATGGCCTTTGAAATCCCGTTTAACAATGTTAACACATTATGTACCGTGCGATGTCTCAAGCTAAGCAACATAAGGCGTGGTCAGGACTTAGATGGATTATTGATCGTGGGGGACCACGTGATATTTGTTGAGGAAGGGAAAGAGGAGTTGAAGGAAACTCGTCATCCCGTCGCAAGCAAACGCCTACTTAGGAATATCACCTTGAAGGTTCAGACTTTCCTGTGTGGCACAAGAACCTTATGTCTCTCCTTCTATATCATTTCATGAGCTGGAGGCAGATATTAATTCGCCTGTTGCTGTTATGAGTGAGGCTGGTACAAAACATCCCAGAAACCTATAAATATGTGACAAAACTTATGTGAAGAAAAGTAATTTTACTTGGCGACAGGAAGATTGTAGTTTTACGTGGCGCTTAATCTTGTAAGCATTAAAAACAGGATCTCAGTTAGTCACCGGTTGTGACAGTTTAAAAACTCCCCAATGATTTACCCGTCAATTGAATACTATCCGTGATCATGGTTGGTAAGCAACTTGGCCGGTGTTCCATCACGCCCAATACTTCAGCAATTTGCCTTATTCCACCTATTTGTATTAAACCTGATGTTGAAATACTACTACATTTTGTATCGTTCACATAGTTTGTAGTACATTTTACAGTAGGTAGCATACAAGGAAGGGCCATGGTGCTAGTCCCGGTGAATAGTTGAGAGCTAGTTTAGTGGTGTAAACGACGATGTACAAAAAATACTTGCAATCCTTTAACTGCTATGGTGTAACAGCTTTGACAGAAAACGTATACAGGTAACGTATAGTTTTTCCATGCCATCAGGTAAGCATCTTAATGGACCAAAATGTGTTATGTGTTCTCTGAAAGATATAGTAGTGCTGTGAATGTGTAGTAGTGGTGGTTGTTTATTAAGAAGCTAAACAACTATACCAATTGCTTCTACACTATGTTGCCAGAGGTTTTACAATGCGACCGTTTCCTACAAGGAGACAAGCAGTAATTGTGAAACTGTTTCTGCATAACTATAGTAGTTCGGACATTCTACCTACAGGATAAGAGCGTGTTGTGTTTGACAAAATTCAGGGCATTTTTCAACAGAAGAAAGCGTTATAGACGAGGCTAGTACACTTTTACTCAATAAGGAGGCATCCGATGGAGAAAGTTATCGTTCTTTCATTTCTGAGGCTTGGACTTCGTGGTTAATTAGCCCCGCCTACTTGGGTGAGTGTATACAGACTTTTGTATGATAGCCTATGTTATTGTAATGTCTGTAGTAAAGTGTGTATTTGTAATTAAGGCACCTTTTGGGAAAAAATCGACCGTGGCCTTAATTTAGGAACCATTCGGTATTTGCCTGGAGTTGAAGTGAAAAACTACGGAAGAACAGGTCCAGATGGGAATAGAACCCACCTATTTTCAGTTTCGTTTCACTAGGCAAAGTGTGCCCCGTTCCAGCCCTCAGACCAGAATTAATTTTCTTGGCATTGCCGGGAATCAATCCCGGGGCAACGTGGTGACAGCCAAGAATGCTAGCCACTACGCAACGAGGCGATCGAGAGCGCAGTGGCGGTAGGAGCGAAGCAGTGTCTCCTGCGGTGAATGTTCACGCTCAAATAGTGTCACCAACATCCAAATAGCCAAAGGAATATGACAAACCGTTAAGTGTGCGAACGTCTTGTAAGAGAGAGAGACATAAAAATGCAGTAGTATATGAACGTACAAAGCGAATGTGTGCAATGGACATTGGATATAGATGTGACCATCACAAATTTCTGTTTATTAATTCTTTGAACTTGTGAGAGGGGTTCTTGTGGGAATAGAACCCACCTATTCTCAGTTTCGTTTCACTAGGCAAAGTGTGCCCTGTTCCAGCTTATTAACCCGTTAACATTTGAACGGAAACATTAGATTCATTTCATAGCCATATTTAATAATACTCGCAGTTCAGGTGAAGAAAATGTCAGTATTACGGTTGGATTCATAGCGGCAATCACACTTTCTTGCATGATATTGCGATACTGCTACCTTATATGTATGTATTTGTATTGGAACCAATAGCCACTTTATCACAAACATGAACAAATTACTGTATCACACGTGAAGGCGGTTTGTAAATAATTCTGCATATGTGACCCAGAGATACATATGACTCTTCCACAAAACAAGCAATGTGCCCCCGTATACAGGAGATAAAGAAAGTGCTTCCTTTGATTGATTCTGGATAGCCTATACAGATGATGAATTCCACAAGCTGACTCCAAGAAAATGTACAGGCGTTGTACAACCTACCGATGTTTCATATAACTAGCTATACAAGTAGTTCTCAGTTGCATATAAATATACTCCATTTCTGTATCATATTCTCTCTCTTCTACTGTATATGCCATGCAAATCACATTCAACATTCAACTAGCGGTATTCTCCTGTCATTCTTAAACGCAAACTAACTATATTAACGTAGGTCCAGCTCCTAAAGAACTTACTAACGGCGAGATGTACTTGGATATTAACACACATTTATTTACGATATTTACTCGTTTTGATAACGCATACAACAATATCTTCATGGTGTCCTTAATAACTCGAAATTCTTTAGCGGTATTCAGAATGACATTATTTCTCAAACTCCTGTCTTTGAAGTGTGGTTCTGCTGCTTGACTCCCAGGGATGCACTAGTTGAACTGGTCTTCGAGATCGTCTTCTCTCTTTCCGTAATGAGCTTAACAATTCCTGAAAGCTTCTAAATTTTTCTTAGGAGTTTGCCCAACCTTATTAACTCAATGCCCACTAGTTTATGCAGTAGACACCCTTCCTTCACTTGTATGACTGCATGGAAACAATTTTATTGATGAGGTACTCATTCATCTATCGATTCCAAAATCTGTTAACTGCTGTCATACCACCTAATTTGATTAATTTCTTCTTCGAATGGGCAGCTATACACATCGTATGCTTTATTACTTTGTAGTTATGCTATACTGTCTCCAATCAGAAACTCTGCATGTTATTGGTGATCGTTATCAATGTACGTATGTTAACGGTCTGCTGGTGATTGTCACTTCAATTATAACAAGTTCCGTGTAAATTTATTCGTAATCTAACCGTCCGTTTTCTATGCATTTTTCAAACTTCCTTTAACTATCCGCCCCATTCCATTCCATAATCCTCTCCACCAAGTTTGACACTGAACTGCCAATGAATTTTCATACCAGTCAAAAACGCATAATCTGTTCTGTATTTAGGTTTTTCCATAATGCTTAGAATTCTCGGTCTGATTTCTTGAAATTCTGTGTATTGCCGGACCAAATTATTTGACATAATCCGAACCTAGTTCTTTGATTGAAGTACATACATAATTGTTCTCCATCACCGTTCGAAATTTCACTTTGATTGCTTAAATTGTTTCGGACATTTTGTGAACAGGTGAAATATCTCATGTTTAATTGGATTGTGTTATGCATCACTTGGCCAAGCGAAAATTCTCAATTTTCTAGATATATACACCATCTGGTGGGCGAGACTTCAAACTATACAGAATAATATTCTGTCACCTGAACGTTATTTATATAGAAATTAAGTCAATTAGGACCAAGTGCCTATCTAAATATCGCTTGTAGGGATATCTGCATCAAATGACCAAGTGCACTCCCATTCGGGTTTATTTCGCATCATTTGACTAAACGACATTTTGCGGTCGCTTGGTCATGTAATGCGGATTGCTTTATCGCTCCTTTTTATTTCTGGTGTTCATTATTTCCCACGACAACAGTGGAGTTTCTCCGTGATTTTCTTGCCCCTGAAATAACGCTCAATTTCATGTACAATATGTACATGAACGACGTTCCAAATTCTGCATCACAAGCGAGCTATAAGAAGATATTCCTTTCGAAGTTTAATATCGAAAGGAAACCACTGAAAAGGACACATGTAATGGTTATGACACCTTCGAAGTTAGGATCCAAAACACAACTGAATGTGAAGTTGATAATTTGAAAACAAAAGGAAATAATCTTGAACAGGCCAAAATTGCTCAAGATATAAAATCATTGGATATGTTGATGACAAAAGAAGATGCCACACTAGAAGTTCTTTGCTTCTACCAAGAGATAACTTTGCATTTATTCAGAATTCCTACAAATCCAGTATTCTACAAAGAACAGTTAAGGTTATATAACTTCGGTATCCTCAAGCTAGAAACATTTCATGCATCAGCTGCCAGGCTCTTAAGTACTCTTTTGGTCAGATTCCTGTAGAAGACAGAATCAAAATATAGAAATTGTTTATAATTTAAAAGCTATTTAAGAGCAACATCCAACAGTGAAAATATCACTCAGCGTTTACTTGTACCAGGACACAGCTTTCTCCCCAATGACAGTGATTTTGGGGACATTGAGCGCGCGCTGAAACTTCAACAACGGTTATAGCCCTGTACAGCAGACGACTACATGAATGTGGTGAAATTGTGTAGGAAGGGAATTCCTCCATGTGTTCACAGAATGAAGTCTCAGGACCTTACAAGCACAGAATCACTCGATAAACAAATCGGGAATCGTGAGACAAATTCTAACAAAGACAAAATAAACCCGTTGAAAGTAAATAGATACAGCTACACAAAGAAACGCCATTGAATGTGCAGGAATATAAAGGCCAGCCAGTTGAAATAAACATACAGTAAAGACAGCTATTGGGCGTCCTGTGCAGAAAGACGTGACCCACTAGCAATGTTTTGTCATCTTTGTGGCCGAATGGGAAACCCATTTCAGAAGCGAAACTCAATGATATTCGCTCCTTGATGTCACTTATTTAGAAATACGCCAGGGCGTTTTATCAGAAACTCTGCAGTCATCCAGGTATGGAAGACGGTATCGATGGGTACGACTGCTAGGAACTTTATTTAGTTGTTGAAGAGGAAACTTAAAAGAGGCTGAAGCTGGTCACCATTCCTGCATCAGCTTGTGCATTCCGAAAGTTCTTTCAACTTTCTGTTTTGTGCTATCATGCGTGAATGAAACCAATCTGCAAAGTTCAAATCATCATCATATATCGTGGTATGTACAGTATGTATTTAAATAGTACTATGGAACAATAAAAGTGTATGTTGTTCAACATTATTTATTAAATTTTGTTTGTAACTCTATTTGCCTGGAATATTACCCTCTCTTAGTTACAATCCCCAATGTAAAACGGAAGAAGTAAAACATAAAATTAATGAGCATCAAATGACCAAGATACATAATTGTCACTTGGCCAGTTGATGCGAGATAGGAACAGAGAGCTAACTTCATAAGTGTAAATTGACTGAGCGACAATTTATATAAATAAAGAGGCACTTACCAACTTGCTATATATTGGTGATTGGTCCAAGAAAAGAACTTATCCCTGTCCCTGTTCTGGTGAAAGAAATCCGTCATTTGATTCAAAACTCGAATTTATATCGTAACTTACGCGGTCATGTCAATATCTTAAAATTACAATTTGGTGCTTGGTAAAGTTATGCATAACACCGTCATTGTTATCAAAAATTCAAGATGGTATCAATTCAAAATATTAAAGCCTTATTCGTTTTTATTCTCATTTCTTGTTCAACCTATTGAAGAGAAGATTCGTATAATGAGCTATTGCGATAATCATCATATAATGGCACTAAATTTTGTGAATCATAGAAGCTGTGCATTTGCATTTTTTACAATAATGTTCTTTGACTCATTAAATAAATATGCCATCTAGCGGGAGGAGACTTGGTCACCGATACTGAATGTTATAATGGCCTATACTAGCACACACTTTCTCAATGTTGTGGTGTTGGTGGAGACATAGGTCGTGTACCAATAGCTATTAAGTACATTACATGGAAGATTATTTTAAAATGCGGTAGAGGTGTTAATGGAATAGACCAGTAGGATATATGAAAATAGGCTATTAAGTTCTTTAATGAAATACTTGTTGTAGGTTCATATTATATGTCAAATCTATTTCATTCTAACTGCTTTCAATGCTGTCATATTTTATTATGTCATGTGCTGATTGCTGTTGCAATGATAAAATCACACTAATGCTGTATTCAATATCAACTCGCACAATGTAGTATACAGTATGTCGCTTTTGTGGTAGGAGTTGCTAATACAACTGTCGGTATTGATTCAGTTGCTGTTGGGTCTGTATTGGATATTTCCTTGGAAGTGGGTTTCTTACGTTCTGGCTCATTACAAACTTGACACACAGTTACTTTCTTTCTGCAGTCGTTCATTTATGATTCTGACCTAGGGGAGGTTACTTTTTGTCTTATTATCCTACGACCTATGATACCTACACGGGCTGAAGGTTCATGTGTCTGTGAGTGTGTATGCCTGTCCCTATCCATCATTTCCAGAACGACGAACCTGAATTGAATCGAATTTGGTTGAGAAGTAGCACTGCTACAGGACACCCCAATATCATGTTTCATATTGCCACCATCTTATAGAACACAAAATGTGGCCAACCAAGTGTTAAATCCCTATATACACGTTGAATTAAGACTAAACTAATCATCGGATCTCTTTCATATCATAGTCATTATATCGTGATTCACAGTATCTAACTTGATAAAAAAAATCGTATATCTTTCACAGAGTGAGACAACGGAATGTTCCAGTGCAAGTTGTAGCATGAAGCTTAGTCTTTAATCATTGTTGTCTACGATAAGTCAGATATCAATGATGAAAGACATGTTGGTTTTTCTTACTAGCTTTTCAGGATACAGCGACAGTACGTCCTCCCTTCAAAAGATCCTTAAGTGTGCATTTCACAGAAGCGTGGAGAAGCCACTGTCCTACTGTATTTTACGACTTGAAATCATATGCATAGTATACCGGTAATTGTTTCAAATATATAATTATACTGAAATTCGTCCCAAGTTAAGAAGATTTAGTGAGAGTGCTGTCTGGTATATACTGGATGTGTAAAATTACATTCAACCTCAAGGTGGAATCATACCTATCTCAGAGGTTAATCACGGATGTGAAGTGGCTATGATTGATTGTTTGAATTGGAAAAATTGTAACACGTGGTGCGTTAAATAACCTTATAGATATCCGTCTATCTCACTTGCAATAAATGACAAAGTACAGTATGCTGCATCACTCTATGTCTAACAATTTTGGTCACTTATCCACACAGTACTACTGTAGTAAAATTAAAATGAATTCTATAGATGTATTAAGTACTGTAAGTCATCACGTCATTATGGCACTACTCTAAATATATTTAACTCAAATATTTGACTAGCATTTTAAAATTCTGAACGTAAATCAACCTTTAAATTAATTCTATAACATGCTCTGAGTATAGGTGTGTAGCCTATGTCTTTCGAGCCCTTATTCTTCTTGATTCTTTGGCTTCGGTGATGAAATAGAATGAATTTTTATACTAAATGCCAGATAGTTGTTACTGCCGAATGCCCACTTAATGTGAACGTTATCTATGTTAATGCAAGGAAAAATGATTGAAGATGAACAAGCCGCTAGAAGAAATATTTTCCTTTTAGTGGCCTATGTACTGTCCCGTTACCAGCCTGGAGTTATAATGGAAGACTGCTGCATATAATATCAAGGCTGGCCAACAATGTCAATCGTCTTCCGTGTCCGGAGAAACCTAGCCCCAAGTCTTAAAAATGTAGCGGACTGATCTACCCAGTGCATGAAACGCAGTTATGCATTATTTTACATTCGTAATATCATGTAATTGGATGAACGTAATTTTCAACTAATAACATTTGTGGGGTAATCTATACCAATTTGAAAATATTTGACTTTATTCCACTGAATCTTCGAACGCTCAAATATTGCCATTTCAATTGCACATATTTATTCAAATTTTTCAAGAGTTGTTTATTAGGTGTATAGAAGACGTTGCCGATTAATATAAAGCTTAAGATGGAGATTGAAGTGGACAGGTGTCCTAATAGCAACAGTTCATTGAGGACGCGAAAACGTGTGAGTTCTCAAAATACAGATATTGTTCGCGCTGTTTATTTCAAATCGTTCTAGGCAGAGACAAATCATCAGTGGCAGAATGACTTCTTTATCCTATATTTTGTGTATTATGAATCGATTTGTTCCTTGTATGTTTTTACTCGCTGTTTATTTTGAATAAGGAAAAACAACGTGACATATTATGTGACTCCCTGCAGCTTTAATAAAATACGTTATGGATGATAAAGAAGACTCTGGCATAGTTATACGGGTCGCTAAACATGATTAACTAGATATGTTCATAAGGTCACTCGTGGCTTTATTTTGGACACATTACTGTTGAGCAATTGCTCAAAGCATCATACTCTGATAACATTTCAGAAATACGCGCGTTTGTGGTGTTTGAAGATATTTAAGGAATAATTTGAAATACGAGTTACAACAACAACTATGTGAATTGTGGTCACTGAATATTTTTTGTGCCACAAACTTCACACTGAAAGTGGTGGAGACCGGATGATCACACAAAGTTGAGATTTGCACCAGAAACCGCGTGATAATGACGCAATTTTATGCGTTCATTTTTCTGTAGACTTGCTTGAAAAATAATGGGCAGCCTTACCTGGAATACGCACCATATTCAATTAATTCTACATCATAAGGAGAGGGCAAGCTTGAAACTCAAATGGATGTTCTGACTTTTTTTGTTGGAGTTTTGTATAGAAAGTTAATATTCTAACGTTTGGAAGGGATTTCATTGGTGAAAGAAGATGCAAGATGAATTTATTCTGTTCTATGCGATGTTGGCGAGGTGTATAGTGTAATTAATGGTGACGAGTTGAATGATAGGGAACATTCAGGAGAAAATAGGTAAATGAGGGGCAGATGACCTCGTAGTTCCGCCCCTTAAAACAACAATAACTAACTAACTAACTAGGTAAAAAATACGTTGCACTTATGTAGACGTTCATGGTATGTGGACTAATAGGTGAGAAAATCGCGAAACTGGGTACTAGTAACTTTAAGATATTTGATATTTGAATTCCAGTCCTGAAAACGACCAGTTCAAGGGTGGAAGTATTTCTGGGCTTCCACATTAGATCTGGGCCAACGTTAGGAAGGCACTTCATTTCAATTCACAAGACTCTAATATTATATAAATACACGGATATTTGCAGTACAGTGATACATTCAATACTGATCCCAGGCTATCAGGTCCATTTTACGCATACCGGGACTAAAATAAGCGAGGTTGTTGTCCATGTTGTCTCTTTCCACTAACTGTAGTAATCTGTATCAGATCTCAATTCTCAGTGGAGCCAAAATATTCATCTTCCAAAATAGAATCCTCTCTGATAATTATTATCAGAAGCTGGTTAGTCAGTAAACTCGAGTGTGCCCACTTCAATTAGGCACACTAGATTTAACCGACTTTAAAGCTTCTTATAATAGATTACTTTGGTAACACTGAAGAATGGCTTCTAATATAGAAATATGTGTTAAATTGCCATTTTTGTCGAAGGAAACGCATTCTAAATTATTATATCAATTGTATTTTAAACAGTGGTATTCCATTCAAATTACGACCAAGGAGTTCACTTGAAATTTCATGGTCCCAGGATATCGCTGGACTCAGAGGGCTAGCAGGTCACAACCCCACATTTGGTCGTTTTCCATAGCCCCCATTTTAAACCAGAGTCAAATGCCGGGATGATACATTAAAGTATAAGTCCGCATATGCATCCTTCCTACTTCTTGAACAATTTCATTCATCGTCTTTCAATTTATATCTCATTGACTCTTGGGATGAAGTTAAGGAAATACATCCAGTAGCACAAACCATTCACCACATAAAAGCTCATTCGTTCACATAGTCCCTGATTCAATGGAAACGGGGATAATAAGGGATGGAATCCAGGAAATCTCTGTTGAAATGATTACATGTTTTGCAAGATATTGAGAAACAATACAAGTTACTTACAAGTTCATAGTTGAAGGTTTGTGTAAACTAATGATAAAGATATTTTGAATGTAGGATGAGGGATAAGCACAATGCTAATACGGCATATAGATCAGCTGTTCGTGGTAAGCTGTTATATCTGACAGACACGTTTGCCGCAGTTCCAACGTCGTGACTCGCTGTCTAGATATAAGTTACGCCAAAGCAGCTAATCTCTGGGGCTTCCTGCATGTTTACTAAAGCACTACTCCGGCAATGAAGTGGGCGAACGTTGTGCTGCATCGAAATAGATCAGCAACACGCAAGCCAATTACTGCCCAGTACGGCAGCGGCTCTCTCTACTAGCGGCTAAAACCCTCGTGGTCGAGATAGAGATAGGGCCCATTAGTTCCTTGAATACCCGAATTACAGCCTTATCTGTCAATTACGTCTCACTTCTGACCAGAGTTCCCACCATCAGCTCTCCCGACTTCAATGGAGAAATGGTTGACGAATTGTTAATCAATTCTGTAGCTATTATTTTCTAACAAACCCAGAGGAGACTTGTCTAAATGGGGCACGAAATTCAGCGAGACAGTTGTTTACAGTGCTACTCCACAGTCAAGGAATTTTGTTCTTGCACCGCTCAAGCATATTAGCGAGAAAACTCCGCCAATTATTTTAACTTCATCGTCACTCAGCCTAACAAGCGGACCTAGAAATTCCAGTCACATTAGGACGAGCTACCGTTGAACATATCTTGTTTGAGGGATATGGGTTAAAAATACAATGGACCTAGAGTAGGTAACTTAATATGCAGTCAATTTACACAATAAATACAAGTAGTTCCCTGAAGAACTATACAGCCTATTTTCATATAACCTACTTACGTTAATTGCCTCTATCAACATACAAAATTTCAGTTTGATTGCTGTGATAAATTCGTAGATATTGAGAACCGTCTAAATATTTCGGATGGTCGCCATTTTGGATTTTTATATATGAAGTTCTTAGAGTTACAT
Organism: Meconema thalassinum; assembly: GCA_946902985.2. NCBI lineage: Eukaryota > Metazoa > Arthropoda > Insecta > Orthoptera > Tettigoniidae > Meconema > Meconema thalassinum. Next base: position 720,257,571 of record OX336389.2, read on the forward strand.
AATATTACATAAATATGATTTGTGTAGGTGTAGTATTCAAACATCAATCGCATGATTAGGACATTTACCATACCAAGTTTTACTGCGCTCGGATGGTTAAATTGCGAGAAACGTCAATTTCAATTTTTATATTTCGCGCCGCCGCCATGTTGGAATTGTGCTCAGGTTATTGAAAGTCCTGACGTTGAACTTATATTCATAGCCTCTATCAACGTACAAAATGTCACTTTGATTCCCTTCGTAGATTAATAGATATTGAGAACCGTCTAAATATTTCAATTGGTCGCCATTTAGAATTTTTATATATTTAGGCCGTAGAGTTATGTACTAGTAGATGACGATTTTGCATAGGTTAATTATTCAAACGTTCACTTCGTTCGCATGTTTAATACAAGATAAATTAAAACTTGTTTTGAAAATTGCGCACAACCGCCATCTTGAGGTTATATGAACAATTGAACTAAATTAGATGCCAGTGCAGTGCAATGTGTATAAACATATACTGTACCCTATTTCACTGCGCTCAGATGGTTAAATCGCAAGAAAATTCTATTAAAATATTTCACCTTCGCTTGGCCGCCATGTTCGTTATGTATTTTACAGGTTTTTGAAAGTCTCATAGCTGAACTTCTAGTAGTATCCTTTATCACCGTACAACATTTCAGGGTGATATCAGTAGCCTAATAGTTTAGAAGATATAGAATGCCGGTGAGATATTTCGCACTACCGCCATGTTGAGTTTATGTAGACAATTGAACAAAATTAAATGCCATTGCATTGAAATGTGTTTAATCATTTACTGTACCAAGTTCCATTGCTTTTGGATGGATAAATCGCGAGGAACATCTATTTAAATGTTTTAACTTCGCTTGGCCGTCATGTTAGTATCGTAGTCAAAAAAATATAATTGAAAGTCCCATGGGTGAACTCTTAGTAGTGCCCTTAATCACCGTACACATTTTCAGGGTGTTATCAGTAATAGTTTCGGAGATATGGAATGCCGGTGAAATATTTCGCACAGCCACCATGTTGGATGGGTCAGACGTAATAAAATTTCAAGTGCACGGTCGGGGTTGGCCGAAATAGTATTATGACATTACCGAGTTTCTTAGAAATCGCTCCAGCCGTTTAGTATTAATTAGGTGTGGACACACACACACATACGCACACACATACACACACACGGACAAAAGGTGATCTCATTAGCCTGTCTTTTTTTTTTTTCAAGAAATGAAAATAGGCTAAAAATAAAAATAAGGTATCAAAATGGTCTTTCTACTAGTGCCTGCTCTACCTTTAAATCTTCGTTGCTCAGGTTGACTCACACAAACACCCATTAATCATATGTGTTTATATATAGTGTATCAATACAACACTTTAGATTTGTATGCCAAACCACTCTTGATATGGGTTCATCAACGTTTCCAAAGAGCGGTTCTGTAAAACATCAGTAAGAAATATTCCCTTTCAGAAATGTACATGATTTTAGGTTATATTTTACGACAAATACACTAAAGAATTAGAGCAGATCACCTCGCTGTTTCATCCCTTAAAACAACCATCATCAATGCCACTACTGGAATGAAAAATATCGTGCTAGAGGATATAATTTTCAGTAACTGCCATGATTTCCATAAAATCATGCACAACGAAAGCGGTTGAGTACCGCAGCAAGTCTAGAGAACGGAGGATCGAATCGTGATGCTTACAGTGGCTACCCAGAGAGTAATTCTCCCGAGGTATTTCCACAAATGCCGGGGTACTACCTTATATTATGTCCAAGGTCACCTACCCCATTCCTCCCCCTATTACAGCTAAACACATTACTACATTGATCACAGAAACACAGATAATTTGCTGTGCCATATACCACTGCGATCAACAGAAAAAAAAATTATAATATTAGAATTTTGAGTGGTAGACATGCTGCTATTGTGCTTGTTAGGTTTTTTAATGTCAAGTATGCGTACGTACTTAATAGTTTCTATTACTATAAAAATTACAGTTTGATTGCTGTAATAGTTTCGGTGATTTTAGTGCTAGTGAAATATTTCATACAGCCGCCACATTAGATTGTAAGAAATTTAAGTCACTGGATTATGTGCCAATAAATCACGATCATTATGGTGCTTCATCATACGAGCTTTAAATTCAAACACTGAATATGATACGACAAATAAAAGTAGGTCATTGAAACTTTGAACTGCCGCCATCCCGATTTTTTTACAATAAACAATATCAAAGAATATTGTGAAAATGACGCTCCTCTGATGTTATGACATAGTAGTGATATCATTCCTCTAACTCTCTTACAGTACTATAGTATATATAGCTCTAAATGAAGATTCGCTGCAGGCTTAATGCGACACGATACTGGCAAGGGCTATCGTTTTTATTCCACAATAAAATAAAATCTATGCACCAAACTTTGCCCCTATTGAATGTTTTAAGAGATCTAGGATTTTATTTTCAAAGTACAAGATTCTGGAAACAAACCGCACGTCATGCTAAGAGAAGTTCAAAACACACCTAAGCGTTATATACACTGTATATATAATTTTGTGTGAAATATTCTTACAATGGCACCACCAGGCAAAGTTATTTCAAAACGCATTGGGTTTGTGGACTCATTTACTACACCTTTCTGGTTATACTCCATTTTTTCAGGCTTTTGATTAACCTATTTGCAGCGGGGAGCGATTGGAAATATTAGGACGCACCACAAAGGACTTTTCAGCTTATTGGCAAACATTGATTTTTTAGCCGTTTGTTGTCAGTTGATCACAGGAATGGGGAATCATAAAGCATTATTACTGACGCCAGGCAGCTTTATAGTAACTGAAAACATAATTTAATTGATATTGTACTGGAAGAGAGTTCGAGGGACGATACCACTACTATGTCATAACATCAGAGGAGCGGCATTTTCACAATTTACTATGATACTGTAGTAACGCATATGTAATGACATGTACAGCATCGCGGAACCAAATTACCGAGCACACTTTACATTACCAAGTTATATTGATTTGCAATAGGAGATAAGCTTGCGTTGAGTACAACACAAGCATTACTTGTGTGGACATTCAAGTCCATTCATTCACTATAGAAAATGAGGCGATCACAGCCGACACGCGACTCAGTTATACATAAATACTGTAATAGTGACGTGTGAATTGCTCACTTCAATATTGTTATTACCGGCCGCGGTGGCCGAGAGCACTAACGCGCTACCTCGTGCCTCGCTGGCATCGGGAGAGCGTGGGTTCAAATCCCACGTCGGCCGTCCTGAAAATGGTTTTCGTGGTTTCCCATTTTCACCACCAGGCAAATGCCGGGACGGTTCCTTTCAATAGGTCCACGGCCGATTTCCTTCCAATATCCTTTACCTGACCCGTCCTGAAAAGAAATGTACATGGCATTGGTTGCATTAATAAAATTATAATCGGCTACTGTTTTTAAGTTTACAGAAAATATTATATATTATCAGTAAATAACATGACTCAGTGTTTATAAACTCGTTAAGTACATAAACAGCTCACTTCATGGTTTGAGGTTTCATAGAGTACGCGTATTAACATTTACGTTGTGATGACTCCCTTCTTGAGCCAAGGCAATCAATATTGGGTATATTTATTACTCGGCGTTTTTCTGTCAAATTGATATTCTTTAAATGTTGAATAATTTGCTTGATTGCTTAAAATGAATGTGTCTTCTATAGTCGTTCTATTTCTATATTTCAAAAAATTTGGTTCTCTTTGATGTAGCTTTTACGCTACTAGGTTGAAATGTAACATTACTGAACCGAACTGTTTCGGAACAACAGCCTGTCTCGTTACCAAGGCTGGAAAATAAAGATAGGAGTGAGTTAACAAAAGCATGTCACCTCCAAAGATAAAATTATTAGATAGGAGGCCATGTCAAAACAAAATGTGCTTCTCCGTGGCTTCCTGGGCCATATACTAACGTAATTATAGAGGGCAGCCACGACCTTCTTAGAAGATATCCTTCTTCTCAGCGTTTAGCCTAGTGTATCGTCTCTCAACTAATTCTAGGTGTGAAATGTTTGTCCATACAGATGACATATGTTTCATCAAAACAACTTGGTCATTGTGTATGACATATTCAACTACGTAATCCTTCCCTAGATGGCAAAGACGTAAGATGCTCTGGATGTTCCCTCGTCCTTGTTGTGATTCTGCAACAGGTCTGGCGAACTTATACGTAATTACAGGAACATGCGATCCTATATTCTAGCACAGTTAAGAATAACTGGATCTTTGACCGAATGCAAAGATTTGCCTTCAGGCTTGAATATAGTCTTAATATTGATTCTTTTGATAATATTGCTAATTGTATCCGTGACAGATGAATGTAGGTAGAAAGGCCCAGTGCTCAGAATAAGGTTTCTGTGCTAATATCTATTTTGGCTTAGGATGCATCACTGTATTACTATCTGTCATTGAAGAGCCATTCTTCTAAAAACATTCTCGACCTGGAATATAAGTTGTATGTCAAACTTATAATTTGCACTTGCCGTCCTTGCTCTGTTAAGAAGAGTATCAATGGCAGCACGTTTCTAGCAAAAATGGAGGTGAGAGGACCCTTAAAGGTAACGATTCGGATAGAAGGGTCAACGATACAATTACTTTGTAACCAAGACATATCCTTGCTTTTCCAAATTTTGATTCATATCTTGTTTCAAGTGGTGAATATAACAACCATGGCCATCATCACCCCCTCTTCACCCCAGCCGTGACAATTTAATGACCATCACCTCACCTCTATCATCACAGTACTTATCATCACGACCATCACCACCACCAACATAGTCATGATCAGTACCACAACCACCACCATCACACCTCAATATCTACTGGCCAGTCTCGTCTAATGAGTACAAGGTTGCATGATTTAATCCCTGCAAATTCGTATGTACATTAATGAGAGATATCCTTGTCAGGTACGTTGAAGACCCCCTCTTGGGCTTAATTTTGGCACCTGAGCTAATGTTATTCACTGTAGTTTAAACAAATTGGAAGATTAATTCAGAGGAACAGAATTGCACTGACGTTTCTGAAATATGCAACACTCATCGAGAATGGCCCGGATGAATTCTCGGAGGATTTGTGGAATAATGCATCAGCAATAAGTGTTTTTGACTGCAGAGTGATGGCGTACACGTAGAACAAGCAGCGTATTCTGTTCTATGACCGAAAGAGTCAGCGTTTCTCCAGGATTAGTTAGTGAAGATCCGTCGATCGAATAGCAAACGTGAAAACAAGAGCTAGTAGCCTAGGCTTTGCCTTCACACTCGTAATGATTTTAAGAAAGAAGAATATTGGTGGATTTTCGATGTACAGTCAGAAATTTTCTAGGCTCCAATACAAGTTCGATATTTTCAGTAGACGTTAAGAATTCATGCTAATATAGGAGCTTTTAAATGCTGCAGTTCATGAAACTTGAAAACAAAGTTATAAAAGTCAGCTACTATCAATCATAGACTCATTTTTTCAAATTCTACGACATTGAATGCTGTAACAAGTCACTAGATCCTATATATCTTATTCGTGGAATCAATCCCACAGCAGGCTAGAAAGACAATGTGATTATGTTATCAAATACTAACATTACAGGTGTACCCTTGACAAGCTCACTATCTGACCAACGGCAGCCAAGCCTGAGGTTGTAGGTTCTCCTCTTGCATTTTAAAGCTCCTCTGTCTTCCACATCAATTGATTTATGTATGTATTATACAATAAGTGAAGGCCTCCATTTGAGGAGATACAACATGTCAGGTACAGCGACATTCGAAGCTCTCACATCTACAATGTCGATATGTCTAAAAGACAAAGAATTATGCAAAATTGCAATATTTAGAAGGGTAAATGTGCCTCATAGTTCTTAACCCAAATCGTGTACTAATAAAGTGGCACTTTACAAGGAATCAGTTATGAATCTTTGAATAATGCTTAAAGATTTCAATAATATACTTCAGTTGATAACAAAACAGTTACCAAAAGCTACTTTCAGTTCAATCACTGAAATATAAGTATTAATAGATCATCCCACATATGTGAGACAATGTTCGTGAATGTTACTGAAATATAAGTATTAATAGATCATCCCACATATGTGAGGCAATGTTTGTGAATGTTAACATTCTTAATTCTTAATTAATTCTACACTATGAAATCCAGCAAAGCATCTAGTAAGAGCACGATGATGATAATAATATATGACTTTAACTATATAACCGCCACGTAGCCGCGAAGACAGCGGCAGCAATTCCGGAGATCACAGGTTCAAATCCCAGTGCTGTCAGCGGCTATCCTGAGAGTGGATTTTCCACACTCCGGCCCGTACCTTAGTACCTTAGTTAAGTTCTGGTACACCTATTCCATCCCTCTCCCTGATAGATTTACACACACTACTACAGTCATCACATAACTAGATGTTATCAGACAAATTCACCTCACACCCAACTACATGCGGCTGATGACCAAGATTTACCAAGCTCCTGAAACCACCATAACAACTAATTAAGCACTTCAGATCCATCGTTGTGGGATTCGGATCGTGGAATAAGAACAAGTTCCGTGAAGAACTATGTATAATGTTTTCATGGAGTGGACAAAAGCAATATTTACGAAGTGTCCTCACAAGACTACCTATCCATGGGTTTCATCATAAACTTTGCATGAAAAAATATTTCCATGACCTAAGTGACGACTGCTTATGCAAACTAGTCATCAAAGTGTGTGACCGATATCACTTTAATATTTGTGAAAGAGACACAAGATTCTAAATGACTATAGCAAAGAATGATATCCTTGTACCTATTTCATCATTGTAAATTTATTGTATTAATTTTATGCTCGTTTGTGCACTATTTCCTTAATAATAATATATTTTCATATATTCTACTTGTTCATTCCATTTGGAGACTCTGCCACCCATGGAATCCGTTTTCTATGTGGTGCACTAAATAGGTTTCTGGATATGGCCTACGCTGTGAATATGGATAGAGAAAGAAATTCCAACTCAAAACTCGATATACAATCGTTGAAGTCAGACAAGACAAAGATAAAATTAATGTTTTAAGATAGAAACAAAGGTCTTACTAAGATGCTTACTAGGTTTCAAATCAAAACATTCATCGTAACTCAGGATAACTCATATCTGCACACTTTCAACAATGGGAGCTTGAGTCCAGTGTTACACGACGGAGCTTCTCTACAATACAAGAATACAACATTAAGGAATTGTGAAATAGAGTATTTCATCCATGGTACTGGTTTATCAACTTTCTGAATGACTAGATCAATAAAATATCGTTAAGAGATGTTCCTGTCCAGAAATTAACATTGCTATTAATCTGAAATTTACGATAGCTTAACAAAAAACCAGATGTTCAGTAAAACACATATAGCCTACTTGCTCCTAAATACATGGATATAGTTATAATTATTTCTCCTTTTCAAGGAGTATAATTGAATGTTGGTTGTAGTAGCTTGTTGAAATACAACGTGCAATACGGATATAAAACGTTGATTGACTGAATCCTCACCTGAATTATATATACACCCACTAATACAGCCATCACCATAACTCAAGTGATCAGACAAAATTCAACACTCACCCAAGTACACGGGGCTGAATGACCATGATTTCCTTGCATCTCAAATGAAACAGCAACAACAGCTTCCTACCCTAATCCTTCCTCGTATAAAAGTAAACACACTAGTAAGCCTACAGACATCACAGTGACACAGGTTTTCAGACAACTTCTACACACACGTAAGTGAGCGGGCTACAAGACCATGATGCCGCAAAACCCCAAAAGAATCAACAACAAAACAACAAGCATAGTCTCTACCGCGGATCAAGGTCAACGAATATTAATCGCTGTATTCGTTTGTTGAAATATGTGGTGTTATAAGTATATGAAAATCCACAGCCTGCTTCCAGTCTCCGACCGGGTCAGGAATGGAATGAATGAAGCCCCCATCTAGCGGCGAGGATATGAACTGTGCCGGCTGCCGAGGCCTGACGCACTCCTCTGGGGCAATGATTAAATGAATGACAGATGAAATGAAATGATAGTAGAGAGTGTTGCTGGAATGAAATGTTGACAGGGAAAACCGGAGTACCCGGAGAAAAACCTGTCTGCCTCCGTTTTGTCCAGCACAGATCTCACATGGAGTGACCGGGATTTGAACCACGGACCCAGCGGTGAGAGGCCGGCGTGCTGCCGCCTAAGCCACGGAGGCTTGTTATAAGTATATATATACATATATATATAATATTTTCGATTGCAAAAACACGTTATATAAGCTTAACATTATAACGTGTGAGTAGTTCTGAAACAATAAATACAACAAAACGGATTAAAGGAATTTGAATCTGCAGGGATTTTATCCACCAACCCCCAGACTATGAGCCCAAGTTGCTACCATAACGCCACGGATGCGCTACGATAATACTTGATAAACAACTGGTTTTGAATAACTGTATCATATTTGGGTTGAAATCAACGATTTCATTGGCGATTTCTGGCGTTTCTATAAACCATTTGATACTAAATATGTATTATTTTGTTCAGTATATTCCTAAAAGGATATCAACTTAGGAAGTTACGGAAGTATATGTATTTACGCGCAAAAATAGCGGACATTTTGACAACGGGACGGTACGGGCCCACAACCATATGGCACGGTAGCCTGACTTGTTATTCACTTCTACGTTTACATATTCTATTATAATATGCCAATATCCTACCGGTCACCTCTTCGAGGACTGATCAAACCTCCCTATGTACGTTAGGCTGAATTGTTGAGGCCAGGCTTTGTTGAATCGTAAGTTGCGGTTAGGCTATAATACTTGCATGATTAATACATCCGCCATCTTGAACCTATTTGGCTGATGACCTTGTAGTTTCGGTAAAAGATGTATCTCACATTATGGTTTATTGTTGCAAACTTTGGTAGAGATCGGATTATTAGGTTAGTCGTAATTTGATTTAAGCTTTGAACATTTTGGTGGCCACCATTACGTTTGCCTCACGATGGCGGCAATATAAAACATGACACTGAGGTGTCCTTTGCTAGTGCTACCTCTGTACCAAATTTCGTTCAAATCGGTTTCACCGTGTTTGAATTGATAGGGGGAATCGATTTACACCTATATATGGCCGCCTTCTGCAAACTATTGGGCTGTTGACCTTGTAGCTTGGTCCAAAGACGCTTCCCACATAAATGTAGCCTGTGTTGTTGCAGAATTTGGTAGAGATCAGACGATTAGGTTAGTCGAAATTTGATTAACGCTTTGAACGTTTGGGTGGCAGCCATTACGTTTCCGTCAAAATGGTGGCAACATAAAACATGACACTGTGGTGCCCTTTGCTAGTGCTACCTCTGTACTAAATTTCATTCAATTCGGTTTCACCGTGTTTGAATTGATAGAGGGGGGGGGGGGGGAGGGGGGGACAGACATTCAAAGTACACACATACACACAAACATACAGACCCAGTCACAGACACACAGACAGACACACCATTTTTAGCCTACTTTCGTTTATTTGCAAAAAACATGCAAGTAGACTTATGAGGTCAACATAGGGCCAAAACTTGTGTTTCTGTCTTTGTGTCTGTGTGTCTGTGTGTGAGTATGTGTGTGTGTGTACTCGGCATGACTCTTCCCCAAACAACTCAAACACGGGGAAACCGAATTGAACGTCATTTGGTACAGAGGTAGCTCTAGGAAAGGGTACCTCAGTGTAATGTTTTATATCGCCACCATCTTGACGGAAACGTAATGGCGGCTACCCAAATGTTCAGATCATAAATAAAATTACGACTAACCTAATCATCTGATCTCTGACACATTTTGCAACAACATACATTTATGTGGGAAGCGTCTTTTAACCAAACTACAAGGTCATCGCCTCATTACATTGCAGATGGCGGCCATGTATGTGTGCAAATCGATTTCCCATATCAATTCAACCACAGCGAATCCGAATTAAACGAAATTTGGTACAGACGTAGCACTAGCAAAGGCACCTCAGTTACATGTTTATATCGCCGCCATCTTGACGGAAACGTAATGGCGGCCACCCAAATGTTCAAAGCTTAAATAAAATTACGACTAACCTAATCATCTGATCCCTTCCAAATTTTGCAACAACATACAATATATGTGGGAAGCATCATATTACAAATCTACAAGGTCATCATCCCAATAGTTTGCTGATGGCGGCAATGTATGTGTGCAAATTGATTCCCCATATCAATTCAACCACAGTGAAACCGAATTGAACGAAATTTGTTACAGAGGTAGCACTAGCAAAGGACACATCAGAGTTTTGTTTTATTTTGCCGCCATCTCGCCGGAAACATAATGGCAGCCACCCAAATGTTCAAAACTTAAATCACATTAGGTCTAAAGTAATCATCTGATCTCTACCAAAATTTGCGGCTTCAGTGGAGTAGTTGGTAGCATACTGTACTGCTGTGCCCAAGAATGCGGGTTCAAACCCGGCCGAAGTCGTCGGATTTCTTAAGAGCGTTAAAAATCCTTCAGTATGCCTTCTTTCGGAGGGGAAGTAAAGCCGGCGGTCCCATGTCATAGATTCAGGGCATGTAAAAGATCCTTCCACATACTAAACTTGTGTCAAGCTAAATTGTTAGGTTAGATTTCGTCGGAACGCTCTATCAAAGATCCAACATTCACCACTAGGTATCTTTGATATCTGGTAGCGAAAGTTGGAACTACATGAAATTGAACAGAACTTGTAGCTTACCCTAAGGGTGTCCGCTGGAAACAGCTACAGACTCAGGCGGGCCGATCATGTCCTTGGACACTCCCGGCACTAAAAGCCACACGATAAATAAATAATAGAATATGTAAACATGGAAGTGACTAACAGGTCAAGCTTACCGTGCCATTTCGTTGTGGGCCCGTGCCGTCCCGTTGTCAAAATGGCCGCTATATTTGCTCGTAAATACATTTCCGTAACTTCCTGAGTTTATATCCTTTTAGTAGTATACTGAACAAAATAATACTTATTTAGTATCAAATGGTTTTTAGAAATGCCAGAAAACTATAATGAAGTCGTTGATTTCAACACAAAATATGATACAGTTATAATAAACCAGTTGTTTATCAAGTATGATCGTTGCGCATCCGTGGTGTAATGGTAGTGACTTGGGCTCATAGTCTGGGGGTTGGTGGATAAAATCCCTGCAGGTTCAAATGTCTTTACTTTGTTTGTTATACGAGTGTGTATTTGCAATCGTAAATATTATATATATACTTATAACACCAAATATTTCAACACTCGAACAGAGAGATTAATATTCGTTGACCTTGATCGACGGTAGAGACAATTGTTGTTGTTGTTTTTGTTGTTAATTCAGGTGAGGATTCAATCTTTCAGCGTTTAATATCCGTGTAGCACGTTGTATTTCAACAAGCTACTACAACCAACATTAAATTTTACTCCTTGAAAAGGACGAAGAGTTATAACTATACCCATGTGTATGTTCTTTACTAAACATCCTGTTGGCCCTGTGTTGATCAAATAAGTCTACGTTCCTTCTTTGCAAAAATCGAAAGTAGGCTAACTAAAAATGAGGCCATTGGATGTCGATGTTCCACCCCTGAAAATAATAACCACCAGCTCTACATTGGGACATTACGAGCTAGATACTTTCAAGTATCGGTTAATTATGACCCCACCCGTGGACATGGCATTTAATTTATGTTGTGTCAAGAAAAGTCAAATTCATGGCTTCGATAATTTACATAAAGTAAGCTATAGAAATCAGTGCAATTAGATAATAATCATTATCATGGTGATTCATTCTACAAAGCTTTTATTTCGATTGCTTTATGAGGATACCAGAAAGACAAAGTAGTTCCGAGAAGTCTATTTTTAGCCTACGTTCGATTTTTGCAAAAAAAATGAAGGTAGACTTATGAGATCTACACAGGGCACAAAATTGTGTGTATGTCTGTGTGTGAGTGTGTGTGTGTACTTATTATGTATGTCCCCCCATACCAATTCAAACACGTTGAAACCAAATTGAACGAAATTTGTTACAGTGGTAGCACTAGCAAAGGGCATCTCAGTGTTATATTTTATATCGTCGTCATCTTGACCAAAACTGAATGGCGGCCACTCAAACGTTCAAGACATAAAATCAAATTACGACTATATTAATCATCCGATCTCTACCAAATTTGGTAACAACATACCTTGATATAGGACGCGTCTTGCGCCCAGATGACAAGGTCATCAGCCGTGCTATTTCAGGATGGCGGCCGTGCAAATTATGCAAGCATTATAACTGATAACTCGGAACCCATTAGTTCCGATAATCGAACCCAGAATGGTTTCAACTGTCCTAAAAGACGTGGCCCGTTCAATATTTTAAGTTCATATTATAATATTTCATGATAGCAGTGGCTTTAAAAAGCCGAGCCGTCTCGGTTACAAGACAAGCTGGCAACTGATATCTTGTGTCTGACCTATATTTCACTAGTTTGATTATTGCATGCAATAGGCTATAGCCTACTGATAGAAATAATATAAACTTCGTATGAAATGCTTTATATATAAAAAATGTACTCCACTGAAGAAATCGTTTAGTCCAAATCATTATTTGCTAAGCCGTTGTATGTAAGTCAATTGATAACGGCGAATTTCGGTGTACATGTTTGGCTGGGTGGTTAAAGCGTTAGTCTATTACCCGTTTGATTTGGGTTCAAAACCTATCAGAGTTGGGCTTTTTGCTTGAATTTCTTTATATTTATTGTCTTGTAATTATTCAGTCGTTAAAAAATTAAGCGTTAAATTGTGCATATTTCAGTGGAAAATATATAATTAATTAAAACACCATTCGCCATCGGATCTGCATGAGACACCTAACAGCAACCAGATGAACTATCATGGCCAACTGGTTTGCTTGTAAATCGATATATTTCCGTAACTTCGTAAGTTTATATCCTTTTAGTAATGTACTGAACAAAATAATATATATTTAGTATCAACTGGTGTATAAAACGGCAGAAAACGCAAATGAAATCGTTCATTGAAAGACAAAATACTCTAGGCAGTTATACTAAAGCTGTTATTAACCCAATGTTAGTATTGCTTGATATACCGTAATTATACCGTCTCTGACTCATAGCTTGGAGGTTCGTGGTTCAAATCCCAGCAGGTTATTTTTTTTACTTCTTTACCCGTCATAATATTAAGCATATATAGTGTATATTTGCGGTCGAAAATATGCTTATAACACCACATATTTCAACACTCGACTACAGCGATTAAAATTCTTGATCCGCGGTAGTGTCTATTATTGTCGTTGTTTTGGATTCGTAAGGTGTTTTGCGGCATCATGGTATTGTAGCCCAGTGTACTTGCGTGTGCGTAGAAGTTGTCTGATAACCTGTGTCACTGTGTTGTCTGTAAGCTTACTAGTGTGTGTACTTTTATACGAGGAACGATTTGGGTAGGAGGCTGTTGTTGTCGTTTCATTTGAGATGCACGGATATCATGGTAATTTAGCCCCGTACACTTGGGTGAGTGTTGATTTTTTCTGATAACCTGTGTTATTGTGATGGCTGTATTAGTGTGTGTATATATAATTATGGTGAGGATTCAATCAATTAACGTATAATATCCGTATAGCACGTTGTATTTCAACAAGTTGCTACAACCAACATTCAATAATTATACTCCCCGAAAAGGACAAAGAGTTATAACATATCCCATGCATTTAGGAGAAAGTAGGCTAAAATATGTTCTTTACTGAACAACTAGTTATATTTTCTTCTGGTCTTTTTCCATTAAAATATCTTCCTCCTATTAAAGGGATTTTCAATGTGATGTACTAAATCTCTTTTGATACACGACCTACGTTGTGACAGAGCATAGAGGAAGAAAATCAAACTCAAAACTCATTATGCATTATGTTCTAGTCATTTCAGACAAGAAATATACAAATATATTTTTTGAAAGCAAAATCATAATACGATTTTCTTAGTGGATATCCTGACTTAAATCAAAGTTTTCATCGTTCCTCAAGCTAACTCACATCAACACACCTCCAGCACTGGAAAATATCTATGTGTTCAAATTTACATGATGAGGCTTTTAACGGCAAGAAATTGTGTAGTGGTGTATCAAATTAGACTACCGAGAGGCAGCTCCTATAGAACACAGTAAAACATGTTCCGTTTCAGATATGAACACGCGTATCGTCCATAATTTACAATGTCTGCAATAAAGAGTTGGGGTAGATGACCTTGGTGTATTATCTCTTAATTCAATTATATATGTAATACATAATATATTTTATATATATAACGAAGCCCGGTAAGATCCTGGCATATTTAAGGTAATACATTTCCAATTGCTCTATGGTCTTCCAAATAAGTTTTTCAAACGTACTGTACAGAAAATGTAGATTAAGCATTTACACAATTTTACAATACAATATATCTCAAGAAGCAGACCCAACGCTACTAATGATTCCATAAATATTGGTAGAACATTTCTATTTGGTTTTAACGTACAATATTAATATTTCTTATATGTGTAAAAATTTAAATTCTATATGATTTAAAATCCTGAGAGCAACACGGTACTTTTATAAGTTCTTAGAAGATCATTCACTAAAATCCACATATTGTTTATTTGATACTTCATTTATTTTCCTATAATTGCATTTCCTGTCTGTAAAAATACTTTTTGCTTTTTTAATTTTGTAACAGATCAGATTTCGATAGTATTGATACTGTGTTAAGAGCATCTCAAAAATACATCATAGATATTTTCATAGCTTTTTTAGGATAATCCTTACACACAAATCTATCACAGTTTTGATATTATTAAGTTTATTTCCAGACACGAAACAAATTTGATGCTGACCAATAGCATAATCCAATAGAAATAATCAATATTCAATTACTTGCAACTTAATTTTTTACAGTTTCTTCCGAAAATCTGTTAGGATTGCTGTTGATGAGTACACTGTGGTCGAAACTAGTCCAAGCATATTAAGCAACGAATATTACTATATGAAAATTTATGACTTTATTTAATACTATTTAGATTTCAATTAAATTTCGTCAATAACAACCAATGTATTTCAGATATGATAAATTTCATGATTATGGTTATATTTATATACACTGTACATAGGCCTATATATTTGACGATCATTCAAAGGGGCATAAGTCAAATAGCGTAAGTATTACAAAAATAGTATCAGCGTTGATATGCTGTGACAGTAATTGAATGGATGTAGACTTGCGCTATGAAGTTTGAGTGATTGGTCAAAAATAATAACACCAGGCTTACAGCCCTTCCAACTGATGCTCAGTATGACGCCCACGTGATATGTATCAGGGAGCAAACACTTTACAAATTTGAGAAGCGACTAAGTTAACTGAAAGTATCAGCACACTTACAGTAGTTTGAAGAGTGTTTTACCTCAATTCCTCCCTTGACCATTCTCGAAATGTTCTTCCTTTGTTCATCTCTTCAAACCCAGCCAATTTCTGGGGTTGCGTGTTTGAACTAGGGATAGGGCCATTTCTTTCAAAATTAAGGTTTTAACCTGTTTCAGGTATTGAAATAATGAGATGCTTCAAGGGATTACCATGATGATAATCTCTGTCTCTTCGGTAGGCCATTATGCGTTACAAGCCCGAAGGTAGATGTATGTGAATTTAATCTCTCGAGCAATGCGTAAAACAAACATATTCTACATATCTAAGACAAAGAACTCAGCACGACCTGTGATTAAAATTTCTTGTCGTCCCATTGCTATAGAACAAGACGTCAATAATTAATAAGCGTTTGTTTTGATGTCTTAATTGCATGCGTCCTCATGAGAGGCCAAGAAGCACGACATTCATTAACTGGATGGAATGGACTTCATTGATTCAGTCATCCTATTGCTTTTGTCTCGAGACCCGCCACGAACTGGAGCCAGCATATCAGCTAACTTCTCCTGATACACGAAAACTTCGTATCCAACGCCGATGCCGTACTCGGTGGGATGCCGCTGCCACGACCATTTTCTGAACGCAAAGGAAAGGAATCCCGTTCTTGGCTTTGATTTAATTTATAGTCAATCAAGAATAAGTTAAGCTCCCTGAAATAAATTAGTGCTACTATTGCTCCTAGCTAGGTCACCTTTCAGTTGCATTCACTGACTGTCTTTCTCCTGAGAACTCTGCTGGCGTCGAAGTGTTAAATCGTTGAGGGCATTTCCATAACTGGCGCTGGATATAATACCGAAATCTCATCTGCATGTGCTAGTAAACAAACACATATACAAGTGGAAAGCATGGCGAATAACGTAACCAGATTTGAATACTACAGTGTAGGAAAAATGGGATAATATGTTATACACCAAAAGACAAAATATCCTCAACATACCAATATTCATGATGAATATGCAGTGATATTGGAAGTATTCAGTCTGATAGACTCCCTAATCCTTCGAAAAAAGTACAACTGAGCGATAGTATCAGGCCAGTCTACCTCAGTATTAAACTACTACGACCCTGTCTAGCACAGGGCAGGTTCTACAATACCTTCAGTAGTTGACGTCCATGTACCGTACCAGATGACATGTTAATCTCACAGCATCCTACCATCCAGAGAATGTCAGTAGATACAACAAAAGACGCAGAAAACAAAGCTATTATTTTGCGTTAGAGGAACTGCCATTAGGCAAGGAAATATGAGTACATAGAGTTGAAGCTATTAACATCTCGTCCAACTTTCAACCTGTGTGATTAAAAACAAAAGATTTCACGTTAGATGAAGGCACTGAGTTTCGTAATGCAGCTTTTTCTCATATGTCTCATTTATTAGAGCTGCGGATGTTGACGATATCTTATTGATAGAAATTTGATTCCAGTATTCTCACGTATAGTTTTAAGACAACAGTTATCTAGTTATCGAGAATCCAGTTTTCATTTCGATACACTGCTTCAGACAGTTGATATATATATATATGTGAGATGCTGCCTGAAGTGGTTTAATAAATTTATTGAACAATTGAACATACATTGTTCAATGAGTCATAGAATCTTAGGTTCGTAAGTGTTCATTGATAGGACCCTTGAATTACTTAATTCTTTGTAAATGCAAAATGGTCAAGACAACTTTCCCCTTCTGAATGATTAGTTAATGTACTTTTCATTATACTTTCGAAAACATTCCTGCAGGGTCCTCAGTCAAGCATTTACTGAATGTAGCAATGATAACTTTGTGTAACAGTTGTTTTTAACTTCATCAATGGACACTTCTTTGACATTCAAAATGAAATAAGTTATGCTTAAGCCAACGAGAGAGAAACAGAGTGTCAATGAAATGTTTTGCTGTGGAGCTATTTAATACAGTTCATAAATTCTATTATTTCTTACAGTGTAAGTATTTATTGATTTATTAGGCTCGAAGAAGTTACTTTTTGATATGAATGCTAGACTGTTTGCACTGTGCATTATCTATTCTTTTTTCACGTCAACTACTTGCTTTGTGTACCGAAGTGGTGTTTTAAACTTTAGTCTTGCTTAATTCACAACTTTTTTGTTTTTCAGGATAATTTCTACTTATTTTGCATTCTGAGGTGGTTTTGTGCACATTATCATTGTTTTATCATGCTTGTGATTTGCTTATTGCAGTAATGATATTTTTTGTACATACTATTGTGGTTAAAATCATAATCATCATCATTTCCAGACATTAACATGAGGAGAGCAGTCCCTGTAGTGTCTCAAGCCATAACATTTCCTGAGATGAAGATAACTGCAACGACGGCTATGACTACCATATATTCTATATAAGTCACTGTCATGTTATAAGGACCCATTTGGTTGTACTAATGTCAAAATATTTTGTCTGTGTATAACTGTCCATTTTCTTTCAGGACAACTTCTACTTGGCATATTGTAATCTTTTGTTTTATGCCAAGTGAATAGCATATTGTATATTAGTTGTGTTCCCTTTTGACGAGTTGTTGAACGGACCTGTATGAACGCTACTTTTACAAAGTCATTCACAGGGCTTAGACACCATGATTATAAGATATCCAGTATTCTGGGTCGTGAAAGTCTTATTTTGACTTTACCTTGTTTTATTGATGAGTTGATTTTGTGCACAATGTTCTTGTTTGGGTTTTGCTTGTGAATTGCATAGAGTAGTACTATTTATGATTTACTTAGCATTTATAATTAATAATAATATTGATAATACATTAACAGATGGATAGTAGATGCATGAAGGATTAAAAACCAA
Organism: Meconema thalassinum; assembly: GCA_946902985.2. NCBI lineage: Eukaryota > Metazoa > Arthropoda > Insecta > Orthoptera > Tettigoniidae > Meconema > Meconema thalassinum. The sequence continues at coordinate 720,275,896 of OX336389.2, forward strand.
AACACTTCTTGAGATAGCGGTATATTATATACTTCAATTTCTTTATTGGCAATCACGTTTGGCACCTTATATTAATAAGTCAGCTATAACTATTAAATAGCCTTAAGTATTATAAGTAAGTAGTTATGAATTAGTGATTAGTTCTGAATTACCATACTCAATATTTATGGTAACTTATGTCCTAGTAATTGAGTCAGCCTGGCATGCGTCATAGGTATGCATCTTGTAGAAGAGGTAGAAGTGTTTCGGATTTTCATGACCTAAACCCAGAAACACAGAGGGAAATGAACAGTGTCGTGGAATATATGTAATGTTAAACAGTATTTTTAGTTTGAATGTTGCCTGCTGTCTCACTAATGGAGGGAAATATGTTTAATAGGCTGATTGAGATACAGTACTTGGAACATTTATCGATATCAGAGGTATGCGTAGATTATTGTAGTATTTTTCTCCGGCATCCTTCGTATATATGGTGCTCAGCTTGAATCTTACCATTCGTTGCTTTGAAAAGCCATGCCTCTATATATGAAAGTTGTCATCAATGTCACGTATAGATCAACGATACAAACTCTTGCACTTCTTGAAACGTGATACGCAAGAAAATTCACTTTGGCTATGTTCGACTATGTACGGTCAGATGGACGCGTTTTGCAACGCAGCCTATAATTTCTCACTCAGCGTGTCAGTCGCTTTCATTCTACCCTCCCCTGTGCTCTCTTTCTCGTTGCTCCCCTCGTGATATGCACTTGCATGGAGTACTATAGATTGATAAACACCTGACACGGCCCCACATAGTGCAATGGTTCACCTGTAGTCTACAAAAGGTGTGCCTATCATGACACTACATTTTGAGAACTGCTCAACTAAATCCCTCAAGTTCCAGACTCAAACCCCATTGAACACGCGTGGGCAAGGTGGGAACGCCACAGAAGTCACAATCGACGAGAAATGCATTATGAAGGTACTTGAGTCGTCGGTGCCGAGAAGAAGTTGAAACCGATGGACACTGGACGTGGTACTTAGGAATGGCCAATACATACGTATTTATGATTAAATAGCCTATATTTAGAAGCACACTTCCCAATTTCGCAATGACTAGAACAACACATGTTTCTGAGAATTCACCTCAGCCAGCTGTGTGTCATAAATGATAAGGATTACTGTCCCAAATGTTGGGGGATCGAACCCCACTATGGTCGTTTGGCATTTAAGGGTTCATTTAAAAGCAAAATTTCTGCCTCGCTGAGTTTCTAAAACCATACCAAGTGGAGGATCATTAAGTTCATATTTTAAAAAGTTATTAATAGTATTATTATTCGATCACGTCGCATCCTAGCTGCAGGCAAAAAGTCGCACACCACGACTGCATGTTAGATCTCTAAGTCTGGTGATCGGGGGTTTTAATTCCAACGCTCACAGAGGGCTTCTTGAGTGAAGTTTTCCCTGTTATTTTCCACATTCCCTACTGTCAAATTCCGTAATTGTACCTTCATTCCAGTCCTGGTGCACCTGGCCCAGTAATACAGTATAAATACCCTCGCACATACAGCCTTCACAAAACCAACAACATGCACGAATAGTCATGGGGCTGATAACGATGATGCTCAAAGCACCTGAAATAAATTAACATCATTGTGACTAGCCTCAGCCGCAGATATCCGTCCTTGAGAGTGCCTTACGAAAATGATAATCCTCATCAATTTATATAGTATATACCGCCTCAACCTCTCACCGCTGGGTCCGTGGTTCAAATCCCGGTCACTCCATGTGAGATCTGTGCTGGACAAAACGGAGGCAGGCAGGTTTTTCTCCGGGTACTCCGGTTTTCCCTGTCAATATTTCATTCCAGCAACACTCTCCACTATCATTTCATTTCATCTGTCATGCATTTAATCATTGCCCCAGAGGAGTGCGTCAGGCCTCGGCAGCCGGCACAGTTCATATCCTCGCCGCTAGATGGGGGCTTCATTCATTCCATTCCTGACCCGGTCGGAGACTGGAAGCAGGCTGTGGATTTTTCATACCGCCTCAAAACAGGGCTGTATATCTATTGAATTCATTCATACCAATCCGGCTCACAATGTCTATTAAGCACTCCCATTAAAATGTTAAATGAAAGCAAATAGCCTACCATTCGAATAATTAAAATAATTCTGTTAATAATACTCACTCATTTTCTGTAGGTACAAGTTTCAAATTCCTCCACTAACGATATCAAGTGTAGCTGCAGTAAATATATCACGATTCATTTACGTGGTTATTTACACTTACAGTTCGTCCAACTTAATACAATTTTTATGACCAAATGATATTAGATTTATTCTTATTGGTGTTGATGGCACAAGCAGGGCGGCATGTTGTGACATACTTTTAAACAGGCATTAGGCTGAGGCCAAGCTTGCGACTTTGAAGCTGCGTCAGAAATGCCATGGCACGGTCGCCTTAGTACGTTACATTGATTCAAATATAGGTGGCCATGCTTGATCAACATGGCGACAAAGACGCAGCAGAGAGCGTTTTCTCGGCGCAGCGACAAAGATGCTCTGCGTAGTTTCTTATCGATGTATCCCTGCTAGCGCGACACTGGGAGCGTATATACAGTAGTATTGCTCACAGGCAGAGTCTCTCTAGCATGCTAGGCTCTTGGCGACTGACGCGCTCCATAATCAATAAATAAATAACTGAATAACTAAATTACATAATAAATTAATTAATTAACTAAACAATGATTGAATGAATAAATTAATATATGAATGAATAAATCATATATCTTTACAACAATGAAACTATAAGAAACTATAATACAAGTAATTTATAGATCTATGTGAATTGTATCTTACCTCGACGTACCTGCAAGTCTTTCTTCTACTGAGATGCGATGTTAAAAGTTGTTGTTTTTCAATTCCTCCCTTGAGATACTCACAAAGTTCGTCATACGAAGTTACACTCTTGTAAATTTTGAAAAAATCTGGCATCGTCAGTCCGTTTGAAATTGCCCACTGTGAGTCATCGCTCGTTGATCGGATGAACGCTGTATTTTCCCTTCCTTCAATTCTTTTTTAAGTAATGTGCAATGGCTACAGCTAACAGGAAATTATCATATTCTTCTTGGCCTTGCATCGTAGGGACGAATGGACGAAAAGTGACCCATTTACTTGCGACATTAGATAATTCACAATACATTTGCTTTCTTGAGTTTTAGTTCTTGGTACCATAAACAGCCATATGAAATGTGCCTGGTAATTTATGGGACTTTCCACGTGTACCTAGTTACTGTAACTGGACCTTCAGTTGTCTAAGAGTACATATTAAAGATACGTCATATGATTGAATTGCCTCTCTACCAAGAATTTCAAGGTTTGGAACGGGCCACATTCCGCAATCATAGAGCTCTACCCCAAACAAATGCTGCGATTGATCCTGATGATGATGGTGATAATTGTAGTTTTAAGGGGCCTAACCTCTAAGTTATCGGCCCCTTATGGCCTGGGTGATAGCGAAAATGACAATGAAATTCAAACCATAACGAAAATTAAGTTAGACTGAAAATACCGACAAAAGGGAACTCTGATTGAAACGACTCACAAAATGTAGAATGGAAATACTTACAAAAGGAAATTTAGAAGAAAAATTCTCACAAAAGGAAGAGATTGAAAAATACGTACATAATTTAGTTTTGGTCAAAATATTTACAGATTGCAATTTAGATTCAAAATACTCACAAAATGCAATTGCAATTCAAAATACTTACAAAAAGCAATTGTGATTGAAAACACGCACAAAATGCAATTGAGGTTCAAAATACTTACAAAATGAAATTGAAATTGAAAATACACAATGCAAGTTAGATTGAGAAAGGCCTGGTTCAGATTCAAAATAATCACAAAATGCAATTGAAGTCCAAAATACTTACAAAATGCAATTGAAATTAAAAATGCTTACAAAATGTATGGTAGATTCAAAATACTCACAATATGTGGAAGCCTGCGATTCAAAATACTGTACTGACAAAATGCAATTTAGATTGAAAAGACTTACAAAATTAAGTTTAGATCGAAACTACTTAAAAATACAATGTAGATTTTAAGTACTTACAAAATGTGGTTGAGATTCAAAATACTCACAAAATGTAATTTAGAGACACGGGGAGCCAATTATAAAACGGGCGGGAATTTTTAAGAGAAAAGGAACTATACTGAAAAGAAAAAGAAGGCTGATCCCCAGAACAATAAGGCATCAGGAAAGACGAGAGAAGGGCCAATTAAGGCGGGGAAGGAAGAGACTCCCTAGGCTTCGGATACCCTAATACCGTCGGGGCGGGAAGAGAACAAGAGTTGGCCATGGGAGTCCAAAAGGAAAGATAACAGAGAGGAGCCCGGCACAAGTAAGTGGAAGCAATGCCGGACTCAGCTGCGCTCCCGTGGTCGCCAACCCACGTCCCACTATATGTGAGCCCCTGGGGGTGTAATTGATCCTAACTTAAGGCCACAACCACCTCTTTTCCATCCCCAAAGGCAAGTACGCATGTTATTAGCATTAGATAGAATAATGCCTGCCACGGTGGACGAGTGGTTATCATGTCGGATTACTAACCCCAAGCTTGCAGGTTCGCTCCTGGCCGTGGTAAGTGATTTTTGAAAGGCGGCAAAAATTACGACACGCATGTCATACGATGTTGGCATGTCAGAGAACCCATTTGAATTCAGTAGGCCGTGTTCATAATGGCAAAATTAATTTCGGGATTTTCTGCCAACACAAAGTTCCTCATTTCTCTACTAGAAAGCGCTATAGTGTCTAACCTCCTTGACTTTCATAGTGCTTCAAAGAACAACAAAATTCGACATGCAAGCTACCTTCTGGGTGTCAAATAACAAAGCTTGCACCCGGTACCCGAGGTCATACGACATTATTATCATTAGAATAATGCCACACACTCTGAAACTACACGGTAGACAGCAACAAAAAAAAAAAAAAAAAAAAAAAAAAAAGAAACGAAAATGTTAATCCGTACATAAATAAAACTACAAAACTCATCTGTAGGCTTTCAACCTTCGCTCCGTAAACATATCTCTCATTCTTCTACTTTCTTCGATTTCGGTCATCTATGGGTCACATGAGATAAATTTCACATGATTTTATCTCCATTCTTGATTTACGTTCATTTCCAGTAGGCTAATTCTTCATCCTTTTACTGTGTTCTGCACATCTTTAATTTGCCTAAACAGTTAAGCACTATATTGTTTGTCCTAAAATCCCCCGAATTTTCTAATCTCTTTTCTAAATGTAAGCCTGTCTAGAAGTCTCGTTTTGTAATGTTCATTTCTCTTTAATCCTTTTTCATTTCGATAGAGCAACTAATTTGCATTTTGGGATTTTTGTCAGCATGGTCGAATATTTATTTTGTCAATCTTTCTGGGTTCATTCGGGCCATTTCTTTATAAAGAAATACTTCTCTTTCTGAGAATATTTTATAATTAAATATATGTATTAATATTATTATTTATTGGTTAAATAACAAATCGGAATTTAAGTACCGAGTTTAACCAGTATGCCATGTTCTGGCTTTGAAATATTACTTATCGGTACGTCAAACAAATTAGATTATATAATTATTTACTAATTAAAACAATTACTAAAACTAAACGGAATTAAATTCATTTCTTTACATAATTATTTGAAGTTTTATTCAATGGGTCGGCCCCGTGGTGTTGGGGTAGCGCGCCTGCCTCTCACCTGGAGGCCCCGGATTCGATTTCCGATTCCGTCAGGGATTTTAGAAACTGACGTGAAGACAGGAACGGGGTGCCCTCAGCCTAGTGAGGACAATTGAGTAGCTGTCTGACAGTGAGGCAGAGCCCTGATCACGAAAACCAAGATTAATGGCCGAAGGGGCCCGATGCGCTGATCACGCGACACCCCAATGTCTGCAGGCCAAATGGCTGGGCAGCGGTCGCTTGGTAGGCCTAGGCCCTCACGGGCTGTAGTGCCAGGGGTTATTATGTTTTATTATTTAGTCATTGGACAAAACGAAGTTTGTTCTTATATATATATATATATAGCATCATTCTATATACTGGTTTTACCTTTAAAGTGTGTCACTATTAGGGAATTGTGCCAATGATTTGAACAATAATAATATTATTTATAAACTTTTAATGAAGAATTTGAACCACAGACACCATATAAAGCAACAATAACACACGTTACATTTTCACAAATAAAGCTTCAACTCTCTGTTTGATATGTTTAGTTAATTATTTGGGGGAGGGGTATTTATGTTTTATGTTATTAAGAGCAGAAAAGGTGATAACAAATCATAGCACATGTTTCTTCAGCTCATTTACTAACACCAGCAGTTTTGTAGAAAATGGCAATTCAAGCAAAATAATAGAACGTTGTACGGGTTTGGTTCACTATGTGTTAACGCCGCCCATTAAAAAGAAAAAACTATCATATTTCTACCATGGCCCCCTCATGTTATGACGTAGCCGTCCCCGCTACATAAAAGGATAGTTGCGAGGAAAATAATACCCCACTATCACACTAGTCACGCAGTGCCATTTGAAATAGGAGGCCGTGAAAGTCAGTGACAGTCGCTCTAGCTTGGCCAGTGAGAAATGTCACCAGTGAAAAAATCCTAAACCGGACGTCTCTGACGCGGTTACAAAGTCGCAAGCTTGGCCTTAGCCCTACTTAGAATTTTTGTCAATAATTTATGCACATTTTTAATTACAACTAAACACAGAACAGTAACATAGCTCATTCTTTTTTCACATCTGATAGAGATTTGGAACCTAAACAGCAACAATAAGCGATCGCAACGTTTGTACTTTCCTGATCGACTTAGGCCCTAACCACGAACACAATGCGTGCCTACAATATTAAACATAAATTTCACATGTACGTGACCTGTATTATAATGCAGTAAAAGCGCACCAGTATTTTAGGAATAACTAAATTATAAACTTTCATATGAACGTAGTGATGTGCTGTACACCTAGAATATTAGTGCAATGGACTGAGGATTAATGGGTCATGCATTACGACGGTTTATGGAAGGCTGCATTACTCAGAGTCCTTCTGCTTGATATAGGACTTGCAGTAATGTTCATTACTCACTAACATAGCAGTGCTGACTGCATTTTCTGTAGGTGCAAGCTTCAAATTCCCCCACTGACGATATCAAGTGTAGCTGCAATAAATATATCCCGATCCAACTTAATCCACTTTTAATGACCAAATGTTAATAAATATCTTCTTATCGGGTGTTATTCTTGCCATTAGTTGAAATTATCTACTTCCATTTATCCATATTCCATCAATTTTTGTAAATAAATTTGAAATAACAGCAATTATCTCCATTTATGAATTGAAAATAGCATACCGGCAATTAGTGGTTGTCGTTCTTGATTTATTTAGGGGATCTGTGCTAACATCCTCAGTTAGCCCCATGCACTAGGATGTTTGTAATTTGTCTGATAACCTGTGTTATTTTAATGGCTGTATTAGAGTACGGATTTGTAATTCTAGTGAGAATTGGGAGGGAGGTGGCCGTGGCCTTAAGTTGGGAACCATCCTGGTATTTGCCTGATGTAGAAGTGGGAAACCACAGAATACCACTTACAAGGTGGCTGAGGTGGGAATCGAACCCACATCTTCTAAGTTTTGCCTCACGAGGTTGAGTGTAACCCGTTCCAGTCCTCATCTCCGCGGTGACTGACAAGAAAGCTAGCTGCTACACCATGAGTAGTCTCATTTAATGTTGCATCCATGTTATCTCCAATAGTCTATATTGATCCCTATTTATTGGTAAGTTAATCAGAAAATTACAAATTATAGCGCGTAAAAGCTTAACGAAGGTGTTAGACCCATTAATACTTAAGTTATAATCATCATCATTAACAACATAAACATCGTCGTCGTCATCATCACAGGGAGGAACATTCTCACGGAAACAATTTTGACCCATTACTTTACCCTGTAAGCTCCTCTTTAAAATTAATAATTTAATAACGCCTTGTGAATTTGTACATAATAAACCTACAATAATGAGGGAATCTTTACATTCAAGATGGACGCTGTTAATGCCGTGATTTCTAACTACCCGTCGCCGAACACCTAATATCGTGCATAGCACCTCCCATTGTAATGAAAACTGTTGCAGCTGAAATTGAGAAATAAATTAGCAACACAATGACCCTCGACATCCGAAGCTAAAACACAGCCCTCAGACTCCTAGATTGATACGCAGGATGAGTTTTACCCGAACAACAGTGGCATTCTCCTCTTTGCCAGAGGCACGCAGAACAAAACTGTGTATGCCATGATCATAAAATGGATAACATTGAAAAGTCAAGAAAGCCCGCTGGAGGACATGTAAAGTGTCCACCACTGTGGTCCCAAAGTTAATAAATTCAGTAGTTCCATATTATTGTATTTGTATGAGCTTCTCAAGTGCGCCATGGACTTACCTTGCAATGCCCCACTCTTCTTCTTGCATGGATTTGTTTGGCCTGAGGGGACTCTTCACCCAGTCACCAATGCCCCACTCAGTGTTGTGTTTGGGGTAATCCAATGACTCAGACATTATGCCATAACCATGGAATTTATTTAGAGAGGGGTAACATAGAAATAAAATAATATAATCATTTGAAACAAGCAGGGACTTATAATACATCTATAATAGTATCACAATGAGACCTATCATGTCAAATGACTACTGTAAACAGTACAGGCCAAAACAATAAAGGCTTATGCTTGAAGCAAAAATGAGGAGTGAGCTCGTTGATAAACTGTATTTTGCGTCAACACTTAAGTGCTCATCAGATTAGAATGCCGGAAGTCGAAGGTAACCGGCATCATGCCGTCGCAGTTGAAGTTCTGTTGACCACACAAAGACGAAATAATCAGAAGACCAGAATATAAATGATGAGTTTGCCCGATTTCCGGATAATTATATCCTGCAACTGAATAGAAGTACACATTACGTACATGGGCATAGCATGAAACGGTGTACTAGCAAAAATAATTACAATTCGAATCACAAGTGGCTTTGCTAGTTACAGACACCTCAAGGTCAACCAGAAATTACCTCCATGTGCATAATGATGCAAGAAAAGTCCGACACAGACCTCAACACAATGCATTCAGTGAAAGAATCGCTTTTCGTGGATTTATCGTACTCTTCTATACACCTCTATAAGTACAAGTAATTAAAAATTAATCATATATTTATTATAAATTAAAACCTCCTTCATTCGAGAAGTATATAATTTGTCCGTATTCTATTCTCCAGGATAGTTAGTGTGGGTTGGTAATTGTCAATTCATTGTCATTCAGTCCTGAGTACTTGGGTGTGTGTGAAATTTTATCTGATATCCTGTGTTATTGTGTATTAGAATGTGTATTTGTAATTGGCACTAGAATTGGAAAGGAGGTGACCGTGGTCTTAATTCTGGAACCATTCCGGTATTCGCCTGGACTAGAAGTGGGAAACCACGGACAGCAGCTTACATGATGTTTGAGGTGGATATCGAACCCCACCTCTTGCCAATGTTCCCTCACGAGGCTGAGTGTACCCCGTTCCAGCCTTCAGACCAAAATTACATTTCTTGACAGAGCTGGAAATCGACCTGAGACCTCCGGGGCGACAGCCGACATTACTAGACACTACACCACGAGGTGGAACTACAGTGATGGACTATGATCCTAGCCCTAATAAGCAAATCAAAACACTAGAATAGATTCTGCACACCTTCCTAACTAAACCGTCTACACAAATATGGAACGTCGGACTGCTAATCAGCATTGAGGAAGGTAATGTGACCGGAGCGTAAGGTTCATAAGGAAATTTACGTCACCAACGTGAAGAAGAGGTCAGAAAAAATAGTTGTGTGATAAATCCACGGTACAGAATAAATGAATAAATAAATTAATTAACCAGAGAGGCTATTATTTGTCGGATCTCACTATCATTAAACATTGTACTCTACAGTCATCTGAAGCGAATTGCTTACTTCGAATTTATTGTAATTTCATCAAATATTGGTAAATAGATTTTGCATTTTTATGTTGTGTAGTGTAAGGTAGTGTCACACTTGCATGATGCCATTTGCTCCACTTTTATCTCCCTACCCAATGCATGGACTTCTATCTCTGTCTTCTCCTCTAAGCTTCAAGGAGTAAATGTGATTTTCTGCTATTAAGTCGGCAAGTGTCCAATGCATCAAAAATAATTATCTGCTCGTCAGGTGTTATTTGTTTCAATCGACTGTAACATTTCTCCCACTTTCTTCTCCATCGGCAACGGAAAATTAATTACCTACGGGAAACCATCTTGTGAACTTTTAGTTCTCAGATGGCCACGTTCTATAATTAAAACTTTGTAATTGCTCTACATTTCATTATCATTAGGACGACATTTGACGTTGAAGAGGAATTGGATTATTAATTAGTTTGATGAACTCGCCTTAAAATACAAAATGTAATTTGCATTAAGGTTTGAGTCATTCCGTTGCTCTCTGACAAAGAATATAATGTGATTGAAGTTTGCCCGAGGTATCTTACACAGAACTTATAACCTCATTTATTTGCTTCTTAATGTCTGAGTTGACTAACATCATAAAAATCACAACTTCAGCAAAGATTCCGAGAGTGAATTTTGGAGGGATGGTTTGAGGACCTGTGATGAAAATTGCTACTAAAATTGGTTTTAAAAAGGGCACTGAAATAATCCTGATTTCTGCTTAATACAGTGATTTATTTTACGCATCTTTGGCTTTGGTAATGTTACTAAAACCTGGCTACCGCCGAAGGCAGTAGATACATAATTTAAGATTTGTTAGAGAAGTTGCGAACTTCTGATAAGGATGGTATCAGGAAGGACATTCATATGAAAAAACTATCCAGCACATGGCGATTTATCTCAACCCACAATAATATGATTCGAAGAAGGGTAGGAATTTAAATAAGAGTTACAGAACTAATAACTCAAGATTCCATATTGTAAAAAAAGGGAGAAAGTTGTATCTGGGGTATCAGGACTAAACTCTCATCTTGCAGTGGCTAGCATTCTTGACTGTCATATCTGATGCTTGGGTTAAATTCGAGCCTCTGCCCAATAGTTCAGCACTAGTCTGATGACTGGAATTGGGTCCACTCAGCTTCACAAGGAGGAACTGCGAAAGGGTGGATTCGATTCCCACCTTAGTCATCCTAGAAGTGAATTTCCGTAATTTCCCACTGCTAATCCATTCAAATACCGGGATGGTACCTACGTTAAGGCCATGTTCGCTTCCTACCTAAACCCTACCTCAATTACAAATACACGCTAGTACAGACGTCATAGTGGCACAGGTTAACACACAAATTCTACACATACCCAAGTTTACGGGGATACATGACCATGATGTCACAAAGCCCCTACAAACGAAAGATTTCCTGACCGAAGACAACCGAACAAAAGTACGTTCCAAAACTTTCAACGAAGACTACGGTCAAATGGGAGATTGTTTTCCTGTTGGATATGCCCGTATAGCGCATGGCCCCACTGAAGAAGCTTTCTATAATAATACTCATATCACGACACGGACTCTTGGACAACAGACCAATATCAGCCGGTCGTCTGTTATGCGAATATTGAATAGTAATAGTTTTCACCCGTACCATCTGCACTCATCACGAACGTTCACTTACACATCTTTCCTTGCTGATCAGATGCAGAAGGTGACCAGGATCGTCAGGTTCATGTGCATACACTACCTCCTTCAAATTACCCCAGAGATAGAAGTCCCACAGCAGCTGAAGAACATGCCACTCTCTGACCGATTTCAATTACGAATGTAGTCATTCATCAGTAGTCGTTTGAATATATTTGAATATAATTGAATGTCCGAGGGATATTTTGTCATCAGCCAACAAAAGAGATAAATAGTTACAAAATAATTCCCAACCAAGTGGCTATGATATTTTTATCGTGCAATATCTTTTACAAAAATGACCAATGTCAGGAAATAGTAACAGTTGTATAGACATTTCTGGACGTATCATGTGTGATGAAACAACGCATCGCTCCTCACTGATCAATTGCAGAATGTGACCAGGATCGTCAGGTTGATGTGCATACACTACCTCCTTCAAGTGACACCACATAAAGAAGTCAAGTGGCGTTAGGTCGGGTGTTACAACGTGCAAGAGAACGGGTCAACCACTTCCTATCCATGTATATTATATTATTCTATGCAGCACCATGATCGTTGCAAACGACTACGGATCCTCGAGGTGGAGCCCTATCCTGTTCAAACCACATTTTTGTCAAAAACTGTGGGGTTCATTTTGAATAAAGGTGAGATGCTCCTGTCAGATGACCGTCGAAGAAATGTGGACCGATAAGGTACTTTAAGAAGATCCCACAGCAGGTAATTACCCCTCCCCCCTTAGTGCACCTGAATTACCGTACTTCCGATCCTACCCAGCAGTGATTCTCTGGGTCTTATGCCTATTCACACTGCCATATTTATGAAACCGAAGTTCTTGACGAGAGGTGGTAATTCATCACGCTTCGAAATGCTCTTTAACAAAGTTTAATCGATCAAAATGACGTCCGTTGAACTCCAGATATAACTGCAGGTAGTATGGGAGAAATCGTTTGTTATTATGTTATTTGAGTCTTCAGTCATTAGACTGGTTTCACGCAGCACTCCTGCCCCACTGTCCTGAGTTAATAGTTTCATTTCTACATAAATGCCACAACCAACATCCAAGGCAATCTGCTTAACATATTCTTAACTTGGCACATACCTAGAGTTTTGTCATCGATCCTTCCAATATTAACCAAGTTTGCCATTGCACAGTTTCATAGTACTAGGTACTTTTCCTATAAGCCTCTTGTTTTCACTGGTACTCGCCAGAAATATCTGCCCTACTTCTCTCAATACCTCTTCATTTGCTACTTTGTCTACCCATCTGTCCTCTATTATTCTCATGTGACTCAATATTTCTAATTCTTTTAATATCCACTTTTCTGCTGCACCATGTTCGAGATAACGTCATTCAAGACTGACTTTCTTATACCTACATCTATAACAGTCGTAAACAAATGTCTCTTCTGAAGAAATGCTTTCCCCGCCTGTACTAACGTATATTTTACAACCAACATCCAAGGTAATCTGCTTAACATATTCTTAACTTGGCACATACCTACAGTTTTGTCATCGATCCTTCCTTTATGAACCAAGTTTTCCATTGCACAATTTCATTGTACCGGGTACTTTTCCCATAAACCTCTTGTTTTCACTGGTACTCGCCTGAAATATCTGCCATACTTCTCTTAATACCTCTTCATTTGCTACTTTGTCTACCCATCTGCCCTGTATTATTCTCCTGTGACACAATATTTCTAATTCTTTTAATATCCACTTTTCTGCTGCACTATGTTCCAGATAACGTCATTCAGGAATGACTTTCTTATACCTACATCTATAACAGTCGTAAACAAATGTCCCTTCTGAAGAAATGCTTTCCCTGCCTGTACTAACGTATGTTTTATATCAACAATGCTTCGTCCATTTTTTGTTATTCTAATTCCCACATTTCCTACTTGAGCTCTAACTGGTCACTTCGATATCAGTAGGGCGTTTATGATTCTTTGATGCTGAATCCCTTAATTTTCTTTTACATTAATTGATTTTCATCACGAATACGTTCCTCAAGATTATGTTCAAACAATCTAGAAACTCATTCAAATCTTCAGGTGAATCGATCAAGATAACAATGTCATCGGCGAATATCAGAGTTGGAATTGTTTCACCTTCAACCTTTACTCCTACTTCAAAATGTTGTGCCATTCCTTCATTTATAGTTGAAAGTATTGGGTGAACAGTATGGACGATAAGTTGCATGCACGCTTTAAACTTTTTGAATACCAGCATTTCTCTCACATCCATCAATTGCAGTTTGCTTTCAGCATAGATTGTAAAGCACCGTACTATTCCAGTCCATTTCAAAATGTGAAACAATTCACTCCAATCAACGTTACCAGAAGCTTTAACTAAGTTTACAAATGCCACGAACGTTCTCTTTTCTTTCCTTATCGTAAATTCTAAGATCATACTAAGACTTAATAGAGTTTCCCTTGTTCGTACGTTTCTCCTAAAACCAAAGTGGTCCTGTCACAGCTCAGTTTCAAATTAAAGCTTAAACGTTTTGGCTGTCAACCCATTTCGTAAAATGTTTAGTTAAATAAACGTTTTCTTGAGCAACGCTTCGACGTGTTTTAATTAATGAACATGGAAACGGTTGTTTTAAAAAATGTTATCTAATTAAACATTTTCTTCAGTATTTTACAGTTTTGAAGATAAATGTTTTATACCGTTTTCCACTTGAATTTTATACTTCAGTCCATAATGTTGTGTATGATTGTTTCCTTAATATAATAAACTCACCGGAATGGTACTTCATGTCGCCCAGCTCAAGAATCAATCACTTTTGTTGGCGTTTAAAAAGTACCTTTATGATGAGTGTTTGGCGGGTGTTATTTTCGGTAAAATGAACAACTGTCCATTCAGCTCTTTGAGGCAGTGTACGGAAATCTGTAAATGCAACAAAGCGGGTTGCCTACTATCACTTGTCTGTAACCACAAAAAGCAGGAATCTTATGAATTAGTACGTTTAGATTTACGACTTTTTTGTCCAAATCCTGTATTTATGGCTGTTTCTCCTGCAACATATCGCTAAGACTACATAATTACTACCTTTGTAAAGAATACAGTTAATGCGGAATAAGACGATAGGATTTTGCAATTCTACATATCATTCGGTAACCAACACCATATTATTTGCCAATTATCAAGTCAAACAACAAATTAAGATGTCATAATTGCAGTTTTCTAGTGGGAGTAGTCACGCGCAACCAGCAAAAATTTTTCACTTTTTGAAGAGTGGGAGGATGTCGACTAGTATATTTACCATTACGTTTACGGTAAAACATATGTTTTTCAAGGGCTTAGCAGCAACCATGTTAGAGCCGTGACCGAAACCCACTGTGTTGCTTGGCTAGTTCCTAGAACTGGGACAAGCCTGAGTGGTGTATAAGTATTTCTCATTGCGGATGACGGAACAAAATACTCCGAAATATCAATTTATCGCTCGACGGTGATTTATTCCTCGTACTAGACTTGTGAACTAAAATTAATTCGTAACACTTCCCTCCGAATCAGTCAAATGCCAGTCACTCGTCAGTATCAATAAGAAATTCGTTTTTAAAATATTGTAAATGAGTCAGATATAAGAAAAAGTTTTTAAAATCAACGTTTCCATGCAAAACATTCACACGTAAATTTCTACGAAACGTGTCAACGGTCTAGAAAAACGTTCCGTTTCAAAATTTTTATCTATGAGACGATTATAACCGTTTAAACGGAACATCGCAAAAACGTTAGCGCTACTTTAAATCTTTTCTTCCATTCCCTCGAAAATGATTCCTGAGAGCATTTTTGAAGCAATAGTAATCAAGCTGATAGTACGATAATATATACCTAGGTCATCTATTACATTCTTAGGAATGGTATTGATAACATTCTTCTAAGAATTAGAGGGCAACTCACCCGTCTCATAAATCCTACATTCTATAGGAAATAACCTGATTAGGCCTCCATGCAACGTAAGAATTCAGTCCATATATCGTCTATGCCTGGTGCTTTATTGCTACGTAGGTCTTCCAGTGCTCCATCAAATTCTGATCTCAATATGGGATGTCATTAATCATCCTCATCGATTTCCCTTCCTTGTTTTATTACCTGATCCGCAGGTTATTTACCCGTATAAAAACTCCGTACGTAAGATTTCCGCCTTTCAGCTTTTTTCTATAATTATACTGTAATAGAGGTTTCCCATCCGAGTCCCTAATAATACAACATTTAAACTTTCCTTTCCCCGAAAATACTTCATATCCGTCGAAAGTGTGCATCAACTCTTCTTACTTAAAACAGTGTTCTTTACTTGGACAGTTTTCTTTCAACCATTCTTAATTCGCTTTACTGGATCTCTTGTTTACCTCATTTTTTAGAAGTCTCTTCCCTTATTTTCCTTTCATCTCTAGTATTTTTGTATTCTTTCATCTATTATCTGTAATGCACCCTGAATAATCCAAGATTTTCTGCCTTTTCTCTCCTTTCAACCAGAGTTTTCCTCTGCGGATATTTGTCACTGAATTGGTTGAAAATTTCCTCAATGTTCTTAATGAGTCCTCCCTTTTTACTCCTATTGAATCATTCATTCAAGTCCATTTCTCTGTTTGTATTTTGCTCATTTTGTTGGATTCAGAATTTTCTTGAATATCGGCATTTCATTGCAACCCGATTGTGATCAGAGTTCTTGTATCTCTTGTTTACCCCTTTTATCAGACGTCTGCACCCGTGTTTACGGGTATTATTCTACCCACTGTCCAAGATTCACAGTTACAATGAGACCTTCAGTCGCATAATCGTTGTTTGAGTTGTAGCTAATGATCCCGAAGTCTCCCGATCAGATGTTATATTCCTCATGCAAATGTACTTCACTAATCCCAACCAAATCCAACTTCAACCTTCCCATTGCCCTTTCCATGTCCTCTAACTTCCCACAGCTAAACAAACTTCAAAATTCCACGTTTCGAACCTGTAGAAAGTCACATTTCCGCTCTGCCACCTTTGTGGTGTTAATCTCCTCGCAAGTAGTGCCCATACGGATCTATGAAGGGGGGATAGTTTACCTAGGATCGGAAAATTACAGAAGAGGTCGTTATCACGTATAACAATGCATAGAGAGGTGCATAAGTAGGGATTATAAGCCGAAGCTGGCCCAGGGGTTAATGTGAAAGATGGCGGCCACGCGCAACTGACCCTATGCCTATTGTATAACGCGAGTCATAGCTGGACCAGGGGCTACTGCGCAAGATGGCCACTGCGCGCAACCTAACTCTTAAATAGAGAACTTTTCAAATAATTATATATTAGTTATTAACTACTGAATTATTTATTATTAATTTATTTTTCATTTCATTCATTATGTAAATAACTTATAATTATAATTTTTATTTTTAAATTTATTTTATTTTAATATTTAATTTATTATTTGTAAAATTTTCTTATTGTGTCACAGCACCAAACTGCAAGGTCATTAACCAAAGAATTCTCCAATCCATAATTACAAAAACCTGATTTAAGATTTAAATTAATGCATGTAAGATCTTTTTATTTTATATTTTAAATTTTAGATTTTATATTTTCGATCTTCGTTTTACATTCTTATTTTTAGATTTTTGATTTAAAATTTTTCATTTAAGATATAGGATCTTATATTTTACATTTTTAGATATTAGCTGTTTAGATTTTTTATTTACATTTTTGATTATAGATTTTGCGAAAAAGACCAAACTAATAAGTCACAGGCTTAAGTTTAAAAAAAAATTACTCATAAATTTTTATTTATTTAATATTTAATTTATTAGTTTTAGCACAGGGCTAATGCGCAAGATGGTCACTGCACGCACCACTTACATACATGACATGCTAACCAAACCTCACCTAACCTAACCTTACTTAACCTAACTTAACCTAACCTAACTTAACTTAACCTAACGTAACCTAAATTCACCTAACCTAACCTAGCTTTACTTAACCTAGCTTCACCTAACCTAACTTCACCTCACCTATCTAACCTCATCTAACCTCACCTAACCTAACTTAAGCTAACCTGACCTAACCTAACTGAAACCAACCTAACCCAAACTGTAATGCTGAGCCAGAGGGTAATGCTTACACCCAAAGTACATGGAGGCACACGCAATTACCCATATGCTAGTCTTATAGACAGTAAGGTAAAGCTACCACCGGGATTACTGTTTATAATAACCGCCACACGCAACAAACTCAAGATTACAAATTCAGTTAACTTTAAAAAGTAAAAGCTTTTCTACATTATTTTCCTTTCCCTAGGCTTAACACCAGCACTAGGGTATAACCCTATAGGCAGAATTAACACACACACAGGCTTATGGATAAATTATTCTCACGCCCAAAGTTTCTCAATTATAAGTACATGGCCAGAATTTACATGAGGTAGGGTGGTAACTTTCTTCACCCTGTTAATCCTACCACAGCATCAGGCAGGTTCCCATTGAATATAACAGGACTGGATACCTTATCCCAAAGCATATAGGTAATAAATAGGACTATACTTTAGGCTACCTAGTTTCAGCTACCTAAGGACAATTTCTCAAGATTGCTATAGGTTAACGGCTGAACTAAGAGTGGGAAGTGGGTAGTAATTAAAAAGTACAAGCAGTGTCCGTACAATATATTTTTATTGATTTAAATTCATTTACAATAATTACAAACTTACATGTTTTTTATTTTCTTGTTATAAATTATACAGTGTTGGTTTATTTTTTTCCCTTTTTTATATATTCATTCATCCTTGTGTATTATTACCAATTTTTTCGTAGCATGGTTGGTGTTGTTTTCTTGTAGTGCTACCGTTTCTTCCTTAAATTTTCTTGGTTTATGTATTTGCTAGATGCTGGTAGAGTAATATATTTTCTGTTTAATTTCAGGTTCTTGATATCCATAACTTAAATTTTTAGGTGTGGTCAGCGGTTGAGTAATGACCATAGGCATGTGTCGCTATACCATTAGAATCAATTACTCATTTATCATCACGAGAACACAAAGCAATTTTGTTTAGTTTTATAGTGTACCCTTTCGTCATCATATGGAACATGTGTTCGTATCCCAGCTAGTTCACGGTCTTTCGAGGTATGGGGCGTTCATCCCACTATACGACCACATGTTCAGGATTTGAGTCTGTCAGGTAACTACTCTACTTGAAAGAAACAACAAATTCCTAAATATATAATTTAATGGTATTAAATCATGGCAAAACACAACAAAACACAAAAATATTTTAACTACTTTCCCACAACACACAATTCAAAATATATGTGAGTCTCTTCTCATAAAATTGGCGCTCTTCCGCACCCATATTTGTCCTAGATAGCCTAACATTGATACTCTCTGACATTGACGAGCGTTCATAGTGACTTGCACATCGCACAGTTTATCTTGAATTTTCATATCACAACACAACAATAAAAACAAATTACAACTGAATAATCATTATGTGCAATTACTAAAATATTTGTCCGTTCTGAAGCGGAACATTTACTTTGAACAACATTAATTTCATTACCTTATTCTTTACTTAACATGTGTTGCTTCCTGCGAAACATCGTTTTCCTTTCCCATAGATTTCAAACGCTGAAGTGATTTACCTTACCTTCCAAAACACACAAAGTTATTGATTTTTTAGCTTCACCATACAAGAATCTTCTGGGTCTGGACATGTCATTACTATCATTACAAACGTGCCATATCGTTAAATAATGCTACCCGTCTGAGTAAATTAGCATAAACTGGGTAATTACTCTTTACAAAATGCATTTATTTAATTGGTGCCGTTATGCTGTCCTCAGACAACAACTTGGACAGATCTTATCCGATCACTTTGATCCAACATTCTATTTCAATGGATACCATGCATATAATTCATTTGATATCATAATATCAAGCATATTTCAATTACTTTCAGAGATAATGAGATTCTTCAGTGGTCCATTCCAACCTTAAAAAGAAAAGTACAAGGGTCACGGTCAATTAACTCCCCTGAGTGTGAACACAAAAGAGTCGTCAAGGTCCGCCCTTTTAGATGGCTATCCGGTCTGCAGCCCTCGCTCGCCTTCATGACCGACATTCTACTTGTAAACAAACCTGGTCATAGCTCACTCTTGGTGCAGCTCTCTCATGGGTCCATGATTGGATTGTGTCATTATGAATAGAGTCGATTCAAGTATTTAACACCTACACTTAGGGTATTTAATGGGCTCAATTCGGCTCATAATTAGTAATCAAAGCCAGGGTTGGGTCTCTGATAGTTTCGTCGTTTATGGATGCGATCAGTGGTTCTGGACGCGTACCAGCCGAGTTTCAAACTGATATATCGTGCCATACGGGTACGAATATATGAAGGAAATCAACCTGTTTCCTATTCGAAGAAATTGTCTTACCTCCACCGGTAGATCAATTATTATAATGGCATACCAAGGGTGTCCCAAAGTTTTCCCTGGTAGCGAAGATTCTGCTAACAGTGGGTCACAGATGTTATCTGCCCCAACTCTGCTGCGAAATATATGTATGCTCTGGGGCTATACAACACATCGTTGATTCGAAGATTGGCCTACTGGATCCATCAACGCGCGGACTATCTTGGATGGTCCCTGCAATTATTGACGCAAATCTCTTGATTCTACGTTATATGCTCGCTCGTAGCGGCTAAAACAACATTTCTTTTAGATGACTCAATTCAAAATACTTCATGTCCACCTTTCATTTAATCATAAACCAAGGCTATACGTAGCCCTAAAACATGTATCAATTTACTGGCACTTACATTATCTACCTTAATGGCTTTCAAACACAACCATGTAGCATTTAACATTATTTAATATTTCAATGGCACTGAAAATCTCTCTTTATCTCGCTATTATATCCCTCTTTATCACTCTTTACAATAACACTGTATTCTTTCAATGGATGTGACACACTTTGCACGTTTTATAGACATCACTATGCCGATTTTTACATTTATCATTGACACCGACCTCAGATCATTATTATTATTATTAGTTAACGTTATTGTTACTTTCATCAACATCTTACGCCTAAATGATCGTAAGTTTATCATCCTCAAAGCAATATATTTATTAAAATACGAGGGATGTAAACTCGTATACAAATGACTGCAAATTCTTAGTATTTGAGAGAATGAGATGTTGTATGGTGAGCTCTTAAATCATATTAACATATTTGGATGGTACTCACTTTCATTCTGGCTGGGTTTATCCAACAATATAGCACTTCACCCACCATTTTGCTTTCTTCTAAGCCATCGTGACCCTTTTCACACAAAACATTGAATATGGTTGGCACATGGTAATTACATCTTTTAACACCCACTTTTTACACTGTGAAATACCACGCATTATTTTTAACACACAAATTTAAACACTCTTTGGTTATCACTTTTAACGCTAACTTTACAGGTAATCTACACACGGAGCCTTACTGAGCTTTCCACTATTGCCTGAATTCAGAGATGCGATGCTGCAAATTCTGACATCCGCCTGTCTCCTCCGAAAGTCTACCTCGAATATGTGTGCTCATCTCTCGTCTCCTATAATTTCTGGCTTCTGTCTTGCAGTGTGCTGCTCAATTGTATATCACAAATACTTGTGATGCCTTCCAGATTCCCATAATCTGTATTATATGTTACGGTTATATATGATTTTTAAAGATCATAACCCTTCCTGTGAATAAGTTCATTGTCTATTAAAATCATACTGCAATATCCCTACGTTGTAGCGATTACTAGTCGCGTATACTACCTGCTTATGTGTCTGCCGTAGACTCTTTATAATATTACTGCAGAATTACTTGTACTATGCTGCCTAATGCACCTTTCATTGTTCATCACAAAAGATTCTGTTCATACGACTTGCATATTGCGCGCACTTTTCCGTGTGGCTGGACTACATGTCGTCCCACAAATTGAGTCAACGAAGAACTCACACTCTCCTCCTTTCTCCTCCATATAAGGGTTTCTGACGAAAAGTAGTCCACTTGCATCTCAGGAGCTGCTCTTTTCTGAAATATCGCGTTTACTGACAAGGTAAAGCGTGATTCTTGATCGTCTTTTCATGGAGGTTCCAAATCCACTTGCTTGCCGGTGATTTCTTCGCTCAATTAATTAAAATTAATTGCTTTCGTCCATGGCTTGGTAACGCTATCTCGGGAGAATCCCCTCTTGCTACGAGACTAACCAATGCCCCTCCGCACCATGTGTGTGAATATGCTCATAATCACATACAGGCTTTAATTTAGGTGTGCAGATACTCCTGAATTACCTCATCTCATTCGAATTCTTCATTTGGCAGTAATTAATTAATTTCTCTAGATGACCATCCCCTCTTCTCCCGTCTGCCTTGTTGAACGGGGGTTTACAGGTCATTATTCACTGTCTTCCCACTCCAGTGTCGCCAAGAAATAGTGCGCTGGCGTCAAGTCTGCACCTCCCACTTTCAAATCCAATTAGTCAGATGTCAAGTTGGCTCTGTTTCTGTAGTTCTTGCTAGCATGTTCATATACTGGCTTGCAGTTTACACAATATTCCAACTTATTATTGCCTAAAATTCCCGTTCTGGACGTGAAATTAAGCTTTTATTATTATATGCTGTTATTATCTCATTGTTCCTTGGGTTCACTGTGGCTGTTCCCCATTGGAGATCAATGGTTCAATTCTTAGGAAAATCATGGACCTGATCTTTCCTCTATAGAGAACCCGGTTCGATACCAGTCAGCCGTGTCCCATTGGACACATCTTTTCCCAGCTTAGTTTGAAAAATTCATATAACATGTGAATTCCATCTAGCCTCACTCTGACTGCATCGACCTTGTATTCAATGTTTACATTAGGCGGTCAGTGCTCCCGGGCGGTGGGTTGTCTTGCTCCCCCTCCCCCTTGGGTCTGCCGTCCGTCTCGCATTTTCGCGTTCTCTTTACTCAAAGCCTCATTCACAGCTTGGAGTTCGCTTGCTGCTTCCCTTAGCTGGTTGTAAAACTCTCTCAGTTGACAGAGGCATTCTTTCCTCGTTTCCTTTTGGTCGGCGGGCTGGCTGTCTTGTTTCCTTTCAGACTGGTGTGGGCCTTCCTGCAGACTCTCCGCTTGCATACTTAATGATTCCCCGTACACTTGGGTGTGCATGGCTTGTTCCTCTGCAGTTTCAAACTTTTCCGGTGGAAGATATAGTTTGAGATTGGTGGCATTTACCACAACTTCCTTTCCCGTCTCTTCATGTTTGATTCTGTAGGCATTATTTTGCAAATCTCTTATTATTACATAGGGGCCGTGGTAGTTATGTTGAAATTTTTTGTATTTCCTGCTCTCTGGATCTGAGCTAGCTGGTTTTTTAACAAAACATACCGTCCTACGAGAAGTGGTCTGTGGTAGCGTTTCCTTCCGTTTCTTCGCTGCCGTCTGTCCGCTTGCTTCTTGAGATACTCGAATGTTCTGTGTATCCTTAATTCGCGTCCTGGCTGTGCATCTACAGGTGTCTGAATGACGTTGTTCCATGGCCTCTCCGGTCTTCTATCAAGGTGTAGGCTCACGGGTACTTCTCCTGTTGCTTCATGCTCTGTATTGTTGATACAATACTCGATGATGTTCAGTACGTCAATCCACTTCCAGTTTTCTGTGGAGCAGTATATTTTCATATATTTTTGCAGTTCTCTCATGACTCTCTCTGCGCTGTTGGCTTCTGGGTGTCGAATTGTGGACAAAATCTGTCTTATTCCCAGATTTTCCAGCTCCCTGCGGAATTCCACGCTGGTAAAACAGCTACCATGGTCTGACAATATGTTCTCCGGCTGCCCTAGTATAGGAATGACTCTTTCCTTCAGTCTTTTAAGTACCTGTTTCGTACAGGTTTTAGAAAACTCGTCTAGTGCTACTAGGATGTGCTTATTTCCCCTTCTGGCTCTCGGGAGAGGACCGAAGTTGTCCAGTGCCATAAGCTGACATGGCTTCTCTGGCAGGAGTGGAATGGGTTTTTGCCTCATTAAAAACGAGTTAGGCTTTACTCGCTGGCAAATATCGCATGTCCTGATTGTGTTTCTGACTGTTTGGGCCAAATAAATGCTTCTTTCTACAGGGCAACTGACTTGTCTATTCCCGGGTGACCGAAAGCTCTGTGTGCTAACCACACTAGTCTTCTTTGCAACGCTGGCGGAATAACAATTCTGGGTTGAGTATGATCTGCATCACTCCATTTGTGTAGCATCTGGTTAAACCAAAGATATTCTGTCGAGAGTGCCTCGGCCTCTATATACATTGGGGGTCCTCTGACAAGTTTTCCCTCGAAGTAATTAATCATCAACCTATCCAGGGATCTTCACGCTGAAAGAAGGTGATGTTCCTCAAATCGTCAAAGGTCTTCTTGTCTCTATCTTCTATCTCGATAGCTAGAGCTTCCTCTTCATCAGCTGTCGGGTATCTGCTTAGCAAGTCAGGTATTATATTGTCCTTCCCCGGGCAATACTCGATTTCCACTTGAAATTGCTGTATATACAAGGACCATCTCGTTAATGTTTGACTTCAGCAGAAATGTTAGGGCTTTATGGTATGTTCTTAACACGACCTGAAATCCATAAATGATTTTTCGCCAGTACTGGAGAGCATATATTATTGCGAGTAGTTCAATCACCGTGACCGTATAATTTCTTTCATTGGATTTCAATCTTCTGCTTTTGAAGGCGATAAAAGTTTTCTCTTCTGGCCTGTCAACATTTTCCTGGTAAAGCATTGCCCCAATGCCTATAAGCGATGCGTCAGTCTGGATGAAGAATTTCTGGGTGTAGTCTGGATATCCCAATTTCACATAATCTAGAAGCATCTGTTTAGACTTCACGAAGGCTTCCTCGCATTTTTCAGTCCACCGCCACCTTCCCCCTTTCTTCAATAAATCTTGGAGTGGTGCCACGGTCTCAGTGTATTTCGGGCAATGGCTCGAAAAGAATCCAATAACGCCTAAGTATTGCCTGACGTTTTTCACCTTCGATGGTCTAGGATAATTTCTGATGACTTCTAATTTCCCAGGATTTGGTTTTACTCATTGTGCATCTATTACATGGCCTAGAAATTTAACTTCTCTCTGGCAAAAGTTAGACTTCTTTAAATTGACCTTAAAGTTAGCCTGAATCAGGTCATCTAATAACTCTGATATGTTCCTCCTCTGTTTCTGATGTTAGTAGGATATCATCTACATAGCTTGTGGTTGTTGCTTTGACTTCTTCAGACAGGTTTCGGTCAAGCGCTCGTATCAACGCCGAACCTGCTGTTTTTAGGCCAAACGGAAGACGAAGGAATGAATACGTAGGCTGATCGAATAAGAAACCGGTTAATAAGCTTGTTTTCTCCTCCAGTTCAATATGGTGGAAACTCGCCGTAATGTCCAGATTTGTGAATACAGTCTTTCCTTTGAATCGCCTGAGGATCTCCTTTATGGGTGGCACTTGGTCAATTCCGGTATGACCTTAGAATTCAAGTTTCTCAGGTCTAGGTATATCCTTACACTTCCGGCAGGTTTAGGTACAACTACCAGTGGACTGACATAAGGTGTGGCTGTCTTCACAATAACGCCCGCCTTCAGCATCTCCTGTATTGCTTCCTTAACTTTCACATAGTGCTTCGCGGCTACTGGGTAAGGCTTTTGTCTGAATGGCGTCCAGTCGCTGACTTGGAACGCATACTGAAAGTTCTTGATTCGGCCAGGTCTCGAATCGAAGACTCCTCTATGTTCAAACAACAGTTCCCTTAACATCTGCTTATGTTCTGGACCAATTTTAGCTTCCTCTAATTTTTCTTAAAGATATTCTCTGAATTGTGGTTCGAGATCCTTCTCAATGTCTGCGGCCAGTGTTGCCAACTCTCCCTCGATATCTTCCGTGGTCAACACTGCCTCCCCAGTCATATCTCCGTATGTATGCCATACGGATTCTTCTGGTCTCGTTTCACTGTGTTTTAATGAGATCTCTAAATTCTCATATTCCTCACTCACGCGAAACATAACAATGTCTAGTGAGAGATCTATTATAACCTTGTATTCTCTTAAGAAATCCGCACCCATGATAATATTAAAAGGTAGCTTATTCACAAGTAGAAAACTCTGTGAGATTATAGAGTTCCCTATCTGTAAATCTAAGAAAAGTTGGTATTTACATATCATTGCTTTATTTGGATTTACACCCTTGATTTTCACGCTTGAAATAGGTATTTTCAATGCGTGTATTTTACTTCCAATTTCATTATACAGCGCCTGGGTAATTAAGCATACAGTTGAGCCAGTGTTCAGGAGACTCCTTATTTTCATGCCTGTGATGTTTACAATTATATTTCCCTTCTTACGATGACCGGCCCTTCCTCTTGGTCTTCAATGAGTTCCTCAGGTTTTGCAATCCAGTTAACCACATTTACTGTACTCCAACCTGTATATCTGTCACCTTTTTGGTCATTTTTTTTTTTCTATTGCATCGTTTCTTGCGGAGTTCCTCTGTCTGTCTTCGTGCTGTTGAAGCTTCAGACTCTTCGCTCCGTCATCATTTTTATAGATGTCGGGTGATCTTCTATTTTTAATCGCTTCATCCCAATGAACTTGCGATTTTCTATTGTCGTCTCCACGATCCTCCATATATCTTAATGAGGTGTGGTAACGTTCGTCTGCTTCTTCGTCGAACCCGCGACTCTGTTCTTGGGGTCTCCATTGTTGGTTACTCCCATCTCGGCCATAACTTATTCTGTTATCTGGCTGTTGATTCCTTTTATCGCGCTGATTCCAGGGTTTTCTCCCTCTGTGTCCGCGGTTCGATCTTCCTATGTATGCTGGCCTCCAAATCTGGTTTTCCTTTTCTTCCCGTTACCTGTCTGACCTTACAGTTTCTGTGCTTGAGGATTTATTTTTGCTCTGCACTTTAGTCGGTTCGGTTTATGGACTAGTCATGTGGACTTGTTCCGTATTCCGACTCTGCCTCATCTGCTGAGTTCTGGTCAAATCCAGTTGTCTGAGAACCTCCTCCATTTTAGTCGCTGTTTTGGCATTTGCAGAGATTAATAGCCTTTGGATTTCGTATGGTCATTGTTTGGCTATCGCTATACACAGGTCTGCCTCTCTAGGGTCCTCATCAAGTTCCAGGAAGCGGCATAATTGTGCTATGAAAAATTCAGCATACTTCGTTGGGTTATTTGTACTATATCGTCTGGAGTACAGATCCAACCTTAGATTCTGCTGTATGCTCGGATCCCAGTATCTCTTTAAAAATGCCTGGCGAAACTACTCTACCGTGTCAAACGTGTAGCGGAAGCTTCTAAACCATAGAGCGCATTCACCTTCGGTAAGTTTTTGGATAGCTCTTAATCTTCGCTCTGGCGGTAACTTTGTATCATTTAAATATTCGGAAAACTCTTTGAACCAATACTTCGGTGTCATATTTGAGTTGCTTCCAGTGTATTTTCTCGGTTTCTAGTCATTAGCCCTTATAACAGTGACTATCTGATTTTGTACAGCGTTTTCGTGCGGCGTGGACGTAGCAATTGGTATACCAGGTGTGATATACGGGCTGTCACTTGGCATGGCTGTATATCTTGGAGTGGGCTGTACCTCTAAATCTGCCCATCTATTTCTCCTATTTTCAACCACACTCCCTTCACTGGACCTTGGATTCCGCAACATGGATTCTTCTTGCGCTATCATCCTGGTTTCCATTTGGCTGGTCCTATTTTCTGCTCTTTCTAAACGAGCTAATACTTCTTGTTCTATTTTCTTTAGGCGATCACGGTTTTCCTCTGCCATAGAAAAGATTTTCTGGTTGTCAACTTTAAGGCTCTCCTTTATATGATAGATTTCCCCAGCTAAGCCTTGTTTTACCTCGGCAAGCGTTTTATCATTGACTTCATTTTTCAAGCCCTCTCGAACTTCCAACTCTTCTTTTAAGACTTTGACCTCCTTTTGTATGTGACCGTGCATATTGGAGATTTCGGTCCTTATTTTGGTAATTTCTCCCTGGTCCTTACCTTGCCTTTTGTGAATGACTGCTAGATCGTTCTGAGTTTGTTCTAACTCTTTTTGGACTTAACCAACCTGCGTCTTCATGTTCATAATTATTCCCTTATTTTCTTTAGCGGAAGTTTTTATTTAATTGATCTCCTTGCATTGGTCAAGGATATTCTGATCCTGCTTCCTTAATTCTTCATCTATACATCTTGCGTAGCCTGTCATACGCTTATCCCATTTGGCTTCACTTTCTTCCAACCTCTGGTCTACATTTTGAGTGAACGCGTTAATTTTTTTTCCTGTCGCTTAGTGTTGGCTTCGTTTTGATTCTGCATATCTTTGAGTTCTACAGACATATCGTTTAATCTATCGTTAATCTCGCGCTGAGAATCTCTGCTTGCCTGCAGATTATTTTCAAGCTTTATTTCTATGGATTCAAAACGTTTGTCATTCTTTGCCTGCATTTCTGAAATCACGCTAGTAACGCTTTCAGTTAACTCTAATTTAATAGATTCTTTAATATCATCATTTTTTTATTGACCTCTAATAGGTTAACCTCTAATCTTTGATTAATTTCATTTTGATTAGCCCTTAGACTATCGTTCATTTCAGTTTGATTAGCATCTAATCTATTGTTCATTTCAGTTTTGTTAACCTCTAACTGCGTATTTACTGTAGCCAAAATCTGGCTCATTTCATTTTGATTATCATCCAATCTACCTGTTATTTTATCTTGAAATTCCTTAGCATCTTCCCTACATTTAGCATGAGTAGCATCAAAAGGCTCCCTCAGCTCTGCGAACATTTTAGTGTCTGTGAATACACTTATGAAATGGGTTTAGACGTGCGTACCCATTTGTACATTTATCCCCTCAGTACCGGCCAGCCTGTATTTCTTATTTGAGATATAGGTGGGCCTTTGCTGTATATGTTGGTGTGTTATATTGGGAAAAGAATTCCGATGTCGCAAAAGCAACAACATTCATTTTAACACAGTGCTGTGAATACACTTATGAAATGGGTTTAGACGTGCGTACCCATTTGTATATTTATTCGTCTGACAACAATGTCTAATGTCTGAGTATAACCTAAAAAGACTCACAATCACTCAAACACAGTTTGAGGAAAAAGATACTATTATGGCTTTCCACAATGGAAATAATACTATTATTATGGGTTTTCTGAATCCCATAAGCCACCACGTTCTCTTGGGCGCCATGGTAAACAAAGAATGGCTGCCCCAATGCAAGACATTGGCCAAGCTCACAATTATTAGCAAAAGCCGTCCAGGGTGTGGTTTATATTGCCGAATGCCCCACCTTGGGCCACGCCATGATAATTAAAGAAGGAACTAGGTCATGCTTTGCCCCACACACGGGCGACATGGTAAATATGGAATGGTTCATCGTGGTCAGGTTTGCGCAATGCCGAGATAGCTTATATTGCAATGTTGCAGCCGATTCCATGACGAATTAATACCGGCTCATATTGCCTGGGCCTTGATAAATATAGAGTACTACTGAGTTTACATTTAAGAATGTCTCAAGGAGGATTTATCAAGATTTATTTTGAACGTGTAGGCTTATCAAATATGGGACGCGGCCTTTTCTAATGTGCTCTAACTTTGCTGCTAATCTAGTCTCTACCATTTAATACCTTGGTCGACTTAAATAATACCTGTGACTCAATCCTAGTACAATAACATATCCTCCATGTACCCTTTCGTCATCATATGGAACATGTGTTCGTATCCCAGCTAGTTCACGGTCTTTCGAGGTATGGGGCGTTCATCCCACTATACGACCACATGTTCAGGATTTGAGTCTGTCAGTTAACTACTCCACTTGAAAGAAACAACAAATTCCTAAATATATCATTTAATGGTATTAAATCATGGCAAAACACAACAAAACACAAAAATATTATAACTACTTACCCACAACACAAAAATCAAATTATATGTGAGTCTCTTCTCATAAAATTGGCGCTCTTCCTCACCCATATCTATCCTAGATATCCTAACATAGATACTCTCTGACATTGACGAGCGTTCATAGTGTCTTTCACATCGCACAGTTTATCTTGAATTTTCATATCACAACACAACAATAAAAACAAATTACAACTGAATAATAATTATGTGCAATTACTAAAATATTTGTCTGTTCTGAAGCGGAAAATTTACTTTGAACAACATTAATTTTATTACCTTATTCTTTACTTAACATGTGTTGCTTTCTGCGCAACATGGTTTTCCCTTCCCATGGATTTCAAACGCTGAAGTGATTTACATTCCCTTCCGAAACACACGTAGTTATTGATTTTTTTAGCTTGACCATACCACAATCTTCTGGGTTTGGTCATGTCATTACTATCATTAAAAACGTGCCATATCGATAAATAGTGCTACCCGTCTGAGTAAATTAGCATAAACTGGGTAATTACTCTTTACAGAATGCATTTATTTATTTGGTGCGGTTAGCATGTCCTGAGACAACAACTTGGCCGATCACTTTTATCCAACATTCTATTTCAATGGATACCATGCATATAATTCATTTGATATCATAATATCAAGCAGATTTCATTTACTTTCAGAGATAATGAGATTATTCAGTGTCCATTTCAACCTTAAAAAGAAAAGTACAAGGGTCACGGTCAATTAACTCCCCTGAGTGTGAACCCAAAAGAGTCGTCAAGGTCCGCCCTTTTAGATGGCTATCCGGTCTGCGGCCCTCGCTCGCCTTCATGACCGACATTCTACTTGTAAACAAACCTGGTCATAGCTCACTCTTGGTGCAGCTCTCTCAAGGGTCCATGATTGGATTGTGTCATTATTAATAGAGTCGATTCAAGTATTTAACACCTACACTTAGGGTATTTAATGGGCTCAATTCGGCTCCTAATTAGTATTCATAGCTAGGGATGGGTCTCTGATAGTTTCGCCGTTTATGGATGGAATCAGTGGTTCTGGACGCGTACCAGCCGAGTTTCAAACAGGTATATCGTGCCGTACGGGTACAAATATATGAAGTAAATCAACCTGTTTCCTATTCGAAGAAATTGTCTTACCTCCACCGGTAGATCAATTATTATAATGGCATACCGAGGGTGTCCCAAAGTTGGCTTTACGTAGCTCTAAAACATGTATCAATTTACTGACACTTACATTATCTACCTTAATGGCTCTCAAACACAACCATGTAGCATTTAACATTATTTAATATTCCAATTACACTGAAAATCTCTCTTTATCTCGCTATTATATCTCTCTTTATCACTCTTTACAATAACACTGTATTCTTTCAATTGATATGACACATTTCACGTTTTATAGACATCACTATGCCGATTTTTACATTTATCATTGACGCCGACTTCAAATCATAATTATTATTATTAGTTAACGTTACCGTTACTTTCATCAATATCTTACGCCTAAATGGTCGTAAGTTTATCATCCTCAAACCATATATTTATTAAAATACGAGGGATGTAAACTCGTGTACAAATGACTGCAAATTCTTAGTATTTGAGGGAATGAGATGTTGTATGTTGAGCTCTTAAATCATATTAACATATTTGGATGGTACTCACTTTCATTCTGGCTGGGTTTATCCAACAATATAGCACTTCGCCCACCATTTTGCTTTCTTCTAAGCCATCATCACCCTTTTCACACAAAACATTGAATATGGTTTGCACATGGTAATTACATCTTGAAATACCCACATTTTACATTGTGAAATACCACACATTATTTTTAACACACAAATTTAAACATTCTTTGGTTATCACTTTTAACGCTAACTTTACAGGTAATTTACACACGGAGCCTTGCTGATCTTTCCACTATTGCGTGAATTCAGAGATGCGATGCTGCAAATTCTGACATCCGCCTGTCTCCTCCGAAAGTCTACCTCGAATATGTGTGCTCATCTCCCGTCTACTATAATTCCTGTCTTCTGTCTTGCAGTGTGCTGCTCAATTGTATATCACAAATACTTGTGATGCCTTCCAGATTCCCATAATCTGTATTATATGTTACGGTTATATATGGTTTTTAAAGATCATAACCCTTCCTCTGAATAAGTTCATTGTCTATTAAAATCATACTGCAATATATCTACGCTGTAGCGATTACTAATCGCGTATACTGCCTGCTTATATGTCTGCCGTAGACTGTTTATAATATTACTGCAAAATTACTTGTACTATGCTGCCTAATGCACCTTTCATTGTTCATCACAAAAGATTCTGTTCATACGACTTGCATATTGCGCGCACTTTTCCGTGTGGCTGGACTGCATGTCGACCCACAAATTGAGTCAACGAAGAACTGACGCTCTCCTCCTTCCTCCTCCATATAAGGTTTTCTGACGAAAAGTAGTCCACTTGCATCTCAGGAGCTGCTCTTTTCTCAATTATCGCGTTTACTGACCAGGTAAAGCGTGATTCTTGATCGTCTATTCATGGAGGTTCCAAATCCACTTGCGTGCCGGTGATTTCTTCGCTCAATTAATTAAAATTAATTGCTTTCCTCCATGGTTTGGTAACGCTATCTCTGGTGAATCTCCTCTTGCTACGAGACTAACCAATGCCCCTCCGCATCATGTGTTTGAATATGCTCATAATCACATACAGGCCTTAATTTAGGTGTGCAGATACTCCTAAATTACCTCTCTTCGAATACAAGTATCTGAGTGTAAGTCTCATCTCATTCGAATGCTTCATTTGGCAGTAATTAATTAATTTTTCTAGATGACCATCCCCTCTTCTTTCGTCTGCCTTGTTGAATGGGGGTTTACACGGTCATTATTCACTGTCTTCCCACTTCAGTGTCGCCAAGAAATAGTGCGCTGGCGACAAGTCTGCACCTCCCACTTTCATATCCAATTAGTCAGATGTCTAGTTGGCTCTGTTTCTGTAGTTCTTGCTAGCATGTGCATATACTGGCTTGCAGTTTACACAATATTCCAACTTATTACTGCCTAAAATTCCCGTTCTGGACGTGGAATTAAGCTTTTATTATTATATGCTGTTATTATCTCATTGCTCCTTGGGTTCACTGTGGCTGTTCCCCATTGGAGATCAATGGTTCAATTCTTAGGAAAATCATGGACCTGATCTTTCCTCTATAGAGACCCTGGTTCGATGCCAGTCAGCCGTGTCCCATTGGGCACAATAGATGATATGTTGTGATTTTTAGAAGCGAATAAGTTTATGTTCATAGGTATTCTTTTTGCCTCGTTTTTCATAATACAATCATTATAATCTTGAAAACTTACACCATTTTAGATCACGCCTCTGCTAATAATTTTAATATTTTTATTGCTATGCCATTTATGTCTAAAGCATACAATTTAGCTCTCAGTCCAACAAATGCTTTAATGATACGTCCACAAGCTTCATCTTTAAATTTTTCCAAAGTATTTTTGTTTGATATAGAGTAACATACAGTATGTGATTAGTAGGTTTATCAGATCATTATTTTTCTTGCCCTAGGCTTAAAACCAGCAAATTCAAATTGTCTTGATAAACATCTCGGGTGTATACCAAATAAATAAAGGAGTCCGTATCCAAATACATCAGCTTAAGATTTTCAACCATATAATAGGGTAGCTGGACACCTAGTGTTGGGAATACATGAGATTTTTTGAAATATCCAGTATAAACATTCCAATATACGAGGCACGTCCAGAAAGTAAGTTCCGTTTGATAGTAAAATTAAATTGTGTACAGATACAGAAAAAATATTTATTGCTCAACATTCTACACCTCTTAAACTACTTTTCCACATAACTGCCGAACTTTTTCAGGCATTTGTCATAGCGTGGCATAAGTTTTTGGATACCTTCTTCATAGAAGTTTGCCGCCTGTGTCTTCAACCAGTTGGAAGCATCTTCTTTCAGCTCGTCGTCATTGTTGGAGTGTTGACCGCCAAAGAAAGACTTGAGATGTGTGAACAGATGAAAGTCGCTAGGAGCGAGGTCAGGGCTGTACGGAGGAGGATCAAACACGTCCCAGCCAAATCCCTGTAGGAGGCTTTACGTCACATTTGCAGTATGTGTTCGTGCGTTGTCGTGAAGAAAAACAACACCTTTTGACAGCAACCCTCGGCGCTTATTCTGTATTGCGTGTCGCAATTTCCTAAGTGTCTCGCAGTAAGCATCTGCGTTGATTGTTTGACCACGCGGTAAGAAATCAATGAGTAAGATGCCTTTCCAGTCCCAGAACACTGTGCACATCATTTTCCGAGGTGTCGAGATTTGTTTCGGCTTAACCTGTGCTGGGGATGAAGTGTGCATCCATTCCATTGATTGCCGCTTACTTTCAGGGGTGTCGTAAGAAACCCAAGTTTCATCTCCTGTAACTATCTGTGTCAGAAATTCATCGCCGCCTTCATTGTAACGGGTCAAAAACTGAGGTGCACTACCCGTCCGTTTTGTTTTGTGTTGCTCCGTAAGAATCTTTGGTACCCAACGTCGGCAAAGTTTACGAAAGTTCAGTTTTTCGGTAACAATTTCATGAATTAGTGATAGTGAGATTTGGGGGAATTCCATAGCGAGAGCACTAATTGTAAATCTGCGGTTTTCCCGGATCTTGTCATCAATCGCGTGAACCAGTTCTTCTGTAACCAAAGATGGACGCCCACTTCGTTCTTCATCGTGCACTTCACTACGTCCTTCATTGAACTGTTGGACCCAACTTCTCACCATTGAATCACTCATCGCATTTTGTCCATACACTTCGCAAATTTGCCGATACATTTCAATTGGTTTCCCTTTCTTAGCATTCAGAAAACGGATCACAGATCTGATTTCACAAGCGGCGGGATTTTCAATCAACACCGACATTGTACGAGTAAACATGCACAACAACGCGTACGTGGCCGACAGCGCTCTCCAAATGGCGCACGTTTCTTCTCCTTGATACAGAGCGTCTACCGCGCATATGCGGAACTGCGCTGCAGCGGAACGTACAACTAGTTGAAGACACAGGCGGCACACGTGTATGAAGAAGGTATACAAAATCTCGTGCCACGCAACAACAAATGTTTGCAACATTTCGGCAGTTATGTGTGAAAGTAGTTTAAGTGTTGTAGAATTTTGTGCAATAAATATTTTTTCTGTATCTGTACACAATTTAATGTTATTACCAAACGGAACTTACTTTCTGGACGTACTTCGTATATATAGGACTATTGAATACAATGCTACGTTTAGCCATGTGGAAAGCAGCTAGGTTAGAACCATAAATTGTTCTACTGATAAATGTTGGTTTAGCTATTAGATTTTCAGCCTTTTTGCTGTCAGTTACAGGACGTAAATCTATTATATTACGAGTATTTTCCATTGTTTTTCTGAAAATTGCATTGTTAAATCAGTTGTACAGATTTTCCTCAAAATCATTTTTGTCTTGTTTTCGAAGGTTGTTATTAAAATCAAGGTGTGCCTTTAGCCAAAGTCTCTGCTGAAACATTAACACACGATGTATTTTTATCAATTTTAGTCCTTGATTTAGAGCCTGTTAAGTGCCATGTAATGTACAACGTATCTCCTTTGATGTCCAAGATGAGGAATTAGTTTTTTGAGAGGCGAATTCTTAGGTTGTATACACTCTGGCTGAAAATGTAAATCGTTGTGTAGATCATGAAGGTTAGATGGATAATTGACATCAACGTCTAGAATGTATCCGACAGGGCGTCTTTCTTAAGCGTTTCTAGATCAACGGTATCTCGAGAAACCCAATGAAATACACCGTAAAGAAGGGGGTGGCACATAGCCCACCCGTATTGGTTGTTGGCATCATCATACAGTCCCTGGCCAAATTAATATGAACACCTAAGGAAACCCAGGAAAATAAACTTTAAATTGCCATTATGTCTTTCATTCATGTTTTATTTATCTTAATTGGGTGAAATGTGACTTGACTTATACATATACACACAGAATAACACAACTAATCACAAAACTCAGATTTGAACCCTCATTTAATTGTCAATACTAGTATTTTGTCAGTCTTCCTTTTGCTATAATAACGGTCTGAACTCTGCGAGGCATGCTATCTATGCATCGTTGGCTCACATCCTTCAATTGCTGGTTGTGGTTCCAGGGGAATATGATCCGTTCAAGTAAATGTATCCTCGTAGTGACATAAGGTAATAAGCTGCGACGGTTTCTCGGAATTATATGTTTCCATGTATTTATTGTTAGCTTCAGCATACCGATGAGAAATCTGGCATATTCCTCCATGTATTCCAGACTCTATTAAAAGAATCTGATCATAATCCTGTAGCAATTCCAGTTCAATTCCAGTGTAAAGGAGCATTGCCTCGAAACTTGAACCAGGCGAAGTAAAGAAGCGTGCTCCATCCTCTCGGTGTAGCTCGGTGGTAGCTTTAACTTACTCTCTATAAAGCTAGCATATGGATAATTGCGTGTGCCCCTATGTACGTTGGGTGTTTGCATTACCCTTTGGCTCAGCTTTACAGTTTAGGTTTGGTTGGGTTAGGATAGGTTAGGTCAAGTTAGCTTAAGTTAGATAAGGTGAGGTTCGGTTAGGTTAGGTTAGGTGAGGTTAGGTTAGGTCAGGTGAAGTTAGGTTAGGTCAAGTTAGGTTAGGTGAAGTTAGGTTAGGTTAGGTGAATTGAGATTATGTTAGGTTAAGTTAAGTTACTCTATGTTAGGTTAGGTTAAGTTAGGTTAAGTTAGGTTAGGTTAGGTTAGGTCAGAATTTCATTTATGTAAGTGGTTGCGTGCAGTGACCATCTTGCGCGTTAGCCCTATGCTAAAAATAATAAATTAAATATTAAATAAATATAAATTTATAAGTTAAAATAAAACAAAAAATAAAAATAAAATATTTGGTCTTTGACCTCGTTCTTTCGTCTTTTTCGCATAATCTAAAATCTAAAATATAAAATATAAAAATATAAACAACTCAAATCTAAATTCTAAAATCTAAAATTTTAAATCTTAAATGTAAAATCAAAAATCTAAAAATAAAATGCATCTGAGAATTAAAATCTAAAATAAAAATATAAAGATAAGAAAATCATGCATGCATCAATTAAAATTTTAAATCAGGTTATTGTAATTATGGATTATGGAATTCTTGGGTTAATGACCTTGAAGTTTAGTGCTGTGACAGAATAAAAAATTATATAAATATTAAAAAATAAAAAATAAAAATTTTAAAATAATAATGAAAAATTATATAGGCCTGCATAATAAAGTAAATTTAAAAAATAGAATAAATACATAATAAATATTTCAATAGTTAATAACTAGTAAATAATTATTTAAAAAGCCCTCTATTTAAGAGTTCGGTTGCCCGCGGCGGCCATCTTGCACAGTAGTCTCTGACCCAGCTATGACTCTCACTTTATACAATGAGCATAGTGTCGGTTGCGCTCAGCGGGCATCTTTCGCTTTAGTTCCTGGCCCAGCTTCGGCTTATAATCCCTACTTTTATATCTCGAGAAGAACTTAATGACTGTATTTTACCGTTGCTTTCAGGCGTACAGCAGTGTACGTCTTAGCAATTAGTTAACTAATATCGTCAATGTCTTTATACTACAGTACATGGGGCAAGTAAGGCGATGATTAGCTCTGAAAGTTGTATTTAAGCCACTACACTATCTAAACTCAGTTACCACTGGTGACCGGAACTTCACCAACTCTGCCACAAATACAACGTATACAATACTCGCTAGAAGACGAGTAGTATTAAATTGTGGACCCTCCACATCGCATGTTTTATTAATCGTCCCATAGTTTTCAGTCATGTTTTAACTTTCTATCATTATAGATCACTTATTAAATCCATCGTATTACGAGTACATGTGTTATTTCAGGGAGCAATAAATCGCATGTTTGCACGTTTATCTGTGGGATTTGGTGGGGAATTATGCAAGTTATTGCCCTTTGTTAGTGCCATGGCTTAATTTGCATTGCTGGCAACAGGCAGGATGCGGAGCAATATCGATCTTAAGGTAAATTCACCCATCTATGGTTTGGATTAAATTTACACTAATGTGTTGCTATCGCCCGGTATATGTCAGGTGAATTTGCTGTGGACCTTTGTCTTTCCGCTACGTACAGTAAATATGGCGAAACCCTTATCTCTTTAATTTCACGGCCGACAGAAAAATAGTAAACTGTTTAGCCATAATGTTATAAAATATTAGAAACAATTAGTGCACTATATATGTAATTTAATGAGCAAATGAAACGTCTGAAACACGAAGTGGACATTGTGACCTTGTTAATTTATTACATGAGATTTAATCCACACACGTTGAGCCAAAGTGTAGTATAACGTAAGTAGTACGAGCAACCTAGCATCATGGTGTGTCAGTTATACATGTCATACATTGAAGACCAGGGCAATGATGCTCTTTTATTTTTGATTTATTTAGTTTTAGTCGTCTCTTAGCCTAATCCACGTGAAATATTCTTGTTTATGAACATTATCAATAAATGTAAGTGCATGGGCCCCCCGGGAAAGACAAAACTACACTGAGGTTAATGTTCACGGATTCGTATTTCAGGCATGTTAATTCTTTATATTCCATCTACGTGAGGTTCACTATTTGTGTAATACATGGTGTAATATCATAATATTTCATTTGCCACCATTGCAGGCGTGCAAATCCAATACCAAGAATGACCATAGCTCGTTTTGACGAATGATTATCAATTCAGAAATAATGCAAGTTACATTTTATTTTCTATAGTGGAAATTGTACACGTTTAAAAGAAAATGTTGATTTTCTGCTGCATGCAGGTTCAATATATAATTATCTCTTCATTGTCAGATGGTGGGCCGTAACTTTAAGCATTATACTGAGTTTTGCCACAAATTGTGAATTGAATATAACTACACACATCAAAAAAAGTTTTGCATCACCTCGGTTCCCAGATCTCCGGCATATAGACGTTGACTGTGTATATTGTATCAAAGATACAGTCCCTTTGACTGTTCATAGATGTCACTAAAACTGCTCAAAGATGTAAACAACCATGCATGAGCAGGGCCTATTAGACGGAGGGGGTACGACAGCCGATCAGTTCCAGTCATTCCACCAGGACGAAGGTACGCTGCTCATGTTGTCTGTAGTTCTACCATGCCTAGAAGGTCAATACCGCAGTT
The DNA here is from genome assembly GCA_946902985.2 of Meconema thalassinum. Lineage (NCBI taxonomy): Eukaryota > Metazoa > Arthropoda > Insecta > Orthoptera > Tettigoniidae > Meconema > Meconema thalassinum. The sequence goes on from OX336389.2 coordinate 720,314,744, forward strand.
CGATCGCGTCCGCATTGTTACTTTGTGTCAAGAAGGGCTCTCAACAAGGGAAGTTTCCAGGCGTCTCAGAGTGAACCAAAGCGATGTTGTTCGGACATGGAGGAGGTACAGAGATACAGGAACTGTCGATGACAGGCCTCGCTCAGGCCGCCCAAGGGCTACTACTGTAGTGGATGACCGCTACTTACGGATTGCCGCTCGGAGGAACCCTGACAGCAATGCCACCATGTTGAATAATGCGTTTCGTTCAGCCACAGGACGTCGTGTTTCAACTCAAACTGTGCGCAATAGGCTGCATGATGCGCAACTTCACTCCCGACGTCCATGGCGAGGTCCAGCTTTGCAACCCCGACACCATGCAGCGCGGTACAGATGGGCCCAACAACATGCTGAATGGACCCCACAGAATTGGCATCACGTTCTCTTCACCGATGAGTGTCGCATATGCCTTCAACCAGACAATCGTCGGAGACGTGTTTGGAGGCACCCTGGTCAGGCTGAACGTCTTAGACACACTGTCCAGCGAGTGCAGCAAGGTGGTGGTTCCCTGATGTTTTGGGGTGGCATTATGTGGGGCCGACGTACGCCACTGGTGGTCATGGAAGGCTCCGAAACGGCTTTACGATACCTGAATGACATCCTCCGACCCATAGTGCACCCATATCGGCAGAATATTGGAGAGGCATTTGTCTTCATGGACGACAATTCTCGACCTCATCGTGCACATCTTGTGAATGCGTTCCTTCAAGATAACGACATCGCTCGACTACAGTGGCCAGCATGTTCGCCAGACATGAACCCTATCGAACATGCCTGGGATATGTTGAAAAGGGCTGTTTATGGACGTCTTGACCCACCAACCACTCTGAGAGATTTACGCCGAATTGTCGTTGAGGAGTGGGACAATTTGGACCAACAGTGTCTTGATGAACTTGTGGATAGTATGCCACGACGAATACAGGCATGCATCAATGCAAGAGGACGTGCTACTGGGTATTAGAGGTAGTGGTGTGTACTGCAATCTGGACCACAAATGCTGAAAGTCTAGCTGTATGATGGTACAACATGCAATGTGTGGGTCTCATGAGCAATAAAACGAGCTGAAATGTTGTTTGTGTTGATCTCTATTCCCTTTGTATTTAAAGGTTCCGGAACTCTTGGAACCGAGGTGATGCAAAACTTTTTTTGATGTGTGTATATACAGTACCTTATATATTCTGAAACTTGATTACATATTTTAACCATTTTTGCATAGTTTCCTGCATATTTTGCAATTTTAGTTTATAATCTTACGAGGTCAAACGTTGAACAACCTCGTCACGCTGTGATCATGAAATTCATGTCTGTGTTATTGTGAACTGACTCCTAATCAGCCTTCTCAATCTTGCCAGTCGTTATGGTCTTCTCTCGGACTGGTGTGGTGTATCTCTGTTCTTTGTAACGTCTCTCAGCACAGTTGCAAGTCTTTGCAGTCGGATATCGTCTTTCCTGATCATTTTCCTGACACAGACGTAGTGCCTTCTCGAACGTTCCCCTGCTTCTCACTGAATAAGATGCATGTCAACTCTTCCATCCATGGAAAATGCGAATGATTTGAGCTACATATTTCGAACCGAATAGCATGCTAGCGTACAAAAGAAACAATATCAGCGTTTCACTACCTGCATGTGACACACACTGCCTGTGATTAAGCAGTGAATCTTCGTATCGATGTAAATAATTTTGTATGATGAATTATCCTAACTATCAATGTTGCTTTTGATTAATTAGTAGCCCCGTATTTGGCCATATGCACCCAGTCACATATGTGAGTGATACTTGTATTATGAATACATTTGAATACGTTAATTCTTCAGTTCGGTGTTTCGTATGCTCTTCACGTCATTGTATCACAGTTTAAGGAGTTAGTTTGGAATTTTGCTGTTCCCGGTTACTTTGCGTGACAGTTTGATACAGTTAAATGGTAGACTGACATTCGATACAGATTCTAGGAATGTCATATATGTCTAACGGTTTGTAGTTTTCAGGATGCACTTACTGCGCATTAATAACATATTGGATGCTAACACGATTATATCTCAATCATTGGACTGCAGAAAACAATAATTTTGAGACAGCTCATTCACCACTGTGCTTTGGGGAATTCGAACCCATCCTTAGTCCTCCATGTTATGAGGAATGTGGGATATCACAAGATGAAGCTTCTTACATTTAGTGGCCAATTCATGTTAGGTTTCGACATACATACGAGTAAGTCTATCACCAGTCATTATAAGCACAGTATATTCAATAATTTTTCTCCATAATTTCTCGTCATTATCATATATAATTCTACAACGGACATAGTAAGATATATGTTATAAACTTAATAACCTTAATAATAACATTTTCTACAAATACTCTAAAGTGTAAGTTTTAGGCATAATACCCGAAGGTAGTATATTTCCAAGCATTTTTCCGTAAATAAATCGACATAAAGCTTCGTTCCAATCAACGGCATGAATATTGGACTGGAACCCAAGTGGGGGACGTGTTCTTAAATATATGCTGGGAACTTTCTCATGTTAACAGAAACAGGCCCTGGGATAAGTATTCCGTAGCTAACCTATTGGTACCCCATGATCCTATTTATTTTAGATTGATATCTTCAATTATGCTTATTAGTGCAAATGGGAGATGGGCAGTCTGCAACAAGAGCAGCCTCGTATGAAAGCCATTTGGTTCTTTTAATTTTGTGTAGTCATAGCGTTAGTCGTGGTGGCTCGAAGCATGTAGATGTATGTAGACCAGTCGTAGGACAATGGATTCACTTGGTAGGTGATTCTCGTATATAATTTGAACGTAGTTCACTTGACCACCTAGCATTGTACAGGCTAGCATTACTGGCCGTCACATCTTAGTTTCGATTTCAATTCTCGGCTTTTCCAAGAAATGTAATTCTGACCTTGTGGTTGAAATGGGACTCAAATTGATCGAAAATTTGGTAAGTAGTTGGTTCGTTTCCGACCTCAGCCATCTTAGAAATAGGTTTCCTTCGTTTCCCATTTCTACTCCAGGCAAATGCTCTGTTGGTTCTTAACCCAAGGCCATAGCTGCCTCCTTATGAATTCTAGCCCCGATTGCAATTACACTAACTACTACAGAAACCACAAAACATGAGTTATCAGACAAAATTTACACACACTCAAGTACACGTACGTGATGACGACAATGTCAAGACCTCTAAATGAAACAACAACAACTAGCTAATCAAGTTGCATAATTTTATGTATACCCAATTCGGGGAAAGCGAGAACAGAAAGCAGCCACCTGTGACATGAAGCCAATGAAGGCTCACTTTGAATTCCCAACTTTAATTGGGGACTTAATCACCATGAGGAGCGGTTACCCTTTAATATCGGTAAATAAAATACATGACTAAATCAAATACTCTCAAGATCCGAAGCATATTTCATAAGAGAACGACAGAAACATTAAAGAAACTTAGAAGCATCAAAATAGATGATTAAACTTCTACATTCGTGCATGAATTAATACATATAATTGCATGTAATAGTCTACTTAGAAGGCAGCCAATAGAAATAGCTTAGAAGGTAGTGTCTGTTGGATTTTATAGTGCATGACATGCAGTGTGACTGCTAGATGAAGTATTTCATGGGGAGTTGCTGTCTTAAATCTCACACACAGGTCACGCTGCGTGATTGATCAACGACTTGTTGTTTTCGTTGGGTGTCAGATGAGGGATATTCTGGGACTAGCAGGAAATTACTACCGATAGTCAAACTCACTTCAACTGAGGGGAAATTCTAGAATTATACGCAAGCTTAGTTTCAAGACCACTTTACTCCAAATTCTAGCTCACATTTTAGGTAACCCATCAGTGGTATTAGGTAGGACTGGCACTGGGCGTGCACGCAGATCTACAGTGCTACATTCATAACTGAAGTGTCCAGGGGAAGAAGGGGAATATCAGATAATGTAAAATGTTCAGGAAACGAGTTTTAAAGTTTAATTACCGTACTTATATGTACGTGTCAACTTGAAACATCATTTTCTCATTGTTCTTAGCCAAACACAATTGTGCCATCAATACGTCGCAAAGAGCCCAACTAGATCCCGTTGATATCTCGATTTTACATTTTGAGTGGCATTCCCCCTTCTTCCCGCGGATCCTTCAACTAATAACGTAGGTTGTCAATCAAGTCAATACAGTCTTACAAAGGTATTTTATTGCTTTTGTTAGTTCATTCAGGAGCTAGGGACGTCTTGGTCATAAGTCCCATGTTCCTCTTGGATTTATCTGATAACCTGTGTTTCTGTGGTGACTGAGGCAGTGTGTGTAACTATACTATTGTGTCAAGGGATCGGGGTAAGTTCCCGTGAATTACAGTAAGGTTTGATCCAGACATATGTTTGGATGGAGTGCAGAAAACTCGGAAGAAAACCACTATCGGGATGATCACTATAAGCAGCTGGCTTTGCTGCAGGCCCCCATCGAAGTCGTGGTGTGAATTTAATACGCACGGCTACGCCGCGAGGTGTCCAGCAAAGAAACTTCCAATATGTAAGACTGGCTGCGTGGTTCTAGAGTAATGTTCTCGCCTGCCGTCCCCAAGGTTGTAGGATCAAATCCTGGCGCAGTCAGCGGGCATTTGAGGGTGCGAAAATGCGAGGGAGTAGTGTCAGTAGATTTACTGGCACGTTATAGATCCATTTCTGAGGCAAAATTCTGACACATCAGCGTATCTAAAAGCCGCAGTATTTAAAAGGGACGTAATACCAATAACATTATTATTATCAAATATGTAAACTCCTCGATCTTGTTGGATCTTGGCACACATTCACGTGGATTCTGCAAATTATTCAGTTCCTGAATTCTCATAACCCAAGCAGTTGAAGTAAAATTTCCCAAGTGAGGTCACTCAGCCTATTGCACAATGCCTTCTTAGTGCATCTCCCAGCGATCCATATCTTGGCCCTCCCGCATAAACTGAACTGATAATAACATCTGGACCTGTAATACAACATAGAATTTTCCGGAATATTTCACACATCACATAACGCACAAGGCCAGGGATTTCGTGCAGGTATGGGAAATTTTCAATTCTCATTATTATGTGTCCACAGTTATCCTTTTGTTGTAGTTATATATGCCAATAAGGCTGTCAAAAGAACTGGAGGGGCTAGGGAATTAGGTTGGAGAGTACAAGGGAGTGCATCTTTAACACATGCTATTTTGCCCTATCTAGACATATTTGTCAACAACATATCAGTATCGCAGTATTCCTTCTGGTCTGACCTACTCCTGCTGAGTGCTCTATTAAGATTGCAGAGCTGACTTCATTTTCCCTAATAAAGAACACCGAACAATTAATTTCTCTGAAATGCTTCACAATTTGCTAGGCAAGTGCAGCACGTACCTATAGTGGAACGCGTGCCATTTGTATGTCTAAACCATACATCCAAAGACAGATTATAGAGATATACCTTAACCACACAACGTAATGGGGCTGATGAGCAAAGTGACAGCCACCACAAGAACTATATTCCTCTCACAATTTACCTCATTTAGACCATGATAGTCCTTCTTCATACCGGATATTCTATAATCCGTGTACAGCTGGTGACCAATTTCAACCTCGTTGGATTATTAGTTAAAGCATTGTATAATATGTGATTTTCCTCTCAATGGAGGTCGACAGGCTATAACGTACTCTGTGGTCGTAGCGCCACATTCCACTGCCTACATTGAAGTTCCTAAGGCTGGATTCACGGTTTATATTCGCCGAATGCACGGTCATTCAAATAAAGATCGAGTTCAAGGGTTTCCTTTATTCTTTTTTTTGTCTTTGTTGTTTATTTATCGTGCGAAGAACAAATCTCTGAAGAAAGAGCAGAGTAACATCTTAATAGATAAGTTTAATCCCTAAGACCGCTATACGGATTCCCGTCTAGATCTACCGTAGGTACTTGCACAGAACAGTCACCAATATTGAACTTATTCATTGTTTCAATAATTTTGCATTTCAGGACTGAGAGATCTGAACACATCACCCAGTTTCTGCGTATGAATGCAGAACCTCTTGAGACGCATCCTACAACTTAACTGATAATGAGAACTTTCTAGGTCTATTAATATTATTATTATTTTAATTGTCTATCCTGCTGAGTCGGCTTCACCCATGGACTCAGTGAAGGATCGTTCCTCTACCGTCGCAAGGATGGTGTCTTGTAGATGAACACACCTTATCAGCAGATACAAGTGGGGATGGTGACAGGGCGATCACCCACGTGATTGCAAACTTAGGTCTGATTAAGGAAGGGTTAGGTATGGATTTTGGAAGGAAGTCGGCCGTGGACCTGTTGAGGGGAAACCTCCTGGCATTTACTGTACCTGGTGGTGAAAATGGGAAGCCAAGAAAACCATTTCCAGGACGGTCTAGGTGGGATTCAAACGCACTCCCTAGACCCCTGATTGGTGGTTGTACACGAAGCCTGATGGTACCTCTCACCAAGGTGGACAAGGTTCGATTCTCGATGAGATATCTGGTAAGAAGGATTTGATCGACGTAACATACAAAATGAGGTCCTGAGGCTTATAATTACGAGAATAAAGGTCACATAAAACTACAAGTATTCTTCCTTCCTTGATAGCTGTATGCAAATTAGTACGTTATTAGCCAACTTCTGTTTCACTAAATTCTGGCATGTATACAAATATACAATTTTACTAATTTGGTAATCATATTATTTTGAATGGGGCGTGGTGGCGCAGTGGTCAGGCTCACCTCCTCTTACCAATGCGGACCTGGTTCAATTCCTGGTCAATGCATGTGAAATTTTCGAAGTGAAATTGTATGCCCAGTGGTTCGGACTCCACGTAAAAAGGAGGTGCCGTGGCTCATGATCGCGAGATAAATGGTCACGTTAAACTACTTAAGCTTATTAAATACCATTGCCACCTTTGGCTATGAGATGTATTCCCCCGTGGAGAAAGGTGGATTATGGTTTTGGAAAGGAATTTCAGGTATGCAAGTTAGAGACCATCTCCACATTCACTGGAGTCAAGTGCGATACTGAAAAAAAAAATTCGTCTGTGGTAGCCTAGAAATGTATCATGGGTGATCGTGAAACCGAGTATACCCATTTCAACATATGCACCATAATTTAACGTTACATTGCAGATTAGCGAATGCAATCATGCCAACATTGACAGGGAATAAGTTTACCCACCCATAGAACGCAATAGAATCAGTGCATGTTGGGTAGTAATCGCTCGTAAGCTAACACACGTTCTACTTCCGTGGGGTACCATAAAGCGATTATTTCCACACATAATGCTATTGCTCATATCGCACAAAGCATCCCTGAATCATTAGGGCCTTCACAACATCTTCCTAATGGGTGAGGTGGAGAAATACAAGTTTGCCACCGTGTCCTATTAGAAGCGAGAATGTTTGAAGGCAGTCAACACTGAGATGATGGTGCACTTAACTGGGCTCGCTCTTCATGAAAAGCTTTCAGAGCTTTAGAATGGTAAGGAGAATTCCGGGCTTGTGAGGGAAGTACGTGAATTCCAGTCAAAGGCACTGCTTAGAGAGGCAGAGTGTCGAACCCTGTTTAACGTTGGGGGTAGTAGTAACAGCTGTGGGATAATGAAGGTTCACATTTGAATACATCAAATACTGTACTATGAACTGCTATGCAATGTATAACATCCATAAAGAGAATTTTATATTAGGTAGTAATTATTTCTACAAATAATGGAAATGCTAGTTGGTGCTATCCAGTTAAATGTGTAGCAAAATATGCACCAAGCGCAACTGCAAAATTATCGCGAGAGACTAATAATGTATTTGGTTTTACTTCCTGTTTAATTACTGCGGCTCTTAGAGACGCTGAGATGCCGTGATTTGACCTGAAGTGGATATTTAACGTGTCAGTATATCTACTGGTATGGCTACCTTGCATTTGTACACCTAACCAAACCCCGTGGTGCTGCAGCCCAGTCATTTGACCTGCAGATTACGGAGAGATGCGTGGTCAGCGCGTCTGGTCCCCTCAGGCATTAGACCTGTTCCCCATGACCGGGCCGCTACCTCACACTCAGATAGCTAACAATATTCATTACGAGGCTGAGCGCACCCTGTTGCAGCCCTCACGTCAGTTTCTGCAATCCCTGACGGATCTGGGAACCGAACCCAGGGCCTCCGGGTGCGAGATAGGCGTGCTACTTGAACACCAGTACCGCATTGTAAACCCTCAAACGCAAACTGACTGCACGAGGATTTGATCCTGCAACCTTGTGGTCAGCAGGCGAGAGTGTTAACCCTGGGCCACGCAGTCGGTCAACTTTCGAAATAATAATGCTATTGGTCCATTTTAAGTACTGCGGCTTATAGAGACGCCGGGGTGCCGGATCTTAAAGGTGCCAGTAGATCTACAGACACGGCTCCTTCGCATGTGCGCACCTTCAAATGCCAACTATCTGCGCCGGGATTTGATCCTGCAACCTTTGCACAGCAAGCCAGAACATCACCCTTGCGCAACTCAACCAGTCAGTCAACTGTCAGAAGATAAGCTAATAAAAGATTAGAAAGTAAGTAGGTATATAGACTACTGTTCTTCAAAATTGTGGTGCCGCCTTTTTAGTGTGTGTGCTAAAGGAGCATATCGATAAGATCTGAAATGTAAACCTTACACTGGCACTTTACATCTGAATTAGAATACATTTAATATTATTTCCCGTTGAAACTGAACTCTGAATCTCTCAAAATTTACGTATAAGAACACCGTCGAAATTTCATCCAGAATGTGAATTTGAGTGTGCCTCATATGCCAGCTAAGCATCAGTGAGCCAGTCAATAAGACGGGTTTCATAACGTATGGATAATATTCGGGTGTTTGGTTGCGTCACGTTCTACCGTGTCTGCGAAAGCCAACGTATTTTGTTTTATGGACTGTAAGAATAACAACCAATTGTGATAAATTCATTAGCTAACAACACTCTGTTAGACATTTTTCAGTTATACACTGTAAGAGTAGGCCTACTATGGCGGCAAAATAGATTTCTTATTAAGGTACTTCGTCCTGAACTGATTCACTAGTAGCACAAAATACTGTTTTGTTCTGCAATTTTCGTATGACGTTTTTTGTATCGACGCGGTCGTTAGAACAAGACTAGCTTTAAGAATAAAACAAGATGTTCAGTAAAGAACATATAGCCTACTTTCTCCTAAATGCATGGGTATTGTTATAACTCTTTGTCCTTTTCAAGGAGTATGATTGAATGTTGGTTGTAGTAGCTTGTTGAAATACAACGTGCTATAGGGATATTAAACATGAATATGAGATGCCCTTTGCTAGTGCTACCTCTGTACCAAATTTCGTTCAATTCGGTTTCACCGTGTTCGAATTAATAGGAGGAATCAATTTTGACATAAAGATGGCCGCCATCCGCAAACTATTAGGCTAATGACCTATTCATTTGGTCAAAGGATGCTTCCTCTATAAGGGTATGTAGTTGCGAAATTTGGTAGAGATCGGATGATTAGGTTAATCGTAATTTGATTTAAGCTTTGAACATTCGTGTGGCCGCGATTACGTTTCAGTCAAGATGGCGGCGATATAAAACATGACACTGAGATGCCCTTTGCTAGTGCTACCTCTGTACCAAATTTCGTTCCATTCGGTTCCACCGTGTTCGAATTAATAGGGGGAATCAATTTTGACATAAAGATGGCCGCCATCCGCAAACTATTAGGCTAATAACCTATTAGATTGGTCAAAAGAGCCCTCCATAAACGTATGTTGTTGCAAAGTTTGGTAGAGATCGGATGGTTATGTTAGTCGTAATTTAACTTGAGCTTTGAATATTTGTGTGGCCGCCATTACGTTTCTGTCAATATGGCGCCGATATAAAACATGACACTGAGATGCCCTTTGCTAGTGCTACCTCTGTACCAAATTTCGTTCCATTCGGTTTCACCGTGTTTGAATTAATAGGGGGAATTGATTTTCACACAAAGATAGCCGCCATCCGCAAACTATTAGGCTAATGACCTATTCATTTGGTCAAAGGATGCTTCCTCTATAAGAGTATGTTGTTGCAAAATTTGGTAGAGATCTTATGATTAGGTTAATCGTAATTTTATTTAAGCTATGAACATTTGTGTGGCCGCCGTTACGTTTCCGTCAAGATGGCGGCGATATAAAACATGACACTGAGGTGCCTTTTGTTAGTACTACCTCTGTACCAAATTTCGTTCCATTCGGTTGTACCGTGATTGAATTAATAGGGGGAATCGATTCTGACACAAAGATGGCCGCCATCCGCAAACTATTAGGCGAATGACCTATTAGATTGGTCAAAGGATGCTCCCTCCATAAAGGTATGTAGTTGCAAAATTTGGTAGAGATCGGATGGTTAGGTTAATCGTAATTTGATTTAAGCTTTGAACATTCGTGTGACTGCCATTACGTTTCAGTCAAGATGGCGGCGATATAAAACATGACACTGAGGTGCCATTTGCTAGTGCTACCTCTGTACCAAATTTCGTTCCATTCGGTTTCACCGTGTTCGAATTAATAGGGGGAATCAATTTTGATATAAAGATGGCCGCCATCCGCAAACTATTAGGTGAATGACCTATTAGATTGGTCAAAGGATGCTCCCTCCATAAAGGTATATAGTTGCAAAATTTGGTAGAGATCGGATGATTAGGTTAATCGTAATTTGATTTAAGCTTTGAACATTCGAGTGGCCGCGATTACGTTTCAGTCAAGATGGCGGCGATATAAAACATGACCCTGAGATGCCCTTTGCTAGTGCTACCTCTGTACCAAATTTCGTTCCATTCGGTTCCACCGTGTTCGAATTAATAGGGGGAATCAATTTTGACATAAAGATGGCCGCCATCCGCAAACTATTAGGCTAATAACCTATTAGATTGATCAAAGGAGCCCTCCATAAACGTTTGTTGTTGCAAAGTTTGGTAGAGATCGGATGGTTATGTTAGTCGTAATTTAACTGGAGATTTGAACATTTGTGTGACCGCCATTACGTTTCTGTCAATATGGCTGCGATATAAAACATGACACTGAGATGCCCTTTGCTAGTGCTACCTCTGTACCAAATTTCGTTCCATTCGGTTTCACCGTGTTTGAATTAATAGGGGGAATTTATTTTCACACAAAGATGGCCGCCATCCGCAAACTATTAGGCTAATGACCAATTCATTTGGTCAAAGGATGCTTCCTCTATAAGGGTATGTTGTTGCAAAATTTGGTAGAGATCGGATGATTAGGTTAATCGTAATTTGATTTATGCTTTGAACATTTGTGTGGCCGCCATTACGTTTCAGTCAAGATGGCGGCGATATAAAACATGACACTGAGGTGCCTTTTGTTAGTACTACCTCTGTACCAAATTTCGTTCCATTCGGTTGCACCGTGTTCGAATTAATAGGGGGAATCGATTTTCACACAAAGATGGCCGCCATCCGCAAACTATTATGTTGATGACCTATTAGTTTGGTCAAAGGATGCTCCCCCCATAAAGGTATGTTTTTGCAAAATTTGGTAGAGATCGGATGATTAGGTTAGTCGTAATTTGATTTAAGCTTTGAACATTTGTGTGGCCGCCATTACGTTTCCGTCAAGATGGCGGCGATATAAAACATGACACTGAGGTGCCTTTTGTTAGTACTACCTCTGTACCAAATTTCGTTCCATTCGGTTGCACCATGTTCGAATTATTAGGGGGAATCAATATTCACACAAAGATGGCCGCCATCCGCAAACTATTACGCTGGTGACCTATTGGTTTGGTCAAGGGATGCTCCCCCCATAAAGGTATGTTGTTGCAAAATTTGGTAGAGATCGGATGATTAGGTTAGTCGTAATTTGATTTAAGCTTTGAACATTTGTGTGGCCGCCATTACGTTTCCGTCAAGATGGCGGCGATATAAAACATGACACTGAGGTGCCTTTTGTTAGTACTACCTCTGTACCAAATTTCGTTCCATTCGGTTGCACCATGTTCGAATTATTAGGGGGAATCAATATTCACACAAAGATGGCCGCCATCCGCAAACTATTACGCTGGTGACCTATTGGTTTGGTCAAGGGATGCTCCCCCCATAAAGGTATGTTGTTGCAAAATTTGGTAGAGATTGGATGATTAGGTTAGTCGTAATTTGATTTAAGCTTTGAACATTTGTGTGGCCGTCATTACGTTTCCGTCAAGATGGCGGCGATATAAAACATGACACTGAGGTGTCCTTTGCTAGTGCTACTTTTGTACCAAATTTCGTTCAATTCGCATTCACCGTGTTCGAATTGATAGGGGGGGACAGACATTCAGAGTACACACACTCACACACAGACACACACACAGACTCACACACACACATACACACACACACATACACACACACATACACACACACAGACAGACACACTGTTTTCGCCCTGTGTTGATCTCATAAGTCTACTTTCATTTTTTGCAAAAATCGAAAGTAGGCTAAAAATGCAATATCGTGGTCAACATTGAGTATCATTGAGTTGTTGCCTGCTACCTCGCTTTGTTGTTGCTGTTATACATTGAAGGGCCTTGAACCGTAGTAATACAGTTACATCACTCTCATTGTTACAAGTACAAAACATCCATGGTACTGCCGTTCGCAATACATTAATACTATACAGACGGTACCTCAATTTCGACAAACTTAATATACCTATTTGCATTCTAATTCTGTTTTTAACTAATTTTCTGACAGTTGACTGACTGGCTGCGTGGCGCAGCGGTAACGTTCTTGCCTGCTGATCCCAAGATTTCAGGATCAAGTTATACCACTCCTTTCTCGGTCCTGCATTCCCTTTAAAGGACCGTTATTCCTTTCAGTCTCGGTTTCTTTCTTCTAGAAATCGAAAAATAAAATTCTTATATTTTCAGGACATCGTTTTGCGCACAGTGCTGGTAGGAACTGTTGGTCTTCTTATATACTTGAGCTAATCACCAATATATCGAGAACGAGAGGCGTAGTAACAGCAGGAGTATGAGAGTGTAAACTGTTGAAGACAGTCACCCAGCGTGATGCGTGTAGAAAGTAAGGCAGGACACGTTGTAAGTCATCATAATAACTACAAAGAAGAAATGCTAATGTAAAGATGCCAAGATGACGTTACCTCACAGACTCCAGAAATGTCCAAATGTTTAAAAAAATAATACGTGAAGCCCACGAGTACAGCTCAAGATTACACTAGCAATGCATACCTGCACTTCTGTATAGACTTGACCATAGAACTAATGCGTTTCCGTACTTCTCAATTAATATTCAAACATTTTGCAAATGACACAAAAATTAAATTCTATATCAAACCACTAAAGTTTGTATTGGTCTACTTTGAATCAGATAAGAAAATTGTAGGGCGTAAATATACATTTAAAGTCCCATCGTGAAATTGAAAATAATATGATAGATCTTTTGTCATGGATTGGTAAATACATGTAAAGGAATTATGACGTTATTATGAGGAAACGTGTGCTTGGACAGAAACGACATTACGCATTGTGAATGAGATTCAACCATAGAGTTAATGCGTTACAGTACTTCTGAATTGATATCCAATTATTTTGTGACGGTTTTGATTAAAGTGCTGTGTTGTATTCGTAAGCAAATACAATCTCCCACATCCATTATGAGAAACATGTCAAAAACTTGTAAAAGTTATTGAGTAACATTTTGGGCTGCTGCTCTAGTTTGAGGTAGAATTATGGAAGGGAACATGACGTTCTGATCTCACGAATGGAACCAGGACGTGTAATAACATTTTGTGGACGTACTGGCACCATTGGATGCTATGTGTATAATCACCAGTGGTGAGCGGGTGTTGTGAGTGAATGTACCCAATATCATGATAAAGGATGCTCCATCAGTTTTACGTCAACGGATATACATGTATTGAAGTACCCCATTCATCGGATGAATGCCAGTGGCAATCACGTAGCGACCACTACATATAACAACTGCAATCAATAACAATGACTAAATATATAATTATATTTAATATATTACTACATTACAATATATTGCAGCCAACTTTTTTTAACATTCGAAAGAGACCTATAACTGAAATCGTCATACAACGCTGGAGAATCATGTTTACTAAAATATTACCTTGTGGTATCAAAGCAAAATACAATGAAATTGGAGGGCATGCTTTTGGAATTCTTACTCAAGATACCCATGTAAAACATTATCACTCCCAGCAAGCACAATACATCGAATGGAATTCGATGATCAAAATAAATCCCCTTTTCACGTTGCTGATAATACGGAAAATATAAGCCTATGATAAGCCTTGCCTATATCATCTCTCATGCCAATACAAATTACATTCCACAAAATCGGTAAGAACAACCTATGGTCAAGGCTCATTCGACTTATCTTCATAAAAATGATTTGGAAAATATTAACTTATTTATAATTTGTTTCAATATTACCAATTTTAAGACAAAGTTTCAGATAACATATGAAATGCCAGACCAAATAGAAATACTACAATATTCAAATACGTCGTGTGAAAGGGAAATGGAAAACTAGGTCTGACGTTTTCTATAAAACCATCGATGACAGATTATGGCAGAATATAGTTTGCAAGAACAGTTATAAGCGCAAATATTTTATATATGTTTTAAGTTACATGGAAGGATATTTGTTCCCTTACAACTGGTTTCATTACAATTTCTGTTGTTTCCCTCAATGAATTCAATAGAGGTTCATCCTTATGCATCTACTATTCACGAAAGCTAGCGCAGGATTACACATAATTTATGCAGATGAATAAAATAATATCATATATTCAACCAGAAATCCTTCATTTGGTGGTACCACATGGAGTGTAAGTGTGGGAAATTCCTGGGTTTTGTCACGTGATGCAATGTATGAATATATACATAATAATTGAACATTGTACGAACTATTACTTACTTGATTTGTCTTCTATTATTTTCTATCTTCCTTGGATACTTGACAGCATTTTCACAAAGTTACGAAGATTTTTTTTTATACCGTATAATTTGCCTATATACATGTCCTCATAATAATTGTTTTTTTTTTGCATTTCTGCCATTGAATATGACTATACTCTGTATATACAGTATATATAACGTGAATTTAAGGTCATTATTGCCTGCTTTCAGTTTTCGTAATGCACATCACTGTGGAGGGGATGGAGAAGAGAAACCTGCCTAATGAATTCTGTTAGGAAGTTTCCCAGGAACAATCTGAAATCCTGCTTAGCCCTGTTCAGTGCTACTACTGGTCATTTGCTCTCTTACTACTGGCTCATCAATACTTTCCACTGTTTAGGACGATACTACATAACCCTCTGTTATCATCTAACAGTGAAGATTCCATCTTATGTAGAAGACTCCTCGTTGTCCTCTATTTTCACTTTCCATGTAGCATTGCTGAGAAAGAGTTTTAATATACTAATTCTTTCCTTCCAGTTCTATCACACGATGCGCCTCAAATAATTGCAGAGAACAAGGTACCCAATGTCGGGGAGTGGATCCCTCTAATCTGCGCCACAGGGGCATATACAGGAGGTAGGCCATGGAAATAGAGGAATATCTGGAATAGCATGTAAGGTAGTCCAGGTCCGAGGTCCAACATTGCCCAGTGGAAAGAGAACGGTACACTCTTGTCTCACAAATGGATGGGTTAAATATTATTATGGATAAAAATGGCGTAGTTTGATCACAGGATTTGGAAAGGTATTGTTTTTAAGGATCATGACATTATGAAGATGGGAGATTGTAAGAATTTTCAAACATTATACTTGCGAGTTCTATGTCAGTGTCTCTCAGACCCCTGCATCGGGTGGGTGCTATATACACCCGGCTGTCCGCCAGACCAGTGCTGTTTCTGCTTGCCTGACTGGTCGGCGCAAGTCAGGCTGGGCACACTGATTTCTGACCAGGTGGGGGCAACTCGGGTCCACCCGAGCAGTAAATCATGTATAAATCACAAGAAAATGCAACCTACATAATGCTATAATAATTGACAAGTTATGTGAGCACACTGTTAGGCATTGGTCTTCGAAACTTACTCTTAAGTGTATCATGGAAATTCTTGGTCCATATTTTTTCTCTGAGAATCCATATGATGACTTCAAACAATCATTGTAAAATAATTAGGACAACTAATATAAACGGATACCCTATTCCTTAACTATTCTATGATAACATTTAAAGAAGCAGAGCAATTTTACTTCCTTGTTCGAATTGATCCCATCTCAAACACAAGCTGCAACCATTCTCCGAAGTACTTGCCATCACCACGCCTCCAGACTTATTATTATTACACGGGCATTCGATAAGTAATGGCAACACTGTTGTCAATCAGCGATTCTAGTGGTGTCCGTTGTAAACTTGTAGTACTGTGCATTGTTGAGCAGTCTTTGTTGTATAAATCAGTAATATTGAAAGTCTTGAGAAGCTGGTGTTTGTGAATACATTAACTGTTTCACACATTCAGTTAGATATACCGCCCTAAAAATATGGTCATTAGATATGAACAAAGGTGACTCATAAAAATTCAGGTTACAACAGTAAAAAGTGCAACTCAGTGCTTTAGAGCATTGCAAGAAGCTTGCGGGAGTGAAGTCCTACCTTATCGAACTATTGAAAGGTAAGTGGAATTCTTCCGTCAATATGTCAATACTGAGCACGTTCTGGTAGACCCGTTGCTGCAACTGACGATATCCATGTTCAGGCTGTGAGGGCATTGTTGGAACAGGACAGGCGCTGGACATGTGTGAAGATTTCCAAGAAACTTGGTATTGCAGCATCGTCTGTCCATCACATTTTAAGAAGAAGGATGAAGATGCGAAAAGTTTTTCCGCACACACTAACTAAAATTGGAAAGTGGCAGCAAATGGAGACAGAAGGAATGCATTTCGAGCTATATGAAAATGACGGTGAGGCCTTTTATCGTCACGTTATCACAATAGATGAGAGATGGTACGTTCGTATGCACCTGAGCTGACACGACAATCAAGCGAATGGCGACATACAGAATCACCACGCACAAAAGGATGTCGAGCATTGCAGGATCCTTTGAAACTGATAAGTAATGTGTGCTATGATTAAGAAGGCTTAATATTGGTATATACTGTACCTCACGCCATAAAAGTGAATGCAGACTACTGCTTGCGTAAATTGGAACACCATTTGCGCCCAGCATGGCGTCGTAAACAACCTCAGGCTATTGCGAGTCCTATTGAGATGCTCGTTGCCATGTAGCCGCAACAGTGAGGAATTTGTTTACAAGGTGGAATTGGGAAGTATTCGAACATTCACAAAATTCACCTGACATGAGTCCTTCTGATAACGACTTATTCTCAAAGATCTAAGAACCTCTACGAGGCGTTCGATTTCAATCAATATGTGACGTCCAGGGAGGGAGCTCTTGATCGATCAGTGAGAGAGATATCCAGAAATGATCCTGCAGATGGAGTGCGTCATCTTCCCAGGATTTGTCAACGTATTTTTGACAAGGCAGGAGACTATAAATGACGTTCGTAATGTCAAAATTAACAAAATTATATTCGTAGTGATGTTTTAGCGATTACTCATCGAATGCCCTAGTATAACTGTTATTATTGTCATTATTATTATTATTATTATTATTATTATTATTATTATTAGTCTATTATAAATATAATCATTAATCATATCATATTATGGATACATATACCCAATAGTAACACTCATACAACGATAGAATCTAATAATACACGTACTGTATATTCAACTGATTGAGGCATTTTACCTTGGGAGGTGAAGTATCAGCAAGGTTGTTTTCAAATTTTGGCAGACTAGAAACAAAACGTAATATAGTGGCTACGCAATTATTGACAACATAATTACCTCTGCATCTACCCATATTAAATACCTGCCTGATATTTTGTACTGTTGTATATTAAGAAAAACTAAGGGAGAGAAGAATGTGACCACGAAAATTTGAAATTTAATTTCATATGCTATTGATCTGTAACAGCTGTAAGCCTGCAATGCGTTTCAATGATATGGATGGTATATAACCACAATGTTAGTTCAATGATATGGCTATCAACTCCATTACAATCAGGAACCCAAAAGGGTAGTGCACATATTTAACAAGTAGTTCCGTAAGGAATAAAATAGCTTATTTTCTTATATCCTACTGGTCGTATTTAGGATACGAGAAATAAAAATGGAAATTTATGAGAACTTAAAAATGATGGCTGTACAATTTTATAAAATCTCGTTTTCATTTCTCGTGTCCTAAGTAAGACCAGAAGGATATATGAAAGGAGCCTATTTAGTTATTCACGGAACTACTTGTTTAATCTTGATTATCATTGCCTATACACACGAACACATAAACCTCTTAAGTAATCTCACCTCCCCTATTCACTTCATACGACCCCACCATCTAAATTGACTCATACGAGCAGGTTCACCTAGGATGTTCTTTTCCAACATAGCCTTTATCTCTGCATTACGAGTACTTTCCTGCCATTGCTGCCATCTGTTTGTCCGAACAATCATTTTTGCTACAGTGGTATCAGTTACCTATAGCTATAGTTAACCTATCCAGCTCTCACTCCTTTACAACAAGGTCGGACTAAATACTCAGCGATGTAGGGAAAGTTTCGTCGCTACACAAACTTCTGTCTTGCAGAATACTATAGATCGCAACTGAAAACTCACTGGATTGGCTTTTCTGAACCTCGAATATATTCCTTTTTCCTTATTACGTTAGCATCTTGAGTGAGTTCACTGGCTAAGTACATAAAATGGTCCCCCTGATTCAAAATATTGTAGTTTCTCCTGTCTGGCATTCTACGAGGTATTTTCATATGCTTTCACCAACCGATTACACCTTTCTTCTTAAAATAATGATTTTCATACCATATTCCCTGCAATTCCATATAGGTTTCTAAGCTTTAGACTGAGTCTGTCGTCACAACCAGGACATCAGCATCAGCCAGACTGCTTACCTGGTTTCCACCTAATCAAATCCCACCCAACCAATGTATGCTCTTCAGAAAATGATCCATACATACTATAAACTAAAGAGTCGCGGTGAAAGATTGCAGACTAACCTCATTCTTGTAATAACATTAGACGAAGTACTCATCCTGCCAGTTATCACAGGAGGGTGATCATCAACATTTGATTGCCTGTAGCAGCCTTCCCTCGATACTATAATACCTCAGGATGATCAGCATCATTTCCCTAAGATCTCTATCGTACGCTTTCTCTAGATCTACGAAACACAAACATCGATGTCTATTCCTTTCGTAGCATTTCTCAATAACTTGATATATGCTAAAATTTATCCTGATATACTCGATGTGATCAAAAACCACCCTGAGTTTCATCCAATGGTTCATCTAGGCCAATGGTAGAACTATCCTTTCTATACAATGGTACAGTTTTCACGGGACATTTATCAAATTAATTGTTGCAATATTTCCTGTTCCTTTGCTTTTAATTTGGGGCGATTACTACTTTTGTGGAGCCAGAAATTACATTTCCCAAATCTCATGCCAATTCGATTATCCAATGCATATAGTTCGTCCCTGCTTTCACACTATACTTTACCATTTCTGTCAGATTTTAATCTAATCCTGTAGCTTTGTGACTTTGTTGTTTAATTGCCATTCTTCCTGCTTCCTCAAACGTGATAATTCTCCTCCTGCATAATATCAAATTCTGGCATATTATCAGATAAGTTTCTTTTTACATTTAGGAAGTTTTCAACTATAACCGCCTCTCCAATTTTTCCTTGGCACTTGCAGTGAATTTCTTTGAATTATTATAGTCATTTCTCGTTACTCCTTGTTCTCCATTTCAAAGATTCTTTAAAACACTCCATAATGTCTTTCCTTCTGCCTGTCCTAACTTCGCTAATTTATCTAGGAATTCTTCCGATGTTTTCCATTTGGGCTCTACTATTATCATTTGTTTGGTTCAGCTACTTACCACTACATATAGCTCTGTCTATCGGATTCCTTATTTGGAGCCATTGTTTTAACCCTTACACTAATTTTACAAGACAGCTTCACTATGTCATTCCACCAGGATGTGCGCTTCTGTCTGTGTTTACGCACTGTTGTCCGAAGACTGACCTATGCTACTATTAGTAGTAAATCCCTGTACCCTGACCACTCGATTCCAATGTTCTGCAACTGTTAACCACCTATTCTTGGGAATTTCTCATCTCCTATTTCCAAGTATTTTTCCTGAAGGTCCTTATTCTCAACATTTTTAATTATAATTGGACTGCTAACAGACCTCACTTATAGCACATTGTCTAACAATGTTTAGTTCAGAGCATCAAATTATCAAATTAACCCGTAAATACTCTGCTAGAATGGGTCCGCATAACATACCCCCAAGCTAGCACAGCTATCAAGTAAACATTTCCTCTTGGCCCTCGACACACTTGCTCATTACCTACTCATAACCCCCCGGGGTATTTCCTATCCCAGAATTCAAGTTATCCATCAGTATTACACTGACATTATATTTAACTCTCAATACCACATCACTCAGTGCCTCATAAGATATGTCTACTCCGTCCTCATCCATCCCTTCACATGGAGCTTTCATTGAAATAATCCTGACCAATTTTACTGACATTTCCAAATCGATCCACATAAATATCTCATTTACGTACCTCACATTACGTTCTAAGGTCCTCTTGACATACAGCCCTACTCCCCACTTTGTCCTGCCTTGTTTTACATCTCACAGGTATACCTTGTAATCACCTACATCGTCCTCTCTATCTCGGTTTATCTGAAACTAACTAATCCCTTGAATATCCAATCCGATTTTCCTTGCTGATTCGCTAGCTGTACTTTCTTATTTCCTACGCACCCCTCGAGTATCACTTCGATTGCCTGTTCTATTCCAAGCAGTCCGTGATATGTCAGATGGGAGAGAGACTCCGTCACTCCCATAGCTCCACGGCTTGCTGAAGACATTGTTATTAAATTTAGGAATCACAAGTGAAACAGGTTGCTAGCCTAACTAACACAGGACCCAATGAGTTTCACCTCGGGGAACAAACAAGCGAGTTGTTGAGGTCCTAGACGTCTGAGCACAAGGAGGGCCACAACTCAGAATATGCCGAAGATGTCCACTCCTATTCCATGGCAACTGGCATCCCGACTATCAGGACCACCTACTAGGCCACTCAGCCGTTTTCCATGCTTCAAAAACTAGGACGTAAATATGCCATGATACATACACAGTCCAAACAAAGTAAATCTGATAGCAGCCATGTGAAACAATATTTCTAACTTTTCGTTTCATTCAAAAGATCCGAGTTAAATGAGGTATATGTACCTACAGGTACATAAACACACGGACTACTTTTCTTAATTTCTAGTAGGTGCGCATGCCACTGTCTCATTGATTTCTTTTGTACTTCATCACGGAATAATTCAACCTTCATGAAACCTAATAGAGTGAACCACAACTATTCTATGCAGCTTACCATTACAATATATATTGTAGACGGCGAACATGTCACATCTTCCGATACAAAGTCCTTCATTTCGTTACTGAATTATTCTATCTGAGTGGAGGCAATTATCATGAACCAATTGTAAGAGTGATACAATTATAAATATATTTTTTTTGCAAATATATTTAGCGTGCGTGATCCTATATACAAAGGAACATGTGTCTCCCATTTTCATTGCAATTGATTGCTGCAAAAGATGGCAAAACATTGGCGTAAGCTGTTTCCTAATTCTTTTACAATGTTCAAAATATGCCATCATAGGGAACTTAGATTTAGCTGAGTTGTAAGGGAACGGAGACAGTGGGTGGAGGGAAGTACCAGTAACTAAGTGTTAAATGACGGCTTTGGTCGCGTAGTCGGTAGCATGCTGCTATGTCCAAGATCGCAGGTTCAAACCCTGCCAAAGTTTAAGGATTTTAAGAGCATTAAAATCCTGTAGTACGCCTTCCTTCCGAGAGGAAGTAATGCGGGCGGGCCCATTTCATAGATTCATGGCATGTAAAAGAACCTACCACTACAATTGGTAGTGTGTAACTTAATTTGTTGGCTATATGGTTAGAAACGCTCTATCATGTTCCAACGTTTGCAACTAGGTGCCAGTGACTGTGCCATCTCTGGTAGCCAAAGTTGGAACTACTTGAAATTGAACTTGATGGGGAACCTACGGGCGTTCGATTAAAATATCCCGCTACGGCCATTGGCTGCAATTCAAATATAATAATAACTTTGTAAGTTTAAATGCATCGTATCTTTCTTAAATGTAAATATGAGTATCAAGTTCGAGGTTATCTCCTGAGCATCAAACTAAATCACTGTACAAGTTTCGTTAACGCTGGGGAGATTAAGTTGATGAGAGCTCCTTCTATACTGTATGTTACCTTCCAGAAATGACAGTAAATTAAGAATGGTGTGATTGTCAGCATCCATGGTCTAGGGCAAGCATGTGCAACTTGGAACACAAGTTGGGGCAACCACAGATGACGTACAAGCGTCGCTGGCCCTACTTAACAATGCATAATATTTTCACAAGAACCTAGTAGCCACATTTAACCACTCTACAAGAAACTCCTTCTTCACAAATTAACATTACAAAACCGCAAACCAGAATATTATAACGGTAACCAAAGTTGTATTGACTAAAGAAAATAAGAAAATAAATATGCAATTACTTCCTAATTTAATGGGAAACTTGGCCCTTCGAGTTCTGAACCAGTCACTAAATGTTCGTGGAATCTGTATTCAAGTCGGAGATCAGTTAGCCCTCCCCTGTGTTTGGATTTAATCCGCTTCATGCGCGAGAAGAGTTGCTCAGATAGATGCGTGCTACCCAACAATGCCATCCTCCTTCTATACAAAATTAATAGGTTAGGGTGCTTCTTGGATAGAAAGTTTCTTATAAAAATTTCGTAAGCAGGAGTCTTTAATATTTCTTTAAATTTCAATACCTTCCGTATGGAAATCTTCAAGTGCACTAATAACGTCTATGCTGAAGGGTGATGAGAAAATACTGAGATTCACTTCCTTATTTCTCAAGTCGCTAAATCTGATATTAAATTCTTCAAGAAACTCTGTCAGTATGCGTAGAAAACACAGCTACACAATTATTTATCCCGCTGGGACAGGGTTTGAAAGTAACAGGTATTTTCAGTTGATTTTATCATAGATTCAGTTTGCTCTGATATGATTTCATATCTTTGTTAATTTCATGAGCCTATTGTCCTTGAATTTGCAGCATTGAATTCAAGTAATTCAACTGACAGGTAATATCTACAAGGAATGCTTGTTAGTTGGCGCGAGGGTTACCAAGAGTTACCAAGCCCAGAGAGAACATTTTCGGACTGCATTGTCGCGAGTTGGAAATATTCTTACTTCAGATTAACAGATTAGGTAAGAAATAAATTTTCAATAACTGATCAGGGGGATGAAAGGATTCAGTGGGCCGTGAACGGCCCAGGGGCCGGATGTTGCACATGGTTGGTCTAGGATCCCCTATTGATCGACTGGTTAGTTCCTGGCACTGAAAATAAATCTAGTACTGATATGAGGGCTGCATTGGGAAAGCTCCGCATCTACAGAATAACTGAGAGGAGGTGGATTCAATTCCTACCGTAAAAACCCTTGAAGTGCTTTTACGTGGTTTTCATAACCTATACTAGACAAATACTAGCATTGTACCTAATCTAAAGCCAAGGTCCCCTCCTTCCAAATCCTACCCACCGAATACAAGTGCACTCTGAATTACAGACATCTAAATCTTACGAGTTAGCAGACTGCCTCTACACACACGAGGCTAATGATCAAGATGTCACCAGCGTCTATATGAAACAACAAAAATCAAATTAATGGGATGGCATCCCAAAATGTCAAACATAGCTGAAGATGTTTGTTGAAGTACCAATTACGGGCCCTAAATGTTTACCGTATACAATTATGCAAAACATTACCATTCCTAAGGGCTAAACTAGGTTGCATATGGATGGCCAAAGCTAATCCTTTAAGTTGTTTCTACGATACTGATAATCCACAATATAACCCCTATTTATCTTGTTGGGACTATCATCACACACACCTCGAACTCAGCATGTAACACACAATGCTTATCATGTTTGTCAACATCAAAAGGGGTATATTTTTCAATGATCTGCTTACATGATAACTATTTCATTTGTACGTGTATTTTAGAAAATGTTTCATTATTTTTGTTGAATACGGAGAAAACTGAAAGTTTACGGAAACAGAAAATACAAAGTAAGCGAAAATGACAATTACAACAATCATGACACCGTTTCCTTTGACTCTGAAACTGGAAGGAACTTCAATGCCTACTACTGCCGGACGCCAAGGCAGTAAAACACGAATTAGTCAATTTGAAATTCACAGGGGATAAGAAACATTTGTACGTGCCAGGACGACCAGGTTTTCATGAATGTTTCTGACATTATTTATTGCACGTGGGATCCCCTTTTGGCGCAGTGGCTAGCAATCTTGGCTGTCCGGGTTTGATTCATGGCTCTGCCAAGGAACTTAATTCTTGTCCGAGGGTTACAACGTGAGATAGAACTGGTTTCGAATCCCACAAGATCATTCGAGGAAGTGGTTTTCCGTGGTTTCCCACTTTTACTCCAGGCAAAAGCTGGTATGATACCTAAATTAGGGCCACGACATCCTCCTTTTCCAATCCACGCCTCAATTAAAAATACTCACACTAGTACAGCCATGACGTTAACACAGGTTATCATAAAGCTTTCACACACACCCACGTACACGGGGCAACATCACCACGATGTCAAAAAGAACCTAATTAAATCAACAACAATCAGGTAAGTAGCATCATGCAAGAAAATATTTTGAAAGAATGACCACATAAGTATATAGCATATCTTCACCACGTTCGCTGGAGAAGTTAACAGGAAAAAGGTGAGGCTCTAAGACATTTTGGTAACTAGTTGTTTTAGTTCTTAAAAATGTCCCAGTTCCACGACAGGAGGATATATAACAGTGACTTTTCACCAAATGCATATTATAGAAATCAACTTCGTTTTTAGGGCTGAATTACAAATAGGTTATATAGGCCTCAATTATTGGATGACTAAGAAAACCTCAACCACAAATCTCTAATTTGCTGTAAACTCATATCTGAGAATTCCTATATTTGTACTCTTTGTACTTCCAATTATAATAATTCTAATTCTTTTATCTTCCACTAAACCTTGAGCAGTATTTTCACTACGTCGTCTTGAAAAGTATGACTTACAAATTTTAACATTCGCGTGTATCCATTCATCCATAATAGTTACTTTGTTTGAAATAATTTTGTACGAAAAAGCTTATACACGTGTACTGTACCCGTTCGTCCTGGGGATGCGATGACCCATCTGCTATTACATCGCATTCCTGGATTTCCAGGACAGAGCGGAGTTAAATGAACCTCTAGTCAAATAAGGAATGTGTCGGAAATTCAGTTGAAATATCTCAAAAGCAGAGGGTAACACAAGATAAAGTATCTCCAGGGTCGTTACGGGTTTAAATTTAATTTAAAAAAATGCAAATATAAATGGGCGCCATCAACTGAATCCCTAGCAAACCACATCCTTCCTGGTTAAGCCTTAAATAAAACAAGGAAAGAAAATAGGAAAATCACATCACCATCAGATCACAACTAAGATAAAAACAAATTTATTCAACTTTGATAGTCAGACAGACATATTAAACACTCATCCTACCTGAGAGCATGGTCGAATGCCAACGTTAAATTGTCATTGTCCAGAAAATCGAACCATCTCCATTCTACTCAAAGTGTATTTAATCCACATAAAATAGGAAACATTTCTAAAGTTCTCTTGGGTTCTCAGGATCACCGTAGCACTATGTCTTTGCGTCACTGACATTCGTGATAACTGAGACCTAACTTCTCTTTAAATTAACATCATGAATGTGGATGTAAAAAATATTATTAATCTGTCTAAATACACATATTATAATCACATATTTTAAATATCACATAATTTATGGCTTGCATGGCATTATTCAAATGCTGAATATGTTAGTAAAATGCTCCTAAACATCGAATAACTAATTTACACTATTTACTCTGTCATTAATCATCGCTTATTTGTGAATCACAGAAAATCCACTACTCATTGGTTATAATTATCATCATCATCAAAATTAATTGTTTAATTCATCAAAACAAGTTGCAATTCTTCAAATCATTTCTGAATTAAATTTATTTAAATCCATTTAAATTTATTAATCATCAGCTTCTTTAGTAAATTATCACCTTCTAATTCAGTTATTCATCATCTCTTCAATCATCTATTAATTTATCTAAGTCAGCTTATTTATTCAATCTTTAATTCATCCATTTATTTAATTCATTGATCTATTCCAAAATTTAATTTATCAATTTATTTAAATTTTATTCATCTGGTTATTTAGATTTTTATTATTTCATATAGTCATTCTGATTTTTATTTCATTAGGTCAGATCATTAATATGCTTAAATTTCAGATTATTATTTCATTAATTATTAATATCAGAAAATCTTGTATTTTCAACACTATTTATTTGTTTAATTTCCTAACAAATGGTTTAATATGTGTTATAGAACGTTGTCTTACAGTTTTATCACTTCCAAGTTATATCTCGTATTCAATTATCATGCCAAAAAATATTATTGCCTTCACAAATTCACGTTGGATCTCACTATCCACAACTACATTATATATTTTCACTTTATCAAATATCACATTTGAATACCACAATTATTCCACAAAACTCCATAAATATTCAGCGCACAGCATGAATCTCAAAAATAATGCTAGACTGGGTTCGACAACCTCATGTCTGCTTCAAAATACATTAGCAATATTGCAACTTCCACTTGGCAACTTCCACAAAATGCCTATCACCAACTTCACTTAATCACGTTGCATGATCTACAAAAATGCATAACTGGCTTCAAATTATCAACGCACACAATCTCCAATAACTGTAATTAATCTGATCACATCTAGACAACTTCTTAAACAATTAGGAAAAATATATTACCTTAGTAATCGTAATCAAATTCAAGATCTGCTTTCAAATAGCATAAATTCTCTCAAAATTCTCATAATTCACTTCACAGAAAAACACCAATGTGCTATAATCTCCCACATCGAAATATGCAATACTGATCTGCCTTAAAATAAATCTGACCATTAATGATTCATCTTACAAGATTCAATTACTTTAAATCCTTCTCAAAGGTATCAAACTCAACCATAAAAATTATCAAAAGCATCAGCTGTATCAGCTGTTAAATTGAAAGTACTCTCAAAAGAGTATAGCAACAAAATATTGGATTGGCAAACAAGAATTACAAAATGTAACCCTGCTGACATGTATTTTTAATTTATTTAACAAAATTCGACTGATATGTGACTAGTAGTTCCTTGTTTGATCCTCTTACAATCTCAAGTACACTCGGATGATAAAAATGAGTTCCTCAATGGCAAGTAAGATGTGTAACCACCACACGATCGTATAAATACGAAAGGCCTTGCCCCGTCGTCTAACATGATAATGCCCTGAACGATGGGTAAAGATGTGTACCACCACGCAATCGTATAAGTACGAAAGGCCCCATCTCGTCGTCTCATGAGTGAATGTACCAGATTGGAATCAACAAGTCTCTAGTTGTCATATAAAAGCGATATTCATTCACTTGAGTGAATAACATCTTAATATCTCCAAACAATCCAATGGAAAAAATACCAACTGATGAATAATACACACTCGCTAGTATGCAATGAACTGACGAAGTGATTTAAATAATCCAATTGCAGATCACGAGTTCGAAATACTCGTCACAAAAAAATAACTATCCAGGAAAACTATCCTTACTGGAAAAAATTGTCTAAAAGACCAAACATCTGCTTAATGAAGCCAACCAATGGTGAGAATTTCGTATAATGGTGCCTGCCATATCATATGGTAACGCCATATTCTAGCAAAACTTGGAGCAAATAATGTTTAAGCCATGTCTCAATAATTGTATAAATCCTACTAGAAAAATATATACATGTATGCCCAGTGTTCATGAAAATATCATATTAGAAAGTCATAACTCTTACAGTACCTTCTCATATCAGCTGTTATTATATTTCAAAGATCGTCGATTATTTGTGTGTAATAAATTTCTCGAAAGATCGACGTGAATATCGTTTCACCCACAAAATAACGATCGCCTTCATATCCCAAGTGAATCAGCTGTTAGACCTCCTCTTCTTCAGGAATCGAATCCATCGCTCCGTGGTGCCATCGCGTCTCTGTCTTCGTTTACTCCGACATGATGAACTGCATGTTATCCATAGCGGATACTGTCCAAAATCTTACGTAAAAGTTCATAAAAGCAGCGTACACCATATTCCTCTTCTATGTTACGCCACTGTCCCATATAATGTTCGGTTTGCTTGTTAAAAGTTCAATCTCCACAGCGGTTAAGTCTCCCTTGTAGAAAATAAATTTTATTTATGAGAGTATATAAGTTTTTGAAACACCCTATAGCTGTGTTCGTACTCTATATTTTATGACAATTCATGAAAAATAATTATATTAATGCACGTGCCAATGTTCATAAGTGCATATAATTGTAACAGTTCGTTTGCTTAAAAGCGTTAATGTTGTTTGGACCCCATGGTCGCTCTACATATTCCGTTATGAAATGCATAGTCGTAATGTAATTTGAATGTCTAAGTTCATAATTGCAGTATATTGTAACTATCTGCCTGCACAATTCTATTACTGAATACAAGTCCCAACTCAATGTTGTAACTGAATGTTGAAATGAACTTCAGCTTCTTTAATGTTGCCTGCGTATAAAAGTCGGAACTAGCCCGCTCGGATCTACTGCATTGTTCCAGAATGAACTATGCTTAAAGCCGGCCTCGCCATGCCGCTTTGCTATACTGTTCTGCGTTATAAAATGCAGCTCGAAATAAAGTTCTCAAACTCGTATTACAATGCTGTTCTGAACCCCGGCCTTTCTCCTCCGTACACGGCCCGTACAGCTTGCATCGGAACCGGTCCTCTCGCCGTCCGCCCTGCGTTGCTCGGCTTGGCTCAATGACCTACTTCCTGCTCTCTGCTTGGTTAAGTAATACTGTCGCCTTCGCTTTACGTAACAAGTGTTGTTCACCGCTCGACTTTACCGTACGCTCTGCGCACGTGTAACACTCAGCTCGCTGGCTGAACTCGACTGACTTCTCTAAACTGCATTGACCAGCTCCTACCTGGCGCGGTCACGTGATTCTCCCACACCTTCTACGGTCGTGCGTCACAAATATAATCTCGACCACCTTCATCTCGGCTATTAAGTTATACAATAACTTAAGGGATTATCTGTCTTTCTTCAAGTTATTATCATATATAATGCTTGTTATCTCTTCTCTTCTGAGATGATTAAATATACTGTTCCATAAAGATATTAATAAAACTTTAATATTCCTCCCATAATTCCATCTACTTGACTGGCAGTGCCTTCTTGATCCTTGGCCTTGTACGTCATTTTCTAGCATTCCTCTCGAATCGATTTGAGCGCTATCTTTACAACTTTTCCCATAAATCTCAACTACGGCTTAATGTCAGCTGGCGTAGCCGATAGCCTCAACTGGGTATCGGGTACATCTCGCCCGAACATCTCCTTTTTTTTATCAGGCTTGAGAAAAAAAATACACTCTCAGGCATTCTATACACAACATATGTACACGATAGCTCTATAATCCTCTTATTCAGCATAATGATACTTTCTAATGCTAGCTGCGTTAAAAGTCCCCACAACTTCATTAGTATCCATTCCCTCGATGTACTATATCTCCTTAAATTAAATCCTCTTCTTTGACTTGCTACGTTTCAACAATGATGATTGATTTCCAATGATTAGTATTCTGATTCTTCGTTACTTTGTCGTTTATTTCTTCCTTCTGCACTCGTGCTTGCTCGGTTAACATCTCTAGTTATCTCATCGGGTGGTGCACTAGGCTGTCTACTTTCTTGCCTTGATCTCCCATATTCTCGATTGTCTTGTCTTTCATTTGGATCATTTCTTCTGCTATCCTGCCTATCGTTCTGATTAGACTGTTGACCTTGTTTCCAGTTGTATCGACCTCGATATCTATTATTGTACCTATTCCTATTCTGGTATCTGGATTTCTGATCATAGTTCCTGTATCTACGGTTTCTTGCGTCCTGATCGTATGGCCTCTCATATGGTCCTCGATATCGATCATTCCCGCGAACGTTGTGAATATTACCTCTATTCCCTTCGTTCCTTCTGTTTCCCCAGGAATCTCTTCTATCAGTCTGTGCTGCGTTATCGACAACTACCGCATTCACCTCTTGCGTGTTTCGATTCTCGTTCCGTGCAGTTCTGGGTGTGATTTGGGCGCTTGTGTAATCTAATCGTCTTAAGATATCGTCATAGTGCTCAAGTGTGTTCGCTCCCGATGCTATAAGTGATCGTTGTACCTCAATTGGCAATTGTCTTGCTATAGCTTGCAAAAGCTCTTCTTCTGGCAATGGAGGAATCAAAAACTGCAACTTAGCCAATTGCGAGGTAAAGTAATTAGCATAATGCGTTGGATGTGACGTAGAGTAACGCTTCGAATACATTTCTGCTCTTACGTTCAGCTGAACCTCCGCACTCCAAAATCTCCTTAAGAATGCTATGGCAAATTGTTCCATATTCGCAAAATTGCTCCTGAATGCGCGAAACCAAGTTAACGCAGGCACGTCTAAGGCGCGTTCGACTATCCTTAGTTCTCTTTCCTTGGCTATTCTATGTTCCGCCATATAAACGCGAATATCCCTCAGAAATTCGACTGGTGTGACTCCTGTGTTTCCTGAAAACTTCCTTGGCTTATCATCCAGATTTCTGATGATGGTCACTGGACCTGAGTATCGTTCACTCGTACCAAACGTACTCCTATTCGAATTCGGATTATCTTGAGGGGTTGAACTAGCCCTTTCGAATGTTGCATTCTGTTGCGTTTGACGGTCTTCTCCCACGCTAACTTCTTGACTGTTCATACTGCGGTCTATCGGTGTCTGATTCATCGATACCTCCCCCGTTGTAACATTTTGACTTGTGAAACTATCTATTATAGACTCTATTCTAGTCATCATATCTTCTGTTCGTTTTTCTACCGTTTTGACCTGAGTCTTCAAATCATCTAACGACGTAACATTCTGCGTTCTGTTACTCTCTTCTAAATCGTTCTTTAATTTGTCTATCTTGTCTTCGCATGTAGTCTTTACTGACACGACTTGTTCCTTTAATTGATCAACATCTGTCCTAAACTGAGTTGAATCTATCTTCTTCGCTTCCTTATTCTCAGTAAATCTCGCTTCCAAGTTCACCATACCTGCGATTAATTTCTCATCCAACCCTGCACGTTTTTCTTTTGCTTCGGCATCGACCTCACTATACCGTTCTTCCACTATTGCACCGACTCTATTTTTAAATAAAGCTAAGTTTTCATTAACTTTTTGCTCTATATCATCAATTTTCCTAATGTCTATCTGCAATTGGTTTTCTAAGGATTTTAAGTTAGAATTAACCTCTCCTAAGACTTCCTCTTTAACGGTCCCAATTACTGACTTTAAACCTTTGATTTCATTACCTAGATTCATTTCTAGACCTTTGATTTTAGTTTCGAAAGATACTTCGGTAGACCACTCTTGTATTTTGCCTACATCTGCCACTAAACCATCAATGTCGAATCGCAACTTCGATACATCTGATTTAATGTCTTTCCGAATAGACATAACATCCGTTCTTAAATTAAGAATGTTTTCTTCTTCTCTAATTTCTAAATCAATAATATTCTTCCTTAACATTTGCACATTTTCCTCTCCTTTCATTTCTACTGCTTTTATATCTAATTGTAAGCCTTAAAGATTTCATCATTCTTTAATGTTAATCTATTCTCCAAACTAGTTAAATTGTTTTTCAACTCTGTGTTATTTTCTTCACTACGAGCTTGTAATCTAGTTTCTAATAATTTAAAACTATCCTTCAAGTTAGCTTCATTAGCTTTCAAATTGCTTTCAGTACTGGTCTGTAATCTGGTCTCTAATGACTTAAAATTTTCTTCATTGCTAGCCTGTAATGATTTCAATTCATCTTTACTATTTGACTGTAACCTAGCCTCTAATGACTCTAAATTTTCTTCATTACTAGTCTGTAATAATTTCAATTCATCCCTACTACTGGATTGTAATCTGGTCTCTAATGACTTTAAATTATCATTCAGATTATCTTCATTACTAGCCTGTAATGATCTCAAATTCTCTTCATTACTAGTCTGTAAAGCTTTTAAGTTTTCCCTACATCTAGTTTCTGAATCAGTTATCTGCTCTTTAACTTCTGTTTCCATTTTAGAAATAGTTACTGCAATACTAGACATGCCATTCTGTAACTCTCCTAACACCTTAGCTAAATCTTCCGGTAACATAATTATATATTTCAATGAACGTTTTATTCAGAGACGTTAGACAACAACACATCACAATGTATCAATTCCTGCATTCACTTGGGTATAAGAAAAAATGGCTTATAACTAAACATGATGTAACACTAATATGATTAACATGATCACTGGAATGGGCATACAAGTATATTGTCTGACTAAGTTTAATAAATTTTATAACACCATTAAATGAAATTGAGATCAATCCCTCCGTAATCTAAATCTGATGTGATTCCATAGAATAAACAAAATCGAAGCCCCACAGATGGGTAAAGCCAATTCTCCCTCTCTCTCTGTACCCGTTCGTCCTGGGGATGCGATGACCCATCTGCTATTACATTGCATTCCTGGATTTCCAGGACAGAGCGGAGTTAAATGAACCTCTAGTCAAATAAGGAATGTGTCGGAAATTCAGTTGAAATATCTCAAAAGCAGAGGGTAACACAAGATAAAGTATCTCCAGGGTCATTACGGGTTTAAATTTAATTTAAAAAATGCAAATATAAATGGGCGCCATCAACTGAATCCCTAGCAAACCACATCCTTCCTGGTTAAGCCTTAAATAAGACAAGGAAAGAAAATAGGAAAATCACATCACCATCAGATCACAACTAAGTTAAAAACAAATTTATTCAACTTTGATAGTCAGACAGACATATTAAACACTCATCCTACCTGAGAGCATGGTCGAATCCAACGTTAAATTGTCATTGTCCAGAAAATCGAACCATCTCCATTCTACTCAAAGTGTATTTAATCCACATAAAATAGGAAAAATTTCTAAAGTTCTCTTGGGTTCTCAGGATCACCGTAGCACTATGTCTTTGTGTCACTGACATTCGTGATAACTGAGACCTAACTCCTCTTTAAATTAACATCATGAATGTGGATGTAAAAATATTATTAATCTGTCTAAACACACATATTATAATCACAAATTTTAAATATCACATAATTTATGGCTTGCATGGCATTATTCAAATGCTGAATATGTTAGTAAAATGCTCCTAAACATCGAATAACTAATTTACACTATTTACACTGTTATTAATCATCGCTTATTTGTGAATCACAGAAAATCCACTACTCATTGGTTATAATTATCATCATCATCAAAATTAATTGTTTAATTCATCAAAACAAGTTGCAATTCTTCAAATCATTTCTCAATTAAATTTATTTAAATCCATTTAAATTTATTAATCATCAGCTCCTTTAGTTAATTATCACTTTCTAATTCAGTTATTCATCATCTCTTCAATCATCTATTAATTTATCTAAGTAAGCTTATTTATTCAATCTTTAATTCATCCATTTATTTAATTCATTGATCTATTCCAAAATTTAATTTATCAATTTATTTAAATTTTATTCATCTGGTTATTTAGATTTTTATTATTTCATCTAGTCATTCTGATCTTTATTTCATTAGGTCAGATCATTAATATGCTTAAATTTCAGATTATTATTTCATTAATTATTAATATCAGAAAATCTTGTATTATCAACACTATTTATTTGTTTAATTTCCTAACAAATTGTTTAATATGTGTTATAGAACGTTGTCTTACAGTTTTATCACTTCCAAGTTATATCTCGTATTCAATTATCATGCCAAAAAATATTATTGCCTTCACAAATTCACGTTGGATCTCACTATCCACAACTACATTATATATTTTCACTTTATCAAATATCACATTTGAATACCACAATTATTCCACAAAACTCCATAAATATTCAGCGCACAGCATGAATCTCAAAAATAATGCTAGACTGGGTTCGACAACCTCATGTCTGCTTCAAAATACATTAGCAATATTGCAACTTCCACTTGGCAACTTCCACAAAATGCCTATCACCAACTTCACTTAATCACGTTGCATGATCTACAAAAATACATAACTGGCTTCAAATTATCAACGCACACAATCTCCAATAACTGTAATTAATCTGATCACATCTAGACAACTTCTTAAACAATTAGGAAAAATATATTACCTTAGTAATCGTAATCAAATTCAAGATCTGCTTTCAAATAGCATAAATTCTCTCAAAATTCTCATAATTCACTTCACAGAAAAACACCAATGTGCAATAATCTCTCACATCGAAATATGCAATACTGATCTGCCTTAAAATAAATCTGACCATAAATGATTCATCTTACAAGATTCAATTACATTAAATCCTTCTCAAAGGTATCAAACTCAACCATAAAAATTATCAAAAGCATCAGCTGTATCAGCTGTTAAATTGAAAGTACTCTCAAAAGATTCATCATCATCATCATCATTTCCCCTTATCCAGCTCCTGCCGGGTCGGGGTATTTATGGCACTTCTCCACTTTCCTCTTTCCTTCCACAATTCTTCTTCCACGATCTTGTCCCAGTCCAGATTCCTTTTTCTCACGCTGTTCTTCACTCAATCGATCCACCTTGTTCTAGGTCTTCCCCTTGCTCTCTTACCCTTGCACTTCGCCTCCAGCATCTGTCTTGGTATTCTATTTTCCTCCATCCTCTTTACATGTCCAAACCACCTTAGTTTATTCTTCTCAATTCTCTCATTTAGTTTTCCCATCCCAACTTCCTTCCTAACATCTTCATTCCTCACTCTGTCTTTCCTTGTCTTTCCTATCATACTTCGTAGGAATTTCATTTCACTGGCTTGGATTCTACTCTCTTGCCTGCTCGTCAGGGTCCAAGTCTCAGCTGCATAAGTTAATATGGGTACATAGTACATTTTATACATTACCTCCTTGCATTTCCTTGGTACTTCGTTATCCCAAACAAGTTTTCTTACACTTTGATAGAATGCATTGCTCTGCTGTACCCTCCTGCCAATCTCCATGTCCAACCTACCAGTTTGCATCAATTCACTTCCTAGGTATTTGAACGTGTCCACAATTTCCAAACTCTGACTTCCAATTTTCACAGTGCCCTTTCCTTGTCTTTCCCCTCTTGTCATCACCATGGTCTTGCTTTTCTCTATACTGATTTTTAGGCCATACTTCTGAATATTTTCGTTTAGTGCATCTAGTTGTTTTTGCACTTCTTCGGTGTTCCTTCCCCAGACCACAATATCATCTGCAAATAATAGTAACTTCATTTCTTTATGTCCATATGCTTC
This sequence comes from Meconema thalassinum, assembly GCA_946902985.2. Classification (NCBI taxonomy): domain Eukaryota; kingdom Metazoa; phylum Arthropoda; class Insecta; order Orthoptera; family Tettigoniidae; genus Meconema; species Meconema thalassinum. Next base: position 720,350,479 of record OX336389.2, read on the forward strand.
CTTTGTTTCCTTTACAATTTCATCCATTACCATTATGAATAAAAGCGGTGACAGCACACTCCCCTGTCTTAGTCCTGTCTTGTTCCTAAACCAGTCTGTCTTTCCAACTGGGGTCAGTACCCTGCTAACACAGTTGTTGTACATTGCTTGCACCATTTCCAACATTTCTCTTCCCAGTCTCTTCTTAACCATGGTTTCCCATACCTTCTCTCTGGGGACACTATCATATGCCTTTTCCAGATCTATGAAAGTCATGATCAAATCCTCTCCATATTCCCACTTCTTTTCCATCACCTGCCTCAAGCTAAAGATTGGATCCACTGTGGATCTTCCACTCCTGAAGCCATACTGTTCCTCTTGCAACTCTCCTTCCACCTTTCTTCTCATTCTTCTTTCTAATATCCTTTCCAGTATTTTTACTATCTGTGATATGAGGGTGATCCCTCTATAGTTATCACACACTTTCTTGTCCCCTTTCTTAAACACTGGTATTATTAGCCCTTTCTCCCAGTCTTCTGGTACACATTTCCGTTTCCACACACACTTTAGCAGTCGATACAGCCATTGCATACCAACAGGTCCAGCAGCCTTTATCATTTCTACACTGATTTCATCCACCCCTGTTGCTTTTCCCATCTTCATTTTCTGTACTGCTAATTCCACCTCCAGCATTGTTATATCATCTTCTGTTATAGAGTCGTCAGGCTGTGTCACTTCGATCTCACCAGTACAATTGCTCACATTCAATAGCTTATCGAAATACTCCTTCCATCGTCCCTTTATCTCTTCTGGGTGTGTTAACAACTCTCCATTTTCCTTTTTCACCAGCTTTGTAGTAACTCTTTCTTTCCTCTTTCTTCTTAGAAGCCCATACAGCATCCTTTTACTGCCACTTACATCTGTTTCCATTCTTCGTGTAAATTCTTCCCAACTTTTCTTCTTTTCTTCTCCTACCACTTTCTTACACCTCTGTTTGCTGTCGTGATACTTCCTTTTGCTTTCTTCTGTTTGATCTCGGTTCCATTCTTTCCATGCAGACTTCTTTTCTTTCACTGCTTTCCTCACTTCCTCATTCCACCACGGTGTCTCCTTCTCTTTCACTCTTGTTGACGTCCTACCACAAGCACTCTCTGCTGCACCAGCAAATGCCTTTTTAAAGTGGGACCATTCCTTTTCTACATTTTCCACTTCAGTAACTGGGATTTGTTGCTTCAATCTCTCCTGAAAATCTTCCTGTACAGCTTTGTCTTTCAATTTCCATACTTTTATTTTACTTTCTCTGATCTCCTTTAGGTTTTCCAATTTTCCCCATCTAAATTTTGCCACCACAGCTCTATGGTCCCCATCAAATGCTTCTCCTGGTAAAGCTGTCACATCCATCAGCTTTCTGCGATTTGTCCTTTCCACCAGGAAGTAGTCAATTACTGATTTTGTTCTTCTATCACCCCACCCATATCTCGTAATTTTCCTGCTGTTTTTCTTCCGAAACCATGAATTACCCACTATCAGTCCATTCCTTTCACAAAAGTTTACAAGTTCCTCTCCTTCCCGGTTCTTTTTCCCATATCCATATGGTCCAACGACTTCTTCCTTTCCTTGTCTCTCAATTCCGACTTGTGCATTCATGTCTCCCATGATCACCACTTCTACATCTGAGATTACTCTTTCTACGTCCTCCAGGAATACTGCAATATCTTCTTCTCTGTTTCCAGTCTGTGGTGCATACACTTGTATGAAGTCCATCACGTCATTCTTCATCTTCATTCTAATTTTCATTATTCTGTCACTCACACACTCTACCACTTCAACATACTCCTCCAGTTGTTTCGAGGTTATCAGTCCCACGCCATTTTTTGCCTCTTGGCCACCACTCCAGTATAATGTATATCCTTTCCTCAATTTCTTCCTTCCTTTACCTTTCCATTTCACTTCACTCAGCCCCATCATTCCAACCTTCTCCCTCTCCATGAAGTCTACCACCTCCTCCACCTTGCCTGTCAGGGTCATGACATTCATGATTCCCACTTTCATTTCGGTTACTGGTCGCCCATTTCTCACAGTTCCCCCAGTACCAAAGGAACTGCGCGTCGCCCGCAGGGTACGCCCTAGCCTTTTCCGAATCATTGGAAGTGCCATTTCCATTTTAGGCTATTATTACGATGGGGTCGCCACCCCCAAAGGCATTTTATGAAGCTACTGCCAGCTATCATTCAGGCCGCCGCTAACATGGAGAACAGACGCCCTTGCAGCCGCCCCTAACCTGGGAAACAGACGCTGCCGATTGATGCTGTACTCATACTATTCCCTGAGTACTGGGTTGCCTCTTCCGCAATCTCCACCGTTCTGAAGTCCATCTTCTCCGCTGTAGATTCCGTTGAGGTCTTCGCACGTAACCCTGTGCACGGGGCCTATGTTATACCCCATAGGACTGGGTCCTCACCAGAACTTAGCCGGTACTGTAGTTCCATGGTATATTACAGTGCCGTTGCCCACCCCCGCGACGTGGACGCGCCTGGCAAGAATTATCCATGTAGCCAATTAGGATTGACTCAAAAGAGTATAGCAACAAAATATTGGATTGGCAAACAAGAATTACAAAATGTAACCCTGCTGACATGTATTTTTAATTTATTTAACAAAATTCGACTGATATGTGACTAGTAGTTCCTTGTTTGATCCTCTTACAATCTCAAGTACACTCGGATGATAAAAATGAGTTCCTCAATGGCAAGTAAGATGAGTGACCACCACACGATCGTATAAATACGAAAGGCCTTGCCCCGTCGTCTAACATGATAATGCCCTGAACGATGGGTAAAGATGTGTACCACCACGCAATCGTATAAATACGAAAGGCCCCATCTCGTCGTCTCATGAGTGAATGTACCAGATTGGAATCAACAAGTCTCTAGTTGTCATATAAAAGCGATATTCATTCACTTGAGTGAATAACATCTTAATATCTCCAAACAATCCAATGGAAAAATCCCTACTGATGAATAATACACACTCGCTAGTATGCAATGAACTGACGAAGTGATTTAAATAATCCAATTGCAGATCACGAGTTCGAAATACTCGTCACAAAAAATAACTATCCAGGAAAACTATCCTTATTGGAAAAAATTGTCTAAAAGACCAAACATCTGCTTAATGAAGCCAACCAATGGTGAGAATTTCGTATAATGGTGCCTGCCATATCATATGGTAACGCCATATTCTAGCAAAACTTGGAGCAAATAATGTTTAAGCCATGTCTCAATAATTGTATAACTCCTACTAGAAAAATATATACATGTATGCCCAGTGTTCATGAAAATATCATATTAGAAAGTCATAACTCTTACAGTACCTTCTCATATCAGCTGTTATTATATTTCAAAGATCGTCGATTATTTGTGTGTAATAAATTTCTCGAAAGATCGACGTGAATATCGTTTCACCCATGCAATAACGATCGCCTTCATATCCCAAGTGAATCAGCTGTTAGACCTCCTCTTCTTCAGGAATCGAATCCATCGCTCCGTGGTGCCATCGCGTCTCTGTCTTCGTTTACTCCGATATGATGAACTGCATGTTATCCATAGCGGATACTGTCCAAAATCTTACGTAAAAGTTCATAAAAGCAGCGTACCCCATATTCCTCTTCTATGTTACGCCACTGTCCCATATAATGTTCGGTTTGCTTGTTAAAAGTTCAATCTCCACAGCGGTTAAGTCTCCCTTGTAGAAAATAAATTTTATTTATGAGAGTGTATAAGTTTTTGAAACACCCTGTAGCTGTGTTCGTACTCGATATTTTATGACAATTCATGTAAAATAATTCTATTAATCCACGTGCCAATGTTCATAAGTGCATATAATTGTAACAGTTCGTTTGCTTAAAAGCGTTAATGTTGTTTGGACCCCATGGTCGCTCTACATATTCCGTTATGAAATGCATAGTCGTAATGTAATTTGAATGTCTAAGTTCATAATTGCAGTATATTGTAACTATCAGCCTGCACAATTCTATTACTGAATACAAGTCCCAACTCAATGTTGTAACTGAATGTTGAAATGAACTTCAGCTTCTTTAATGTTGCCTGCGTATAAAAGTCGGAACTAGCCCGCTCGGATCTACTGCATTGATCCAGAATGAACTATGCTTAAAGCCGGCCTCGCCATGCCGCTTTTCTATACTGTTCTGCGTTATAAAATGCAGCTCTAAATAAAGTTCTCAAACTCGTATTACAATGCTGTTCTGAACCTCGGCCTTTCTCCTCCGTACACGGCCCGTACAGCTTGCATCGCAACCGGTTCGCTCGCCGTCCGCCCTGCGTTGCTCGCCTTGGCTCAATGACCTACTTCCTGCTCTCTGCCTGGTTAAGTAATACTGTCGCCTTCGCTTTACGTAACAAGTGTTGTTCACCGCTCGACTTTACCGTACGCTCTGCGCACGTGTAACACTCAGCTCGCTGGCTGAACTCGACTGACTTCTCTAAACTGCATTGACCAGCTCCTACCTAGCGCGGTCACGTGATTCTCCCCCACCTTCTATGGTCATGCGTCACAAATATAATCTCGACCACCTTCATCTCGGCTATTAAGTTATACAATAACTTAAGGGATTATCTGTCTTTCTTCAAGTTATTATCATATATAATGCTTGTTATCTATTCTCTTCTGAGATGATTAAATATACTGTTCCATAAAGATCTTAATAAAACTTTAATATTCCTCCCATAATTCCATCTACTTGACTGGCAGTGCCTTCTTGATCCGTGGCCTTGTAGGTCATTTTCTAGCATTCCTCTCGACTCGATTTGAGCGCTATCTTTACAACTTTTCCCATAAATCTCAACTACGGCTTAATGTCAGCTGGCGTAGCCGATAGCCTCAACTGGGTATCGGGTACAGTACGAAGATTGTCTAAAACAGTAAGTGTGGGCTTAAATGTAACAATGGAAAGAATTAACGAGTCCAAATCAAGCGTTGCTACATATTTTGGAAAAACAGCAACGGAGACATATGGAATGTTTATGCTAACGTCGATGTGAACAAAAAATGTGCATATGACTGGTTCGAACATTATCGCGATAAGAAGAGAAGAACTGTGAGTGGGGCACGTACGAATTGGCCTTTGGGGAGCAGAAATGTAGACATAATGAAGCTAGTGCAAAACATGCTGCGATGAGATTGATTCTACGGTTGATGGTTTATGTTGGACGGTCTGACGTTTAGTACAGTTATAGCGAACTCAAATCGATTTGAGTACATCTAGGGTATTGAATAATATTACGTAAACGGGACTCAGATTGTGTTGAGTTTGAAGATCGATACGGTGAAATTGTGGGATCGGATCGTATCCAGACAGGGATTCAGGAACATGGAAACGCGATTGTGCGCACTCTGCAGTTAAATTTTTGAACTTATTTACTCTCACTTGTCACCCGACTCTCGAATGGTTTGTTTATTTTCTGTCCATGTTTTTCTGCTGTTTTCTATGATTTTTATACCTTTCACTCACCCTTTGGGACACACATTTATAACATAATATGGATTTGAGGTCATTATTGTCCAATTTCAGCATGATCAGTGGAGGGGACGTTGAGTAGAGAAATACCATCAGGGTAAAGGATGTTAGATAGTTCCCCAGTAGAACGTCGTTGAAACCTAGTCTAGCACTGCTCGGTGAAACTGGTACAATGTCCTACTAACTACTGACTCATCAGTCGCCATACGACAAACATGGCAAACACCTTTAGGAGTCAGTGGCGTTTGAATATTAAGGCATATCAATGCTAAATATATATTCAAAGGCATTATAAGAATCATATTAATCGTCGACTTACAAGAGAAACATACCAAGTAGGAGAAAATGTAATACAAATAATCCTAGAATATATAGTAGCCTATGTACCTTTGGATTATTTTCTCGGAGTATAATCTATGACGTAGGCTAAATTGTTCCACCTACAAAAGATAATTATTCGTCTTTTGATGGTTTCTTGTGCGGTATAATATACTTCAGCCTGATGACGCGCAATTCTACTCTTCAAGGATGAAGAAATACAGGATGATGAGATCACTATTTGTCCTTGTGTTTAAGCGTATGTGTGTGTGTTGATTGTTGGACTGATTTCTATGAAACATATTGTAGATATATCGATATCCTGTCTGGCACAACCAAATCTTTCAAATTGCGACGAGTGTCTGCCATCAACATGGTGACAGCGTGGATCAGTTGGGAGGGACCAACCACTTCCAAAAAGGGAAGATGAGGAGTGAGAAAAGGAAGGAACTGTGGGAGAACAAATATAACATATGATTGAATGGGAAAGACTCAGTATGTACACCAAAAGCACAAATACAAGGTTTGAAATACAATATCATCTAAAACATTTTTCATAAAAATATCAACAAGTCAATATTAATAGTTTCAGTTATAGATAAAAGGAAATTCGACTAGATATTGAACCCATGCAAAAAGAAGCGTAACAAGACTGAATTTCAGGGTAATGTTTCGGTTCATGTTAGCCGTGCAGTTAAATTGCTTCTCATAATATACAAGGATACAAAGGGCAAAAACATAACTAAAGAAAGGAAGTACACCAGTATACTAATAAAAATAACTTTAATACGCGAATATATAAATAATTAATTAAAACAACACCTTGAATTTAAATCCCACAACTTCTAAGTTAGACCACAACTGCAAACCTAAGTTGTGTCTGCATCGATCAATCAAGTGGCGTTCAAATATCCACAATTTACCTTTTAATAAAAATATAAATATCTCAGGAGATATTGTCAAATAAAAACGTTTTAAACAATCGTCTTCTTCAAATCCATACTTTGTGCGTGCGTGGCGATGTTTGACTAAATGAAGGAAATAAGTACGATTACGTGATTCGTTGCCATATGGTTTCCCGTCAAGCAACGAATCCGCAATTCTGCGTAAATTAGATTAGCTCAGGGAACACGCAACAAAGCACTTAAGGAATATCCGGCACCCGCTACCCTTATATAAAACAAAATAGATCTCCGAACGAGATCTTGACAACGTGCCAGAAACACGGATAATGCCCAAACGGGTATTGACAAATCAACACAAGCGTACGTGACTACAACGAAATACACAAGGCCATGACCGAGCGTCATTCTAATATTTACAACAACAATAACAATCCAAAATGGATTATAATCAAATACACAAAATCAGCACTATGCCAGTGGCATTTAATTACAACACATATATTTAATCTCAACTTAATGCCAGAAGTTATGGTCTGAGTATGGCGAACTCCCCTTTAAATCACAAATTATAACATAGAGGCTCATCTCACTTTAAGAATCGAGGACACGGAACACCGGCCCCAAATTAATTAGTGTTATCTTAAATCTGTCCGTCCCATCGAAACCACATATCATTAACCCAGTGTGTTTCATAACAAGATCGGAAGCTCGCTCACGGCAGCCCACGAACATGCAAATACCTCGTATCTCCTGAGAACATGTGTGTGAAAAAATTCCATATTTGTCCCAATAATTCTCTCAGGAATTATAAGACACGACGATCTGGCCAGCAGCCTCCATGGAGTAGCATACTACCGTTAATTATATATTGCTGCAGACAGGAATCAAGGTCAGATTACCACGATGTTCCCAGCGCATGTAGACACACATCATCACACATAACCACATATAACGCACACCTGGGTAATGCCTTCGTCTCGCATCACACCACCTGAAATACGCACAGATTTAAGATGCCACGGAAAGATTTCAGCCGCCTTCCCAAAATCAATAAAATCATTACTTCATTAGTTTTAAAGCTTACTAAGAGAACTATGGTTCCCTGAAAATGTAAAATTGCCCTAGGCAAATCACAAATAAAACACCTGTTTATCAAAACACAAGGTCAAATGTTACCCCCCAAATTCTAGTTTTATCGTTACTTTTATTATACTAGAGCATCATTTATCGCTCTAACCGTAAGTTCTGCTTAAGCAATTTGAACATAGCAATCTGTACACGCATTGTACAATTAAAAGTTACATTTCGATCATCTAAATTAGAATAATAAAATATAGTCACGCACGACATTACCCTCGAGTGTCGGTACACAAAATAAAATCAAACTACATTAAAAAAATTACAAGAAAATTATTTGCAGTTCCCAAACTAATCTAACTACGACTAAAATTGAATAATCAATATTTTGTACTTATTCCTTCGCCAAACACGTCAACTCACATCGCCACCCATGACCCAGCAGTTATTTAGCCGGACGTCGACATCGTCGCTGGTGTGTCCATGGTCATCCTTCCGACTATTGGCCTCTTTTCAGACATCTTGATGATTTTCTTAGGATGGAAAATGTTCAGTTATTACACAGTACTAAATTGACTACTAAAATTGCTAAATGCAAATTATACATGGCAAAAATGGTGAAACTTAAGACGACTTTCTGCCGAATAGTTAATATTTTTAAAACTCGTCAGAGTTTCGAATTTATACTCTTTATCACTCGTCTCCACAGAGACCTCAAAATATGACAAGTGTCCCACGACATATCAAAATAAAGTACACAAGTGTCACCCCCGACACATCGAAATAAAGGCAGTTCAACCATCAGCTCGACGACATTTATACAGAATACGGCAAATTATCGGTGGAGGGGACGAAATTAAAAAATAATTCGGAGTTTTTGAGCTACAGACTTGCGACTTATTTCGTGAACTTCTCTCATTGCACAGGTTAAGAATTTGAACGGCGGACTCGGAAACGATCATGGGTTTCATTGATATCCATTTCGCGCTAAATCAAAGGTACGCTAGTTTTCGCGGGCCTACAAGGCGTGCCCTGTTTCATTCGTCGATTCAAATTCATCTCGTAAAGTGTGACCTAGAGACTCCTCCCACTTTAATACGTGCAAGTATCTTCTTCCTTGTCAGATTCTGTCTCCCCTTCTATCGCTGACTTAACTCGGTAGCAACCGTCTCAAGACTTGCCAACTGAAGTCACGCTATTTGAACGTTGACCTCATCAGTTCCACGAATTCTGACACATATTTCCTTGTGTCACTAGCTTGGGTTAAATACACCTGCCTCGTCTTCTTACTTCAATAGTTGCAAAATATTTCCTCAAATCGTATCCACTGCTGCTAGTATGAATGCCCTCTTTCAAATAAATGAAAAATAAAATATGAATCATTATTATATCAGATGATATCATAAGTGTTCATTACCCTCTTGCCAAGGAAAATTCGAGCTACAAAACAATCGGAGTCGAATTTGCAATTCCCAGTTCTCAAGGTTTTCAAAATATAAATTTTTCAAGTTCATAACCAAAACAATAATTGCGTTCCATCTTTCGTGTTGTCTGTAGTAAACATCTCCGCCTGCTAATTGCTTCTTCCTGTTGACATCGGACCTTGGACTCGGCCCTCAACTAGCCACCTGCCAATCACTTTGCCATCTCCCCTCTCTCTCGAATAAGGTTGACCTACATCGGCTCCGTCCTGTTTGTAAACAACTTCAGCTGGTGTTTCCTCACGACACATCCAGTGGCCACGTATCTTTGAGTTTGGTTTCTCAAAATACGTCAAATTTACATTTTACAACAATGTCATTCTTCTCTATAGTTCCCAGGGTTCCCTTTGATAATACAACTTCAAATTAGCACTGTTGAACATAGATTTTGTCCCAGTGTTTACATCTTCAATCCGATATGCATTGTTGCCAAGATTTTTGATAAATCGAAACGCAACCACAATTTTTTTACAAAATGTTGCGAATATCTTTCCTTTAGGGTCTGAAATCGGGGGTTTCTTAACAAGGACCATTTCATCTTCCACTAGATTCCGGTGGAACTTCCTTCCTCGAAGTCTACGTAGACGTCGGTCAGCCTGACTCCTCATGTATTCTACGGTGTTTTGAACTCTGATATCGTGAGCTATCTTTGGATCCTTTGGACATTGTTTTATTTTGTCCCAAAATCTCTCTGGATACTTGTTGTTGTGTACCAGTAGTGGAATTTGACCCGTCGATTCGTGCTTGGTGGTGTTCATGCACATTTCGATATCGCCAACTTTATCTACCCATTTCTGGTGTTCATTCGGGATTAATACTCTGTAATAGCCACACAACGGATCGCTCTCTCGCTAGGATTGGCTTGCGCGTGACGATTGCTTGATAAAACTTGCTTGATCCCATGATCATCGATCCCTTTCTTGAATACGGAACTTGTAAAATAACTCCCGTGGTCTGACAGTACAAACTCTGGCTTTCCAAGTGTAGGTATAACATTGTTCTTTAACCTGCTGAGGACTTTATTCGAGGTGGTCTTTTGGATCGGACATAAGACCACAAATTTAGAGAACACATCTATGCAGACTAGTAGATGTTTACACCCACGCCTCCCTTTCGGCAGCGGGCCGAAACAATCGATCGCCAGCAACTCGCATGGATTTTGCGAAAACAATGGTATTGGGTATTGCTTCATGAGGTAATTATTAGGCTTAGTACGCTGGCATGCGTCACAAATCTTTATTACCTCTACAATAGTTGATCTCATTCTAGGCCACGTGAATGTCTCACCGATAGTTGCTTCTACTTTATCTGTGCCGATATGCCCTAGGCTCTCATGGACATGCCACGTAAACCCTCGTTGTAGTGAAGCTGGAACTAGAATCCTGTATTTCGAATGACCTTCATCCACGAATTTATGTAAAAGCTGGTTGAAGTAGTTATATTTCGCTTTTTTCAATCTTGCCTCGCGATAAGCTGGTGTCCCCTGTGGTATCTCCTTCTTGAAGTATTGGATCATCATCTTCATCCATGGTTCCTTATCTTGTTCTAGCTGAATATCCCTTAACCTATCCAGAAATTCCCGATCCTTAGCTGTTAATTCTAAGTGCTGGACGTCCACTGTTACCTCGTGATCCTCCTCAGGATTTCTACTTAGAGCATCTAGGATGGTGTTTAATTTGCCTTTACAGTGTTCGATTTCGATATCAAATTGAAGGACTTATATGGACCAAGGTTTTATCCTTTCGCTAGCCATCACGGTTTTACAGAGAAATGTCAGCGCTTTATGGTCGGTTCGTACAACAATGGGGTAGCCATGCACAATTTTCCTCCATCGTTGCAGAGCATAGAGGATAGCCAGGAGTTCCAGTTCAGTGATGGAATAGTTTTTTTCACGCTTTCGTAATTTCCTACTGGTGAATGCTAAATACGATCGATCCTTAGAATTAGTTTGATCATCCAGATATAACATTGCTCCAACTCCAATTAAAGATGCATCTGCCTGTATGATGAATTTTTTTCCAAAGTCTGGGTATCCAAGTTAAATGCAGTTTCCAAGAAGTTCCCTAGTAGCTTTAAAAGACCTGTCGCACTCCTCGTTCCATGACCAACGATTACTCTTCTTAAGCGTCTCCTGCATTGGTGCTACTCTTTCAGTGTACCCCGGGCAGTTCTCCTTGAATAAATCGGTAACCCCTAGAAATGCTCGACCATGCTTCGCTCTTGACGGCGTAGGAAAGTTTTTAATAGCTTCGATTTTCGCTGGGTTGGGCCTCACTTCTTCGTGATCTATTATGTGTCCTAGGTACAGTATTTCGCTCTGGACAAAGTGCGACTTCTTGAGATTCATCTTAAAGTTCATAGTTTTTAGGTTGTCTAAAAGCTTGCATGCGTGACAAGACGAAAGTTTGATTGTCAAACAAAAACACCGTCTGTAGCTGTGATTTTTCCTCCAGTTGAATATGGTGAAAGATGTTGGTGAGATCTACTGAACTATAGATCTTCTTACCACGGAATCCCTTTAATACGTCTCTGATAAGCGGCACTTTATCATGTTCTGGCAGCAGTTAACTATTTAAAATATGGCGTCTAGGCATAGCCTAATAGACCCATTCGGTTTAGCTACCGCTAATATAGCGTTCAAGTAAAGTGTAGGTGACCGCTTAATCATACCAGCTTCAAGTAGTCCGTCAATAATATCCTTCACCTGAGAGTGATGTTTCTCAGGCATTGGGTACAGTTTGCTTTTAAACGGAGTCCAGTCATCAACCTGCATTGCGTGTTCAAAATTTAATATCTTCCCAGGAATAGTGTCAAACACCTCCTTATTACTGCGTAATATTTGCTCAAGCTTTTCTCGGTCAGACCCCCATATGTTTGCATTGTTCAGCCACTCCTGTAATAATATTTCAAATTTGGATCCAGTATTTTCATCCTCCGCTAACAAAGTCCAGAGTTCCTGTGGTTCGCCTTGCTCTTTAAATTCCACAATAGCTGCGTCTGCCATTGCTTCTTCTAGCTCACGCGCTTTTACTGTGACGTCATCCGGAATCACCTCAAGCGTCCATGTACCCGCTTCTCGTTCTAGTGTCATTCCTTCCATGTTTAGGCCTACATCGCTGATCCCTTCCACTTGTTTGAAGCTAACTGTGTTGTTATGGAGGTGGATAACCGCATGGTAATCACATACGAAATTTGCCTCGAGTATCACGTTAAAACTCATTTTAGCCATGCCAATGAAAATCTGCGCAAATTTGTGGTTCAAAATTTCAAGTTCCAAACACGCCTGGTGCTTGCATATTACGGACCTTTCGGGAATAACACCCCTCACTTTTATCTGTTGTACAGGTATTAATGGAATGTTTTGATTCTTTCCAATCTCTTTGATAAGGGTTTCGGATATTAGGCTGACTTGACTACCAGTATCTAGTAAGCATCCTACTTTAATACCTCCTATTCTGGGAAAAATGACCGGTAATTGTCTTATTACGTCATTTTGCGGCTTAATGAATTCCTCCAAACAGTCATCAGGGTAAGCTATCCATTCTTCTATTGTTGCGACTATGCGATCATCATTGTTATTTCTGTCCTCAGCTTCCTCCAAATTCAAACTGTCTTCATTACTAATTATTGAGCTTTTTTTCTCGTTAAATCCGTCTTGCAAATTTCTCCTGTTACTGTTCCGTTGTTCCCGCTGTAACGCTAGACTTTCTGCCCCCTTCTAATTGCGTGTCGCGATTTCTGAGGTTATTCATCGCTCTTCCCAACTTTTCACGTTCTGTCCCTTCGTTTGGGTGAAGCTCCTGTAAGTATTTTTGGGATTCCATGTGTCGTTCTTTCCAATTACTCCTGTAAATCCTAGGATCGCATTGTCCGTTATTCCTCTGTTCTCTAGGTTAACCTTGCCCATTATCCCTTCGGTCTTTCCAGTTTTGATTTCCCCGCGAGTTATTATTATTCCGCTGGTATGGTGAATCTTGCCTGCGGTTACCCCTCCAATTGGAATATCTGCGCTGGTCTCCCCTCTGGTTTGAATAATTATTCCTGTAGTTATTATTATAATTATTATTATTATTATGATTATTATTATTTTAGTGGTAATTACGATCATCGTAGCGTTCCCTGTTATCGTAAAACTCTTGCCTTCTCGGTGTTGCTTGAGTGTTTGTGGCCTGTGACCTAGTGTTCGTTGGACTAAACTTTATGATTTCCACCGTGTTCTCATGTTCTACTTGCCTCTGTCTGTATTGTTGGGTTACCATAGATGTTTCATCTAAGTGCCTTAAGATCTCTTCTGCCTGAATTGGGGTTTTATGTTTGCTGCGACAAGAAACTGTTGAATATTTACTGGAAGCTGTTTCCCGATAGTGAGAACTATATTTTCCTCACTAGGCGGTTCATCTAAGTCTTTCAGTCTTAACATTTGTAGGACAAAGAACTCTGAATATTTTGTGGGGTTGGTACTATGGTATTTACGTGAATATAATTCCATTCTTAAGCTTTGTTGGTACAATGGGCTCCAGAACTTACTTTAAAACGCTTCCTTGAATTTTCCCATTGTTCAAAACGTGTATTTAAAACTTTGAAACCAGACAAGGCTACTACCTCGTAAAAATTTCTCTACCATCCTGAGCTGTCTTACCGGACTAATCTGCTGGTCATGAAAATAGTCGTCCAGTTCCCGCAGGAAGGCCTTGGGAGTGGTCCCCGCACCGTCATTATATTTTTCAGGACTGAAATCATTGCCTCTGATGACCTGAATGATTTAGCTTGACTTACATTCGGCTATGGAGTTGAAGCCTCGCCCCTATGTTTATAGAAAGTTTCCGTGTTGCAGTCAGTCCGTGGACTCTGGACCTGACTAATCCCCCCTCTCTCGTGAGTTAATCCTAGACTATGAATACTTTCCGGTTTTTCCGCCTGCCTCTCGGTTGTAAATAGTGTCATATTTTCTAATGACCTAAGTTCATGCTTCACGATTTTTACTTCGTGCTCTTGGAATCTCGCTTTAATATTTTCTTCTAGGGCCTGAATCATTGGATTGTTATCTCCCACTCTCTTAATTATCAATTCTTTTCCCCTTTACTTAGTTCTGACATTTTTTTGGAATTTTTCTTGATTCTATCCTGAATGGCTTGATATCTTTCTTCTGTTTATTCATTGTTATCAATTTGTCCTATTTCAATTCTATCTAAGCGTTCTTCTATCTTTTTCTTAGTTTCCCGCATATTTTGCTTGATGTGATTTTGTCTGCCTCTAGAGTCTCCCATCTATCGGTTGACTCAAGATCCATTTTCTCCTTGTCCTTAACTGAACCGATGACGTTGCTATCTATGGATTCGATCAATCCTTGTATACTGTTATTCTTCTTCTCCATCCTTTCTAACCTGCTTTGCAATTTATCCTGTGCGACTTAAATCTCCGCTGTATTATTAACTCAAGCCTGTTCTATTTGCTCAAGTTTCGCAGCCACCATTTCGTCCAACTGAATATTTTTTTTGTAAAATTTCCCCTCAATATCTGTATTTGTGTGTTTATACCGGATTTCAAGTCTGTGATCTGTTCTGAAATGTTATTATTAATATAAGATTTTAGTTCACCGATTTGTTGTTTAACGTTATTATTTTGAGTTATTGCCTGTTCTGAATTTTTATTATTAATATCAGATTTTAGTTCACCGATTTGTTCTATAACGTTATTATTTTGAGTTAATGCCTGTTCTGAAATTTTATTGTTTATTTCGGCTAGCTGTACGCTACTACTATCTTTCAATTCCGTTTTCATTTCATTTAATTGTACACTACTACTCTCTTTCGTCTCCGCCTTCATTTCATTTAATAGTACACTTAATTCTCCTGGTTTCTTGCCATCGCAAGTTCGATCAAAGCACTTATTTCTTCCACAGACACCATTGCAAATACACACTTTGAGAACTAGGGTCATGCATAAGGTGACATCAGCTGCACTCACTCACACGTATAGTTTGACATTTAAATGTTTTTTACAATATTCAAGTCATTTATCTTTACGTTATAAAAACCCCAACAAACATGCATCATTGAGTATTATCTATCTTTACATTCAACTTAAAACCCCTTATTTTTTGGTTATTAACTTTCCTGATCTTACTGATTTTACATGAAATGTATTTTAATTAACCAACTGTTAATTAAACTTTTAAGGTATCACCTTCCTGACTTTTAATTATACTGAGTTCATTGTTTAAACAATCATAATTTTAATCAAACAGGGCGCCAGAAACATATCTCAACTTAATAGCAAATATCAAATATAACTCTGTTTCAAATTTCTTTAATTTTAATGAACTCATTGATTTTAATATTTAGCACTTGGCGATAAACCTTCGCCTCATTTCACTGAATCTACTCGTTAATTAGCCACCGTTGGCATACGTCCCAAATTCAAAGCCTTTTCTATCTCTAAACTGGATTCGAATGTACACCCTAGGACACGGTTTACCATAAAAAACAACTGCAAACCCCACGTTGGGTTCGACAAGTTTACTCCATGAACCCTTGCAAAAAGAAGCGTAAACATGACTCAATTTCGGGGTAATGTTTCGGTTCATGATAGCCGTGCAGTTAAATTTGCTTCTCATAGTTTACAAGGATGCATAGGGCAAAAACATAACTAATGAAAGGAAGTACACCAGTATACTAATAAAAACAAGTTTAATTACCAAAAATATAAAAAATTAATTAAAACAACACCTTGAATTTAAATCCCACAACTTCTATGTTAGACCACAACTGCAAACCTAAGTTGTGTCTGCATCGATCAATCAAGTGGCGTTCAAATATCCACAATTTACCATTTAATAAAAATATAAATATCTTAGGAGACATTGTCAAATAAAAGTCGTTTTAAACAATCGTCTTCTTCAAATCCATACTTTGTGCGTGCGTGGCGATGTTTGACTAAATGAAGGAAATAAGTACGGTTACGTGATTCGTTACCATATGGTTTCCCGTCAAGCAACGTATCCGCAATTCTGCGTAAATTAGATTAGCTCAGGGAACACGCAACAAAGCACTTAAGGAATATCCGGCACCCGCTACCCTTATATAAAACAAAATAGATCTCCGAACGAGATCTTGACAACGTGCCAGAAACACGGATAATGCCCAAACGGGTCTTGACAAATCAACACAAGCGTACGTGACTACAACAAAATACACAAGGCCATGACCGAGCGTCATTCTAATATTTACAACAACAATAACAATCCAAAATGGATTATAATCAAATACACAAAATCAGCACTATGCCAGTGGCATTTAATTACAACACAAATATTTCATCTCAACTTAACGCTAAAAGTTATGGACTGAGTATGGGGAACTCCCCTTTAAATCACAAATTATAACATTGAGACTCATCTCACTTTAACAATCGAGGACACGGAACACCGGCCTCAAACCTAATTAGTGAAATCTTAAATCTGTCCGTCCCGTCGAAGCCACATGTCATTAACCCAGTGCGTTTCATAACAAGATCGGAAGCTCGCTCACGGCAGTCCACGGTCATGGAAATACCTCGTATCTCCTGAAAACATGTGTGTGAAAAAATACCATATTTGTCCCAATAATTCTCTCAGGAATTATAAGACACGACCATCCGGCCAGCAACCTCCATGGAGTACGATACTGCCGTTAATTATATATTGACGCAGACAGTAATCTAGGACAGATTACCACGATGTTCTCCGTGCATGTAGACACACATCATCACACATAACCACATATAGCGCACACCTGGGTAATGACTTCATCTCGCATCACACCACCTGAAATACGCACAGATTTAAGATGCCACGGAAAGAGTTCAGCCGTCTTCCCAAAATCAATAAAATCATTACTTCATTAGTTTTAAAGCTTACTAAGAGAACTATGGTTCCTTGAATATATAAAATTGCACTAGGCAAATTAAAAATAAAACACCCGTTTATCAAAATACAAGGTCAAATTTTACCCCCCAAATTCTAGTTTTATCGTTACTTTTATTCTACTACAGCACCATTTATCGCTCAAACTATAAGTTCTGTTCAAGCAATTTGAACATAGCAATCTGTACAAGCATTGCACAATTAAAAGTTAAAATACGATAATCTAAATTAGAAAAATAAAATATAGTCACGCACGACATTACACTCAAGTGTCGGTACACTAAATAAAATCAAACTACATTAAAAAAAAAATTACAGTTCCCAAACTAATCTAACTACGACTAAAATTGAATAATCAATATTTTGTACTTATTCCTTCGCTAAATACCTCAGCTCACATCGCCACCCATGACCCAGCAGTTATTTAGCCGCACGTCGACATCGTCGCTGGTGGGTCCAGGGTCATCCTTCCGACTATTGGGCTCGTTGCAGACATCTTGATGATTTGCTTAGGGTAGAAAATGTTCAGTTATTACACAGTTCTAAATTGACTACTAAAATTGCTATATGAGTTACAAGATCCACTCAAAGTCCTAAGCAATTTGTTCGAAGAAACTTTCCCTAAATACGTTTTTAAGCCTGGTAGCTTCTACAATTCACACGCAAATTATACATGGCAAAATTGGTGAAACTTAAAATGACTTTCTGTCGAATACTTAATATTTTTAAAACTCGTCAGAGTTTCGAATTTATACTATTTATCACTCGTCACCACAGAGACCTCAAAATATGACAAGTGTCCCATGACCTATCAAAATAAAGTACACAAGTGTCACCCCCAACCAATCGAAATAGTGTAGTTCAACCATCAACTCGGCGACATTTATACAGAACACGGCAAATTATCGGTGGAGGGGACGAAATTAAAAAATAATTCGGAGTTTTTGAGCTACAGACTAGCGACTTATTTCAATGAACTTCTCTCATGGCACAGGCTAAGAATTTGATCGGCAGACTCGCAAACGATCATGTGTTTCATAAATATCCATTTTGCGCCAAACCAAAGGTACGCCAGTTTTCGTGGGCCTACAAGCCGTGCCCTGTTTCATTCGTTGATGCAATTTCATCTCGAAAAGTGTGCACTAGAAACTCCTCCCACATTATGACGTGCAAGTATCTTCTTCCTTGTCAAATTCTGTCCCCCCTTCTATCGCTGGCGTAACTCGGTAGCAACCGTCTCAAGACTTGCCAACTGAAGCCACGCTATTTGAACGTTTACCTCATCAGTTCCACAAAATCTGACACATATATCCTTGTGTCACTACCCTGGGTTAAATATACCTGCCTCGTCTTCTTACTTCAATAGTTGCAACATATTTGCTCAACTCGTATCCACTGCTGCCAGTATGAATGCCCTGTTTCAAATAAATGAAAAATAAAATATGAATCATTATTATATCAGATGATTATCATAAGGGTTCAATATATATGGCTGAGAATACTCTACAGATAATGCATTTTCAACCTAAAACAGGGGTTTACAAACCCATCAATTAATAATGAAAAAGAAAATCCTCAGCCTGCTTCCAGTCTCCGACCGGGTCAGGAATGGAATGAATGAAGCCCCCATCTAGCGGCGAGGATATGAACTGTGCCGGCTGCCGAGGCCTGACGCACTCCTCTGGGGCAATGATTAAATGAATGACAGACGGAATGAATGATAGTGGAGAGTGTTGCTGGAATGAAATTTTGACAGGGAAAACCGGAGTACCCGGAGAAAAACCTGTCTTCCACCGTTTTGTCCAGCACAGATCTCACATGGATTGACCGGGATTTGAACCACGGACCCAGCGGTGAGAGGCTGGCGTGCTGCCGCCTAAGCCACGGAGGCTTACTCAATTAATAATAATAATAATAATTGTGGTTAAGAATACATGTTTCTTAGAAGGGAAAAGGCTGCTGCGGCCATTGAACAAAGTACACCACTAAGCGAGTAATGACTAACAAAATTAGACATAGAAAGTGGCGACAGTTTTCTGAGGTTAGCTCACGCAAGAACTAAACCAGCAGATCTCAAATTTCAAATAAATGAAAAATAAAATATGAATCATTATTATATCAGATGATTATCATAAGGGTTCAATATATATGACTGAAAATACTCTACAGATAATGCATTTTCAACCTAAAACAGGGGTTTACAAACCCATCAATTAATAATGAAAAAGAAAATCCTCAGCCTGCTTCCGGTCTCCGACCGGGTCAGGAATGGAATGAATGAAGCCCCCATCTAGCGGCGAGGATATGAACTGTGCCGGCTGCTGAGGCATGACGCACTCCTCTGGGGCAATGATTAAATGAATGACAGACGGAATGAAATGATAGTGGAGAGTGTTGCTGGAATGAAATTTTGACAGGGAAAACCGGAGTACCCGGAGAAAAACCTGTCTTCCTCCGTTTTGTCCAGCACAGATCTCACATGGATTGACCGGGATTTGAACCACGGACCCAGCGGTGAGAGGCCGGCGTGCTGCCGCCTAAGCCACGGAGGCTTACTCAATTAATAATAATAATAATAATTGTGGTTAAGAATACATGTTTCTTAGAAGGGAAAAGGCTGCTGCGGCCATTGAACAAAGTACACCACTAAGCGAGTAATGACTAACAAAATTGGACATAGAAAGTGGCGACAGGTTTCTGAGGTTAGCTCACGCAAGAACTAAACCAGCAGATCTCAAATTGACTGAAGAAAATGACCATAAAGGAGGGACTAAAAATCACTAAGTTAAAATTAAGAGAAAGTATGGATATTGGTAATAGGCCGGAGGTAGCAATCGCATGAGATAAACAGCAGACTAACATTTGCTAACACATTTGTGGAAAGTAGGATAACACCCGGGCCAGTGATAAAGCTGCACCACAGGTATACTTGAATATAAGAAAATGCCAAGTTAAGTCAAAACAGTAGCTAATATAGGAGAATAGCTATAAAAGAGTGAAATACAAGTACACGGGGATAGGTCCAAGGTTCGTTAATAGGCGAGACCTTGATCATAAAAAAACTAATATAATAAATAAAATCTTGATATAAGTAGCTTCATTAGCGCACACAATGGCTTGGTTGAATATGCAAGAATTTTCTAATATTTGATTAACGACCGTGGCCAGATACAGAACTGGACTGCACGAATATAAACTTCAATAAGAATATAGGCTAAAGGGGATGATTGCGTAGAGATGACTGAAATAGCAGCATCAAGGACCATGAAATTGAGCTGCATGAAATAGTTGCAATCTATACAACGAACAAAAGGGTTAAGCAGAGTTACGCAATTTGATATGATGCAAGAAAGGAGAAACCCTATTGTTTTGGAGTTTCAAGTTTACCGAAAAAAGAATGAAGCAGGATAATGAATTTCCTTCAAGTGACCTGGTAAAAAATGTCGGTGGAGAGAATGTGTAAAAACAGTAGGAAAGGAATATTTGGGTAATTTTGCCAAATGTTGATCTAATTGCGGTATGACAGACTGTAATGGAACAAGGGAGAAGGAGTAATTGTGAGTCGCCATTAGCGTCTGCTCTTTTCATAAAAACTGTTGCACTATGATCTTGGACAGGGTATCTTCATGTTTAAAACCACGTGTTATTTCAAGATAACAGCTTCTAAAAGAAAAACAATACGTCCCTCGTGGGACGTTTTATAAAAAGCCTTAACTGTATCTAAGGTAGCAAGACGTGTAATTACCCTCGACTTTTTTTTTGCCATAAATAATGAAGCATGAAATGCACCAAATAATCTTCTTTAGAGCGAGCAAAAGGCCTTTGAAGTGCCCGATAGCTGAAGACAGTGAAACATTTTGATCAGTAGAACACTGGCATTCAGGAGGTATAATGGGTCCGGAAAATTCTCCCGCGTAGGGTTACAATTTAACCCAAAAATGTCCCGCGATGGAGGCTACTAGTAAAAGAAGCCCATTTGGGTGTAATCCTGACCTGCAAGAGAATGTTTGCAATCAGATGCGCCACTTAAAAGTTTTCATTCGAATTAAACAAAATGTGCCCCATACAAGATTGAAGATATGTACACAACTAATGTATTACTTAACTTTTCATGATTTTCTTGTAGAAGATCAGAGCCATGTAGGAATAAGGTCGAGCAGGAGAAGATAGCTAGCAAGCCATTAGTACGATGATTACTTCCTCAATGAAGTACGAGGTGAAGTGAGTAGCTCGGACTTAGCACTCAGTGCGACTGATAAGGGAAGTGTGTGTCGGGGGGCGATATATGCAAGGGCGAAGAGGGGAAGAAAAAGGGGGAAGAGGGGAGGATAACAGATACATATAGTAAGAATTTCGAAAGATGTTATCAAAAACCGATTAAGTTGAAAGGTGCCTACGTACTTGTGTAAATACAAGAAGCAAATAAACAAACAGAAAAGACAGACGATTTCACGAGATAGCGAAGGTAAACAAATTAAGATGTCAGTGATCTCAAAGTCACTAGATGAAACTGGCTTATCATGACGTGGAAGTGACTGGCTCGCATGTTGAGAGTTGAAGACAAGCAGCAGAGCAAGAGGTAAGAAGAACATGATCTGACCTTCATTTAGCGAAAACGAAGATATTAGCGACCTACTGACACATACATTTGTAAACCAACAACTTTGCTCACGTATTCAGATGTAAACAAACGTGGCGAATGTAAACGAACACTGATTGAAGCGTGAGATGAGAGAGCGCACGTGTTTTTGTTTGGCTTGGACGTAAATAAAACATGTTTTGCAACATGAGGCCACGTGATAGTGTTATGTCAACAGATAAACGAATCAATTGTAGATAAATAAGACGAAATAGTTGATTTACCGTTATTTCGAAGATTTTCAAAACAAAGCGTTAGTGAAGCAAAGAAGTGGGAATCTCCTAAACTTTGGAGAAGAGCCAGTATGTTGAAAAATGATAGAAGCCTATGGGCGGCTATCCATGAAACTGAAGAAACGATGTTTTAAAGTCTTGCAAATATTGATTCCGAATATATGAAGAAGGAAGGGAGTGGCCGTGGTGTCCCTTTAAAACAGCGAAGGAAATGAAACGCAGCTCACAGATGGTGACGTTGCATTGCGCGAAGAAGTACCTAATACGGACCGATGGATGTATGCATAATTTGAAGCAAAGCGAAGATTGCTTGAGGCGAAGCGCATGAACAATTACTTGCTACGAGGAGCGACATAATACAATAAAACAAACTCCTCACGTCACGGTGAGCTTGGATTAACTTTTTGTCAAGGAATGAGGCAAGAAACATTATGTGCCTTAGAGCGATGACGTAATTGCTAGTGATATAAATTTGCTTAGATGATTTATTTCTTGGAGTGATGAGACTGGAAACGTTAGTGTTCTTTTTTTTTCGAAAATTGATTTGAACTAGCACTGGCAAAATGACACTGAGATGTGAATTGAGGACTGGCACGTGGAATCTGACCAGTAATGACCCAACCAAATTTGGTGTCATTCGCAAATGCACTGCGAGATAGATGGTGCTTCTGAGGACGGATTAATGCATGGGCATTAGCTACCGCTTATAAATATTGAGTTTTGACTTCATCCCTGTCGGTTTGTAATTCAGGGGAAGCAGATTCGATCTCAGTCTGAACGCTGTCATAATGATCGTAAGCTTGTTCGAAGTTCTTGAAGCGCTGAGACAGGATGTTTAAGTTATATTTAGCAGGGTTAAAAAGGTTGAGAAAGTTACGAAATCTGGTTAGTTGGCCTTCATAGCAGGCACGACGGTTTGAGAAGGTTGGATCTACAGACATTTTGAAGAAAAGAAAAAGAAGTTAGGAGACCAACTCACGCTTATTGAAGAAAATGGAATTGACCAAGCCATCAGATCGGCTGCAAGACAAATTGGGTGTCGCTCTAGTAGACTGCAGGAAATTGCCTCTGTCGTCAGCGTCTCCGTTCTGAGCACGTTCAAAGTAAAGCTGAATATTCGAAATGAAGATTAACGTTTGATAATTTGTCAACCAATTGAGTCCAACGGGTTTTGGTGCAAAATTACGAAGCATTTGGGAAATATCAACCACTTCCGAAAAGGGAAGATGAACTGTGAGAAAAGGAAGAAGTTGTGGGAGAACAAATAAAACAAATGGTTGAATAGAAAAGACTCAGTATGTATTCCAAGGTATAAAATACAATATCTATTGAACAACTTTTCTTTAAAAAATGAACAAGTCAATATTATAAGTTGCAGTTATCGCTAAAAGGAAATGTGACTAGATATGACTGAGACTACTCTCCGGCTAATGAATTTTCAGCCCAAACGAGGGGTTAACAAACACACAAAATTAATAATAATACAGTAATAAAAGTAATAATAATAGTAATAACAATTGTAATTAAAAATACTTGATACTAAAACGGAAGAAGGCAGCTGTGGCCATTGGAGAGAGTGCACCACTATGTGAGTAAAAATTAACAACATAGCTAGTAGAACGTGGGCATTTACAAGTTTTCATTCGAATTAAACAGAATGTGCCCCATTTCGAAGATTGAAGATATGTACACAAGCAATACATTACTTAACTTTTTATGATGTTCTGGTTGAAGCCATTAGTACGATGATTACTTCCTCCATGAAGTACGACGTGAAGCCAGTAACTCGGACTTAGCACTCACGTCAGTGTAACTGATAAGCGAGGTGTGTGTCGGGGGGTGACAGAGGCAAGGAGGAAGAGGGGAACAAAGAGAGGGAAGAAGGGAAGAAGGAGGGGGAAGAGGGGAGGATTAGCAACTAACATGACAATAATTAGGCATAAACACTCTACAAGACGAAATTCCTCCCTCTTCATGCGCAGTTGGTGGCATAAATATGAAGTTCGGAGTACGACCCATGTCAACTTGTTGTAAAGATCTTTGCTGAAATGAAGTATCTTGGTATGTGCTGGAAGCATAGGAATGCCGACAGATGCAGGCATTTGCGCTAACGAAAACTCCGTAAACACAGTGCGAGGCGACATAGATGCCATAATTATCCAAATAACTGTAATCAGACTAAACAAGAAATAACTACATCGGCACTGCATATTTGAATAATTATTAGAGTAAGGAAATGCATTCTTTGGTGGTTTAACGAAAAATTAAGGAAAGAAATAATAATAATAAGAAAAATTATCAACGAGGAGATAATTACATGATCCTGATAATTTCCATAATATACCACCGCTCAAAATATTTCACCAGTGTTCAACATATCCGAAATTATTGCAACAATCAACCTGAAAATTTGTGTGATAAAAGATCACAGGTAACTTCGTATATGCAACATTCAGATTCTTAATGAACACTAAACAGACTTGGCGAAAACGCGAATTTCAAATATTTAAATGCAATTTCCTGCCGCCTAAATCGTCCCACTACAGTGATACATAGGTTAGCAAATCTTCATTCAGGGCATAATATATTGGTTTCTTATGAAATTGTCCGCCTCGTTGCGTATTGGCTAGAAATCTTGGCTGTAACCGCTGAGGCCTGGGTTCGAATCCCGCCCTGCCAAGGAATTTAATTCTGGTCTGAGAATTCGAACGAGGTACACTCAGCCTAATGGGGCAAATCTGAGAAGGGGTAGGTTCGATTCACACTTCTCCCATCCTGAAAGTGGTATTCCATGGTTTCCCACTTCTATTCCAGGCAAATGCCCGGATGATTCTTAACTTAAGGCCATGGCCAGCGTCCTCCCATTCCTCATCTGATTTAACACACACACACACACACACACATTTACAGCCATAACAATAACACAGGTTATCAGACAAATTCCACACACACTTAAATACACCGGGTCACATGACCATGATGTCTCAAATTCCCTCAATTAATCATCAACAACAACTATTCTAATGAAATTCGATTGTTATGAAAATTGCAAATTTTAAAAGCACGTTCTAATGTCATGCTCCTCCGTCATGCGATTAAACTCTGTATAATGAACCACTACTGTAATATTATACATTTCTTTTCGTGTTATTATATGCAAAAGCCGGATCACACTACGCATTCCAAGTTTTACCATGTTTCCATCCACGCAGCCACCTGTCTTTCAACTGATATTGGGATTGACATAACCCATGCATCAATCAAGGGATGCAATACAAACTTGTGCTCTCCTCCATTGTTCATGATAGAATATTTGTACACGAGGGATATATGTCACTCATGAGAGTTCTTGTTGTCCCAATTTTTTTCCGACGCCTCATAAGTAATTACGAGACCTAATTGCTGCCTCAGGTGCTCGAGTAGTGAGAGAATTCATAAAGTGTAAGGTGCTAATCGTTTACCAAAATAATTTCTGATAAATTAGTTAGACATTCATTATTTCAAAAGTTTTAAGTATAAAATCAGTTCGATTGATACGGACTTTGACGTTAAAGCATTTGTTACATTTCCGTTTGTTCTTGGGTTCAATCCACTATGTGACGTCTCATTGTTAAGGGTGATAATATTTTCTTCTCTTTAATGATAAAACAGTGACGGTTTCTTCTTATAGAGAAGACCAGCTTTTCTCGATTTGTGATGTTATTCGTATTTTTTCATGAGCGCACATAAGTGTTTTTGTGTTTCAGAAGAAAACAGTTGAATTATACTTATACTTTCTTTCCAGTTCTTCCAAAGGATGGTCCTCACATCCATGGTGACGAGAAGCATTACAACGCTGATGATTGGATTGCACTGAATTGTACCTCCGGAAAGTCCTTCCCTCCATCTCTGATGCAGTGGTACATCAACGACGAACCAGTAAGTAAGAGCGTGCATTAATACACTGATAGCCATTTCATTATGACCATACCACCATTCGTCCGGGGAGCTGAGAGTTTTATGTGGCACGCTGGTATCGTGTAAATTCACGGTAACTCTATAGTCTCGGATGTCAGAAGATGAAAAGTGGTTTATATGGTCTTAGCATCCCTTAAAAGTCGTGCCTTGTTGGCTGATCATGTGCCACTGTTGTAAGCACGTATCAAATGTGGTGCAATATAGGGTCAAGAACGACTCTTCGTGAGTTTGCAGCTGCTCAGTAATACCAAGGAGCAAATGGATGTATTTGGCATTGTTCGGAGCGACTGCGCGGCAAATATTTGGGAAATCGCTTTCAGTTACAAATTGGTTACAGAACAATGTTTCACAGAATACGCTTCAACCCACACTGCTGCACCCAGTCACACCCCAATTGTCTCTACATTCCACTATAAGCCCAGTGTGAGATATACTAGCAATTATCCAAAACTGACCATGGAAGGTTGCAAAGTTCAAGGAATCCAGATACTTGTATCCTCATATCAAGGACCGAAAGCATGTACACCGATTTCCAGCACATGCTATTACACCATGGGATGGAGATAGTTTCACGACGAGGGGTGATGGCTTTAAACTCAATGGAATTCAGTATTATGGTTCACCAATCTTTTAAAACTAACGGGATTGTGAAAATCTGCTTAGAGAACCATGAAATGTATTTTCTTTAATACCACAATCCCTCAATAGCCCAGATATGAATTATATTGAGCAATCGAAGTTTGTTTATCGTCACTGTCTTGCAGCATAGGAGGAACTCTTGGTGCATTTGTGGTACCAAATATCGCCGCATATCTTTCGCCACCGAGTGACCGCGGTGATTTTGGACTAATATGGCTCTACTTAGTATAAGGCATATGGTCATAATTTAATGACTTATCAGTGTTCAACGTGTTACTAGTCCACTTCAACACGCACTCATGCTATTTTAGTATCTAGTTAGATGAGCACTTTCTCCTAGACAAGGTTCCTTGCTTTTATAGTACAAATGAGAAATAAGTAAAATCACATTGAGAACAACGTGAAACGATTCTGATCGCAATTTTCATTGCGTCAAGTATTTTGAGCACCCCAGGGATTTCTCGAGCCACTATATGATTAAGGGACCGTAAGTTGTTTTTGCCTTGTGAAGGTTCCTAAGACAACATGTCTGGCCAGAGATGAAGACTAAAGAGTTGAAGACTCTCAGGCCAGCAGCGTCCAATAATGAAACTATGCATTATTCACTTTTAATTCCACTATAATTTTCAATTTGTGCTTTGCTTTCATTGTAGTGTAACGGCAGTGGAAATAATATTCCAGGAGCAGTTGAGTTTTATGTTTCAATAATATCTAAATGGTAATGAGTCTTTCAATATTTTCACTTATTAAGTTACAAATGACTTCTCAATCCATTCTGAGCTACAGTGGAAATGTGAGTCGTGTAAGAAGGAACCAATTAACAGAATTTCATTCGCATTAAACACCTCGTTATTCCCATTCCTACAGGGCTGGGAAATATCTTTCATCGGTTTAGCCCAATTATTCGGGGTTACTTGAGTGAGCCTAGCTCATTTTAAATTCGTCGGGGAACTTAAATTCGAATGCCCTCTTTGATATCACGTAATTCTTCAAGTGGTAATTCCATCCCACCGTCTGGTTGAACCGCTAGTGACCACGCTACTGTGCCATCAAGTGCCAACTCTTTTTTATCCACGGGCTAATGTTAGTTTAAATCTCTGTCAAGGGAATAAGGATTTACTGTTGGAGTACTAGGGTACCATCTTTCATGTACTAACAGAACCATTTTAGCCTATTTTTAAGTATGAAAAAAATAGGCTTATGAGATCACATTTTGTCCGTGTGTGTGTTTGTATCGAACCCTTGTAAAGAAGCGTACTGCGACTCTGTTTCGGGAAAGTGTACGGCGCATTCCGTTGTTGTTATAAAATGTTGCTTCTTATCGTAATAAGGTAGCATAGGTAAAAATCTCAACTAGAGAAAGAAAGTGAAGCCAAGATTAACTAAACAAAATTTAATTTCAGATCAATGAAACAAATAAAATCAAGAATAAAACAACTCCCAAATTACATCCTCAAATTAACTTCATGACAATTATAAAAAAAAATCTCTCTGATGAGATTGCACTAAAATCAAGCCAACAATGTTCCTGTCATTGCCTACAACCCACGTGCGTGGTGATGTGACGAGCTAACAGAAAATGGAAGAAGTACTACTGTATATTATACGTGATCCGTGACCATAGGCATCAGCTGACAGGCCGCACATCCGTATATGAGAGGATAGACATGTCATGGGAACACACACTACATCTACACAAAATAATTACAAATACCCGACACTCGCTAGACTTAATAAACTACGCCTGAGATTTCCGGCCGAAATCTTTATCAAGTGTCAAAGACACGGACAAATGCCTGAACAGGACAACACAAAATAAAAACAAGTATGAAAGCACGTGACTACGCTAACTGACAACAACTGATGACCGCTGTCACCGTATACAAATATACACACAATGTGTCAAAATACAAATCAAACATTAATTGTAAATATCAAATCACACTGCGCAGTGGCAATTATATACAACAAAACAAATGTTTATTTTTAACGAGACATGAGACTACCGTTCGTGCATGGGGATCTGACCCTTTAAATATATCAGAGTTTCAACTAAACAGGTATTCTAAAATTATCTAGGTCAGGACTTGCCAACCCTCTCTACTCATTAGCGCGCCTTATCTATAGATCTGTGCTCGGTGTGGATCTCGCCTGCCGAATGTCAACAACCCATGTGTAAACAAATATCCCAGGCCTGCTACAACGGCATGGCACGAAGAACGTAGAATTTCTACCGTACTCCAGTAAAATGATGTGTGTGTCAGAAAAATATCTTAGGCCAGCCTATCGTATGGCCCCAAGAACTGAATAATACCAAGTGTGTCACCAAATAATAATTAGCTCCGTTAATTCACACAGAATTAAAGAACCTTGTCGGGGTCGGTACAGAGTCTCCGTAGAGCAACATCTGACGCCCATACTGGTGCAGTCAAGGAAGGTCATAGCCGTTCCCTCCACGCAAATATACACACAATTGACACAACACTCATATTGGCACACATCGCACACATCAGAGTTTGACATACCTAAAAATATACATAATAATTTCCACATACACGCAGCGCACCAGATTATAGACTCGTCAAAAGTAAAAAAAAAAACAAAAAAAATAGAGAACAGACGGTCCTCCTCAAAATGATTCCAACAGGCAAACTCAAATTAAATACAACCTGTTTAATTCAAACGGCAACCAATTAGCTAATTTCCTCACGAACACTGTTCTTAAATCATTCTATCAACGCCCCACTTGTCATACGATCCGCAACTCATGTTCCGCAAAAACAAAATATCACACTCAAGTACACGCGGCACTTGTATTAACATTACACTGAAATATTTACACAAAACAACAAATAGTCACGCGTCATTCGACATTTACAGATGAGTGTGGGAACAAACCCTATCATCTAAAATCGAAAAACACAAGCCAAATCTAAATTAAATTATATACAGTTCCCAGACCAAAATCTATCTACATTATTGAAATAATTCAATTGTTAGTACTCAACCATTTCTGCGTCTCTCTTCAGCGTACGCCACAAGAAACGGTCCCAGCGGGATCTCCCTACTCAGCCATCACCATCTCCAATGTAGATTCTTCGGAGATCATCCCGATTTTCAACCATGTAGTTGTCATCTTGCAGAATTCATAAAGATGAGAATTGTTCAAATATACAAATATACACTAATTAACCATCTAAAATTGCCGCATGAGCTACTAGTTTCACTCACAGTCCTGTGCAATTTATATCGTAGACTTTTCCCTAATTACAATAATGCCTAGCTTTACACGTACTTGCACTCGCAAAATTCATAGTTACCAATGTTTAATGTTATTACCATGTTACTGCTGTTCAGACCCAAAGTCTGACTTGAAATGTAAAGGTTCACTCGATTAATTTAAATGCCTCCACTGAGACTCAAACAAACAGTACTTTGTCTCCACCGAGACCTCGAAATAGTGTGTTCGGAGAGCAAACTGTCTCCTCAGAGACTTCAAAATAGTGTATCTTAGGCTAGCCTCGAGGCCTAATTTATATGAAAATGGCACAAACATCTGGAGTGGGGACTAATAAAATGTAATTAATCGAAGCAGTTGAGCTACAGACTTGTGTGTGGTATCGTTGATCATCATTTTTCGCACAGGTCACAGTCATGGTACGCGGACCTCATTTCGTTCGCTAATTAATTCAGAACGTAATTCCCTACATTTCTGATATGATACCGCCTTCCCGCCAGTGGAACGCGTCATCTCGGTGATTCGTTGATGCGAGCATTGTACGTTGATTTAGACTCCTTCACCCCGCCTACTTGACGTCACAAAATCATCTTCCATCTCTACTCATCCAAGCTCTCCTCACTCTGTCTTGACCTCACTCACAAGGAGCCCAAGCCAAGCGTCAAGGTTCGTTCGCCTGTCTTCCTGGACCTGTCTATTAATATCTCCCTTGGCCAACTGCCCTCCTGCCTCTGTCAACTTGCAACATCACGCGGCCCACGAGCCTACCTCAACTGTACCACAATTGTACCTCAATACGATGAATAAATTAAAACATGAATCATTATTATGCGACCCGTATAATAAGGGTTCAGTATGTGTGCGTGTGAGTGTTTGTGCGTCCGTGTGTGTGTCCCCCATTAAGAACTTCAAAACGGCTAGAGCGATTTGAATGACACTCAGGAAGCTCATAGTACTATTTCGACCGACTACGTCTCACCAATCCAACATGGCAGCAGTGCGAAATATTTTACTGGCATTCTATATCTCCAAAACTATTACAGATATCACCCTGAAATTTTCCTCGGTGATAATAAGTACGACTGGAAGTTCACTCATGAGATATTCCAAATCTTCTTAACTACAACGTGAATAAGGCAGCCAAGCAAATTTGGAATTTTTAAATAGACTTTTCGCGAGATTCAACAATCCAAATGCAATGAAACATGGCACAGCAAAGGTGTATAGACATTGTAATGCGCTGGCATCTAATTTTTTCAATTGTTTACATAACCTCAAGATGGCGGTTGTGCGATATATTTCACCGGCATTAAAGATCTCCAAAACCATTACTGATATCACCCTGAAATATAGTACGGTGATAAAGGTCACTACTAGAAAATTACCTATGAAACTCTCAAAATCCTGTTAACTACAAAACGAACATGGCGGCCAAGTTAAATTGAAACTTTTAAGTATACTTTTCTCATGATTTAACCATCCAAACGCAATGAAACTTTGTACAGCAAATGTTTATACACATTGTAATGCACTGGCATCTAGTTTAGGCCAACGGTTTACATAACCTCAAGATGGCGGCTGTGTGAAATCATTCATCGGCATTCTATATCACCGAAACTATTACTCATATCACCTTGAAATTTTGTACGGTGATAAAGGGTACTATTATGAATTGAGCTATGACACTTCCAAAAACCTGTAAAGTACAAAACGAACATGGCGGCCAAGCGAACGTGAATTACGGTACAGTGAGTGTTTATTCACATTCTAATGCACTGGCATCTAATTTTGTTCAATTGCTCACGTAACCTCAAGATGGCAGCTGTGCGCCAATTTAAAATTAAGTATTTATATATTGTGTACTAATCATTCGATCAAAGTGAGCGTTTGAAAATGAACCAACGCAAAAGTCGTCATCTAATAGTAAACTATATGGCCTACATATATAAAAATCCAACATGGCGAACATACAAAATATTTAGACGGTTCTCAATATCAATTAATCTAAGGTAGCAATCAACTGAAATCTTGTTTGTTGATAGAGGCTATGAACATAAGTTCACCTATGGGACTCTCAGTAACCTGATGTTGTGTGGTGAGCACAAAACCAATATGGCGGTGACGTGAAATATAAATATTTAAATTGACGTTTCTCGCTATTTAACCATCCGAGCGCAGTAAAACTTGATATGGTAAATGCTAATACAAATTTTAATCCACTAGCATCCAATTTATTTCAATTTTTTTTCATAACAGCAAGAAGGCAGCTGTTTGAAATTTTAAAATCTGGATTTTATTTTTTGTGTCCTAATCATGCGGCTGAAGTTTGAATACTGCACGTACACAATAATCTTCATGTAATAGTACATAACTCTTAGACCTACATGCATAAAAATCCAACATAGCGACCATACGAAATACTTAGACTGTTCTCAATATCTACGAATCTATTACAGCAATCAAACTGAAATTTTGTATGTTGATAGAGGCAATTTACGTAAGTAGGATATATAGGCTAATTAGTTCTTCCTGGAACTATTTGTTTTTTGCTCGGTCAGGATTGACTCACGTTTTACTAACCAGCTAAGTTGCTTCTCCTCGGAGAAATAAACTCTTACTTGATTATGAATCATCCAAAAAGAACTGTAACTATTCTAGCGCTCAAGGGAATTTCATCACGATACACATTAAAAGTAGTTTCTATATAGGCCTATTTTCCTGCAGTTTTCATAAAATCACAATATGGTCTTCATACTAGGGATTTCGGGTCCCACTTATGTGTCATTAGATAGCCTATGTTTCTTGCAAATTCATGTCTTATTCTTCTGGATATATGTTCGAATTTTCAATGAATAATTTCATGTTAGTTTTTATTAATTGGGGGCTCTGCGACATCAGGGTTATGTAGCCCCTTGCAATTGGGTGTGTGTGGAATATGCCTGCTAACCTATGTCACTGTGATATCTGTACTAGTGTATGTTTTTGTAATTGAGGTGAGATTTGGGTAGGAAGTGGTTGTGTCCTTAAGTTAGGTACTGTGCCCGATTAATCAAGAACCGTTCTTTTTTTTATCCGGTGGAACAGCTGGATCGTAGAACCTGAACGTCCTCGGCTAGAAAACCCCTCAAAATCCTACCGACAACCACTACAAGAAAGGGAATACAGATAACCTATCAAGATTGCGTTAATAAAATGACAAATGGAAAACAAAATTTAACTATCTCGGTCGATAAAAATCGACAATCAAGAAAAATAAATGCCAAACAATGGGACTAATATGGGATTAACACCTATCACTGGTCTTCCTAACACAATCTCTCACCAATTATTATAAATCACAACGTCAAATTTGCATAAAAATATCACTATATTTATTAATTCGATGCTTGTACAAGCACAATATAAATTCCTAACCAAAGAAAATCAAAATACTATATCACACAGCATGAATTGGTCGTAGAAATACTCCACTCTTGAAATAAATAAATGCATGAAGCTCTATAGACTATCCCACAATTACACGTGGATATTAACGTTCTCAAAACTATACGACACTCGCCCTAAATTTATACATAGCTTAACCTCATATAAGTCAATCATGTTGTTCGAAGTCTTATTCCTTTCAATAATAACGAAGATATATTCCAACAACAAATACACTAATTTACTTATTCATATTTCCTCATCACATCTAAATCCATCATATTGATATCATCACCAAATGTACTTCATATTCTTTCATTTCGTCAAAGCAGTAAATTGTAATCATATTCTGGCCTATTTGACTGAGCAATTAAGCTGAGTTCAAACGTTAATTTCAAATTCGTGGCAAATAATTAATCATGATAATAAAGAATACTATCACGAGGTTCGGTTATCAATTCTTCCAAAAACCTATATGATTAACATTATTCAGTATTTAATCCTATCCCATCAAAATTTTCACTTCCATAAATCCTTCTTACAGCTTCAAATTACTACATAATATTCTCCACGTAATTATCCGTGTCATATATCACGTAAATAATCCCATAATACACATGTATTGTACTCTCTCATAGCTTTAATATATATTTCAATAACTTCACTACCATGTCTTCTGTATACAACATTACTTCATAATACTTCAATAAATTCAATACCATTTCTCTATCCCCCATTACTTCATAATATTTCAATAAATTCAATACCACTTCTGTATCCAACATTACTACATCATACTTCAATACGCTTTAAATAGACACGCTGCAAATTCTTATGCCACTCGACACTTTTATACACCCCTGCTGGATTCAATTTATTAAATACATGTTCAATGCTCATTTCGTTGAATTCATATAGCTATACTGTTTCATAATACTCTTCATTATATTTTAATAATAGCCTAATATATAGAAGAAAACCTCATAATCGCGAACGCAAACAACTTCACGACAATAGGCACTTATGTACGCCCCAACACTGATACAAGGGAAATAATGGAACTCCTCACGCTCTCCCTACGGAAAGTTTCAAACCCAGGAGAAACCATAATACTAGCAGGAGATATGATCTGTAGACTAGACAAAACCGATACGAAATGTAAAACTGTCCTTACATTCCTTACAGAACAAAACTTCACGATAGTAAATGACCCAAAACGCAAAACTTACTTTGCGTATAATGGCAGTAGCACAATTGACCTCGTGTTCCACAAAGGAAACGATATTGAAATTTTAGAACAAAATAGTGTGTCGACTTCAGCAGTAACCCCACTAAGAAAACACATTCCAATACAGACCAAATTCTTACTCAAAACTCCAAATAAAGTTGTTCCGAATTGCGTCAAGACCATCATATCCAAACACCTTGACATTCATTCATTCATTCATTCATTCATTTATTTGCAATGGGGGGAGTGTCCCCCGGTGGCAAATTGGATATACATAACAAATAAATAATTATACATAACAATTCAATAACAATTATACAACAATTAAACTGTAGTATTTACACAAATAGTCAGTCTTTTCTTAAACACACCTATATGTTTGGGAAAAGGCTCTAAGACTGCGGCAGGTAGAGAGTTCCAGTTATCAATGGCACGGTTTACAAAAGAATATTTACCATAATTTGTTCGCTGTGGTCGGCCCTTAACTTTGAAAGGATGATCGCTCCTACCCATGTAAGTGGGCTTTCCCAATCGTTTGCTAAGCTCACCCCATGCTGGTTGATTTGTATACGTGTTGTACATAGCGCAGAGTCTAGATTTCATCCTCCTAGCCTCCAGTGATTCCCACCCAAGTTTCTTTAAAATACGGCTCACACTGCTCCTGGGATTAACGTCACTGAGCACAAATCTAGCGGCCTTTCTTTGTACCATTTCCAACTCATTGATGTGCCCAACTTGATATGGATCCCAAACCGCCGAGGCATATTCCAGAATAGGTCTTACAAGTGACAAATAGCCCAATTCTTTAGCAGAGGTACTACTTCCTTTTAATACCCTCATTACAAAGTGCAGGGATTTGTAAGCTTTTGAAACTACACATCCTTCATGACTACTCCATTTCATATCATTCCTTACGTGAACGCCCAAATATTTGCAAGAATCTTCTTCTACAAGTATTTCCGAGCCAATGTTATATTGAAAATCCTGTCTCCGCACTTTCCCTATTTTTAAGAGACTACATTTTCTTGTGTTTATTTTCATTTTATTTTCAATCGCCCACTTATAGACCAGGTTCAGGTCCTCTTGAAGCGCTGCATTGTCTTGTGAGTCTTGTATCTTTCGATATATTACACAATCATCCGCAAACAATCGACAGTCACTGCGAATCCCATTTGGTAAGTCATTTATAAACGCTAGAAATAACAAAGTTCTGATTACGCTGCCCTGAGGGATACCCGACGTTACGGTAATTTCATCCGAGAATATGCCTTCGACTTTCACTTTCTGTGAACGACCCGTCAAAAATTCTTGGATCCATAAAATTACTCTTCTATCAATCTTCATCGAAGCTAATTTATGGAGTAGCATGTCATGCGGCACGACATCAAATGCCTTCGCAAAATCTATAACCACGGCGTCGACTGAGACTCCATGGTCTAACGATTCGCTAATGTCTTGAAAAAGTGATAGCATCTGACTCTCGCATGAGTAACCTTTCCGAAATCCATGTTGCCTATCATTAAAGCATGATGATGTTTCCCACTGTTCCCTCAAGTAGTCGCAAATGAGATGCTCCATCTGTTTGCAAACGATGGACGTAAGGCTAACCGGCCTGTAGTTGCCCAATTCAAGTCTGCTCCCTCCCTTAAATATTGGGACTACCGTAGCTCTTTTCCAGTCATCTGGGATTTGCGCATTGTTTATGGACACATTAAACATCACCTCCAAGTATCGTGCCACGGCCCTACCTCCTAGTTTAAGTACTTCACTAACAATATTATCAGGACCCTTTGATACATTGAAACGTAGTTTTTGTATTAGCATTACAATTGCTGACTGGTTTATTTGGAACAGGGGAGCCCCTGATTCGTCGTTAAGGTCCAACACACAGCTATTGGATTTATTGAAAGCACTACAGCGCCAACTGGGTAAAGTACCTGAAGCAGAAAAGACAATCAAGGAAAACTACCTAAAGACAGCCCTAACAACAATTAACAAGATGCTAGGAGCAAGTATAACCCACAAACAGATTACAAGGAAAGCTCAACCGTGGTTTGATAAGGAATGTTATGCAGAGAGGCAAACTACACTTAAGGCGCTACATATAGCTAGGATAACATCAAAACCAGAAGACCTAATAGTATATGGGGAAACACGGAGATATTACAAGAATCTCCTAAAACGTAAACGCTTTCAATACATAGAAAAAGAAGGTGAGATGATCGCCGAAGAAGCAATGAATGATCCATACATAGCCATCAGACCAAGAAGATCATCAAGATCTAGGAACGTAGAAATAGGAATATGGGAATCGCACTTCACTATCATCCTTAACGGTGCAGGTCAACAAGTGCCATATGAAATTCAATGTAGAGATCAACACGAAGAAATACTCCCCATCACTAAAACAGAGGTATTGGACATAATCAAGGCTACGAAATGTAACAAGGCCGCAGGACCAGACGGGTTTTTCAACGAACATCTAAAGGAATCGGCAGAATACCTATCAGAACTATGGTCCAAGTTGTTTACCAAATGCCTAGAATCAGGAAATATCACCGAAGAATGGATAAAATCAACCATTAAAACTCTCTATAAAGGAAAAGGTGAAAACAACGACCCCAACTCGTACAGAGGAATTGCACTGGAAAGCAACACCTTCAAGTTACTGACAAGAATTCTAACCAACAGGATAGTTGACTCCAAGATACCGGAGGAACAATTCGGCTTTAGACGAGGAAGAGGAACCTTGCGCGCAATTAAAAATCTGTTAAATGATATGGAGGAAGCAAAACGACTCCAAAAGGGAAATATTTATTCAGTCTTTATAGACTATACGAAGGTCTTAGACCCAATTGACAGAATAAAGCTCACATCGAAACTTCAAAATATCATCGGCAATCACAACCCATTAACAATCTTAGTAAAAAATATCCTGGCATACAACCAGATCACCATAGAGACGCAGTCTGGAAAACAAAGGAAATCACCGAAACTAATGGAGAGTTGCAAGGGGATCCCATCAGTCCCATACTCTTCAATATTGCCACAGCCGATGTAACAACAGCAATCCGAGAGAAACAAAGAACGCAGTGATCTACATATATGCGGACCAAATGGTCATAGGATCACCAAATAAGGAAGAACTCCAACACGCCTTCTCAGCACTGGTAGAATGGGCAGGAAATAACAGTCTGAAAATAAACTGGGCAAAAAGCAAACAGATCGTTTTTTGGAAAGGTTGGCGGTAGCAGCTAACGACAACTTGCCATATGAAGAGGACAAAGTGGAAATAGTAAATGCAGTTCAATACCTTGGGATCACTTTACAGACTACCGGGACATTCAGATTACACATCTAAGACAGAGCAGTGGCTTGCTTGAAAGTCATGTACGACATTATCAATCTACAGCAGCTATCCTTAAAACAGCTATGCATCTGTTTGACGCAAAGATCCTACCAATTCTCACGAACGGGATCCACTTGATATGGGACCGACTGACGAAGAGAGATATGGCCACCATCGAAAGAGTTAAAGCCCAATTTCTGAAAACCTTAATGGGCATCTCAAAATACATGCGTTCCTGCCTAACATATGAATTAGCACGGGAACCCTTCCTCGTCGAAGAAATAAGGACAGAATTACAGCTTCCATCAACAAAGAATGCTGAAGCGCACCTAGCAGAGAGAAGAGAGAAGACATTCCGCTAGAATTTTGCAGCACGGACGCCATGATCAACCGAAACTGGACCAGCGCCAATCAGAAACTAAGACATGTGGTGATAAAGTTAGCAGTGCAAGGGTACCACCATAAAATATGTAAAAACATGTCCTACCACGCCCCAAATGAACTCAGCGTGTGCTCGTTATGTGACCAGTTCTGTGACACAAATCACATCACACGATGTTTAAATAACCAGAAATCACTCTGTGATTATGGCAAGGACTAACATTTAAACTGAACAAAGCATCATATATTGTTGTTCTATTTCACATATAACATTCAATTCACAATATAATGACTGGACATGAATGAATGCTTTAATGCACACATTCCTGATTGATTACTGGATCATGATGTTTTTCATACCAATTAACTATTTTGTAACATGTTTGTTTTACTGGTGTAAATCTATGTTATCACATTCGTGCGCTTTTCTGTAAATAAAATAATATATTTAGTTACTCGGAATCAGAACTTATTCGTAATGAACAATATCAAAAAACTTTAAATTATCAGTTTCAAAATTAATCCAACTTTCATTAGAATTCAGTAAATTATACACCATGAAAATCATGTAAATGAAATTGAGGCAGTGAGTGAGAGAAGGGGCTATGCCAGAGTTGGATGGAACTGAGATATTTGGAATTTTGCGACTTGCTCTCTCGCAGCATAAACGTGATTCACAGGGACTACATTCTTCACAAATCAAGAGAAGGAGCCTACGAATGTCTTTGATATTATGCACACTGAAAGATGAATGTATGCCCTACACAATGGTACCAGTAACTCAATTTTGACAAAATCTCGGCATGAGATATTTGGAGTTTTGCGGTTGCTCTCTCGCAGCATAAACGGGATTGACAGAAAATACATCCTTCACAAAACAAGGGAAGGATCCTGCGGATGTCTTTGATATTATGCACACTGAAAGATGAATGTATGCTCTACACAATGGTACCAATAACTAAATTTTGACAAAATCTCAGCATAGCCCCCTCTCTCACTCACTGCCTCAATTGCTCATATGAAATCCATCAGAATTTAATTGACCGCAAAATAAATTATGGTAATATCGTTACTCAGCTGAAATCCATAAAACTGCAATACCTTCTAGACCTTGAAAATCACGTTAATAAAAATTACTCACTAAAATTCATTATAATTTAATATCATTCAAATAGACCTTTAATAGGACATCTCAAAAATTGAGAATATTTAATATTACTGTTCATAGTTCATCAACTCTTCATTACAAGTTTCTAATTGCGTTTGACAAAATATTTCTTCCTTTCAATACTTCCTAACATCGTTGATCATGATATAATTAAAAATGTCCATCAAATCCTAATCCTATAATTCTTCTTCCTATATACAGAAATCGTTTCCCTATCGCATATATTCTCCCTAACGCATGTCTTCTCAACAATAAAAATCTTCATTCAAAATTAGCAAATCGAAAATATCCAAAATCCTAAATAAATATTATTCAAAATCGAAAATTGCAAAATATTGGATACATTCGCAAACGAATCAATATCCTGATTGAAAATAATGGCGAAACATGAAAGAACATCGTGCTGAGTCTTGTAGAAATTGCATATTCAGGAATACGCAACGAACTCCTCCCCAAAGGAAACTGTGGTTTTGATCGCCCACCTTCTTCTCCTGGCATAGGTCTGGGATAGTGGACTCCTGTCCCCACTCGTTCCTTCCTGGACTGTAGAGTGCATCCCATAATTCCAGGTTCTCGTTAGTCCAGATTGTCGACACCATCTCTCTTGGTTGAAGAATATTTTAATTTCGTAGAAGCATTTCACTTTAGAGTTATACAGTGGTTTGAACTCGCTTCCTCCGATTTTGAAGTAAGTAATTCTCATACTTATAGGCGTAGATGATTACTCTTGACTTTATCGGTCACTCTGTATGATGTGTTCCTTCTTCAATTTAACCACACATAGTCGTAGATTTAATAAGCTGTGGCAATATTCCTCCTGACTTCACGTAAAATAACATCGTGAAATTTTCTAGAGAATTGTCTGTACTGAAATGCTTTTCCGAAAAGAATGAACTTCCAATAAGGTCAATGCTTCTTGCGAGTTATCACAAAGTAAGATTGGAGTACATCTCCCTCGTAGGTCACTAGTATAATGCTGTCTGTCACGCACTATGTTCTCGAAACTTCGCGTATTGGAGACGAGTTGAAGACGCGATGTGAACTCTTCACCGATCAAAGACGTAAGATCTTCTGCTCTGCTCACAATCTATGTCTAACTCCTACACTGACCTTGATATATCGACGAAACTCGATGTTTAACATATAATTCCTTTCTGTGCTACATACAGTATCATAGCCTACTAAAACTCAATCATATCAGCTTCTTCCATATTCATGTTAATTTCTGGTGCAGAGCAATATATACTTTAATTTCTTTATTCTTCAAAATTCCTAAAACATCGCATTCAGCGTTCTTCTCGATCCAAATCACGTCAGTCGACCTTATGATGGCCTCGCTTCTACTCAGCTCCGAGCTTTCTGGTGACAATAACCTTTAATAAAACAACATTCTGGGTATCGTTCCGGGATACCTATACTCCTGGTGTCACAGCTGGTTCTTGCGTAACACTTTCCTCTCATAATTTATACTCGTAAAATCAATGTCCGTGTGGCCAACTATTCCGTTCCAATTGCTATAGCAAAATACTGGTACATCTTCCCCTTGACTTAATAATAAAAGTGTAGCAAATACTTTTATTACCTTCTCATCATAGATATAAATAAATATTTCAAGGATTTTGCTGATATTCAGACTACTTTCTTAAAATATCTTCTCAGGGTTTTGGCATTAAAATGACCAACGTCATCATTGTCGTTGATGTTAACTCTGTTATAACAGTTATTGCCGTAGACTTTGCCTACTTATATGATTCAGAGAACAAATGAGAGAACTTTGTATAGATTTTTTTCGACAGGTCGGCTTTAACAATCTTCCTTATCAAAACGTATTCATCTTTCTCCAGTGGCGGACTATAATGTTTGCCTTGAATTCGTTTCTGTCTCCTCTCAGCTGCATTCGTAAGGCTTTCTCTGGCATTCTCAATATTTTTTTTTGCCTCGGTGGTTCATTGTCCTTCGGAACAAAATCAATATTCTTGGTCCAAGGTCTGTCTGGTTTCTGGTTCAGATGAACAATCATAGATATATCAGCCAAACATCTATAGAAAGCGGAGTTTAAGCAAGTTTCCATGAGTAGATCAAATTTTACCCAACTTGCGTAATCTTCAGGACAGTAAATTCGTGAAAATTTCGATGTCTCTGACATGAGACGTTCCAATGAATTTGACTCAGGGTAATCAACTCTAGAAAATGCGTGTTTGATCCCCAATATATCCATGGCACAATCAAATTCAAAAGACGTAAATTGTGTTCCATGGTGAGATAGAATGGTCTCTGGTTTACCAACTTTCGGGATTACACTTTTCTCAAGACGACCCAACACCTGCATAGTGGTCGTTTTTTTGCATAGGATCAAGCGTGACCAATTTTGAAAAAACATCAACTGTCACAAGCAAAAATTGATTTCCTCTACAGCCTTTAGGACACGGGCCGATATTATCACATGCCATAATTTCATTCGGCTTGTAAGGAATTATAGCTTTAGGTTCTTCCTTAGACAGAGCAGATGGATATTTCCCCCGCTGGCAATGCTCACATTATCTGAATACACTTGCGGTAGAGGTTCGCATGTTGGTCGATGTAAGAGCTTCATGGAGCGTCCTCATAGTTTTATCGAGACCTCCATGGCCATTGCCTCGATGCGCCATCCAAACAACACCAATAATCAATCTGGGTGGAACAACAATTCTGATTTTCGTTTTATCTTTATCTACATATTTGTATACTGTATCACCACATAATATGTATCGGTCTGAGCGTCTCTGTATCTCCTTATAGTCTGCATCCCAGTAGTCCATGTAACCTTTTAAAAACCTGTACATATTCCTAATTCGAGTGTGTCTCTTCTGTAACACAGCTATCTTCTTTAGCTTTTCCAGGGTCACCTCGTCTTACCTCTCCAATTGTACTACATTTATCTGGATGTTCTTTAC
Organism: Meconema thalassinum; assembly: GCA_946902985.2. Classification (NCBI taxonomy): domain Eukaryota; kingdom Metazoa; phylum Arthropoda; class Insecta; order Orthoptera; family Tettigoniidae; genus Meconema; species Meconema thalassinum. Next base: position 720,392,866 of record OX336389.2, read on the forward strand.
AGAATTTCTCGGGAGTGCATCTGCCAACAAGTTGTCTTTTCCAGGTTGATGTATGAAAGTGGCATAAAACTGTTGAATAAATAAGCTCCATCTAGTCAGACGATCACTGGATAGATCAGATTGAATCATAGACTGGAGCGCTCTGTGGTCAATCAGTATAACAATCTGGTGTCCAATTAAGATTTTATTCCATTTCTCTAGTGCCGAAACAAAAGCCAATGCTTCCAACTCAGTGATAAAGTACTTTTCCTCATGAGACCTCAATTTTGTACTACAGAAGACAATATACTGTTTGTTCCCATCGTCATCTATTTGATTACGAAAAGCATTGAATGCAATTCTGGAGGCTTCCAAATCTATGTAAAGTATGCGATTGAAATCAGGATATTCAAGCTTGACACAGTTTTTGAGCATAGTCTTAGAATTCTAGAAGGCCTGTTCTGTGGCACAAGTCCACTTCCATCGATTATTCTTTAGGAGATCATACAGTGGTGCCATTGTCTCAGAGTATCCTGGACAGTGACTACTCAGGAATTGACAAATTCCTAGAAATTCGCGTGTTTGTCTAATTCTAGAGGGTCTAGGGAATCTCGCGATAGCGTCAATTTTCTTCATATTCGGAAGGTAACCATACTGATCGATTGTATGCCCCAAAAATGTTTATTCTTTCGTGCGTGAAGTGATTTTTATCTAGATTGATCTGAACGTTCGCTTTTCGAAGATTTATAAATAATTGACTCAAATGCATAAAGTTTGGCGGACGATATGATCAGATAATCAATATAACAAATTACGTTCTGCTTTACCTCTTCAGAAAGCTTATTGTCCAGGGCTCTAATTAAAGACGGACCTCTATTGTCCATACCTAATTGGACATGACAGAACACAAAGGTTGTTTAGTCAAACAGGAATCCTGTAAATTGCCTGCTGCCATCTGTGAGTTAGAATTGCTAAAACGATACCGTTAAAATGATCACACTGAAGCATGCCTTGCCCCTAAATTTTCTCAGAAGATCCCAAATTCTTATAATGAATACGGCGAGCGTCTAGGCAGAGACGTAACTGTCCGTTACTTTTCTTGTCTACAGTAGTTGGGTTAAGGTAAGTCGTTGCTTGTTTCCTGATTCCTGTTCCATTTTCTTTATAATTCTCTTTACTTCTTCATAGTATTTCTCGGGAATTGGATACAATTTTTTTGATATGGGGTTTCATCCGTCAATCTGATTTGATATTTGAAGTCCTTGATTAAATCTAGCTTATATTCAAAAATGTCAGTGAATTCCCAGATTAAATCCTTCAATTTTTCTTCAACTTCTTCAAATCCCTCGGTTTTAATTGCGTGTTGCTCCCTTTCTTGCTCAACCTCGTGAATTACATTTTCCATTAACTCTTCTCTGATGATATCGTATGTATTGTCTTTCAACCCGGTTTCATATAATCCTGTCTTCCCTGTAGCTCTCTCACTGAATCTTATAATCCTTTTGTTCATATCAATAACGGTTCTGGCTTTAGTTATAAAGTCAATGCCAAGAATGAGGTCAAAATTAATGTTCTTTACAACAACAAATACTTGTTCATAGGATCTGTTATTGATATCGAATTTCATTAATACTTGAATCTTGCTTTTAATGGATTTATCCTGAAAAATTCCTTTCATTTTAACTGACGATGCCGGCAAAATTTTAAGATGATTTTCCTTCTGCAATCCCAGGTAACATTCCTCTGAGATTATTGAGATCACGGCCCAGTATCAATAAGAGCTCAACAATTCTCCTTTTCAACTTGGTTGTTTATAATAGGAAGCTCTGCAAGTCTTTCCTACACTTTACTCTCCTCCTCGTACAACAAGTGTTCGCCATTTGTTCCAAGGATTTCATTAATCGTGATGAAAATGGTGATGATGCAATTAGTTGTGATTCAAAATTGGATTTTTTCCTGAGATGTTCTTTCTCCATGTCTCCCCTGTTGACTGATACTAGGATCAGGTTTGACAACAGGGTCATTTATTCTGTCGCCTCCTTCTCTTCGTCTTTGGTTTCTAGATTGATCTTGTTCTCCTCTGAGCCTGTCATTGTAACCTCCTTTATTAAAACCCTATACTCTGTAATTCTTATAGCGACTAAGTTATAAGGTTATAAGGAGTTTCTCTATAGTTGTTTCTGGGATATTAATTTTCTCTTTTGTTTCCGTCATCATCATTATATCTCTGTTCCTATGGTGTTTCCTGGTATCTCCTATATCTCGGCTCATACCTTCGGTCTCGCGAATGATTATTCCGGATCGGACTTGTTCTGTTGACAACCAAATGGCGGTATAAACATGAGTGAAAGTTCCTTGCCAGAATTGCTTTTAGAAGGTGACAAAGTAGAAGCAGTTCATTGCAAGAGTGATCAGTGATGAGTAAATCAACAGCAGAATAGTCGGTGATAAACACGGTAAGTTGAAATATTGCTCTTATTTTGATAAACTGGTATTAAAGTGTGTGAGAGGTTAGATATAAAATCTACCAAATGACGGGCAAAGACAAATAAATATGGCAGTTGACAGCAGTAGGGAGTGCGTAGTTCGTGAACAAACGAAGGGTGGACAGCGCAAGCAAGCGAAAGCAGACGACACTGGCGCCCTAGAGAGGAACGGAGCAAGTAGCAGCTCAGGAGAACAATTGAAGACCGTGGGTCGCAGACAGGGTGGTGTTGGTCGCAACGCTAGCGAAGCTGGCGGCACAAATAGAGACTAGAAGGACAGTGGCTCTCCTTTTCCTTTAGCAGCGGACCACAACCAAACAACACAGGATGTGCGCCAAGACTCTGCTGACATTTTAAGCCTACTGAGTAATACGAACCTCATCGAGGAGCTCGTGGATCGTGCTTCTAATAGTGTGATTGATAAACTAAAAGAAACCGTAAAGTTTAACACCCAGGTCATCAACGAACTCAGACAGGAACTTGACAAGCAATACGACACTATAAATCAACATGAGCAGCAACTGAATGACCGTACTGATGAACCTGAGTAGTACAAGCGTCGAAATAACTTGTGAATTTTTGGTATTCCAGAAACTCCAGGCGAGGATACCATCAGGTGTGTGATGGAAGTTGCTGCCAAGTTGAATGTGACAATCGATCCCAAAAAAAGTATTCCGATCTCATCGTGTAGGATTCCGGGATGCTGGTAAAAAGCGGCCAATAATAGTGCGGTTAGTGTCCTATGCAGATCGAGCAGCACTCAACAGGTCGAAGAAATTCTTAAAGAATATCGGCATAACTCTTAGGGAAGATCTGATCAAAATCCGGACAGATATTGTTAAACAAGCAGTAAGCCACTTTGGGTTACACGGTGTCTGAACTGCAGATGGTGTTATTCGGATCCGCATTGGTGATACGAGGCATCGTGTGAAAACACTCAGGGAATTGCATATTTTGAAATAAAGGTTTCCCGATCCTCGTACGTAACGGAACCTCAAGCGTGCCAGTGTGAGGGAGCTCAACTGATCAAGTTATAAGTGCAAGCACAAACATGTAATATGGTTACAGGTGAAACTTTAACTACAGTGTCGAGCCAAAATACAAGCCGATATTATTAATTGATATTTAGAAAATAGCTAAAGTTTTAGATTTTGTAATTTTTTATGATTCCTGTACACAATTCTACAATAACTTACAATAACTTTTGCATGGATAGTAGTACCAATGAGTATGATACGCATGGCTATCTTTGTGATATAGCTGATAGATTACCCAATGATTTTAAACTTACTCATCTGAACACGCAGTCACTTAAAATGCTAGAACATATCGCAGAATTTGAATACACATTATTTGACTCCGGTATTGATGTAAACGCTGTCAGTGAAACATGGTTCAATAAGTCCATTGCTGATTCATCTGTAACCTAGCCAGGATATTATACAGAATCTACCGCAATGACAGACAAGGTAGAGGAGGGTGTGAAATAGCAGTGTATGTGCGACAGTACATTAAATGCCGAGTTCACTGCAAATCCCCAAATAATGAGAATTTCAGACCCGAGTACCTCATCGTAGAGATTTACCTTAATAATACTAACGTACTGTACCCGTAATTACCTACCAATACCTGGTGAAATCCCTTGATGACAGCTGGATCAGAGAACCTGAAAATCCCCGGCTAGAAAAAACCCAAGTCCTACCACCAAGTAAAGGAGTAATAGGGTAATCAGTTATCCTAACAGGTTGTATTAAAAATGACCATAGCTTCAGAAAAATGACTAGCTATAAGATCACAAGACTCCTCCAAAAAGAGAACTATCTCGAAGGGTGGCCTACCCTGTAAATACCCAGGGATGGCCTTCATAACACGACCTCTCATCACCTCGATAAAATATCACGCAATAAGATTTAAAATGAGAAATCAAAATTTATTCATGAAAAAAATATTTCATAAAATCAAAAGACACTGTCGCCAATACGACAAAAATTTCAATTATGAAATTCAATGAAAACGAAGGTCCATGAATGAATGAAATAGTCCACCACTAAAGTAGGATGACCTTAATTGGAAAAGCGTACCAATGCAAAACAACAATTATTTAATAACGATCTCAGAAGAATAGGAAAATAATAATTAAATATACAGTATATAATGGACTGTACACCTGACAGATATGTGATTACTCACATGATTACTCACAAGATTACTTGAAATAGAGTGTCAGTAATTTTATAAATATCGTTCGTGGCGATTATTAAATGCTGTGGCATATCTTAAATGTTATTTGCCATATCATACAAAAATTGTACACATAATTATATCTTGGACAATCTAAGTTGTTCCAAATACTGACTTCAATCATAGCATTCGCATGTGTAGAATTCATTAGTCCGTGGTAAATGTATCTCAATTCTGGATTGATTCTACCAAGCGATCAAGCTTAGTAAAATATCTGGTCCAATTTCATATTTAATAAATATATCATGATCTGAATACAATTTTAAATGCTTCTTTAATAAGCTGTAGTAACATAATTTTATTATCCTCACAACCTATCCAAACATTGCTCAGAATGAGTGAGTTTCAACACGTAGGTCTGATTTAGCAATACTAAACAGCTGACTCTCAAGGGACATCTAATTCAAAAACCACCATTGGTTTATACTACACCAAACATCAGGCGTGAGACTATGCAAAGTCTAATAATGATTGGCACGCATTGGCTCAAAGGCACTCACTGGCTCAATCTTCAATACAAAAATGCTTCACCAAGCATTACACCAAAAAACTGCATTATCTATAAATATGTCTGATATACACAACTATGCACCTTAATAGGTGACCACAAAATCATACAATGTTCTGCATTAGACGTTAAAATAACAACCTTCAAATGCTTGTTTATAAATCAAGTTGCTTTCACAAAAATCCTAAATTCGTGCTTGAAAATAAATAAATAAATAAATAAATAACTAGACTGTAGCACGTTGTTCATCAATATGGAATCATACATATTCCACTAGCCTACAAATCTCGCCATACAATAAACTTTTCATCATGTGATATGATTAATAAATTGACTTAATGTCATTCTTACCTGGGATTAATTTATTCAAAAACTTGGATGGTATTCATAAATATGCTGCGATAATTCCACATACTATTGCATTAAAATCAATCATTTACTTTATGTTACTTAAATATGCATGTATCAGCATGATACCAAAATACTAAAATCCACTCAAAATAATGCCAAATAGAAAGTTAAGATTGATCCTTCCCAAGACTGAGATTGCCTCTGACTTCAGTGAGCTCGGAAATATTAATTGACACCACCTACACCGTGAACGCATGTCAACATCTAAGGATGAACAACTGACAATCCATTAGGGAAATCCACCAATAAATCCTTGCACACAAAAGCTAAGTGATCTCCACAAAATAATTGAGAAAACGGAATCAAAAACTGTCAAGGCATCAAGCTTCGAAAACTTCCTAATATCAAGTTGATGTGAAGGAAAGCTATGTTCCTCATCAAAAATACGCTGCAAAAATACCGAAAGTGCACATACAAGTATATGCACTTGCCAAAAGGAAATGTCTGCCAGTGTTCCAAACACTGTTAAAAGAAATCGCAATTAATAATATTCTTATATACAAATCTAGAGTTCTTCCCCTAAATGGTCATCTCGACAGTGAAAATATGCTTCGCCCGGGAACATTTACGAATGCATTACGTGATAAGCGCTTTTTTTCTTCCAATGTCAATGAACAACGACCAATATCCGTTTTACGTCGCGGCATGATGGGTTAAAATCACTGACTGGGCTATTAATTATATTACCATGGGGATACATGTGCAACAAATCCTTGTCAGACGTAATATATTTAAGAATGGTGAGGTGCATGAAACCCAAATCACACTTCCGTCCAATCTTAACTTGACTGTGAATTTTACAGAACGAAAGGTTCACAGGTGAAATGAAGGAAAGGTAAGTTCCACTTCCAGGGAAACTCCAAACACAACCACTCTTCTGTAAAGTTTTTAACTCAACAAGACTGGACAGTTTGCTGCTGGCTGTATCTGGGGCAATAAGCTCGTCCGCTAGCTAAGCTGTAACTGGGGTGATAGACTCGCCCCTAGCTAGCTCTTAAACTGCTGCCTCAGTAACTGAAGTAGGCGATGTATTGAAGATAGAGATATGCTCTCCCAGGCTTTTTTGTGGAACATTTCAAGCTGAACAGTTCTTACACTCATAGTATATAGATATTTTAACGGTTTGCCCAGCGTAAGCTTAAAAATCGCACGGACGCCAGTTTATTTTCGACTTTTTCACTGAAATCGTTAGTGCTTGACTTTTTTGGTCATAAATAAATATTTTCTACAGAATCCTTCCTCGAGATATCCTTTAGAGAATGGTGAAAACCGCATCAAAATCCATTCAGTGGTTCTCGAGATTACCCGTGACATCCAAGAATCGGGGACTTTGCTTTATACTAAGAAGTGATTATACGCCAATCAGTATGATATAATATAATATAATATAATCCCCCTTCCGTCCAATATTAAATTGCCTGAGAATTCTGTGGAACGAAAAGTTCACAGGCGAAATGAGAGTTGCACTTCCAGGGAATGGCGAGGTGAATGAAATTCATATCCCCCTTCCGTCCAATCTTAACTTGACTGTGTTTCACAGGCGAAATGAAGAAAACCTGAGTTCCACATTCAGGGAAACTCCAAACACAACCACCCTTCTCAGAAGTCTTAGCTCAACACGACTCAACGGTTTGCTGCTGGCTGTATCTGGGACAATAGGTTCTCCCGCTAGCTAGGCTGTAACATGAATGATAGACTCGCCCTTAGCTAGCTCGTAAACTGTCGCCCCAGTAGTTGAATTGACATGGTTCGAAGAAATAAAAATGTAAAAACACTTATAGTGGGCGATGTATTGAAGATAGACATATGCTTTCGTGGACTTTTTTTTTAGAACTTTTCATGCTGAACAATTCTTACACACATAATATTTAGATATTTTTAACTGTTTGCCCAGCGTAAGCTTACAAAGCGCTCAGACGCCATGTTTTTTTTTCGACTTTTCCAGTGAAATCGTTACTGCTCGGCTTCCTTTGATCATTTATTTTCTACAGAAATCGTCCTCGAGATATCCTTCAGAGAATGGTGAAAACCGCATCAAAATCTATCCAGTGGTTCTCGAGTTTACCCGTAACATCCAAAAATAGGGGACTTCGTTTTATACTAAGCAGAGATTACTACTGTGAATTTACCAAATGTTAATCATCAAATCTAGAATTACACATGGGATGTATTCATTAACTGAACCAGAATCCCGGAGATACGACAAGCCAGTTTCGAAAGAATCGTCGAACCTGGACCCGTATACGTCCATTTACACTACTAAAGACAACTATGGCAATTGTGATTGCTTACAAATTATTCACTTAGGTATCGTAATAGAGCTGACTTTGCAGTACCTTGCGTTGAATCTTGGAGCGATGTAAAAAGGATATATACTTGTCATGTTAGCCTCCATGTTAGAACAAGACCAAGCATTCTTCTTCATCAGTGCCTCACTTCGAACCCAGGAACACACCATGCACGATCAGCTGTCGGGATGGCTTCATATGTCCTCTCGGCCTAGGGAGCACCGTCCGCGCGCACTCGTAAAACACGCTGCCCCAGATAAAGTTTGTCAGAATGTTACAGCTTGTAAAAGCACTTGTGAACAACCCCTAACGAATTCCATGCTAAAGGAATCGTTTCCTGACCGGACGATACAGGCAGTGGTTTGCGCGATACATCTTTCTATCGCTTCGAAATTATTTGCCCCATTTGAATTAGCTTGCCATAATAGCAGCTATTAAATCCATGTTAAAGTTCCCCTCTGACATCTCATTCAAAAATACGCCGTTCAAAGTGGCATAATCCACTGGGGAAATAGTCCTGATACTGGCATGTGTTCTGACAACGAATATACAGTGGTGTATCTTGTGAAATTTACAGAATATTTCACACAATGGTCGCATGAACTAATGACACCGCTCGGATATGAATAAGTATCAATCCGCGTGTCGTTCACTGACTGCACTTTCTGTCCCATTTATATATGTTGCACATGGGTTTAACATAGCGTTTAAACTCCATTGCATTGGCCTTTCGTTGATTTACACCAGAAATATATTATTATTACACGTTAAACGCGTTCACTCGCGACTTCGTGAGTAACGGACCGGTGAAAGACAGATTGCCTCGTGGCCACTAATTTACCGTGGCTTGCCGGAACTGTGATCTAGAATGACAAGACTTCCCTGCCTGCCCTCTGCCGTGAGGAGATATCATCCCCTGTCTTCTACGCCATATATTGATATCAATTGGTGCTGGAGTTAAATACATGTTATTACTTGAATTCTCTTGATAATATCCAACCTACATGTATGATAGCTTTCTGCTATTGAAATACGTATTCTAACATCTCCATTATTTCATATACAGCGATTATTCTCTTCAGAACAATAAAAAAGTATCTCAGGTTGAGGTCGATGCGAGACATTACGTCATTGATAGAATTATTGATTGGTTGCTGCTTCGGTCATTCCTTCGGGAATGTTCGTTGACTATCATGTGGTAACGAATGAACCTCTCCTACTTCATCTCAGCTTGAAAGAATGGCCTGGCGAGCGCACACAACTACGCCACGCCTCGTCAAGTAACTGTACACACTACTTGTACTCAAAACCTAAAAAAATAACGGTACAGTACTATTTATTTATGTTTATAGAGCACTCAAAGTCGGTTTCATGGAACTACTATTAAATGACATGCATACACATAGTTTAGTTATAAATATGTAATAATAGCTGACGTCCCGTGTCAAGATACATATCACACTGCAACCTCCTCTTCCACTCTGGATCTAATTGCATCCAACTGCAATGAGCAAGTGATTGAGTTTGGACAAACTGTTGCTTCTGGCTTCTCAGCACATGATCTCTTATATGCAGTCAACTCCAAAATATAAGTCCAGTATTTGAAGTTTTCGAGACTTCTGCAGGTTTAATTACGAAAGGTTTAAGGCTGATGCCATCTCGATTCCATGGCACACTGTCCTCAAGCAGCAAACTATAGATGAAAAGGTCGAAACATTCAACACATTTTTAATTGATTTATATGATCGATATGCCCCAGTGCGCTCGGCTAACGTGGGGCGCGCGCCAACTGCCTGAATTAACACAGAAATAAAAAGCTAATAAAATCTCGAAATAGAGCCAGAAAGGAGTGCAACAGAACACAGAAATCCAAGGACATTATAGAATACAACAGAACTCAGCACGTTATTCGTAATACAAAGATTCGCTATTCTTATACGCTAATTAATTCAGCTAAAAGCTCATCGGTTTGTGGAGAGCTGTAAGAACTCTCGGTGTTGGAAAATGCAGACACAAAAGCAATAACCCATCAATGAGCGCTGATGAGCTTAATAAGCATTATTAAAGCGTGTCAACTGTTGTAGACATAATATAGTTTTGTCAACTGTTGCTCACTATAGGGAAAAATTTACTGATCGACGGGAAGAATTTCATGTTGGCCATATATATCCAGAGGTCATTCATTTAGCCATATTTCGGATAACTTGAAAAGCTATAGGACCAGATCATATATCTATTACGCAATTGAAATAGAATATGTACCTCCTCATGCCTGGTTTATTGCACATATTTAACTATAGCCTGCAAATGGGTATTTATCCGACACAACGGAAGAAAGCCAATATCAAAGCAATACCAAAATTCAGGAACGCCTTAAACTGTAGTAACTTTAGACCAATAAGTAGAGCGTTAGAACGGATTGTTTCTGATCAGTTCTATGGATATATAAATTCCGACAATATCCTAAACCCGAATCAATCTTATCAAAGTCACAGACGACATTCGTCAAGCAATGGGCCGGAAGGAAATAACTATATTATCTCTATTCGATTTCAGCAAAGCTTTTGACAGAGTTCACAATGATAGTTTAATTAAGAAATCTAGGCCTTGCTAAGTCTGTATCGAAGTGGTTTAGATCTTACGTAAGAGGCAGTAGTCAGAGAGTAGTCCTAGTAGACGAGCATGTTTCGGAATGGTGTGAAGTTACAACAGGTGTACCACAAGGTTCGGTCCTTGGTTCACTTCTGTTATCCGTGTATATAAATGACCTTTCATCTCTCCATAAATTCTGTCAACATCATATTTACGCAGACGACCTACTGCTATATCTACATACGGATCTGAAATCCATTCATTTGAACGTAGCCCTAATTAACAGTGACTTTCAAAGCCTATAACAGTACGCACTCAATCATAATCTAATACTTAACTTCGAAAAAACACAACCCATCATCATCGGCTATACCAAATCACTCAGTCCTCTAGCCGACCCAGTACCAGCTTTACAGCTTGCATCCCAAACCGTTCTGTACCAGTCTGCAGTAAGAAATCTGGGAGATATTTTTGACTCTCGATTATCGTAGCAGGATCACACAAACATGATTCTGAAAAGGGTTGCATCATCATTATATCATATTAGGGGAACTTGCTTCCATCTGCCGCAAAATGTACGGAAGATACTGATACAGAGTTTGATATTACCAATCTTTGACTATGGATCTATAATTTACCATGATCTAGGAGAGGCCATCAATACAAAATTGTTAAGAATGCAAAATGCTTGCTTGCGGTTTGTACTCAAAGAACCAAGAGATTCTCATATAACTCCATTTTACCTTCAGATTGGATGGCTAAAATTAAAACAACGAAGACTTTGTGCCATGGCTCTGACTGTGATATAAATTCTAAAATTCCGACTATATTTACTGCATACAATCTGCCACGCAGTCAGTGCATAACCGTGCGAATAGACACACTGCACAAATGCTCCGGATACCTCATCATAGAAGAGAAAAATGCAGAAGTTCATTCCGTATTGCTGCTAGTATTCTCTGGAATAAATATGAAATGCACCAGTATTCAGATGTTATAACAAGAATTTCTATTGTCAACTGAATGTTTAGCATAAGTATTTTTTTCTTTCTTCATGTATTTTATTGTATGCAACCTCCCCCTGCATGAGCTGCATAAAGAGGCTTTGTACCCTCAGTGGCCTGTATAAGAGAAATAATAAATTCAAATTCAACAATTCATATTCAATCTGTTGCATGCGACCCATGACGACTGCACTTATGGTTTTCGATTTCTGCCAGGCATTTCTCAATATCGTCGGACTTGCAATGGAACTGATATGATTTAGCCTACGCAGTAGGTCGTTCACTCCTGATAAAATTACATATTTTCTTACCTCCTTCGGTAACTGCCTTGAAATTGCTTCAATGAGCTCTCCTTGTGTTAGTGGTGGTTGTATGAATCTTAACTTCGCCAATTGCATTTTGATGTATTCTGCATAGCTTGTAGGACCTGAACTAGAGCCTTTCCTAGCGTCTACTTCGGCTCTTACATTCTGTTGTGCTTCGATTGATTAAAATCACTATACAAACGCATCATCGAACTCATCGATGTTCTCGAATGTGTATCTAAATGCGCAGTACCATTGAAGTGGAGCATCGGTGAGAAAATGTTCTACCATTCCAAGTTCTATTTCTCTTGATATATGGGTCTTAAGAAACCAATCCTTCATACTATGTATGAATTGGATAGGCGTCACACCATCTATGTACTTAAATGTGCACGGCTTGTCCTCAAAGTTACGAATTATGGTTACATTCTGAGTTATTTCCAAGGGCATACACATTTGGTTACCCCCTGTACCTTTATACGCTACTGGATTTATATGTTCCTCTTGACGAGGCTGTTCTATATGAAAATTTTCACCCGTCCTAATTCCTCTTAAAGTTTCCTCCATAGTAGTTAACCTGAAGTTATTCGATTCTCTTTCTTCCCTATTTTTCTGTTCGAAATTGCCTAGCGTTACATTCAGATTATTGATAATTTGAGTTCTTAATTCGTCCGTAAGAGCTTCTATCTTAATATGCTCCCATAAGTTAATGTTATCGAGCCTTTGCCTAATTTCGTTTAATTCAGAAGTTTTCTTTTCCCTTTCCGCATTTAACTGTAGCTTATTTTGATTTAATTTTTCCCTGCATCTTTAACTTTATTCTCGAATTCTAATCTAATTTCAGATGAATTTTCAATCTGTGAATTCTGAATACAATTCATTCTTTTACAAAGATCTTCCCGAACATTCGTTGCATCCCTATTAATTTTTCATTCGGTTTGAACTAATTTCTTTTCGATATCATTTCGAACCCCTTTAACGCATTCATCATTAATCTTAATTATTTCCTGTACCAAAATTAAAACATTATCATTAATGATAGTTTTCAAATCAATTTCAATATCTTCCCTTATTAAACTAGTGTTATCTTTCACTTGGGTTTGTAAAACTGCAATATCATCTTTTAATTGCTCTAATGTCGTTTGAGTATGAATAGAGTCATTACCAAACTGTAATTGTAAAGCATCATAATTCTCCCTATTTTCTCTCTTATTTATATCTAATACCTGTCAGGTTTTGTCCTGAAAATTCTTATTACTCTTTTACAAGACATCATGTTTAGTTTATACATAATTAACATTTCATTGCATATTTTTAACATCTACTTGCACATTGATAACATTAGCTTTCACATTTTTGACATCATTATTAACATTATTAACATTCCCTAATGTAGAGGAAATGTACATTGTTAGCATTTAATTGCATATTTTCGACATCATCTTGCATCTCTTCTACATTAAACTCTACAGTGTCGACTTTTGTTTCTACCCTCTTAGAGCTGCCCGTTAAACCTTTCAAAGAGTCTTGAATCAGGTCAATTTCTCCCCAAATACTTTCTAAAATACTATCATTGATCAACTCTCCATTCTTCTGAACAGTTACATTAGTATCTTAGAAACTATTCTTTGAAAATGTGCGTATATTCTCTAATTCCTGGTTAATATGCTCAATTTTACCTCCCAACAACTGGAATATCTTATTAATGTTCTCCACCAACAAAGTAGATAAGATTCAACAATAAATTAACAAACATGAACACAACGATACAAAGCAGAGAGAGAATATCTTGGAGTAACCATTTCCAGCCATTAATGAAGATTTTTATGTTTTGCGTTAACACTGAAATTAACTTATATACACACATCAAAAAAAGTTTTGCATCACCTCGGTTCCAAGAGTTCCGGAACCTTTAAATACAAAGGGAATAGAGATCAACACAAACAACATTTCAGCTCGTTTTATTGCTCATGAGACCCACACATTGCATGTTGTACCAGCATACAGCTAGACTTGCAGCATTTGTGGTCCAGATTGCAGTACACACCACTACCTCTAATACCCAGTAGCACGTCCTCTTGCATTGATGCATGCCTGTATTCGTCGTGGCATACTATCCACAAGTTCATCAAGACACTGTTGGTCCAAATTGTCCCACTCCTCAACGACAATTCGGCGTAAATCTCTCAGAGTGGTTGGTGGGTCAAGACGTCCATAAACAGCCCTTTTCAACATATCCCAGGCATGTTCGATAGGGTTCATGTCTGGCGAACATGCTGGCCACTGTAGTCGAGCGATGTCGTTATCTTGAAGGAACGCATTCACAAGATGTGCACGATGAGGTCGAGAATTGTCGTCCATGAAGACAAATGCCTCTCCAATATTCTGCCGATATGTTTGCACTATGGGTCGGAGGATGTCATTCAGGTATCGTAAAGCCGTTTCGGAGCCTTCCATGACCACCAGTGGCGTACGTCGGCCCCACATAATGCCACCCCAAAACATCAGGGAACCACCACCTTGCTGCACTCGCTGGACAGTGTGTCTAAGACGTTCAGCCTGACCAGGGTGCCTCCAAACACGTCTCCGACGATTGTCTGGTTGAAGGCATATGCGACACTCATCGGTGAAGAGAACGTGATGCCAATTCTGTGGGGTCCATTCAGCATGTTGTTGGGCCCATCTGTACCGCGCTGCATGGTGTCGGGGTTGCAAAGCTGGACCTCGCCATGGACGTCGGGAGTGAAGTTGCGCATCATGCAGCCTATTGCGCACAGTTTGAGTTGAAACACGACGTCCTGTGGCTGAACGAAACGCATTATTCAACATGGTGGCATTGCTGTCAGGGTTCCTCCGAGCGGCAATCCGTAAGTAGCGGTCATCCACTACAGTAGTAGCCCTTGGGCGGCCTGAGCGAGGCCTGTCATCGACAGTTCCTGTATCTCTGTACCTCCTCCATGTCCGAACAACATCGCTTTGGTTCACTCTGAGACGCCTGGAAACTTCCCTTGTTGAGAGCCCTTCTTGACACAAAGTAACAATGCGGACGCGATCGAACTGCGGTATTGACCTTCTAGGCATGGTAGAACTACAGACAACATGAGCAGCGTACCTTCGTCCTGGTGGAATGACTGGAACTGATCGGCTGTCGTACCCCCTCCGTCTAATAGGCCCTGCTCATGCATCGTTGTTTACATCTTTGAGCAGTTTTAGTGACATCTATGAACAGTCAAAGGGACTGTATCTTTGATACAATATACACAGTCAACGTCTATATGCCGGAGATCTGGGAACCGAGGTGATGCAAAACTTTTTTTGATGTGTGTATATATATCATATCTAATTATATCTAGTCCTCGAATACCAATAAGATCGTACTGATTTATGTTATTTATTCTAACTATCGTTAAATTACGCAAACTGCTCTGCATAAAAATGATTCTACCATTACCATGACTTCAGATGATCATCAGTAGGTTTTAAACAAAACAGACAACTTATATGAAAACCCCTCAATATCTGACCAACAAGCACTACATGAAAGGGAACACACATATCCTATCAAGATTGCGTTCAGAAAATGACTGACTGACGTAAAACAAAATTGAACTAGCTCGGTCGATAAAAATCGACAATCGACAATCAAGAAAAATAAATCCCAAAGCAATGGGACTCATACGGATTATCCCCTATCACTGGTCTTCCTAATACAATCTCTCACGATTATTATAAATCCCAACGTGAAACTTGCGTAAAAATATCACTTAATTTATTAATTCGAAGCTCGAAAATCAAAATACTATATCACACGGCATGAATTTGTCGTGGAAATGCTACCCACTTGAAACAAATAAATGCATGAAGTTCAATAGACTATCCCAAAATTACACGTGGATATTAACGTTCTCTAAACTATACAACACTCACCCTAATTTTATACATAGCTAAATATGATATAAGTCAATTGTTTTGTTCGAAGTCTTATTCCATTCTATAATAATGAAGATATATTTCAACAATATATACACTAATTTACATATTCATATATCCTTATCACAACTAAATCCATCATATTGATATCATCACCAAAATGTGTTTCTTATTCTTTTATTTCGACAAAGCAGTAAATTGTAATCATATTCTGGCCTATTTGACTGAGCAATTAAGCTAAGTTCAAACGTTAATTTTAAATTCGTTGCAAATAATTAATAATGACAATAAAGAATACTATCATGAGGTTCGCTTATGAATTCTTCCAAAAACCAACATGTTTAATGTTATTCAATATTTAATAATATACCATCAAAATGTTCACTTCCATAAAACATTTTACAGCATGAACAAAACATCATAATATTCTCCACGTAATTATCCGTGTCATATACCACGACTAAAATACTTTGTAAATAATCACATAATACACACGTATTGTACTCTCTTATAGATTCAATATATATTTCAATAACTTCAATACCACTTCTGTATACAACATTATTTCATAATACTTCAATAAATTCAATACCACTTCTCTATCCAACATTACGTCATAATAATTCAATAAATTCAATACCACTTCTGTATCCAACCTTACTTCAGAAAACTTCAATACGCTTTAAATAGACACGCTGCAAATTCTTATGCCACTCGACAATTTTATACATCCCTTCTGGATTCAATTTATTGAATACATGTTCAATGCTCATTTCATTGAATTCATTTAGATATACTGTTTGATAATACTCATCATTATATTTTAATAATAATATATTTAGTAACTCTCAATCAGAACATATACGTAATAAAAAATATCAAACTACTTTAAATTCTCAGTTTACCAATCAATCCAACTTTCATTACAATTCAATCAATGAAAATCACTGTAATAAAAATACTTACTGAAATTAATTATAATTTAATTGACTGCAATATATCATTAAAATAGAGCTTAAAAAAGACATCTCAAAATAATAAATATTTATTATTACTGTTCATAGTTAATAATCTCTTCATCACAAGTTTCTAAATGCGTCAGCTGGAAGATTCCTAACTTGGGTAAGAGGTGTTACCTCACATATGCTACGCAAGGCAAGTAAGCCACACAGCGTCGGTTAGATAATTTA
This sequence comes from Meconema thalassinum, assembly GCA_946902985.2. Taxonomy (NCBI): domain Eukaryota; kingdom Metazoa; phylum Arthropoda; class Insecta; order Orthoptera; family Tettigoniidae; genus Meconema; species Meconema thalassinum. Next base: position 720,409,800 of record OX336389.2, read on the forward strand.
TGCATTGGAATGGAATCAACTATAATTGTTCAGTCAGCTGATCATTGAAATTGTGTAGTTGCTAAAGCGATCAAACAGAAGAGATATTAATTTAAATCTACCCAAAAATCCCATCAAAAATCCTATAAAAAATTGTAAATAGCTCGCATATAATAACTAGATGACTCTCCAAACATCGAAGAAGAAGAAGAAGAAGAAGAAAAACACGTATTTCAGGCTGAAAAAACGAATAAACTCGATTAAATATATCACTTCAGCATATCGTAGCAAAAAATAATAACTATACACCTGTGCTTTATCAGATCCAATTCAAAACGAAAGCTCAAAGGCATGAAAAACTGGCAATCTCGTTATCTTATGTTGGTCCATGAATACATGATATGGAACCTGCTTAAACCGGAGCCTCCGTGTTGTTGCCCGGTGGCACCCCATCCACACGCAATTGACCTCCATTTCCATAGATCGGCATGGATTTCCAAGATCGTCGTCGTCCCTGCCAGTCCTCATAGTTTGTGATGATGATCGCCAATCAGGTCGCTTTGGGATCGTCACTCCATTCTGCCATCCTGCCTCTTCAGATTTAGTGCCTCATCACGGTGTTAGAATGTTCCACTTTCCTGTAAAAATCTTCAAAGTTCAAACAACTAGTTGAGCAGGGTAAAGAAAATGTAGACCTCATTTCACAGTCGATCTATTACGCCAATATAATACCGGTTCACTTCTACACGGGTTAATAAGTCCATTAACAAAATCCGATGATAGTAGATCGTAATTTGATAAGTGCTGATTTCATCTTCACTTAATTGTTGAACACACTATAGTTTTATGAAATTAAAGTGCACGATATTCCAGTAATAGCTCATGTGCATCGGCACTGGAATTCACCGAAGTTAATGTGATTAGTAATATAATTTCTTATTGCTTGACGGTAGTAGAAGTAAATGTTCACGTGAATAATTATCAACTGTTCCTTCCAATAAATCAATGCCTCGTGGTTTTCAGTCACATACCAAATGCGATGTATTAGCACTACAGTCTAATGTGACTATCAGGTTATGCGCAAGTTGCTTCAGCATGTAACACGTAAGCTCTTACTGTCTCATAGCATACTCGAATACTCATGGAGAGAACTGCAATATAAAAGGCACTGCATGCACCGGCTGTAGGTTACCTCAGTCTTGAAGGCGTGTGTATTTAACACTACAATAATGTCAAGTTCTAATACAAGCGTCTCGGCTGGTATACCACCGTTGCACGTGAATAATTCAATGTTCCCAGCGTGGCTAATACTGCTGCATAATCGCGATCAGAACTACATTCCCTAGCAATAGTAGTTCTGAACGAAGCCTGGGCTCAAGTGGCGCGTCACGAACCGAACTGTTCTTCCTTTCGTTCGCGGCTATCGAAGGCTAACTTATACAACACGACATTGCCAAGGCACGATGAAACTCGGCTGCCAAGGCAATACGAACTGCCTGCCTGGGCAGGACTAGTTAACTGCTTTCAAGGCAAAATTCAACTAGCTTATCCACTGCTAGTACAGTTCCACAACTAACTTTCTACTGATGCAGCCCCAAGACAACTAAACTTGCTGCTAATGCAACCGCAAGGCAACTAACTACCCTTCCTGCTTTCAAGTTCCTTCGCTGCGCTGGTGGGCCAGACATCCCGCTTGGAGGGAGAATGGTTCGAGCCCTTGACTTCACACCTTCTCCTCCTTCGCCGATATTAACAGTTTTCAATCATCAACCCTGCTTCTGATTAGACTTATAAAGCAATTGGATGGTAAAATATAAATATACATGAATAATTCCGTTGTATTTGCTGGATTCACATACAGTAATACTCTTTTACAATGGTCTGAATTGGCAACAGATTCTTCAGTTCCCGGCATGCGTGTTGCCCTTGAAGCGGCGAATCATTCCTCCTTTCCGGCCTGATGTCACTCTCCTCAATGAGTTACAAACGCTCTCAGCGACCTCTTTTCTGACTCGAATTTTCAAACATGGTCAGCGTAGCCGATCCGACCAGAGTCACATCGGGTAAATCTCTCCCCTGCCTTGGTTTTTAGATCGGAACGAAGAGAATATTATTTTTAAAAAATCATGATCAGCGTGGATCTCCATTACTCCAAAAATCCATGCACACGACGGCCAAGTTCCATGATCTTCAGGATCATTTCCACATTCGAAAGCGGAGTGGCATTTTCGAATGCTAGCAGCATTGATTATTCCTACAACTTCATCAGTGTCCATCCTGACCACCTTATAGCTGTTATTCCCTGATGCTGATTCTGTAAGGACCCGCAAGAAGAGGAGCGAATTTGTGGCAAGTGCTCATTGGAATATTCGATGAAACAGGTTTATGGATTAAAATTTCATCTCCTTCATGAAAAGGTTCACGAAATCTCCTTCCAGCGTGCCTCCTCGCTCGTTTGTCGGCTTGACTCCTCAATCGCTCCCCAGCGATCTCATTCCTCATATCCTGGATTGGTGCAGCATCCATCGGAGCTCGTAAGATGTCATCCCACGGTCTATTGGGTTTACTTTCTTGATGAAGTAGGGACGGTACTCTCATGTACTCTCATGTACTGTCAAATTTAGGCATGTGGCAATGATTTGGACCACCTCCATCTATCTTTTGTGGTTTTCCGGAATTACAGCATACAAATTTTGCTTATTTAACTCATAACCTTTTAGCTCGATTTCCATCGGGGTATCGAAGAGAATTGAACAAGTGCTTGTCGTCAAAGATATCTTCAAAATCCTCGATATCTCTGTCAAATTGATCTTGAATCTCCGGATTTAATTTACTTCTCATATCCTCCTTATCTTCCGTCAACTCCCCAGCGGTGGATATAATTCCCTCTAGGACTTCATCGCTGTAACATATTACATCGACTTCTGATGAGGTGCATCGCAATCTTCATCAAAATACATGAGCCTTCTGTGCATATCAATGATTAAGCCACGTTCAGCAATAAAATCCACTCCTAGAATCATATCAAAATGCAGATTGCTGATCACCAGAAACATCTGCTCAAATCTATTACATTTTAATACATGGATTGATGTGGTACCTGTTAGATGAGCTATCCAACATCATTGATGCAAGACCAGGATTACAACGGAACTTTGCAATGCCCCATCTCAGCAATCTTGTTGTGGACTTTCCCATTTTGGCATTCGCTTTGAATGGCTAGTGTTTCTCCATCCGACCACCAGCTACCATCCATCACTGTCTCCAAAAAGTTATTCTTGATTGTAGTTCATACTAGTAGTTGTCTTAATGAACTGGTGCCCTCCACTATTATGCATTCGATTACGCCGCATCATTGTCATAATTTTCAGTCGTTTCATGTAATGCAAGAATACTGCATTTCCTATCAGCGGATACTAATTTTAACTATCATTGTACTTAAAATGCACTCCATTTATGTGGTAAAAATATCCCATTAATCTTGCCTGTCCAATACACACGATATCATGGGTCTAAATACATTGAAGATGGCAGCTAGACGTACTGTTAAAATGTAAAAATTAGTAAGTTACCTCAGGAAATAATTGCACAATTACGACGAAACTTGTTATAAGGTGAGTATTATATATTACACACGTTGGTATTAGTAATAAATTATTCACACTCAAGAGAACGCGCAGCGGCTATCCTGCAATTTAGTTATTTATTAAAACAAATAACTGTCTATGCTTGAACTCTATAATTACCAAAATTAATGATAAGATAGAAACGTGTATGTAGTATTGTGCCCGTTTAGACCGGAGTCCGCACGACCACATATGCATTTTACCAATAATCAGTCAGCACGAGAGTCAAAATATCCCGGAGCGCCAGATGGGTTAAAGCTAATCGCAAAAACGACATCAAATGAAAAAAATGCTTTACTGATTTTTGGCTCAATGCAACAATAAGGATAGAAGGAGATTTAATTGGGAGTAACACATCCTGTAAAATTATCTCAGTTTGTTTTGAAGTTAAAATCTGACTGCAAGGATGCTCAAAGCAGCATCATCCACGTGTGGCGATCCACACACTTATTTACACACAATATACAGAAATTTTCCAAACACATTTGACAATCTTTTTGGAAACACAAGTCCGATTAATAGTCCTGTAGACTGTGTTCCAAAATTATTAATATTTAATTCCAGTTCAAAGTTAATTGTCTATACTGGAAATATCGTAGATCACTGTTTGAATATTTACATGATATTAACACTCGTAGAATAAATGTTCATAGAATTTTAAACTTTCACTTATTTTTCCAGTTTCAAAAATACATCGTCGAAAAATATTATCATCATTGAAGCAACACAAATTGTTTACACATATTAATAACATCTGAAAAGTATTTGACCATTGAGCATAGCATCGAAGAACTGTGCGAAGCACAACAACAATTAATTGTTCTTCTGACATTAAACATTCGAGAAGTGACTCGATTATGAACTTCAAGTTCCTAACAAAATATATGATTTCTGAATCATCAACTTGATCAATAAATGGTTGAACCATTCAACTATTCAATTTTCCACTTGGAATCATTATTATAAATAATATTTATATTCATGGCCATTTTTAGCAACTTTCACAACTTGCAATTCTTCGACAGAATGCGGAAATAAGAATTGTAGTTTCATAATGAATTAATTTAGTTCATGGCACTAGGATTGAAAATATCCTTCAAATTATTCGTGGTTAAAGAATTATTTTTAATTGGCAGTGGCCCATTCTATTATTTGTGTAAGAACACAATATTACAACAACAACGGCAAAGGTCTTCCTCTGAAGAAGAATAAACTACTATCATGACAAATCCGGGTTCTAGCAAAATCACAGTCTAAATGGAATTCGTAAACAAGGTTGAAATAAGAACTGATGGTTTTAAAAAAATAACCTTCGGGTTACTCATACGACGAAATGTGTAGTTCCAATACTCCTACTATAAACCTGAGCCATCGAACCTGCTATTTGATTGATGCTCGAAACAACCTCCTCATTCCTGCGACTTAAACATGCGCACCTGGGAATGGCATTTCAACAACTCCACACACATAAATTTTCTTCCCAAAATTTATACAATAAATCAAGCCTCTGCTTGTTATCAACACTGGAAGATTAATAAACTTACAAGTTTATTTTATTTTACCATTCAGTTCAACCCGTGAATTTACCATACTTATGAAAATCTTCATTTCACTTTCGAGTGTATTTACGTCATGATTTTATATAAATACAAAAATATCCTATTTGATACAAATATCAATTGCTTCCCGTTTCATGCCTCTCCGTGTTATCTGAAAAATATACTTTACTCAATGCAAATATCAACTGTTCAACCAGAACTGAAATGTTGGTTGAATGCGGGCTTGCGCTAACCACTCTCCTTCGGAAAATCTCCTGTTCCAAACTAGGAATGATTAAACTACTTCAGAGGCTCTCTCTCAATACATATGATTATTAGAAAATATAATATCCAAGAATTATTTAGAAAAATTATAAAAATTATTATTATTATTATTAGTGGATTATTATTATTATTATTATTTGTATTATTTCAAATATGTTTAATTATCATCTCATTATGTGAGAATCCACATGTTCGAACCTTCGAATACGGAAAAAATATCCATTCCTCAACAAAAATAATTATTAACTTTTACAGTTACATCGGTTGTTTTCCGTGGTTTCCCAAAAATATGGAATATTCAAATAAATGCTCGAAATGCTCGGTCATCGATCCTAAACTGTTCTGAGTGCTGAAAATACTCAGAATAACTCTAACAAGTCTTGCGTAAATCATTGCAAGCTTTAAATACGAAGAAAAAAATGTGTTGGTCATCTGCAGAAAAAATAGTTTGTTCCAATTAGCTAGGCATAATATAATTCAAATGTGGCTTACATTTCTTGATGGTCTTGAAGCGTAGTAAACCTGGTCTGTACCAGATTTATCCATAGACATGCCCTATCGGACAAGCACGTATAATCCTTGTATCCGCCGCCATCATTTACCCACAATTCGTCTAGTCAGACATAGTGGTAGTATCTTTTGACGTTTGAATAAACTGTGGTTCCATTTTAATATGGGCTTCTATCAAAGCCATAACAGTTTGTTTAAATAGGGTCAGATCTAAGTGATCTCTTCTTAGATATGTCAGTTGTAACATAACTCACGGTAATCTTATCAGTACAAGAAAAACACTGACAGTCTAAGCAATTAACGGCTGTTCTGAAGATCGTTCCCTGGGCATGGGTTGTTATATCACCATCTGCCATGCGCTAAGCAACTTGCAGTTTCCCTTGCGTAGACTAATGAACGCCACCGTTATAGACTAGTCTTCAGTGTACTGACAGATCGAAGTGGTTAACTAGTTACAAAAAATGAAAACTGACTTGAAATGAATTTAAACATCCAAGTATTAAGTTATTACTGGACTGTGACAAAATACTATTTTCTAGACAAAGTCTAGCATATGTCCTTGTAGAAATATAAATATTTCCACCAATGTCTGTAGAAAAATCAATCACCTCAGTGATTCTCCTCGCCGTAAACTTACTAAGTTCCAACTCGTAGCGCAGCACTTTTCGTGACTATCACGACTTTCAAAAGAACTTCTGCGTAGATCCGGCAACCATGTGCCTTGGCTCAGCGTCGTAGCAACTTGCTATGCAACTGCTTGTGTTAGTATGAGCTGACCATGCCTCGGCCAGCTGGCTTTTATTCAAAACTGTCAGGGTCACGCGTCATCACCTGATATCTAGAAATCCTCATATCTCTTGAATCCCTGGTCCGATTTACTTGATACTAATTGCATTCTCTTTCATTTGGCCGTGCCAGTAATCTGATCCCAGTCTCAAGTCTCTACTCCATAGTTAACTATTTAATCAATAAATAGCCTCCACCTCTGCTATTACTCGCTACGTCACTTGACATCCAACTATCGGTAAATTATTTCCAAATGCTTCGAGAAGCAATGTAGCGCGATATTCAAATATCTGAACTTTCAAAAGCGGCTACAGCCTTTCCCTTGATATCTAGGTGTCTGAAACTTGGAATACCCATTCCTAGAGTTGGGCACATCCACCCCACACCTAGCAAAAAATAAAAATTGAATTTATTTTTATTTTTCCTATCTACACATTAAATCATCTGGTTCTTGAATAATAAATCTTCAAATTCGATGCATTATAAGTTCCCACGATATTACCAGTTCGTGTATTAGCGATTTCATAGGTTCCATTATTGTTTACTTCTACAATACGATAGGGTCCAGCGTAAAGGCTTGCAAATTTCGAGTACACTCGATTTTGCACGTCAGAGGGTGTAGGTCTTTTCACTAACACAAGAGTTCCTACGCGCAAGGGTCTGCGAAAACGGTTTCCTCTCACTCTGCGCTCTCTCTTCTCAGCTTGACTCCTTAACTTGTCTAAAGCTAGAGTTTCCCTCATCTGACGACTTGGTTCAATCTCAGGTGGAATAGAGATGATTCGATCCCATAATCGTGTTGGTTTAATTCCATGATGAAGCAACATGGGAATCTGTCCAGTACTCTCATGAATCGTAGAGTTGATGGATTCGGATGCTAAAGAAAGAACATCCATCCATTTCCAATGCTCATTTGGACAATAGAGGCGGCAAAATTTTGCTATTTCAGCCATCACGCGTTCCGCTGGATTGCTCTCTGGATGTCTAATAGAACAAAACAATTGTCTAATCCCAAGATTATTCATGATGGTTCGAAACTCCAAAGATGTAAATTGAGGTCCACGATCTGATAAAAGGAATTCCGGTTTGCCTGCTTCCGGAATTACGCTGTCTCTAATTCTCTTCGCACAATACTTTGCGTTTGCCTTCTGAATTGGATGTAACATGGTGTATTTGCTGAAAACATCCATAGTCACCGAAATATATCGGTTACCTCTTTTAGACTTTGGGAGAGGACCATATAAATCAGTCGCGAAGATTTCGCAAGGCTTAGAAGGAATAATAGGCCTTGGTAATTCTCTCAATAATCTAGAATTATGTTTACTCCTTTGGCATAAGTCGCATTCTCGAATAGTGTTTCTGACAGTTTGTCGCATTCGCTCCCACGAAAATTTCTCTTGAATCATGTTGACTGTCATATCTACTCCAGCATGACCTGCGATTCTATGTGCCATCCAGATAATGGGTTTTTGCAATCGTGGAGGTATCACTACTCTCAGCTTCGTATGGTCGGGATCTGCAAACTTGTAGATTAAACCATCTAACATCATAAAATCTCTGGAAATTCTTTCAGTTTCCACAAAATCATCATCATTTGGATCCATGTCTCCCCGTAGAAAACGAAAAATGTTTCTAAGACGTCGGTCTCTCCTCTGGGATAAATGCAATAACCTTAACCTTCTCAAGGTATCTTCATCCTCCTGCGTCAGGTTAACTTGAAGAACCTTAGATGTAGACTCCACTGCTCTACTCAATAAATCAGCTCCCACGTTCAACTTTCCAGGAGTGTGTTCAATAACTAGGTTGAATTGCTGAATAAAAAGTGACCATCTAGTTATTCTATCACTGGCAAAGTTTGTTCTCAAGATGAACTCCAATGCGTGGTGATCAGTCCTCACAATGACTGAATGTCCAATTAACATTTTCTTCCATGACTCCAACGCGAATATTACAGCAAGTGCTTCTAACTCTGTGGTGTAATAATTCCTCTCTGATGGACGAAGTTTCCTGCTAATGAACGCCAGGTAATGTCTCTTGTGGTCTTCATCTTCTTGAAGTAGAATAGCTCCAATCCCTACGGTGGATGCATCAGATTCTATGATGAAATTCTTGGTAAAGTCAGGATACTCCAATTTCACACTGTTTAGCAATAACCTCTTGGCATCTTGAAATGATTGTTCACAATCTTTATCCCATTTCCATTTATTTCCTTTCTTTAACAATTCCTGCAATGGCGCAACTGTCTTGGTGAAGTTCGGACAATGCCCTGCAAAGAATTGGCATGTCCCGAGAAAACTGCGGACATTCTTCACTCTAGTAGGTCTAGGGAAATTTGCAATAGCCTGTATCTTCGTCTCATTGGGACGGTATCCTTCTCCATCCAAAATGTGACCCAAAAATTTTATTTCCTTTCGAAAGAACTGACATTTTCGAAGGTTTACTTTGAAGTTCGCTTTTCTCAAATCTGCGAATAACATTTGAAGATGTAACAAATGTTCCTCCTTAGTCTCGGATGCAATTAAGATATCATCAATATAACGAATTGCTATCTCTTTTACTTCAGGACTCAAATTTTGTTCCAGGGCTCTGATCAAAACGGATCCAGATGTTTTGACTCCAAATGGTAGACGGCGGAATACATATGTCTGCTGGTCAAACATAAATCCTGTAAACTTCTTAGAATCTTCACTAAGCCTAATGTGATGGTAGGACGAAGTGAGATCAATATTAGAGAACCAGACCTTGCCTTGGAATTTCCTTAACAGTTCCCTAATGATTGGTGGTCTGTCATACTCTGGCAGTAATCTTGAATTCAAATTTCGCGCGTCTAAACATAGTCTCAGACTTCCATCTTGTTTAGATACTACTGCTAATGGATTGACATAAGATGTAGTGTACTTTTCAATCACATTGTTGCTTTCCATCTCCTTGATAAGCACTTTTACTCTTTCTCGATGCTTTTCTGCTACTGGATACAATTTAGCATGAAAAGGTGCATCATCATTTACACGAATATGATATTCAAAATCTTTAATTTCACCAGGTTTAATATCAAAAATATCGTGATACTCTTCCAAAATTTTCCCTAGCTCTGGGGACTCCTTCTCAGTGTAGACTTCTCTTCCTTCAGCTTCATGAAAAATCAGAGACCATTGAGCATCTCCCTCGATGTCTTCCTCTTCTTTTCCCTCGAAGTTAATCTCTTCGGTATTCTTGAATCTAATCGTCTCTGTCTTCATGTCTATCACTGCTTGATATTTCTGAATGAAATCTGCTCCCAATATCATGTCAAAAGCCATGTCCTTCATTACAACAAACACATGTCGGAAATCATGTCCTCCAATCGTAATACATAAGTATAATTGTGTTTTACACAGAGATATTTTATTGGGTATTATTCCTTGGATCTTAATTCCTGATACTGGAATCTCCTCTAAATTCTCTTTGAGCTTCCACAGAATATAAAGCTTCTCACTCACCAGACAAAGCATAGCCCCAGTATCGATCAAAGTATCGACAGGCATACCGAATACTTCGCATGATATGATTGGCATTCTAATTCTCGTACCCATTTCTTTTCGTTCGTCATTCTGTTGAATTAAGTCATCATCCTCTGCTTGCCATTTAATAATTCTGGAAGTGAAAGTATTCAAAATTCTATCTTCTACTGTGAATTCGAAGTTTTTTTTTTCATTACCATTCCCCCGGGATTGTTGTGTTCCCGATGGACCTGGATCATTGGGCCTCTGCTCCAAAAATTGCAAGTTATCTTGGTGTCTTGCTTCCAAGTTTTTCCTTGTGTCCTTGTTAAACTCTTCATTGGACTGACGAGTATCTACATTCCCTCGGTTATTGTAGTTGTTTCGACCATAATATCTTCTTTCCTGGTACCTTCCTTGACTATCTCGTGGTCTTCTCCATCGAGTATTGTATCGATTTCCACCATCCGGTCTCGCATATGGCTTGTAACTGTATCTGTTACTGTACTGGTTCCATCCTCTCTTATTTGGATCTTCCCTCGGCGTTTTCTCTTCTCACCCTTCTCGAATCTCTCGAGGTGTTTGAGAATAACTATCAGCCATAACAGCATACACAGCGTTGTTATTCTTTACTCCCTTCTGATGGAAGAATTGAGCGTTTGTATGATCCAGCTTCTGTAATACTTCATCAAATTGTTCCATATTGTAGATATCGGCAGCGATCAAAGTCCTCTGGACGTCTGCTGGAAATTGACGTATCAATGCAGTTATCAATTCGTTATCTGGCATCGGGGGATCTAAATGTTGAAGTTTAGACAGCTGTCCAGAAAAGTACGTAGAGTATCGAGTAGGTTGTGACGTCGAGAATCTCTTCGAATATAACTCTGCTCTGACTTGCTGTTGGGTTTCCGGGGACCAAAACTTTTTCAATAGCCCACGAGAAAACTCCTCAAAAGTGGTTAGAGTGGATCTAAAAGCTCTAAACCAAAGAAGTGCAGGACCTTCCAAAAACTTCCCTATCACTCGGATCTGTCTTTCTTTAGGGATCTTGGAATCTTTCAGGTAATCCCCTGCTTCTCTCAAAAATTCCACGGGTGTCACAGAATCTCGCCCTGAAAATTTAGAAGGCTTATCTTCTATATTCTTAAATACAGTTATGGGGTTGGATTGAAATACTGTCCTGACCTCATCCTGTCTATCAGTCTCTCTAGCTGCTCCTAGATTTATCTGTATCTGTTCCTTTCCCCTTACATTTGGCAATTTCAACAGATGATCAGACTGTTTCTCATCCTTGATTTGAGTTTTCATAGCCTCAAGTTCCTTCTGGTTTTCTTCTGCCATTTTCTTAATTGCTTCAGTTTCTTTACAATTCTCCTTAACATCAGTGGATATCTGATTCATAACAGTCTCATGACTTTTCAATGACCCTGTCATATCTGATATGTCCTTCTGAGTTGCTTGGATATCTTTGGCAATTACTTCAATATGGGATGACAAAGATTCCCTAATCTCCTTGATTCCCTCTTGGTTCTCAGGCTTGAGTGTGTCTTTAATTTCATTGACAACTGTGGTTTTGATTTCAGTTTGCAACTCATTAATCACACCTTCTCTTATTTCTCCCATGACAAGTTCTTTGAATTGTTCCGTTAAACGTTGAACAACTAGAATTCCCATCTCATTACTCTCCTTCTTCACTCTGACTTCTAGGTTGACCATGTCTTCACCAACTTTCCTAAGACCATGTTCTATCCTATCAGCTAAGCTTTGAGATCGAAGATCGGCATTGCGAAATTTATCGTCCATTAAACTTGCGTTAGTAGCTAATGAAGTTTCGAGCTCATGTGTTTTATCGCATAATTTATTCATTTTACTCTCAAGTGTCATTTTCAAAATTTCAGAATTCTCTTTAAATTTACTTTCCATTGAATTAAATTTACTACTTAAATTTTCTTTTAAATTACCTTTTAAAGAATCAGAACTTTCTTTAAGTTTATTTTCTAAAGAATCAGAATTTTCTTTAAGTTTATCATTCAAATTTTCTTTAAATTTATTTTCTAAAGAATCAGAATTTTCTTTAAGTTTCTCATTTAAACTTTCTTTAAGTTTATTTTCTAACGAATCAGAATTTTCTTTAAGTTTACTTTCTAAAGAATCAGAATTTTCTTTAAGTTTATTTTCTAAAGAATCAGAATTTTCTTTAAGTTTATTTTCTAAAGAATCAGAATTTTCTTTAAGTTTATCATTTAAACTTTCTTTAAGTTTATCAGAATTTTCTTTAAGTTATTCATCTAAACTTTCTTTCAAGTTATCTTTTAATTTATTTTCTAAGGAATCAGAATTTGTTTAAGTTTCCTTTCCAAAGCCTCAGTATTTTTTTCATAATGGCTGCTACACGCAGTCCAGCCTCCTTTGAACTCTCCTCCAAACTCCTCATCATCCTCATCATTTCTTCCATAATTTTCAATTATTATTCAAAACTTAGGGGTATACAACAGTGGCAAACACAAGCTTATAACTAGAACAAGAAATATGAATAGCTAATTGGAACACTCTAATAAAATGAGATTTGTCCTAATGTCGACGTGATGGAAAAACAAAATTCTTTACTTTTACGAATTACATTTACCACAATATCACAAGAAAAATATGCAAGTTCTCAAATATCCTCCACCTGGATTCTAATAATGTGTATGTCCAGTCATCGAACGTTTACTACTGAATTTACTTGACGCCCTAATGGTTAAGCCATTATCAAAAATAATCAAACCCATTCTAATTATTAACCAAGTTAAATTTTTAATTTTCCCCACTAATTGGGTTTCCTACTAATTTATTCATCCAAACCAGACATCTCTCAACTCCCAAAATATTTCTATAAAAATTATCACAATTTCAAATCGGCATGCGATTGACCATGTCTAAATCGAGACCCACGTTCGAAGCCATTTCTCTCTCTATCTAATTTTATGTGCCCGTTTAGACCGGAGTCCGCACGACCACATATGCATTTTACCAATAATCAGTCAGCACGAGAGTCAAAATATCCCGGAGCGCCAGATGGGTTAAAGCTAATCGCAAAAACGACATCAAATGAAAAAAATGCTTTACTGATTTTTGGCTCAATGCAACAATAAGGATAGAAGGAGATTTAATTGGGAGTAACACATCCTGTAAAATTATCTCAGTTTATTTTGAAGTTAAAATCTGACTGCAAGGATGCTCAAAGCAGCATCATCCACGTGTGGCGATACACACACTTATTTACACACAATATACAGAAATTTTCCAAACACATTTGACAATCTTTTTGGAAACACAAGTCCGATTAATAGTCCTGTAGACTGTGTTCCAAAATTATTAATATTTAATTCCAGTTCAAAGTTAATTGTCTATACTGGAAATATCGTAGATCACTGTTTGAATATTTACATGATATTAACACTCGTAGAATAAATGTTCATAGAATTTTAAACTTTCACTTATTTTTCCAGTTTCAAAAATACATCGTCGAAAAATATTATCATCATTGAAGCAACACAAATTGTTTACACATATTAATAACATCTGAAAAGTATTTGACCATTGAGCATAGCATCGAAGAACTGTGCGAAGCACAACAACAATTAATTGTTCTTCTGACATTAAACATTCGAGAAGTGACTCGATTATGAACTTCAAGTTCCTAACAAAATATATGATTTCTGAATCATCAACTTGATCAATAAATGGTTGAACCATTCAACTATTCAATTTTCCACTTGGAATCAATATTATAAATAATATTTATATTCATGGCCATTTTTAGCAACTTTCACAACTTGCAATTCTTCGACAGAATGCGGAAATAAGAATTGTAGTTTCATAATGAATTCATTTAGTTCATGGCACTAGGATTGAAAATATCCTTCAAATTATTCGTGGTTAAAGAATTATTTTTAATTGGCAGTGGCCCATTCTATTATTTGTGTGAGAACACAATATTACAACAACAACGGCAAAGGTGCTGAAAATACTCAGAATAACTCTAACAAGTCTTGCGTAAATCATTGCAAGCTTTAAATACGAAGAAAAAATGTGTTGGTCATCTGCAGAAAAAATAGTTTGTTCCAATTAGCTAGGCATAATATAATTCAAATGTGGCTTACATTTCTTGATGGTCTTGAAGCGTAGTAAACCTGGTCTGTACCAGATTTATCCATAGACATGCCCTATCGGACAAGCACGTATAATCCTTGTATCCGCCGCCATCATATACCCACAATTCGTCTAGTCAGACATAGTGGTAGTATCTTTTGACGTTTGAATAAACTGTGGTTCCATTTTAATATGGGCTTCTATCAAAGCCATAACAGTTTGTTTAAATAGGGTCAGATCTAAGTGATCTCTTCTTAGATATGTCAGTTGTAACATAACTCACGGTAATCTTATCAGTACAAGAAAAACACTGACAGTCTAAGCAATTAACGGCTGTTCTGAAAATCGTTCCTTGGGCATGGTTTGTTATATCACCATCTGCCATGCGCTAAGCAACTTGCAGTTTCCCTTGCGTAGACTAATGAACGCCACCGTTATAGACTAGTCTTTAGTGTACTGACAGATCGAAGTGGTTAACTAGTTACAAAAAATGAAAACTGACTTGAAATGGATTTAAACATCCAAGTATTAAGTTATTACTGGACTGTGACAAAATACTATTTTCTAGACAAAGTCTAGCATATGTCCTTGTAGAAATATAAATATTTCCACCAATGTCTGTAGAAAAATCAATCACCTCAGTGATTCTCCTCGCCGTAAACTTACTAAGTTCCAACTCGTAGCGCAGCACTTTTCGTGACTATCACGACTTTCAAAAGAACTTCTGCGTAGATCCGGCAACCATGTGCCTTGGCTCAGCGTCGTAGCAACTTGCTATGCAACTGCTTGTGTTAGAATGAGCTGACCATGCCTCGGCCAGCTGGCTTTTATTCAAAACTGTCAGTGTCACGCGTCATCACCTGATATCTAGAAATCCTCATATCTCTTGAATCCCTGGTCCGATTTACTTGATACTAATTGCATTCTCTTTCATTTGGCCGTGCCAGTAATCTGATCCCAGTCTCAAGTCTCTACTCCATAGTTAACTATTTAATCAATAAATAGCCTCCACCTCTGCTATTACTCGCTACGTCACTTGACATCCAACTATCGGTAAATTATTTCCAAATGCTTCGAGAAGCAATGTAGCGCGATATTCAAATATCTGAACTTTCAAAAGCGGCTACAGCCTTTCCCTTGATATCTAGGTGTCTGAAACTTGGAATACCCATTCCTAGAGTTGGGCACAGTATAGTATACATCAAAATAATAGCGTCTCTAACCATTCAAAATGAGGCTGGGCGTTCAATCAAAACGTAATAATGAATCACACATCACGTAAATGTACATTTAAATCGAAACAAAGTCAGAAAATAGTACTATGTAAGAGACGTTGGTGAAATTAACCATACGAATTAACTCTCTGAATACAGCGCTCTCCGACCATCCTAAAAATATAGAATATGACAATGAAATGACCAAGTATTTTGAAGCTACAATAACGAAAGTTCATTGTGGCTTCCTACGATCAATTCGGAAGATTAATGCCTCCATACATTCCAAATGACGGCTAGGGGCATTTTGAAAATTTTATTATCATTAACTCACGTTATAATA
Source organism: Meconema thalassinum (assembly GCA_946902985.2). Taxonomy (NCBI): domain Eukaryota; kingdom Metazoa; phylum Arthropoda; class Insecta; order Orthoptera; family Tettigoniidae; genus Meconema; species Meconema thalassinum. The sequence goes on from OX336389.2 coordinate 720,425,694, forward strand.
TAACAATTTTCTCGAAATTTGACGTTAAAAGAGTACTATGTAAAGGACCTCTCTGCCATTACTCATATGAATATCACAGAGAATAACGCACTCTACGGCCACCTTTAATTAATGTAATGTAAAAAAATACTTTATACATTCAATATATAAATTCGGTATTAAAGTAGAACCGTATTTGGGCTTTATACGCCCAAGGCAAAAGAACAAACTCGTTACATATTCAAGATGGTTGCTGATCGTGGTATTAAAACTTCTAAACGTCAATTACTGAGGATTCAATTGCTCAAGTACCATGGAGGGTTTCTAAGAGAACAGTATCATAGAAGGGACCTCACTAATAATGCCAATAAGACTACCACACTGCATATACTGTAGCATGCAGCCGCCGTGTTGAATATATGACATTACTATTGATCATTTAGTATCCATTTATTACAGTTGCAATGACGAAACCCACATGTAGTGAGACATGTACTCACATAATGTGAGAATCAATTCCTCTTGATGCAAGACCGGAATTACAACGAAACATTGTGAACAAGGAGTCTTTAACTGTTTGAGATTCAACGGTCAAAGCTCGTCACAAGAACATTCAATTATACTCCCTGATGAGGGCAAAGAGTTATAACTGTACCCTACATGTAAGAGAAAGTAGACTGAATGTTCCTTACTGAACAACTTGTCATACATACACCACTTACTGGTATGTGATGCTTGGGTGCAATTCTACTTGTGTTTGATTTATCTTACAGTTTACTGTGATGTTGCCTTGTATTTGAGTGCGGGGTTGAATTGCCTCATGTGCCATAAAATCTTTCCAACAATGTCAGCAATGAATTCAGATATTCCTATTCAGAACCTGAAGCCTGTATTTTGCATGTCCTCCTAGCAGCACAATCTAGTTTATTGGTTAAAATTGTGTCAAATAAATCTTCGATCTAAGCATCTTGATCAAGGGCCTATAATGTCTCCACATTAGCCTGACTGGTACTTGTAGCTACCTAGAGGGAAGTGGCATTCTCTTTACGGAGTAAAGTTTACTGAATATTCGCTTAATCGCATAATGTGAAAGTAAAAGTTATTTAGATACCTGTTTTCAAACATCTGCTGAACAATGTTGTAGTTTTCAGCTGATAATGTCAGGCGTTGTATATTTGACAGGAATGTATTTCCTGAGCTACGACTAAGAAAGTAATCGAGATTCTAAATATAGATACAAAGGAATTGAAGTATTAGAAACCACTTTTCAGTGCATCCTAATTCTATTAAGGAGAGCTTTCAAGTCGGTCAATACAAATTCTGCCCTCAAGCATTAGGCAGGAAAGATGTAATTACACATCCTAACATGATAGATATTTTACAAAGGATATTTATTATGAAATACTAACTGAACTGAACCAGTTGAAATACTTAATTCTTATCTGATTTGCCTATCCACAAATAACATGTTTCATTGTGGCACACACACACACGCGCGCGCGCGCGCGCACAAGAGTAGATCTAAAAAGCCTTTTTTTGCATGAGATGAATTTAGGCTAAAAATAAGGTTTTATAAATGAGAACTAATTCCATCTTGAATTTTTGAAAACAATTGAACATCGATACTGCCTCTATACTAAACTCTGAAAGAAAATTGAACGTAACTAGTATTGTAATGGTTTTCAAGGTTTCCCCACAGTTGTGGCTGCCAAAATATAATGCTTACTGTGGGTTTAGTGGGAACTAATAACAGCCGCAAAACCCACGTTGTGGCCACACATGTAATGCTCTTTTAGGGGGAATGTGGAAAGATCACCCCACAGATTACTTTGGGTCTGATATTTAATAATTTAGCAAGTGTGAAAAAATTGGTAATTCCTTACTGTGATAATATTACATTACTGCTTGCAGAGAAGTGATTTTAAAAGAAAATATTGATTGATTGTTGCGCGCCAGGGTCAAAACCCTGCGTTGAAGTCCAAATATTTAAAATATACACTTACATAAGATAGAGTACATTGAGAACTTCTTTTCGTCAGCCCGTGGTACGACTATGTCTTTAACAAAGCCAACGTTTGCTTAGGGATAAGCTTAGGGATAGCTATTCCTAACCACGATAAATGAAATTTCCTGTATGGATAGAAATACTGAATTAAATTATCAAAGTGAAAAAACAACAACATGAAAAATAACAAGTGGAATGTAATCATAATATAGAATAAAGAATGCTTCTACTGAATTTACTCCTTATACGGCGAAGAGACGAGTTGGAGGTGATTAGAAATTTACGTCATTGCCTGAAAATTGAGTAACATTCCGCTAAAGAATGTAATTCAAAGAAAAGGGAGAAGTTGCCTAGCTGGTCATGGAGCTCACCAAGGTCGATCGATCCTCGACCACGAAGTTTCTCACGGTGGTTTGATGCTGCAGTTCCTCGCTTCTTGTTTGGAATCACGATGATGAAGTTATGTTTTATTGTACAGAGACCTTACGTACTCCGTAATCGAGTGGCGTGACGGAGTATAACTCCATAAATCACGATTATGAGTATAGCCCAATACATTTTAAGGCCCTAAAACCAACAGTTTTTGAGATATTCCCAGAAAACTAATTTCACTTAATAAATTAATGAAAGAATGCATGCCGGTAAATATGGCAACTGAACCTCAGACGTCCATCTTTTCTGTAAGACGCAAGGCAATTCCATTTATTACATTACTGTGAAGGTTTACAAACGGCTATAAGGTTATAACGGATCCAAATTAAGCTGAAATATTCATCAATACATACAATGAACTTAAGGGGTCAAGGGGTACTCTAGATTTTTTCACGCGATTTACACGTGCGGGTATGGTACGGAAGGTATATTATATCCCTTCTCTATTATATAAAAATGAAAGTTTGTCTGTTTTTTTCCTGAATTTCCACGGAAATTTGCGATATTTGCCCGTTTCAGGCTTTTTTTTGTGACGGATGCACGCAAAAATATTTTTTTGTCTGTCTGTCTGTCTGTCTGTTTGTCTGTGGACAATATTTTGTGTCCTTATAACTCGAGAACGGCTGGGTGGATCAACGTAAAATTTGATACAGATATCCATCAGAGCCACGACACTAATCATTGATGTAACTCTTCTCCGTACCTCTCATAACAGGGGGCCTACCCCCTTAAAATATATGCTGAAATAAGCGTAGAAGGTTAAGATAAAGCTCATTTTCAGCCCCTCATTGTGAGAAACGAAATTCGTGGGCCCTAAAAGGACCCCGAAAACCACATTTTATGGCCCTAAAATCAACAGTTTTTGAGATATTCCCAGAAAACTAATTTCACTTAATAAATTTATGAAAGAATGCTTGCCGGTAACAACGGCAACAGAATCTCAGGGGTCCATCTATTTCTGTAAGACGCAATGCAATTACATTTATTACATTACTGTGATGTTTTGCAAACGGCTATAAAGTAACAACGGATCCAAATTAAGCTGGAATATTCATCAATACATATAATGCGCTTAAGGGGTCAAGGGGTACTCGAGATTTTTTTACGCGATTTACACGTGCGGGTATTGTACGGAAGGTCTATTTTATTCCTATCCCTATATTGTTATACTTTTATTATTATTCATTTAATTATTATCATTATTATGGCGTTCAACGACGAGAGAAAGATCATTTTCAACCCCTTGGTGTCAGAAACAAAACTCGGGGCCCCTAAAGAGCCGTAAAGGGTCCCCGAAATCTATATTTTAAGCCTCTAAATCAATGGTTTCTTAGATATTCCCAGATAATTAATTTCATTTATTAAACTAATGAAGGAATGCAAGCCAGTAACCATGACAACAGTATCTCAACAGGTGGCATCCAACTTTCCATCTATTTCTGGAAGATGTAATGCCACTCCATTTATTACATTTCTGTGAAAGTTTGCAAATGGCTATAAGGTTATCACGGAACCAACTAAAACTGTAAAATTAATCAGTGCGCTTAAGGGATTCAAGGAGTACCCATTTTTTTTCACACGACTACCACATGCAATATATCGTACAGAAGGTCTATTATATCTCCAAACAGCAACATTATTTTAAAAAATTCCTGATTTGAAATAGTAGGCTATTTTTTGCTGTTTTTAGGAATTTGGACCATTGGAGGCTAAAAACCTAAATTTGCATGCACCACAAGCCTTTATAATTTATTAAAGGGGTCTTCCTATGGTTGGGCACTTGACACAACGGTTAGGGTCAGTTTATATGTGACATGTATTGCGATTCGTCTACGAGGTTTTTCAATTTTATTTTCACGTCAGGAAGAACACGTTAGGTAAATTTAGTTTGAGAGCACATTTTAACTAATCACTTTTCTTTGCCAACAAACAGGTTCCAAGACCATAACCATTGCAACAGTAGCTCAATTGATAACGTCTTGTTATTAATACCGAAGACCGTTCGAAGAATGGGTACTTCTACTAGTTCGTTATATATCATAAAATTAATTTCCGTATGTAATGTGATAGTCCACAATAAACATAATCACAATAATAATAAATCGGAATATGTGATTTAGACCTAGTAACATCTCTACTTAGTATAAAAATAAGTCCCCGATTCTTGGATGATACGGGTAAACTCTAGAACCACTGGATGGATTTTGATGCGGTTTTCACCATTCTGTAAAGGGTATCTCGAGGACAATTTCTGTAGAAAATAAATGATCAAAGGAAACCGAGCAGTAACGATTTCACTGGAAAAGTCGAAAAAAATCTGGCGTCCGAGCGCTTTGTAAGCTTACGCTGGGCAAACAGTTAAAAATATCTAAATACTATGAGTGTAAGAATTGTTCAGCATGAAAGGTTGTACAAAAAAGTCCGTAAAAGCATATGTCTATCTTCAATACATCGCCCACTATAAGTGTTTTTTACGTTTTAATTTCTTCCAACCATGTCCATTCAGCAACTGAAGCAACAGTTTACGAGCTAGCTAAGGGCGAGTCTATCATCCCTGTTACAGCCTAGCTAGCGGGCGAACCTATTGCCCCAGATACAGGCAGCAGCAAACCATCGGGTCGTGTTGAGTTAAGAGTTCTGAGAAGGTTGGTTGTGTTTGTAGTTTCCCTGGAAGTGCATCTCAGGTTTTCTTCATTTCGCCTGTGAACAACAGTCAAGGTAAGATTGGACGGAAGGGGGGATTTAAGTTTCATTCACCTCGCCATTCCTGGAAGTGCAACTCTCATTTCGCCTGCGAACTTTTCGTTCTGCAAAATTCACAGTCATTTTAAGATTGGTCGGAAGGGGGATTATATTATATTAAATTATTCTGATTGGCGTATAATCTCTACTTATTGTTAGTATAAACCAAAGTTCCCGATTCTTCAATGTCACGGGTAATCTCGAGAACCGCTGGATGGATTTTGATGCGGTTTTCACCATTCTGTAAAGAATACCTCGAGGACGATTTCTGCAGAAAATAATTTATTTCTAATCAAAGGAAGCCAAGCAGTAACGATTTCAGAGAAAAAGTCGAAAAAAAAATATACTGGCGTCCGTGCGCTTTTTAAGCTTACGCTGGGCAAACCGTTAAAAATCTCAATACACAATGAGTGTAGGAATTGCTCAGCATGAAAAGTTCTACAAAAACGTATGCGAGAGCACATCTCTATATTCAATATATCGTCCACTATAAGTGTTTTAGATTGGAGGGAAGGGGGATTTGTGTTTCATGCACCTCGCCATTCTTAAACTACGTCTGACAAGAATTTGATGCACTTGCATATCCATGATAATATTGTTAATAGTCCAGTCAGTGATTTTAACCCATCATGCCGAGACGTAAAACGGATATAGATCGTAGTTTATTGACACCGTAAAGAAGCGCTTATCACGTAATGCATTCACAATTGTTCCCGGGCGAAGCTGGGCCGGGTTGCTAGTTAATAATAATCCGATAAGTATGTGAATCTATAGATATACCTGCGTACCGAATTGCTCGCTGATTTAATTTCATACAGCGAAATTATCATTACTCATGTCATATTTGAATATAACATGTAGCAGTGGCGTAAGCACCACATTGACAGGTTACAGTATCATTGCACTCAGATGGCTAGATCACCAGAAAAGTTATTAACTCTTCCCATGTCATATCCGGAATATTCCACGCCAACACTTTTCGTTGCGTGTCGTTTACGATATATTCCGCAACATGTTTCCCGCTCCGGCGAGTCGTTCACGGAATATTCCGCGTGCTGTCATAAGTTTACAGATAATTACGGCAGGAATAATTTCTTTTACTTTTTTTTGATTCGTTTGATAGATGCTTGAGTTTGACAGTAGCAGCCGATGCATCTTTAAGCCGATGTAAACAGTGAAATGGCGAGCTTGTACGACAAAAATGTCGCTACGATTTCAAGTTATTTGGACGAATCAGATAGTGATTACAGAGACTTTGAAGAGAGTGTTGAAGAGATTGACGGTTCAGAATCAAGTGAAAGTGTAGTTGATGAAGATGAGAGCGATAATGATGCAGATACAAGTGCAGTTCCCCAAGGTATGCCTGCATTCTGCTCCTGGACATGTTTACACATTGCCTTTCAATGTTGCTACTGATCATTCCACAGTCCGGCTCTGTGGCTAAATGGTTAGCGCGCTAGGCTTTGTCCCGCCGTGTCCCGGGTTCGAATCCTGGCCGAGCCATCAGGGATTTTAATCTCCTGGGGTTAATTCCCGTGGCTGGGGGACTGGGCGTATGTACCGTCTTCATCATCACTTTATCCTCATTACCACGCGCAGGTCGTCCGCGGGTGTCAATTAGAATGACCTGCACTTGGCCTCTCAGGAGGCCACACGATCATTTAATTTATAATTCCACAAATCTTCCAAGTCATTTTGATTCCGACACACCACCAATAGAATACTTAAACCTTTTTCTTGGTGATGAAATGATGAAACTAACCTATTTGGTGATAGGAAGAGGGCAACAAAACTTCACCACATTCCCGGTATCAGAAGTGGAAACATATTGAAAACAGTGATGTTGAGGCTTTATTGGGTCTGCATCCTAGATCTGATCTCAAGGATTGTTTTGCAAATGTTGCCTTTCTTTGGAGATGTCTTCTCTTGTAACAAATTCATGCGGATATTCCTGAGCTTCCATCTAAATCATGATCATAGAGATGGTGGCAGAACACAGAGATCACAAAGTAAGACCACTGCTAGAATACATTCTACACACCTTCTGAAAATGTATCAATGGATGAGAGCACTGCCATGTTCAGGGGGGTTGTCTCCTTTATAATTTATAACCCTAACAAACCTGTGAAATTTGGCCTCAAGGTTTTTGCACTGTCTAACAGTGAGACAGACTATATGTATGCCATATTCCATTGTTATTCCTGGAAATAATTTGCTGAAATCCTCTCAAGTAGTTTTGCGCCTCTGCCAGTCACTTGGAAAAGATATTAAACAACCACCCAGAGGTTTCAATGTTTACACTGACAGGTATTATACAAGTCCAGAATTAACAACTGAGTTAGGTAAAATGAATTTCACTCTTACAGGCACTATCATGCCCACTTGATCTGCAGAACAAGGAAACTAAAGAGATGAAGAAGGGAGAGGTCAAAGCATACAGGAAGGATTAGCATGGAAGGACAAGAGGGTTGTTATGATGTTGAGTACGAAAGATAGAGGTGACAGCATGCTATACGCTCGAAGTAAAATCCCTGGCAAGCCACCAACTGAAAAACCAGTAGTGGGTTATGACTATACTAAGAAAAGGGGAGGTGTGGATCGAAGTGATCACTTGATTTCAAATTGCCAGTTTATGCAAAGGACACTAGTTTGGTGGAGAAATCTCCTCTTTTGGTTAGTAGAAGTATGCATCATTAACTCCTATATTCTCTATTAGTCCATGCAAATCCATCACCAGAAGGAGACCTCAGAGATTGAAATACTGAATGGAAAGCCTCACTATATGGGGAAGAAGGTGTTTGTTTCTGCCAGTAGAAGGCAAAGAAAGGAGACATTATACTTCTGCACGGACAAGCCATAATTTCATCCAGAGGGGTATTTTGATGATTATCACAGGAAGAAAATCCTCTGATATTGAAAACAGTGAGCTTCACTCTTCATAGTGTAATATTGTGTGTGTTTTGTTGCTTTTTAGTGAATTTATAAGTGATACAAGCAGTGTAATTTTGAACCAACAAAAAAAAAGACTGTTTTGCAGACTGAATTTAGCAAGTGTAAAAACCATGATCCCCCCGAACTGTTTTGCATTTTGTACCTTTTATCTCTTTTCATATGTATTTTCAACAAAATTACAAAGTAGAAAAAAATGACTTTTTTGAGAATTTTCCTTAAAATAAATGATCACTCAGGCAAAATACAAAATATATTCAGCGACACTGGAAGGGTTAAAATATTCAAAAATCACTTGGCCACCATGTTTAATTTGTTTTTCTCAGGATTTGATAGGTAACATATATGTTTTTACTTATCTATTCTTTAACACACGTCAAAATTCCACTTTGATTGCTTAAATAGCAGGGGAGATATTGAGAACCGGTGAAATATATGGATGGACGCCATGTTGGATTGTCTTACACATTTGCTACAGAATTATACGCCAGGAGATGAATATTATAATCATGGCTCATGATACCAAGTTAAATTCCTATCGCTTGTTTAAGAGACAAGAAATAAAAACCTGATTTTAAAAATTCTGCACAGCCACCATTTTTAAGTTCTCATAAAAATTGAATAATTTAGACTTCAATATATTAAGTGTTGTATGAAAATTTACCGTGTTATGTTTCACTGTGCTCGTATAATTAAGTCGCGAGAAATTCCATATACATGTTAAAATCTTGGGTCACTGATATGTTGGTGTAGTACTCATCAGGTTATAATAGTCTCATAGCTGAACTTAAGATAATATCCTATATCTAGATACAAAATTTCAGTTTGATTACTGTAATAGATTTGCAGATATTGAATTTGAATGTGTTAGTAACGAACCTCCACTGAGTCTAATGAGCCCCTTTATGTAGCGTATAGCCTACAATGTTCTGGATTAAAATATGGTTAAAGGAAACCAAGTTTAGCAATAAAACTAACAGAATAATAATGAACTGCCTATTGTGTCATTAAATATTTTATAAAAGCAAAAGACCACAGTTTCAATATGACTCATGGTATTCAGAACCATCTAAATATTTCGGTTCATCGCCATTTTGAATGTTTTACATGTAGGTCATATAACTATATACAATTATATGGAAATTATTGCGTAGGTGCATTAGTCAAACATTCACTTTGATCTCATGATTAGGACACAATACATAAAAACTTAACAACTATTGTCCTAAAATTGGCTACGATGATGGATATAGCCCACACTTGCGAAATACTTCACTGGGTAATTTCCAGCCAATGGTAACTACTTAAAACTCTGATTTATTGCTTGAAAGCAATACCATTTTGTGGATGAGGGTATATTAGTCATACCAGTGTAAATACCTTACTGATTAGTCTACACATGCCAATGATATGACAGTTTGAGCGTTAAGAGTGCTCGGGAGTTGAGCTGAGAACAGCCCATAACTGCGAGAACATTACAATATTCCCAATTCCCATAGCTCCATAATGTAACGTTTCCGCTACCCACGATGCAGTCGCAACGCACGTGGCTAAGTGATGCGATCGAGGTGGCCGTCGGTTAAGCGGACACCTTCACATTTCAAAGCAATCACAACAGAAGAAAAGAAAATGAATCTTATCCATGAACGTGAGCATTAATATTTCTAATGCCCGACGACTAAAATCGTATTCGAACCGGTAAGATCGTTTTAGATAAAGAAAGTCTCGTGTCCAACGCAAAAGTTCTCACCATCTATCATTGTGAGTTATTCTGCACTATTTGCAATGTGTAAGTCGCCATGGCTGAAACAGTACTTGTTATTTTCTTGTTCTAGATTTCTTTAAGTTTCGTCGCCTGTGTCGACCACTTTACCTATGTCTTACTACGGAAATGATACGAGAGATCACAGTTGATTATTGGGGAGTACTATAACATAGCGAGCACATACATTTTCCACGAACGTTACACAGTGTTAGAATGTGGTATTACGCGAAAAAATCTTAATGTACACGTCAAATACAGTTGTCTTCTTATAGTTAAAATGTAATAACAAAATAATACCAACGGGAATTCTAAGGATTACGTATACTCCGATGCGAGCGCTGGCCATGCTTAGTTAAAATCCATGTCAGAGTTTTAAAAATATCCTGCATGAGAGTATTTCATTTGAAATACTAAAGGAGTTTGGTTCACGACCTTTGTCTTCACCATCACCATTACAATAATAATTATGTATGTATAATATGGACGCCATGTTGGATTGTTTTATATATATGCTACATAATTATTTGCCAGCAAATACTACGATATAATAGCTTATATTATTGGTGATTAAAACACAACACGCGATATGGCATCTTTCTGTGCGAATCAGGGGAGTATATTTTTAGAAAAGTAAAATGTACAACCCCTATGATTTACGAAATGTAAGCCACAGAATCTAGTGCCATTAGTCTGTGATTGTTATCATAGCCCATCATAGCAATCATCTTTTCAATCACCTGAATATGATACGAGAAAAAAATGGGGTATTAAAGTTTTGAACTGAAGCAATCTTGAATTTTTGAAAATAATTCAACATCATTAGGTGTGTCTATAGTAAGCTCTGAATGAAGATTCGCTGCTTCATTTCAATCGGGAACGTTATTTTAAGTATATGAATCACCATGATGATTCCTGTATTCTCTGGATTTGCAATACCGGTACCAGATATTTTCCCTTACTTAACAGTCCTCTAACACACACAAAAGTTCAGTTTGATTGCTTAAATGGATTCAGAGATATTGAACCGGTGAAATATACATTACGGACGCAATGTTGGATTGTTTTATATGCCATAGAATGAGTTGCCAGCAGATGCATATTATTATCATGGCGCATTATACCAACGTACATTTCAACCACATATTTAGGACATGAGATATAGGAACGTGATATTCAAGAACTAGCACAGCCGCCATTTTTTAATTCTCATTGAAATTGGATAAAATTAGACGCCAATATATTGAACCTTGTGTGAAATTTACCGTACCGAGTTTCACTGCGGTCGGATAATTAATTCGCGACAAAGGTCCATATAAATATTTTACAACCGCGTCGCTTCCATGTTGGAATTGTGTTCATCACGTTCTTGAAACGACATACAAAATGTCAATATGTTTGCTCAAATAGATTAGCAGATTTTGAGAATCGTCTAAATATTTCGGATGATCGCCATGTTGGAACGAGGCCATAGGGTTATGTTCCATTAGATGAAGATTATTGCATAAGATAATTATTCGAATATTTACTCAATCGCGTGAATAGGATACAAGAAATTAGAACTTACATAGATAAATTTTTGTTTGTGACTGATTTGCCATTAATCATACAGTATTATTTCTAACCCTTTGTTTGAGATCAAGTCGCCTCCATGATCCCCTTTTAGCAGTTAGCACTGTGGCCTCCTGTGATTCTACACGTCTCTGAAATCGTTCAACACTGAATCTAACCATGGGCACCTAGGTTTACCCTTTCTTATCTTATCCCATACAGCCGAACACATTGTTCTCTTAGGTAATCTTTTACTCCTCCATTCTCTTCATATGGCACCACCATCTGAGTCGGATCATATGAACAGCTTCGTCTAGCGTGTTCATTTTTTACTTAGACCTTAACTCTTCATTACGATAACCTTCCTGTCATTGCTCCCATCTATTTGGCCCAGAAATCATTCATGCTACCCTCATATCAGTTACCTCTAGCTTGTGTATCAGATATCCTGAATCTGCCCACCTCTCACTTCCATACAGCATGGTCGGTCAAAATACTGAGCGATGTAGGGAGAGTTTCATTGCTACGTGCATTAACTTCTTTCGTGTAGAATACTCTACATCGCAACTGATAACTCTTTGCATTGGCTTTTCTACTCCTCGACTCTATTTCTTTCCCCATACTAGCATCCTGAGAGAATACACAGCCTAAATAATTAAAACGTTTCACCTGCTCCTATTTAGTTCCCCCTACCTGCATTCTATTTTCTTGCGTGTCTACCCTACCGACTTAATCCTCGTCTTTAAAATGTTGATCTTCATAAAACACTCCCCAAATTTCTGTTCAAATTCTAATATGTTGTCTTAAAATCTATCGGTTGAGTCCACCAATTCAACCAGGTCATCAGCATAGGGCAGACTACTTACCTGGGTTTACTAATTGCATCCCTCCCAGTCAGTTAAATTTTCCCTTCAGCAAATGGTTCATAAACTTTAAAAACGCTTACAGCCTGTAACAACCTTGAACCAAAAACTTATTCTTCCATCAACGCACACTGGAGACTAATTATCAACATAAATGCTTTTGATTGCCTGTAGCAGCCTTACCTCGATACCATTATCCCTCAGGATGCTCAGATGATTCTCCCTGGGTACACTATCCTACCCCTACTCTAGATCTACAAAACACAATCTCAAATGTATGTTTCTCTCGTATGTATCCTATGCAACCATTTTAGCTCTGCTTTCCACAATACATAATTATGCCTGCCACTCAGCCGTTGCCCATGGTTCTCAATAACTTAGCACATACTAAACATTTGATCCTGATTATATCGTTGTGGTCCGAAGCCATCTTACTCTCGGCCAACGATGGAACTACTCTTTCTACAATTGTTGACTATTATTTGCTTCTTTAATTATTGCAATCATTTCTGTTACCTTTCTTATAAATCAGGGAGATTACTGCTATTGTCCAGTCAGAGGGTACCTGTTCTAAAACCCACGCCAATTCGGTTATCCTATGCAACCATTTTAGCTCTGCTTTCCACAATACATAATTATGCCTGCCACTCAGCCGTTGCCCATGGTTCACAAACCAGGACGTGACTACACGATGCACCATAAATAATAATAATAATAATAATAATAATAATAATTGTTATAATTATCATAATTATTATTATTATTATTATTATAGCAATGTTGATTTATTAAGCAAATGGTTTCAAAATTTCAGATATAGTAACTTTTTATAACAATCATAAGTTACACAGTTGTTTTAATACTGAAATAATTTAAGCCATACTTCAGTGTTGTTAAAAGTAGGACTGCTGTATTCTATTATTAGAACCTTTTCAGTCGGTCAACTTGCGTGTTACCAAATTAGATTGGGTGGGGAATTGCAATTAAATTCATGGAGCCAGAAATAAATTCCATCAATGATTTAACCACATAACTAGAAGACACATGCTGCTCTGCAGCATAAATTTCAACAATCCTACATGATTTCTTTTCTTATGACATTTGCTGTTCACTTGTCTTCATGCTAGCGACCTGAACAGACAGTTATGGTACCGTCGCTTTTGGAAAAATGATGAAGAATTAGAATTATGAGATACAATGTGTGTCTGCTTGTCTTTCCCTGCTTTTGAGTGTACAGCCCTACCAACTCCTAAAGGGCTGCAGCTATTGAAACCGAATTTAGTAAGAATGACGATCTCTACCAGAAAATCTCAAGGCCACATTTGAAAATAATGTCCTTGCTACCAAACGCTAAACAATTGAAGTTGAAATTTGGACTTTAAAATGGATATCTCAAAAGATATTCATGTGAACTATTCAAAAATTGGTACACATATAGACCATATTCATTGAGATTAATTTTCAGGAGCCAATATATCACACTGCTGCCAACATGATTTTACGTGTCCTGATAAGTTCAGTGTTTAATTGCAAGTAACATCCAAACTAAGAAAATGGGTCTCTTTCAAAATTGACACATTCGTATCTCATAATATTTCAGATTAATTTTTAACAACCCGTGCATAGCATTGTTGCCAACATAAGTCTATGCATGCTGATAGGTTAAATGTTCAACTTCATGTAACGTCCATACCTACAAAAGATTTCATCCAAGTTATATACTTAAGTGCATAAGACAGTGCTTATCATAAGAGTCACAACGGCTACCAACTGTGTATTAATCATTTCGCGTCTTTTGAACCCCACATTCAATGTCTCTGAATAAGTGTGCGGAACAAACTTGAGCCTTAGCACACTGTAAGCTCAAGATATTTTAGACTTATTTATATGCAAGTTTATACATTTGAATGTTTAACTCCATTTAACTGCCATACTAATTTACGGACCCACACATATATCTTCCACGTGCAATATGTTCCTTAGCAGCCTTAAGTGTACCTATTGACAGTCTACGGGACAACCAACTGCCTAGCAATATTCTAGTAACATTTAAAACCTGGACTCAGTATCGTAGAATCTATTTACATGAACAATTTGAAACTCAATTTGAATATAGATTTTGAGCAATGCGCACACTGTATATATATCAGTGTTACCAAAATAATTATACGTACGCTTATATGTTTCATTTTAACTGAAAGAAATTTCCATCACTTTCACTGGATTTCTGCAAAATTGTGTATGTACAGTGTATGCCACAACATTATACTGTGCAGTATATGCGCACATTCTGAGATGGAGCAATTCTATAAACAATCTATTAACTCTCCCCGAGCATTTGAACCGTGGACTCTCAATATCTCACAAACCACTGCTTTATTAGATCCCAATATTTCAGGTATATTTTGAGCAAATCGTATATTGGCAGTGCTGCCAGCAGAATTCAGTAGATAAAGATACTACTCTAAATCGATCTAATTGCGGGAATAAGGTCTGAATCTTAAATTTTAAGAAATCTAGGCTAATTAGTTCTTTACGGAACTACTTGTTAAAACATCTGTAATTAAATTCGCCTCCGACTCGTCACATATAAATCATCGTGCTGAGAGCACAAACTAACTGAAACCAAATGACAGCCAGCCGCCCGGCGCTTGCGCACTGCAGTAGGACAGGCTATCTGACTCCTTGGTTCATGCGTGCTACAGAAGACTTGATTCGTTCCTACGCTTACTACGGCTGGCACACATCTTGGCCCGAAAAATTATCTTGCTGAAACGACTATTCTCTTTACCTTAGAACACGGATGGCAGAATCAAGTAAGTTGGGGCTTGATTGATTTTACGTAACGTGCATAGTGTCTCAAGCCAACAAACGTAGTCATAGCAAAATTACTTGTCAAGATATTCAGTTTTATTAAATTTTGAAGTTTCTTCCAATTAATTTAATTAGGTATAATAGAGAGCCCGCCTTGCTCGGCAGCTTCAGTGGATATTAGAAATCAAAAGTATCAGTTTCATTGTGATTATTAGGTACATAACCCCAGTTCTTGCAATACTGTACTGGCGAATATTCTCGTTGAAGTTTTTGATGTGTAACATCTTTCCGCTCGGTTGCTGGATAGTTTTGTGGGAGTGATTTTGAAAATCGGGGACGGAAGTGGATCGGAACGATCGAGCTGGCAGTGGTGGATCCAACGGAAGTATGCACTGCCCGCTCGATCGATCGGACGGAAGTGTACTAGCTGGCAGTGGTGGAAAACGGATCCAGCTACCAGATTATCATTTTAAACGATATTTATCATATCAATATGACTCATTTTAACAGAATCCATATGAAATTACGTGTTGGTCTGTGAATGAAGAGGACCTGTTTATAAGAAATTTAAGGTTATGAGCGGTGTCGCGTCTATTAATCTAGTTGATCCATATCGTATTCTTTATTTAGGCTAGTGCTGGTGGAAGCTACAAATCATCTAATAAAATGAGTTCCCTATTATCAACTACAATATCTGTAAAACACTCCCTTTTACAATAATAATTGAAAATGTCTGTATTGGAAACAAGGCAGTGTGTGCTCTGTAGTGCGAGAATATTATGGTAATGCAGTAGGCAGTGCATTTAGCAGGCACTGGTTTAACGAGCACAGTGGCAAATGTTTCACCGACTTTCATTTGTCATTGAGCAGTTTATGAAGCTTCGCGTTCGAGGTTGAACATCACATGGGGTAGGACAAAGACGGCAAATTACATTTAAGTAAGCGGCATTATTGTCAAGCTTTGGTTGAGCATGCTAGTCCAATAATAAATGCATAACAGAATGTTGTTATATGAGTGGAATAAAAGCTGAGACTAGGCCATTTCATGATTGTAGGAAGGCATGTTTTGATTGTTTACGACGAATTGTATGAGAGTCATGAGAATATTGAATGATATAGTTACTGAGGAGTGTGCTCACAGTATTTGAGAGTACAGTCGACGTTGTGTGTCACTTTGTTATTATGAATTATTAAGGAAGGAAGGAAGCTTGTTGTTTTGCGTGGCCGTTAATCTCACACTCATGATCCACGGTACCTCCCTTTTAAGTGGAATGCGAACCACAGGACATGGCATTTCAATTCGAATATCTCACATGTATTGACCGGGATTCAATCCCGGTCTACCTTGGCGAGAGACTAACAGCTTGACCGCTGCGCCACAAGTAGCATATCTCTAATTCAATCTATACATTCATCGTAGTGTTACGGCTGTGAGATTGTTTCATCGCTCGCCGCATGAGTCACAACTGCCCCAGGGCTGGGCTGTGCTCTGCCTCAGTGTATTGCGTGCGCCTTATGCAACAGGACTACTAGGACAAAGGGATGGTCCAGAATATTCGTGACCCAGCCAGCGATGGAAGCCTCGAGAAGCCGTGAACCCTGGATGGGTCTAGAAGCATTTATTGAGTCACTGGCCTGCTATATAAGAGCGACCTGTCAAGCAGTGCGTGTGTGTTTGTTTCGAGCTAGTGCGAGCGTTTATCCTGAGCGACAGAAGTGTGGTGACGTAACTTGCGAAACCCCTAGTGAAGCTGATTCTCTTGACAGCGAGGGAGTGAGAAGCATACAAGGGACTGCCTGTGTTTTGAGCGATTGTGATTTCACATAGCGACAGAGGTATTGAGGTGAAGTGCCGTGCGAGTTACGAAATCCAGTGACATTGTTTCCCCAGCTTGTGGACAGCGAAGCAGCGTGTAGCAGGTTATCGTAAGTAACTGTAGTTTGTGTACATAAGGAACAGGTGCAGGTATTCCACGGGTCTCATTAGTGGAGAATTAGCTGCATGACTAAGTGAAAGGGGCAAGAGCGCTCAAGGAAGAGACTTGAGGAAACTGGAGTAAGGTTCTAATTGCTTGTATTTGCTGTTGAGTGGTGTATCTTTCTGGCCGCAATAAAGTTAATTATTTCTTTAAAGGAACAATCTGTTTTGTGCTTCAACCCACCGTAATCCACTTAACAAAAGTGCCACTAAGGGGGTGGCACGTAACAACTGGTGTCAGAAGCCGGATTACGAACTCAAACACAAGCACAACACCTGACCGTCCTGGTTTCAAAACCCGAGCAGGTCATTTTTTTAATTTTCCTGTGAGTGCATGCCCTTTACAAGACAAACATCTAAAATGGAAGCGCAATTTGCAGCATTCATAGAAAATTTAAGTGGCATGGAAGCCAAGATGGAAGACGGCCAGAAGAAGATGGAGGACGGCAAGAAGAAGTTAACCGAGGACCTAACTGCGAAATTAGAGGACAGCCAGAGGAAGATGGAGCACAGCCAGAATAAGTTAGCAGAGGATCTAAACGACAAATTTCTGGATGGCCAGAAAAATCTGGAAGAGTGTCTGCTGACGAAATTAGAGGAAAACTAAAGGAAATTAGAACAGGGCCTACGTGAGGAAGTCACAGCAGTGGAAAAGAAGTTCGACGGCTTACAAGTGGAATTTGCCGAGCTGCGCCAACGCCTGCTGATGGGGGTGGAGGAGAAATTCAACGCCTTACAAAAGGAAGTTGCCGAGCTGCGCCAACGCCCACTGACGGGGGTGGAAGAGAAATTCAACGCTTTACAAAAGGAAATTGCTGAGCTGAACCAACGCCCGCCGACGGGGATGGAAGCGAGATTCAACGCTCTACAAGAAGAAGTTGCCGAGCTGCGCCAACGCCCGCCCACCGTTACACCGGGAATATCAGGAACGGGACATAGCAGAGTGACGCCCCCAACCTTCGACGGAAAGGTCCCGTGGAGCACCTACTTACGTCAGTTCGAGGCAGCCTGTTCCATAAACAACTGGAACGGCACGGAAAAGGCTACAGCTCTCATTGTAGCGCTGAAAGGGGACGCCCTTAACATCCTTCAGGCCATCCCGACTTGATCCCAGGACTACGCTTCACTAATCGCCCATATGGAGTCCCGATATGGAGATAGCCATCTTCAGCAGGCCTACCAGATGCAGCTCCGGATCCGGGTACAAAAGAACGCGGAAACCCTGCAGGAGTTCGAGATGGACATCGCACGCCTCGTAAGGCTCGCCTATCCAACAGCGCCGGCCGACTTTCTAGAACAGATTGCGACGCAGACCTTCACCGACGGGCTACGGGACTCGGACACTCAACAGGCGCTGCGACTCGCGCGCAATAAGACCCTGGCAGATGCGCTGAGCCACGCACTTGAGTTCGAGACGGCAAAACAGGCATCTAGAATGCACGCGCGGGTGCGTCAAGTGGACGTCGATGAACCAGTAAAAACTAACGAGACCAAGCCCCTGGCCGACGAATTGATGGAGGCACTAAGCCGTTTTTTCGATAGTCGCGGCGCCACCAGCAACGACACCGCTGGAAGACAACCGGAGAGGCGGCCCGGAAGAGGACTACCGACCTGCTGGACCTGCGGTAAGAAAGGCCACCTGAGCAAGGACTGCGGTGATGGCCGCCGCCGAGGGTATCCGACGGGAAATCAGTCGTCTGAAAACCGCGCGGCCCAGGGAAACGAGTATTAGCCAGCCTTGGGGGGCATAGGTTGGCTTGTGACAGTTGTCAAGCCCCGGCAGTCCAAGTCCGTGTGACGAAGTTACGGAGGAACAATAGCAGCCTGACGGTCGACGGAGTCGTCAACGGAGTGAGATGGCCTATGCTGATCGACACGGGAGCATCAAGGACCATCGTCAATCCCACCGTGATCCCGAAGTGGAGAGTGCAACCCACACAAAGGAACCTCCAAATAATAACCGCGACTGGAGAGACTGCACCGGTACATGGCGAAGCATCACTGGAGTTCGTCATTGGTCGACGGGCAGTGAAGCATCCAGTGCTTGTGGCTGACGTATCAAACGAAGTGATCATCGGACTAGACTTTCTGGACCAGAACGACATCATCTTGTACGTGAGTACCAACACTCTGCACTTCGGAGGTGAGGAACTTGCTTTGCAACCAGCGCACGAGTCCATCACCGCACGACGAGTAAGGCTGAGAGAAGACGTCATCGTTCCCGCCAGGACGGAGGTCAGCGCTGCCGTAATTGTCGACGGAACTGCTGAGGGAGTGGCGGCTGTCATCGAGCCAAAATATGAGGAGATCCAGACAAAAGGATTGCTAGTTGCCAAGACCCTCATCAACACGACGTCTCGGCCGTACGTCCTCCTGTCCAACCTGAACGACTACGACATTACGGTTCATCAACCTAGGAGTCTGCGAGCCCGTTACCTGGATTGCCCGCATCACAGATACGACGGACGGACACCTGCAGACGGACAACCGAAGAAGACGCGCACTGCCAGAAGAACTACAGAAGCTGTACAAAGGATCCCAGGACCATTTAGACGAGGAACAATCACGCCAACTTCAGGACCTGCTACGCGAATTCCAGGACGTCTTCTCCGTGGGGAGCAAAGACTTCGGCAGGACGAGCTTGGTCCAGCACAGAATTGACGTTGGGGACAGCGCACCGATTAGGGCCCCATTCCGACGTGTCCCGCTTGCCAAGCAAGCCGAAGTCGACCGGATGGTAGAAGAGATGAAGGAGCAAGGAGTGATCGAGCCATCACATAGTCCTTGGAGTTCTCCGGTCGTGTTAGTGAAGAAGAAGGACGGTTCCACCAGGTTCTGCGTGGATTACAGGCGGGTGAATGACGTCACGAAGAAGGACAGCTACCCTCTACCCCGGATCGACGGCACCCTGGACACCATATCAGGGTCAAGATGGTTCTCCACCTTGGATTTGAAGAGTGGCTACTGGCAGGTGGAGGTCCACCCTAAGGACCGCGAGAAAACTGCGTTCTTTGTGGGCAGCGGGCTCTGGCAGTTCACCGTCCTGCCATTCGGGCTGTGCAACGCCCCTGCGACCTTCGAAAGGCTAATGGAGTCCATTCTGAGGGGACTACACTGGAAGACCGGCCTGGTCTACCTAGACGACGTCATCGTTCTGGGAAGAAACTTCGAGGAGCACTACAGCAACCTGAAGGAGATCTTGATGAAGCTATGGGCTGCCCAGCTGAAGTTGATCCCCAAGAAGTGTCAGCTCTTCCAGAAGCAGGTCCAGTACCTTGGGCATATCGTCTCCGAGGAAGGGGTGCGCACCGACCCAGAGAAGACCGCAGCTGTGAGGGAGTGGCCAGTTCCGAAGGACAAGTCCCAACTACGAAGCTTCCTGGGACTCTGCATTTATTACCGTCGCTTCGTGAGAGGATTCGCCGACATCGCCAAACCACTGCATCGACTGACTGAGAAGGACCAACTCTTCACGTGGACAGCAGAATGCCACAGTGCCTTCGAACAACTCAAGCAGGCTCTGTGCACCGCACCTATTCTGGCCTACCCCAGACCTGGAACAAGGTTCATCGTCGATACCGATGCCAGCGACTTTGGTATAGGGGGAATCCTGTCGCAAATAGCGGACGGCGAGGAGAGAGTAGTGGCCTACTTCAGCAAAGCCTTGCCAAAGCCAGAGAGGAACTACTGCGTCACTTGGAAGGAACTGCTTGCCATCGTGAAGACCATCGAACACATCCACAAGTACCTGTACGGGCAAGAATTTCTCATCGGGACCGACCATGCATCCCTGCAGTGGCTCCTGAACTTCAAACAGCCCGAGGGTCAACTCGCGCGGTGGAGAGAGAGGCTTCAACAATACAACTTTGAGATCCAGCACAGGAAAGGCCAACTGCATTCTAATGCCGACGCACTGTCACGAAGACCGTGCCCCGAAAACTGCACCTTCTGTACTAGAAGGGAGGAGAACACTGGGATACAGTGCCGACGGACTACAGTGGAACTTCAAGGGAGCTGGAGCCGCGAATCTTTCACGCGGGCACAAGCAGAAGATGATGACCTGGGACTGATAGCCGAATGGAAGAGGGCCTGTGTCTCCAGATCCGGGTGGAACATTGTGAGTGACTGCAGCCCAAATTTTAAGTCCTACTGGGCGCAGTGGGACTCGCTGGTTGTGAGGGATGGCCTCATCTGCCGTTCCTGGGAGAGTACCGACGGGAAGACATCCCAGGAACAAGTCGTCGTTCCATAGGCTATGACGGAGGAAGTCCTGAAGGAAGTTCATGGAGGATCATCTGGTGGGAACTTAGGGATAAAGAAGACCCTGGAGAAGCTGAGAGAGCGGTTCTACTGGATCGGGAGCCGAACAGACGTGGAGAACCACTGCAGAAGTTGCCACGATTGCGCAGCCAGCAAGGGCCCAGGACGAAGACGACGGGGTCCACTGAAGACCTACAACGTGGGCGGCCCCATGGAGAGAGTGGCCATCGATGTTGCTGGACCATTCCCGTTAAGCGAGGCAGGGAACCGCTACATATTGTCGTCAGCGACTACTTCACCAAATGGCCGGAGGCGTATACGCTCCCTAACCAAGAAGCCGCGACGATCGCAGAGACCCTGGTGAAGGAATTCGTCAGCTGGTACGGAGTACCCCTGGAGCTGCACTCCGACCAAGGGAGGAACTTCGAGTCGCTGGTGTTCCAGAACCTATGCCAGCTGCTGGGAATCCGGAAGGCAAGGACAACGCCGCTACACCCTCAGCCCGACGGGATGGTAGAGCGATTCAATCGCACCATCGAGAACCATCTCCGAATAGTCGTCAGCGAGCACCAGAGGGATTGGGACAAACATCTTCCACTATTTTTCCTGGCCTACCGCGCCGCCGTGCATGAAGCCACCGGGTGCACCCCAGCCCGGGCCATGTTTGGGAGGGAGCTCCGTCTACCTGTCGATCTTGCCTTCGGCCGATCTTGGAATGATCCGGTCCCGGTAAGCCAGTATTGTCAAGAACTGGTCGACCAACTGGAGGACGTGCACGCGTTCGCAAGGAGGAAACTGCGGATCGAGACCGACCGAATGAAGACCCGATACGACCAACAGACGCATGCCGGCGGATTCCACGAGGACGACCTGGTCTGGCTCTTCAACCCATTACGGAAGAAAGGCCTGTCACCCAAACTGCAGAAGTTCTGGGAGGGCCCGTACCGAGTCGTGAAACGGATCAACGATGTCGTCAACAGGATCCAGCGGAGCCCGAGGGCGAAGATGAAGATCGTGCATCGAGATCGCCTGGCAGCCTACGGAGGGACACAGACGGACCAATGATTGATCGGGACGATCAGCCTTTAAGGAAGGGGGTGGTGTTACGGCTGTGAGATTGTTTCATCGCTCGCCGCATGAGTCACAACTGACCCAGGTCTGGGCTGTGCTCTGCCTCAGTGTATTGCGTGCATCTTATGCAACAGGACTACTAGGACAAAGGGATGGTCCAGAATATTCGTGACCCAGCCAGCGATGGAAGCCTCGAGAAGCCGTGAACCCTGGATGGGTCTAGAAGCATTTATTGAGTCACTGGCCTGCTATATAAGAGCGACCTGTCAAGCAGTGCGTGTGCGTATTTTTCGAGCTAGTGCGAGCGTTTATCCTGAGCGACAGAAGTGTGTTGACGTAACTTGCGAAACCCCTAGTGAAGCTGATTCTCTTGACAGCGAGGGAGTAAGAAGCATACAGGGGACTGCCTGTGTTTTGAGCGAGTGTGATTTCACTGAGCGACAGAGGTATTGAGGCGAAGTGCCGTGCGAGTTACGCAATCCGGTGACATTGTTTCCCCAGCTTGTGGACAGCGAAGCAGCGTGTAGCAGGTTATCGTAACTGTAGTTTGTGTACATAAGGAAGAGGTGCAGGTATTCCACGGATCTCATTAGTGGAGAATTAGCTGCATGACTAAGTGAAAGGGGCAAGAGCGTTCAAGGAAGAGACTTGAGGAAACTGGAGTAAGGTTCTAATTGCTTGTATTTGCTGTTGAGTGGTGTATCTTTCTGGCCGCAATAAAGTTAATTATTTCTTTAAAGGAACAATCTGTGTTGTGCTTCAACCCACCGTAATCCAGTTAACAAAAGTGCCACTAGGGGAGTGGCACGTAACAATATAACCAGTCTGAAAATAGAGCGTAAATTAACATTTTAAGAATGTCCAAGCTGTGTAGTATACCAGTAGGATAACATGTCAATGTTACACATCATATGCGATTACTGTAAGGCTCGTATCTTTTTTTTTGAGTTTTCATTGCTGCCAATACAACTGTTTAACTTCATCAAGGTTAGTAGTATGTGGAAGTTTGATTTTTCGATCATAGTGTGCAGCGTCCTTCTGTATTCCTCTCAGGTTTAAAGTACAATGCACAGCAATGGTGACAAACTCCTGAAGACCATCAATAGATAAAGGTTTCACATCAGGAATTACATCTAATAGAGTACACTGAAAAGCTATCCTCAATTTTTTAACTCCTCTTTTGCCAAAACGCTGTCTCTTGGCTTTGGCACTGACTTCACGACGATCTGTCAAAGTGGCCCTAGGCTTGTGCACACTAGGTTCAAAAATAACAACTGTAGAACTTATGCCAGGTAGTGAAGGGATATCTTTGCAATCGTTGTCTGCTTGGAAAGTAATACAATTAGATGATTCATTTTGTAATTGAGTTTTCAAAGGTACTTCTTCAACACGCTTAGGTTTCTTTACTCCAGTTATGCTGGTAGGACTGCTATTATTATTCTTCAAGACACTCTAATGTCCTTTGTTGAAGTTTCCAGAAAATATTAACTCATGTAGCCTATAGTCTCCCTACAACCATAGTCAGTAATTCTGTCACTATTTTCACGGGTTCCTCTAAACAGACACTCGGGAAACAGGTCACTCACATTATGAAGTTCAACATGTCCAACATAGTGTCCATCAGCAACCATTAAACCTTTATATTCAGTAGGGCTATTACATTTTCATCGAAGAGATCCGCCTCCAATAATAAAATTGTTATGTGCACGCCACATCTTGCTAATATTATCAACAGCAGCCAAACGAATTTCATAGTGACTGTCTTCTGTTCCATGTTGTTGTTTGAGTCTTCAGCCATTTCACTAGTTTGATGTACCCCTCCAGGCTTCCCTGTCCTCAATTGAGCATTTCATGTCTACATAGCTTCGACATCCTACATCCGAGGCAATCTGTTTAACCTAAACCTTGGTCTACCCCTAACGTTCTTATATTCGACCCCTCCTTCTATAAATAAATTTGCTATTCCTCTAGAGCATCCAGCGTTTAGAAAAGACTGTGGAGCCTTATGGCGACAGTGTTGCTAACTCTAGGCAGAGGTAGCGCTGACGTCATACGTTATGTTCACCCGCTTCGAGTACTGTGCTTTCATAAGTTAGCGAGACAACCACAACCCCAGCAGCTACCTGAAATAGAACACGCCCAGGAAGGAGCAGTTTTGCAGGTGTTAACGGATTGGACCAGTATTTAGGATACTGTACGCGAAGAGAACCAATAACGACATTCATTTCGTTGTGATATGACGCATTACTGATTGACAGATGTCGAGAGCACAACCCTTCCTTCCTTCCTTCCTTCCTTCCTTCCTTCCTTCCTTCCTTCCTTCCTTCCTTCTCGGATGTATGCAGACGATGCTAACAATTTTTATGTTAGCAATACTGTTGATCATCACCTCTTTAGTTATTAGTTAGGCTGTAATTTAGTTTCTTTCAATTGTATTCTTGTTGTTTTGTTTAGATTAATATTTGTAATATTGTAGTGAGTTAGCCGTGCGGTTAGGGGCGCGCAGCTGTGAGCTTGCATTCGGGAGATAGTGGGTTGGAACCGAACTGTCGGCAGCCATGATTCGATCGAACAGAAAATAAAACACACACTATAACACCAATGACGGATAGTGCTTCAGAACTTATGTTGCCGGCGGAACTGAGCACGTGCTCCACTCCGGGCGAGCATGCAGCACAGGACGAGGCTCTTCTTTCCAGCGTGCTAACCTCGAAAATTTTTAAAATACTAAGACGTAATATAAACGATACTTATACGCAATAACAAAGGTAATCAATTGGCAGATAATTGTAGGAAGCTATTATGACGAAAAATATATATGTTCAGAGTTTCTTCATGATAAAAGGTGAGGCAACAAAACCAGTGTAGGGGGGATTTCCTATAAAAGTAAAAGCCCATAAGACCCACAGTCTTTTCTAAACGCTGGATGCTCTATAGCTCACTTAGTATGTGTCCTACCAATCTATCTCTTTTCTTCATTAGAAGTCGCCAGAATCATCTCTCCACTCGTCTTAATACCTCTTCATTTGTCACTCTATCTACCCTTCTGATCTTTGTCATTCTCCCGTTACACCACATTTCAAATATTCATATTATTCTCTTTCCTTCTACGCCAGCAGTCCAAGTTTCACTTGAAAACAGTGCCACGCTCCAGACAATGGCTTTTAAAAATGACTTTCTAATACGTAAATATATATTTAATGCCAACAGATTTATTTTCAGGAGAAATGCTTTCCTTGCCTGAGCCAACCTACGTTTTATATCCTCTTTGCTTCGTCCATCACTGTTAATTTTGCTTCCTAAGTAGCCGAAGTCTCCTACCTACTTAACCCTTTCACCTGCCAATTTGCCGTCAATAGGGGTTTCTGATTTCTTTCAAATTCATTGCATTATTTTCGTTCCATGTAGGCAATACGTAATTGCGTGGAATGAACAATTATATCGCCAAAAATGCATATCACTTTCAAACCGTTTGTATTTGAAGAACTACATGTCATCACATCAGCATCTGTCTGAGGATTTTTTGTTTGTTTGCTACTTTCGCTCGTTTGGCATCGTCGTTTTTCACATATTCGCTGAGCACGTTTGATTTCCCTGCCAAGAACCATAATTAACAGCACTCCAGTTTCCCTTTTCCCCACTCATACAAACTTTAACAAAAATCAATACCGTAATTTAACATAGCGATATTCTGGCCATTATTTTTACTTTCCCCTACAAAGTTCGGGCTCTCTGCTAGCCCGTAGTTATTCCAGCAAGGTTGATATTACTCGCTCTGTCTGTTCCTCAGACGCAACTGATTTGAGTAATAAATAACATGAAAGAGAGGTCTTGATTTATAAAATAATTTAATACTAAAACCATAGGTGTACAGCAATTATAACCTGAGGTATAGTCACATAAATGGAAGAGATTCTCGAGAAAAACATACGCTGATTTGGTTATTAACTCAGAACTTCAGTCAGAGGCCGCCGATTTCAGTGACCAACTGCGCCAAGGAGATATCTTGATTTATTAAATATTTTAATACTAAACAAACGGTGTACAGCAATCACAACCAGAGATATAGTTACTTAAATGGACGAAACTCTCGAAAAATGCATTTGCTGATTTTGTTGTTACCTCAGAATTTCACTCAGACGCAGCCAATTTCAGTGACCAACTGTGCCAAAGAGAGCCCTTTATCCCTGGATTGTTGTTAGACACGAACCAATGGTGTACAGCAATTATAACCTGAGATATGGGTGTTTGGGGGAAAAAAGGGGAAAATATCAAGAAAAAATTGTGTTTTAATATAACTCAAGTAAAGTGAGAGGAAGGTGGTTTTATATGACCGACGACATGTCTGGGCATACATATCTTTTATCTAAAATATAATTGACAAAATCGGCCTGGTAGAACGTCTGGAATGACTGACTTTAGTTTTCATAAATTCATTTAATAATAATATAGATACCGGTATAATGTATTTTTTAAATAGGGCCAAACCAGCATCAAGTAAAGACAAAAACTTCAACAAATCATCAAATACTTTTCCAGGTTAGGTGTATAACAGGCCATCACATGGCACCTTTAAAATCAAACCAAAATAAGTTTTTTGAATTAGACCCTAACCATCATCTAGTTTAACATCCAACATTACCATCACCACTTACGTTCCATCCCCTTAATACAAACAAACCGTTACATAAAAACTTTAACAGAATAACCAAGAACAGTTTTTGGAAAAGTGGACCCCTGTAATTGTATCCAATAGTCACCACATTCAAATTCAAGTTCGATTTATAAGGTGTGTGGAAAACATTCGGTTGCATTAAGTACGGATTTGTCATCGATGGCCTCTCAAACACGTGATGACGGGTGCAAACCCAAGCACAGAGATTCTGTTCATCGTGCATCTGAACAGCGCGTTGGCTCGGGGCGACTCAGCTTAGTTCGGCCCAACTCGGCTGGGGCGGTGAAGCGCACGGCACAGCGAGGAAGCATGCGTTTATAGACCGTATTATTTAATCATTGAAATAGTTAAGCGCAGGACAATAATGGAGTAACCTGCTCCTGGGAAAGTAAGAACTCCTGAAAGTCCTTTAAATCAAAGTAGGAATGTTGTAATTTCTTTGTCAGTCACAACGGTAGAGCCTAACACAGTACCTAATCAGCGGTACAATAATTACGTGCGTAAATATTTTCTCTATTGAACGACACTACAACAGAGTACAGTCTGGATACATAGGTAAAATCAAAGAGGACGCCAGAGGGAAATAATTAAGGACGTTGAATAATCATGAAAGAGAGCATTCTGTATCCACAGATGAGGTTTGTACCAAAATATTAGCTTTTTATTTTGTTTAAGGGCCATCGGAAAATAACTTTATTTTGTTTACATACCTCTTATATGTGTATTCGTTCTAATTTTTCCCTTTCGTCATTCGCAATACACATTTTTTTTACTTTAGGGCGAAAATGATGAAGAATGTTGTGACGCTACTCTTACAGCTAGTTATAAAGTTGCTCTACGTTTACTGAGGTCTGGGAAGCCAATTTCGGATGGGCCTTTAGTAAGGATATTGCGTTTGACGTATTAGAGACAACGAATCTTACTTAGCTCCAACACTCAGTAGAATACCATTGTCAAGTATAACACTGTCAAATATACCGCACGTAAACATTTCTCAGTGACGAAGGAACAGCGAGGAAAGTGTCGAAGGGGGACACCGTCGGAGCGAGCGAGACAAGCGTAGGGAGTGGGGGTTTGCACCGTGTCAACCTAATTTCGTGTTTGTTATTGTTTCGAAAAATACTTGTATGGATAAATTTTATATTCGTCTATCATATAAAAAGTTTTGGGGTTATTGTCAGAAGTAGTTCCCTAAAAGAACAATTGAGATATAAATGTTTGCGCACCGCATTCATCGTACGGCATTTGTCATGGTTTTGATTATCACATGTGATTTTGTCTTTTAGTCTTCGATCATGGTAGAAGATTTCAGCTATGTAGTCATAATTCATCCTGAGAGAAAGGAATTGATTTCTTTAAAATCGCATTGCCGTCATCTTGGTTGGTTGGTTTCTCAGTTTAGGGGCAGCGACAACGTGGTCATGTAGCTCCGTGTACTTTGGGTGTGTGTAGAATCTATCTGATAACCAATGCTAATTGTGATGGCTGTATTAGTGAGTGTTATCTGTGATTCAGGTAGGGGCTGCAGACGATCAATGTCAAGTGCTTCCTTCTTTAGCTAACAAATGCTACCATCAAAGACACCTAGCTGTGAACTTGGCACCTAGATGCCACCAACCAGCACCTTGCAGCGAACGTTGGAACTTAGAGCGTTAAGAAGATCTAACCTACAAATTTTACCTTCACACAGTTGTAGTTAGTAAAAGGTTCTTTTACAAGCCATGAATCTTTGACATGGGGCCGCCGGCTTTACTTCCCCTCCGAAGGGAGGCATAGTGAGGGATTTTTAATATTCTTAAAATCTGAAGACTTCGACCGGGTTTGAACCTACGACCTTGGGCATAGAGGCTCAGCATACTACCAACTATGACACCGAAGCCACTTGCCGTCATCTTGATAGGTCTTTTCCGGGTTCCAAAAACGTTACCACAAACATGTTACACACTCCTCTATCTTGGTGTAACATTTCAGGTTCATAGCCAGGGTAGTTAAAAGGGACGTAAAACCAATAACATTATTATTATTATCATAGCTATTTGAGGTTCCGTGAAGAGACAATAACATTTTAAAAATTTAAGTGGAAACCATCTTGATATCCTGATTGCCATGTTTTTAGCCTATTTTTATTTATGAAAGAAATAGGCTTATGAGATCATCTTTTTTTCTGTGTGTGTGTACGTGTGACTTTCATACACCTGTTACGCACAAAACGAACATGGCGGCCAAGCAAATTTGAAATATTTAAATAGATTTTCCTCACGATTTAACCATCCTATCGCAGTGAAACTTAGTACATGAAATCTTCATACATATTGTAATCCACTGACATTTAATTTAGTGCAATTGTTTAAATAACCTGAAGATGGACGCTGTGCGAAATTTAAAAAATATTCTTTTTTACTTTTTGTGTCCTTATCATGCTATCAAAGTGAAAATTGGAATAATGAATCTACACAATAATCTTCATCTAATGGTACATGGACTGTATGGTCTGTATATATAGTAATCCCACATGGCGATCATTCAAAATTGGATGACTCTCAATATCTACGAATCCATTATTGCAATCAAACTGAAATTTTGTATATTGATAGAGACAATTAACACAAGTTCACCTATGTGATTTTCAATAACCTGACTTGCACAAAACCAACATGGTTGCGACGCAAAATTTAAATATTTAAATGGATATTTCTCGCAAATATTCATCCAAGCACTGTGAAACTTGGCACGGTACATCTTCATACAAGCGTTAATATACTGACGTCTAATTTAATGGAGTTTTATAAGAACTTAAAAATAGTGGTAGTGCAATTAATTAAAATCATGTTTTCATTTCTCGTGCCCTAAGTAAGACCAGGAGGATGTATGAAAATAGGCTATTTATTTCTTCACGACACTACTTGTTGAGAGTCACATCATGAGCTTATTTCTATATTCCTCTATATCTGTAAAAATTATAGGACTTACAGTATAGATTTCGAATGTCGAATCAATAATCGTGTTTAGTTTTCCTTTGACACTAGAAAATTTCAAATTTATAATTTTATGGGTCCAGAGAGAAGGGAATTCGATTTTGCAAATTCTTGCAACTTGTCAATGCCCTAAAAATTATTTCAATAAATTTGCTGTATCCGTCGATCAGGGTAGAATAGTTTTGGAATACAGCTACAATAGAAGCAGAGAAAAGACATATCAACTTTAATAATTCGTGTGGTGGTAATTTTCAATTCGTTCTTGTCACGTTTCAAATGTCACATCTGTGTTTTGCAATAACAACAAATTCCAGGCTTGTAATTTTAGTATGTCCTGAAAGAAGGTAAGTGGAATTGGAAAATTTGCGCGGCCATCATATTGGTTTCTCTCTGGTCACTATTCGGAAAATTGTATCATTAAACTCATTTTATATTCCTCAATAACGAAAATTTCGGGTGTAGTCTATAGCTGTAATTGATCCTATAAAAACGGATTTGAATTTAGATAATTCACGTAGCTGCCGTCATGGTTTGGTGTTTGTCTTGGTTATGAGAGTCTTATCATAACAATTTTCTATACGCATCCACCATGGTACAAAAATCGCGCTAGTGATATAATGCAAAGCGAGAAATATTCTCTCGGCTGCCATTTAAATTTCGTGTTCATCACGGGTCCGAATTTATAGTCTTACATGTTGGTGCAAGCTTTTAGTCTTATATACGTACTAGGTCCTGTTAAAGGACTCTGATTTTCGAAAATTCTCACGGCTGCCATCCTGTTATTGATCTGCTCACTGTTTCGAACGTCGTACCAATAAACGTATTTAACAGTCCACTGTTTTTGTTATAGGTTCAAGCTTATGTTTGTATTAGGTTCCAAATGAACGGAATCGCATTTATAAGTTCCTGCGGCTGACATATTGGTGTCCATCTTGTCACTGTTCTGAAAGGCATGTCAATATACCTTCTTTGTATTCATCTATCAAGGTACAAACCTTTAGTCTCATAGCGTTAATATGTCCTGAGGCAAGGGAATTCAATTCGAATAATTCACAAACCTTCCATTAAGGTTTCATGTTTTTATCGGTTTCGAAAGTCGTATTGTCAAGCTTGCTTTATACGTTATTGCTCTAATACGTTAAAAATTGTCTTGTTTATATTTACTGTAATAGGTTTTGAAAAAGGATAAGCCGCGATCTTGAATTTGAGTCCGCCAGTTTGGAATGTCACTTTTCACATTTATCTTCTATCATAGTACTAAAATCCTGACTTATAGCTTTAATATGAACCAAGAGAACGGAGTTGAGATTCAAAAATTTGCACGGTCGGCGTATTTTTTTTGCTTGTGAAATAATTCGCGTGACCACCATGTTGGATTGGTTAAAACTTAATGGAATTCGAAAGGTGCATACCGGGTTGGATCTTACGACCTTATGAAGTCCCATTGAAATTGCTCAAAACATTGCAATGTTGTAATGGGGGACCCACACATAAACATACAAACAAACACATCGACAGTTTTACAAACACACTCACGCTGACGCAAGTTGATCTCTTAAGTCTATGTGTTTGCTTCAGTTTGCTCACCTGAAAGAAGGAAGAGCAACGATTCCTCATGCGTATGTAGGGACAGATAGAACAATGCGCTTTCGTACCTTAATGGAAGTTGATTGCAAAATATTTATTCCGAATTTAAATCATACTCAACCACCGGTTCGATAAGTACTTATTCAATTGAGCGCTTCGATTTTACGGGCGGAGAAGCATTCCGCGACCTGATTTGGCACATGATCGTGCGCCACTGGTCGTTATGTACACTTTCTCTTCCATGATCGTATTCTGCTTCTCCCTCTGCATGTTTATCGCTCTCTGCGACTGGGCTCGAACACTGCTCTGCGAAACCAAATGCGTATAATACGATGCGAATCCATGAGCAGGGAATTAGTGGGAGCTGCTAATGCTATTGATTCTCTGTGAAATATAGCAAATTAATTCAATTATCTTGAATGCCATTTTGAATTTATTGCAATGGAGATTAACGGGATAAAGTAAGTGCTGCAATTAAATCAACATGGTAACTTGATTTGCAGCATATAGATTGGCTCTCCACCCTCCTCCTTGCTCATCATCACTGTCCCAGACAGATGTTGTCTACGGTTACGGATTAAGAATCAAGTCGCAAAATTACGGGGTTTAACTTCTCTCTTACCAATATATTAAATATTGAATGTGTTACACTCTACCTCATGATCATCACATGAGAAGGGAAATATGTTTTGATCCCATTCTCAGTGTACTTGAAATAGATATTCATGTTTTTCCACTTCAACTCCTGGTGATTGCCAGTATGGAACCCAGATAAAAGTTACAAAGAGTCCCCTTCCAGAAATCTATAATAATAACAATAATAATAATAATTCCCCTCATATACTCTATATAGCTTACTGACAATTAATCCGGATATTAGCCCTATATTTGCAAAGTTTAGAATTGTTGGTCTACATACATTTTGATAAATTGAGTCTAGGGCTTTTAATTACAGAGAGCATATATCAACAGTTGGCAGCCCTGCTGATTCTGAATATATTGTTAGTTCCATCTCTTATGGTATTCAATGCGCATAGAAAATTTGGTCAAAATCCAATGGATTGTATGGAAGCTACATATATTTAAACATTAACCTATCAGCACGCGTAGAATCAAGTTGGCGTCACTGACACACATAAGTTGCTACAATTTAATCTGAGTATTATGGTATATGTATGTGCCAATGCTCAAGGAAATCCATTTGTTGGTATGGACGTTACACGCAGTAAAAAATCCAACCTATCAGGATGCGTAGAACCGTATTGGCAGCATTGTCGTATATCGGTTACTATATGTACTATACGTTTGAAAATGTAGAAATGGATACTTCCTGATATATTGACGCTAGGATCAAAAATAACACAGAGCATTTATGGACAGTTGGCAGCCCTGATGACTCTAAATAATATACGTAATCGTATATTTTGCGGTATACAAGGAGCATACGAAATTTGGTAGAAATGCGATGATTGGACTTATCATCACGTGTAGAATCATGTTGGCAACAGTGTCATGCCTAGGCCTCTAATATTTAATGTCAAACATTATTGTTTATAAGTGTGCTAATTTTGGAACAGATCCCATGCATACTTTCAGATATATTCAACATAAAGCTCAAATTTCGATTGCGATATTGTAGTAATTGAATGGACTGAAATAATTTTCAAATAGTCATGAGGTTTTCTGATATAGGTCTTTATTTAGGCCAAATTTGGCATCGGAATCTGGAGCCATTAAGGAGTTCTTAGAGGAAGGGCACACTAACAGACAAGAGAGACAGAGGGATAGACACACATACATTTCCCCGGATGGATCTCATAAGTCTACATTATCATAAATAATATATTTTATACTGACATCCCTTGTCATTGCTGTAATTTTTGAGACAAAAGGGTGTGATAGTTTGTTCAATTTGTTTAGACCGTAGACTTTTGCGGCCGGTGTCTAGTTTAACATCTAGGCTTACAGGATTGAGCCGCGTCGTATATCGGTTACTATTTCCCATGCATACTTTCATATATAGGGTGAACAAAAAATGGCGCACTTGGAGGTCGGCATGCGGTTCCTCGTCGAAATTCACAACAAAAGTTTATCTTGCAAAACCTAGTCCCGCCAATAGGTTTAACAGAATTGCGTGTTAAGAAACGAGGCTCTGGAAACGCTGTAACTGCATGCACTGTGGCCAAAAACAGATCGCAGGAACTCGACGCTCTGCCGGAGCTGTCTCATTAGCTCAGCGAGGCGAGCTAATGCCTTAATGCCGGTTGAGCAGACGCGCCGATGTTCGAGTCGCGTTCGCGCCAATTTTTTTCAGGTAATGTATCAAATTGCATCGAATGTACACCTCCACTATGTAATACACTATGTTTTACTGTTACAGTTACCTTTATTTAAACATTCAAATGTAACATGAACTTCTTACAGACGGAAACGACCCCTTTATTTCGTCCATGACACAAATAAAGCCAATAGAACATAAAAATGGATACAGTAACATCGTCTCTATCCGATGCGGTGCGAAGAAGCACAATGCTGTAGGTAGCCAACACTAGATTACCCATTAAGCTACGCTCCATAATTCCATAGTGTACGTTTGACGGCCAGTCTTATCTTCACGGAGCCAGTACGTTCACTTCACAGCAGATGTTCAAAGCGACCTCCATACATTTACAAATACTTCGCCACTCGTTGGAGCATACTTTGCCGGACCCTATGCAACACACCTGCATCCACCATTACCTTTGCAGCATGCACGCGAGCTATTAGGTCTTGTAAATCCATGGACGGAGTACTATAAACTTGTTCCTTTAAGTGTCCCCACAAATAAAAATCTAATGGATCAAGGTCCGTGGAACGTGGAGGCCAGAACATTGGACTTCCACGACCAATACATTTTCCTGGACACACTTCATTCATTATGCTGAAACCATTGCTGTCGCCGAACACCAAGTGGAACGTTTTCTAAAGCGTAAGGCAAAGTATTGTCAAGAAACGTATGATAGAGGGGGGGGGGGTATTCAACTTGTCTGGCAATAGGTAAGGGCCTAAAAGCACTCCTCCCACGATTACAGCTCTCAGCTCTGAGGTTTATTGCAAAGCTTGGCTGAAAGCCACGTTCACGGGTGACATGTGGGTTGTGGTCAGACCAATAATGACTGTTGTGATGGTTGAAAATACCTTCCCGAGTGCAGCTACATTCGTCACTCCATACCACTTTTTTGATCAAATGTTCGTTATCTTCAACTTGTTGCAAAAGTCATTCACAGAACTGTACTCGTTGAATGCGGTCTTCTGGCCGTTGGTGTTGATTTAACGTGTAATGATATGGATGCAGTTCTTCGTCGTGCAACACGTCAACAACCAGTGTTTGATATACCTGGAAATGACTTGCAATATCCCGAGTACTTCGCCGAGGTGATTGGTGAATGGTTTCAAGAATTGCGTCCTCCGTTTTGGAGTACGTCCAGTCCTTGGACGACCTCTGTCCGCTACTTGTGTGAAGATTACCGGTTCCCCGCAGGCGTTGCTCACGGCGACGAAAAACATTCTTATCGGGATGGCGCCTTTGAGGGTGCCGTGCTGCATACACACGAGCAGCAGCAGAAGCTTGGTTGTCGGATCCACCCAACACTAAATGGATATTGACGTATTCACCGTTTGTGAACTCCATCATGAAGCCACCCTACATGCACATGATATGAGCAGTTATGGTTGTGCACTGCGTGGATCACACTGTCCGTTTTTTTCCCTAATCGTTTTGAGACTAGGCGAGGGATCCCACCATTACCGCCACTGAGGGCAGTGTCCTGGAGCTTGGGACTCTGAGTCGAGGATACAACTGGGGAGTGTGACTAGCACTTCACACAGGCGGCTTCACCTAAAATTCAAATTGGGACCTGATGAAGGGATGGGAACAGTGGGAGAGTTAGGTAAGGAAGGGGGAAGCAGGCAGCCGTGGCCTTACCGAAGGTACTGTACCCGTAAAAATCGAGAAGGTTCTCGTCGGTCAATCCAAAGCAAAGCTGGATTATAAAAAGTGAAAGTCCCGGCTAATGAACTATCGCAGTCACGCCAACGAGTTCTTCAGGATTATACACAGTAGGCTTGGAACTTGTTATGGATAAAAACAAACTAGCTTTATCCGGTGGAGTGCAAACTTACCTTAATATCTCAGGGCTTTGTTGGAAAGAAATAGACATCCTATCTATTTTAGGCAGTTCTATAACATGTCTCCATTTATAGAATAATCAAGGTACACGAGACAAGACGTATAAAAATATAAATTTATTAATTAACACTAAATAACACTTACTAACTAAATAACACCCTAATATAATCATTTATTCACGCCACTGCTGCTGGCAAAACTCCTTACACACATGCTAACATAACTGGTTAAAAATAAAAAGATTCTGTCTCCTACAAAATTATAAAATAATCTAAACATTCAACTGGCTCTGCATTGCGACAGACATTCCGTTCCAAACGTTTACATTTCTCAGGCGCGTGCCTTCCGCATATCTGAACTGGTTATTAAATAATAGCTGTGACTCAGCTGTCAGATTTCTCTACACACACACCTGCAATATCTCGGCTCATTTGTTTCACGGCCTTGCTTATAACGGGGCGAGCTTGTATCCCACCTGTCATGGACTACCCTCTTGACATTCAGAATACGTAAAAATGAAATGCGTTAAAGCATCTCGCATTTCAAACAATAACATTTACAAAACTTCCTCTATTAAGGCCATTTCTCGTTTAAACACATCCATACTACACAGCATTCTTGCTAACACTTGCTTTCGTCGTTCATGACCGACGAAGCTTCCATACATACAACAATCATAGTTAACACTCACATCAAGAACATTCGCTCTTCCAAACTACAGTATTATCTATCTCAAAAACATTTTAAAATATTAAGTATTATAAATAATGAAAACACTCAATTTAAACAAATGGAAATATTAATATACACTATTTACACGTCTATCGTTTCAACAGTATCATTCTTTGACGATATGACTTCGTTAATATAATTATTAACACTTTCTCAAGTATATTTATCTTCTGCCATACTTTTTCATTTACAAATGCTATACCAATTAATGTCAAAATCATGTTAATAGTCATCATCGGTATAAATATGACTGATCAGCAAATATTAGATCATATTGTTGTAACAGTTCCAAGTTTAATAGAAATTTAATAATGGTATAATAGACAAGGATAGTATATCTTTTCCCAACCAATTTCCGCCGTCTAACGACTTTCATGTCGCAGATCTAATCACATTTAGGAGTTTTCCAAAACTCTACTAATATACAACAATGCTTTCATCACTCCTACTGCAGTACTTCAATAAAATTAATACGGAAACACCATCGTATTTCACAAACACCCATATACGGCAAGAAACCTTCGTATATCTCTTTACCTAACCTAAATGACATCATCACAATTGTTCTCAACAATTGTCCCACATTACTGGCATAACTTCCTCCTAGCATTGATATTATTGCTGTTAAAATCCATTCCTCACATATGAACAGCAATATCTGTTCTACTACTAAAACTTATCGTTCTCAAACGATATTATTATTAGATCACCGAGGTTTACTAAATGAAGTTACTACGGTATAAAGTACCATGCCATCATACATTTAATAAAAATCATTACATGTTTCTTCATACAGGTAATTCTATATTATACATGGCTGCAATACTACATTGACAAATAACGTAGTGTTCCATTTGTGTATTTATAACCACTCGTGTTATTTCATCGTTCAGTAAGGATTAATCACGACCGGATAAGATTTTATCTAACTTTCCTGTAGTCGGATGAATTATCTTTTAAAATGTATATCTCAAATAATTTACATTTAAAGAAGAGCAAAGCCTTCCTTCAACTCAAATTCGGTTTGTCATCGACCGAATGTCATTTCATTCTACACAAAGAATGTTCATATATGTTTAACTTCACGTCGTAATCATAACGAATATAACTTGCCAGATCGACGAAATGTTTATAGTATTTGGTGATAATTCACAATATATCACGCATAGATCTCTTCTCCTAACTATGAGTTATTCTTACAAAAAGAGTGCCCAATTCATTTTAAACAAAATGAATTTAATAAAAATATCAAAGACAAAATGTCTGAAATCTTGAATAAAAATCGAAAATCGTCGAATAATAATTTCTTTGAAGATTTTTCCAATGGAAAATAAATTTCTCAAACAACTGACTTCAGTTCAGAAACTGAATCATTAAAATTTCCAAGTATAGATGACCAATGACCATCATCTTATACGATCTTGTAGAATAAAACTCAATAAACATCGAAGTGAAAATATATGAATTAAATATGGAGAATTGTTGTTCACAAATGCCGTCATAAATACTCAAACTAATAAATAATGCAAAACAATAAAATTCTACCTTAGTATTGTAGACAATTGAATTTCATCATCAGGCATTCGAAAATACCTGGCTGGATCATCTCCCAGGTATGAATTGTTGAAACCAAATCTGCCCAACGCCAGTTCACAAGAACTTTGACCTCGGGAACAGAAAGATTTCCTTCCCGGCATATTCGTCTCCTCCGGACGTCGAAACTCGTTCCTCAAACATGGATTCCATCTCGAACAATCATCGGGCCTAGTATCTTCTGTCTTCTATCTTCCCGCTGATGATTCTTCAATCGCCGACATCACTCGAATGTCCTCCATCATTATCGAGCAATATATTCATAATAGTTCCATCGTTACAAATAAATGTGTGAGTTGTACGTCGAATCACTATCGTAGATGTCAATGTTCATTTGGTTGGTCAATGAAAGATTATATCTGCTCATAGTCGAGAATTAATGTACATGAATGTACATTAAATGTACTGGATGGAAGTGTATATAATGTCTTATGTTGTCTCGGCATTCTATAATTATAGATGTTATACATATTCTCGTTGTTCAATAACGTTGTTCCATGTTGCTAATCACAAATCTGAATCGACATATCCCAATCGCGTAATAGTTTTAATCCATCATCTCACTCATACTCAAATTATTATAAACCAATTCCAGTTTATAAATGTTTGTAGCCATCATAATGTTCCAATACAACAAAGTCTCAATGTTCACACAATATCACTTGACTCACTTATTTCTGCAGCGTGGACTGGACTATGTTGAAGTCGCACTGCACTAAAATGTTTCTCCCTCTGCGTTCAGATAAGCAACTTTCTTTTGCAATACAAATTGTCCTATAACTGTCGAATTTCGAGATGAATTTTCTTAAAATCTTCTTATATTGAAGCCTTATAACTGGATGAATATACTGTATAAAATTTGCTTTTAGAAAAGTCGAACATTTGTTCGCAATTGACTTGTAATCCTTCGCTAAACTTTACCTAGTTTCAGCGAGGCTCAGACTAAATATCGGCCGCGCTCGGTACCGTCCCTCGAGTAGCGTAAGACCACACTCGGTATAGTGTCTACGGGAATGAACTACCCCGGGTAACACGTCTTGTACCTTCAAAGTCTGTCGAGAGAAGAACCCTTCTACAAGCCGTCCCATCTCTTCCTGGCCAGAAATTCGGCGCCATTGTTGGTCGCGCGTAATTATTGGCGCGCACTTGTAATAAAGCTTATTACAGCGAATTTCTTCCCTTTTGCGACATTTAAAGTTGTACTAATATCTTCTTTTAATGTTCTTGATAATTTCAATGGAATAAAATTGTTACATAGGGCCTAAGTGGAATAGTTAATCACATTAACTAGGTAAAAATCCATATCTGCTTCCATAAACCCATCTCTCATTGGCTGTGGGCATATATCCAATGATATATTTTATAGCAATTAACTGATAATTTTGCGCGGTAATGCCTTGTTGCTAGGCACTTTCCAATGATCGAGAATATTCTGGGGCGTCTCTGATCACGAGACTGGTTTCTCCCACTGTCTGCGTTCGCTAACAAAGCTCTCTTGAGCCAACTTCCTGGATTTATATTGCAATGTTAAATTTTATCACGGGGCTCGAAAAATATCGTCATTTTCATCATGAAACATTAAAATTTCTGGTGCAGTACCATCGCGGCATTTGCCCGAAGACGAAGTGGGAAACCACTAAAAACCACTTCGAGGATGGCTGAGGTGTGAAACGAACCCTCTCTACTCATTTGAACCACCCGAGGCTGAGTAGACCCCGTACCAGTCCTCATACCACTTTTCACACTGTCAAGTGACAAAATGATATCATGCTTACAAACGCAGTTAAACGACGGGAACTAGGGAAGTGACCTAACGCAAAAAAAAAAAAAAAAACGAAAACTGACCTAGATTCGAACCGTAGCTCCATGGCGCATGTGGGTTTGATAACTCAGTGAGCTGCGAGAACTGGTACGGTTTTGCGGGTTGATACACATTTCTCTGAACATTACGATGGGCTGCAGTATGTGACATTGTTGCCAGCTCCTCGTTTCCATACTTGTGGTTTTAAACAGCACCCGATCCGATTTTGCTATAGAAACTTTTGTCTTGCAATTGGATGAGAATCGCATGCCGACCTCCAAGAGCGACATTTTTGGTTCACCCTGTTTAATAAGCATAAAGCACAATTTGTGACTGTAATCCATCAGTAAATACACCCAGTTTTCAGTAAAACGATTGTTACGAGCATCAGGCGTGAGCTTTCGCTAACTGGTACCATACGATGACAATCGAGGAGCTCTGTTGTCTCTCCTGTCATGATTGGTCACCCGATCTGCGTCCCTTTGAAAACCTTTGGGACAACCAGAAACAACGAGTAAAGAGGTACCACAGAAATAACAGGACCCTCACCGATCCTGAGGATCGGCTGATATCCGAGTTGTTTAAAATTCATGCGAAACTCCTCATATGAATTGCTGCGTTCGCTCAAACGAGAATTGCTCTGGCTCTGGCAAATATGGGCTGATTACTTGTAAGGTACCTTACCATACCTTACCTAAGGCGCGTCTGACCATCTTCGGGTTAACTGTTTGTTACCAATAAATCTCACGTGTTCTTCTATCGACTGGAAGATGACGATCAAATATATTTCCGGAATTTTGGATATGTTATCACTTGGAATCACCAATAGGTCATTCTATTACGATCATCAGTGAAGTTACTTAATGCATGTTGTACTTTCTTGGTGAAGAATGGATTGAGGTTACAGCATCCTTGTAGTATGGGGCCAAATCAATATGTCATTGTTGTTTCATTTAAGAGCTTGGGAAATTCAGCCCCGTGTAATTGTGTTTGTGCGTGTAGAATATGTCTGATATCCTGTGTTATTGTGGTGTCAGTAGTGGTATGTGTATTTGTAATTAAGGTTAGCATTGGGATGGAGGTGGCCGTGATATTAAGGTAGGTACCAGCCCGGTCCTCATCTCCAAGGAGACAGTCAAGAATGTTAGCCACTTCACAACGAGGTGGTCAATCACTATAGTTTAATATACCAGGAGCAACGTTTTGTATAATTGAATGGTTCGCTCTGGGCACAGTGTAACTATAATGAGAATTAATTTTAATACATAATGAGCATCTTTAAAGCATAACAAATAGTTCCGTGACGAACTAAAGGGCCTACTTTTCTTAAAATTTATGATTCATACCAATGATTGATCCATATAGACCTTCCAGTAATAATCACTTTAACTAGAGAATTATGTTGGAAATGCTGGTGGCATTTCCGATTTGCTCAAAATATACCTGAAACATTGTAGTCCAATAGAGCACTACAGCTTGTATTAAATACAGTTACCTTCAATTGATTCTTAGATACAGAGAGTTATTAGGTACTTGATAGGATTGCTGCCTCTGAAAATGCGCACAATTATATTCCTTAAGCCTAGCACTGTATGAATAAAATTTGTTAATTATCCATTAGCAGTAATGAAAGTTACACGTAGTTAAGCATTGCACTTCTCAGAACGGTTTCAGTTATAGTTATTGTTGTTTTAAGAGGCAGAGAGGCGAAGTCATCTGCCTCCCATCAGCACGCGTAGAATCATGTTGGCCGCAATATCACCCATTAGTTGCTGAAAATGATTATGCAAAATGTATGGTCTACACGATACCAAGTTTTGAACGTTTTGCATCTATACATTTTGATATATTGTGAGTAGAGTTAAAAATAATGGAGAGTATTATTTTAACAGTTGGTGACCCTTGTAAATCCAATATATGCCGAGTTATATCCTTTGAGATATACATAACACATAGGCCTACAAACATTTGTTGATATCCATTTGATAGTAGTATGGAAGTTAAATGCAGTTGAACATTGAACATACAGTATTCGAAAGTTTGGTGCTTTTCAGTCGGTCATCACGAATGTACCCAAAAATAGCTGGGTTATGCCCTAATCCTGAAATAAATTACATGAGATTAATAAACACTGAAAAAAGTCTTCAAACCTCACAATATACAGTATTCGGTAGCACTAACTTTGACGATATACCCTAAATTTGTCTAAAATATCTCGGACTTACAGTTTGTTAAGTTTAAAGTGAAACTTGGGCTATTGGTGCAGCAGAATAGAGGAGAATTGAAGCGTTTGAGATGTGGTGTTACAGGAGAATGATGAAGATCGGATGGCTAGATAATGTTACAAACGAAGAGGTATTAAGACGAGTGGTAGAGATGAGATGTTTCTGGCGACTGCTAATGAAGAGAAGAGATGGGTTGGTAGGACACATACTACGACACCCAGGAATAGCAAGCTTATTTATGGAAGGAAAGGTCGATGACAAGAACTGCAGGCTTAGACCAAGGTTAGAATATGTTAAAGAGATTGCCTTAGATTCAGGGTGTGGTATCTATGTAGAGATGGAACGATTAGCTCAGGAGAGGGAGGCATGGATGGCTGCATTAAACCAGTCAAGAGTCTGAGGACTCCTACAACAAAAACAAGTTTAAAGAGTGTTCTCTACCTAGGGTATACACATTCCCAAACACAACATCTAGATTTGACACAGTCGGTAGCTCTGGTGACTACTATAATAAGCATATTTATATGCCCTAAAACATACATTGCATGAACTAAAATTGAATGACATCCGTTCGTTTGTATGGATGCTATGAGCAGTTCAACATTCAACTTTCCCTCAAGCACAGAAATCTTTTTGGCAACACGGTCGTGTATGGTTTACTCAATATTCATCCGGAATATTATATTCTAAACAATTTTCAGCCTTTACAACTGTTGGCCTGTATACATTATGATTTACTGAGAGAAGGTTTTAAAATTATTGAGAGCATATTTTATACAAAATTGGCAACCCTTGTGACTCTGAGTACATACTTAGTTCCATTCCTTTAGGTACACGATGCACATACAAAAATAGGTTGAAGTCCAATTGTTAGTATGGACGTTAAATGCAGCAAAAGATTGTAGTTATATGCACGCGTAATAATCATGTTGAAACACTGTCATGTATGGATTACACAAAATTAACCTGAAATATTATGTTCAATTAATGTGTCAATTTTGGAAGCAATTCATTTGCTAGTATGGTAGCAACTAGCAGTTGAACAAAGATCGTATCAGAATCCACAATTACATGTAGGCTACTATATGTGTGCAAAGTATAGATGCGTTCGGCCGCCGCAAACTTCTTGATATATTGATACTGTGATGAAAATTACAGAGAGCATTTTTCTACAGTTGACAGCCATGGTGGCTCTAAAGAAAATACATAGTCAAATCTCTTACGGTACACAAAGCACAAACACCATTTCGTTAAATTACAGTTGATAGTATGGAATTAAAATGTATTAAAATAAGGCCTATCATCACGTGTAAAATCATGCTGGCAACACTGTAAAGTATGGGCTCCCGAACATCATTCCTAAA
The DNA here is from genome assembly GCA_946902985.2 of Meconema thalassinum. Classification (NCBI taxonomy): domain Eukaryota; kingdom Metazoa; phylum Arthropoda; class Insecta; order Orthoptera; family Tettigoniidae; genus Meconema; species Meconema thalassinum. Next base: position 720,469,220 of record OX336389.2, read on the forward strand.
TATTATTATGTATGTGTGTGTCAATTAAGAAGAATTCACATCGATACTTTCTGAGATATTCTATATTGAGCTCAAATTTCAATTGTGATTTTCCAGTAGTTGGTACTACTGACATCATTTTCAAATATGGCCGTGAATTGTCCATGTATAGAAATTTGATTTTGATAGCTAAACCAGTTTAGGAGTGCATGCGGGTGGACGCCCACAGACAGAAGAACAGACCGACAGACCGACAGAAGGGTGATCTCATCAGTCCAATTTCTTATCATTTTTTGTCTATTTCCATTTATGAATAAAATAGGCTCATGAGATCACCTTTTGTCCGTGTGTTTGTATGTGTGTGTGTCCCCCCTAATAACTTCTAAACGGCTGGAGTGATTTCAGTGAAACTCGGTTAGGTCATAGGACTATTTTGGCCAACCCCGACCGTGCCCTTCATATTTTATTACGTCTCACTAATCCAGCATAGCGGCTGTGCGAAGTATTTCACCGGTAATCTATATCTCCAAAACTATTACCCATATCACTCTGAAAGTTTGTAAGGTGATAAACGACAATACTGGACGTTCACCTATGTGACTATTAAAATCCTGTAACTATAAAACGAACATGGCAGCCAAGCAAAATTGAAACATTTAAATAGACTTTTCTCACGATTTAACTATCCGATCGCAGTGAATCATACTACAGCAAATTACTATTGGCAGTTGGCAGTCAAAGTGAAAGACAAGAGTTTAGTGCTTTTCAGTCGGTCAACACGAATGTACCCAAAAGAGGTGGGTTATGCCCTAATCCTGAAATAAATTACATGAGATTAATAAAACACTAGGATGACCAGTTTTGATCGTCAAGCGATCATCATCAGATCCAATACACTTATGCTATAAAATCTATGTTTGAAATACAGGTGAAAATATTTACAATATGTACAATTATTTAGTTGCAGTATTGGTACTGCAACTGTCAGTGTATGCTAAATGCAGTATATATGTTAGGTGAAATGCTAAATGGTGATGGCTATCCGGAGATTGTACTTTAGAGAGATTATATGGCTGTAAACTATGGTTAAACTATAAAATTTTAGGCTAACTACTTATCTGATTGTCTTCCGTACTACAGCTATTCGCAGTTTCCGTGCTCACTTGAACTCGCTGTGCGGTCGACTGCGGTGGTTCTCTTGACGACTGGTTTTTCCCTGCCTTCCCCCCCTGTCCCTACGTGCTGTGGGGAGTGATCGCGATGTGTTTATGTGAGGTGTTGCCAACCTAGATAAGATGTATGTTATTGAATGAGGTGGATCTACAACTATTAAAGACCGTGGATTAGTCCTCGCCACGCGTGGAGCATAACCCATTCGAACTAAGCGTTGACGGTCTTATGAGGACGTCCCGGCACCTTTAATACTGCCGCGAATATGGGCCTTGGTTTATTGCAGAAGAAAAGTACATCGTACACCTGATCCAGATAACATTTACCTATTAAAAACCCCCTAATTTCCCCCCTTTTTTATCTAGCTTGGCTGTGTCGCTAAATTGTGTTTTGTTTCCGACAGGGTGTGTTTTTAGTAGCGTGAAGAGGGGTGAGCTCTCCATGAACGTGTGTTCATTTAGATTGTTGGAATTGTTTCGTTTGGCTAGGTGTATCTCGATTGCTTCCTTTATGTCAAGAGCTCTGCCTTTCGATTCGTGATGGATTATTTTAAGGTCCGACTCTATGTTGGTAAAGCTATGCCCTGCGTCACACATATGTTCGCACACGGCTGAATGTGTTCCGTATCTTATCGCATTTCTATGTTCATTATAACGTGTGTCTACTCGCCTTCCACTCTGCCCGATGTAATTAGCTTGACAATCGGTGTCTTGGCACGTTATAGAATATACCCCTGACCTTGAATACGGGTCACGTTTATTTAGATTACTATTTAGGAGGTGCCTAGCGGTTGTGTTTTCCGTCGTGAAAGCTATCTTTATGCCTTGCTTTTTGAATAGATTTGTGATTTTATATGTATTCGCATTCACATAGTTGAAACGCGCAAATTTTTTCTCATTACTGTCCGGTTTGGGAATCGTTTTATCTTTATTTTTATGTTTGGCTATAATTTGATTTATTTTGCTTGGCGAGAAGTTGTTTTCCTTTGCTATTTGCATAATAGTTCTTATTTCCTTATTATAGTTGTCTTTTGACATGGGTATGTTTAAAGCCCTGTGCACCATTGAATTGAAACCCGCTAGTTTGTGCGTACTGGGGTGATTAGACTGATTGTCGATTGCATGCGAGGTTTGTGTTGCTTTCCGGAATATGGAATATGAAAGGTCGTTGTCTTTACGTTCAATAGTTATATCGAGATAATTTATTTTCCGGTCTATTTCGGATTCCTTAGTGAATTTGATAGAATGGTGAAGGCTATTAATGGATTGGAGAATTGTTTCTTCGCTTGTTAGTTCAGTATCGTAGATGCAAATTACATCATCTACGTATCTTTTCCATATTACTATTCCCTTTGTTGAAGTCTTTTCTAAGAACGCATTTTCTAGTGCATTGATGAAGATGTCAGCGATTAACCCACTTAGTGGCGATCCCATTGCTAGGCCATCTCTCTGTGTGTATATTTTATTGTCGAATTGAAACACGTTTTGGGTGAGAACGACCCTCAGTAATCTCACAATCTCTTCAATTTCTTTTACCGAATTGTTGGATTTTAAGTTGTTTTCGATAGTGTTGATTGCTTCAATAATCGGAATATTGGTGTACATGTTAGTTACGTCGAAAGATACTAGCCTGAAGCTAGGTTTCATTTGTAGGGTGTTCAATGCTGTTACTAGTTCTGTTGTGTTCTTTACAGAGTTGTTTTTGTCGTTGGAAAGACGGCATTTTAAGATTTTTAGTAACTCTTTGCTGATTTTGTAATTAGGGGCATTCCTACAATTGACTATTGGTCTCATTGGGCATTCCTTTTTGTGTATTTTTGGTTGTCCCCACAATGACGGTATTTTCGGGTTCATGTTTATTAGTTTTGATTTTTCGGCTTTGGTCAGTATGTATTCTGTTTCTTTTAACGCACTTTTTATTTGTTTTTGGAATTTGTTGGTGGGGTCTTTTGTTAATTCCTTGATTTCGTTGTTGTTTAGGAATTCGACTGTTTTTTCAATGTATTCTGTTTTGTTCAAAATTACTGTAGTGTTTCCCTTATCTGCTTTTGTGATGATTAAGTCATGTTCTTTTATTTTTTGTTTCAACGACTTTATTTCTTTGAGTTGTTTGTTGTTTTCAATGTTATTGCTGTCGCCCTCTCGTTTGAGGATTTTTTGGCTTCGTTGGTGGCGAGATTTTTGGTTAATTCCCTGTCTTCTGCTGGGAGCTTGTGACTGGCTATCTCAATATCTGTGATTAACTGTTTTATATTGTGGTTCGTGTGTGCGTCTGTGCAGTTGTATTTCAAACCTTTGTCTAACATATTCATTTCACCTTGAGAAAAGTTTACGTTCGTTCTGTTGTTTACTCTGCTGTGGAAATTGAATTCATTGTTATTCGTGTGTTGTTCGTTAGATTGATGGTTCTGTGTTTCTCCTAGTTTTCTTAATTTATTTTCTAGCGTTTCATGCTTCCTCGTTGCTCTGATTTTGATGGTGTCATGTAGGTGTTCGGTGAAGCTGTCCCATTGGGCTGCGTGCCAGAAATTACTTAGTTGCAATTGAATGTCGTATAATTGTTGGTTAATTTTTTGCTTTCTTATGTATGCAAATCTTAATTCGTTTTTTATCCAAAGCGCTTTGGCTTGTTTAGTTGAAATGATCGAGGCTGGTGTGTTCGGTACGGTTTTAATTGGTACGTATTTAGGGGTGAGGTTTAGTTCTATACATTTTTTGTTGAACCAAATTGACTTGTCTAAATTCATGAGTTTAAGCCTGAGTGATTTGAATTTCTTGGCTTCACGATTTGCCTGACTAGCCGTGAACATTGTGGTGTTTGAAGCCATATTTTCAGTGTTGCCTTAGTAAACAATTAAAATTAAATTAATTGGTATTCTGCCCGAAGGCAGGTCCGAGCCTCCGAAGAGGCTACCCCCAGCCGGAGTTTACTTGCGGTAGGGTGGCCAGGGCCTTTCCGCCCCTCCTTATGTTTGCCAACAGCGCGCAGTGCCTATAACCGGAATACAATCCAAGTTCCGACTGCGCCCAATGTTGCTTAACTGCGGAGTTCTCATAGGATCCGGTGTTTCAACACAGCTAGGCCGTTGGCTCTAGAGGCAATTAACATACTGTAAGTAGGATATATGAAAATAGGCTATCTAGTTCTCCACGGAATTACTTCTTGCAAAATGTGAATAGTAGGCTAAAAATGGAATAAGTCTAGTAATATAAAATGAGAATTTCAGTAAAAAATACTCCTAACGTAAATAAGGACAACACAAATACGAAACAAATTCATCAATTGAGTAAAATGCTTTTTTCAATCATCGTTTTCCCATAAATATTGAAAATGTAGAAAACTCATATTTGATGACAGCCTGATAAAAAAATTTAAGGTTCTTATACCTGTAGCTATTTACCGTTTGATCTAATTTATTACGAAGAGTGTTAAAGTCATCCTTTCCTCTAGTGTTGCAATTTGGCACTTATGCCCAGTCACAGAATTTACCGGGGTATTCTGTAACATATTTGTTATTTTTATACATATACTTACTTGGGATCGTTTATATGTTTCATTCAATAAGGTCAGTTTTACTGGAATATGTTCATAACATTGTTAATTCTTGTGTTTCCTTTTGCCAAAAAACTATTAGATGAATAGCTGAAATATTTTTCCGAAATGCAATGCCTTACATTAATAATTAATTAAGAGAATATTCGTATGTGTGATTAAAATACGTGGGACAGTGCGTGGTTTTGAATTTCTTAGCAAATAAATAGTCGTAATATGATGAGGTAACTAAGAAATGGCGGCAAAGTGCTAAGTGTAATGTCCTTATAAATCACGAAGTTATATGTACTGTAGAAAGAAAGCCGTGTGCGTATACTCCTCCAAATGTTGCGGATTGCGGGTAAGAACAACTAGCCGTGGAATTGTTAGGGAAGTTATATTAAGAGTGTATCAAGCCAAAATTCCATGTTAATTAAACAAGCTCATGGCGCGTTTAAAGTGAGGTTAAGCCTAGCATGTTACACATCACCCACTTAAACAACAAATCCTCTCCTGCGCTTCAGTGCCGGGTGAATCACTCGGGAGCGGGAATGCTTCCCTGTCGCTAATGCGGGAAGACGTTTAGCAAATGAAAACCCCCAGAAGCAGGGCAGGTTCGCGCAGGGCGGATCATTTAGGAACAGGAAGGCTTCCCTGTCGTCAAGGTAAGAAGGAGTTTAGCAAGTGAGGACACACTGAAACAGTGCACGTTTGCGCGAGACGCATCATTCAGGAACGGGAAAGCTTCCCTGTCAACAAGGCGAGAAAGAATTCAGCAAGCAAATCTTACAAAGGAAGTGGTCCATACATACACCCTCCGAAATGTTGTTAAAGATGGCGGCAAGTGACAGACCTCGTGTTTCAGTAGCTCTGACATATTACAGTGTTTTAGTAGTATCTTACCTGTTCAAGTGTACTATATGGTGTGCAACTGTGCCTGAAAACATTTCCGACCGCAGTGATGTGTCGTGTGATCAGAAAATTCTGTGGTACTGCGCAGAGAGACATTTTACTTTCCCGACCGCTGCAGCTTGTAACCTCCCAGTGTTCCACCATGTTTCCACCACACCTCGTGGACCTGTACAACATTGCCGTGCTTCCTCCAGAACTGTTTACTTGATACTACTACTACTATCAGGTGACATTCATTTAAACCCAGGACCCCTTAACCTCTACTACCAGAACGCACAGAGCATCAAAAATAAACTAACCGACTGTATAGCAAATATAACCGAAATCAATCAATTTGATATCCTCTGCCTCTCAGAAAGATGGTTGTCAGACTTCGTATCTTGTGGGGAACTTCCGTTTTCATCTGAGTTCAATGTGTTTCGGCGCGACAGATCCTCAAGGGGTGGTGGTGTTGCAATCGCAGTTCATAACAAACTGAAGGCAAAACATCGGCCTGACTTAGAAACTTCCTGCGAAATAATATGGGTTGAGATTATTATCCCAAAAAGGAAGAATTTACTCGTAGGTTGCTTCTACCGCCCACCTTCCAGCAAAATTGACACCTTAGAAGAATGTTTCAACTCTACTGTTCTTGCCCTCAATCAAGAAAATGAAATAGTGTTGCTAGGCGATTTTAACTCCCATATCTCCTGGACATCAATAGACAATGGTACCATACACTCTCCCCAAATAGATACTTTCATTTTATCAAATTTTATAAACGGTCTACATCTGAAACAGTTCAATCTACACCCAACAAGGAAATCCGAAACACTGGACCTCATATTTTCAACCCTGCGCAATGTCACTGTGACCGTTGGAAGAAATATCCTGAACACCGACCATAGCTCAATAGAAGCCACTCTCCCCGTCCCAGCGAGCAGACATAAAAATAGCCCCACCACCGATAAGAAAGTTTTCCCTCTTTGGAGAAAGGTCGACTGGCAAGCTGTCAATCAGGATTTATCATCTCTACCCTGGTGCCTGCTAACAGCTGAGAGAGACGTAAACAGCGCAGTGGCCTTGTTTGAGGATTTACTTTACTCGGTCATTAAACAACACGTTCCTTTCTCCGTACCCAAATCCAACAAATACCCGCACTGGCTAAGTCAAAACACCAAACTCCTTCTCCAAAATAAAACTCGAGCGTGGTCACTGTGGAAATCAGTTCCTAATCCTCATACACGCAATGTATTTATTCACCTACGGAAAATTTCGAGAGTTCATATGACAGAAGATTACAACCGCTACATTTCTTCCATAACAGGAAATCTCTGGAATAACCCGAAGAAGTTCTGGACACTTATATCATCCCGTAGAAAGACTCCCAGAATTCCACTTAACCTAAACCTCCATAATGAAGAAATCCCATTTGAATTGAGGTCCACACATTTCAATGAATATTTCCATTCAACCTTTTCAGTTCCCGTGCCAATCCCCAGTCCCCCTTAGCTTACCAGCGTCTGTTCTGATTCACTGTCTCAAATTTCAACGACCCCCGATGAAATTCAAAATATTTTAAAAAGTCTTCCCGCAAACAGATCTACCGGACCATCAGACATAAGCCCTATATTCCTGAAAAACACCTCTGCATCTCTCAGCATCCCCTTATCCATGATACTCAACTGGTGCATGACTTCCGGCACTTTTACTGACTCATGGAAAAGAGCTGATGTCACACCTGTCTTTAAATCAGGCAGCAAGCATGAAATTTCCTCATACAGACCTATATCTATCGTCCCTATACTCTCTTCAGTCTTCGAAAGAATAATACATTGCCGTCTCCTCACTTTCACCAAACCACACCTCTCAGAAGAACAACATGGCTTCGTCCCTGGAAAATCATGTTTAACAAATCTGACTGTTCTGAACCATCCCATAATTTCTGCAATAGATCAAAAATCTCAGCTAGATGTAATCTACGTCGACCTGGCCAAAGCATTTGATTCCGTGAACCATTTCCTTCTCCTCCACAAGCTTGCTTCACGATACAACGTACATGGATCCTTCCTATCCCTAATAAAAAGCTTCCTGTCCAATAGGCAACAACGGGTAGTGCTTCCAGGGTCTGTATCGTCCTGGCTCCCAGTCTTATCCGGAGTAACTCAGGGCAGTATCCTGGGACCCCTTCTCTTCGTGCTGTATATGGACGATATAAACACATGTGTGCAAAATTCTCCGTGTTCCCTTCTTCTATACGCTGATGACCTCAAGATATTCAGAAAAATTTCCAATTCTGACGACCACGCTGACCTCCAGGAAGCAGTGAATACTTGTACTGATTGGTTCAACAAATGGAAGTTATCCCCAAATCCGAAAAAGTGCTTCAATGTGTCTTTCTCACTACTGAAATCTGGAAATCAGGCGAACTATAAAATATGTGGAAATAAATTGGATACGGTTTCTCAGGTGAGAGATTTAGGTATTATTCACGATGATAAACTGACATTCTCTCCCCACATTGACCATATCAAATCTCGCGCAATGCGCAGTCTCGGCATTCTATACAGATTCACAGAAATTAAAGACCTCACTGCACTTAAATTATACTTCACCACATATGTTCTCCCTATCCTAGATTTCTCTTCTCCAATCTGGTCTACTTCGGCTATAACCAATATTTCTAAATTGAACAGTGTCTTTAATTTCTTCATATCAATTGTCAAAGCTCGCAATCCTTCACTAAGGCACTTCGCCAAATCCGATATTCTAAACCAGCTCAATGTACTCGACCTGAGAAGCCGTCTACAATTTACGGACCTGTGTTTCTTACATAAAATTATGAATGGTTACACAAAATGTAACATGCTCTTAAGCTACTTCCCACTTCATGTTCCCTCCCGTTCAACACGCCAGAACCATTTACACCACGTACCTCGCCCACGTCTTGAAGTACAGAAGCGCTCTATTTTCCACCGTCTACCTACCCTTAGCAACTCCCTTCCAAACATTGACATATTCTCTCCCTATCGAACATTCAAACATAACATTAGAAGATCCCTTTCACCCTCTTTTCCTAACCCCTCGCCCTCCTAATCACTCACTACCCCAATCACTCCCTGCGTCCTTCCCGAGATTTATCCTTTCTGCCGTCACTGCCAATTGTTACCTGTTATTGTTGTTGTTGTTGTTTTTGTTATTATTATTTGAAATTGTTAAATTATTAGTGTAAAATGACCTTTTCATGGTTGTATCTAATAATTGTTAAATAAATAAATAAATAAATAATAAAGTTTTATAACGATTGTACACATATACATCCCATTTCAATTTACTCTCCAATAGTTTTAATGAATTATAACTATTCAATTATGTTATATAATTCCTTAAGGTTTCATCACTGCCTTGCTCATTAATTCTAATATCATTAGGCGTTTAGCAATTTCCATTATATTTATCGTGTTTTAAACCTGAAATGATCTCTTTAAATGGCATGGTGTGTCGTGTCATCTTCAAATTATACTGTTCTATTAGGGAGTTTACAGCAAAGCTTTTAGATATGCCAGAAATAGAATTGGACCTATTAATTCCATTGCACCATAATAATCTAATTTAGCATTGCGCAAAAAATATAATGGGATACGCAGTCAATTGCTCTTGAGGGATCTACCAGACTTGTATAAATAGTGCATCGATTTTCAAATCTATCCGAGATAATGCTAAATTTTTATTTAATAGCCGTTATTGTTGAATAGCAATCCCTAAATTCATTGTGTTCTTAACACAGGAAATCATTTTCCATATACTAGTCTTGCAACTGGCCCATTAGCCAACTTTCATTTAATTTCGCATAATTAGCTACATTTGAAATAGGCCCATTATTAAATTGACAACGTTTTTCTTCAATTTTATAAATAGGAGTCACATTTTTCAAACAATTGAGAAATACTCCTCGTTTCAAGAATAAATTAAATAAACCGTGTTAGGAACTCCATATCGTCGTTCCTGAAGTAAAATGACATAATTGTCAAATCTGCAAATGTTCAGGAGACGCAAGGAAAAGATTGATCTTTGGCTAAGATTCAATTACGCAAAAGATTTGCTTTGTAGGACATTGTAACCAGGGAAAATTGTAACACATACAACCTCACTATAACGTACAAAAATATTTTCAAAATAATGTCTTTATTTTCGCTCAAATATGGCCCCTTTCCGTCAAATGCTTCCTTTTTATTATGAAACTGTGATCAATATGTAACGAAGTTTGTCAGTAGTATCAGGACCAAAAAGACCCCACGTTTAAAAAATTTAATTCTAAAACATTCATTATTGAACAATTTATGCTATGCCCGTCAGACGAGAGATTCGGAGTGCTGCAGGTCTTCAACAGCCCTTCCGAGACCCACCTCTGACCAACACACAGTACTCAGGGCAAAATGAATTCATACACTGATCTAGCACAAGAAAATGTTCTCGGGGGCTTTCGGGAATAGGAAAATTATTTTCTTACGACCAGCCTAGCGGAATACATTCACAAAACAACAAGGAAACCATGAACGAATTAGACCAGACTTAAGTTAAAATCACACCAAATTTATTGATAAAATCACAGATCCCTAGCCTACTTCTAAAAGGTAAAAATCGGCTAATTCGAATATGAACTGCCCAAAAAATAATGTAAAATATCTCCTAGAGCCTCTCGAATTCTTACCCACAAAATCGTAGAAATAAATCAATCACTAACAGAGTGATACGTAACGATTTCCTAAAAAATTACATCGGATATTTAATAAATAAATAATGACAAGCATGAATCTGCGATCAAGAAATATATTTACTTGTCTACAATGCAAAGTGGTAATTACGTTAATCAAACCTCATAAAGAATAGCTAAGCTACGGTGGTATACGGTACCCTCCAATATTTAATTTTACGTCAGAACTGAGCTATCGCTATGTGACGTTAAAATAATAAATACAAGATATTCAGTAAATAACATGTAGCCCACTTTCTCCTAAATGGATGGAAATAGTTAAAACTGTTTGTCGTTTTCAAGGAGCATAATTGAATGTTGGTTATAGTAGCTTGTTGAAATACGGTACAACGTGCTATACGTATATTAAACGTTGATTGATTGAATCCTCACCTGTAAAATTTATACACTAATACAACCATCACAATACCATAGGTTATAAGGCAAAATTCCACACTCATCCAAGTACACGGGGCTAAATGACCATGATGTCCAATCATCTCGAATGAAATAACAACAACAGCTTCCTACCCAAATCCTTCCTCGTATATAAGTACTCACACTAGTAAGCCTACAGACATCACTGTGACATCGGTTATCAGACAACTTCTACACACACCCAAGTAAACGGGACTAAAAGGCCATGATGCCCCAAAACCCCTAAAGAATCAACAACAATAACAACAAAAACAATAGTCTCTACCGCGGATCAAGGTCAACGAATATTAATCGCTGTATTCGAGTGTTGAAATATGTGGTGTTATAAGTAGCCTATATACATATACAGGGTGTATCTTAATTATACCGACAAAAAAATCGGGGATGCTCTGCGTGTTATGTAAAAGACGATGCCGCAATCGGATTGGCGGAGAAAATTTTTCCCTCCCAGAAAATGAGGTTAATTTGTTACTTCCGGCGCGCGATTCAAATCTACGAAATCGCCGTATTTGCTGAGCTAGAGAGCAAGCCGCTGGCCACCGCTGTGCTTCAAGCAAGGGGAGGGAGTGTGATAGAAGGTGACAGAGATATGCTGGCGGGCATGCGCAAGTTTCCTCGATCGCCTCGGCTTGCCAAGTGAAGGATCAATTCACATTGATGGCACTGAACTCCGAAAATCATCTGCATTCAAATACTTGGGTACGCTAATCTGTTCAGATGGCCGAACACTCCCAGATGTCCGAAACAGAGTCACCGCTGCATGGCTGAAATGGCGCCAAGTTACTGGAGTCCTTTTTGACCGGAATGTGCCACTATATCTGAAGTCGAAAATTTACAGAACCATCGTTCGACCAGTAGCACTGTACGGTACTGAATGCTGGCCAGTAACGAAGTGACATGAACAGCAACTACATGTCATGGAGATGAAGATGATTCGCTGGACACAGGGACTTACTAGACTGGACCGCATCAGGAATGACAATGTTCGAGCTACATTTGGTGTGGCTCCAATCCATGAAAAAATGCGGGAGAGCCGTCTGCGTTGGTATGGCCATGTACTGCGTAGCAATCACTCTTCAGTCACGAGAACTGCACTTGACATCAGTCCAGAAGGCCGACGACCACGAGGGCGACCGAGAAAGCGCTGGCTGGATACTATGCGGGAGGACATGCAACTAGTGAATGCCACAACTAGAAACGCTCAAGATCGAGCAGTATGGAAGAAAAAGTGCAGAAAACAGACCCTGCAATAAAGCGGGATTAATGCTAGGAAGATGATGATGATGATGATGATGATGATTAAAGCTTTGAACATTTGGGTGGCCGCCATTATGTTCCCGTCAAGATGGTGGCTATATAAAACATGCCACTGAGGTGCCCTTTGCTAGTGTTACCTCATTACCAAATTTCATTCAGTTCGGTTACACCGGGGTTGAATTGACAGGGGGAATCGATTTGCACACATACATGGCAGCCATCTGCAAACAATTGGCCTGATGACCTTGTAGTTTGGTCAAAAGATACATCCCCCATAAATGTGTGATGTTGCTTAATTTGGTAGAGATCAGATGATTAGGTTAGTCGTAATTTGATTTAAGTTTTTAACATTTGGGTGGCGACCATTACGATTTCGTAAAGATGGCGGCTATATAAGGCATTACACTGAGGTGCTATTTGCTAGTGCTACCTCTGTACCAAATGTTGTTCAATTCGGTTTCATCGTGTTTGAATTGATAGAGGGGCACACATGCAGAGTACACACCCAAACATGCACACACACTCACAGACACACAGACAGACACACAATGTTTGGCGCTGTGTTGATCTCATAAGTCTACTTTGATTTTTGCAAAAATCGAATCTAGGCTAATAAACATGAAGCGTTTATCCAAAGAAATATAAAACACAAAGCAATGCACATTCTTATCCGATCTGGATAATAAAAAACAATTACAATAGCTGTACAACACAAATATATGGCATCAAGAAATACCCTCCTAAAATGTAGCCAATCCACATTTCTTCCTGTTTGAGCAGAAATGGTAATGAGTTTGAGGAGGAAAAAGTTATGTCAGCAACTGCAGTGACGGGCCGTCAGGACTCACGTTGCATACCATCTTAACGATGGGGTTTTCAAATAATCCCGTCATTAAATGATCGTCCTTTCAAAATCGGGAATAGTCAAAAATGTATTTAAAGTAGCGTCGAAGCTCGCAAGCTCTCTAGAAATTGTTCAGAAAGGAAATTTAAGTATAGCATTTTATTAGATTAGAACTCATAATTTATTAGTTCTCGGTTCAGTTCAAAAATCCCGTCATATGACTATCAGTTTCAATTTAGTTTATTATTAATCCTCGAAGTATCATTGTGTTCTTTTAGTGACCATAAAACGTGTCTAGAGCAGCTATATTAGTGGGAGAAAACATCTAAAAACACCTCAAGATACCTGTGAATCTCTGTTCACTAAGTTCATGTACACCCTGTTGTGCATGACAATGACACTGGGTTCGTCAGGCTCCAATCATCAGTCGGCATGCCAGAAACGCACAATGCCGGTGGTATATTACCATAAACACAGCTCAAAAACATGAACGAAAAAAGTCTCCATAAAAATCTTCACTTCTCTAGACAACACAATATCATGATCCTAAATTATACAAAATGTCCCATCTGCGCCACCCGAGAGGCCGGGGGGGGGGGGCGAGGGATGGAGCTAGAGAAGAAAATAAGTTTGGACTAGATGGAATGACGACCCCCAATCCCTGCTACCATATACTCTCTCTCTGACGGTTAATCTATGCTATGTGGAACTGCATGCTGGACCGGCTTACCGGGTTGCAGAGATCAGTGGTGTCACGGCGGTCATCCAAAATAATAAGAAGAAAATGCCCTGAAAACGGAAGGAAATAGGATGTACCATTATATTTGGTAGCTGACACAACCCCAAGCCCTGACTACACTGACTCAATGAAAAATGACCAGATGAGGTTTACGATAAAAATGTAATTAACTTAAATTTCAGGACGCAAATTTACAAACCAATATAGAAAAACACAAATGTTGTGATCCCACCGTTTGCAAGAAAATAAAATTTAACGCACTCTCACTGGGTATACATTCCAGAGCTTAGGGCTCAAAAACCAAAATATACATGGATTTACAGCAAGATTTTAAGAACCAAAGGAAATTGTAACAATCCCATGGACGGTTAACTAATGTTAACTATATAATTTAAAATCAAGAGAAAACCTTAAGAAAAGGAAACGAAAATAGGGTATGATTGGACGACCCGAAGTTAAACAAGAGTGCATACAAGAAATTTTATAGGCCTCACCGCATGGTCTAGGCTAGGGGTCTCCAAAACCATACAGGAAACGAATTATATAAGTACTTGTGAAATACGTACATCATTACTACTCGACATTACCGTTACTATTCAGTACCTACATAGCTTGAAACAAACATCAAAACATAACATCACATTAATCTTCCCAGCACACGGTTTCCTCAAAACACAAGCAGAACCATCTTCAATGAATTGTGAAGCCTTGTCACTATAATTCCACGGATGAAAACAATAACATATCAGAAAACAAAAGAGAACCAATTAACGTCCCATCCTAGGCTCAATAAACAATATGGATCGTACCATATACAAATAAATAAACAATTTCCCCTGTGATAATCAAGAAAAAAAACTAAAAGTTAATAACGGTGGTGAATATTTTACGAACAAGCAATTACATAATGTAATATCTGTGCTCGGATCGAAACTAACGGAATATATTAAAATAAGTAGAATCTCAAAATATTAACGCAGGAATATAATCTAGGCTATAGATAAATAGATCTCTTATTACTAACAAAGAACCAAAAGTTACACAAGATTTAAACAATAAAAATGTTTTAAGATATCGGGAGCTCCTAAAAAAGTAATCATAATTAGATCACATATGTAGCTTTATGTTTTATCACACTAAAATTTTAAACAATATAACAATATTATAGTGTTCATTTTTTTACGTACCTCTTCTTTCTCCAACTTAAATTTGTACAACAAAATGCACATTGCACTCTCGTTGAAGGATTTCCTCATAGCTTCCATTGTCATACGTTCATACTCATTCCACAGGTGGTACTCCATGTAAAAGCATTACAATTCGTTAATATGAAGATATCAAAATCCACGATTACTTCAAGTAATTAACGCCTCTTGCAGAAGATAAATTTTCATTTTAAATCCTTTTCACCCGCAGGTTAAACCAAAAGTTCCCCCTCCGAATGGGGAACCGGAACAATTGTACTTGCTTCAAGTACCAGTCGAATGAATGATCTCGTGCCAAGATGGCTACTATTTATATCCGTCCAAATCTTTCACACGTGTCCACTAAATTAAAGTCCACCAATCAGGATACTTGGCGTCTATTCAACAATCGCAAATGTAGGTTTATTGCACACGGCGCTCCATGGGTATTGGAGGTTATAACTCATAAATTTTTCAGTATTCCAGATGACTTACGTCATGATTTCCGAAGCAAATTATGGGCAGTTCACAACACTCATTCTCATATATCGTTCTGCAGGGTGGTGCTACCTGTCGCCATTGAAAGCAACTACGTCGACAGCAGGCGACTGTGGAACGCAGCGCGCCCGATACATTTTATAATTACGGAACACGGCGTGTTTTGTAAAGTTTTGAGCCGCATTTCACGGCTCACCATCCGTGGACTCAAACTCGCAATAACTGTTTAAATATCTCTTCACTCAGAACTTGAAATCCCGTACCATTCTCGGCAATAACAATGACTGTAATAATTACTCAGTGTCTAATACACAATGAAATGCTGTACTCGAAATAAGCTATGATCAGCTCCAAGTCTAGACTTCCCTCGAACCAGCGATATCTCGCAAACAAAACATTCAATTACAGTCTCACATAGTCCTCTACACCATGTGGCTTAAAAAACAGGTTCACGGCTGACACAAACATCTTGTTTACCGGCTCACAGCATTCACAATTCATATACGAAAATCTTGCTACAAAACCAGCAAGTTGTGATTAGCCTTGAAAATCATCTGCTTAGCATTCCACTCACTCTCGCTATTATATCATAGCCTCCTAAAACTTCAAAACTGTACAATGTGACGTAGGCATGCACTCGGCTCGCAAGAAAAATTATACTCAGTGTTATTTACAAACAACCTTCCTCCAGGCTTGTTATGAAATGATACGATGACCAACATTAATCCAAAGATAAAGAGAGTTGTCTGCCTAAATGAATGTGCTTTAAGTAAGACCATCTAAACTACTCTGCTCCTCTGTCCCAACCTCACAGTAAGGTAATTGAAGAGTTGTTTCACTTACATTCTGCCAGTGTTCGTTCGAGCCTCGCCTGGGTGAAATAGGCGAGTGATTGCCTTCCTCGCAGCCATTATTTATGGGCTCCACTACATTCAAAATCCGTCCCACTCTCGAGCCATGGTATTCTACTCCATCTTAGCCCCTCGTACAATAAAAGGATACAATTTCAGGTGAGCTTGGCTTTGGTTCCAATGTACAGTCATAATGAAAATGTAGCGTGCTTCATAGAATTTAGTTAGTTCAGAAGTGACACTAGTGCGGTTATAACAAAATTGGCTCTGCACTCCGCCACGGGCTTTGTGAATATCATAAAATGATATTTCCTCAGTAAAAACCTCAATAATTAGACACAATGTTACACCACATGATCGTAGTATATCGTGACATTCCTTAACTATAAAATCTGCATTTTTACAACTTTCACTTTCCACGTTACCAGACAGTGGTAATACTCAATAATTTCACGTATATGTCAATTTATACTTGCGATGAAAATGTTTTGTAGGTGGTCATGTTGTCGCGTAAGGTCCTTGGTCCATGCACCATGTGCAAACTTACAAGACCGGCAAAGATTACCTACTCGAAACTCACAAAACAACGTCTATCTGCACTGTACTCGCAAGGATGCACAGTTCTCTCCACGTTTCACTCTTATAAAGTATAAATTTCACTAAACTACACTTTTCAAATTAACAAGTTAACAAGCACGTGTCCCTTCCAGGAGGGTTGGCAAATCGTGCCACGTCATCGTAGATAGCGGAACTATGGTGCAACCATTTGAGTCAAGTACTCAATTAATTATTCCATTTCGCATATCCAAGATATTATACCTTCTTCCAAGCATATTAAATAATTGCAAAATTGCAAACTAATTGCTTCCAAATAATTCCAAATGTTTCCAAAAAGAGTAAACAAGAATACAGTATGCTCAAAAATAAATTAATAGGCCAATCAAGTCAAATTTGAATGCTCCAAAGAGATGGCATTGCACTCAGGCAGGCTCAGCGCTGTTCCAGTGTGACTTCTTGAAATGCAATCTCAAGCTTCAATCGACCTCCAAATCGTAAATGCGCATTTGGGCGCAATAAGTAGGCCCTATTTGTTGACAAATAAATAAAGCTCTTTTACTTTTGAGAAAATCGAAACACGCTAGTTGCTATTTCAGTCACGCCTCTGTTCCCGAGTCACTCATGCCAAAAGAAACAAAGGCTTTTGTCACATCCAATTTCGGTTACCTACAATAACAAAGAATACAATACGGTTTTCGTCACTGGAAAGCCAGGTAAAATTGATACAAAAATGAGTGTACCAGCACACAATGAAGGTTGACAGACAATGTGAAGTTGTAGTAATTGAGTCTCGATTTGTAGAAAAAGGCCGATGTTTGTCCCATTGGCACTGGTAAGACGGCTAGTAAATCATAAACCGCTAATTGTATTTCTCCACTTTTGGCCTTTTCTTTGTCCGCGCTGTTCTCTTCTCTACTCTGTTCTTTTCCGCCAGGATGTTCTTCATACTTTAATTGCAGCTTTGTCTTTCCTTTATCTCCTGCATTTGTATACTTCTCACAACGATCACATTGATCCTCCTTTGGCACGAAGAGTCCTATATTAAATTCGGTATTGAATATGCGCGCGTAGGTATCGTGATTCACAGCTAGCTTATTAGCGGATGACCACTCTGAAGAATAATGTCAGTGTATTTCTGCGATAGACATTCCACCATCTTTAAATTCTCTAGAGGAAGCGCTTCTTGCATAATGGCACTCAATTCGTGGTATTGAATTTATGTGGTTCCTAACTGAATTCAAGATTTCTTCGTTAGTCTTATTACGGTTTTCATGTTTTTCTCTTCTGTCTTCAGGTGGCATGCCAGTCCCAATGAATGTGTCTGTGATCACAGTACGAATTGCCCTTTTGGTTATTCCCAAAGTGTTTATGAAAAAATGTTTGCACTCACCAACGTTAGGCTTTCTAGGTTCTCGGACAGATATTCACCGATATTTCAGAACAAGTTTTTCTATGCACGAATTCAAAAAGTCCCGTTGTCGTTGCAACGAACCTAAGCCCCAATAACTCCTGAACAGCTGATTTCTGTAGTCTTCAGACAACTTATTTGAACAAGAGAGAATACATTAAATATTATCTCCACAAGCAGCGCACATTCTACAAGCCTCCACGATTTTCCCGTTCTAGATATATACATTTTCCCTGACTTCCTCATAATTTTTGCATAAACTTTTAGCCACTTGTTAACATTGCGCACTCTATTTTTGTTTTTCTTCGTTGGAGAATTTTCAGTGAGGCCTCCCTCACAGGAATGTCAGTTCTGTTGTACAATGAATCAGAACTTGACGATTCGTCATTCCTAGATGGTTTGTAATTGTCACTTGAGCACGACGAAAACATATCTGAACTGTCATCACAGCTATTATGGAGCGTAGAGGGTGTTATTTTAACTTTTTTTCAAGCCCACTTTTGTTGCAGTTGGACTTTGAACCACATAATAATGTGAATAATCAGTTACCTGTTTGGCTGTAAGATTATGTTGTGTGTTAGATGCCTGCGGCTCCTCATTACTGATCTTTGAAATTGTAGTATCACGTACAGTTTGCATTTACTTGACGTGGAACAATTTCTCCCTGTTATACCTCCGTTCCCTTCCGTATCCTGACCACGAACAAAATGCATATTTGCCTTCGCTCATTTTCACCCAGTGACTACTACAAACACTTTCGATTATGAAAGGTAAGATCTGAGAATGTCACAATGATCGCTAACTACCTACTTCCAGAAATTGATATAAACGAATGTTCACATGAATCTGTTTAACCCTCCTAGTACAATTCGGGTCTAAATGACACAAGAGTACGTTTGATATTAAAACCTCCGCTGTTTAAAAAAATGTAATGTTCAACATTTATTACTTTATCCCTCTGAGTAGTCGTTGACGGCGGTGTTTGGCAGCAAAAGTAGGAACTATTTGAAAAATTCTAAAGTATGTGTCCTTACATGAATTAAATAACAGATAACCCACACTAATACAGTCATCACAATTAACACCGGTTATCAGACAGATTCTACACACACCCAAAGTACATGGGGCTACAAGGCCGCGTTGTCGCCGCCCCCAAACTTAAGAACCAACCAACCAAACAACTAACCAACCAAACTGTACTCAAAGATGTTTCATTATGTTTTCCATTTTCAACACATCAAATTTATTCACCAATTCAGGTCAATAACACCTTTAGTGGTACTCAGTGTATCATAACATCTGGTAGGCCTAATAGGAAGAATAAAGCCGGCCCCGTTGTGTTGGGGTAGTGCGCCTACCTCTCACCCGGAGGCCCCGGGTTCGAATCCTGGCTCCGTCAGGGATTTTAGAAACTGACGTGAGGGTTGGAACGGGGTGCACTCAGGCTCGTGAGGACAATTGAGTAGCTGTCTCACAGTGAGGCAGCGCCCCGATCACGAAAACTAAGATTGACGACCGTGGGGACCCGATGCGCTGATCACTCCAATGTCTGCAGGCCAAATGGCTTGGCAGCGGTCGCTTGGTGGGCCTGGACCCGTCATGGGCTGTTGTGCCAGGGGTTATTAGGAAGATTAAGTCATCTCGTTCTTGTTGACATTGGCAACAAGAACAGTTATGACGTACAATTGAACGGACTGTGATGTTCAACAACGGTGAAAACTACAAAGATGCAATGATTTCAATAGTTTAGATGAACCATGACACAAAGCACACTTACGTCATTGTTCCAGCGGACACTAAGGATCACTCAGGAAGTCAAAAGTAAGCACTGGGGCATGCGGCGATATTGCTCTGAAGTGCGGTCAAAAACAGCTAACATTTCTACGACGCAATTGCCCTCTGGAGGCCTTGAGCATAACTACAGTTCAAACGATATTCACACGTGCGTGCTAGGTATTTCTGAAACCAGATGACCAGGTTTTGCAGTTGCGTCATTGTTCCTCCGGAGCAATGATATATACTGTGTATATATTTGCTATCTCCAAAAGGAAGAATTTTTTAAAATGTTTTAACAAATCTTCAGTAATCAGTTTCCAATGAAAGTTGACTCGCGCAGTATTCGCTAGGAGTTCAAAGTTATTTGGAAGAGTGATATTTCCATCCTCTCTAAAATGCTAGTGCCTACCGTCGGAAAATAATAATTGAAATATTGTGTTGTAAAATATAATGTATGATTTGCAGTGACACCGATTCAGTTATATTAACATTCCACATAGTTTACATTTATTCGTAAAAAATTTATACACTTATCATTTGCAACAAATCGATTAAGATGCCAGGAATCTACTGCCGTAGAGCAGGACAGACTTCGTAAGGCATTGCCATTTGTAACCGTGGCGTGGTGGGTCATTGCATCAATTGCCTTGTCACCCTGGTGTCAGTGACAACGACAACGTGACATTTCTTTGCAGTTTGCTGGAAACATATGTAACACGTGAGAGATATTCCTTTGCCCTATTTATGGAACTGCAGGTAGTGTGGCGGCCGTTGCCGTGCAATCCTGTTGCAGCTCTACGAGCGCGGACATGTTGTTTCCATGCGCTATATCCCTATGGGCTATATATAAGAATGAACGTTTGTCTGTTGTTTTCTACATTTCTGTGAAAGGCTGGGTGGATCAACGTACAATTAGGTACAGATATCAATCAAAGGCACCACTCCAATCATTGATTTAGCTCTTCTCCGTACCTCTCGTACAAAGGGGCATACCCTCTAACAATTCATTCTGAAATAAGCTTAAAAAGGCGAGACAAAGCTCATTTTCAGCCTCTCAATTCAGGAAACGTAACTCGGAGGTCCTAAAATGTCCCGAAAACCATATTTTAAGGCCCTAAAACCAACAATTTTTGAGATATTCCCAGAAAATTAATTCCTTTTAATGAACTAATAAAAGAATGCAAGGCGGTAATCATGGCAACAGAATATCAGAGGTACATATATTTCTGTAAGACGCCATGCAACTCCATTTATTACATTACTGTGATTGTTAGCAAACGGCTATAAGGTTAACGCGGAACCAAATTAAGCTGTAAAATGCATCAATATCTTGTACCCGTTTCGGGGAAAAACGTATTATGCGATGACCCGGCCAATAGTACACCACATAATTTCCGAGAAAGAGCAGGGGAGTGAAAAGAAACTATAGCAGAAAAAGCGAATGTGCCTGAAGTCTAGTTTGAGAAATAACAAAAAAAAAATCGGTTCGGGTGGCACGAGACAAAGTATCTCCGGGTCGTTACGGGATGAGAAAGAGGGCGCCATCAAACTTGAATTCGCAAGGACACATTCCTCATGAAGCCAGCATTAACAAAAATAAATAAGAAATGGCACAGATAGATTAGGATAAAATAGGAAAAGTATCCTCATTTATTCAGGAATTTGATTGCATGAAATTCCACATCCTGTATATGATCTCGATGCTGTAAGAAAATCATAAGTTGCGGTGTAATGTCCTTCTCAAACTTGCCCAATCGGATCAACTAAATTAGATTAAATCACAGGACAAAAGAAAATAAAAGTGAACTATACGTTCCTTCTTTCACTACAGGGATTTATCGGCGCACACGACACGAAAATTTTTACTCATCCCCGAGCGACCATTTAAATATAGTAAAGTATCACACCTTTAAATACGCAATATATTGTGTCCAGTGATGCAAAACTGCTAGTAAAAATTAATACTGGCATCTTATTAACTTAATTGCACACATACCGACAGTAGTGGCTCAGCTGGCTAAAGCGCAGCGTTAGGTCATGGGACCAAGCTCTCTGCTGACTCGGTAGACGCGTGGGTTCGAGCCCCACCGTCGGCTGTCCTTGAAATGGTTTTCCGTGGTTTCCCATTTTCAACACCAGGCAAATGCTGGGACGGTACCTTCTGATAGGCCACGGCCGATTCCTTCCACATCCTTGCCCAGTTTCATTCATCTTCATCCATTCCATCTCTCATACCGACGCGCAGGTCGCCCACGGGCGTCGAATAGAAAGACCTGTACTCGGCCTCTCATGAGGCCACACGACAAAATTGCACACATAATTGGTCAAATGACATACATTCATTGAAGGCTAAAATTCAAAATAGTCCATTCAATTATTCAAACATATTTACAATCAGATCTAGCACTAATATCATATGAACTTATTTATCTTATTTCAATTTAATCCAATATCATTTTAATCAATCCAATGATCATCCCTTAAGCCAATTATTGTTATCATGAAATTCGTGGGATCGGGGTATCAAATCCAGAGTTAAATTCAATAACTGTAATCAGTATAAATCTCCATTAAATGAATATTGAAGCAACAGCAACAATTATACTTGATAATGTTATCATATTGCACGCCAAAGTAGAATTAAGGTGCCGATCAAGAATTAATTAATTAACAAGGACAAAGAAAATTTGCCACACAAAAAGCAATGAGCTTAACTCAAAATGTGCTATCACATTCTCAAAGTGAGAGTGAAGAATTCAATCGTCACAAATTTAAACACGAGGATTGGATTTTATTGCACTCATAAAAACATACCATTTGCCAAATAAATCATTATACAAAGGAAAAAATATCTTAATAATTCGAGCAGCATGGCTCTGCATGGCCCGTCGAACCATCATTTAATATTGAATAGCAGATCATCATCTGTGCATTTCCATACGTAACTTCATTAACTATACATCACTTATTCAACATCAAAGTGGCAAATTTCACATTCAAAAGGTGGCAAACTACAATGCATAGATCGAACCGTCAAATCTGAACAAATATGCAGACCTCATAAAAAGTAATCCAATCGAAATATAAATGGCACAAAGACAAACTCCCAAAATCCTCACATGAAATAACCTAATGATCGATCAAACAGATCATCCTAACAAAAGGCCTTGGAATTTTGTAAAACATCACGCAGATCGCATAATCATCCAACGACTTCAATATCAAATCACAAAGAAAACATGGACCAAATATATAATCACCAATGCATCCGATGCGCAGAAATCCAAAAATCCTTGGATAATACAAAAACAGAAAAATGTGCAAATAGATCACTGAAATAATTAAGTTGAAATAATTACCATCGTAATTGTGCAAGGAAGAAAAAATAATAATAACCATACGAAATATTATTATTATAATTAAGCCTAAAAAAAATCATTAGACTCCATCATGTGTCTGCAATCAGATAATGTTCTTGCCATACCGTGGAATATGTGCAATATATATATATATATATATATATATATATATACTCATGTGCTCTGGGTTCCAACGCGTTATGGGAAAGTTCAGTTCATGTAGGCTGGCGATACATTTTACCTTACGGCGTCTTCAGTATGCAGACAATTCAATAATCTTCTGCATGATTCAATAAAGTGTAAAGATCCCTGAAATTTCCGCCTCTGTCGTGTTAAAGGCTGTCATCTACTTGCGAGGACCGACGCGACGTCCTCTCGGATCAAAATTCTGCACCTCCATCATGTCTTCTTAGTGTTAAGTGTGCCATAACGTTGCCATCAAAGTTCAATAATGTCCGTCTCTCCTTCCTCACATGAATGTCTATTTCAGAAATATGTGACCCCATTTTGTGTTCGGGTGGCTCGCCACTGCTGTCTCAATATGTTATGGAATGTTCAGAATCCTTACTGTGTCCAGTGTGACTTGGCAATAAGCATTCACGAAGTATAACAAGAAACACTATTCAGTGAACTATTATGAACTCCTATGAGGTCTTTCAGCTGTGCATAAAGCAATGTTTCTTTGCCATCGTAGCTTTGAATAAACATGCTGTGTTTTGTCGTTAAGGCGTATCTTCTAGTTAGCATTAAATAATGTGTAGGCTGATTAACAGTGTTATTGTAGCGCGTAATAAATGCCTCTAGTCCTTGAATTGTCTGTGTTTCACTGTTGTGTCGTTGCTAATGTTTATAAGAATTTCACGTATAATTCAACTCACATGGTTTCATCCTTTTAAAAATAATTCCCCTGGCTTCATACTTACAAACGTGAACACGGCCACGTTCACATGGTGATGAAGCGAAGTAAGTAGCGAACTTACGATTCACATGCCGGACCACGCTCCGATTACGATTATAATACTTCACTCACGACACAATAACGAAAAGCATGCACAAAAACGGTCCCAGACACGGATTGATAATGACCTCAGGTCGACCAGCTTCAATGCAGTGCACTCGGAAGGGGTGGGGGTTGCTCACACATGTCTTACTTCCCCAACTTCCGTCAGCGTAACCTTGCCATTTAAGTCTTTCATATCTTCCTAATAAATATGTGCCTAGTTCTCCATTGACCACAATAAAATCAGGTTTCTTGCAACATTGTTCTAGGTGTTTCTTTAGCATGATAATATCGGCGCATATTTAATATAATATTCCACACAGTTAACGAAGTCAAATCAGCGCCTATTCCTTCTCCAGCTCTGATGTCGTCAATCAGATAAACTGAACCCTGCCGGTCACCCTCATGAAACAACGCCTCAGTGACGTAATATCTGCAGCTCTAAACGGATCACCGCCACCGTAGCTTAGTTGTCAGTACTCCAACTCGGGTACAATATATAATGCGCTTAAGGGAGTCAAGGGGTACTCCAGAATGTTTCAAGCGATTTAGACGTGCGTGTGTAGTACGGAAGGTTTATTATATCCATATCCCCATATTATATTATTACTATGATTATTATTGTTACTATTATAGTAGGGGGGTGATACGGGTTCTAACGCACAGCCTACATTCCTGGGACGTCACATACTAACCCGCAATATATTCAGGGGCAAAGCCGATATCTCCCGAACGCATGGTCGGATTTTGACGAATGAAGTATCGTTGAACTCGGGCTGACACCCCCTTTCTAATGGACAACATATTTCCGCCCCAAAATAAAACCTATCCCTTCTAGGGGGTGAAATTGTAATTTTTAGAAAATCTCGCTTTCCAAGTGCGGCATGTGGGAGTTTGAATGCTAATAGGAAATTAAACGTAGTTGCACATAAAGCGACTGCGTACAGCTGATTACCGCTATGATTTAACAATTTAATTTTTTGTTTTTACGCATGCGCACTTGGTTTTCCTTGTACGAGGGCTGGCTTTTTGAATAATGATTTATAAGTAGGGGAGCGGGGTGAAGAGAGAGCTGACGCATAGCCTACTTTCCTAAGAAGTTTGCCGATGTCCCCCAAACGCTTGTTCAGGTTTTGATGTGTGACGTGTTATAGAACTCGGGGTGATGCCCTCTTTGCTTTGGAGAACGTATGTTTCCCCCAAACTAAAAACTACCCCTACTAGGGGGTGAAATAGTAATATGAGGTAATGTTTGCCCTAGAGACTTGAAACTTATTTTGGGGGTAGAGGGGGTAGGAACCTCTGATTTATGTTAAACACACTTTCTAATGTAAAAAAAAATATTTTCAAAATATCGGTTATTTTGAAAATGGAACTTCTTTGTTTTTTCTTATCATAGAGACTTGAAACTTGATTTGTGGGTTGAGGGTAAGGACCTTTCATTGACGAGTAACCAACGTTTTTGAAAAATTAGTAATTTTGGAACTATACCCCATTTTAGATTTTGTTTTGTTTTTGCCCTAGAGACTTGAAATTTTTTGTAAAATGGCTAATTTTGAAACTATAGAAATTTAAAAATTGGACTTAAAAATGAAAAATACACACTATTTTTGGGGACAGAGTGTGGGAGTGCTCTTTTAAAAAAATACAAATAAAATACAACTAATATCCGGCCACGGTGACCATGTACACACCCGAAAAAATCCATGGCTATTTCGATGAAACGGCCGGTTGTGATACGATGGATCGTTTATCGATGTGGCGGGTCTCGGTAGCTATGCTTGCAAATGCATGATCGCTATTTCATGAACCATGGATCGCAGAGGCTTAGATCATGTGATCTGTCCACGGTGGTGGTATTCCAATAGAACAATCGATATTTCGATGATACGATGGTCGTAATACGATGGTTCGTTTTCCCGAAGTGACTGACCATGCTTGCAAATGCATTCATTGATATTTCATGAACCATGGATCGCAGAGGCTTAAGTGATGTGATCTGGCCATGGTGACGGCATTCCAATCGAACAATCGATATTTTGATGAAACGGCAGCACGTGATACGTCGATTCGTTTTTCCGATCTTTGGTATTGTGAATTGATTGCGACAGACCTGGTCTGGAAATGGAATGAATGAAGTCCCCATTTAGCGACAAGGATATGGAACTGTGCTGGCTGCTGAAGCCTGTCGCACTACCTTGTGGTAATGATTAAATGAATGACCAATGAAATAAAATGATTGGGGAGAGTGTTGCTAGAATGAAATTGTGACAGAGAAAACTGGAGTAGGGAAAAAAACTGTCTCTCTCTGCTTTGTCCAGCACAAATCTCACATGGAGTGACTGTGATTTGAGCCACAGACCCAGCGGCGAGAGGTCAGAATGCTGCAGCCTAAGCCACAGAGGCTTCAAGGCATGACTGTAATGATTGAAAAAAAACAAGAATAAGGCTGGCCGCAGAGCTATAAGACATGACATTGACAGGGTGTGGGTGGGGAAATTGGAAATGTGAAATGCCAACCACAGGACATGCATTGACCTGGAATTAAACCTGGATTACACTTACCAGTTATCTGCGTAACTCCCATAAGAATAAATGATGAAACATTTATATACATTACTAACAACCCGATCCGGCTTCGCCCGGGATAATGCATTACGTGATAATCGCTTTTTTTTCTCCAGTATCAATGAACAACGACCAATATCCGTTTTACGTCTCGGCATGATGGAAAAAAATCACTGACTGGACTATTAGTTATATTATCATGGAGATGCATGTGCAACAAATTCTTGTGAGACGTAATTTAAGAATGGCGACGTGCATGAAACACAAACCCCACTTCCGTCAATCTTAATTTGACTGTGAATTTTGCGGAACGAAAAGTTCACAGGCGAAATGAAGAAAACACGAGTTGCACTTCCAGGGAAACTCCAAACACAACCACCCTTCTCAGAAGTCTTATCTCAACACGACTCAACAGTTTGCTGCTGGCTGTATCTGGGGCAATAGGTTCTCCCGCTAGCTAGGCTGTTACGGGGATGATAGATTCGCCCTTAGATAGCTCGTAAACTATTGCCCCAGTATTTGAATGGATATGGTTGGAAGAAATTAAAACGAAAAAACACTCACAGTGGGCGATGTATTGAAGAAAGACATATGCTCTCGCGGACTTTTTGTAGAGCTTTTCATGCTGAACAATTCTTTAACACATAGTATTTAGATATTTTTAAGAGTTTGCCCAGCGTAAGCTTACAAAGCGCTCGGACGCCAGGTTTTATTTTACTTTTCCACCGAAATCGTTACTGCTCGGCTTCCCTTCATCATAAATAAATTATTTTCTACAGAAATCATCCTCGATATATACTTTACAGAATGGTGAAAACCGCATGAAAATCCATCTAGTGGTTCTCGAGTTTACCCGTAACATCCAAGAATCGGGGACTTTGTTTTATACTAAGTAGAGATTATACGACAATCAGTATAATTTAATATAATATAATCCTCCTTCCGTCCAATCTAAATTGACTGTGAATTTTACGGAACGAAAAGTTCACAGGAGAAATGAGAGTTGCACTTCCTGGGAATGGCGAGGTGAATGAAACTGAAATCCCTCTTCCGTCCAATCTTAACTTGAATGTGTTTCACAGGCGAAATGAAGAAAACTCGAGTTACATTTCCAGGGAAACTCCAAACACAACCACCCTTCTCAGGAGTATTAACTCAACACGACTGGACGGTTTTCTGCTGGCTTCTATCTGGGGCAATAGGTTCGGCCGCTAGCTAGGCTGTAACAGAGATGATATACTCGCCCTTAGCTAGCTCGTACTCCGTCGCCTCAGTAGTTGAATGGATATGTTTGGAAGAAATTAAAACGTATAAACACTTATAGTGGGCGATGTGTTGAAGATAGACATATGCTCTCACGGACTTTTTGAAAAACTTTTCATGCTGAACAATTCTTACACTCATAGTATTGAGATATTTTTAATGGTTTGCCCAGCGTAAGCTTACAAAGCGCTCGGACGCCAGTTTTTCATCGACTTTTCCAGTGAAATCGTTACTGCTCGGCTTCCTTTGATCATAAATAAATTGATTTCTACAGAAATAATCCTCGAGATATCCTTTACAGAATGGTGGATACCGCATCAAAATCCATCCAGTAGTTCTGGAGTTTACCCGTAAAAACACAAATCGGGGACTTTGTTTTATACTAAGTAGAGATATGTGGGTCTATGGTATTTCAGTCTCAGCTCTGAACTACAAATGACTAAATGAATTTATTTTGTGTTCACGCAAAAGTGCAGAGTGTGTAATACGCATTATATGACACTTCCGGCTAAACAATAAACAGCCTGCAGAATGGCGAGTGAGTGTACAGCATCGATAGAATAACGCTAGCGACTTGAGGTTGAGGGGTGCTATTCCAACATTTCATCAAAGACAAAGTGTGGAAACTACTGAAAACCACTTTCAAGAATGACCGAGGTGGGAATCGAATCTCTTTTACTCATTTGGGGTACCCGAGGCTGACTAGACCCTGTTTCAATCCTGAAACCAGAAATTGAATTCTGTACTAGAGTCTGGATTCAAACCTGGGAAAGAGGGATGGGAAGAGAGATTGGGTTTGACAAGGGAGTGGAAAGGAGGCGGCTGAGGCCTTAAAGGAGGTATCATTCTAACATTTGCCAAAAGACAAAGTGGAAGACCACTTGTAGGATAGTTGACGTGGGAATCGAATAATTTTTACTCATTCAAACGGCTTGAGACTCAGGTGACTCTGTTTTAATCTTTATACCACTTTTTTAAATTTTGTGACAAGGCAAATACAAAGGTGGACTGGGTTTGATATACAGTTAATGCTGACTATCGCACACTAGACTGTAAGAAAGCCAAAAGAGCAAAAGGTGTAGGTAGAGCAGTTGTAAATTCGCTATGTTTAGAGAATTACATAGCGGTTTTATGAACTGGCAAAGGTATGTCACATAAACAGTGTAGGATACAATCCAGCAACCATAATTTGTACCTTGTGGAACAGAGAAAATACACTTTTGCCTTAATGGATAACAAATGTGAGCAGACGAATGACCTACGCATTAGCCTACCATGCGGTTATAACCACCAGGAGAAGGAGATGTTATTTCTATATTTTATTGTTTAGAGACATGGCTTTTTGTAACCAGTAGATTAAGTACATTTAGTATTTTGTAAATATTCATTTCTGTAATTGTAAATAGTATTTTTTTTAAATAGTGGAAAACCATGCATGGTTGTGTAAATCGATGACTACATTGAAAGAGATAGAGAAAGAGAGAGAAAGAAAGCTTGTGTGTGTGTATGTGTGTGTGTGTGTGTGTGTGGGCAGCATTAACTGTTTAACCAGAGCAAATACGGTGAGGTAGGGTGTGAAGAGGGTATATTTACACTTATATATAAATGGTAAATAGTAATTTTGTTTTTTCAATAATTTTGTTTCCTTAAAATGCATCGGTAGATAGGCGTTATTTTGTAAAACAGACCTCTATGTGTTGCAAACACATAGACAGACTGTATCATTGTCATGGTCATGCACACACTTTAACACCATTTACAAAAAAAACTTAAAATGAAAAAATCATCTTTCGCAAATCACACTTTTGACATATATAAAATTTTGTGGAAAGACCAAACCATCTTGTG
The DNA here is from genome assembly GCA_946902985.2 of Meconema thalassinum. Lineage (NCBI taxonomy): Eukaryota > Metazoa > Arthropoda > Insecta > Orthoptera > Tettigoniidae > Meconema > Meconema thalassinum. Next base: position 720,499,135 of record OX336389.2, read on the forward strand.
ATTTGACTGAAAATGTTTGATAACTAATTATTAAAGATAATTTGTCTTATATAAGGATTTGTATTAATTGAAATTATGTTTTTGTACTATAATTTTTTTAGATTTTAAAATTTAGATATTGGATTTTAGATTTTAGGTTAAGTCGAAACTAATATTAACTATTTATTAGACACTGGTATGTAGATAGAAAGACGATTAGACTATACGTTAAGGTGAATTTTTAGATTTTGACTGGCCTTGCAATAAGAATAGACTAACCAGATATAAATTAGATACTAACTAAACACTTGGCGACTATGCTTGTAATTGACCAGCGAGTAGGGTTTTAGAAAACTGTTTGCTATTTTGGGTCATATTCAACAGATGCTTAGACCTACTGAGCGACTATGTTTGCTAAACAAGACATTATTCCAGAGGCTATTAGGACACTTATGTAGCTCAGGCAAGAAAAGCATTTCTATAGAAAAGGAATCTGTTGACATTGAATATAGATTTAGGTATTAGAAAGTCATTTTTGAAGATCTTTGTCTGAAGCGTGGCACTTTATGAAAGTGAAACTTGGACTATTGGTGTAGCAGAAAAGTGGAGAATTGAAGTGTTTGAAATGCTTGAAGCAAGCTTAGTTATGGAAGAAAGGGTTGAGGACAATAACTGTAGGGGTAGACCGAGGTTAGAATATGTTAAACCGATAGCCTTGGATGTAGAGTGTGGTAGCTATATAGAGATGGAACGATTAGCTCCGGACAGGGAGGCATGCAGATCTGCATTAAACCAGTCAAAAGACTAAAGACTCAAACAACAACATGTAGAGCTCACCAAAATAACGTTGTTTAACGGTAAAGGTTAAGTTAACGAACAGTAATGCATTACTAAAACCCATGACACGATACCTAAGAGCCTTTCTAAAATTATTTTAAAATGCCTTTAACCCTATACTAAACACCCAGTTCACAAGACTCCTAACTGTAATGTTGTGGTAAAACAAGCAAAAATCTATATTTTAAAACAAGCAATTAGTTTAGTCAATGTATACTGCAAAATGTTTTGTTAACCCTCAAGTCCACAATACTAAATAAATTAGTAACTGTCAGGTTGGTCGAGTGGCTAAGGTGTTTGACTTAAGATCAAATTTCCTGTACAAGGAAGCAAGGGTTCGAATCCCTTACCTGACATAACTATTACCTTAACATGGCTTGGCCACACTAAATTATTATGATACTCGGTACACAAACCATATATAGAGTGTATTGTTTAAGGCCAATCTCTTTCCGAATATAGTCACAGACTGTTGATGGTTATCAATTGCATTAATAGTGGGACATGGGAATAGCAATTAAGAAAAACAGACATTACTTATACACTATTTTTATTTATTTAATGTAAGTACGTGTACAATAGTTATATACGAAATACAACTCTCTTTTGTCTATTACTATTTAGTCCTTTTCGATCCACTTGCATATCAAGGGCAAATGACTTTGTAGTTTTCCCCCTTAAAACAACAACAACAACACTACCTCTTGCATAGTCTGTGATGTTGATGACTCTTGAGACGTGGAAGATGAATTAAACATAACTTTTACAACAGGGGTTAAACATTGCTCAATAAACAATGCACTATTTTGAGTAGCAACATCTTTCTCTTGTACTAACTTTAAAACATTTTGATGATTTTTGTCAACACTATCAGTGTTTTGTGTGGAGCACTACATTGATGATCACTCACACTTAAAACCACTCCTTTTCTACTTTTCATATCGCCTCGACATTTTGTTGACCTCTGTTTTGAGAATCGCCAGATTATTATTCCTTTTACATTTTGTCGTCTATAGTTATAAGAGTAGCCTTTATAGAGTACACGTTGTTTACCTTGGTTAGTTGTAGTAAGTTCCATAGTAGCAACTAACCTGTTAGTATGATTTGTTCACTACAAAGGTTATAACTGTTCTGGTAATAGAATGATTTAGCGTTGGCTTTTTATATTCAATATGTATAGTTTAATTTGATAGAAAAATGGGCAGAACAGTGGTAGCAAAGTGATAGAAAATATTACTTATATTCTTAAGAAATAGTTTAAGCGGTTACGTGGATTTAATACACATTAATGTTGACACGACGAAGCTCATTGGTCATACTGAATATGAAAAAGAACTATTGGATATAGAAACTGAGCTTCGTCGTGACAAAATTATTGTGTAATAAATCCACGTAACCGCTTAAACTATTTCTTAACAATATATGTAATATTTTCTATCACTTTGCTACCACTTTTCGACCACTTTTTCTATCACTTTAATCTATACATATTAAATATAAAAGCCAACGCTAAATCATTCTATTATCAGAACAGTTATAACCTTCGTAGTGAGCAAATCATACTAACAGGTTAGTTGCTACTATGGAACTTACTACAAATAACCAAGGTAAACTTCGTGTACTCTATAAAGGCTACTTTTATAACTATAGCCGACAAAATTTAAAAGGAATAATATTCTGGCGATGCTCAATAGAGAGGTCATCAAAATGTCGAGGCGATATGAAAAGTAGAAATGGTGTGGTTTTAAGTGTGAGTGATCATCAATGTAGTGCTCCAGACAAAACACTGATAGTGTTGACAAAAAAATCATAAAAATGCTTAAAAGTTAGTACAAGAGAAAGATGTTGCTACTCAAAATAGTGCATTGTTTATTGAGCAATGTTTAACCCCTGTTGTAAAAGTTATGTTTAATTCATCTTCCACGTCTCAAGAGTCATCAACATCACAGACTATGCAAGAGGTAGTGTTGTTGTTGTTGTTTTAAGGGGGAAAACTACAAAGTCATTTGCCCTTGATATGCAAGTGGATCGAAAAGGACTAAATAGTAATAGACAAAAGAGAGTTGTATTTCGTATATAACTATTGTACAAGTACTTACATTAAATAAATAAAAATAGTGTATAAGTAATGTCTGTTTTTCTTAATTGCTATTCCCATGTCCCACTATTAATGCAATTGTTAACCATCAACAGTCTGTGACTATATTCGGAAAGAGATTGGCCTTAAACAATACACTCTATATATGGTTTGTGTACTGTACCCGATACCTATTTTAGGCTATCGGCTACGCCAGCTGACATTAAGCTATAGTTGAGGTTTTGGAAGGCAAGCTGATATGATAGCGCATCGATCGCGTCAAGAAGAAAGCCAAGATGACGTAGGAGGTCAAGAATCAAGGAGGCATTGAAATCTGTAAGAAGATAGAATTATTAATAAAGATGTGAAGCTTTATTGAAACATATATGGGATTATAATAAGTTAAAACAACTTAGAAGAGTATATATGACATGCATTATATGTGGAAATAATTTTATGGAAATAAGTTATTGTATAACAGAACAGCCGAGAGGAGTCGGGTTCGAGACTATGTTCATGACGCAGGAGCACCGTGGTGGGGAGAATTAGCCACGTGCCGCACGGAGCTCATAAGCTGGAACACAGCGCTGAGCAGTTCAGTTGAGCTCAATGAGAGGAGCAGTACAGAGCAGCTCTATAGCACAGCGAGACGGGCATTGAAGGTCACGCAACACACGTAAACCGTCACGGCAAGTGTAGGCGACATTTCTCGCATCACCGAGCAACAGAGGCCGCGCGGGTCGTTGATACAGGCGACCTAGCCGAGAAGACAATTGTAGATAGCCGGGGTATTTCAAAACCACACTGATCGCATATGAAGACTTTGTTTCAAGCTTCATTTCGACGTTGTTCGAACACAGGCTTTCACAAATAACATTATAACCATGCTGTTATATAATACATTCAAAGCGACTTTTTACTATTCCAAGTAAACTGAATGTTAGCATAGGCTCTGATGAACATTACAGCGTGCATATATAAGAATTTTATCTTATGCCATTTTCATGGATTACAAATTATAGACAGATACAGGGTGTATCGTAATCTTGAACACTATCTAGTAAAATTTTTATTTTACTCAAGTAGAACTTTGCAGTAAGTTGAGAGTGGACTTACAATTCTCAAACTGAACATTTATCGGAACAGTGGCGTATATTAGAAGAAGAGTAGGGGGTCCGCTGTTACCATGAACTTTTCGAGAAGGAGTTGGACGATATCCGCTATGGGTAATCCGAGGTTCAACATGATCGAGTAAACGTGAATAGAGACAAGATGGCACCACAGAGCGATGGATTCGATTCCTGACGAGAGGAGTCCAACAGCTGATTCGCTTGGGATTTCGAAGGAAAGCGTCATTTCATGGATGAAATGATATTCACGCCGATCTTACGAGAAATCTTTAGGTAGGGAAAATCGACGATCTTGGAAATTATATTACAACTGATAATGAAAGGTATTGTAAGAGTTCTATCTACCTGATACGATTATTTTCATGAATACTGGGCACACATGTATATTTTTCTAATAGGAGTGATGTGATTATTAAGACATGGTTTGAATTTATATACTTCGAATTTGCTAGAATATGGAATGACCATATGATATGGCAGGCATCATTATTCGATATTCTCACCGTTGTTTGGCTTTATTAAGAAGATGTTTGGTCTTATAGACATTTTTCCAGCTAGGATATTTTTCATGGATAGTTTTTTTTGTGTAACGAGTATTTCGAACTCGTGATCTGCAATTGATTATCAGAAACTACTTCGTCAGTTCATTGCATACTAGCGAGTGTGTATTATTCATCAGTAGGGATTTTTTTCCATTGGATTGTTTGGAGATATTAAGAAGTTATTCACTTTAGTGAATGAACGTCGCTTTTATATGACAACTAGAAACTTGTTGATTCCTTTCTAGTACATTCATTCATATAGTCCACGAGGTGGGGTCCTTCGTATTTATACGATTGTATGGTGGCTACTCACCTTACCCACCGTTCAGGGAACTATCATCCAAGTCGACGGGGCGAGGTCCTTCGTATTTATACGATTGTACGGTGGTTACACATCTTACTCGCCATTGAGGTACTCATTTTATCATCCGAATGTACACGAGATGTAAGTGAATTAAACAAGGAACTACAAGTCACATATCAGTCGAGATTTTGTTAAATAAAGTAACGATAAATGTCAACAGGATTGCATTTAGTAATTCTTGTTTGCCAATCCAATATTTTGTTGCTATACTCTTTTGAGAGTAATTTCAATTTAACAGCTATTACAGCTGATGCTTTGATGATTTTTATAATTGTGTTTGATACCTTTGAGAAGGATTTAAAGTAATTTAATCTTGTAAGATTAATCATTAATGGTCATAATTATTTTAAGGCAGATCAGTATTGCAGATTTTGATGTGAGAGATTATAGCACATTGGTGTTTTTCTACGATGTGAATTATGAAACTTGTGAAAGAGAATTTATGCTATTTGAAAGCAAATATTAAATTACTGAAGTAATGTTTTTCCAATTGTTTAAGAAGTTGTCTAGAAGTGATCAGAGTAATTACAGTCATTGGAGATTATGTGCGTTAATAATTTGAAGCCATTTATATATTTTGTAGATCATGCAACGTGGTTAAGAGAAGTTTGTGATAGGCATTTTGTGGAATTTGCCATTTGATAGTTGCAACGTTGATAATGTATTTTGAAGCGGACATGAGGTCGTTGTACCCAGTCTAGCGTATTTGTTGAGATTCATGCTGTATGTGCTGAATATTTATGGAGTTTTTGTAGCAATTCTTATATTCAAATGTGATATTTGGAATATTGAAGAAATATAATGTCGTTGTGGATAGTTAGATCCAACGTGATGTCGTGGAGACAATAATATTTTTTGGCATGATAATTAAATACGAGATATAACTTGGAAGTAATAAAACTGTAAGACAACGTTCTATAAACCTTATTAAACAATTTGTTAGGAAATTAAACAAATAAATAAAGTTGATAATACAAGATTTTCTGAAAATAATAATTAATGAAATAATAATCTGAGATTTAAGCATGTTAACGATCTGACCTAATGAAATAAAAATCAGAATGACTAGATGAAATAATAAAATCTAAATAACCAGATGATTGAAATTTAAATAAGTTGATAAATTAAATTTTGAAATAAATCGATGAATTAAATAAGTGGATGAATTAAAGATTGAATTAATTAAACTGATTGAAATGAATTATTAGACGATTGTAATGATGATGAATAACTGAATTAGAAGGTGATGATTAATTAAAGAAGCTGATGATTAATGAATTTATATGCAATTAAATAAATTTAATTGAGAGATAATTCGAAGGAATTGCAACTTGAAATGTGAATTTAAATGATGTAATGGTGATGAATTAACGATTCTGACAGGAATATTTGGAATTTTGAAGTGAGAATTAATGTGAGAAATATTTAATTTTGATAATAATGATGAGGATGAACAATGAGAATTTGAATTTTCTGTAATTCACAGATAAGAGATTAATGACGATGTAAATAATGTAAATTAATTATTCAATGCTTAGGAACATTTGATTAACATGTTCTACGTTCAAATTATACCATGCAAACCATAATTTATGTGATATTTAACATGAGTGATTATTATATGTGTATGTTTAGGCAGATTAGTAACTTAATTAAATCCACATTGATGTTAAATTAAAGAGAATTAGGTCTCAGGTTTCACAAATGTCAGTGACGAAAGACATAGTGCGACAATGATCCTGAGAACCCAAGAGAACTTTATACATTTTCTTGTTATGTGGATTGAAATAAATTTGCATTAGAAAGGAGATGGTTCGATTTTTGGACAATGACAATTTAACTTTGCATTCGACCATACTCTTAGGTAGGATTTATATTTAAAATGTCTGTCTGACTATCAAAGTAAAATAAATTTGTTTTTATCTTAGTTGTGATCTGATGATGGTGTGATGTTCCTTTTTCTTTCCTTGTCTTGAGTAAGGCTTATCCGGAAAGGAAGTGGTTTTGCTAGGAATTCAGTTGATGGCGCCCATTTATATTTGAATTATTTTTATTAACTTAAGCCCGTAACGACCCTAGAGATACTTTGTCTCGTGAAACCCACTGCTTTTTCACGAACTCAGCTGAATTTCCGACACATTCCTTATTTGACTAGAGGTTCATTTAACTCCGCTCCGTCCTGGAACTCCAGGGATGTGATGTTATAGCAGATGGGTCATCGCATCCCCAGGACGAACGGGTACAGAGAGAGAGGGAGAATTGGCTTTATCCAACTAGTGGGGCTTTTCGATTTTGTTAATTCTATGGAATCACATCAGATTTAGATTACTGAGAGATTGATCTCAAGTTCATTTAAGTGTGTTACAAAATTTATTATACTTAGTCAGACAATGTACTTGTGTGCCCAATTCAGTGTTCATGTTAATCGTATTAGTAATATCATGTTAGTTATAAGATATTTTTCCCTATACCCAAGTGAATGCAGGAATTGAGACATTGTGATGTGTTGTTGTCTAACGTCTCTATATAATTCTATATTGAAATATAATTATGTTGCCAGAGGATTTAGCGAAGGTGTTAGGAGAGTTACAGACGGGTATGTCTGGAATTGCAGAAACCATTTCTAAGATGGAAACTGAAGTTAAAGAACAAATTAATAATTCAGAAGCTAGATTAGAAGCTAAATGTAAAGAGAATGTAAAATCATTACAGGCTTGTAATGAAGAGAATTTAAAAGCATTGCAAACTAGTACTGAAGATAATTTAAATTTATTAGAGACTAGGCTACAGTCAAATAGTGAGGACAATTTCAAATCGTTGGAAGAGAAATTACAATCTCGTAGTGAAGAAACTAATACTGAATTAGAAAATAAGTTAACCAGATTAGAGAATAGTTTAACTTTAAAGAATAATGAGATGTTGAAAACTTTACAATTAGACATAATTGCAGTAAACATGAAAGGAGAGGAAAATGTTCAGATATTAAGGAAAAATATTATCGAGTTAGAAAGTAGAGGAGAAGAAAATATTTTTACTTTAAGAACAGATGTTATGACCATACAGAAAGACATTAAGTCAGATGTATCGAAGTTGAGATTCGACATCGATGGTTTAGTGGCAGATGTAGGAAAAATTCAAGATTGGTCTACCGAAGTATCTTTCGAGACTAAGATTAAGAGTCTAGAAACGAATCTAGGTAACGAAATAAAAGATTTGAAGACAGTAATTGGGACCATTAAAGATGAAGTCTTGGGAGAGGTCAATTCTAATATAAAGTCGTTAGAAAATCAATTGCAGAAGGATATTAGGAAGATAGACGACGATATAGAGCAAAAGGTTAACGAAAACTTAACTTTATTTAAAAATAGAGTCGGAGCAATTGTTGAGGAACGATATAATGAGGTCGATGCCGAAGCAAAAGAGAAACGTGACGGGTTAGATGAAAAATTAATCGCAGGTATGGCAAACTTAGAAGCTAGGTTTACGGAAAGCAAGGAAGCGATGAAATTAGATTCAACACTATTTAGAACAGATGTGGATCTGTTGAAAGAACAAGTCGCGTTAGTGAAGAACACGTGCGAAGGAAAGATTGACAAGTTGAGGAACGATCTAGACGAAAGTAACAAGACGCAGGACGTTACATCGTTAGATGAGTTGAAGACTCAGGTCAAGAGATTAGCAGAAGACAGGATGACGAAACTAGAATCCATAGTTAACAGTTTTACCAGTCATAATGTGACATCAGGGGAAACATTGATAAATCAAACAGCGATAGACCGCAGTATGACGAATCAAGACACGAGCATGGTAGAAGACCGTCAAATGCAACCGAATGTGACATTCGAAAGGGTCAGTTCAACCCCTCAGGAGAATCCAAGTTCGAGTAGGAGTACGTCGAGTCCAAGTGAACGATACTCAGGTCCAGTCACAATTATAAGGAACCTAGATGACAAACCGAGAAAGTTTTCGGGAAATACAGGAGTTACACCAGTAGAATTTCTGCGAGATATTCGAGACTACATGGCGGAACACAGGGTAGCCAAAGAAAGAGAGCTAAGGATAGTAGAACGCGCCTTAGATGGATCTGCACTTACGTGGTTTAGAGCGTTCAGAAGCAACTTTGCGAACATGGAGCAATTTGCCATGGCTTTCTTGAGGAGATTCTGGAGTGCCGAGGATCAACTCAACGTAAGAGCGGAGATGTACTCTAAACGCTATTCTACGTCACATCCGACGCATTACGCCAACTACTTCACGTCACAGCTGGCTAAATTACAGTTCCTTATTCCTCCATTGCCAGAAGAAGAGCTTTTGCAAGCTATAGCGCGACAGTTACCGATAGAGGTACAGCGATCTTTGATAGCATCGGGAGCCAATACGCTGGAACATTATGATGACATATTGAGGCGATTGGATTATACGAGCGCACAGGTTACACCGAGAAGTAATAGGAACGACAACAGAAACACGCAAGAAGTAAACGCGGTAGTCGTGGACAATGCAGTTCAAACGGACAGAAGGGATTCCTGGGAAAACCGACGGAACGATGGGAATCGAGGAAATATCCGTAACGCAAGAGGAAATGATCGATATAGAGGACCATATGAAAGGCCATACGATCAAGAAGCGAGAGATAGCCGGTATAGGAATTATAACCAAAATTCCAGGTATCAGGACAGGAATCGGTATAATAACAGATATCGGGGAAGGAATAACTGGAACCAAGGTCAACAGTTTAATGGAAACGACCGACAGGAAGGCCGAAGAAACGATCCTAACGACAGAAGGGATAATCGTGGACATGAAAGGTCAAGACAAGAGGATAGACAGCCTAGTGCACCACTCGAAGAGACAGTGAGAGATGTCAATCGAGCCAGCACGAGTGAAGACAGAAGGAATAAACGTCAGAATAACACAGAATCAAGGTGTTAATCATTGGAAATCATCATTATAGAGAGTCAGAAATACCATCATGCTGAGTAAAGGAAATTGTAGAGCTATCGTGTACATGTATAATATATTGAATGCCTGAGAGTGTATTTTTTTTCTCAATCCTGATAAAAAAAAAAGGAGATGTACGGGAGAGATGTACCCGATACCTATTTTAGGCTATCGGCTACGCCAGCTGACATTAAGCTATAGTTGAGGTTTTGGAAGGCAAGCTGATATGATAGCGCATCGATCGCGTCAAGAAGAAAGCCAAGATGACGTAGGAGGTCAAGAATCAAGGAGGCATTGAAATCTGTAAGAAGATAGAATTATTAATAAAGATGTGAAGCTTTATTGAAACATATATGGGATTATAATAAGTTAAAACAACTTAGAAGAGTATATATGACATGCATTATATGTGGAAATAATTTTATGGAAATAAGTTATTGTATAACAGAACAGCCGAGAGGAGTCGGGTTCGAGACTATGTTCATGACGCAGGAGCACCGTGGTGGGGAGAATTAGCCACGTGCCGCACGGAGCTCATAAGCTGGAACACAGCGCTGAGCAGTTCAGTTGAGCTCAATGAGAGGAGCAGTACAGAGCAGCTCTATAGCACAGCGAGACGGGCATTGAAGGTCACGCAACACACGTAAACCGTCACGGCAAGTGTAGGCGACATTTCTCGCATCACCGAGCAACAGAGGCCGCGCGGGTCGTTGATACAGGCGACCTAGCCGAGAAGACAATTGTAGATAGCCGGGGTATTTCAAAACCACACTGATCGCATATGAAGACTTTGTTTCAAGCTTCATTTCGACGTTGTTCGAACACAGGCTTTCACAAATAACATTATAACCATGCTGTTATATAATACATTCAAAGCGACTTTTTACTATTCCAAGTAAACTGAATGTTAGCATAGGCTCTGATGAACATTACAGCGTGCATATATAAGAATTTTATCTTATGCCATTTTCATGGATTACAAATTATAGACAGATACAGGGTGTATCGTAATCTTGAACACTATCTAGTAAAATTTTTATTTTACTCAAGTAGAACTTTGCAGTAAGTTGAGAGTGGACTTACAATTCTCAAACTGAACATTTATCGGAACAGTGGCGTATATTAGAAGAAGAGTAGGGGGTCCGCTGTTACCATGAACTTTTCGAGAAGGAGTTGGACGATATCCGCTATGGGTAATCCGAGGTTCAACATGATCGAGTAAACGTGAATAGAGACAAGATGGCACCACAGAGCGATGGATTCGATTCCTGACGAGAGGAGTCCAACAGCTGATTCGCTTGGGATTTCGAAGGAAAGCGTCATTTCATGGATGAAATGATATTCACGCCGATCTTACGAGAAATCTTTAGGTAGGGAAAATCGACGATCTTGGAAATTATATTACAACTGATAATGAAAGGTATTGTAAGAGTTCTATCTACCTGATACGATTATTTTCATGAATACTGGGCACACATGTATATTTTTCTAATAGGAGTGATGTGATTATTAAGACATGGTTTGAATTTATATACTTCGAATTTGCTAGAATATGGAATGACCATATGATATGGCAGGCATCATTATTCGATATTCTCACCGTTGTTTGGCTTTATTAAGAAGATGTTTGGTCTTATAGACATTTTTCCAGCTAGGATATTTTTCATGGATAGTTTTTTTTGTGTAACGAGTATTTCGAACTCGTGATCTGCAATTGATTATCAGAAACTACTTCGTCAGTTCATTGCATACTAGCGAGTGTGTATTATTCATCAGTAGGGATTTTTTTCCATTGGATTGTTTGGAGATATTAAGAAGTTATTCACTTTAGTGAATGAACGTCGCTTTTATATGACAACTAGAAACTTGTTGATTCCTTTCTAGTACATTCATTCATATAGTCCACGAGGTGGGGTCCTTCGTATTTATACGATTGTATGGTGGCTACTCACCTTACCCACCGTTCAGGGAACTATCATCCAAGTCGACGGGGCGAGGTCCTTCGTATTTATACGATTGTACGGTGGTTACACATCTTACTCGCCATTGAGGTACTCATTTTATCATCCGAATGTACACGAGATGTAAGTGAATTAAACAAGGAACTACAAGTCACATATCAGTCGAGATTTTGTTAAATAAAGTAACGATAAATGTCAACAGGATTGCATTTAGTAATTCTTGTTTGCCAATCCAATATTTTGTTGCTATACTCTTTTGAGAGTAATTTCAATTTAACAGCTATTACAGCTGATGCTTTGATGATTTTTATAATTGTGTTTGATACCTTTGAGAAGGATTTAAAGTAATTTAATCTTGTAAGATTAATCATTAATGGTCATAATTATTTTAAGGCAGATCAGTATTGCAGATTTTGATGTGAGAGATTATAGCACATTGGTGTTTTTCTACGATGTGAATTATGAAACTTGTGAAAGAGAATTTATGCTATTTGAAAGCAAATATTAAATTACTGAAGTAATGTTTTTCCAATTGTTTAAGAAGTTGTCTAGAAGTGATCAGAGTAATTACAGTCATTGGAGATTATGTGCGTTAATAATTTGAAGCCATTTATATATTTTGTAGATCATGCAACGTGGTTAAGAGAAGTTTGTGATAGGCATTTTGTGGAATTTGCCATTTGATAGTTGCAACGTTGATAATGTATTTTGAAGCGGACATGAGGTCGTTGTACCCAGTCTAGCGTATTTGTTGAGATTCATGCTGTATGTGCTGAATATTTATGGAGTTTTTGTAGCAATTCTTATATTCAAATGTGATATTTGGAATATTGAAGAAATATAATGTCGTTGTGGATAGTTAGATCCAACGTGATGTCGTGGAGACAATAATATTTTTTGGCATGATAATTAAATACGAGATATAACTTGGAAGTAATAAAACTGTAAGACAACGTTCTATAAACCTTATTAAACAATTTGTTAGGAAATTAAACAAATAAATAAAGTTGATAATACAAGATTTTCTGAAAATAATAATTAATGAAATAATAATCTGAGATTTAAGCATGTTAACGATCTGACCTAATGAAATAAAAATCAGAATGACTAGATGAAATAATAAAATCTAAATAACCAGATGATTGAAATTTAAATAAGTTGATAAATTAAATTTTGAAATAAATCGATGAATTAAATAAGTGGATGAATTAAAGATTGAATTAATTAAACTGATTGAAATGAATTATTAGACGATTGTAATGATGATGAATAACTGAATTAGAAGGTGATGATTAATTAAAGAAGCTGATGATTAATGAATTTATATGCAATTAAATAAATTTAATTGAGAGATAATTCGAAGGAATTGCAACTTGAAATGTGAATTTAAATGATGTAATGGTGATGAATTAACGATTCTGACAGGAATATTTGGAATTTTGAAGTGAGAATTAATGTGAGAAATATTTAATTTTGATAATAATGATGAGGATGACCAATGAGAATTTGAATTTTCTGTAATTCACAGATAAGAGATTAATGACGATGTAAATAATGTAAATTAATTATTCAATGCTTAGGAACATTTGATTAACATGTTCTACGTTCAAATTATACCATGCAAACCATAATTTATGTGATATTTAACATGAGTGATTATTATATGTGTATGTTTAGGCAGATTAGTAACTTAATTAAATCCACATTGATGTTAAATTAAAGAGAATTAGGTCTCAGGTTTCACAAATGTCAGTGACGAAAGACATAGTGCGACAATGATCCTGAGAACCCAAGAGAACTTTATACATTTTCTTGTTATGTGGATTGAAATAAATTTGCATTAGAAAGGAGATGGTTCGATTTTTGGACAATGACAATTTAACTTTGCATTCGACCATACTCTTAGGTAGGATTTATATTTAAAATGTCTGTCTGACTATCAAAGTAAAATAAATTTGTTTTTATCTTAGTTGTGATCTGATGATGGTGTGATGTTCCTTTTTCTTTCCTTGTCTTGAGTAAGGCTTATCCGGAAAGGAAGTGGTTTTGCTAGGAATTCAGTTGATGGCGCCCATTTATATTTGAATTATTTTTATTAACTTAAGCCCGTAACGACCCTAGAGATACTTTGTCTCGTGAAACCCACTGCTTTTTCACGAACTCAGCTGAATTTCCGACACATTCCTTATTTGACTAGAGGTTCATTTAACTCCGCTCCGTCCTGGAACTCCAGGGATGTGATGTTATAGCAGATGGGTCATCGCATCCCCAGGACGAACGGGTACAGTACCGAGTATCATAATAATTTAGTGTGGCCAAGCCATGTTAAGGTAATAGTTATGTCAGGTAAGGGATTCGAACCCTTGCTTCCTTGTACAGGAAATTTGATCTTAAGTCAAACACCTTAGCCACTCGACCAACCTGACAGTTACTAATTTATTTAGTATTGTGGACTTGAGGGTTAACAAAACATTTTGCAGTATACATTGACTAAACTAATTGCTTGTTTTAAAATATAGATTTTTGCTTGTTTTACCATAACATTACAGTTAGGAGTCTTGTGAACTGGGTGTTTAGTATAGGGTTAAAGGCATTTTAAAATAATTTTAGAAAGGCTCTTAGGTATCGTGTCATGGGTTTTAGTAATGCATTACTGTTCGTTGACTAACATTTACCGTTACACAACGTTATTTTGGTGAGCTCTACATGTTGTTGTTTGAGTCTTTAGTCTTTTGACTGGTTTAATGCAGATCTGCATGCCTCCCTGTCCGGAGCTAATCGTTTCATCTCTATATAGCTACCACACTCTACATCCAAGGCTATCGGTTTAACATATTCTAACCACGGTCTACCCCTACAATTTTTGTCCTCAACCCTTTTTTTTTCATAACTAAGCTTGCTTCAAGCATTTCAAACACTTCAATTCTCCACTTTTCTGCTACACCAATAGTCCAAGTTTCACTTTCATAAAGTGCCACGCTCCAGACAAAGACTTTAAAAAATGAATTACTAATACCTAAATCTATATTCAAAGTCAACAGATTCCTTTTTTATAGAAATTATTTTCTTGCCTGAGCTACATAAGTATCCTAATAGTCTCTGGTATAATGTCTTGTTTAGCGAACATAGTCGCTCAGTAGGTCTAAGCATCTGTTGAATATGACCCAAAATAGCAAAATGTTTTCTAAAACCCTACTCGCTGGTCAATTACAAGCATAGTCGCCAAAGTGTTTCGTTAGTAGCTAACTTATATCTGGTTAGTCAAGTCTTATTGCAAGTCAAAACCTAAACATTCATCTTAACGTACAGTATAATCATCTTTCTATCTACTTACAAGTGTCTAATAAATAGTTATAATAGTTTCGACTTTACCTAAAATCTAAAATCCAATACCTAAATTTAAATAACTAAAATCCTAAAAAAATATAGTATAAAAACATAATTTCAATTAATACAAATCCTTATATGTCTTTCCTTAATAATTAGTTATCAAACATTTTCAGTCAACTCACATTATGGTTTGCTCTTTTCACAAAATTTTATATATGTTAAAAGTTCATATTTGCGAAACATGATTTTTTCATTTTAAGTTTTTGTAAATGCTGTTAAAGTGAGTGCTTGACCCTGACAATGATACAGTCTGTCTATGTGTTTGCTAAATATAGAGGTCTACTACTACTAATACTACTACTACAGGTAAGACTGTTTTACAAAATAAGGCCTATCTACGCTATATTTCAAAGAAACAAAACTATTGAAAAAACAAAATTACAATTTACCATTTATATATAAGTGTAAATATTCCCTCTCCACACCCTACCTCACCATATTTACTCTGGTTAAAGAATCATTGCTTCCCACACACACACACACACACACACACACACAAGCTTTCTCTCTCTCTATCTCTTTCAGTGTAGTCATACATTTACACAACCATGTATGGTTTTCCACTATTTAAAAAAAACTATTTACAATTACAAAAATGAATATTTAAAAAATACGAAATGTATCTAATCTACTGGTTACAAAAAGCCATGTCTCTAAACAATAAAATATAGAATCACATCTCCTCTTCCTCGTGGTTATAACCCCATGGTAGGCTAATGCGTAGGTCATACGTCTGCACACATTTGCTATCCATTAAGGCAAAAGTGTATTTTCTCTGTTCCACAAGTTAAAAATTATGTTTGCTGGATTGTATCCTACACTGCTTATGTGACATAGCTTTGCCAGTTCATAAAACCGCTAGGTAATTCTCTACACATAGCGAATTTACAACTACGCTACCTACACCTTTTGCTCTTTTGGATTGCTTACAGTGTAATGTGTGATAGGCAGCATTAACTGTATATCAAACCCAGTCCACCTTTGTATTTGCCTTGTCACAAAATTTAAAAAAGTGGTATAAAGATTAAAACAGAGTCACCTGAGTCTCAAGCCGTTTGAATGAGTAAAAATGATTCGATTCCCACGTCAACTATCCTACAAGTGGTTTTACAGTTCTTCTTTGGGCAAATATTAGAATGATACCTCCTGTAAGGCCACAGCCGCCTCCTTTCCACTCCCTTGTCAAACCCAATCACTCTTCCCATCCCTCGTTCCCAGGGTTGAATCCAGGCTCTAGTACAAAATTTAATTTCTGGTTTCAGGATTGAAACAGGGTCTAGTCAGCCTCAGGTACCCCAAATGAGTAAAAGAGGTTCGATTCCCACCTCAGTCATTCTTGAACGTAGTTTTCAGTAGTTCCCACACTTTGTCTTTGATGAAATGTTGGAATAGTACCTCTCAACCTCAAGTCGCTAGCGTTATTCTATCGATGATGTACACTCACTCACCATTCTGCAGGCTGTTTGTTGTTTTGCAGGAAGTGTCATATAATGCGTATCACACACTCTGCACTTTTACGTTAACACAAAGTAAATTCATTTAGTCATTTGTAGTTGAGAGCCGAGACTGAAATATCATAGACACACACACATATAATGTATATAAATGTTTCATTATTTATTCTTATTGGAGAGCAGCAGATAACTGGTAAGTGTAATCCAGGTTCAATTCCCTGTCAATGCATGTCCTGTGGTTCACATTTCCAATTTCCCCACCCACACCCTGTCAATGTCATGTCTTATAGCTCGGCGGCCGTCCTTACACTTGTTTTTTTTTCAATCATTACAGTCATGCCTTGAAGCCTCTGTGGCTTAGGCCGCAGCATGCTGACCTCTCACCGATGGGTCTGTGGTTCACATCACAGTCACTCCATGTGAGATTTGTGCTGGACAAAGCAGAGAGAGACAGTTTTTCTTCTCTAGCTACTCCAGTTTTCACTGTCACAATTTCATTCTAGCAACACTCTCCTCAATCATTATATATCATCGGTCATTCTTTTCATCATTACCACAAGAGAGTACGACAGGCTTCAGCAGCCAGCACAGTTCCATATCCTTGTCGCTAAATAGGGACTTCATTCATTCCATTTCCAGATCAGGCCTGTCGCAATCAATTCACAATACCAAAGATCGGAAAAACGAATCGTCGTATCACGTTCTGCCGTTTCCGCAAAATATCGATTGTTCTATTGGAATACAGGCACCATGGCAAGATCACATCCCTTAAGCCTCTGTGATCCATGGTTCATGAAATATCAATGAATGCATTTGCAAGCAAGGTCAGTCACATCGGAAAAACGAACCATCGTATAATGACTCGTCATTTCATCGAAATATCGATTGTTCTATTGGAATACCACCACCGTGGTCAGATCACATGACCTAAGCCTCTGCGATCCATGGTTCATGAAATAGCGATTCATGTATTTGCAAGCATAGCTACCGTGACCCGCCACATCGAAAAACGATCCATCGTATCACGACCGGCCGTTTCATCGAAATAGCCATGGATTTTTTGGGTGTGTGCATGTTCACCGTGGGCGGATAATATTTTTATTTTATTTTTATATTTTTCAAAAAAAAAAGAGCACTCCCACTCTCTGTCACAAAAATAGTGTGTATTTTATTTTTTTTTGAAAATAGTCCAATTTTGGAATTTTTATGGTTTCAAAATTAGCCATTTTCCAAAAAAGTTGGTTTCTAGTACCCACAAACCAAATTTCAAGTCTCTAGGACAAAAACAAAAAAAAATCAATAATGGGGTATAGTTCCAAAATTACAAATTATTCAATAACGTAGGTTACACGTGAATGAAAGGTTCTTACCCTTCTATCCACAAACCAAGTTTCAAGTCTCTC
This sequence comes from Meconema thalassinum, assembly GCA_946902985.2. Lineage (NCBI taxonomy): Eukaryota > Metazoa > Arthropoda > Insecta > Orthoptera > Tettigoniidae > Meconema > Meconema thalassinum. The sequence goes on from OX336389.2 coordinate 720,517,213, forward strand.
TGATAAAAACAAAAAAGTTCCATTTTCGAAATAACCGATATTTTGAAAACAAAATCTTTTACAAAAAAAGGGTGTTTAAAATAAATCTACCCCCAAAATTAATTTGAAGTCTCTAGGGCAAACATTACCTCATATTACTATTTCACCCCCTAGTAGGGGTACTTTTTAGTTTGGGGGAAACATACGTTCTCCAAAGCAAAGAGGGCATCACTCCGAGTTCTATACCACGTCACACATCAAAACCCGAATGAGCGTTCGGGGGATATCGGCAAACTTCGTAGGAACGTAGGCGATGCGTCAGCTCTCTCTTCACCCCGCCCCCTACTTACAAATCATTATTCAAAAAGCCCGCCTCTTACAAGAAAAACAAAGTGCGCATGCGTAAAAACAAAAAACTAAAGTGTTAAATCATAGCGGTAATCAGCTGTACGCATGTGCTTTATGTGCAATAACGTTTAATTTCCTATTAGCATTCAAACTCTCACATGTCGCACTTGGAAAGCGAGATTATCTAAAGAATTCAAATTTCACGCCCTATTAGGGGTAGGTTTTATTTTGGGGTTGTCCATTGGAAGGAGTGTGTCAGCCCGAGTTCAACGACACCTCATTTGTCAAAATCCGACCATGCGTTCGTGAGATATCGGCTTTGCCCCTGAATGTATTGCGGGTTAGTATGTGACGTCACCAGGAAAGTAGGCTTTGCGTTAGAACCCGTATCACCCCCTACTTATTATTATTATTATTATTATTATTATTATTATTATTATTATTATTACGGTGTACAACGACGAGACAAAGGTCATTTTCTGCCCTTTGGTGTCAGAAACAAAACTCAGGGGCCGTAAAGTATCCTCGAAAACTACAATTTAAGGCTCTAAAACCAACAGATTGAGATATTCCCAGGTAACTAATTTCATTTAATAAACTAATGAAGGAATACATGCCCCATAACCGAGACAACAGTATCTCTAGGGGTGACATCCAACTTTTTATATATTTCTGTAAGAAGCAATGCCACTATATTTATTAAATTTCTGTGAAAGTTTTCAAATGGCTATAGGCTTATCTCGGAACCAACTTACACTGTAAAATTCATCAATGCGCTGAAGAGGGTCAAGGGGTAACCTGGAAGTTTTTCACACGTCTAACACGTGCGATATGTCGTTCAGAAGGTCTTTTATATCTACAAACAGCAACATTATTTTAAAAAAATCCTGACTTAAAATTGAAATTTTTTGCGGCTTTTAGGAATTTGGGTCGTTGGGTGTTAAGAAATCTGCATATTCCTGCATCACAGGCCTTTATGATTTATTAATGGGGTCTTCTTGTGGATGGGGACTTAACACAATGGTGAGGGTCAGTCTTTATGTGACGTGTATTGCGTTTCGTCTCCGAGGCTTTCAATTTCATTTTCACGTCAGAAAGTGCACTTTAGATGAATTTAGTTTGAGAGCACATTTTAACTAATCATTCCCTTTGTTGGCAGACGGGTTCATCGTAAGGATGATTTTATTTGATATATCCATATTTGGACATCTGGGTGATATGTTGTAGTCCATAGGGTTAGTTTGCCTCGTGGCCACTAGGTGCGTTTGCTCTCGCATATATACATATACTAGCAGTAGTGCCCGGCTTCGCCTGGTGGATTTATTTGTTTTATGGATGATAATGACTACTGCTACAGAACTGGCACATGATACATAAACTAACAGAAAAACAATATTTGAAAAATATAACTTTTCGTGGTGGTGGTGGTGGTGGCGGTGGTGGTGGTGGTGATTGTAGTGGGGGTGATAAGTAGTACAGTATAATGGACGTAACACTCACGTCATTTTCCTGCAATGATAATAATGATAATTATGTATAGGGAAACGGCTATTTACTAACTACAGCACTGACACATGTAATTTACAAACAAATTAAATAAAAATATATTGGAAAGAGGAGTAAGTGAAATAAAAGACACCGCCTAGGGCCTATATCTCATTGGCTGTTAGAAATGTAGAGACCAAGAGTGTCGTCTTTTGTCGCATAGCGCCGTATGAAAATTATCAGAACACTTAGGAAAACTTCGGCTGTCCCGAGCTACAGAGGAGCAATAGTATCATTTATCGCCACATAGCGCTCAACGATAAAGTCCGGATTAAATGAAGGTAAATCTGAAATCACCAACGCTTATTGCAGCTGGTAACCTCAGTGTACTGCACCAACACCATTGCACTTATACAGAGGCATAATATTTTCATGATGATAACTGCTTTAAGGGGCCTAAGAAATCTTTTAGCACTAATGACTGCAATTTATAAACAGCGCAAGATGCAACTATTTTCGCAACTCTGAACCAGAACACTAGTAGGTGTGACGTGATGCAGTCAGAACTTCCCGTCAACAATAGACTTATTAAAATACTCTTACAGTTACACTACTATGGACATGAATGGTTCTAGGGCCTTAATAAGCGATTTTCAAGTTCATTTTGTCCGTTATTCAAAATGTAGGAAATGGAGAGCGTTGTCCAAAATATCAAGTGGACAGTGTAACCAGCAGGGTTTCAAAGTGTATGTAAACTTTGGAGCAATTAGGAGAACCGGTGTAGATTTGTGATAAAGGGCCTAAATACAGGGAATGGAGAGGTCTGTCCAAAATTTAAATTGGACTGTGTCACCCGCAGGGTTCCAAAGTGTAAGTATACAAAATGTGGTTCAGATGGGTGAAACGGTGTAGATTTGTGCCAAAGGACCTAAATGCAGGGAATGGAGTGGTCGGTCCGAAATTTCAAGCAGACAGTGTTACTCGTCGGGTTCCAAAGGGTAAGTATGTAAAATTTTGTTCACATCGGTGAAACGGTGTATATTTGGGCCAAAGGGCCTAATTACAGGAAATAGAGAGGTCTGTCCAAAATTTCATGCAGACAGTGTTACTCGCAGGGTTCCGAAGGGTAAGTATACACATTTTGGTTCAGATAGGTGAAACGGTGTAGATTTGTGCCAAAGGGGCTAAATGCAGGGAATGGAGGGGTCTGTCCGAAATTTCATGTAAACAGTGTCACTCGCAGGGTTCCAATGGGTAGGTATGCAAATTTTGGTTCAGATCTGTGAAAAGGTGTAGATTTGTGCCAAAGGGCCTAAATGCAGGGAATAGACTGGTCTGACATAAATTTCACGTAGACAGTATTACTCGCAGGGTTCCAAGGGGTAAGTATACAAAGTTTGGTTCAAATCGTTTAAACGGTGTACGTACCACTAACCATAACGCCAGCGCATGTTGATAGAGCTGTTCGTGAGCGCAGGTTCTACCGACTTACTGAAAAAAATCAATCTTTAAGGTTACATGAGAGGCGTAGCCTAATGCTACATAGCCTAAACTACTCTTCTTGAATCTGGCTATCACATAAAAAAAGAATTTTTCGAATCGGACTGGTAGGGCCAGAGATTAGCGCGTTTGAACGCACAAACACACAAACACACAAACTCTTCAGCTTTATTATAGGCCTATTAGTATAGATAGGCTACTAAATACACCTACAGTATCTATAAATATATGATTGTTTGTTTATTCAATTATTCTTTTACGCATTTCGGAACTATTTTTGACGGATGCAAGCAATAAGAGGAATTTTCGGTCTGTCTTTCTGTATATCTTTATGTACGCCTATAACTCGGGTTCGGATGCTTGGATTATCGTAAAATTATGTATGGTGTCTATGAGAGTCAATATGAAGCCTCCGTGGCTTAGGCGGCAGCACGCCGGCCTCTCACCGCTGGGTCCGTGGTTCAAATCCCGGTCACTCCATTTGAGATCTGTGCTGGACATAACGGAGGTAGACATGTTTTTCTCCGGGTACTCCGGTTTTCCCTGTCAACATTTCATTCCAGCAACACTCTCCACTATCATTACATTTCATCTGTCATTCATTTAATCATTGCCCCAGAGGAGTGCTTCAGGCTTCGGCAGCCGGCACAGTTCATATCCTCGCCGCTAGATGGGGGCTTCATTCATTCCATTCCTGACCCGGTCGGAGACTGGAAGCAGGCTGTGGATTTTCATTTTCATCTATGAGAGTCAATACACCAATCATTTATAAAACTCTTCACCGTACTTCTCATAGATGGGTATGTACAGGCAGAAACGTTTCATAATACATGCTAAAATAAGCGAAAGATAAAATTTAACCTAGGACGACCAAAGGATATGATGCGCTCCTCAATATGAGACTCAACGTTCGGGAGTCTATAAAGAGTCTCCGAAAACTACATTTTAAGGCCCTTGAATTAACAGTGTCTGTGATATTCCCAGAAAACGAACTCAGCTTTGATAAACATATGAAGGAATGACAAGCTCCTTACCATAGCTAGTTATAACTATGAATGAGACAAAGGCACGAATGAACGGGCCCATGCGAGAATGTCAATATTACGAACGACAAACATAAGCCAGTACTCTAGCAATGCTGGAATGCTTGAACGCATAACGTGCCCCAAGCACAGACCGTGAGTGTGCAGTATGCTTTCATCGGTGACTTGTGTTGCGTAAATTTGATGAAGCTGTCTGAAGATTCCTCGCCCTGGTGAATGAAGCGTAAACAGTAGCTGATTTATACACTTCATGCGGCTGGTAAGTGCTCTATCACCCGCACACTCCTCAATTTGAGCCCTTGTTATTTTATATACTACCCTAGATAAAGGAATTGCTTCATGTGATCCTTTTCCTATCAAGGAATTCTTTCTTGCGTAAGACCGCTCCGGGCACATCATACCGACAACAGGCACTGCCACAGGGATACAACTTTCGTATGGCCAAAAATGGCTACATAATACTGGAGACAACATTTAAAGACTAAAGATGTTTCATAGAGGTATTGCTTAAGAGGTATTGGCTCTAACTAACAGTTGCAACCGTTAATGAAACAGCCCTCATGAATATAACCAGCAATTACGAATTATCCAGTGGGTTATCTAAATACTGTCCTCTCTCGAAACCCCCTCCTCCATTTTATAATGGTTCCACCTTCATGTGTAACCATAGGTCAGAAGTTCGTAGTTTGGTGCTTTTTATTTTCGAACTCTCCAAACGCGTCACTTTCTGGATAAAGACGGATACAAGGTACATTATATATAGTTTAATTTGAGACTGTTTTGCGTTTCAGCGTCATTACAGACAAGGAACATAAAGAAAGTATACTCGTCTCACTATGCTTCTACCCGCAGTCTTGCATAAAACTTTCATTGGTCCTCAAGATAACTCATATAACACACCTCCGACACTGGAAATTGTTTTACACTATGAGGCTCATTTACAATACATGAACAGAAGACTAAGGAATTGTGTACAGGTTTATCAACTTATCGAGTGACAGGGTCAATAGAATACAGTCAAGTATGATTTTTTCAGATATGAGCATGCGTATAATCCATAATGTACGTTTGCCTGCAAATAACATCGGGCAGATAACTTTCATATTTTGCCCCTCTACCAACACCATTACATTGAGAAATTATGTGCGACAAAGTATTACTTTCAGTAAGACTCCTCCGGTGAGGTGGTATCTATCTGTAACGAGTCACGGGAGTTAATTTCTGAAACGTCAAATGAACGCCTTCTCTAGGGTGGGGCAAATAAAAGTGGCTTGAGGAACTGAGTTCCAGGTTACAAAGAAACACACCAAAGGAATGGAGATATTTCAGTAACCTGCTTTTAGCAGATGTTAAGAATGACCACCATTCATCTCTAGTTACCTTTGGGCCCTGGTCAGCAAGCTGCAGAAGGCAGATCGCAGCTGGACTGCTGCAATTGCTTCAATCTGATCAGAAATGTTCTGCTGCAGTTCTTGAAGACTATGAGGTTTGTTTTGATACTCCTTTGCCTTGAGGGTTCCCCACAAAAAGAAATCGCACACGAACAGATCAGGTGAACTGGGTGGCCAGCTAGGGCCGAGATAGACTGACCTCGGCGAATAACTCTGTTAGGAATGATGATTGTGTGGTTGTGGTCCGTGGTTTGGCGGGATGTAAGGGCAGGTGCAACATCCTGTAGGAAGTAACAGTAGGCCCTTTCCTCCTCAGTTAATGCTGCCAAAGAAGGATTGAAAATGTAGGAAATGTAACGGCCCGAATTCACAATCTGATGAAACACCAGACTTCTGATCATGTGTGTATGGTGGAAGTGATGCGGATTCTCCGTTGCCCAGTACCTGTCATTCCGTGAGTTGACTTAACCACTCAGGTGAAACCAAGCTTCTTTAGAAGTAAAGAAATGATCCATTCCCAAGCCATGCATTGTTATCTGAGTGAACAGCCAATCACAAAACTGGAGCTGCTGAGGAGCATCTGTTGGTTTTAGTACTTGAACTACATACACTTTTAAGGGATGCATTTTAAGGTCCAGGTGGAGTAATGGTCCGCTTTTTCGACGTGATATGCCGGTCCGTTGCGACAGGCGTCAGGTTGATTTCTTAGGGCTCCGAAGCACACTCTGGTAAACTGCATCCACATTGTCTGGTGTGCGGACTCGTTTTAGAATATTTTTTGCCTTTTTCAAAACACATCCTGTCTGACACCTTTCTGTGACGAATCGTCGCATGACACTCTTTGCTTGCACCTTGACCCCATTAAACTCATGAGGAAACAACCGACGACACTCTTTCCACGAATTTGTCTTAATGTACCTTTCCACAACGAACACCCTCTGCTGCACTGTGAGTACCATCTTCACATGTGCACTGATCAACTCACACTGACACAGCCCGCACTACTGTAACATCTGAACTGGTTTCGATCACGTGCTGTGCGTGAGTGCGTGGTTTAGCTCATCGTCCCGGCCATTTTTATTTGCAACATTTGCTACAATATAAGTAGGTTAGCGAACTATTTCCTTTCCTGTGATGTGTTTCTTTGTAACCTGGAACTCTGTTCCCCGGGCCAGTTTTATTTGTTCCACCCTGTATGACTTAAGAAAAGAAAGCTATAGAATTTTGTGCCATTAGATGATGATTATTATAATAGCTCATCATAAGGATCTACTCTTAAGTCGCTTGAATAGGTTATGCGAATTTAAAAATTTAAGGTCTTAAAACGTCGAACTGATGCCATCTAGAATTTTTGAAAACAATTGGTCATGAGATGTCTCTATACTAAACTCTCAATAAAGTTTCGTAGTGCTAAATTTAATTGCTACTGGGTAATTAGATCGCTAGAAAGGTTATTTCTAATTGAAAGTCACTTGGCCGCCATGTTGTTTATCTATTTCTCATGATAACTTAAGTCAAATATATGCATTAACTTAATAGCCCTTTATCACCATACAAAATCTCAATTTGATTGCATAAATAGTTTGGTATATATTTTAAACTGGTTAAATACTGTTTATCACATAGATGCCATCTTGGATTGTTTCATATAAGCGCTATAGAATTAAATTCCAGCAGATAAATATTAAAATTGGCGTTCTTTACAGTATATCAGCCTACAGTTCAATCGCTTGTTCAGGACACACGAAATGAAATCGTAATTTAATACTTTTGCACAGCCGTCGTTTTTAATTTCTTAAAAAAATGAATTTACTTAGACGTCAACATATTAAGTCATGCAAGAAAGTATACCGTGCCATGTTTCACAGAGCTCAGATGATTATATCGCGAGAAAATTCAACTTAAATATTTAAAACTCACGTCGATGCCATTTAGGTTTTTTGTTCAGCAGGTTATTGAAAGTCCCATAGGTGAACTTATTTTTAAGCCCTTTATGAACATGCAAAATGTCATTTGATTAATGTAAAAGATTCGTACAGTTAAATAACCTGTAAATAATTTCGGAAGTTCGCCAAGTTGCGTTCTTCTATTATGTAAGCCATTGAGTTTCTGTATATTCCAATAGATGAAGGTTATTACGTTGGTTCATTATGCAAATGTTCAATTAGATCGCATTATTAAGCTAGAAATAAACGTCATTATAATTTATTTATTTTTATTTATTAATCAAAGCACGAACTACAGCTATGCTAGCCCTTCACGCTTGTACAAATAACAACCAAATAACAGTTCAAATAAAATATAAGATAAAATTTAACATATTATCACCAAACAAAACACGTCCAGTTCAAGAGCCGGTAGAATGTCCTTGCTCGTAGCCGTGTTGTCAATGGCCAAGATGACAGTTCTTGATACAATTTAATTTCTCCTTCGCCTGCTTCAGGAACTTCCTCTTGTTTGTGGATATGTCCAACTCGCGTTTAGTTGCAATGCTATTGTACAGGGATGATATGCGGATTTGGAAGGATCGTTGGATTATGGAATGTTTTGTGTGTGGAATGTGCAAAATATCTTTGAGTCTGGTAGAACGGGAAGGGGCTCTTAGTTTGAAAAGTGACAGCAGGTGGTCCGAACGGTAATGGCCATTTAAAATAGAATGTAGGAAGGACAGGTCACTCACCTGGCGTGTCGTGCTGAGGGGAGGGATGTTTATGGCCGAAAGTACCTGCTGAGTGGTGAAGTGTCTAAACCTTGGCATTATGTTCCTTAAAATGGCAGCAAAGAAAGATTGAATTCTGTTTAATTTAGCTATGTTTGACGAGCAAGAAGTTGTCCAAATGGGAGAGCAGTAGTTTGCAATGGGGTGGATTATCGAGAGGTAATAGAGGCGAAAGGCTGTGGGATTTGATATTTCTGAGAAGCGGTAGAGTATGGCAAGGAATTTCATGGCTTTGGATAAAGAATGTTGTGTGTGTTCTTTAAAGCTTAGCTGGTTGTCGAATATGACCCCGAGATCTCGCTGATGCGCAACTGCGTAATGGGGCTGTCAAGTAAGGAATATGTTGTAGGTACTGGTGAATTGCGTTGGGTAATTGTTAAAAGGCTGCATTTATCTGGGTTTGGTTTCAACTTCCATGTGAGGCACCAGTCGGATAGAGCGTTAAGTGAGGACTGAAGAGTGCGGCGTCGGCTGGTGTCTTAATTTCCTAGAAAATCTTGCAGTCATCTGCGAAGAGTAGGGTATCGTCTGTGTCAGAGAGTTTGGATGGTAGGTCGTCCATAAATAAGGCAAATAAAAGTGGCCCTTGTGGGACGCCAGAGAGCAGAGGTAGCCAAGGGGATGGAGTGCCTGATAATACGACTCTCTGGTGTCAGTTCTTTAGAAAGCCGGCAAGGAGTGTTAGGAGATTGCCATGTATATTGAACCGTACAGCGATTTTGTGGAGTAGTAGGGTATGGTCTATTGAGTCAAATGCTTTCGATATATCTACGTAGCAGATATCGAGCTGGGACCTCTCTGCAATGGCATGTGTTGCATAGCTGTGGATAGTGGCCAATTTTGTAAGGCACGAGCCTCCAGGAAGGAAGCCTTGCTGGCTAGTTGAAATATATGGTAAGGTAAAAGACAGGAGACGTTGGTGGATTATTTTTTCAAATTTAAAGGATAGTGTGGGTAGTATAGATACTGGTCGGTAGGATGATACGTTTGTTTTGCCCCCAGATTTGAATATAGGGACGATGTTGGCCTTTTTCCAGGCAGTAGGAAAATAGCCCTTGGCAAAGCACCTGTTGAATAGATTGGAAAGCGGTGTACAGAGAACAGTGGCGGTGTTTTTCAGGAAGATGGGACCAATATCATCGGGATCGATAGCTTTGTTGGTGCGGAGAGATTGAAGTAGACTGAGGACTTCATTTGGTGTTGTTGTTATATTCGAAAAAGTGCAATTTGCTGCTGTTTCTACCGGTGGAAGGGGTTGATTTTGGGTTGGAGTGGAACAGTTTTCAAAGAAATACCTGTTGAATAGCTTATTGCGGTCTGGTCCCTCTGCTGTGGTTCCCTGGTGTTCTTCGCATAGTCACCATATAGAGGTTATGAAAACAATTGAAATAAGTTGGAAGTCAGTAGATTACATCTTATTTGCACATTGACCCCACCATGTTTCACTGCGCTCGAATGATTAAATCGGGGAAACTCCAATTAAAATACATTAATTTCGCCTGGTCGCCATGCCAGTTTTGTACTTATCACGGATACAAGGGTCACATAGGTGTACTTAACATCGCACTGTACTTTCTGTCACCATACATCATCTCAGGGTGCAATCAGTTAGAGTCTCAGAGAAATAGAATGCAGGCGAAATATTTTGTGACTGCCATGTCAGATTGGTGATACGTACTCAAATTTGAAAGGAATGGTCTAGATCGGAGGAAGTAGTAGTATGTTCTTACCGAGCTTCAATGAAATAGCTCTAGCCGTTCAGATTCTGTTAGTAGCACACACACAGATCATACACGCACGAATAAAAGATGATCTCACAAACCTTCATATGAAAGAACAGAGTTCAAAAACTTGCCGTTTTTAGCATAGTTGCGGCTGCAGTGTGCTAATTTCATGATTGGAATTGATGAGATCGCTCCCGTAAATTTATCATTTTTTACTTTTTTAGAAGTCCCAGTTTAAATTTGAAATTTATCCCGTGAGGGGTCGCGTCATGGTCTTTCAGACCGGCCGCATACATTTTTTACTCCTCCGAAATAATTTCACGGCGTAAAGCTTCCTCCCCTCCTATACCTTTCAATGGACTCATCAACTGCACGTGTCTGCGTTTGCTGTTCCCACTTTCATTCCCAGTCAGTTAGTGGAGAGCTTTGTTTCACACGATGTACATGGAAGTGTACGCAGGTAAGCAGCCTCAGGGACCTTTTTCCGTTGATAATTCTGGACTCGCTGTATTTTCAAGGCTAGTTCAACGGATTGGTGGATCTGGAAGATATTTCGTAAGGAACTTACATGTGTTACCTGGGTGGAATGCAGTAATCCTGATGCTGCCTAGGATAATTCCGAGGATGAATAAATCAATAGATTAAGTGGGTCTCATCGATATATTTTTTTTTTCAATAATACAGTACAATGTGTTTCGATACAAAACCTGGTATTTAGTTTCATGGATATATTTTTCCATAATAATAATATGTGTTTTGCAACAAAAAATTGTATTTTATACACCCCGGTCATAAAGACCGTGCGCGACCCATCACGAAACTATTTTGACGCGACCCCTCCCGGGTTTAGAAACTGCTGAATCTCCATAGTTATTAAATACCATGCCTGCAATAGCCCAGTAATACTATACAAATAGAGGCCAATCGAAGGAAAAAATCCTGGAGTTTTGAAAATTGGTACAGTTGTTCCTTGGTATCTAAGTTTCAATAAAATAAAAAGACCTTATGGGTGGGGCGTGAGCTTGAGGGAGCAGGACCCTTCATAGGGGCCCTATTTTAGTTTTTTGCTTGTATCTCAGTAACTGTCATTTATAGTGAAAAGTTGTTTGAATAAAACTTAAAGCTAATAAAATGTCCTACGAAAATTATCCTATGCTTGTTTTACGTAGGACTAATACTTTCGGAGTTAAAGGGCCGAGAAAGTACCAACATTTCAAAAATATTGATTTATTCACATTCTCATTGTTATACGCCATGCCTATGAGTATTTCAGATATAATATTAAGGCTGCCTGTCACCAAAGATTGTAAAAATTAACTGGTGGTTAATTTCGTTTATAGAGCAAAGAACATTTATCCTTGAAGGGATATGGACCCACTGAAGTCCTGTGGTCTCAATATTGCCACATGGTATCCTTTATGAAACAGTTCATCGAAGCAGAACGTTCGGGAACTGGGAAATGCATCTGTGCTCTGTCCAGCAAAAGATACCATTCTTTAATGCAAGTGGCCACTTGCAGTATGCCAAATGTACTCATTTATATCTACCGGATATTCGTGCCCTACCTACTACCCACCCCTTTGACTTCCATGAATTCGCAAGAAACAGTCATTTTGCAGTGATTAGATCAGATTCTTCTGGATCAGGAAACTGGTCTGATATGACTATAGAGCTGACTCTAATGCGCGGCAAGAAGACTCATGGAGGGCTGACAAGCGGGCAAGGAATCATAGATGCCGTGTTGGCAAGGTGGGTTTGAGGGACATTCACAGCAACCTCAATTTTCTCTGCATTGGAGGACTTCGCCGGCTTGCACTTATCAACAGGGGAGCAGCATGTGGATTACAGTGCGTCACGGCAAACAAGAAATGATGTAGGTAGGAAAAAGATCTTTGAGTGGTTTGCTCAGCAACCTCCCTTTACAGAATCACCTGTACTAGTATCTCTGGCAACAGGTATTGTTGCAAACTGTGATGTAAATTGCCACAAAGCCCTCGAAGAAGGAAAGAAAACAATGAGGAAGTTGTTAGGGCAAAGGTTCGGAGAGATCGAACAGGCTCGATAAGACAAAGTCATATCATTAGCCTCCATCAGTAGCACAATCAAAATTAATAATGAAGTGGAGGTTGTGGATCCACTTCTTATTTTCCAAAGACTTCCTATTTCCAAGCAGAATGATGAAGATCTACAAGACCTTCTGTGTTACGAGTTGGCACCTTTCCCCTTAGCTCTCTTCGATGACAGCGGGATGAGAAAGACGAAGAAGTCGGCTTTGTATGAAGTGTTCCCAGTTCATGATAAGCTTGCTCTAAATGTAATCGATGCTTCCTGTTACATCGCGTTCAGTGGAGTACAGGCTCAACTTTCTCTGTTGTCTTCGACCAGTACGTGGCTTTCATAAAGAGGCACTACGGCGAACGTACCACTGTTGTGTTTGATGGCTACACAGATACCGTCAACTCCACAAAACATTTTGAACAACAACGTCGAAGTAACACAAAGACGTCGGTTGACATTGATTTCACCGAAGGAATGACAGTGACGTTTCAGCAAGAACACTTCCTTAGTAATGAGAGGAACAAGGCCAAATTCATCAGTATGGTGTCTGAGAAATTAATCACCGAGGGAATTGAAGTGAGACAGGCTGAGGCTGATCCTGACGCAATGATTGTGCGCTGTGCAGTTGAAAAAGCAGCATCAAATGTAAATGTAACTGTCATAGGCGAAGACGCAGATTTGCTGGTCTTGTTGATAGCATTAGCTCCACCTGAAAGCAACATTATGTTTGTCAAACCTGGAAGAAGAAAAGTGGAAAGCAGAACGTATTCTTCCTTGGAGTTACAAAAAAAAAAAAGACTTCGCCGAAAGCTTCCTGTTTATTCATGGGTTCAGTGGGTGTGACAGTACCTCATCTATCTTCATGAAAGGCAAGTCATCAATCGTCAAATTGTTCAACAACGTCAGCTGTGTCAAAGCCATATCAAACGTGTTTTACAGGTCCTCTTCAACACTACAGGAGGTCACTGAAGCCGGTGAGAGCATGTTCCTCGTATTGTACAATGCCCGGGAACAATATATCAATGCCCACAGATACAATGATTTCCTCAAATCAACCACAAAGGTCAAGCCAAGCCTGTCGTCCCTGCCACCGGCAGGAGGCTCTGCCCAGCGGCACTCTCACAGATTGTATCTGCAGGTTCAAAACTGGTTGGGCAACCATCTGCCACCTACAGATTTCGGTTGGGTGAGGGACGTCGATGGCAATCTTCGACCTGTTATGAAAATGGAGAATGGAACCTGCTGCCCCTGCCTCAACACAATTTTCAGTAAATGTGAGACAGGTTGTGGGACGTGTTGTGGGTGTCGCAAGGCAGGAATCTACTGCACAACAGTGTTTGGAAACTACGAGGGAGCCTACACCAATGGCCTTACTGTTGTAGATGACGCAAGCATGGACGAAGATGAGATTGACTACCATGACAAGATGACTGCTGACACTCTGTTTCATTATAATAAATAAATCACGATTTTTTGAAATGTTGGTACTTTCTCGGCCTCTTAACTACGAAAGAATTAGTCCTACGTGAAACAAGCAAAGGACCATTTTTGTAGTACATTTTATTAGCTATAAGTTTCATTCAAACAACCTTTCCTTTCGAGTGATAGTTACCGAGATACAAGCGTAAAACTAAAATAGGGCCCCTATAAAGGGCCCCCCTTTCTCGAGCTCATCCCCCAACCATAAGGACTTTTTATCATCTTGAAATGTAGATACCAAGGAACAACTGTACAAATTTTCAAAACTCCGGGAATTTTTCCTTCGATTTGCCTAATTTTATCGCCCCAAATGGATCAGGGGATAGTTGAGTAGGATCACTTAAGGGACTATCCCTGAATCTGATCTCAAAATTAACAGTATCACCATCTGAAATGATCTGAGAACGTTGCTTCAGAAGTCCTAATTCATATCGGATATTTGATAGGCGTGTGATATATTCTTTAAACAATCATCATATTCAGTAGAGAACTCGATACATTTTAACTCATGAAAACTCATGAGATCACCATCTGACCGTGTAAATACCATACCTGCAATGGATCAGGAGATAGTTGAGTAGGATCTCGTAAGTGAATAAAACCGAATCAGATCTCTGATGTCTTTGTAAAAATTTTGATTGCCTGGAGCTATATCATAGGAACTTGGTAAAGAGTTACTACTACACCGTCCTACTTTGACACAGGGCCTTTCAATTTTTGGTAAGTATCGAACATGGCGATGATGTGAAATACTTGGCATGATGATAAAGGAGTAAATTTGCTTTTTGGAAATTTGGACGCGATCATTTGATATATATTAATGTCTCATTTATGAGGATTTTTGTGTTCACAGTATTTTAGTTTTGAAAGTATTTTAGTTCATAACATGAGTGTACCTGATATAGTAGATAAAATGTTGTGTTAAACGTAACCCATGTGTGCTGATTTTGTTGTCAGCGCACACAATTGTTAATTACTGAATCGCTTACTGCAGCTACCAAGAACATTAAGAAAAACACGGAATTTCTGCGGATTACGTAACGTATCCACACAAGAGGGTCGAACTATTTTCCATCTCAGCAATGGCAGAAAGCAACATATCAACACACCTGCGGAACTAAAGTTGCACATAAATCGGCTAGGTGAAGGAACTGGAAAAAATTCACAGACCAATGTACTATAAATTCTAATAGGTTCGTGTGTGTGGTTGTATGTGTGATTAGTATTTAGGCAATCAACTGTCAGATTCATCAGCATGCCATTTCGTAATTGTTCTGCTGGCTGCGGTGGAGACGATTCACGCTCCGGCAGTTACTGAGGCGCAAACAATGGAAATTCTACCCTTCTCCAAACACTTTCACAATTGCATGTAGGTACTGATCTGAAGTAAGAATTTTATAATCGGGTTGGAAGCCATTTTTAGTCTATTTTCATCATATGAAAAAATAGGCTTATGATATCAATTTTGTCCGTGTGTATGTATCCCATAAAATATTTAAACGGCTGGAGTGATTTCAAACAAACTCAGCAAGGACACAGTCATACTTTGTCCGACCATGACCGCGTCCTTCAAATTAAGAAACTTTTCACCAATCCACAATGGCGGCCATGCCAAATATTTCACTCGTATTCTATATCTCCGCAACTATTACCAATATAACACTGAACGTTTGTATGGTAATAGAGACTACTAGTAGATGCATAACAAGTATTTCCTTGAAGAACTAAATAGCCTATATTCATCAGTGAACTCTCTATACAACTGTAAGGGGCGTAAACATCCCCGCAAACTTGGGGGGCGGGTGTCGAATTTATAAACTGCGGTTGCCTAGCGTAGCTCCAAATGTTAAACTTCTAACGCCATGTGCATCATAGCCTTTTGAACCTTATCGGCGCAACGTAGGGCGAGTGCGTAGTGTGTGCTTAAGACGCGAGATGCGCGTGGGAAGATTAATGTTATGTTACCTTGTTTATTTCAAAACACGACGCACGCGCCGTTGTTTCCGGGCAGGAGTAACGATTTTGTGTGTCCCGGTATCTAACCTCAATTTTAAACCAGGGCTCAGAAATAATAACTCGAAATTGCACGTTTTCGGATGGTCGTGGTAAGTAGACAAAGCTCAAAGCGCCTCGGCTCTCGGCTCATTTAACGCCTCGGCGGGAAACGGGAGAGGGGGCAAAAAGACTGTTCGTTCAGTAGAATAAAGATATTCCGCCTAACGTACCGTAGTATTAAATCGTTTATAGAAACGGGATATCTACTGTGAGGATGAAGTAAAAATTAATTGCTTTTAGCAACCATTTAGTTACCTACTAATTCAAGATGCGTCTGCAAAGTAGCTCATCAAGGGGCAGAAAAATAATGAACTGTCCTTAAAGTGGTATTATAAAAACTAAATAATGAATAAATAATTGAGATTTAATATCAGTGATTTGTTTCAGCTAATATGTCATCTTGTGTACACGATACTCCCTTTGTCCCAGCGATAGAGCACGAAGAAACATCGCGTTTTAAACAATCGGTGTCACTTTTAGAAGTTCAACGGTCATTTCCATTGTCCTTGTGGTTGGGCACGGGAAAATATATATTTATTACGCAATCGTTGGGGCATGCTGACTGTTTGACAAGAATCCAGTAGACTTTGTCATTGCAATTGGAGAAATATCGTGATGTTATGCAATCGCCACCGCTCTCAGCCGTTTTGCAAGAATCACGTTGTCCTCGCGGTTGGACACTGATAACTTGATATTATCCAATCGACGCCACAACCGGCCGTTCAACGATTGTATGCCTGTCTAACTCTCCTAGCAGAATGGCTAAGGCAAGTTCGAGGTTGGGTATGGTTAAAATTCACGAGCAGTTATAGACAACATGTTTTATGGTCGGCACCGCTCGGAATTAGTGTGGCATGATTCCCGCTGTCCCTATGCTATGGTTGGTTGTTCGCGGTGGATCACGAGGAGAAGTGAGTATCGTAATGCTACGTAGTCAATGCCGTTTTTAAGTGGGTTGATGCACTTCTCTCTCCCCATACGCTTATAAAAATCCGGTCATGGGAAATGTGGCGACTAGGTTTTAGGATGTTTCGTGATGGGTGCCTAATCACCTTTGACGGAATTCCCGCAGTCCTCGTGGCCACAAGTTCATGATCGGGCACTGGCTTTATGATTTTACGAAACCGGTGTCGATCTCGGTCTGTTTGATGAGATTCCCGTAGGCAAGTCATGCGGTCAGCTCGTCGTCTTGATGTACGTTTGAAGTAGGTATCGAATATTACGAATTATTCTGAGAGGAATGTACGAACAATACACTACCACAAGAGGGAAAATTATCTTTCGAATTCGAATCGCGAATTATATATTTAGACACGTTTTAGAGATAACCAGTCAGAATATAACATCCGATGGAACGAACATTTGAAGGAAATATCGTCATATAACGAATTTCAAATTAACCATACTGGATGTGGCAAACTTGTGAGACGGAGATTTTTAAAATATATGTAGCTGTAGTTCCGTGTAATTTCGCGATTACTTTAGGAACGATATCCTTTTGCAAGATTACGCCATTAATTCGCGTCATTTCTGGACTTCAATATGAGATAATCTCGAAATTTAGAGGGCGATAACAGAAATGAGAGATTTCTGTTGAGTTCTCGGAAGCTTTCGCGACTAAAGGTCTCGCGGAAAGTCAGGGTTCCTAACATTACAGAAAAATATTTCACACTAAACTAAAATCTCTTCTTAATGCCGAAAATATACGTTGACCAATGTATACCACTCAAGGTATCCTCAGTACGCATTTCCTTAAGTCAGGCTCGGGAGAATATAGCTCTATTACGCAATCGGCGGCGAATTTTCGTTACCTCTAACTATCCAGACCTCAGAACTGGCTACTTGTTGTTACTTCCGTTACCTGTAAGTAAAATTAGTTACTTTTTCATTACTTTCTTTACAGGTAGAATCACTGAGAATAATTTCTTGTTAATTTACTGTTTTTTTAAGGGTAAGCTACTAAAAATATGCATGTAAAACTTGCCCCCCGCCCCCCCCCCCATGTTTTACGCCCTTGCAACGATACCTTGCAGACACAAATAAAATATTGTTGTAGAGGCGTTAACGTTATAAAGAGAATTTGGAATAACCCCTTCTCGTGTCAATTGGTAAACAGATTAAAACCCGGAAATTGAATTACATTCATTACCTAAAACATGGTACCATTCAATTACAACAAATACAATGTAAAAAATTTGCGAGAACAGAAACACAGAAAGAAATACGAAATTACAGTATCATACCTACTTTCAGCAGAGTACAGTCATAGTGACCACAACATTTAATTTCGTACACATGCAGTACTTCTTATTCACACTATGCAGCACTTCACTACTGTAAACTACTTTACTGAAATAAATCTGAAATGGCAGTCTGTTTGACAGTTTTCTTTACAGAAAAAGAAACACACAAAGGCTTGATCGCGTCGAGGTCCTCTAAGTGATTTTCTTGAGCTCATGGAACACCTGATAGAAAATTCTGCAGCACTTCACAAGATGCAATAGCTTGTAGAAGAGTAAGCAATGGTTCGTTACATCGTTCTGGCCTTCTCCATTGCCCTCTTCTCTTTCAGCTACCAGCTGGATTCCCTGAATTTCCTCCACAATTGTTTCATCCATGATTTCAGAGAAGAGAAGGATTTCATCATCAACTGAATGGTATTCTTCCGCTGCAGGATCATGCTCATTCTGACCAAGCTGTTCGCCGTAGTTAGAAGAAACACTACTCAGTACTTTTACACCTGATTCATACTCAAAATTGTCGCTGTCAACCTCTTCTTCAGGTGAAAATCTTGCCTTTCTACAACAATTCCGCACTGTCTCCGGTTTCACTCCTTGCCAGCATGCAGCTATCATGTCACATGCTTGTTTTATAATAACCTGTTGCGCATTATTTGAGAGATTTCTTTCTAAGGTTGTGATAATCCTCATGACCAAGTTAGTTCTGTAGAACTCTTTAAGACACTTTTTTATTCCCATATCTAAAGTTTACAGGATCGAGGAACAATTTGCCGAGAATTAGAAGACATGTTGCAGAAAAAGCCATTGCTTGTGAGCTAAGCAATTATCCAGGATGAGTGCGATTTTCCTTTTCTTCTTCTTATTTATTTCAGCATCCAGTTTCAGAAGCCAGTCTGAGAAAATAATACCAGTCATCCACGCCCTTATGTTTGCGTTGTAGTCAACTAAAATTTGTAGTGAGAGACCTCATATTGAGGTTAAGTGCACACAATAAAAAAAAACAGAGAATTTGACTTATGTAATTTTCCAAAGAGTGATTTTAAAATGACTTACCTAGCAAACTTTCACCATTTTTGAAGCGTCTAGGCTTAAGATTTCTTCCTATTACGAATCGCTGAAGCTTGCGTGTTCCTGTCTGGTTCACACAGAGGAGAGCAGTTAAATGTTGCTTCGAGCTTTTGCTCAACAGCATTTCTCTCCTTTCAAAGACAGGGATATCTCAGGGTGAAGTTGATAAAAATGCCCGTCTCGTCAGCGTCGTAGATATCTTCTGTTGTGCATTTCTGTGCAATTTCTTTCATTAAATTACTTTCCTAATGATCGGCGTCACCTGTTGCAGAAGACTTCTCTTCTTCTTAATTTTTTTTAAGTTATACCATGATGATCTCTAAACCTAATAAGCCACCCATAGCTGGCTCTAAAATCGTCTACACCTAGCAGCTTAGCAAACTTTCTAGCTTGGATACAAAGTAGTGGCCCATTCATTGGAATATTCAGGGCTCATTTCTCATTGAACCACTTCAACGTTTCAGCATCAACGTCGCTGTTCGTCGCAGTTTTTATGCGCTTTTTTTTCCAGGATTTACAACATTTGATTTAACGTTTCCCCGATCTCTTTTCCCTTCTTCCAAAACGTAGCCACTGTCGATTCCGAAAGGCCGTGTTTTCTTGCTATATCAGTTTGTTTCATTCCCCCATCTATTTCGTTAATGTCTGCTGAAGACGTATTTGTTTCCGGAAACTTGAACCCATGCTGTCAAAAATAATGTACCTACAGTACAGAAAAGGGCACTTCGAAACACCTGCACTATGTCTCAAGAGCATAACACGACTGCTGCGATGACAACAGTTACTCGAAAGACCGACAGTCAAAACAAGGTCACTAATGGGGGCGCTACGGTTTCAAACAGCTGCTGAATTCTCAGAGTTATACAATAAGTTTACCGTCAGATAAGCAGCTACTGTACAGTGATCGCTTGCTTCCTTTGCTTAGGCAATTAGAAATTTCGTTCATCATATCGCAGTTAAAGATGGTCCTGATACTTTTTGTGCTTAAATTATCGTAGTACAGAGGGGATGTTCGTCGGAGGGAATTGAAAAATGGATCAAAGTAAAGTGATTTTTCGTTATAGTGAGTATCGTTGCATCGAGAGAGAAATAACAATATATCAATGGGATTTATGCCAGGACCATGATATTTTATCGTTGTAATAGCGATTATCGTTGTATCGATAATCGTTTTACGGAGATTTCACTTCCTGTTTGTGTTAATTGCTCCATCAACATACACAACTTCAGTTTGATTGCTGTTATAGATTCGTAGATATTGAGAACCATCGAAATATTTGGGATGGTCGCCTTGTTGGATTTGTATATACGTAGGCCACATAGTTATGTACTATTAAATGAAGATTATTGCGTGGATGTATTATTTATTCTTTATTCACATGATTAGGAAACAAGAAATAAAAACGAGAGTTTATACTTCCGCACAGCCGCCACCTTGTGGTTATGAAAACAATTGAAATAAATTAAATGTCAGTGGATAAAAATCTGTAAAAGCATTTACCGTACCACGTTTCACTGCGCTCGGATGGTTAAATCGCGAGAAACGTCCATTTAAATATTTGAATTTCGCGTCGCTACCATGTTGGATAGGTGCTCACCAGGTTATTGAAAGTACCATAGGTGAACGTATGTTCATAGCCTATTCTATCAAAATACAACATTTCAGTTTGATTGCTGTCATAGATTGGCAGATATTTCCAACGGTCTAACAATTTCGAATGGTCGCCTTGTTGGATTTTTATAGACGTAGGTCATAGAGTTATGTACTCATAGATGAGGATTATTGCTTAATTTCAATATTCAAACTTTGACTTCGATCGCATGATTAGTCCACAATAAATACAAACTTAATTTCAACATTTCGCACTGCCACCATCTTGAGGTTATGAAAACAAATGAACTAAATTAGATGTCGGTGCATTAAAATGTGTACGAGCATTTGCTGTTCCATTTTTCAATGCGCTCGGATGGCTAAATCGCGAGACAAGTCTAATGAAATGTTTCATTTTCCCTTGGCCGCCATGTTCGTATTTGAATTGTTTCGGATAGATATTACGAACTGGTGAAATGTATCGTATGGACTCCAACGTTGGATTGTTTTAATACACTGCCGGAAAAAAATTAGGTCACCTTTTTAGAGGTTACCAATTCTCTCAAGATTTAATGTGGGTGCCGTGCATATGGAGTACATGTGATGATTAAATATACAGATCAATAGGTCAAGCACTTCAGAGATACCAGGTATCGACCCATGCTGAAACACCCATATTACTAGCCTACGAGGTGTAGCCTTCACGGGCAGCAATGCAGGCACTGACTCTTGCATCCAGTCGATCATACAGATGGCGAATACTGTCTTGGGATACGTTATTCCACGCCTACTCGACCTGTTCACACAGTTCTGTAAGAGTTGTGGATGGGAGAGTCGCACGACTCACTTGTCGGCCCATGATGTCCCACACGTGCTCGATTGGTGAAAAGCCCGGCGATCGTGCTGGCCAGGGAAGTTGCTGCACGTCATCAAGTGCACGTTGAGTTGCACAGGCAGTGTGTGGGCGAGCATTATCCTGTTGAAACAACACATCCCCTTCCTGTTGCAAGAACGGCAAAAGAATGGGTCGAACAACATCCTGCACGTACGGAGCGCTGTTTGGCGTTCCCTCCACAAACACCAAAGGTGAACGAGAAGTTTAGCTAATCGCACCCCAGACCATAAGGCCTGGGGTGGGGCTGGTGTGTCTTGGACGAATGCCCTCTACAAGACAGCGCTCATCAGGTCTACGACGAACGCGCCAACGACCATCACTTGCGTGCAGGCAGAATCTGCTTTCATCGCTGAAGACCACGGCACGCCATTCCATCTTCGAAGTGATCCTCTGACGGCACCAGTCGAGCCGTGCACGTCCATACTGTGGCGTGAGCGGAAGAAAGACTAGAGGTGTACGTGCCCGTAGTCCCACTGCTAGTAACCGGTTCGCAACAGTTCGTGTTGACACTTCTGGACTCACAAACCCTCGTATCTATGCTGTGGTAGCTGTACGATCTGCCACTGCTGCACTTACAATACGACGATCCTGGCGGACGTCTGTGCTGCGTGGACGTCCAGAATCTCGTCTACGGGTGTGAGAATGTTCACGTGACCACTGATACCAACATCGTTGCACAACGGACACAGCATTTCCAACTTGTGTGGCAATTCTCCGAAAGGACCATCCCGCTCTCGGAAGGCCAAAATTTGACCCCTTTCAAACTCGCTCAGTTGCTGTAGAAAGCACGAGTGCGTCTCCGTGCCATTGCACCTGCTTGATTCACACGTTTGCATCACAATGAGTCGTATGGCCGTGAGCTTCCCCTGTTTAATGGTAGACACAGATGTCGCTCTGATAGCTATGCCACTACGCAATCCTTTGGCGGTTGACGTTGAAACCCTTATTAGTACATCTGCTATCCCCCAGGTAGCATCTGCTGTCATCGGATCAAAATCGACGTCGTCTTTTCAGGTGACCTATTTTTTTCGGGCAGTGTCTGTTACTGATTTATAAGCCAGTAGATGAATATTATAATCATGGCTCATTATATCAACCTACAATTCTATCGCTTATTTAGGACACGAGAAATGTAAATGTGATTATAGGTTTTAGAAGGTCACATAGGTCAACTTCTAGGAGTGCCGTTTATCACCGTACAAAATTTCAGTGTGATTTCGGTAATAGCTTCGGAGATATAGAATGCCGGTGAAATATTTCGCACAGCCACCATGTTGGATTGGTGAGACATAATAAAATTTGAAGGGTATGGTCGGGGTTGGACGAAATAGTTCTATGACTTTACTGAGTTTCATTGAAATCACTCCAGTTAGAATTTATAAGGGGGATGCACACACACATACACACACACCGACAAAAGATGGTTTCAAAGCCTATTTTTTCATAAATGTAAGTAGGCGAAACATCTGCTATGTACGGTATAAACACACAATGGTGGCCAAGTGAATTTAATAGGCAGGAGTCTTAATGGAATTGACGTGTGGGATTTATTAAAATAGATTATATAGTTTTTCACGAACTACTAGTTCAGTGTTGCGTAAATAATCGAAATGATATGGTATTCAGTTGGTCAACAAGATTTTACGCAATTGTAATGCGTGATTCTCCAATCCTGGAAGAAATGTACATGAGATTAATAAATGTACTTGAATGACGAGTTTAGATCGCCAAGCGATCATCATCACATCCTTTATACTTAGGCAATTAAATAAGTTTAAGCCTAGTATTTTGAATCGTTAGGCTTTAAGATTTGCCTAATTAGCCATGAACATTATCGTACTTGATGCTATATTATTTTAGTGTTGCTTAAGTAATCGAAAAATTCTGCTTTTCGGTCGGTCAACACGGTGAACAGTGTTGATATTTGAATAGTCAAAGCTTTCCGGCAAACATAGACGAGATTCAAGCAATATTGTTTGTAAATCATGTTCAGTTAAAGAGAATATCAGAGAGTTGGTTGCCTGAATCACTTCCAAATTATGTGGTTGAGCTTGATGGCTGTAATCTGCATCGCTATTGCTGTACCGATAGGTTGGGAGGTGGTATTGCTGTTT
Organism: Meconema thalassinum; assembly: GCA_946902985.2. Classification (NCBI taxonomy): domain Eukaryota; kingdom Metazoa; phylum Arthropoda; class Insecta; order Orthoptera; family Tettigoniidae; genus Meconema; species Meconema thalassinum. The sequence goes on from OX336389.2 coordinate 720,540,902, forward strand.
ATTACAGAGATGACCGAAAAACCAAGGTAATTTGTACGTATTCGTCCATCGAGTTACTAAGGACAGAGTTCATGTTTGTTGAAGTAACTTTGAGTGAGCAAAAGTACTGATAGGTATAGTCTACCGTCCACCACTGTATCGTACATTAACCAGTTTGAAACTTGGCTACTGAACATGTTACTATGTCAAACATCACTATTTTAGGAGATAATTTTTACACTAACGTACTAACCATGGCGTGCAAAACAATGAAACTTGAAGACCTATTTTCCTCCTATGACATGACTATAATTCCGCTTGACCCAACTAAAGTCGTAAACACAGTAAGCTATACATCACACACACTAATTTATCTCATCGTAACACATAGCCAACAGAAGGTGACTCATGGCTAAATACCAGAACCGGCTATATCCACCAATGACTTAATACAATTCGCTTATTCACTCAGCGATCGATTGTTGTACAAATTTAAGTATTTCACATGGAGAAATATAAGGGACATATATATGGACCAACTGAAAAATGACACGTACAGCCTTCCATGAAACGACATATTGAATCTGGACGACATTTACTAAAAAGTAAACAGTTTTCTTAATAATCATGCACTATACAACAAACATGCGCCCAGGACTTCTCGTAAACCTAAACAAACTGTGGTTAACTCCGGAAGTCCCGTCTTTTCAGACAATACAAACGTTCTGGTCTGCCTAATAATTTCGGAAAATATCGATTACTTTGGAACCAAATTAAGGAAATTTTACGCAATCTTAAATTTAAGAATGTTCGTGATATAACCTGCCGATTTAACACGACTAGAGCCTGGAAACAACTCAGTGCTTTGGGCATAGGCAAGAACAAGGAGCAACTTCCAGTACCTGACATACCACTTGACGAGCTAAATGCATATTTCACGTAAGCAGTTACTCAACCTAACCCAGATAATGGTCCCAGCGCAGACAACGGCCAATTATTTTCAGCACTAGATTGTCCCAGCTTTGCATTTCGTAACGAAAGCACTAATGAAGTAAAAAGAGTGTTGTATTCCATTAGATCCCAGGCGAGCGGTATTGAAGATGTCCCAATAAAATTTATGCACTATATTATTGGTGCTGCTCTCCACATTCTCACATGCATTTTAATTATTGTATAAACAATGGCACATTGCCTTCTATCTGGAAATACGCCAACGTGATCCCTCTCCCTAAGACACCGTGCCCACTGATACCGCCCAACTACCGCTTGCTTCTATTCTCCCTGCTCTCTCCAAAGTGCTGCAACGGTTAATACATATTCAAATAGTGGAATATTTGAACAATCACTCTCTACTTGACCCACCCGTCTGATTTCAAGAAAGGCCACAGCACAGCACTGCCTTACTAAAGGAGAATGATGACATTAGACGTGCTATGGACCAAATACAAGTAATAATACCCACACTCCTCGATTTCAGCAGGGCATTTGACAAAATATATCTCCATACCCTATTGAAGAAGTTAAAATTCCTTCCTGGTACTGTACCCGTATTTTCGAGAGAATGGACTTGTCGGTATCCGAAGATCAACTGGATCGTAGAATCTCGAAGGTTCCTGGCTATAAATACCTGAAAATCCTACCGACAAGCACTAAATCTGAATACAGCACACCTGCGATTGTGTTATGGACTACTCTACGGGGGCAAGAACTCAACCTACATTGGGAGAGTGAGAAACTTACGATTCTCGGGGCGAAATGGGATCAAAAATAGTGGGTGCTTTATACCTGATCTATATCCATAACGCAATCTCTCTATAATTAATATAAATCACGTAAGTCGATGTATGAAAAGAACGAAATAAATGTGTTAACTAAAAATGAAACATCACATTTGATATAAAATAAAATTCATCCATCAATTTAAATAAATATCGTCGAAGTAGAATGACACGCTTGTCATTAAAAATAATTAACATGCCTCAAACGGCATCCCAACAACAGCTTCACTTTAAGAATAAATCTCACTTCATCAACTGTTCCGGAGTTCCAACAAAAATATGTTTGAAAATAAAACATAATAATAACAGATTTTGAAAGCCGCTAAACCCGTATTATGACATTGTTTCTTTTAATCTATGCATTAATAACTCGGTTCTCAAATCTAAGAAATCTTTATAACAACTCTACATAATAAGCATCCATTGATCAGCTGTTTCATTTTCCTACTCAAAAATCAACCTTCACCGTACAATAGCATCTACATTATACACGTATTTCCGTCTTAAAAACGCACCACAAATTGTTCTATTATTCCTTCCTTGTAAAACACATCAGTTCAAAACTACACACTGATCTTCATAAACACCATACATATTATAAATTATTTATTTAAAATAATATTATAATGCATAACAATCCTACTCTCCTCTCTCCTTTATCGTTTCGTTAACAAACATAAATTTATTGTTTATTTACATATTTTCAACCCTATATTTATACATGGATTTATTTATGTTTATTTAAATATTAATTCAAATATGCGTTTAAATATGTATCTTATTTATTTTCATATATATTAATATTTGTTTAAATGTGTTTAAATATTAATGCTCATTTTATTTATTTATGTTTATTTTACCCATTTTACCGTCGTCTCAATTCTTATGGCTTATTGTCCAATCCTTGCTTAAATGACCTTGCAACTATGTCAAGCTCATATGTTATTATCGTCTAATCCTTGATAACTGGTTCTAATATAATTAACAAACAATAGTAGTATCCACCTCGCCAACACACTTCTTGTCATGCCTCCAAGTTATCATTCAAAAATAATAATAAGAATAAGTTACAAGAGATAACTTATCTTCATTCATCCACATTACTGTAAAAGCATTTACCACTTTATCTACATAACACCACAATCCTCCATAATACGTTAACAATCCTGTATTAGAGCTTAAATATTTCATCGCAGATCCTTCTTTAACAATACTTGGATACGGCATTGATTTCTTTCGTATAACTAACATCAGAAAATCGTCATAATTCCAACTAGATTTCCACATATATCTTCACATAAAACATTGCTTTATACTCGCATGCACAATAGTAAACTTGTACATTTACAATCCTTCTAATAGTGATACTTGTACATCAATTCATGATCTCCGATGGTTTACTTTAGTTGACTATTATGTCTACAAAAATCATTGTTAATATTTTATAATAATACTGAGAACAATAACTCCTTACCCATCGTTCCTTTTATTATTGCTACAATGCAATAATAAAGACAAAAACAATGCTCGATGTTGCAAAAAGTTCAATAACAATGATGTTATTCTGTGTCCAACATATCAAAGTTTATACTGGATTCAGAAATCCCCTAAATCTCGAATATAAAATGTTCATTCCTATCATGAGGAAGTATTCCTGAAATTTATTTGAATTCAAGAAAGAACTATGCTTTGTATTGACCATAGTAAAATTCAAATTCATTTCAGTATGAATGCTGTTCCAGTTCAATTAATCGTTGATATGACAATATCTCGTTTAATTATATCGTCGCAAATGTTCTTGCATAGAAGCGTTGATCGTAATATTCTTTTTGCAACTAAGATTCCCAAAATTTGGATTCCAAAGGTATCTTGTTAATAAAATTTTAAGAAAGCATCTTTAATTTTTAATCGAAAATGGTTACTAAAAATAGTTAAAAATGATGTAAGGATAAAACTTAAATCCATAATTAAAAATACAAGAATCCTAAAATACTAAAACTCAGCTTCAAATATCCAAAGTCCGAATCGTAGTTAGAAATTATGAATATAAATCATCAATAAATATTACAGATGATGAAAATCCAAATCTAATCCAAATTCGAAAAATACATAATTTAATAACAACATGGCAAAATGGTTTGATCTAAAAAGTTTCAAACTACTTCAAACTACAAAATTTGAATCTTCTCTATACCTTTTGAATCACCTAGATTTGCATCAGTATAGGTAATACCGTGATGTTCAGCAATCTCTATCCCGGCGAGTCTTGCATCTTCCTTCATATTCCTCCGTGCGAACTGCTTCCTCGGGATTCGAATGGCGTTCCCCCGGTCCTTGGATTCGAATGTACCAGTCTTCATGCTTTAGATTGGGTCCGTCCAGAATCTCATCTCCTTTGTCTCTTCTTAGAGCAAATCATCTAGGCGTCGTCTTCTTCTTTTAAAGTTTATATTCATTTCGGAATATTTTTGTTTAATTTTCATCATAATTCCCAATAATTACAAAATTTTGCAGCTGATGTTGTTAATATCGTTGCTCCAAATGTACATCTTCCCTCTCTCTACAACGTGTTCCTTGCGCTCATTTCTCTACTCCATCATAAACACTTCAATAACGTAGTTAGTTCCTCTCATCTTTTAATTATGAGGTTGTATAATTCCACTATCTATTCTCACGTCGGTACTGTTCATGAGATCACGTCGGATTATTATAATATTTGCAAGATAATGTTGCAAATAATTCAGGTCGTCACTGTTATAGCTCTGAATTAGTTTTTATTGAAATGCGCAACATTCATAGGACATCTCAAACAAAAGTTCTTCTCTCAGCGAATAGCGTAAAATGTTTATGTTAGCTGCCTCAATTGTCCGTAGTTTCTATGTCGTTAGTTTATTTCTCTGTTATAATCTTCTTTATAATATGTCGAACTCGATACTTTATTAGCTCAATTCAAATTTCACACCCGTATTGTTACTTCTAAACGCACACTTAATGTTTGACTTCAGTCAGAGTCCCGCCCTACTATTACATGACCGTCGCCGCTGCATTGCTTGCGGTTAACTCTCCCCACACTCGATAAAATTGCTCCACTCTTTGTTCGAACAATTTCCGACACAAGTTTATTCCCCGACGTTCCAAGGAAAAGAAACCTCGATTCTTCCTCGCTGACTCCCACCAAGACTTCTGTTTCACCGCCATTTTCCTCAACTCGCCGAAAATTGAAGTGGTAAACTGCTGAATGCAATTTTACATCGTTCTGCGTATTTGTCTTCTGAATAAGAATGATGAAGAGTTTCCCCTTTCATTTCTACATCTTTTCATATATAACAATGTTATGTAGAGGTACTGAGAGTAATTATTTTACGAAATCAATTACTTCATGAGCAGCGTTTTCTCTTCCATAAAACCTCACCTAATTGGTTAATCGTTATACTGTTCCACGTGCCAAGGTGATCTTCCCTGTCTTCCCATCATGCAATTGTCACGTGATCTAGCCTGTCCTCGACGACGAAACATGCTTTGTGACACTTTTCAGAAATAAAATTTCCATGTTAACACTTATTATTGGGATCAAAGTAATAAAATATTTTCTCCAACGAAAATCAAAATACGGGGTCATTACCGAAATCATAATTTGTTTCTCTTCCTGCCTAATGCATCAAAATCAGCGTACAACAGGATACAACCTCACAGTGGCGTCAGAAAAATCCAAGAGCCCCCCTCCTCAAGGTTCAGTCACTGGGCCCCTTCGTTTCGTGTGTTACATCAACGATATCTCCTCCGCGATTAATTGTAACAAATATGATCTTTATGCAGACGATCACCAAATATAATGCCACACTATGATTACTGATATAGCAAATGCAACAAGGGATATAACCACTGATCTCCGTCAACTTTGTGTATCCGCTGGTGACCACTCTCTTCTACTCAATCCTCAGAAGACCCGAGCTGTCATCATCGGCTCTCATAAATTGCTAAGCTCATTAGAAAACAACTACGTTGTCCCCCCGCTAACACTGAATATAATCATCATTCCCTTTAGTAAAGAATTAAGGAACCTTGGGTTGACCTTAACGGAAACTCTCGACTGGTCAACACATGTAGGAAGACCCAAACCCATGGCGCTACATCCCATGAAGGGTCTAGGCCTACCAAGCGACCACAGCCCAGCCTCTTGGCCTGCAGATTGTGATTGACGTGTGGTCAGCGCGTCCGCCCATTGGCCGTCAATCTCGGTATCAATGATTCAGGGTGCTTCCTCACTGTCAGAGAGCTACTCAATATTGCCCCCACGAGGCTGAGCGCAAGCTGCAAAAGTTGTTGCTTTGGTGGAAGATGGTCGCAGCATCATTACATTGCAGAAGTGTTGAGGATTACACCTTCCACGATTTCCAGAACCGTACGAAAGTACAGGGAAACTGAAGGCTTTGCAAGGAGACCAGAAACAGGCCCGAGAAGAACACCATCGAAGAGAGATGTCCGCTTCTTACAACTCCAAGTTCTTCATGATCGTCACACCACCGCCATTGAAGCACAAAATGGACTCCACCAAGTTTGAGGGGTCGATGCTAGTGAGAGAACCGTCCAAAGAAGATTGGAAGAAGCCAACCTTCAATCCAGAAGACCAGTTACAGGCCCAGAACCTACCAGAGAACGTCGCACAGCTCGACTACTTTTCGCAAGGGAACATAATGGCTGGACAGTACAACAATGGGAACAAGTGTTGTTCACTGATGAGTCGCGGTTTGGCCTCCGATCACTTGACGGAAGAGAGAGGGTCTGTAGAAGGCCAGAGGAAAGGTATTCCCCTTGCACATTCTCATCCAGGATGCCATTTCAGGGTGGTTCTGTGATGGTGTGAGCAGGAATCAGTATGGATGCAAGGACGGATTTGGTCTAGTGGAGAATGGGAGCCTTACTACACATCGGTATGTGGAATAAATCCTTCTGGAGCATGTTGTGCCTTTAGCTCCATTTATTGGTGATGATTTCACACTAATGCAAGACAATTCACGCCCACATGTTGCGAGAGTTCTTGGGTGAAGCAGGGATTCATGCTATGGCTTGGCCTGCTCGAAGCCCTGATTTGAATCCTCTTGAGTACGTTTGGGACCGGCTGGGGAGAAGAGCCCGTCAGTGCTATCCAGAGACCCTACAGGACCTACGGAATGCCCTCCTGGAAGAATAGGAGATGATTCCTCAACAGGACATTACAGCCATAATCAGGAGCATCCCTGAAAGGTTGAATGCCGTCATTGGTACAAGATGTGGAAAAACACGCTTTTAAAGATGCGAACAGAGGTCTCCGAGATCATCTCCGAGGTCTGTGAAGTAATGTGTGAAGTGTATAAAATCAAAACAAAAGTGAGGGCCTTTAGGACCTTACTCAAAATTTCCCGCTCTTTTAGCGCTTTTTCCTTGAAGTGTGCATCACTGGCTTAATTTTTAAATTTGTGTATAATCATCTTTTTTTCATTGTTAGTCACCTACATGGGACCGTACTACAATATTTCATCATCATATAGTAAATTAGTGTTATAAAAGTGTCATAAATTTGAAATAAATTTCAGTTTTTGTAAGAAATTGAAGTGTTGCGTTTTTCGTGCCGGTCAGTGTAGGCCTACATGTAAGAAGATATACGCATCCCATTACCCACTCGTGCGCCATAAAACATGTTACCACTAGACATTAAGATAAAACACATTCAGACACTAATACTACCAACTTTCGACGAATGTGACATTGTTCTCTATGACGCGACTTATGGACAATCAATGAAACTTCAACGAACATTGAACTGTTGTCTTCGATTTGCTCTTAATCTAAGATACGATGCCAACATAACCCCAAACTACCGAACTCATTCTTATCTTAAACCTGACGAACGCCGTAAACTTCACTTACTGACATCCATGATCGATTTCTGTTTGAAAGCACCCCACGTACAAACCATCAAAATGTGGTTACTTGTATTGAATTTAACTCCTTCCGATATGAGAAATTCTAAAACAATGAAGAAATGTAAAGTCTCATGCCGAGATTACCTGTTTGATACTGCTGACTGACTCGTGTGAATGATGATGGATGGTAGGACTGAGTTAAGACAATATTTCGGATAATAAAGAAAGGTTTGGGGCATTGTGATAATTTTTTTTTCATATGCCTTATTAATAATTAAAAACATTAACATAATTAATTTACTGCTCATTGATCATAATGAACTTGTAGGTAACTTATTGTGTTTCATGAAATTGTTTCGTATCTACCGGTACCATATTGCGTTGTCAAGTGTGAGAGAGGGCCCTAACATCGCAACTACTAAAGATAATAAAAATAATAAGAAATAAATATGATATAAAATGTAAATTTATGCCCATAGCATTGAGAAACGTGGTGAGCGCAAACCTGAAATGGCTGCCACGCGCATGTTAGACTAATTACTGTATTTAAAAGGGCAACTGTTGCGACTTAATACTCTGAGCGCAGTGAAACTTTGAATAGTAAATTATTTGGGCCTTAATGTATTCAATATTATAATATTTCATTTGTTTTGTACTATTCAAGCTGGTGTTAGTCCAAAGTTTTATAACAAGTTCTTATTTCCTTTATCCATTTCGAGCAATCAAAGTGAAAATTTTTATAATGTACCGTACTGAAACCGGCAATAGAGCCTTCCAGGGCTAGACTCTCCTCTCTAGTGTCACGCTCACTCCACTAAATAACTTAATTGAACTGCTGTTGGGAAATATAATCGAGATCATAGCGCTATTAACAAAATCAAAATTCGGGTTAACTTTGACACATCACTTTTTTTCCCTCATACTATACAAGTGACAAACATGTAATGAAGCAACTACCCTAAAAATAAAGTACTATGGACACAAAAATCCCAAGTAATGTGACATTACTGGATCCCATAAGATACGGCCCATAGGCCCAAAAATCAAATCAAACTAAACGTCCACCATGTAAACATGTTACAAAACAAAATAGAGGCTGTTGAAGTCTCTTTCGTTGTCTAATGTGTGGCACGGAAGGTCGTGATATGTAATCATTACTGGTCCAGTTTCATCTACCCATGTAGTGGGGTACGGATCTGTGTCAATTGCCTTTGGTTCTAGTGATGGGTGAATAGCCAACAAAACGAATCATGTGCTTTTAACATTTCTAGGACCGGGTGAGTTAGCCGAGGTCGTTGCGGCATGACTGTTGGCAGTCGCTCACATCCGGGACGCGAGGAGGCTCGAATCCCCCCGCCGGCAACCTTGAAGATGGTCTTCTGTGGTTTCCCATCTTCCTTCCAGGCAAATGCCGGGGTTGGTCCCTAACTATAGGCCACAGCCGCTACCTTCCAACTCCTCGACCCTCCCATCCAACATTCCTCCCCAACGGCACTTATAGCTCACCCATTGGGTGTCCGTCTCGAAGCAGCTACAAAACTGGCGAGCCGAACATGTCCTCGGACACTCCCGGCACTAAAAGCCATACGCTAAAAAAAAAACATTTCTAGGAAACTATTACCTTTATAAAGCACAGGGCGCGTACCCGTGAGTGTAATGAGTAATCGCGTTAGGAGTATTTTAACAACATCAATCATGAATCTAGCAAGGCATAAAACCTGTGGATACTCAAAATCCAAGTCCTTCTAGCTTAGCGTATCACTCCTATGCCTAACATGATAAGTCGGAACTAAAATCAAAATACAAAAATCAAAAACCAAAGCAGTACATAAACAAATTGTAATGTTTTGAAGCCTTACTTTCAGTGTTGCCTATACAATTGACAATACTGTTGTGTTTGAGTCTTCAGTCTTTTGACTGGTTTGATGCAGCTTTCCATGCCTCCCTGTCCTGAGCTAATCGTTTCATCTCTACATAGCTACCACACCCTACATCCGAGGCAATCTGTTTCACATACTCTAACCTTGGTCCACCACTACAGTTCTTGACTTCGACCCTTCCTTCCATAACTAAGCTTGCTATTCCTGGGTGTCTTAGTATGTGTCCTACCAACCTATCTATTCTCTTCATTAGCAGTCGCCAGAAATATCTCTCCTCTCCCACTCGTCTTAATACCTCTACGTTTGTAACCCTATCTACCCATCTGATCTTCAACATTCTCCTGTAACACCATATTTCAAACGCTCCAATTCTCCTCTTTTCTGCTGCACCAATAGTCCAAGTTTCACTTCCATAGAGTGCGATGCTCCAGACAAAGGTTTTCAAAAATGTCTTCCTAATACGTAAGTCTATATTCGATGTCAAGAAATTCCTTTTCTCTAGAAATGCTTTCCTTGCCTGAGCCAACCTACTTTTTATATCCTCTTTGCTTCGTCCATCACTGGTTATTCTGCTTCCTAAGTAACAGAAGTCACCTACTTCCTTTAGTTTTTCCCCTGCCAATTTGATGTCCATAGAGGTTTCTGATTTATTTCGGCTGCATTCCAGTATTTTTGTTTTATATTTAATACATTTCATCATGAATTCTTTCCTGATACCATTCAAAGACTCATTCAAATCCTCATGCGTGTCGGCCAAGATGACGATGTCATCAGTAAATCTCAGAGTTGAAATCATTTCTCCTTGAATATTCACTCCCACTTTAAATTTCTCTCTAATTTCCTTCATTGCTTGTTCAATGTAAAGATTGAAAAGTATGGGTGATAAGTTGCAGCCTTGCCTCACACCTTTCTGAATACCAGCTTCTCTCTCATGTCCATCAGCTCGAATGACTGCTGTCTGGTTTCTGTACAGATTGTACATCACCCTCCTATTCCTATACTTTATTCCAATCATTTTCAAAATGTCAAACAATTTAGTCCAATAAACGTTATCAAAAGCCTTTTCTAAGTATACAAATGCCATGAACGTTCTCTTATCTTTTCTTATTCTACCTTCCAAAATCAGTGTAAGACTTAGTACAGCTTCCCTTGTTCCTATATTTCTACTGAAACCAAACTGATCTTCCCCCAATTCCGCTTCTATCTGGCTTTCCATCGTCTTGTAAATTTTTCTAGACAGGAACTTTGAAGCAAGAGTAATCAAGCTGATTGTACGGTAATCCTCTCATCTGTCAGCTCCTACTTTCTTCGGTATAGGGATGATAACATTCTTCTTGAAATCAGAGGGTACCTCACCTGTCTCATAAATCCTACACACCAAGTGGAATAACCTGATCAGACCTTCATCTCCTATGCAGCGTAACAACACAATCGGTATATCATCTATACTTGGTGCTTTGTTCCTGCTTAAGTCTTCCAATGATCTGCCAAATTCTGATCTCAATATTAAATCTCCTTTTGCATCCTCATCAATTTCCTCCTCACTTTCCATTACATGATTCTTCATCTCCTTTCCCTGATACAAACACTGTATGTAAGATTTCCATCTCTCAACCTTTTCTTCCCTATCTTTTAGAGACTTTCCATTTGTGTCCTTAATATTATAGCACTTAGTCTTCCTTTCCCCAAATGTATTCTTAATCCTTCGATAAGCTGTGTCTGCTTTTCCTAATTTCAGGCAATTTTCTATACCTGCACATTTCTCTTTCAACCATTTTTCTTTCGCTACCTTGCACTTCTTGTTAACCTCATTTCTCAGACGTCTGTATTCTGCTGTCCCCTTTTCATCTCTTACATCCTTGTGTTTCCGCCTTTCATCGATCAATTCTAGTATATCCTGAGGGATCCATGGTTTTCTGCCTATTCTTTCTTTCCTACCAATGTTTGGTTCGGCGGATTTTGTTATTTCATTCTTCAAAAGTATCCATTCGTCTGCAATTGAAGTTTGTTTAGGGTTTTTCATTAGTCCTTCCTTTATACTCTTCTTGAATCCTTTGTTTACATCCTTCTCTTTCAGTCTGTCTATTGCCCACCTTTTTGGGTTTTGACTTTTCTTCAGTTTCTTCAACTTTTGAAAAGTCAAAAGCCAAAAAGACAATACTAAAAATCATAAAATCAAACAAACAACAGACAAACAATGTCAAATAACCGTTTACATGAGCCTGAGCACAACGTGTAACACTTCACAAAAAAAATCCAATTAGGTATTCAAAATAGCAAAACCTCCCAATATCCCCAATCAGTAACAACGTAAGCCACTATTCCAAATGAGAGCAATTTCAATTTACTTCGTGACTAGTGCGCATACAATTAAACCATCAGAACCAATAAAACGTTTATAGAATCAGTTTGAGCAAAATCTAAACCTAAGTTAAATGACATTTGTTGAGGGCCAGACTGGGGGAAAATAACGGAATTGTGCCCTCAAAATAGTCTTCAATAAAATGCCTTCAATAAAAATGCCTTAAAATGAATGCATTCACGGGATCAAAAATCAAAATCATAATATGCTTATCTAATACAGTAATTATTGATGGTGATTATTCTAGTGATCATTTTATCCCTCCATGTGACCTCATGTCGCGTGTCTTGAGATTTAATGCGTGTCTTGGTTGACGCAATAGTGAGTAGGCGTGTGTTATACCATCGTTGATACCTATTCGAGGGACTATATCCTCAATAGATTTCCACGCAAAAATGCGTCAACTCGTTGACACTCACAAAAATATGCCATCATTCTTGGGTGCAACTTGACCCTTCCAGACTCCTATCCGTTTAAAATCACACTATATGAGATGGCTAGGAAAGATACATATCTACCACAGCTACATCTGGGAACCTACGCCCTCGAAGAAACACATATAAGCTGTACCGCTCTCCATATTCAACTAACGAAGGGGCTATGGTTTGAGCTCCTATTATCCAAATAACGGCCCTCCATGGCCTTTGATTTGACGTCAAGGATCCATCAGAACCGAGGCCTTAACCAGACTTACGAAAGATGCGTGACATGACGATTTTGATCATTCCTCTAAGCACGGTCGTGAATCGACAACTCCTCCCTGACTGGCTGAACATCATTCTCAAGGCCGCTGTCGTACCTGCCTCATACAAATGATCGACCTACTCCTATTCCACCATTCAACGTACGCCTGCTTACAAACATAAATGTTAATGAAGTGGGTGACTAGTGAGTATAGAAATTTTAGAAGCCATTTTTGTGTTGCCTTCTAGAGATGTGTAGGTGGCATTGTGGTATTTTGGCAATCACGATACCTTGTATGCATTAAAAGAAATAGTTCTATTTCAGGGGCTTGCCTCTAATTTTATAACAGTAACCTACTACGTATTACTAATAGCTGGACTTTATAAAGATTTTACCGCACTTTGACATATTAGTGTTGGAGGACAGAGAGTACTTGTGATTAACGTTATGGGGTTTATTATTGTTTCATAGAGCATTTTTGTTGTCTTGTATGTATGATTGATTTGACAGATTACATGATATTACTTGTAATTTTATGTGTTATCGGATATAACACCCAATACTATTGGGTACAATCGTGTTGACCGACTGCAAACCATTTAATATCACTTTTACTAAGGCAACATTGAAATATGGCTTTAAATACGATAAAGACTTGGATCGGATGATCGCTCGACGAACGATCAATTAACAAGTCATCCATGTAATTAAAACTCAGCAATTTTCCTAGGTTTATGCCGTGGCTTGTGCGGGGTTTCGTCTAGGAACACCAAGATAGACTCATCGGCGGGCTCTTGGTATCCGTGCCCGGGCAAACAACAAAACAACAAGACACGGCATAAACCTAGTAGAATTGCTGAATTTAAATTCTTTGGATGTGAAAGCCAATATCCTTGTAATATCTGCAAATAAGAAAAGTATATTCCCTCTCATATAATTAGGCATCAATTCATGTTTATCGACTGAAAGTTATCAATCAGTTGCTATTAGGGCAACACTGACTATCTTCATTTCGGTCTACTTACTCGGAGTCATCTACATTAATGTCGAGAGATGTTTCCGGAAAATTTTCCCTTTCCTATTGTTTTAAATATAACACATTGATGTTCCCTATTTTTCTTAAGGGGATTTAAAGGCCTTATGCTCGACTAATTATGTAAAGAGCGTGTACTCCTCCCCCTTAAAATATGAGGTTGTCGGGATAATTATTTGTTCCAAGCCATCAGAAACTTGAGAACACTGGGATCAGGAAAAGATTGAACGACTATGGATGCAAGACTGGAAGGCTGAAGGAGGAGTGTTTCATTAAGAGACTTAGAACATCATGATCCCAAGACCCCTGTACTTGGGTGCTTGCCTCTAGGTAGCTTCACTTATGTCCCTTTAGTTTGGAGTCCTAGGGAATTGGAAATTGAATTCAAATATTATCCTACTTGTATATTTTATTGATGTGCGTTATCCATAAGTACAGTATGTTGACAAGCTATAAACAATAAGGAATAGATCAATACTTTACGAGTTGAACACTTTGATATTATTATCCCCTAATTGACAAGAACATTGTAGGTAACAATACGATGAAACATTCTGTTAATAATTATGAAGGGAGGGTGGCGTAGGCAAGCAATTGACACAAAAACAACCCAGACTCTTCCAGGCAGACCCGTACCATACGGATGGCAGATGCTTGTCGTCAACTGTATTTCAAACGATGAAGCATGCATAGAATAATTTCTCCGCAAAAAAATAGAATTGGTCAAGGACTTGAAAAGAGTGTAGTAGGGACAACAAGCTGCCAATAAATGTAGAGTTAAACAAGATTATTTTAGATAACTGCAATGCTTCAATCAGTAAAGTAGTTGATAGCAAGGATGTTTAAAGTTTAAGGATAAGGTTAAGGTTAAGGATTAACAACCAGACAGTGACTCAAAAACACCTCTTAGTTTAAAGCGTTAGGTTCCTTCTATGAATCGAAAAACGGCTATTAACCGGAACTGCTTTCAGGTTAGGCCTACATGTTTTTATGAGGGAGGTTTAACCTACATGTCTGTTGCACATAAGAAGAGCTTCTAATTAAATCTTTGTGAGAATGTTTAATGGTCTATATGCCTTTGAAATATTAAGCATTAAAGCTGTTTACCCATGCATGTAATTATTATACCAACACCATCACTATTCATACTGCAATCTGTAATCTTAAATATTATATGTATGTTGTGTGATATGATTACAATTTTTGGATACTAAGTTATGTGTTTGTAATTTTTGCACTGTGCGTTCCCATTAGATAAGCAATGAACCAAAGGATATTTAGAGTATCACGTGGGAAATATTTTTAAGAGGCACGAGAATCAAGAATAGACCAGTTAAATACATGGAAATTGGCTATTTAGTTCTTCATATGACATTTTGTTTGTCATCATCCTCGTGTGCATATTGGGGATGTTTATATGATTAGCATTACTATTAGGGTGAACTTCTTGATAGTCGTCATAGTCGTGTGGATGCTGCAGTTGTTTATATGATACCCAGTGCTTTTGCGGTGAATGTTTTGTTACGGTAGTTTTTATACTCATGAGCATGTTGGATGTTATTTATGATAACCACTGCTATTAGGTTGAACATCATTTTCTGTCTTATTCTGATAACACTTGATATTAACAAGATCGTCTTGCTTGTCACTATCCTCATATGCAAGTGGGAGTGCTATTAGGGTGAACTTCTTGTTAATCACCATCAACGTGTGCAAAATAGAGATGTTGTCTGATAACCAGTGCTATTGGTGTGAACATCATGTAAGTCATCATCCCCGTGTGCATGAAGGAGGTGTTTATCTGATGACCAGTGCTATTAGGGTTTACGAATTGTTCTCCATCAACCAAGTGTGCAAATGGGTTATGTAGGATAACCAGTGTTCTTAGGGGGAACGTATTTTTAGTCATTATCCTCGTGTGCATGTTTGAAAAAAATGTCTGATAACCAGTGCTATTAGGGTGAAATTCTAGTTATCCATCAACCTTAAATGATTTAGATATGTTTATCTAAACACCAGTGCTATTAGGGTGAATTTCTTGTGAGTCATCAACCACATGCAAAAATGGGAGCTGTTGCCTGATAACTAGTGCAATTTGGATGAACATGTTGTTAGTCATTATTCTCGTGTGCAATTAAGAGACGTTAGTGTGATAGTCAGCGCTATTATAGTGAACTACTTAGTCATCATTCTCGTGTTAAACGGTTAACCAGTGCTAACAGGGTGAACATATAGCTACTCATCACACTCGTGTGCAAGTAAGAGACGTTAGACTGACGGCCAGTGCTATTAGGGTGAACTACTTAGTCATCATTCTCGTTTGCAAGTGGGAGATGATTGTTAACCAGTGGTATTAGGGAGAACATGTTGTTAGTCATTATACTCGTGTGCAAGTGGGAGTTGCTTGTGTGATAACCAGTGTTATTTGAGTGAACGTTTTGTAACTCATCATCATCATGGGCATGTGTGAGATGTTTATCTATTAACCAGTGCTATTAGAGTGACCGTCTTGTTGGTCATCATCCTCGTGTACAGGTGGGAGATGTTTGACTGATAACTGGCGCTCTAAGGGTGTACTTATTGCTAGTCATCGCCCTAGTTTGCACGTTGAAATAGTTTTTGTGATAACCTGTGCTGTTAGGGTGAACGTGTTATTAGTCATCATCCTCATGCGCAGACGGGAAATGTTCATCTGATTGGGTGAACTTCATGTTAGTTATCATCCTCGTGTGCATATTGGACATATTTATATAAATACCAGCGCCATTAGGTTGAGCGTCTTTTTAAGTCATCTTCTTTGTGTGCATATTGCAGGTGTTTAAATAATAACCTGACCATTAGGACGAACGTCTTGTTACTCATCATCCTCGTGTGAAAGTGGGAAATATTTGTCTAATAAGGAATGCCAATAGCATGACATTCAAGTTGGCCATCATCCTCCCGTGAAAACTGGAGATATGTATCCAGTAACCAGTGCCAATAGAGTGAATTTCGTGTTAGTCATCAACCTCCTGTGCAAGTGGGAGATATTTATCTGATAGACAGTGATACTTGCTTGAACGTCTTGATAGTCATCATACTCGTGTTCAATTGGGAGATGGCTTTCTGATCCGCAGTGCTATTAACGTGAACGTCTTGTTAGTCATCATCCTTGTGTGCATGTTGGAGAAGCTTATAGATAACCAGTGCCAATAGGGTGAATCTATTGTTAGTTACCCTACTCTTGTGCATGTTGGACTACTTTGTCTGAATACCGGTGCTATAAGTGTGAACTTCCTGTTGGTCATAATTATCGTGTGCAAGTTGGTGATGGTTTTCTGAGGACCAGTGCTTAGAGTGTGAACATCTCATTTTTCATCATCCTCGTGTGCAATGGGATATGTTAGTCTGATAGCCAGTGCTATTAGAGAGAACGTCTTGTTAGTCATAATCTTCGTGTGCAAGTGGGAAATATTTTTCTAATAAGCAAGGCTAATGGTATGAAATTATTTTAGGTTCATATGATAACCAGTGCATATGGGAGATGTTTATCCAATAACCAGTGCTGATGGAGTGAATTTCTTGTTAGTCACCACCCTCCCGTGCAAGTAGGAGATGTTTAACTGATAATTGGTGTCATTAAGTTGAACTTCTTGTTAGTCACTATCATCGTGTTCGATTGGGAGATGTCTGTTTGATACCCAGTGCTATTAGACTGAACGTTCTCTTAGTTATTATTCTCATGTGCATTTTGGAGATGTTTGTCTGATAAGCAGCGCTATTAAAGTGAACGTCTTGTTAGTTATCATCTTTGTGTGCATGTTGGAGAAGCATTGATAGCCATTGCTATTAGGGTGAACCTCTCGTTAGTCCTCATCCTCATGTGCAAGTGGGAGACGTTTGTCGGAGGACCAGTGGTGATAGTGTGAACATATTTCTACACATTATCCTCGTGTCCAAATTGAAGATGTTTATAAGGTAACCACTGCTATTAAGTTGAACATCCTGTGAGTCATCATCCTCTTGTTCAAACGGGTGACGTCCATATAATAACCAATGCTATTAGGGAGAACTTCTTGTTAGTCATCATACTCTTGTATGAGTCGGAGATGTTTGCCTGATAAATACTGGTATTAAAGTGAACTTCTTCTTGATATACATTGTCCTCATGAACAAGTGGGAGATAGTGGTCTGATAACCCGTGTTATTAGTGTCAAGGGCTGCAGCTATCGAAAACAAATTTTGGTATGATTAAATATGTATATGCCAGGACATCTTACTGCCATATTTGAAAATGAGGTCAATACTACCAACTGCTGACAAATCACAACTGAACGTTTAGCTCTTTGTAGGATATCTCGGAAGGTATGCATGGGAACTATTCCTAAATTGGCACACATATAGACAATAATATTACAGATTCATTTACTGGCGCCTTTAGATGACAGTGTTTCCAACATGATTCTACGCGTGAAGATATGTTCAGTGTTAACTGCATCTATCTTTCATAACATTTTATGGATGACTAAAAAATGTTACATAATGTGTGTACCAACAATCTAATAACCCTCTGTGAATTATTGTGCCATAGACTCTCAGTATCTCAGAATCCATAGAAGGGAACTATTTCAAACAAACTGTAGTGCTCTACGAGGCTACAATATTTAATGTTTATGACTTGTTCGAAATATACTCCTTAATAGTACCAATTTAATTTCATCATTATTCTATATAGGTATATGTAGATCAATCTTTCGTATGAATCTTAAGCTATAAGAAAGGTTGGCTCATTAGTTCGTAACGGAACTACTTGTGTAATTGTGAAATCTGAAAGGTAGGAATCGTACTTTGAAAACACTTCTTAGGCTTATCCCAATTGGAGACTCCCTCGCCAACTTGGCTGATATTGGGTTTGTCCGGGGATACAAGGCCGGATGCCATTCCTGACACCTCGTGCTTTTTCAGGTGATATTTCCTTCGGTCTGCGATCCTGATTTCGATGCCAAATATCCCGGTGCACTGAAAGCGGCTTCATTGATCCGCCATCTTACCAAGGAAGTAAAGGTAACTTATACCTTCTATAGTTACTTCTCATACTATCATTCAATTAGAAATAAAATATTTTAATTTTGATTAATTTAATTTAATATTTCATAATATAGTATGAAACAATACGTATAGTGTTTTTTTTCTATTAAGCATTTTTTTATGTTCGTACCATTGGGGGATGAAATAGTCCATAAATTCTAACTTAATTTTCATATTTATTTGGGGATTATTTTAGTAAACTTGAGAATTAATTTTATGTATTCATAGACATGTTACCACAATAAATGTTTGGTGTTGATTGTATTATTGCATATTGCCTAGATATCCAACCCCATCACAAATATATGATCTAACGGCTATCGAACTTAATAGAAATCATCTTTACCAAAGCGCAACCATGAGACATTACGCAGTTTGGATCCGACGGACGCTGAAGATTGCTACGCTGCTGCTTGTTGATCCTAGTGCGTGTAGTCAAGTGGAGGTACGAAGAGCCCACCGGCCTAATGCAAGATGAGAGGTGGATGTAAACAACGGATAGTTTCTATCTTGGCCGACAAAATTCATATTTCAAATGGGTTGGACCTCATTTGCTTATTAACTGTGGTTTGTCAGGATTGAGACGGTTAGAAACCAAGAATTCAAGTATTACCTGAGAAGCGCAGAAAAATAAGATGAGTACTGTGGGATATTATTAAGGAAATAATAATAGGTTACTTCTCTTGGATTCTAAGCGTCTCAATGTTGTACCTAAAGGGGAGTTCAATTGACCCTTCAAGCACACAAAATAAATTATTGTTTTGAATGGTTAAAGTTCTTACGGAAATAACCTTGAGGAACAATAACTTGTAACTAACACAACGGTAGATAGGTTACAAACCCATGCATGAACACATGTGTACTTGTCCAAATGTTGGTAATAAAAGTCATATGTGATGCCATTTTGTCCCAAATTTATTTAGGATATCCCTACACTGAGGTGAGTTCTGCAAACGTAATCATGCGCGTGCGAATTAATGCAAACAAAGTGGAGTTGTTATACCTTTCCACCCGATCTCACTGTTATAAGCACTTCTTCCAGCATGTACTATAGGGAAGCTGTTGAGTGTTGCGAGAATGCTTTATGTATTCCGACTGGTTGGAGGCGATAGGACAACTCGACAAACCCACACACCATGGCTGCACCATTTCTCACATGTATATTTCAAAAGTACAATATCACCAGCTCTGGGGAAGGCTCCGGTATATTTGAGGATAACATAGTGCCAAACATGATTTTCTTGCTGTCTGACTAATATGTACGTAACGTTTCAACAAATTCAAAGGATTCACGCTCACGATGTTCGTTGTGACATAACCTATCGTTGGTCATGAAGTGATACCTCGACTGTGCTGTGGTGTGCCATAGTACGTCCATTCGTCGCAAGATCACTAGTGAGCATGCAATGACTCCGTCTTTCGTAGCGGTTGATGGCTGCTGACATCGCAGCTTACTCTTGAGCACAGCACTGTTCTCAGTGGATAGACATACTATTTCACCTCTGATGTTACCCTTCAACCCAGGGACAATCCACCAGTGAATTTGAAGCAAACACAAGAAAGATGGTCCTTGGTGTCCTTGTCTTATCGGCAGTCCGTTCGAGAATTGTGAAATGTTGGTTCCATGGTGAATTGAATATTGGGATTGATTGAGTTGAGGTGACAGAGAAACGTGTCGTCAACGAATTGGAACCAAGCTGCAAGGGTTCTTTACAGTGTTTAAGAGCCATTGGTACAAATTCATCCACAAATTATTAGTTAATACCGGTTTTCTTGAAAGTTAATACTTCGCCGCTGTTAGCAGAGAGAATTCTGTACTACAAAAAGATTAGTTTTTAATATTATTAATAGCATGTCCTAAATCATACCTTCTAGATACGATGAGATTCAAATTTCTGCGAAAAATCAATTTTTATATTTTACTAGCAGAAGTACCCATTCTTCGAACGGTCTTCGGTATTAATAACCAGATGTTATCAATTGATCTACTGTTGCAATGTTTAGGGGCTTGGAACCTGTTTGTTGGCAAAGAAAAATGATTAGCTAAAATGTGCTCTCAAACTAAATTTACCTAACGTGTCCTTCCTGGCGTGAAAATAAAATTGAAAACCTCGTAGACGAATCGCAATTCACGTCGCATACAAACTGACCCTCACCGTTGTGTCAAGCCCCAACCACAGGAAGACCCCTTTTATAAATTATAAAGGCTTGTGGTGCAAGAAAATTCAAGTTCTTTAGCCCCCAATGACCCAAATTCCTAAAGGCAGCAAAAAATACTATTTCAAATCAGGAGTGTTTGAAAATAATGTTGCTGTTTTGAGATATAATAGACCTTCTGTATGACATATCGCACGTATAAGTGGTGTGAAAGAAATCTCGGGTACTTCTTGAACCCCTTAAGCGCATTGATGAATTTTACAGTTTTAGTTGGTTCCGTGATAACATTCTAGCCATTTGCAAACTTTCACAGAAATGTAATAAATGGAGTGGCATTACTTCTTGCAGAAATAGATGGAAAGTTGGATGTCACCTCTTGAGATACTGTTGTCATGGGTACTGGCTTGCATTCCTTCATTAATTTATTAAATGAAATTAGTTTTCTGGGAATATCTAAGAAACTGTTGGTTTTAGAGCCTTTAAATGTAGTTTTCGAGCACCCTTTACGGCTCTTTAGTGGCTCCGAGGTTTGTTTCTGACACCAAGGGGTTGCAAAGGAACTTTGTCTCGTCGTTGTGCACCATAATATAATATAATAATAATAATAATATCGAATACCTCGGGTGCCGGGTGCAAGCTTAGTAATTTGACACCCAGAGGGTAGCTTGCATGTCGAATTTCGTTGTTCCTTGAATCACTATGAAATTCAAGGGGGTTAGATATCTAAGCTCCTGGAACATTATAGCGCTTTCTAGTAGAGAAATGAGGAACTATGTGTTGGCGGAAACTCCCGAGATTAATTTTGCCATTATGAACACGGCCTACTGAATTTAAATGGGTTCTTTGACATGCCAACATCGTATGACATGCGTGTCGTATTTTTGCCGCCTTTCAAAAGTCACTTACCACAGCCAGGAGCGAACCTGCAATATTGGTGTTAGTAGACCGATACGCTATCCACTCACCCACCGTGGCCAGCTAAATAATTATAATAAGTTAATAATATAACAATATAGGGATAGGGTTATAATATACCTTCTGTACCATACCCGAACTTGTAAATCGCGTGAAAAAATTCTACAGTACCCCTTAACCCCCTTAATCGCATTATATGTATTGATGAATTTTACAGCTTAATTTGGATCCGTTATAACCTTATAGCCGTTTGCAAACCTTCACAGTGATGTAATAAATGGAATTGCATTGCGCCTTACAGAAAATGTATGGACCTCTGAGATTGTGTTGCCATGGTTACTGGCTTGCATTCTTTCAGTAGGTTAATAAATTAAATTAGTTTTCTGGGAATATCTCAAAAACTGTTGGTTTTAGGGCCTTAAAACCCGAATTTCGTTTCTCACATTGAGGGGCTGAAAATGAGCTTTGTCTCGCCCTTCTACGCCTATTTCAGCATGTATTTTAAGGGGGTAGGCCCCCTTTTATGAGAGGTATGGAGAAGAGTTACATCAAAGATTAGTGTCGTGCCTCTGATGGATATCTGTATCAAATTTTACGTTGATCCACCCAGCCGTTCTCGAGTTATAAGGACACGAATTTGTCCACAGACAAACAAACAGACATACAGACAGACAGACAGAAAAAAAAATATTTTTGCGCGCATCCGTTATAAAACAGTCTGAAACGCGCAAATAACGCAAATTTCCGTGGAAATTCAGAGAAAACAGACAAACTTTCATTTTGATATATATATAGATTTGCATAAACCACACCAAGAGTGTTTTACACAAACTGTGAAAAGATTATGATTGCATATGGCTGTATCATTACATGACATATTTACTTACCACATTTATAATAGTTTTCTCGATATTTAAATCAGAAAAAATTTAGTTTTATATTTTAATTTATATAGTTAATTTCCGTATAATGGAATAACCCTTGTGAATTATTGATTGTGTATCTTCAGTGCTAAAATATGATATAAGGAAGATGGTTGAACCAATGTCCCGAGGATTGAAAGTTAATACTTCGTCACTGTTCGCGGAGAGAATTCGGTGCGGTGGTATTGGCTTTCCCTAGCCCGCTATCGAGTGATCTCTATTGAATTATGGGAGGGATGTCGTACACGAACGCGAGCATTACATTTCCCCTGAAGGGTCTAACCGACATATGGGCTTGTATCCATCTCATATTACCAAGACCGTAGCTACGACACTATTCAATGACGGGAAGCACAATGCAATTGCTACTTCGGTTACCGTTCTCTCTTCCGCATAGTGTCACTATTCCACAGACCACCTAATGCAAAGAAGTGTTGGTGGGGAGCAATTCACAAGAAGCGCATAGGCGTAAGGAGTCTCTGTTACATTACAAAAACTAAATAAATTAACGTAGAACTTCTTGGATGTTCGCAGAAGTAGAGAATTGAAAAGAACATTCACCATAAACGCTATCTGAGTCATGAAAGCAGTGAAAGCAAGCCTCATATTAATCAAAATTCCCACTAACAACGTTTCAGTACCTTCAATGACAGCACGTGTAGTGACAACCTGTGTAGTTAAAAATATTGTTCCGCAAGGTTTGTAAGGATCAACTTTACAAGCCGTGTAACTCCGCCGTAGCTGTAACAGATTATTTACCATGATGTTCCGCAGTGTTCCTCACTTCATTGAACTGTGCTGTGAGGCAAACTGAAAAAACGTTACTTACTACACAAGCCTTTTAGGACACCACAGATATGCCTAGGTAAACTAACATAAATAATTCTACCTTTTACTACAATCATCACTATTTTAAAACTTCAAACAATCATTGCATATGCAGTATAGTGCAAACTCAGTGTATACCACTTGGTCATATGTAAAATATTGAATCTCTGTTCCGTCCCTAAGTAGTACCTATGCCTTTAAACACAAATGGGTTACACAACCTGCGCTAACCAACATCAAACAGCCTTACATAATGCTACGACCCTAAAGGGGAATATGAGCGTTTAGTTACAGCGGGATAAATGATTGTCTGATAAAAACTTTCAACTTAAGTTGTAAACTCTGTACATACATTAGATCAATCATTAATTATGTCCAATGATTTTAAAATGTTACTAAACTAGTTACTTGAGCTGGTACTTTTAGTGTGCTGGGCATACATGATTTTTCTACACATACCGTAGAGCCAGTATTTCCTCACAAATGGTCAATTTTGTTTCTGTTAAATTTGAATCCTTTTAGGCTATAGGTTTCTAATCCTTGTCCTTGAAGCGTGAGTGACCTGTGACGGCACAGTGCTCCACTATTTGCCTGCCATGCCTCGTGAGGTGGATCGCAAGAATCTCAAAGGCCCATCGCAACTTGACTTCGGAAGAGAAATGGTTCAAGTGTACCTAAGGCTATATGGTGTCCCACAAAGATTGCCTGGAACAGTAAGTGTTGCCCGAAATGCACTGCCAGGTTTGAGATTTGGTGGACTCATCACTTTTTTGTCAACTGTAATATAAGAAGATGTGCTTTTGTGTGAAGTAAGTCATTCAGCAGAACTATGTGTCTTAAGTGTAATTTAGGCAAGTTTTGCTATACACCATACTCGGTAAGCTGTCTCAAGATGCTAGAACAATGTAATCATTTTTGTAAATTGTACAATGGTAGTAGTGTAAGCACCCAGTGTTACCATATGGTATCACCGAAAATCTAGTGAAATAAATTCTTGACTGGAAATATTTCGATATGTTCTTGAATCTTATACCCTATGCGTAATTAAATCGTGAACATTTCAACAAATTAGAAAATTATTATTTTTGCGGTAACGGATTGAACTACAAAAGTATACTTAGCTTTGAACAGTACTTCAAGTAACATTTCAGCCTTCGTAATGTCTTTATTATTGAATTTGTATCACACATCAATGGGATATTTTTATTGCAAACCTCCCCAATGATTTTAACAAACATGGATACAAAATTAAAAACTGGATACTTTATGGATATTCGTTGTCATACGAGTGGTGATGACGTACAATTCAACAATGTATTTACTGAAACTAAATGTGAAAGCTATAAAGATCACTAATGTTATTGAAAATGAAAATCCACAGCCTGCTTCCAGTCTCCGACCGGGTCAGGAATGGAATGAATGAAGCCCCCATCTAGCGGCGAGGATATGAACTGTGCCGGCTGCTGAGGCCTGACGCACTCCTCTGGGGCAATGATTAAATGAATGACAGATGAAATGAAATGATAGTGGAGAGTGTTGCTGGAATGAAATTTTGACAGGGAAAACCGGAGTACCCGGAGAAAAACCTGTCTGCCTCCGTATTGTCCAGCACAGATCTCACATGGAGTGACCGGGATTTGAACCACGGACCCAGCGGTGAGAGGCCGGCGTGCTGCCGCCTAAGCCACGGAGGCTTCACTAATGTTATTAATGAATTTAAATATAATTTATTCTACCCAAAACATAAGTAAACTCTTTTTTGAGAGTTAATTTGGGTTCATCAATTGGTAATAATTTACTATTGTTCAAAATCCTTTTATTTGAAATAACGAACATACAGCATGATATCCATTTTATAGAAATCACGTAGGCGAAAATACCACCTACTACAGTATCTGCCACACACCCTTTCGCAGAGAAGACAACCACCTTACTGCGACATATCGATGACCATACTTGTCACTAGATTTGTGCAATGAAATTCTAATGTATATGTTCAGCACACTAACTCATTTCAGGCAATGAAGTGTTCATGCCACGATTTCAAATTTGAATCCGACTGGTTATTCAGTATAAATGATATCTCAGTCACAATCTACTTCCATATGGGATACAATTGTATGTTATTCGTCATTATTATGCATTCCCTTTAAATACGTTACCGTTAAGGGGATAGTCTGGCAATAAAATATTGAATTTTTGTGGGGTTTTTTTGCCCAAATTTATTCATTCATATAAGTGCTTTCATAGTACATAAGTTTTTTGCGAATTTCAAAAGATAAATGTAGAAAGAAATATAATTAAATACTAGCCTGCAGCTGAGGAGTGGGCATGGCATCATATGAAAGCTGTCAAAATGTTACTTGTTTGCTCTGCAAATGATATGAATGTAAGGAGTGAATCTGGACTTTGGTGCGATCTCTTGAGCATTCCAGGTATTCCATTGTTCTTTGAGATGCAGGTATTTATTTATGCTCTGTGATCATAAGGTATTTGATGTCGTTTGTAAACAAATGAGTGTCTACATAGTATAATCTGGTCAAAGTGCCCAAAAGATGTTTTTCGATCCAAGAAAAATGTAGAACTAGCTGTGACAGAAGTTGTTTCACTGTTCAATCAAGGGTGCTATCTGACAGAAGCAACAAAAACAACAGAGACTATTCCACTGTCAGCAATAAGGAAGCGACTGAGCAAAGTTAGAGACGAGCGACGAAATAAACAAAAGGTAAATCGGTGCTAGAATTCAAAAATCGAAGACGACATGCATCATGATTGACGGCCATACACACTGAGCAAGCTCGAAAGAGAAAAGAAGGAACAACATGCAGCCCAGGTGGATTTTAGAGCAAGGATCGGCGGTCGATTGTGTTTGTAACTTTGAATGCGTTTATCTTTAATTTGTGAAATTGAAACATTTAAATATAACTTTTTCCTAGTAAATATTTTCTGAATTTGATGAAATGTTTGAAGATTACCCCTACTAACAGTGCTAACAGTCCTGAGTATCATTTCTTTAAGTATTTAGAAACGAAAATATTGATAAGTATTCTGTATATTTTAATTATTTCGATAAGAAGATTCAAAATGTTGAAAATTAATTTAAAGGTCACCACATAAGATACCCGAAAAACCTTAAACAAAACAGTTTGGCTATATTATGTGATACAGTCTTCAAATTTTCAAGAACATTAAAGTAAATTTACTATAAAAAAGATGATTTTCGAAAAACCCTTAAAATAAAATAAAACATATTTTTCTCAAAAACGGTTCGATCAATTGAGTTGTAAGTTTGTAATTGTATTTAATACTACTCACAAATTATATGCTTAAAATGTGAGACCAATTGATAAGTTAGGGAAAAAGTTTCATCTTTTTCCAGACTATCCCCTTAAATAGAATAGTAGTAGCCACACAATATTGAGGTCATCTAAGTAAGTTACGTCAACTCACAAGCCCAATCCAAAAATCTGGGCAAAGCGTCAACAGCAGGCATTATTGTAAGCTAACTCCACGGAATACAGTTATAACGTTAAACGTTTTAAAACAAATTATGAAAATCGTATAGTGAATACTCAAAGAAGAAAAAACAACAACAGCAACATCACTGTTGGTTAGTAAGGGAACCATATAAATTGGATCCTGTAATTACGAATTGATTAGCTTTTTTAAAAGTAGAACAAGGGGAAATTTAAGCAATACCGAACAATTCTTCGCAAATTTATATGTCGATCTAATGTCAGATCATGGACCTTTTACCTCCTGTGACCAAAATCCAGTCATGTGACTTGGCTACGCCAGCTATGGACAAGAAGGAAGCTAAAGACCGTTAGCCATTCAATACCGAGAGCTTGAGAGCGAGATTCCGAGCTCGGGAATATAATTAATATGTTCAGCATGTAACTCGATTTTTATGTAGTCCCACTGATTTATTTTTATAATAACATCTTATAAGAATCTTCCTTATTTATTATCATCAAGCAAAGATAACAGAAGCTATCAGCTGATAAACAGTTAATTTGTTGTAACAGAGAATCGATTGTTTCTTATACATCTCATGTGGAAATCCTCATGGTCATCTTATGACGACAGAGACGTTTTCACCTACCCCCTACCATTCACGTGACTACGGAATTAGTTTTCTAGTACAATGTCGAACCCGACTGGATATGCTCCTATTACAGTCACGGTACGGTTATGGACGCGAATTTAGCTCGTGAATGTGATGTATTTGAACTTCAAGTGATTAAATGCGATCGAGACATACTTATTTCACATATCCGACGGTAAATTATATTCATTTCCGTGTGCGCCAGCAACAGGTGATATTGAAATTCAGTGCTAACACCTGAGAATATGTCACAGTGGCTGACGTAAGTAATAAGTATCAACTATTCTACACAGAAAGTGAACATTGAAACGAGTCTACCCTACAATGAACTTGCTAAAATACACGCTACAGTTAAAGGGAACACATCAGTGGTAGCAATATTCAAGGCCAACCGCCTAACACATGTTCGAATGAACAAGCCAGACATTCCGTCTGCTGCTACATGCTCTTTCAAACAAGACATTCTCTAATTTATAACAGATAGCACAATCTCACAACACATAGCAGTTTATTATATCATACAATTGGACATGTTAGTGAGCAGAGAATAATCCAATGAACAATACTGTGGATATATGAGAAGTTATTAACATTTGAAACATATGCAATATTTGACCAGCAGTGGCGAACGCTATAATAAAAAAAATCAAGGGTCAAGAATTTCAACCATGCCACCTACACACAATTTGGACATGAGGACTTTCCAGAACTAAAAATCACACAAAATGATTACAGCTTAAATAATTTAAGGGAGAAATTATTAGTGAATATGCGAACCAGGATTCAGGAAGACTTATCTTACATCGAACAAAACAACACGTAAATGATGGTGATACGGGGATTCGTGGGCGTCGATCTTGGAAGATGAAGATGAGCTTTATATACCGAGAGATCGTACTCCATTACAACACCTACAGTACAAGGGCATTGAGTCCATGGCACACCAACTGAACATTATGACAGTCATCACCATGAATTAATGCATTGATTTTTATTTCAGGTGACTGATATATTATGCCTGATTCCCAAACATACAGAGAACGTTAGAAATACGCGAATGCTATTTTTCACACACATATTTTCGACGAATTTGATAATTCAATCAATTTATTAATTTTGTTCCTCTTTAATCAAATTTAATTAATTAATTTCTTATTTAACAATATTATTCCATTGTCAGTTATTGAGCACAATTCATTTACTGATGCGATCGCCAATGGAATATTGGGTATTTCCCACCACTAGTTAACGAGTTTGACTAATTGAATCAAGTGAAATTTAGTTAATCCTACAATGATTAATACTAATGAATTATCGATTAATAGTTAATGAAGAACTGATTGATTATAATTAATTGGTGATTATTATTTTTTATAACTATTGCAGATAATATGACAACATAGTGCTAAATTTTGAATTGTTATTGAAAACCTACAGTGATTTTAATTAATTGTAAATTTCGAATTGATCAGTGTAGATGGATTCAGATGATTATATTTGGTAGATTATTGAGTATTTCAAGACACGTATTCGTACCAGTTTGGAACAGCACAGATATTTATAGCACGATTGGTATTGATGTTGTATACACATTATTTAAAGTGGTCGTATAGTGGCAGATGACCAATCCAATATATTACAATAATTACAGTATTTGTATGATAAAGGGATTTCAATAATGATATTGGTGATTATGAAAAATTGAGGATGTGTCAGCGTTAACACAGTCCTAATATGGTGAAGTACGATGTAGGTGCTACTTGTAATTATAATTATTGATAATTATTTACTATCACATGAATAAACGAATACTGTGAACATGATTTTCGAGAACTATTAAAACAAGATATTTCAATACAGATGAGTTTCATCCATTTAATCTGAATAGTTAATGAAATCACAGGTGTTATGACACTAATTAATATATATTTAATATCACAATCATAACTAAGTATACATTTTCTGATGATAATAGTTATTAATTGAATTAATAATAATAATAATTTTATGGAATTTAAATCCAAGATACACATTCATAAATGAAAACATTGAATCAAGTAACGAAATCAAATGGATTAGAATATTATTGATGGACATTGATCCATATTGGAATAAAATTACCATAGGTGACAATTAAACATTCCTCTACTATAAATATGTAAATAATTTGTATATATATTTCTTCAATTTATTTTGTCTTTTCTTCAAATTTATTACAATGAATAAACAGTGATTGTCAGTTGATGCGTTAGAATGTTGATAGAATTTAGGTGAATATTTGAAGTGTATTCCGGTTAATTAGATTTATTGCTGGGAAACTGAAACATGTTACATTTCAACGTTATTTTTATTCAAAGCTGAATAAGTGAAAAGAGAATTGATTTTTTTTTAAATTTAATACAGAATTAATTCGTCTATTCAACGAACAATTGAACTTTAATTTCAACATTTGCGCATACCCCAGATATTAAGATAGGACGATCAATTGGGAGTCTAGGACTTTCGGATCACAAGATCTTAACTTAATATCAGACCAATTGAATCGTAGGAGTGATTCTCTTTTGTGAGTTTGTCTACTCTTGAAATAAAGGAGGACTTATATTTTTTAATGTTTTGAATTATTCCTGCAGATCTGAGCTTCTCCCTGATTGAACAATAGGATTCTAATTTAGTATGGAAATATTTTTACCGAGTTAACCTTTCTTACCTATCCCATTAAACGACCCGAGATACTTAATCTCGTGCCTGCCCGAGCGTATATTTGATTTCTTTTGCTAGCTTTTCCGGATATATATTTCAGGGCTCCATTTGTTATACTTAATTGCACTGTATCGTTTCTTGGAAATCACGTTGTGATTGCCGGCCAACCTGACATCTGGGAAGTGGGTACACTCACAAAGGGTCAAATGTTTCGGCAGTAGATTATTTTTCTCTATCTACTTGGGATTTGTTTGCTACCTTATCTGCAATATTAATTATAGTGGAACTTGGATAATACGAACTTCTATAATTCGATATCGTCTATAATTCGAATATTTTGCTTGTTCCCTAGCATTTTGTTTTTAAACAATCTTAGAAGATCGTGGATAATTCAAATATTTTATGGTTAATTCGAACTATTTACGTCAACGGTAGAGCGGAGTATTGTATTTCATAACACGTATATTTTCTAAACAATGGTCGAGGCTGTGTTGGAATGCGTTATCAGCGAAAACAATCGTCTTTAACCACGAAACCAACTTTCTTTAAACATTTCAAGGAACTGTGTATGAACCTGTGCCTTCCGTTAACGGTTGGGAGGAAATTGTGACTATTCCTATCTCGTATGAAGAATTTGTTAATGTTGATGAAGATATTGCAGTGTGTGGCAAGCGTAGCAACGCAGACATAATGACCGAGGTAATCAGTAACGCCAACCAAGCTACAGGTGATGCATCAGAAGTAGAGGACGTTCATTCCTTGGAGGATCAAGAACGACCGATTCCGAGTGCGGCAGAAGCATCCGATTACGTCCAACAATATGTTTGGAAATCAACACAACATACATGATTCTATATTTCCGTCACTAAATGACGTAGATTCATATATGTTTCGTGAGAGAATTAAATCAAGAATGTTATTTACTGTGTCCGGTCTTGTTGTACATTCTTTTCCCTGATGAGGCTAGGTTTCACCTATCAGGATACATTATTGCCCAAAATTCGCGAATTTGGACCTCAGAAAATCCACATACCTTAAGAGAAAAGCTATTGCACGCACAGAAAATCGGTGTGTGGATTGCCATACCACGAGCGCGAATTATAGGGCAGATCATGTTCGATAGTGCCGTCACGTCCGACGTCTATTGTTCCCATTGTATCCATCTATTGCCCTGCTGCATGACAATGAGAACGTTAATTCATATTTCCAACAAGCCAACGCAACTATGCAACTGCTCATACGACACACCAGTCCCTACGACTTTTAGATGACTTCTTTGGAGACAGAGAAATTACGAAAGGCCTCTGTACCCCGCGTTCGCCAGATCTGTCTCCATCAGAATTTCTCCTTTGGGGTGCGGTTAAAGCACATGTGTTTCTAAATAACCTAAATACACCGGATGATGTGAAGACAGCGATAATTGATTATGTGCATTCGATTTCACGTGAAACATTGGTAAAGGTGTTCGCCTTCAAGAAAGAGTAAATGACTTCCAACACCTCCTGTGATAATGGTGAGTACCGAATATATAATTGCATTACTTAATTTAATGTGATTGCTTTCCTTGTAACAACATAACATGAATTTACTGCCAACCCAACACGTCCCGTAAGGTGTGACACGCGCTGCGGAGAGACTTTGCGGACACACTGTAGACCTAATGCAGTGTGTTAAAAGTTATTGGCATGCTATTTTAACTTGCATTCATTAGTACTAGTTGGTTGTCCTAGATGGTTGTATGTCCCCTCTAAAATAATTGTCACTTATGTTACCATTGAGACTAATCCAACTAAGCTAAAATAATATATAAACCTGAGGCCCCTGCACATAATTACATATAATTGTGCAATCCATTATTATAATCCGTTTAAAACTAAGTTGCTGCAACTTGCAACGTTTTGACTGCCCCTTAACTGTTGGGTGATAAATGTAACTGTAGACCTTTGCATAAGCTATGTTGTTTTAATGGGCGCCAAGACCTCAACGCAATGTTGAAATCTAAATTTGTATTTAACAACGTCTAGCTCTGGCAGAACACCTTCAAGACTCTATTCACTCAGATCGTGGTATGATTTGATCATTAACCGAACAACAATTGTATCAGGAGAAGGAATTGGTCTATATCTAATGCTACCTACTGAAAGCAAAGATTGCATGGTTAAAAGAAATGAATTTATTATATAATACAAGTTTTGCAAAATTAATAATAATAATAAGTTTAAAATTGAAATTGGAGCTTTACGATTTGAATTTTACCGCTAGAAAATTACGTGAAAACTGATTCGGATATATTACTGATTTTACTCTTATTCCCAAGCTATGAAGTTACTGAATACTGAATATCAAACAAAGAGAAACGAGAGATTGAGAAGTTCTGCGTCATTCGCGCTTACCACTGGAAATTGCCGAAGCATTTCCCTCGTACTGGATGATGAAGAGAGCTTCCCACTGTTTCCTGGACGTCGTCATCTTCTTCGTTAGTAGATGATGTATATTTGTAGTTATGATGATTCTCTGGTCCGAACATCGGAGCAAAACACTCGTACAACCACACTGGTTAAGTTTCACAAAGATAGTCCTCGCCTCCACTGAACATCGGAGCGACTCACACGTGCAACTATACTGGTCAAGTCTTACACAGATTGTCCTCTATTCCACGGCGCGCCAAACGATATATGCCCTCGCCGGCTTCCGACTCCAGAGCCGACTTCAAGTCGCTCGGTCTCCACTGATTGGCTGATCCCCACGCGCTACTTCCCCACCTCTGGCTCATAACACTCGGCGGGAGGGTGAAGTCGATTGCCGTTCCATACTATCCGCCTTTTCTTGACGCTGCAAACCAGGCTTGCGTAATGCTTCTTGACAAGAATCAGCCTGTATCTGAATTCCCAGTGAGTCATGTCTCTCATAATACCCTAACTGACGAAACTCCGTAAAATTCCGTAATCATATCATTTTCTATGATAATGTCATTCGTAATAATTTGCTTGATAGTGT
This sequence comes from Meconema thalassinum, assembly GCA_946902985.2. Lineage (NCBI taxonomy): Eukaryota > Metazoa > Arthropoda > Insecta > Orthoptera > Tettigoniidae > Meconema > Meconema thalassinum. The sequence continues at coordinate 720,574,216 of OX336389.2, forward strand.
TTTCTATGATATAGAAAACCTATCTGTATGCTTATAATTTTATAAAAATGCTCCAAAAAATACCTTAATAATAATAATAATAATAAGTTAATAATAATAATAAATTAACATGAAAAATTCTCTTGGCTGAAAAATTTGCCGCGTAAATAAATATAGAATGGCTTCCTACTGACTTATGCCAGTGGCATAAAAACCCCTCGAAAAACACGTTACATATTCGCCTCGGATCATCGGATGATTTACCGTGACAACGGTCCATTATCCGATTATCCCAGACACGTTAATAAACCCCATCCAAAATACATATTACGTAAATGAAATCACCCTAAATTACATATATATATACACTCATAATTTTTCTTTACGCACTTTGCGTCAAAGTTTGTTGTCACTATGGATGGCACTTTGCAACCAGTCCAATGTTTTTCATAAAGAATAATGTTCCACGTATATTTCCGCCTCTCAAATTTCTCTATGTTGGAAAAATTGACTTAATTACTGTGTGAGCACTATGTATATAAGATGTCACATCACACGCATCAAGGTTGTTCTGATATATGTATATCACCAAAGAACTTCCTAATTTCACTGGAGGTTCCTTCCTTATGGTGAAATTTAATCTCACTTATCACTGAGCACACGATCACACTATTGTGGCAGTGCATCGTGACCATAATACTTAATCTCTCTTTATAACAGACGAAATTAATATTGACTTCTGAAAAAAAAACAGTAAGTGCGCATTACATATAACACCAAATATTTCTGTGCCGTAATCGCCCTGTCTTCTTAAGTTCCCGTAGACCATATTCCACTTAATACTCGTTCTCAACACAGACCAGTTCTCCTCACACAAATAATACCATTGTAAAAATTACCTAAATTACACACTTACAAATCTTACATGGCGAGGCCGTAAACAGAAATCACGTGTGCTGATATGTATGAGTTTCAAGGAGGACTGTCTCGCCTTCTGATGGCCCATCTTTTATCTCGTGGACGCCTTAAGCTAACAAGCCCTATACAAGCGCTTCCCCATCTCTTGGAGATAAATGGGAACCCATCAGCGCTGCCAAAATGGCCTTGGTGCATCGAGACAATTTAGTGCTCAACAGCATCCACCACTCCCTTCATCTTTCGCTGTACCTTAAAACTCTCAATTACTTATATACTACCCCCCTGTGTGACTTCTGATACGCCTGCCTGGAGAACCATATCATCCCACGCACCAAATACCACACTTACTCATTTGATAGGCTGGCTCGCCAGCTAAACACACTTACTTTATGACACATACTTTCGTAGACTATGTATATTATACGTCCCGTATAACCTGATTCCCTTACTATCCTCCAGCACATATGCTGTTTTGCCAATACGTTTGGAAACTATAAATGTATCTGTGTCACCTGCTTCCAACCTTGCAAGTGGCTCCCTTAAATGAACGTCATCACGTTGCTCTACCTACCTATTTCTCAGTGTCTGTAACGATGCACTGTTGCTACTGTCCACACATGCTAACCCTACTTTCCTCTGGTGTCACCCCACTACTCGACACTCTATGACCTAAAAATGTCACTTCTGACTGACAGAATGACGACTTAGACAGCTTCAAAGTGAACCCTGCCTGATCTAACTTCTGAAAAACTATATCTAAATGGCGTAGATGCTCCTCGAAACTGCGTGAACTAATTATCATATCATCAATGTAAATGGTAACAAACTCTCCTGTGTCATCCCCTAATGCAATGTTTAAAGCCGTAATTAAAGCTGCTGAACTACTCTTTAACCCATAAGGTACCCTGCAAAACTGATAAAGGTTATATTTATGACTAAAAGCTGTGCATGGTCTATCTTCGTACATAAGTGGCACTTGCCAAAAACTGGAACTCAAATCTACACAAGTGAAATACTTCTTCCCCTCAAATGTTTGCATTAATTCCTCTATTGACATAGATTTCAGCTGATCTGAACTTATTCTACTGTTAACCAAACGAGCGTCTAAACAAATACGAACTGTGCCGTCGGCCTTGGGTACCGTGATCAAAGAATTAACATACGGACTGTTAGAGTGCTCAATAATCCCATCTTCAAGCATCTGGTTAATTTGTGCCTCAACTGCACTCTGATAAGCGAAAGGTACAGGATATCTATATCCTGTGAATACTGACCTATCAATAACGTTCAAAGAATGTGTATAGCAATTGGCCATACCAATGCGATCCTCAAAAACTCTCCTATTACACATTAACACATCATAGAGCCGAACACATTGTTCCACCTCTATATTTCCCTGAAATGCAGCATCACGTAACGAGTCTTCTAGACTACCGTTCGTAATCACACTGCCCACAAAACATGGAGAACCCCGCTCTACGGCTGGCGATATCTCATTTAAAGTACAAATCACACCTACAACACTACTTCTCTGAATATGGTCATTGAACGCTATTTCTACTTCAGAATCTCCCCATTTAAATTTCAAACTCCCTACATCATAACATAAGTTACCAGACACTCTACTTAGCCACTCTGAACCCAAGATAACACTGAATACTAAATTTGGAATTACAAGGCAAATCTGCTTCTCTACATGATTATTAATTTTAATGTCTACTAAAACTTGCTTAGAAATTACTTTAGACCTCTTCCCAACAGCTGTGATAACAAAAGTGCATTTAATTGGCATCTCCTCAAAATTTACTCCAGTTCCTTTCATTTTATCATAAAATGCACTACTTATGCAACTCTTCATACTACCACTATCAATTAAAACATCTGTGTACGCCTCGGACACGTTAAATTTAACTGTGGGGCTCTTACTAACCACTTCCTGAATAATACCTTCACCATTTAGTTCATGTAATAATTCATTTCTTACATTTAGGTCATAGGGTTCCTGTATAATTGTATGGACAGGGCATGTTACAGACTGAGATTCTGACCTTACTTCGCAGCCTGGTTCGCGTTTAAAGAACGGCTACAGCTGGCTGTAGTACTACTAACTACTGCACTGGTCTGGTTGTTCTGGGCTGTGTTGTCATTGTGTGGCTGTATATTACTACCACTAGGCTGTCCTCTTCCTTGACCCCTATTCTGGTTGTAATTATTGTCATTATAATTTCTCCCTTGATTTCCCCTGAAATCATTGTTTCCCCCTTGATTTCCCCTGTAATCATTGTTTCTCCCTTGATTTCCCCTGAAATCATTGTTCCTCCCTTGATACTGATTACCATAGCCATTTCCTCTGTTCTGATTTAGCTGATTATTATTATTATTATTTCTATTTTGAGCGTTGGCCCCTTCGCCACCGTTCCCTTGAACTTCATGATGCCTGGAAACAAACTGTGAAACATTCCGTGACAGTAGAAACGTTGGCTATGAATAACACATAGTTTAACACATAGATTTTCGAGCGCAGAAAAGAATTTATTCTCACTGTTGAGGGAAGTCAGGAATGTATCCTACTCTGTCGCTCCTGAAAGGAATTGATGTATATGGAATATAATCCCTGCACCTCAGAAAATATTATTTTGGTAGATATGACATGGCTCAAATTAAAACGACTTGCAATAAACAGTAAAATATAAGATGAGTTAAATGACCCGAATCACGACAGATTCCAGTTTAAATTATAGATCCTTTTCTTTTTAACGGTAATTTGTGAAGATTAAGGAATATGGATGTAGTTACATTTTGTATGAATAGGGACCGAGAGATACCTGCTTCATCGAGTTCTTATCTTGATAAACAAACACAGCAGGAGGGCTCTCAATATAGAGTCAGTGGAATGGAGGCCTGATGTTGCAACTTTACCAAGAGCTGCTACTTCGAGACAAGGTAGTATGGCGACTTTAATTGACAAAGGAGATGATCTAGCCTTGCACTACTCCATATTTTCTCTTTGAAAATATTTCTTTCAACATAGTCTATGAAGAAGAAGGCATCGCCCGATTTGTTTGGCGTATCATCGGACGATTTGGTTGATGAAACATATGGAGGAAGAATTTCCATAGCAACGGATCCATGATTGGGCAGAAGCCATTTTGGGAATATGGAAAAACGATATAAGCCCTGTTGGAGCGGTATTCCAGGACTATTGACTCTTATTTTTGGGAATATGGAAAAACGATATATGCCATGTTGGAGCGATATTCCAGGACTATTGACTCTTATTTTTGAGATTCTCTCAGAGTCATGTTTCTGAGACACTTTGATTAATCTTTGGTCTTGGACCTTTGACCAGTATTCAGTGTTTATTGAATTCAGACTGTGGACATATATTCTGTCCAATAGACTGGTGATACGGATGTGTTTATGGCCATGCTCACAAAGGTGATTATTTGAAATAGCTTCCATCACCCAGAAGTACGCAGTTGACACAACTCGTCTCTGCTACTTACAATTCATTTCAAGTTAAATTTTATCAACTTCATCGATCTTCAATCTACAACTTCCATTCTTGGTGATGACCAAGAACTCCAGCTGCCAACATCCAGAAGCCATTACCCAGGGTCATAATTTCCGAGTGGTGAGCGAACGAACATGTTTCACTCAAGTCACTCGGTAAATTCAATTTGGGCAATTTTACTTCAAGCTTTTTTCAGGAAATTAAATTACGAAGTAGGTCCAGAAAGTAAGTTCCGTTTGTTAATAACATTAAGTTGTGTACAGATACAGAAAAATTATTTATTGCACAAAATTCTACGACCCTTAAACTACTTTTCCACATAACTGCCGAAATGTTGCAGGCATTTGTCGTAGCGTGGCACGAGTTTTTGTATACCTTCTTCATACACGTGTGCTGCCTGTGTATTCAACTAGTTGTACGTTCCGCTGCAGCGCAGTTCCGCATATGCGCGGTAGACGCTCTGTATCAAGGAGAAGAAACGTGCGCCATTTGGAGAGCGCTGTCCGCCACGTACGCGTTGTTGTGCATGTTTACTCGTACAATGTCGGTGTTGATTGAAAATCCCGCCGCTTGTGAAATCAGATCTGTGATTCGTTTTCTGAATGCTAGGAAAGTGAAACCAATTGAAATTTATCGGCAAATTTGCGAAGTGTATGGACAAAATGCGATGAGTGATCCAATGGTGAGAAGATGGGTCCGACAGTTCAATGAAGGACGTAGTGAAGTGCACGATGAAGAACGAAGTGGGCGTCCATCTTTGGTTACAGAAGAACTGGTACACGCGATTGATGACAAGATCCAGGAAAACCGCCGGTTTACAATTAGTGCTCTCGCTATGGAATTTCCCCAAATCTCACGTTCACTAATTCATGAAATTGTTAACGAAAAACTGAACTTTCGTAAACTTTGCCGACGTTGGGTACCAAAGATTCTTACGGAGCAACACAAAACAAAACGGATGAGTAGTGCACTCCAGTTTTTTACCCGTTACAATGAAGGCGGCGAAGAATTTCTGACAGAGATAGTCACAGGAGATGAAACTTGGGTTTCTTACGACACCCCTGAAAGTAAGCGGCAATCAATGGAATGGAGGCACACTTCATCCCCAGAAATGGTTAAGCCGAATCAAATCTTGACACCTCGGAAAATGATGTGCACAGTGTTCTGGGACTGGAAAGGAATCTTACTCATTGATTTCTTACCGCGTGGTCAACCAATCAACGCAGATGCTTACTGCGAGACACTTAGGAAATTGCGCCGCGCAATACAGAATAAGTGCCGAGGGTTGTTGTCAAAATGTGTTGTTTTTCTTCACGACAACGCACGACCACACACTGAAAATGTGACGAAAAACCTCCTACAGGGATTTGGCTGGGACGTTTTTGACAACCCTCCATACAGCCCTGACCTCGCTCCTAGCGACTTTCATCTGTTCACACATCTCAAGTTTTTCCTTGGTGGTCAACACTTCAACAATGACGATGAGCTGAAAGATGATGTTTCCAACTGGTTGAAGACACAGGCGGCAAACTTCTATGAAGAAGGTATCCAAAAACTTGTGCCACGCTATGACAAATGCCTGCAAATGTTCGTCAGTTATGTGGAAAAGTAGTTTAAGAGGTGTAATAAATAATTTTTCTGTATCTGTACACAATTTAATTTTATTACCAAACGGAACTTACTTTCTGGACGTGCCTCGTATATTATACCTCCATATTACATTTCCGCCACATTTTAACGTAACTTCAGTATTCATCACTTAACGTAATTCATAGTCTTTTGTTTGTTCGTTTTAATATAATAAATTTAACTTTGCTTTATGCTAGCTATTTCATTCCCAGTAGTTAGATATAAGTGTAAGGCATCCTTTTCTCCAATACTAATTGCTACCTGGTTGGTACCCAGTTACGCCACGATCAGGCAAAGAGAGCTCTCTGTGTGGTCTGGGATATAAATTACAATTTTTAATTGTGTTTACAAATTCAAGCTGCGACCTGGCACCCAACCGACAAAATTATTTTTATTAATAATATGGGAAACCACAGAAGACCATTTTCAAGGTTGCCGGCGGGGGCATTCGAAACTCGTCGCCTACCGGATTTAAGCGACTGCCTGCAGCAACGCCGTAACGACCATGGCTAACTCACCCGTTATGTGATCACATGCAAAAGTGCAACAACTTAGCGTCCATTACAACATTTTCTAATAATTATCCCATTTCTTTTGTAAGGAAATAAAGACCAAAGTGCTACAGACATTAAAATCTCAAAATTTCGAAATTCAAATCCATCTCTATATTCGTACTGTAAGCTCATATGTACACTAAGTACAGCTGTGTTTTTGGAATGTTTTGAAATATTTTTATCCTACACGCAGTGGCTAAATTGAGATTAGTTTCGAAATTCATGCTTTTCAGTCAGTCAACATGACTGAGGCCAACTGTAATGGGTGTTTCCCTAAACATGAATAGAATACATTCCAAGTGGATTTATTAATCTCATGTAATTTTCAGGTTTAAAGAAAGAACCAATTGCAAATGGGTAAAAGCGTGTTGACCGACTCAAAAGCAGGAACTAGTAGTTTCGTCAAGAACTAAAGAGTCTATTTTCATACTCGTACATACCACTGGTCTTTTCCATTAACTCTCTCCTGCCTATAAAATGGATTATCCTTGTGATACACTGAATAGCTAAATATATGGTTCAGGACCTATGTCTTCACCAACACCATTATAATGAGAAGTTATGTGCTAGAATATAAAGCTATAAATATCACTGATTCCGACCCCTCCCGCGATATGGCGTCTTTCTGTAACGAGCCACGGGAATTATATTTTAGAAAAGTCAAATGCACTGCTTCTATGATTTTAGAAGGGTAAGCTAAAGAATTTATTGCCATTAGATAATGATTGCTATCATAGCCCGTCATACGAATAATTTTTTCACGTTTTGAATAAGTTACTAGAATTTTAAAAAAATATTTTATAAAATTCCAAATGATAATTCTTGAACATTTGAAAACAATTGAACATCATTAGCTCTTTCTACACTAAGCATTGAATAAAGATTAGCTATGCCAATTTTTATTGCACTCTGCTGATTAGATCGTGAGAAAAGTTATTAAACGTATTTGATAATCACTTGACGCTATGATGCCCCATTGTTTCTCAGGATTTAGTAAGTTACGTATTTGTCCTTGCGTAACAGTCCTCTAACACAATACAACATTCCAGTTTGAACGCTTAATGTGGTTTTATGGTCTCATAGAAATTACATTATAATAGGTGCCAATATAGTAGGCCTTGTACGAAGATTTACCATGCTAAGTTTCACTTCGCTCGAATAATTAAGTCGCGAGAGAAATCCATATCAACATTTAAATTTCGCATCACAGCCATGTTTCAATTTGTATTTATCATGTTTTTGAAAGGTCCATATGTAAACTTATGTTTTATATTCTATCATTATACAAAATGTCAGTTTAATTGGTCCAATAGATTTGCAGATATTGAGAACCATCTAAACATTTCGGATGAATGCCATGTATGTTTCCTCGATATGTAAGCAAGAGTATTAAACACCAATAGAGGTAGATTACTGCGTAGGTTCATTATTCAAACGTTCATTCCGATAGAATGATTAGGTCACAAAATAATATTTAATTTCAAAAATTATGCACAACCACCATCTTGATTTTATGAGAACAATTGAATTGGATTAGATATCAGAGGATTAAAATATGGTGTAGACATGTAGGGTGTTAGGTTTCAATGCACTCAGTGAATGGATCTTGTGAGAATACCATTTAAATATTTTCACTTCACATGGTTTGTGCATAGTAAGTTTTTAAGCGTTACCTAGATGAACGTACCTCGTAATCTCAATCCCCATACAAAATGTCGGGATGATATTGATAATGGTTTTGGAGACAAAGAACGCTGGTGAAATAATTCGCATGGCTGTCGTTTTGGACTGTTGAAACATATTTAAACTTGAAAGGCACAAACACACGGGCAAAAGGTGTTCTTATAAGCTTATTTTTAGCGTATTTTAATCATATGAATAAACAAGTAGTTCCATGGAGAACTTTACAGCCTATATTCGTATATTCTACTCATGTTAATTGCCTCTATCAACATTAAAAATAGCAGATTGAATGCTGTAATAGATTCGTAGATATTGAGAACCGCCTAAATTATTTGATGGTCGCAATGCAGGATTTTTATATATGTTTTTTTTTTTAGCGTATGGCATTCGGTGCCTGGATTGTCCGAGGACATGTTCGGCTAGCCAGTTTTGTAGGTGCTTCGAGACGGACAGCCAATGGGTGAGCTACAAGTACCGTTGGGGAGGAAAGTTGGAAGGGAGGGTCGAGGAGTTGGAAGGTAGCGGCTGTGGCCTATAGTTAGGGACCAACCCCGGCATTTGCCTGGAAGGAAGATGGGAAACCACAGAAGACCATCTTCAAGGTTGCCGGCGGGGGGATTCGAACCTCCTCGCCTCCCGGATGTGAGCGACTGCCAACAGTCATGCCGCAACGACCACGGCTAACTCACCCGGATTTATATATGTAGTTATTTACGACTATATGAAGATTATTGTGTAGGTGTAGTATTCAAACTTCAATCGCATGATTAGGACTCAAGATATAAAATCGAGATTTTGAAATTTCGCACAGCTGCCATCTTGTGGTTGTAATAAGAATTGAACTAAATTACATGCCAGTGGATTAAAATTTGTATAGGCATTTACCGTACCTCGTTTCACTGCGCTCGGATGGTTGAATTGCGAGAAAAGTCTATTTAAATGTTTCAAATTCGCTTGGCAGCCATGTTCATTTGGTAGTCTACAGGTTTTTGAAAGTCTCATAGGTGATCTTCTCTTAGTGTGCTCTATCACCGAACAAACTTTAAAGGTGATATCAGAGATATTTTCGGAGATATAGACTACCGGTGAAATAATTCGCACAGTTGCCATGTTGGATTGGTGAGACATAATCAAATTTGAAGGACACGGTCGAGGTTGCCAAGATGGTGCTATGACCTCACCGAGTTTCATTGACATCGCTCCTGCCGTTTAGATTTTATAAGAGGGGTACACACACACTTACACACACACAAACACACACACAAACACACACACAAACACGCACACGGACAAAAGTGATTTCATAAGCCAATTTTTGTTATAAATGAAAATAGGCTAAAAAGTAGACTTATGATATCCACTTTGGCCTTGTCTGTGTGGGTCACCCTAATAAAATCTAAAGAGGTAGATCAATATTCAAAAAACTCAGTAAAGCCGTGGTGCTAATCTTTCTGACCCCGACCGGGCCCTCTATAATTAAGTACGTTTCAACAATCCAACATGCCGGCCGCGCAAAATACTTTACTGGCATTCCATATCTCCAAAACTATTACTGATACTGCCCTAAAATGTTGTATCTTGATAGAGAATACTAAAGTACCTTCATCTCTATAACGTATAAAAGCATGTTAAGTACACAATTACCATGACAGCGAAGCGAATTTTAAAAAATTGAAAGACATTTTCTCGAGATTTAATCAACCGAGTGCAGTGAAACATAGACCCGAACATGTTTAAACAAGATTTATCTACTGGTATCTAATTCTATCCAGTTATTTTCATAAAAGCAAGATGGTGGCTGTGCGACATTTTAAAAGACGTTTTCATTTTTGGTGTCCTAATCAAACGATGAATGTGAATGTTTGAATAATGTGCTTACGCAGTAGCCTTCATCTAATAGTACATAACTCTATGGCCTACATATAGAACAATGCAATATGGTGAGCATCCAAGTTCTTTAGAACGTTTTCAATATCCGCGAATCTATTTCAGCCATCAAACTGAAATTTTGCGTGTTGGTAGAGGTACTGTACCCGTAATTATCATATAGTTGATATGTCAGAATCCTACAATGGAGAATGGATCGAAGAATATTGAAAGTCCCGGCTTAAAAACCTGAAAATCCCTCTGACAAGCACTTCTATGATAATCACACAGTCGCAGAGGAAGTGTTATGGACTAACTACACTAGACAAGGATGCAAACTACAATAGGAGCATGAAATCCTTATCTAAATCTAGGGTCGGAATGAGTTAAAGGCGCCACATACTATGAGTACCCCCTTTCCATAACACATCCTTACTATAATTGAAATAACTCACGCAAGACCCACTTGTAAAAAGGAATGAAGCTACTTTTATTGCTGAAAACACCAGACAATAAATAACAATGAAATAAAAACTAAAAAATAAAAGTAAATAAAAACTCCCACTCATCCACAACAAATCTAACGTACACACGCTAAAACAGCTGAGCGTAACACGCCCATAATCTCATGTTTATATTTCCTCCCTCAACTGGAGTTTAAATACTGAAATTAAAATCTTTAAAAATAATTTAAATATGTCGAAAGCTTTTCCAATGGTTTCGTTCAAAAGTGAATTTAAATTTTAACAATACTATGATTTACTCTATACGCCAAAACTCCCTTTCTAATTTAAAAAGATAAAATGTCCATCAGCTGTTTTCAGATAGCTGCCATTGCTATACACAATCAGCTGTTTCCCTCTCATCCGAGAATCATACATACACATGACTAATCCCTCAGTCATCACGCATTCTCGTACAAATACAAATTGACAATGTTCCTGAAAGAACACTATTCCTTCCTTAATGCTTTATAAACTAATTCGGAGAACAACACACCTCTCCATTACATCGAAAAATCCCCCAAAATATCACACACATAAATCATATAATGCAATCTCTCACTCACCTTGTGTTGCATACAAGTGTTTCTCCAATCAAAATTAAAGAACACGTATGATGGAAGCTTAATATTATTATATTAACTTCGCAAAATAATTTATTATTATCAGGGACAACAACAAAGTCGAAGAAAAGAAACGAACAACACCAATTAAAAAGATTTAAAATTTACAGCGGACTAGTTATGCAAGTTCAATGTCTAAACTGTCCTTCCATGTCGAAATAGTATATAAATAGTATTATTATACTTCTTTACGACAAGTAAACACGTAAAAGTGTAGATTAAAACTACCTTCCTTCATATCAATAATAACTGGCCATCGCAATTACTTCAAGTAATTTAAAAAGTTTAAAGTTCACTACATACTAACTCAGCCTATTAATGTCGTAGATTAAGTTTCTGTTTAATCCGGGACTAATATGATCATTCATTTAAGAACACCTCATATGATTATTATTTCAATATTTAAATAAGGGTTTAATAGAAAAATTCAGAAACACAAATTAATTCAGCAGATGAAATGGCAGTTCCGCATGCCTCCTTCAATTCGTCTAATCCAACTAACACATTCTTAGAATATCAATGAGTTACACCTAACTCAACTTCATTTCACTCAAATGCTAGAAATAGCATGATATAACATTACAGAAACAAGTTAATAAGTTTCTGAATTAAATACGGTATACTTTCTTCGTATATGCACACTTAAAATATTTCATCGCAGCTTCTCACCTCACCAAAGTTATACGGAATGACATCGTCGTATACTAATTTACCATTACATCACAATGCGGAATTAACCTTCGCAGTGGTTACAACAAATACCTTAATGTGGAATTACCCATCGCATTCCCCTACAATAGATTCAATTGTGTGTCCAATTTTATCTTAATTAACTGTCACAATGTTGCTCTGTATATTTATACATCATAACAACTTCAAATATTATTTACAAGATGGTTCAGATTATTAATAATCGTAAAAATGTGTGTAGGATTGACTCCCTCTGCAAGATTAATAAGCAAAGTAAACCTGGAATCAATTAAATGTTCCTTAAATATTTAATAAAAATACGAACATATCGTTCTATACTGACGTAAACTCAACAATGTCATAAAGTCAAGACTACAATTGTCTCTGACGTTACAACATGCTCTATGAAATTCGTTGTCATACAAATGTTCCACGTATCTGAGTTCAAATTGTATCATGACGTCTATAAAAATCAATAAAAATCAATCAATAAAATTAAATCTTCCAAAAGATTTATGTTTCTCAAAGTTTGGTAACGATAGATCAATGCTATCTTAAAATAAAATAATTGTCAGTTGAAACTGACTATCAACTCAATATCAAAGTCACTGTATCTTAAACACACTAGGCAAATCGATGAAATCGACCTCAATGTTCATGCCAAAACCATAAAATGTCGAAGAGATTATCACACAATCTCATATAATTGTATTAATAAATCGTCGATCGCTTCCCCTAAAATATCTTCTCGTAGAAAAATTCCCTAAGCTAATCCTCTACAAACGAATAATAAAAATCGTTGAACACGAAAACCTGAATATAATTCCACTATTTAAAACATGGAAAAGATATAAATTCAATTCAAATAAATTCCAAACATGGAAATATATTCCATATGACTATCTTGTAGATTAAATTAATGCCAAAAGAAAATAAAGTTGGAATCGCTGACGAAAATATCCAAAGTTTACTGAAACATACCACAACTAATCGATGGCAAAATTGGTGCTCAAACATGTATCAATCTACTCAAAACTACGTTAAAGAGTGTCTTCGCTGTACCTTAATAGAAGTTCCCGATGAATTGTAGCGAAGAGGAATTACCCAGGTGAATTGGTAATTCTGGACCAGGATCGAACTGTAGTTCCCCACGATCCACAAACAGACATCTCGGACATCGAACTCGCGTTCCTCCAAGAGCACCTCCTGTTGTAGATTGGAATCGAACTGCGGCTCCCCCCGTTCGCTTGAACTGCCATCGTCTTCCGTTAGAAAGCGTCTCCTAGAATTTCTTCCGACAACTCTTGTAAACTTCCGTGAAGAACGAGCAAAACCGTGGAATAATGTTCGTAATTGTAGACTATGTATTGCTTCGAAGATGTAATGAAGTCAATTGGTCGCCCAATGTCGTGATATAGTTGGTCATAATTTTACAATGTTCTAGTTTCATATCGAAGGTTGCTCGGTGAAGCCACTATGCTTCCATCTCGTGTATCCCAGGCTCATAATTTACTCAAACATCACAGCCAACATTATAACAGTGAACTGTATTATTATAAAGTATTGAATAAATATCATCCTGAATATCTGTGGAATTGATATCTCACTGTCGTAGAGTTGCAGCCTCACTCGTCTTATACAGCAAGGAGCTTTGCGAATGTCTATGCACTGCTACTTCAAATGTTCTGTGAGACCAGGCGCGGACTTGCCTCGTGTAGACTGCGTAGCGCACACTTTGTTCCAGCCACGAGATAAACACTTTTCACGTTTCTAAAACTGTCGAATCTCGAAGTTGGGATACCGTAGATCCCATATAGATGCTTGCCTATCACACTCGCACTATAAACTTGCTTATTCAAGCTTTATATTAAAGCTTGCTTCTTATTACCGCACACACAAGTAATATAAGTGAAATACAGTGTTTAAAACTGACTTCCTCTATGAACGAGAAGTGCGAGCCTTCCATACAATTGGAACCTCGGTCGCTGGCTCGGTTGACGCGGGGTCTCGCTTAGCCTTGAAACAGCTCACTCTCCACTCCGTGATCCAGCCTCGTCAAATCTCAGAACAGTAATGAACCCTGTTCCCACTCCTCGGTCTTCCATCTGACTGAATTTCCGCCATTTTTCAAGAGAGGGGAGGAGATTGCGCGGGCTCCTTACAATGATTATTACTTAATTCTGGAGTCTTCAATCACTGTAATAACATTTTTCCATGGTTAATGTTTAAATTTAGCATCTTTTCATGAGAAAATATCCTCTTCAATCGGTCTAAAATAGAATTGATAACTAGCTTAGTTATGGTCCCAGGGTCTTCTATCAAAAAAGTCTTCTCTGATTGGCTATCAAAGCTCAGACATGTAGCTCGTGGATACCGTATTTATCCCAATATAGGCGCAGAATTGCGTCTTCCCCAAGGTACAATAACCTTGTCAGAGCGACTCATAATGCAATATAGACTTGCAACTTAGCTAAAATCTCGTTTTATATCACGAATCCAGCCCTTCCAATCTCATGCATATTTACCATCACAGACAATATTCTGGCCTCAAAATATTTCTAAAATAAGCCGAATTCGGGCTCAGTACCTGGGATGCGTTTATCTGTGGGCTTTTCAATAACTTGATGAACACAAGTCCGACATGGCGGCGCCGCAAAAATTAAAAAATTAAATGGATTCTTCTCGAGACTGAATTAACTGAGCGCAATAAAACTTATCACGGTTAATCTCTATAGAAAGCTTAATATACTGTATTGGCGATTAATTTAATTCAATTTCTATGAGAAATTGAAAATGGGACCTGTGCAAACTGTTTGAAATCAAGTTTTTATTTATCGTTTCCTAAACAAGCGATTGAAATTCAAGTTGGTATAATGACCCAAGGTTATACTATTCAAGATGTCATCAGTTAGACATTTTAAACCCTTCGTTAGTATTTCACGTATGTTGTTATTCAGGCGATTGAAAAAGATGATTCGTATGTTGGCTATGTTAATAATCCTTATCTAATGGCACTACATTCTTTAGCTTACTTTTCGTAAATTACAAAAGCCGAGATTTTGACTTTTCTAAATAATAATTCCCGTGATTCGCTACAGAAAGAGTCTTAATCGCCGATATTGAAAGCTATGCATTATAGCTCATAACTTTCCATTATAATGGTATTGGTGAAGACATAGGCGTGAGCCAAGAGCTACTTAGTATATCAATAGGAAATTCCTTTTGATAAGCATGAGACTTCTAATGAAAATGACCAGTGGGATATATGGAAGTAGGCTATTTAGTTCTTCACAGAACAATTTGGTTTATTTGATGAAAATAGGTTAAGTAATGACGTTTAATTATTTCGTACCGATTCATCTTGAATTTTTTATAAAATCCAACATCTTTAGATGTCTCCACACTACGCACTGAATAATGATTTGCTGTGCGAAGTTTTATTGCACACGGTTGATTATTTTGCCTGAAGAGTAATTTTAAATATTTGAAAATCACTTGGGCGCCATTATGATTTTGTGATTCATAGGATTTGGATAGTAACATATTTGTCGTTACTTTACAGTCGTCCAACACCGTATAAAATTACAATTTCTTGCTAAAATTGTTTCGGAGATATTACGAACAGGTGAAATGTATCATATGGACGCCATGTTGAATCGGTTTATATATAAGCTATAGAATTATATGTCAGCATATGCTTAATATAATCGGGCTTACTACACATAGCAACATTTATATAGCTTAATTTGGCACAAGAAATATGAACGTGATTTAATAATTTAGCACAGCTGCCACTTTTAATTCAATTAGATGCCAATATATTAAGATTGTATGGAGATTTACCGTGCTAAATTTCACCACGCTTGGATAATTAAGTCACGAGAAAAATCCATATAAATGTTTATATTTCACGTCACCACCATGTCGAATTTGTGTTCATCATATCATTGAAAGTCCCATAGGCGAACTTGTGCTTCAAGTCTCCATCAACATTCAGAATGTCGCTTAGATTGCTGCGATAGAATCCCAGATATTGATAAACGTAAAATTTTTGGATGATCACCATGTTGGATTGCTCTATAAGTTGGTTGTTGAGTTATGTTCCAATCTACAAATATTATTCCGGCGTTTCATTACCCAAACCTTTACTTCTATTCCATGATTAAGACAAAACATACAAAGGCAATTTTCATATTTTGCCCAGCCGCCATCTTGCGTTTATGAGAAAAATTGAATTGAATTAGACGCCAGTAGTCATGTAGACATGCAGGGTATTAGGTTTCACTGCGCTCTGTTGACTAAATCTTGAGAATATGGTAATTCAATAATCAAATTTCGCTAGGCTGCCATGTTGGTTTTGTAGTAAACATGATATTTTGAAGTCATATAGCTAAACTTTTCTTCATCACATCCTCTCTTACACTTCAGGTATACAAACTTTCAAGGTGATATTGGTAATAATTTCGGAGATGTAGAATGCCGGTGAAATATTTCGCGCGGCTGGCATGTTGGATTGGTGAAATGTATTTAATTTTGAAGATGCATCAATAGAAATGTTTTAATATTAGGGAGTTGTCATGGTGTAGAGGACACACTTTCACTCTTTTAAATAACCAAACGCAGGGTTGAATTCTACTACGCTAATTACTTTTGCCCTAACACCACTCATTATGTATCTATTGTTTACTGACATTTCGGTAGAAAGTAAACATTCCAAAATAATCGCCAAAAGATTCAGACATTTATTGGGGAAGTCAGATGTAGCGACACTGTGAATGAGACAAGGAATGCCAGTTTAGAAGCTGTCTATATATTTCGCGCATAGTTGTCATTTAAGATACTGTAAATACTGTAGTTTTATTATCTATCCTGAAAGGAAAATAGGAATGAAACCAAATAAGAGACACGACGACTATGTTTGATTCTTGTTTGAAAAACTTAACGTTACTGCGTGATTAATACCAATACATTTTAACGTCATTTTATTACATATTTCTTACAGTAATGTCCCTCATTACCATTACATCCTGAAACATTACGCTCATTGTCCTTCGTCATTTACTCTCCAGCAAATATTTTCCTCTGCGTACGTTCATTAGCATTCTGAGAAAGGAAAATGTAAATACAAGGCTTCATATTCACTTCATGAATTATTTATTCAATATTCCAAGCTTTAAAAAGTTAATAAATATATGGAGATTTGAAGAATATTTCCCCTTTATCACACACATTTAATCGTTAAGAGTGCAAGATAAATATACGATTTAGCTTGAGATCGTAATTTTACGGGCTAATTCTGTCAGTAACTTCGTCATTGACTACTGTTCAATATTGGTATGAACAACACAGCTTGCCACAAAGTAATCATCCGTCTAACAGACTGGTAGGCCAAGCGTCATATTAAATGTAATCTCTTCATTGTCTAATGTTGGTTGCTACTCGCTATTCAGAATCAACATTAATGTGGTGCATCATCACTATTCAAATTCAAATTAATTTCAAAATATTTGTCACGGTATTTATGAATTCGATACATTGTGGTACAGTTAATACTGCCATTAACGCTCTGTAATTTTCATGTTATATTGATCACTATGCTCACATTCTGTCTTCCTAATAGTGCTCCAGTATCCTTCCAGAGTACACATTTAAACTAACATCAGATGACTATAAGTGACCTTCAAGCCAGAATTAATTTTATTGGCAGAGCTAGGAATTAAACCTGTTCCTGCCGGGTGGTAACCTACTACGCTCAAAGTACAGCCCTAAGATCTCTCGTTGCATTGCTTAGTGATGGGAGGTTGGAATGCGTCTTAACCAATCCTCCGCAAAGGGGATTTTGACAGTTTGAAAGTTATAAGATTGACATATAAAGGTAAGGGAAACATATGTGATTGACCACAATTTGAAATTTTTATGGTTTATTCTCCTTTTCTGACAGAATATAATTGCAAATTAACAAAGCTAAAAAAGTTAGTTAAAAGGAGTAAACCAATAAGCTTAATAGTAAAGTTAAACTATGGGAACGAAGATCTCCTAAATGACTGGAAGAGGTTAAGATGCAATTAACAATTAAGAACAATTAATACTATAATATTTCGAAATGTGAGGTTCTGGCCAGCAAAAGCCCTGGAAAATTTAAAGATTTCATAAAAATTGAAATTTAAAAGTTTATATTTGACATATGTTTGGGCACATATCCTAATTGGCGATTTTCCTTATCTCAATTGCCGGTGAGGGTGGCAATGAGGCGGCCGTGGCTACTTTAAAAACAACCTCGTTCAGGCTATCCAGAATCTCAGCGTTCTTCCAGGCGTTGTCAGATTGGAGTTCCCAATGGAACTCAGTAGTTGCTCCAATGAGGCGGCCGTGGCTGACACCATCACAGCCTCAGAAATCAGTGGTAGTTTGTCTGGACCTTAAAGCAGGTAGGTATTAGTATGACGATTCAGGAATGCCGATTCAGGAATGACGATTCAGGAATGAATAGAACCAGCGCTGGAATCTTGGAATATATAGCCAAGATGACGTCACAAGAAGATACGTCACCAGCACAGAGAGGTAGAGCCGAACAGTCAATCGTCGTTCCGACACGCAGCTCGTCAAGATGACACACGGTCGTGAGAAACCATTTAATATTCAACTTCGAAAAGTGCGGAGATGGTCTGCAACACTCCGAGAATATTGTAAGTACATTTGAAAAATAAGTGATTTAAATACACAAAAACAAATATATTACCATGTTTTATATTTAACCGGGATCCCACTGCAAAGTAAATAATGAGATTAAGATAATGGGTCAGTTTAGTAAACCAGTGTTTCACACCCGAAGGGAAATACAGACAATTCAAAATAAACCTATTCGCAAAAGCAAACAAACTGGGAGGGGCGTGACGAATGTTGCACTGACAGAAAGCAGGAGCTCGGCTCTGTGTGGTAAAGGAGCTATCATAGTGATTGGTCTTGAATACTGACCAGTAGATGTTTTAATCTTCACCATGCGGACCCTACCATCTCTGCCAGGAAATCACTCAAAAATTCTACCAATATTCCACACAAGAGGGTGGGGACTGGGATCTTTTCAGAGTACCAAGTCTCCTACTTGGAGGTTAGCGCAAGAGACACGCCATTTACCCTGCTGGTGAAGCAAACTAAGGTTTTTCAGTCTCCAGCGGCACCAAGAATTGTTGCGAAAATGGCTAAAGGAACCTCGGACTCAGGGAACAGCAGGGGAGGGGAAGGCGACCAGCGAACCTCCAGTCAGAATTTGGCCCGGCATCAATGGCCGAAGATATGAAGGATCATTATATAATGGAGATACTTGACGAGAACTAATTATGCCATCGATAAAAATAATTAAAGAATTAAATTCTTCATGAGAATTAGGGGAGTGATAACAAACCCTTCCCAGATGCCACTTAATGCATGATTCCCACCGTCCACCATGATGAGGTGCATATGGAGGGATTCAGTGTCACTTGAAGTATCTCTGGTGAGCGTAATTAGTAACCTTTTCTAAAGCCGAAGTGTGAGTAAGCGCTCTCTTAATTTGTTCAGAAGCTTCAGCAATTTTTTTGCATTATCAGAAAACACCGCCGAATAAAGACCTCGTCTGGCAGAGAATCTGCCAAAGCGGCTAAAAATAAGCAGTAGAAGCATTGGTAACCAGTTCTAAATGAACTTTATTGTTAACAATTTCTAAATGAACTGCACCGGTTACCATGCTTACAAAAAGAGAACACAATTTCTAAAATCTGGAGAGTTATTTCTGTGAACAAAGGGACCAGCAAAATCAAGGCGAAAGGCCTAGTGGGAGCTGAAAGAAACTTGGGAAGATCACCCATAAGCTGAGTGAAAGTTTTAGGATTAGATTTTAAACACGGAATACACATTAGTATGACGGAAGTGACTTCATGAACTCCTTTAATAGGCCAATACCTTTCACGAATAATAGAAAGTAATGTGCACGTACCAGTATGACGATATTGGTTATGAAGCTGCCGAATAATTAAGGAGGTGACGTGCTGTTTTGAGGGAAGAATAATGGGATATTTCTTATATTCTGAAGGATGAGACAAAGATAATCGCCCAACTACTCTTAGGGAGCCATCAGCATCCATAAAAGGAGCATGTGAGGAAAATCTACCCGTTTTCCTAAAACTTGAGATAAAGTCTGACATTCGTCAGAAAATATTGAGTAAGACATAAAACCTTTGTGGTGTCCAAATCTAGCTCAGAATGGGTTAAAATGGTTGAGGGAAAAGGTGTTGGTCGATAATAAAGTATTTCCACCGAAGGGGATAGGCCATGCATGACCCGTACCAACTTATGTAAAGAGGAATATCGCTGCAAAAAGAGAGGAGTGGCTGAAACAATTACAGCAGAACCTGAGAAGTTCCCAACATCCGGCAAATCAGATAATTCCGGACGAGGAAAATACGGCCAAGCGGAAGGCTCGTGAAGAAGCCAGGTGGGACCATGCCAATATAATTTTAAATTCGACAGTAGGTGAGGGGAGCATCCTCGTGAGATAACATCCGCGGGATTTTCTTTGCCGGACACATGATGTTATTGCTCAATATGAGACAACTGCTGATTTTTTGACACTCTATTAGCGACAAAAACCTGCCAATGAGATGGAGCTTCGGCAATCCAAGCCAAGGTGATGGCTGAGTCACTCCAAAAATAAATTTTGAAAAATTGAATTTTCAAAGTTTGACGAATTTTGACCGCTAATTCAATAGCTTGAAAGTCAGTACAAAGTTCAAGGCGTGGCAAATATAGAGTTTTAAGTGGGTCCACTTCAGACTTGGGACAAATTATATTCGAAAAAGAATCAGATTGAACAAAATTACGGCTGGCGACATATGCGAAACATCAGTTGGCATTTGACGAACTATCAGCAAAGACATCAAGTTCATATTTCCAGCAAGAGGGAAAAGGGATTATCACACGCGGAATAATGATATTGGAAAGGTCCTCAAGACTACCTCCATAAGATATCCATTTTTATGTAATACAGGAGGGACTGGTTCATCCCTACCAGTTTTCAGAGACCAGAGTTCTTGTATAAAATATTTAGCCGTAATTATGACCGGCGCCAAACTTGAAGATAATCAAATATCTTCGCAATTTCAGATAGAATTTGCCGTTTCACTTACGGTTGGATTTTAGAAAAACGAACTTTCAAAAAGAAAAAAAAACTTTTTGAGGACTCCAGTAAATTCCTAAAGCTTTAACAGAATTGCTTTCTTGAAAACGTTCTACTGGGTCATTATGAACTGAAGTTAATGGAAATTTATACAAAAATTCCTCAGTATTAGAGTTCCATTTATGCAAGGTAAAGCCACCTCCTAAAAGCATAGATGTGAAGTCTTTAGATACTTCAAGCGCTTCTAATACTGATTCAAAAGAATGAAGAAATTCTTCAACATAAAAAGAAGACTTCAATGCTTCAGAACTTTTAGGACGGCCCATCCTGGTCAGCTAGTAACTTTAAAGTACGTATGGCTAAGAAAGCGGAAGATTACAGTCCATAAGTGACTGTCATTAACCGAAAACAATTGATAGGTTTGGTAGGCTCGTCAAGCCAAAGAATTCATTGAAGATCGCGCTGTTCTTGATTAATCAAAATTTGTCTACATGTTTGCTTAATATCAGAAATCGCAGCGATAGGAAATAAGCGAACGTTTACTAAAACCAAAGAAAGATCGGATTGAAAAAAAAGGGGGGGGGGCAGTTAATAGGTATCGTTCAAAGAAATTCCGTTGGCATCCAAAGCAGAGCCATTGACAACCACTACTATGATTTTTTCAAACGTGTCATTCTTCCAAACAGGATAGTGACAAATAAACGACTTCAGACGGGGTATAAGAATCGTCATCCCTCTTAGTGACGACTTCCATACGGTCGAGTGCTTCATACTCTTCCATAAAGTTAGAATACTGAGTTTTGAACAGGGTCGTGTCTAAATTTGTTTTCAACAGCATAAAGGGCATTTAGAACTGCAGGATACGATTCAAGTAGAAGAGGTGGGTTGCCCACGCGAGGCATAGTTACAACAAATCTACCCTCCGGAGTCCGTGTGGTTGTTCCGCAGAACAATTGTTCACACATTTTATTTTCAACAGTGGAAGGTGAAACTGAATCGATGGTTTCAATTCTCCAAAATCTTTCTTGGTTTTGATCAAGGTTAGTATTGACAAAATGACACTGTGTAAGAGTTTGGAGTGAATTTTGGGGAACTTAACCCGTTACTAACCAACCTAATTTGGTATGATGAGCGAACACACCTGGCAGTATTTTGACTTTAGAGTTGAGGAGGCATTGCCAAATATATTGGCACTGAGTAGAATGTCTACTGGAACACTCTTATTAAATTTTGGATCTGCCAACTGAATGTCATGAGGAAATTGCCAATTTCTAATTTCGAAGGAAGCGCTAGGAATACCCATGGCACCAATGGCAAGAGAATTTAAATTTCATGTTGTATTAAAATGAACAGCATCTTTGATTTAAATTCTGACAAAATGCAAAGATTGAACATTATTATTATTGATGCCAGTTACCTGAATCAATATAGGTTGTTCTTGAACACCAAGTTTTTGGATAAGGCGTTCACTTATAAAATCGTGAGTGGCGGCATTATCCAATAAAGCACGTGCTTTTACCCATCTACCAGAGGCGTCCAGAAATTTCA
This sequence comes from Meconema thalassinum, assembly GCA_946902985.2. Lineage (NCBI taxonomy): Eukaryota > Metazoa > Arthropoda > Insecta > Orthoptera > Tettigoniidae > Meconema > Meconema thalassinum. The sequence goes on from OX336389.2 coordinate 720,596,874, forward strand.
ATAATACGGTTGACAGTAACACTTGGGACTTATGAATATACCTAGTGCTCTGTGTATAAGATTGCGCATTAGATTGCGGGGTTGTACTCTTAGAGCTTCCGGAGGAAGGAACCGGACGTGGCTTTTCAAATATATGAAGTATTGTGCCTTGCAATGCATACACGTGTCATTAGATAAACAATCAGACAAAACATGCCTGTCTGAAAGGCAGTTGAAACATTATCTGTTCTGAGAGACTAATTTACATCTCTCGACAGTAGAGAGTGTTTAAAGGCAACATAAGAATATAATCTGTGAGAATTTGTGCAAAGAATACAAACTGCTGGTTTATTTTGTGCAGTAAAGACACTAGATTTTTTTACACTTTTGTCAGTACTAACTGATTTGAAAACATGAGACTTGCCAGTTGATACACCTGACGTTGGACAGGCTACGACTGACAAGACCTGACACCTATGATTTATAAACTTAAGCAATGCTATTTCCATCTCCCATGCTATAAAGCTTGCCGGATCGAATTTAAAAGTAACTAAGTGGACCAAGAACAACTCCCAATTTTCTACCGGCTGATTCAAACGCGCCAGTGCTCTGACGTGTAACTGGGCAGTGTCGCCTAGAGACTGTAATGTTGACAGACTGTCAGCGCGCAAGGCATGTAAATTTAACAAGTCTTGAACATGCCTTTGAATGCATAATCATTCGTTACCATACCGCTCCTTAAGCATGTCAATATTATAGTTTTCTCCTGTTAAAGGAAGCTCCATTATAACTTGGAGAGATGGATCTTGCGAAACGGATTTTAAATAATCAAAGTTTTGAATATCTGGAAGCGTATTATTATCATGCACTAAGGAACCAAACAATCCAAGAAAGGATTGCCACATGTATTCTTTTCCGGCAAAGTGCGGAATTTCAATTTTGGGTAATAATGGTTTGGCACGATTATCATTATTATTGTTTTTTTTAGAATCCTCTACATTCAACGCCAGGTTCAATGATTTGACAAAGGCCACTGCCTGAGCGTGAGTTTCAAAATAACTCCTTTCGACCTCCTCCCTATCCAGCAGATGCTTTGGGTCTTTGATTTCGATTTCAAGCTGTACGAGGTCATATTTTTCGTAAGTTTGTTCATAAGCTTTTAAAGTAACTAAATATTTTTGAAAACGGGTAAGCTGACCTTTAGAGGCAGCCCATGAATTAAATAACTTGTCTTCTATTACCCGCATGGCTGGAGATATGGAATGACTCACCGCTTTCCTGATAGCGACAGGCTGAGACCTGCTCTCTGGCAAGGGAGTTGTTCTTTTAGTAAGATGGGATTGATTGCGCCTCCCGACAGATTTTCTGCGCCTGGCCACGGTGCATAACTGAAATATTTAAGATATATTAGGACAAACAATTTTCTCTTCTCAAAAAATAGAATTCTGTGGTCCCAGGATAATGGTTCCAGGTTTGAGGTATCAACTCTCTTTGGTTCGTTCCCAGGATTGAGCTACCATATGATGGGAAGTTTGAATGCGTCTTAACCAATCCTCCGCAATGGGGATATCGACAGATTGTAAGTTATAGGATAGACATATAAGGATAAGGGAAACACATGTGATAGACCAAAGTTTGAAAATGTTGCTGGTTTATTCTCCGTTTCTCAAAGAATTTAATAGAAAACTAAAATGCTAAAAAATTTATTTAAAAGGAGTAATCCAATAAGCGTAATACTAAAGTTAAACTAAGAGAATACAGACTTCTTAAATGACTGGAAGAGGTTAAGATGCAATTAACAATTAAGAACAATTAATACTATAATATTTCAAAATGTGAGGATCTGGCCAGCAGAAGCCCTAGAAAATTTACTGATTTCATAAACATTGAAATTTAAAAGTTTATATTTGACATATGTTTGAGCACTTATCGTAATTGGCGATTTTTCTTATCTCACTGGCCGGTGAGGGTGGCAATGCGGCGGCCGTGGCTACATTAAAAAAAAACTTTCAGGCTATCCAGAATCTCAGCTTTCCTCCAGGCATTGTCCGATTGGAGTTCCCAAAGGAACTCAGTAGTTGCTCCAATGAGGCGGCCGTGGCGGTCACCATCACAGCCTCAGAAATCAGTGGTAGTTTGTCTGGACCTTAAAGAAGGCCAAGAGTCCCAGGTAGGTATTCTAGTGATGTTTTAAAGAGAGCCACCTACTCATAGTTGAGGGGACTGGAACGCAGATCTTGAAGAGAAGTCTAAAACTCATTTAGAGTCCGGGACCGTAGCCAGCCAGAGTCCCAAACGGAATCCCTGTAGAATCCAGCCATATCAGAATGACGATTCAGGAATGTTGATTCAGGAATGAATAGAACCAGCGCTGGAATTTCCTAATATATATCCAAGATAACGTCACAAGATGATACGTCACCAGAACAGAGAGGGAGAGCTAAACAGTCAATCACCGGTCCGACACGCAAATCGACAAGATGACACACGGTCGTGAGAGACCATTTTGTATTCAAACTTTGAAAATTGCGGAGGTGGTCTACAACACTCCAAGAATATTGTAAGTACATTTGAAAAATTAGTGATTAAAATACATATAAACAAATGTATTGAAAAGTTTTATATTTGACCGTGATCCCACGGCAAAGTAAATAATGAGTTTAAGATAATGGGGCAGTAAATTAAAGAGTGTTTCACATCCGAAAGGAAATACAACATTTCAAAATAATCCTATACGCAAAAGCGATCCATCAGTAACTTGGCACTTGCTAAAAGTTTTACCATAACATCCTCGTTGTGGTCTAAAGCCACACTGGTTATCATCGATCTTACTCTAGTCCAATGTTTAAACTCACCTTTCTACGATCTTTGAGTACACTTTTTCCAGAACACTCATCAACGACGTGCGTCTATAATTAATGCAATATTTTTTGTTACTTAGCTCATAAATTAAGACGATTACTGGTTTTGTCCAGTTAGAGGGTACCGTTCGCAAACAGAGGCTTGCAGACTAGACTTGACGCTGAGTGGCAAAGTAATCTCATATGAAAATATATGTCTTGTGCCCGTTAACTACTGGTACGCCATGACAAACTATTTTGCACCAATAAGCCACCATACACATTTGTGAAATTTGTGGACATTGCGAGCACGAGATAGACCTTGTGTCGTCCTGGACATAATGGCGAGATATTAGCAACACTTTGAATAACATATTGTGCAATTATACAGGGTGTAACTAAATATGTGGAAAAATTCCAGATATTCAATAGGGGACCTTTCATCAAGCAAACCATGACCCGTAAACATATGGTGTATGTGCGTTCGTTGCCGTGTTACAAGCATTGTTTGTGGTGTGCATAACACAGACGGCAGAACGATGCTCATTGGTCATTTGTGGAGGACACACAGGCGGCCACTTGTGCGTTTCGTCGCTATTCAAGTCCAATCAAATGGATAGGGCGTCAGGGACTGACACAGTGGCCTGCTGGTTCTCCCGATCTCAACCTATTAGGCTTCTACTTACGGGGTAATTTAAAGACCATTATGTATGCCATACCTATTCCTAATGTGGACATGCTGCGTAAGCGAAAAGAGAAAGGATGTCAGCAGATGCCACAGAAACCGGGAATATGGGAACGTGTCTGACAGTCAATGATGCGGCGCATAGACACCTGCATTACAGCTCCTGGTAGGTATTTTGATGAACTTCTGTAGAGAACTGTAAGTACTAGTAACGTAAACTTTATCAACACAAATGAACAACCGAAATAGTGAAGTGGTCTGTGTTATGTATACCAAGAACAATGCTTGTAACACGGAAATGAAAGCAAATACACCAAATGTTAACAGGGCAATTTTAGCATGTTGTCAGGTCCTCTATCGAATCTGCGGAGCTTTCCCACGTATTTAGTTACACCCTGTGTAATATTTTGACTAACATAAACATTGACAGGTCGGTCGTCTATAATATCTCAATTGAAAATGTATAGCCCATTTTGACCCTAGACGAAAAGTCTAAACAATAGCTCTGTTTAACGATCTTTCAGAAAGTGATGACGTAGCGTCAGTCTTAAAGTGTGTGTGTAATAAAATGAATGCAACACACTTTTATTTAAAATGTGGCCTATTATTCTACTATTGCACCAGCCAACTTCCTCATAGCGAAGTGCCTGACGTGTTTTACTGTTCCCAACACGAAGTGAACTGCGGTTATAAAAATGGTACTACAGTTTGTGACTACTCACTGAATGTACATGAACTGTTCCAAAATAATATCCACAATATTGCAAGTTTTTGTCTGACCTTGTTGAATTCAGCTGTGGCAGGATGATCCCATGGCCTATGGTTTCCTGATAAGCCAATCCATAGCTCTATCTTCCAATTCAGTATTCTCCTGAATACTTCGGGTGTCTGGTATGACTCAGCTTCTTCTTCCATCATCATCATCCTGGATAATGGTTCCTTGACAGGAGGTGTCCGTGGTCTTCATAAAACAGGTGGGCAAAAGATCCCCTCTAACGGCATTTTAGGGTTATCTTGAGGTGTATACTTCTGTTATATCATTCTCTCGTCCCCCTAATCACACCTATTTACTGTGGCATGGCGAAGCACATGTTAACCGATGTTGAAATAGTCTATTCAAAGGTTGTAGATGCGTAGTAATCGTTGACGCGTAGTTGTTTAGCATTTCATCGTAATGACAGATGATTGCAGTGGAATAATAGTTACCACTTGAATACGTATTGTTCCAATACGTTGAATTTTTCACTATTTGAATTATTTATTAATTTGTAGCGTTTGATGTCAAATGCTCTGACACTCAAAGAAGTTTGAAGTATAAACTTTTGTCAAGCTTGTAGACCTTGATCTTATGAAGACTCTCACGGTGTGAATATTACGACTAGTATAAATTAATCACGCGTCTCACATCGGAGACTCATGCCGAGCAAGCGCACGTCTCACCTTGGAGATGGGTAAAAGAATAGTTTGTCTCACCTTGGAGACTAGTGTGAGAAGGTAGTCTCACCATAGAGACTTGTATGAGAGCGTCGTCTCAGCTCGGAGACTAGTATGAAAGTGATTTGTATCTACAAGCGGTCGCTTTATATATCGTGGCGGAGCCTTGACTTCACGGGGCTCACCAGGTTCTGTAATTCGAATATTCGTAGCTTGTCATCACAGCGATTTCTTGACATTTTTCAAACTATGTCCATATGCCAAAATATATTATCCTAATATATGACTCTCGGGTACAGTATATAACACATGTTAATATTTATTTTTACAAGGAGTAGTTGGTTTTGTTTCATATGTTTCATATGAGGGTGTTTCATCGTGGTCTTCACCACCGTGAACTGAGTGGGCAAAATCATGGGAAGGAGAGTCCCATGAGGACATGTGCCAGGTATGCCTCTTGAGCGTTGCAGCTATCTGCGGCGGAGCAGAGCAGTCTGTCACAGACAAGTGTGTAGTGAAGGTCACAATACGTTACGAGTTAACTGACTTTGAACGTGGGATGATCATCGGCCTACGGCGCAAAGGTCGTAACATGTGAATTCGGGTTTCTGACGTCAACAGTGTCGAGGGTGGATCTTCATAATCGCAGAGATAATGTTACCATCTGCGTAAACAGCCGCATGGGACGTCCACAGGTGTTAAACGAACGTCACCTCAGCAGAACCATACGGGGCGATCGAAGGGCTACTGTGAGTCAGCCCATTTGAATGTTGGGAGTCATGGAACCCATTTGTACCTGGATTGTATGGAGGCACCTGCACCGCATAGGCTTCACTACCAGACATTTCCGCATGGGACTATTCTTCCTGTGACTTTTACTCACTCGGTGTAATTTGGTGTGTGTAGAATTTTTGGTGGTGAGTGTTGTTTTAATTTATGGAACTCTGATGTAATCTATCATTTCTATTGGTCTCACGTCCAGTCTTATTGTGGTGTCCTAACTGGTGTGTGCATTTGTAATTGAAACTAAGATCTAGAAGGAGGAGGCCACGTCGAAAAGGTAAGAAAGAACCTTCCCGTCATTGCCTGAAAACGAAGGAATTTCAGAACTTTGGCCGGAAGGGGTTTTTAACATGCCGCAAAGTCTACTCACACGGGGCTGTTAAATGTTAACATGCCGATGGTAAGAAACGAAGGATAACCACTTCTAGGATGACTGATATTGAGACTGTACCCCGTTCTTCTCAGTATTGTCTCGCGAGGGTTCCCATTCCAAACCTCATACTTGATTGAAATATTTTACAGGGCTGGGGATCGAACCCTGACCTCAGGGGAGACAGTCAACGATGCTTGACACTACACCACTAAGTATTGTATCCACAGAAGGATTGAACGTTAATTTCCTTGTTTCCGGCATCATTTGCACGATTCACGGAACAGAAGCCGTTCCATGACATCCTTGAGTACATTCTTTCACATTGATAGAAATAGTAACACAATGCAGCCTATTCGCATAAAATAACATTTTTAATGAATTTTGAGAGACTTGAAAATTATATCTAACAGGCAAAGTAAATTAGTTTTTACCAATATAAGATTAAGGTTAACCATTCGTGAAAAACGAGTGAGCTCTGAGGTCATACATTTAATCACGATCATTATTCTGATAAGACAGCTCAGAGCAATACTATCGTAACTGCCACTTTAGGGGAAACTTAAGTTATCTAATCATTCAGCCACCCAACGACATGTTCATCAAGTGCAATAACAACGTATCTGCTCCTATTACTGAAACAGCAAGCTAAAACGGACGACCAAACATCGTAACTACAAAATCAGCCAGCTTTCATTAAAACAACAACTTAAGTGGTGATACGATATTGTGTCACTTGTGTTGTCCGAGACTTGCGTGACCTAACATCGTAACTGCTTTTACGATTGTTTCACCGATCTGCCAAACAATCACTCGTTTGTTGCGGCAAAGTTACGTTGGTATCACTGTACACTTCATGGCTAAAACACGCGCCAGAAATGTTGATTGTCACAGGTGCTGTATTGAGAAGAAGGTTGAGCTCCTGTCATATCACATTTATGAAACGAATGATTTGTACATTTAGAAAAAAGTAGTTCCGTGAAGAATTAAATAGTCTATTTTCATATATGCCACTGGCCTTTTCCATTAAAACTCTCCTGCCTATTAAGGGGGCTCATACACCGCCGGTTGTCAAAATTTAAGTTTTTTTCTTTTACGTTTAAATGAAGTACAATACCTTTCTCAATATATCTGTTAAGTTTTATAAGTAAATTCAGCGTTTTGGCAGAGATATAGCGCTTTACGTGTGACCATGCGCCTATCTGTGAATGGAGTGTTTAATATTCAAAGCTGTTTACCCGAAAGGTTGCTTTTTTGGTAGGAAAAACACAATATCTCGTAAACTATGTGATGAAACTGGTTGAAACTTGGCAGATACATTCCAACATATGATCCCTAGAGGATGAACCTCATTTATGAAATTATCTTAAAAAATAATTTAGATATAATTGTAAAATTAAACAAAAAACTGTTCATTTTCTGAAAGACAAATTTAATATTTTTTAAAAAATATACTATTTACAATATAACAGTCATAGTGGTTCATCCTCGCTATTTATGCGTTTACTTAACATGAAAAAATGCATTCTATTCAGACTGGTATTTCTTGTTAAATCGTGTTTTTTGTGATTCACGGAGTTTAAAATATCACGAATATTATCCTTTCAATATATCACGAAATACTTTATATACTTCTCCTCTCTCTAAGATAGATGAAAGCTCTATGTATTTACTATACATATGTCAGTTTTCATAACTCTATGTTACATATTAGTGAAGCTATGATACGATTCGTAACTGTATGCGAGAATTCCCACTGGCGGTTTATGAGCCCCCTTAAAACGATTTTCCATTTTATTAGGACTATCCTAAATAGCTTTTCGTTCACAAACGATGTCTTCTCCAACACCATTACAATGAAATGTTTTTGTGCTAGAATATATAGTTTCAATATCGTTGATTAAGACACCTCCCGTGAGGTGGCATCTTTCTGTGGTGAACCAAAAACTAAATACTCGACTTCTATGCATAACAAAATGTAAGCTACAGAATGAAGTGCCCTCATATAATAATTATTATCATAGCTCATCATAAGAATTACCTTTTCAGTCGCCTGTGTAAGATAGGAGAAATGAAAATATAGATTTTAAAATTTCGAACAGACGCCATCTTGAATTTTTGAAAACAATTGAACATCATTAGATGTCTCTGCATTACGCTCTGAATAAAGTTTCGCTGTGCCAAGTATCATAGCACTATGGTGATTAGATCGCTAGGAATATTATTTCGAATATTTGAAAATCACTTGGCCGCCATGATGTAATTCTGTTTCAAAGGATTTGAAATCTCGCACATTTGTCCTTACTTAACAGTCCTCTAACGGCATACAAAATTTCAGTTTCAATGCGTAAATAGTTTCGGAGATATTGAAAACAGCTGAAATGTATCGTGTAGACGCCATGTTGGATGGTTTTATATATATGCTATATCATTACATGCCAGAAGAAGAATAGTATAATCATGACTCATTGTACCAAACTGTAATTCTATCACTTGTTTAGGACACTAGAAATATAAATATGATTTAAAAAAATTAACACAGCCGCCATTTTGAAGTTCTCATAGGAAAATTATTGAATAAAACTCCTGTATATTGAGCCTTGATCAAAGATTTTCCGTGCTATATTTGACTGCGCTCGGATTATTAAGTCGGGAGAAAAATCTATGTAACTTAACACTTTAAATTCCGCGTCGCCACCATGTTATATTTTTGTTCATCAGGTTATTGAAAGGCCCATAGGGGAACTTATGTTAATAGCCTCTATCAATATACAAAATTTCATCTTGATTGCTGTAATAGTTTCGCAGATATTGAGAACCCTGTAAATATTCTGGATGAACGGCATGTTTGAGTTTTCTATATTGAGCCCGTTTGGTCTGAAATAAAAGTGACTGGGAACCTTATCAGCCACTATGACGCTTCTTTCCAAACAGAATCACACAGCGAGAGGTTCATATATGCATTAAAGCTAGCTCCGCACGAGAAAATCAATCTCAGGCCGTTTTCGGTTTTTTCAATAGAACCCATTATGCACACCAATAAGAAAAAACAAAAATCTACGACATAATCCAGGATTATATAAAATATTTTCTCAAATTTATTTTCAAATTCAGATCCCTAGCCTACTCTACGGGGATGCCTGGCAATTCCAATAATTAATCTAACAGTCAACATACCCCCAAACAAATCTCAATATATCCCCTGTAGAAGTTCTACTTACGAGAAAAATATGCAATCAACCTAGTACGCGACACGTAAATAAATCCATAATCAAATACAATTCCTTTTAGAATAGTAATAGTCACACCTGATCCTACTTGCAAATTAAAGATCACCATCATCTACAAATTTTAAATTTACTTTTAAGAATCATCTCAAATATGAATAACTACACTATGTTGGTGTCAAATACAACATTTAACGTTAATATATATTTTCTACCTAACCCTAATCGGATGTTAAAGTGATAATTTACTTTTAAAATTCCATAAAGGTAAAATCAAAAATAACAATAGAAAAGCAAAGCTGATATTCAGTGACATCACAAAAAAAATCACAATCAAACATTCATTCCTCAACATCCCCCTAAATATAACACAAGAATATACACTCCTATTGGCGCTACATTAGAGCTCTACATACTCAGGATTGACTACTGTTTGTAGTTCATCGTCATCAGACGTAGGAGGGAATTATGGTGCTAGCTGTCGCACTGACACTGACTCATGCTAGGAAATCACACACGTCCATCAGGTCCACTGTCTCGTGTCATGACATGGGACTTGTCTTAAAATTGGGTAAAGTAAATGTCTAGTGACTCACATTCCGCGTATAACAACTCGCTTTTAAAATAATAAAAATAAGTTATAAAGAAGCAATTAAGCTCAGTTATTATAATTAGTGGCGTCTCAGAATATATTTTATGTTATATTACACCAATATCCCCTTTACAATACAAAAATGTTTTATACGATGTCCTTACACTCTTTGATACATGTTTCGGCTCTGTGAGCCTTCTTCAGTCAAACACATTAATGATTCTCATATGACAGTCTATGTGTTGATCTTGTTAAGAAACTTAAAAAAAATTACAATCGTCAAAGTTATTAAAAAATGGACAAAAATGCTTCATTAATTCAACTACCGTATCTGCAGAAATTCAGGTCATAGGCCCTTCGTCGTTGAAATCCCAATTCAAACACAGGACCCCATTGTACAAGTATCTTCTAAAAAATCGTGTATGAAAAATCCTTGTGGCTACGGGTGAACGGAAGTTACTTGCTTAAAACTTTGTCATTTTGTTTCAACAATCGTAGATTTGAAGACGCTGGAGATAACACCTCACTCTATGAAGGATATATAACAGATGTGTTGTTGTTGGTCTGCTTTGATCACTGGCACTGGCAACTGTCCAACACACACCCATTACCGTGTCCATTACATCATCAACTGGCTACTCCATGAGCCTACCAAAGCAGCTGATCGAGTATCCTATCTGCGATCGCTTAAAATCCCCTCACAATAACCTTTGTCGTGGCTAAATACCTTCGCATTCACTGCTAAATTGATACACAATCTTATACAGATAGATTTTCAAACTTATGGCTCCCTCATCCACCTATATTAACACAAGTTAGAATTCCCGGTCCGGAAAGAAAGCTTAAAATAATATCGTTCGTCTACACGCGTTTTCTTACAATCGTAAATGTGATATAAATGCCCTGTCCATAACTTTCATCAATTGATCGAGTGCTACGATCGTCATATAACAAGTCTAAGCTCTTTGGTTAATTCAATGCCATGCAAAAATACGTCTACGGTTTACCATTTTCACGTTCTCAATGTCTCCTTGACATTCTTAATGTAACTGAAACACGGTTAGCTAACCGGTTCCCTGCAGCTACCTGCTCGTGTGAAAAATTAATTCAACTTCACATCTTATTCAAAAAATACAACCTGTATGTTGCCTGCCCATACTTTGCTTGGTTCGCACATTAATCACTGCACGCTTACTCGCCGTGCCAACTCAAATAAAAATTAACTGAAGAATCTTACGTATTGCACGAAATCTAAACTACGGCTAACTGCCTATGGGTGTCACAGATCTTATTAAAGATGCATGGTGGATTTAACTCACGTACTCCATGTTGTGTAATCAGGGTTCATGCTTAGCCCCAGAACTTGACAATTTTCCATACTAAGTGGCATTCCAACATTTCGACTTATATCGCCCCATTGTCTATCCTCTATCCTCCTGTTTAATCTATTATGGATACATTCCATACATCCATATGGTCGGCCATTCCATCTTGAAGGTCACTGTTTGACTCCTTGTTTCTTTATTCGACGAAAATGTATTTACACTGATAATAATTGAAATTATACGATGCAACAAGCTCACTGCTTCTAATCTTGGCAGTTTAAGCGAAAATGACCATAATTCACTCTGCCCACTGACTCTAAAATTGCTATCAAGTAATGTGGCAATATTATAAGTGACCGTGCGCTGCTTTAAACGCATGTGAAATTAAATTGTAGTTCTACGTACACTGTTGTACCAAAAATTATAAAATAACTGTTCATAAGATCAAACACAAATAATTTTACTCTTCAATTTACTTCACACTCTTAAGGGTCCATGCTGTAATCAGCTTTCATTTACCATAATTACAGACATTTTTCGTACAGGGATTTTCCCTTCAATAATCACACCCGTAGAGATATAAGGCTATCTTACCTATAGCCAGCGTTACATCCGCTTCCGATGATTGAAAATCTCATGATACACACTCGATTCAGATTATTACTTTAGGCACGATGTAGTGCTCACTCTCAGATTGTTTCTAAATGCACATTCCACATAGCGCTGACAAGAAAATACTGTTACATGTTACATACTATGTCGCAGTCAGGTCAGCCATTCCGTCTTGATTGATGAATTCTAGTTGAGTCAAAGAAGCTCTTCCATAATATATAAATCTCCCATCTGGAGTAGCTAATTAGTCCACTAAGAATCCTTAAAAATGTTAGATAATTGTCTTCATAAAAATTCAAAAAAATTGGAATTCGTCGGCATGCTTCCACTCCGTCTTCCCGTCCGAGTTAAAATCTTGATTGGTGCTCTTCGATCTACAACCTCTCGATCATGTGACTCCAGTCACAATATATAGGTCATAAAGTTATGTATCATTAGTTGAAGATTATTGCTTAGGATAATTATTAGAACGTGCACTTCGATCGCTTGTTTAGGACACAAAAATAAAAAATAATGTTAAAATTTCGCACAGACACCACCTTGGCGTTTTGAAAACAATTGAACTAAATTAGACTCCAGTAAATAAGGATGTATATAAACATTTACTGTACCAAGTTTCACTGCCCTTGCATAGTAAAATCGCGAGAAAGGTCCATTTAAATGATTCAAATTCGGCTGGCCACCATGTTGATTTTGTACATAGTAGGTTTTTGAAAACCACATACAGTAAGTGAAATTCTAGTAGTGCCCTTTATCACCGTACAAAATTTCCGGGTGATATATTTAACTGTTGAGGAGATATAGAATGCCGGTGAAATATTTCGCGCGGCTACCATGTTACATTGGTGAAACATATTAAAATTTGAAAGGCACGGTGTAGGTTTAGTGGGGGACACACACAGATGCACACACACGCACACACACACACGGACAAAAGGTGATCTGATGTGCCTATTTTTTCATAAATGGAAATATGACAAAAATCGATAATTTCAATAATATTTATTGTTCTAGTTGTAACTACCATCAACAGGGACTTCATACTGTGCCCGCTGGCCGAAGGTTTCGGGGAGCCACCGGTTACAAATGACCCTTCCGAGACCCTCTTCCAGTTAACACACAAGTATAGGGGACGATACATTGATAGGCTGGTAATGCACAAAGGTCTGCACTCGGGGGTATCGGGAATTGGTGAGGTTCGATCTTTAACCAGCTCAAAGGAATGCATCGATAGTAAATCTAAGCAAGAAAGAGAGGTCAGTCTTATGTTAAAATCACAAACTAATTGTATTCAGAATAGATCCCTAGCCTAGCATGAGAGTTGCAAACGGCTAGTCCGATACTATTCTGCCCTGAAAGAAAAATATAAAAAAAGTCCTAATCAAGATCTAAATTGCTCTCATGGTCCTAACACAAAATTCGACTAAGAACGAACAAGCTAAGAGAGTGGCACGTAAGATCAGCCCTAAGCAATTACATCGATAATGACTACGGGAGGATCAAACATCAAAAGAATCTACAGCAAAGCAAGACACTTACTTGTTAACAAATACTAGAACATTTACATTTAATAGCAAGGGAAAATTTGTTCTACGCTACGATGGTGCCATCTCTAACATTTATCTTTAAATTACGGGTTTAGCTAGTCCTAAATATCACTAATTAATAAACGGGACGCGTTTATCACAAATAAAATCAAGCTATGTGCACAACGTTGCTGAATAAAAAAGGAAGCTATGCTAATACAACACAAATGCATACAATAATTCAGCACTTCTATGGTTGTGCAATTGGCACTGCCAGCGTACTCGATTTTTTACTGTTTGATACAAATGGTCAAAGTTTCAAAGTGTTAAGAAAGTAGAAAAAATAGGAAAGCCTGCAAATGCGATGGTAATTAAACAATTACACCGACTCATATTGCTACCAATCTGGTATGTGTGCTACAGTTATCACATCACCAATTGGTTGTCGACTATTCATGTGAAAGTGTATCAAAATGTATCTAAAATGGTTTAACAATAAATAAGCGTTACCATTCGGTCCAGAAAATATGTTATTTTTAGTATTTATTATCTTATTTAAGTTCAGGGGGAATTATGAGATTTGTTTAGTTTTACAAAATCTTATGTTTGATTATTAAAACTTCACACAATTATTTATTCCTTACAGTATAGTTGTTCAGTTTATGGACCTTGAAATAGCGTTCAGTGTACTCAGGTAACGTGTGTATCCAACTTAAGCAAAATAACTCAATAGTTTAATAGTTTACTAGACACCCTATGTCTTCACCAATACTTCATCATTATTAGACATCCTGTGTCTCCACCAATTACTTCACTCTTATTACGGATTCATCAATCCAGGCGCCCTCGGTTAGGTACGACTGCAAATAGTTTATTACCACCGGTATAACCACAACAACATTGTCGGAGGTATTAATCCACCATCAAGACTGATATAATACTGTAATAATGTTAATTACAATAAGTGTGGATTCCTAAATTATACACGTTCTAAATGCTGGTCATAAAGGTTATGTGTACAGAAAATACATCCTGACAACGCTTTGAATTAACATGAAGGCTTCTGATACAAGCTAAAGTGTGTGATTGTGCATTTATAAAATTGCCTCTTCCCTGAATAAGGTCGAACCTCTGTTCTTATGGTTACATAATATTGTATCTCTCATGGCCTGTCTGGCTTCTTGTAAAGAAATAAACCTGTTTTCAAGTATTGATCTGGCCTAACAAATGAATAACGGGACTGCATTCCGATGATATAATACTAGGAATGTCACAGCCTTCTGAATAAATAAATAATGCACTGCCTAAGATTGAGTGTGCTGTGGACTGGTTCAGCTTGTAACCTTGGCCTTGATTTAACATCTGCCAAAACTAGTTTCTTTGTCATCAGCTTGACAAAATAAAAGTGGTTAATAACTGTTTGAAATGATACGAAATGGACATTACAAAATACTGACTTCCTGACGTTTATAAATGTTTAATAAAACTATTACTTTCCACACGCGTTCTTATAATAGCTACCTGCGTTGTGCACTTAAAGAAATGAAACCAAATTAAATTATATCTACTGTTTCCAACTCATTACAATACGCTACTAATACATGATCTGACTTACAGATGCAGCGACACTTGGTTCGAGACCTGCCATGAGCTGTTAAAAGCAGTCTCATATGGGATTAGATCATCTCCTCATTGTATCCGGTCTTCTTTCGCTGCCCTTTCCCCACGCATGATTTAGAAATCAATTGCCATTGCGTGGTTAGGGGTTATATTCGAAGATCTGATGTTTTAGTAGTGTCATAATGTTAGCGTTCGTGATAGTATTACACATATTTAAAGAAAACTTGCACTCACTGATGCTAATGTGCGGTAATAAATTGCCCATTTTCACTCCGCCACAGGCGTTAACCAGTCGCTTGTGAGACACTCACACGTGACTTTTTCACTAATATTTACATAAAATATTAAACCAAAAATTACTATAAATCTGGCAAACAAAAAAAATATACTTGTAGATTTTATACAGTTTATCAATTTCACAGTTTATGTAGCACTGAGGTTTGATCATGCGGTCGTAAAGTTTGCGTTACACACGTCCATCATTTCACCTCGTGAATAAAAAATGTTTCAGAGTTTAAGTATTAATAAACGTCTCCAATCATTAGATTGTCAAATAATGCCCTGATGGCTGTCCATTAGACAAATACTCACTGATTTTCCGTGTCACATGGTTTCCCTTTACGGACGTACTTTTACTTGTGCCCCAACATGCACATCGATGTTGCTTCACCCAATGACAAATAAGAACTGGTGTTACTAAATATGGCGCTCTCTTAGGATATGAGTTAGCCGCGTAAATTGACAGTTTCGTTGATCTGCGAAGTATGCTGTATTTTAAATAAGCAGAATTACTTTGTTTAAATTATAGTTGATTTATGGAATGTCTAAAGTGCATAAAAATATGATTATAAGCGATTTTGCTTCATCTTCTTCCCGCCGCTCGCAGGGTATGTTCAGTTACTTTTCAGCATGGATCTTGTACTTTGTTAGCTGTGCAAACATGCGTCAACGGGCGCAATACTTAATATCATACCTATTTGATATGCTTAACGAGGCACTGATACCATAATATTTCAGGGTGATGTGATTGTAAAAATAATTCCATTGGTTAGTAACTGCACCAACAATTTCCACTTCGAAGAAATCTGGCAATGACACAATCTATACGGAACTGTACGAGGATGAAATAACTGGCCGTTTTACTCATTACCTACACCCATAAGTCTCCATGATGATTTATGGTATACCTAGGAACTCCTGTATTATTAAATCATAATCATAAGCCAACTCCGTACAGGCCATGGAGGCCCTGGGAGTAGTGGAAGGTAGAGGCTTCCACTTTTTGTGACATCGGCACTAGATGGGATGGAGTTGTCAGCTCCACGCCCGGCCACATTTGCTCCCAGGGGTTTCCCTGGTACTCATTTCTGGTGTAGGCTGAGTGAACCCCAGGGCCATTTGCGTTTCCGAAAGTGGTAGTTTTGTTTCTAAAATCCACTACCTGGGTGGGGATCGAACCCACTACCTTTCAGTTAGAAGCTCAGCGCCTCTACCGACTGAGCCACGCAGCCCCCCCTGTAATATTAGAATGTTAATATTAGAAAATACTAGATAGAATTGCCCTGAGCCGTCAATTTGAATGAAGTACTACGTGGAGAACTAATCCATTTATTTCTTATGTGCGAGGGAAGTTCCGAAAGCAAGTTTCGTCATTTTCTTCCAGGAACAGATAGTACACCAGGTGACACAAACGATAATAATCCACACCCGTGGCCGGCTAAAAAGAGTGGGAGCGTCAGCGGAGGGTGAATGACGAATGTGCAGAACACGGACGAAGAGAGAGGAGCAGCAGATCAGCGTGCCCGATATCATTCGAGTACAACACACGATGGCAGACAGGCGTATATTGACAAAGTGGTCGCCAATGGAAGTGTGTGCTGTTATCCAGTATGAATAATTTCTGACCGTGTATGGTGATTTTTTTTTTGTCTTTCTTAGCGTATGGCTATTAGTGCCGGTAGTGTCCGAGGACATGTTCGGCTCGCCAGATTGTAGCAGCTTCTATGCGGACACCCATGGGGTGAGCTACAAGTACCGTCGCGTGTGGAGTGTTGTCTGGGGAGGAAAGTTTGAGTGAAAGGACGAGGAGTTGGAAGGTAGCGGCTGTGGCCTATAGTTAGAGACCAACCGCGGCATTTGCCAGGAAGGAAGATGGGAAACCACAGAACACCACCTTCATGGTTTCCGGCGGGGGTATTCGAACCTCCTCGCCTCCCGGATGTGAGCGACTGCCTGCATCCACGCCGTAACGACCACGGCTAACTCACCCGGTATGGTGAAGTGGCCATGTCTCGTCAAATGGTCGGTCACTGGTGTTGTATGTTCAGTGAAGGACGGCGGAGTTTGGAGGATGAAGATCGAAGTGGGAGTCCCACATACCCACGATTGGAAACAACACTGCTCGAGTACACGACATGATTTTAGTGAACAGGAGCATAACGGTGGCATACATTGGAGTCCACACTGCGTATTGGTCGAGTCCGGGACCATTACATGCTCCATGATCTGTAGGGTTACCGAAATATGTCCGCAAGATGGGTACCGAGAAACCTGACCCCAAAGCAGGCTGTGTGGTAATTCCTTGAATCGCAGGGCACCGAGTTATACCAGAGTGTTTTCCTTTGCTAATTGTACGCTACGACGAGTGCCCTAATGTCAGTGGAGACTATGTCAAAAAATAGTTCAAGGTACATAGTTCATGATGCCATGGTATGTGTCACTTTGGCAATAGAGAGTCACTGGGAAAAGAAATTACGAATCTTATTTTGGAACTTCCCTCGTATTCACTTTTCCTATTTTTACTCCAAGAATGACAAATGCATTGGAAAGAATCCATCTCAGCACGCCAGAAGGCGGAGGTAGATTTCACTGGGCAATCAAAAATATTTCGAATTAACTCAATTTGCCAATTATTGTGTAACTACATAACATCCACATGTTTAGTAAACGAGAAGCCCAATCTTATAAATCCAGAAAAAAGTATCATGCCTTGGCCTGAGGGTGGGCTATATCACAAATCTTTCAGAAAGGAGTTTTGGGTAAAGAGGAATATTTTGAGTGATTTTGATATTTTGCCTACTAAGGGAGGTATGATTCCGTCCTCTCAATACTTCAATTTTCCCACCGGTTTGGTCAACGGTTGATGCTACCAAATCACTTTACTGCAATAAGGTTTTGGACCGTATTCGACGAATAGTACGAACTTCGAATGAATTCCAATTTTCATATACTAAGAAACGTATAGTGATATTTCACTTTTTTACAAAAAGCCTACCTCCCCCTTTCCCCTCTCCCCCTCCACCCTCATCCTCCTCATAAAATGTATTCATAAAAATAAATCCCTGATCTATTTCGGAGGGTACAAATCGGATAGTCCACAAATTTAAGTAAATAAATAATTGAATCCCTCAACTTAATTCAAGTTAAAATCCCTCGAAGGCCTTTCACAAAATTATCAAACAGCAATCTAGCTAGGAATGTGATACGAAAACAATTCTCTAAGCACTACAAAGGTTCATTAAATATAAAAATAATTACACCCTGAATCTACAGCAAAACAAATGAATTTAATCGTCGACAATAGCAAAATGTTCTATTTGCATTTAATAGCACCAATAATTATATCTAAACTATGACGGTATCATTTCCAACTTTTAACGTTACTTTAATTTGGTTAGCTTAGTACTATATTACGCCTACACCAAAAGAAAATTGAAAGCTAGCACGACTTAGACTTAACGCAGAAAAACAACTAAATTCGTGGTACACGCAAGTTACATGAAATGGGTTAACACAATATTAAATAAATATTACTCACCAAATGTTCATGTTCTTTGCATGCCTATCTGCGCAGATGCAATGCTGTTTGCATTAAATTGTCATTTGTACACGTTCATTAGGGTGGCGAAAGCGTGGTAAAAACCACGACTATATCACGTGATTCCTAATCACCTGTGCCTTCTGGTTGTCACAGCGATTACAATCATTCGTCTCAAAATCGTGTAAATCTGTCAAATTAATGTGTCTAAATTCCTATCAATCAGTCGAAAAAAGAAAGAACGTCGAAGAAAAAAATAATAATTAAATATCAGATATACAACCCAAGAATAATTAAGTTTCAGTAATTAAGTTCAATTTTAGTAAAATTAATTATGCTCCATGATTTTTAAATTCCGTATTAGATCAAATATTAATCCCTTATCGTGTATTTTGGTCAATGTAGAACTCCACAACATGAGCTGACCAGCAGTGAAACCACTACTCCAGTCCTACCATCAAATGTTGAGAAATAGTTCCCAATTAGTACACGTTAAGCGACCCACTAGACCCTCTCGTCCTAATGGCGTCACACAATGGCTCTAGCAGCCAAAAATTGCCTCATGTCACTTTAATTCAATATAACTCCTCGCGCTACCAGTGGTAAACCTCGTAGGGATAAAACATCTACGGCAAAAGAATACACAAAAATTACGTCGCCCTACGTTGTACATCTCAGGTCATTTACATTTGGAAAGGAGTCTATTCGTTTCTTTATTCATTAAAACTAAATCATGGTTCAAATCCTCTCCTAAACCAAATTCATAGTAGTTGAAATTTAGCATTGGTTGTTCTGATATAGTAGAAATATTCAGCTTCAAGTCGGCTGTGACTTCAAACATTCCTCGATGTCAAGACATAGCATAAATCTAGGCTAAGCCTCGTAGTATTGTCATTCTGTCGTCTCACCAAATTGTTATAATTTTTAACTGTGCCTGGCACATTCCTCATAAACACAGGTGTGCAGAATGAAACAGGCTTCAGCTATGCAGTGTCGAGCATCCACTGCCTCCTAAATATAACGAGAATAAAGTTTATTTGGCTCTGCCAACACAATCTTATAATGTGACATTTTCCTATTCAGTCCTGCTTATACAAAACACGTACCATCAATAGCTCACTTCACATTAAATTCATACAAGTTATTCCAATTCCTTTGGAAAAATAACCATAATTTGAAATAACCCTAACTTTAAGATAAAATAGTGTGCACCTTCGCAACACTTCAAACTGATACGTAAAAACTACCTTACTTTCCACATACGGCTTAGCTCAAGCCTTCACAAACATAACAAATGTCCAAAGCTCAGGACATGGAAGATATTCCACTCAATCTTCATGAAATTAATCAATAAAATATTTTGTCAAACTAAAAATGCGGTAACCATTGCATATGCTTGCAGAAAATACAATTTAACTGCAAAGACTCAGAAATTAGAGATATTCCGCTCATGTTCTCGTAGGATAACTATATGTGGCCACCTTAGACCTCTCCTAGATTGTTTCATATATAATTATGTACAAGCGTTATGACGGTGGATCGTGTTGCGTACCCTCCACAGTAATTAAAGCTATCAAATGAAAATGTGATTATACTAAACTACTAATTGCCTGCCTACAAATGTCGTGCTTAAAATGCGGTCTTCTACAGCTAATCTACGAGCATCTACTCCTCTACATAAAATGAATTCGTAACTCACAGACTCGATAGATTATTCGGAGCATTTACGAGAGATGTGGCAATTGGTTTGGAAACCACGTGATCTGCAGCCAAGAGCTTAATCAATTCTTCCTTCTGCATCTCATGATTTTCCAACCTTGGTGTCTCTCCAAGGCATAACTCTTCTACTCCATAACAACCATCATCTCCAGTTGGGGCATATTCCAGTCGTGAATGATTGACCATTCGATCATGATGAAAGCACTGAGTTTACCAACAGTTTGCACTGTTTTGGATCACACTGGCTCTACACTTGTTTTGCCGGCAAAATTAAAAATTGCCCATGGTCTGCCACCGAGTTTAAACACTGGTTGTTCAATATTGTTTCACTGATTATACAACTTTTCAAAGACACCAAAGTTCGTCTGTCAATTATGATGCTGTTACGGGGTGTTCTCTTGGCAAAGTCCTTAGTTCGATCATGCACAAAATATGCAGAAAATTAATATCCGTTCAAAACTTCACTCTTGTTCACTCGTATGACATCTTAGGCGTCTTACTTGTGCACAGAGCACGCAATATATGCAATGTTATAAGATGCACAGATTATCAAAGTCACGTTTCCTCACGCACAAAATAACACGTTCACCCTATGTGGGAATACGAATGAAACTGTTTTTTCGGATCTGACTACTTGAGTCAAGAAGTAACTCTCCCACGTTGAGCAACTATATTTTGCTTGGACACATTTGCAGTGTAAATATAACATTCTTCATATGGGGAAAATTCTTGAAATAAATTCTCCTCTTCATTTATGAATTGCAGGCTTTTAAGTTACCATCGTAGTTCACAAATATAATTGCTAACGATGTGTGAGATACCACATTCATATTCTACAAGTCCCAAGAGTAAAAGCATCTTTACTATGCAGTTCAAGACTTTTTACAGGAGTCCGTCTAGAGATTGCCTGGTGCGTTCATTTATGATCCAGAAAATATCACCTGAGATGAGCTCTTCGAGCTCATATACAATCTTTTTTCTAAAAAAAACTCATTTATTTTACACCCGTTTGGTCAGTGGTTGGTGCTATCGAAAACTTTTACAGTGATAGGTTTTTGCCCCTTATCAGAAGAATAATATGAACTTTGAATGGATTCGATTTTTCACATATTAAGAGAGTTATAGTATTATTTCTCTTTTTCGAAAATTGCCCCCCATTCCCACCTCTTTTGTTAGATTTTGCTTATTAACGACCTCGACCGACATTTTGTAGGGTAATATTGTATCTATACATTTAAAAGTGATAGGTGATAAATGGCGGTAGTTATCGTGTCCACAAGAAAGTGATATACAAAGGTAGATAATAATAATGTTATTGGTTTTATGTCCCTTTTAACTACTGTGGCTGTCAGAGACGCCGGGGTGCCGGAATTTCGCAACGAAGGGGATCATTAACGTGCCAGAAAATCTACTGACACGGCTCCATCGCATTTGCGCACCCTCAAATGCCAGTTGACTGCGCCGGGATTCGATCCAGCAACCTTGGACACAGCAGGCTAAAAAGTTACCGCTGAGCCACGCAGCCAGCCCATGGATAGATATAATATACAATAATAACCCCCTTGCACTCCATGAAGGGCCTAGGCTTACCAAGCGATCACTGCCCAGCAATTTGGCCTGCAGGTATTGGGGTGACGCGTTGTCAGCGCATCGGCTCTCCTCGGCCGTTAATCCTGGTTTTCGTGACCGGGGCGATGTATCACTGTCAGACAGCTGATCAATTTTCCTCACGAGGCTGAGTGCACCCCGTTCCAGCCCTCACGTCGGTTTCTAAAATCCCTAACGAAGCCAGGAATCAAACCCGGGGCCTCCGGGTGAGAAACAGGCGCGTTACCCCAACACAACGGGACCGGCCCATAGATATATGCAGTAGATATATATACAGGGAGAACAAAAAATGCCGCACTTGAAGGTCGGCATGCGATTCCTCATCCAATTGCAAGACAAAAGTTTCAATAGCAAAATCAGATCCGGTGCTGTGTGAAAACACAAGTATGAATGCGGGAAGCTGGCAACACTGTCACATCCTGCAGTGCATCGGAATGTACAGAGAATGCTCCGGCAGAGCGTCGAGTTCCTGCGACCTGCTTTTGGCCACGCTGCATGCAGTTACAGCGTTGCCCGAGCCTCGTTTCTTAACACGCATTTATGTTAAACCTATTTGCGGGACTAGGTTTTGCAACATAAACTTTTGTCGTGATTTTCGACGAGGAACCGCATGTCGACGCATTTTTTGTTCACCCTGTACAAACTATACATAGACTTTAGAACTGACGGTGGTTTTGGTGTCTGGGGATGGGAAACGCGAAGAAATGCCGAAATTTTCTGGAAGTCGAAACTTGGTGCACATTTCAATGAGTAGCATTCTGTTGAAATATACCTAAATATGTGTAAACCTTTCAACTGACAGTTATTTTAGGCTCAGGGAGATGTGAAACGCAAAGATATGTCGAAATTATACGGAAGTCGCAACATGGTACCCATTGCAAGAGGTAGCATTCTCATGAGCTCTACCTAATTTGTAGAGTATACCTCTCTGTTACTATCCTACCGATTGTTTTAAGCCAATTTTCATTTATGGAAAAATAGGCTGATGAGATCACCTTTTGCCGCGAGTGTATGTGTGTGTGTTTGTGTGTGCGTACGTGTGAGAGTGTGTAAGTCCCCCTAATAGAATCGATTTCAATGAATTTCGGTAAGGTCATAGAACTATTGTATCCAACCTCGACCGTGCCCTTCAAATGTTATTACGTCTCACCAATTTAACATGGCGGCTGAGCGAAATATTTCACCAGCATTCTATATCTCTGAAACTATTACTGATATCACTCTAAATTTTGTACAGTGATAAACGGCACTGCTAGAAGTTCACTAATGTTTCTTTGAAATCCTGTTAAGTACAAAACAAACATGGCGACCAAGCGAAGTAGAAAAATTTAAATCGACTTTTCTCGCTATATCCGAGCGCTGTGAAACATGGTAGGGCAAATGTATATACACATTGTAATGCGCTGACATCAAACTTTGTTCAATTGTTTAGTTACCCGCAAGATGGCGGCTGTGCAAAATTTGAAGTTATGTTTGAATTTTTGTGTCCTAATCATGCGATCAAAGTCAACGTTTGAATAATGAACCTACGCAATAATCATAATTTAATAACACTCAACTCTATAGCTAACATACATACACATTCAACATGGCAACTAGCCGATATATTTAGACGGTTCTCAATATCTACGAATCTTTTACAGCAATCAAACTGAAATTGTGTATGTTGATACAGGATACGAACATATGTTCACCTATGGGTCATACAATAACCTGGTGAGCACAAATCTAACATGCCGGCGACGAGAAATTTAAATATATAAATTGACAATTCTCGCGATTTAATCATCCGAGCGCAGTGAAACGTGGTACGGTGAATACTTAAAAATACTTTAAACCACTGACATGTTATTTGTTTCAATTGTTTTCATAACCACAAGGTGGTGGCTGTGCAAAATTTTAAAATCTCGCTTTTATTCCTTAATTTCTAATCATGCGATTGAAGTTTGAATAATACACCTACGGAATCATCTTCATGTATAAGTACAAGACTCTATGGTACATATATAAAAATCCAACAAGGCGACCTTCCAAAAGATGGTTCTCAATATATACGAATCTATTAAAGCAATAAAAATGAAATTTTGAATGTTGTTGGGCAATTACCATAGGTAGGATATATGAAAATAGGTTATTTACTTCTTCTTGGAACTATTTGTTATACATGGTTTTTATACCCAGATCAAACACATGTTAATTGCCGATTTGAAATAAAGCATATTCATCTCATTTTGGCTATTTTGGCACTCAGGCCGGTTGAAAGAGGCAACATATGGAGGTTTCCGTAGAAGGATCAGACACATCGTACTCATTATTTGAAATTATTTTAACGTTGGTGGCTAAATAACTCTATTTTTTGTTTTAAACATTTTTGTCTTAAGGGTACGGAACCTTCTCCGTCACTTGGGGTCTATATTTCTACTCAATACTTTATCTTTGGCATGGTTTAGACACTGATATTTAACTATCTAACTGCATGTTACTTCTCCACAAAAAAATTCATTTCGCACTGAGAATGATGGAATGCTGAATGTGATCTCGTGAGCTGTCGTTGTCATGTAACCTTTGCAATCTCTTCCCTCATATATTTGGCATTTTCTTATAATTCCGAAATCATTTTGCTCATACCTTGGTGTGAGTCAAATAAAACATTCTTTCAAACAAAAGTTTTAGGTAATTATTAGATAAAGTGTTGACCATTCTAAAAGGTTTTGATATTGTGCCTATGAAGTGAGGTACGATTATTTTTCTCTCATAACTCCATTTTTCCCTCCCCTTTGGTCAATGGTTGGCTGCTATCAAATAACTTTACAAAAATAAGTCTTTGGTCATTATCCGAAGAATAGTACAAACTTTGAATGGATTCAATTTTTCACATACCTAGAAAATTGTAGCGATATTTCAATTTTTCTAAAAAGGCCCCTCAGGTCCACCCCCTTAATTCGATGTTGCCCATTCACGAACTCGAACGAGAATTTGAACAGATATAACTTGTGTATTGGTTTGAAAGTGATTGGTGTGAAATGGAGGTATTTACCGTCCCCACAAAAAAGTGATATATATTGTTATGAACCCAACCATAACACACCCTTGAATACTGGATGTACCCTAAAAGTTCACTACCCTTCAAACTTGGGTCTTCTTGGATGGGACTATCTCCTGGGGGTCACGTTCAGTCCACTACCTTAACATATACAGTATTAACATCCTATGACTGCGGAGATGAAATCACAGCGATGTAACTACAGTCACACGTCTGTATATCTTAACAAAATATGAATTTATTAATTAAAACCACTACAAAATTATGAATTCAAAACTAACTCTCCCCTTATCTGAACGGTTAGAGAAATCTAAAACATTCTCTGAATTGGATAAAAGTATCGTGACCCAGCGCCCTAATAAGGACGCATCCTCGGGTCAATGGCTTAAAACATGATGTAAAACACACAAATTTAAACATAATTACTTTCCATCCACAAAAATACAAAAAGGAAGATTCTATTTTCCCCAAATATATCAAACACTGTCAACCTCAATCATGCTAAAAACACTTGCATGATGTTCTCGGTTATCAGTCGTCGTATGGTACAGTGAGCTAGGAATTGATCACCTATTACCCAAGACCATTTCCCGCCAATGCAATTGCTAGGTCATGATCTTGTGTTAGGTGTTGGTGGCGCCAGGTAACACATAAAATATACTAACATACACACATAAACTTATGACGTGCCCTATCTTTATCTGAATGATTATACAAATTAGAAGTATTATTCATCCTGCATAGAACATGGATTTCCTTTGGACATAAACACTCGGATACATTACGTCAAACACACCAAAACGCTTCGTGCTATCATCGATAGTAACCAACCCGTATAGATCCTGGGTTCCTATTTAACACTAAAAATACTTGATATCGAGTCTACCCCTACACAACACACTATCGGTTGACCGCAGTACCGAGGTAACTCTACATAAAAGTTCACACACAATACAGTACTTACATTAAAAAAAATAGCATGACAGACTGATACATCAGTGCTTGAGTCAATATACTCCAAGAGCTCCGAGTATCATTTCCACAATCCCCACACTCAATATCACACACCCGTGAACTTAACGAAACTTGCGATGAAATTTCAACAGAACAAGGGTAAAGATTTCAAAAACGTAAAAAACATCAATTGAAATAAAATCCAGCTGATGAACTTCATCAATTATTTAAGTTATACCAATCTATAGTAATAAAATAAAGCTGAAGAGTTTGTGTGTTTGTGTGTATAAACGCGCTAATCTCTGGAACTACCGGTCCGATTCGAAAAATTATTTATTTTAGATGATAGCCAGATTCAAGAGGAATAGTTTAGGCTATGTAGCATTAGCCTACATCTCTCAGGTAGCCTTAAAGATTGATTTTTGTTCAGTAAGTCGCTAGAACAAGCGCTTCCGAACTGCTCTATCCGCATGCGCTGGCGTTATGGTTAGTGATACGTACACCGTTTCACCGATCTCAACCAAATTTTGTACACTAACCCTTTGGAACCCTGCGAGTAACACTGTCTAGGTGAAATTTATGACAGGCCAGTCCATTCCCTGCATTTAGCCCCTTTGGTACAAATGTACACCTTTTCACCGATCTGAACCAAAGTTTGTATACTTACCCTTTGGAACCCTGCGAGTAACACTGTCTGCATGAAATTTTGGACATACCAATCCATTTCCTGTATTTAAGCCCTTTGGCACAAATATACACCGATTCACTGATCTGAACCAAACATTACATACTCACCCTTTGGAACCCGACGAGTATCACTGTCTGCTTGAAATTTCGGACCGACCACTCCATTCCCTGCATTTAGGCCCATTATCACAAATCTACACCGTTTCACCGATCTGATCCAAAATGCGTATGGTTACGCTTTGGAACCCTGCGAGTAACACTGTCTGCATGAAATTTTGGACATACCACTCGATTTCCTGTATTTAGGCCCTTTGGCACGAATCTACACCTTTTCACTGATCTGAAGCAAAATGTGTATACTTACCCTTTGGAACCCTGCGAGTAACACTGTGTGGTTGAAATTTCGGACCGACCACTCCATTCCCTGCATTTAGGCCCTTTATCACAAATATTCACAGTTTCACCGATCTCATCCAAAATTTGTATACTTACCCTTTGGAACCCTGCGAGTAACACTGCATGAAATTTTGGACATACCACTCCATTTCCTGTATTTAGGCCCTTTGGCACGAATCTACATCGTTTCACCGATCTGAACCACATTTTGTATACTTACCCTTTGGAACCATGCGGGTGACACTGTCCGCTTTAAATTAGGCCCTTTATCACGAATGTACACCGTTTCTGCTAATTGCACCAAGTTTTACATACACTTTGAAACCCTGCTGGTAACACTGTCCACTTGATATTTTGGACAACGCTCTCTATTCCCTACATTTAGAATAACAGACAAAATGAACCACGTATTAAGGCCCTAGAACCATTCATGTCCGTAGTAGTGTAACTGTAAGAATATTTTAAATAAGTATATTGTTGGCTGGCAATTCGGGCAGCATCACGTCGCCCCTACCAGTGTTCTGGTGCAGAATTGCGAAAATAGTTGCATCTTGCGCTGTTTATAAATTGCAGTCACGGGGATTAATTAGTACAAAAAATGTCTTAGGCCCCTTGAAACAGTTATCATCATGAAAATATTATGCCTCTGGATATGTACAAGGGTGTTTGTGCAGTACATTGAGGTTAACAGCTGCAATAAGCGTTGGTGCTTTCATATTTATCTTCATTTATTCCAAACCTTATCATTCAGCGCTATGTGGTGATAAATGACACTATTGCCACCTCAGTAGCTCGGGACAGCCGAAGTTTTCCAAAGTGTTCTGATTATTTTCCTACGGCGCTATGCGACAAAAGACGACACTATTGGTCTCTACGTTTCTAACAGCCAATGTGATATAGGCCCAAGGCAGTGTCTTTTAATTCACTTACTCCTCTTTCTAATCATTTGTTTAAATTTGTTTGTATATTACTTGTGTCAGTGCTGTAGTTAGTAAATAGCTGTTTCCCTATTCATAATTATCATTATTATCATTACGGGAAAATGACCTGAATGTTACGTCCATTATACTGTACTACTTTTAACCACACTACAACAACCACCACTAACATCACAAAAAGTTATATTTTTGAAATATGTTTTTCTGTTAGTTTGCAAGTTTTGTAGTAGTATTCATTATCATCCACAAAACAAATAAATCCACCGGGCGAAGCCGGTTACTACTGCTAGTCATTTATAAAACTCGGCCAACACAGTGACTTCACACACTATAAAAGCGCCAGCAATCAACCCTTCTCGTACCAGAGCTGACTCAATATCCCAAAGGAGACATGTGCCATTTACCATTTCTTGCGGGAAAGCTACAGCAAGCTTTTTCGCATGACTCGAAGAAAATAAACAGGGATCCTCTTATACATCCTGTACACACGACACGATTAGGGTTGCCTTTCCAATTGCCCCAAACCTACCTCGGGAATCCACTCCTCACAAGGTCACTCGTGGGAATCAAACCTAGACATCGCAAATGCCTCGAGCACATCTCTTTACCGTAATATCAAGTTCTGGAATGGGCTATCCCATTCATATCAATGGGTCATCTTAAGTCAGCAATCAGCGTTATCAACTTCTTCTTACCTGAGCACACAAATTTGAATAAAAACCCGAAATCACTGTCTGCCCTAATCAACTCACTAACTGTGGATAAGCATCCATTAAATACTATCTTACAAAAATGTAGCTCAAACATTACGTCAAGTGGTGGGTACTGATGACCACCATCATTAACACTGCTAACTATATTAGTAAAACACACCTGGTCTACTAAATCTCCTACGATGATACCAAACCACCTCCCCTGACTTGTAAGTACCCTTACACATAACAGTTGGTTGCCGATGACCACCATTCCTTTCTGAGTTTACAGGTTACTCTTCACGTGCCACTCAAATATGCATAGGTGAACTAAGATCAATATTTACATCATCTTATGGCTTGTCAACATTTATTCTTACTCAACATAAAAATGAATGTAACTTAAATAAAAAATAATTATCAAAAATGTTTATTAAACAAACATTCATGTCCTCACACATCCCCAATCCAAAATCGAATGATACAAAGTTGGATACTCAATCCTACTCTGGTAGAACTGCTATCGGTACATGACTCTTACAGGCAGGTCTATACTCAATCTCCGACCCATCGATAATCTTGGCCAGCTGTATCATTCAATGGATGACGAACGTCTGGACTCCAAGAAGATTTTTTTCCCTGGTGATGTAGGTGGGCTGTAGGTTAAACTTGTAAGTATAATGTGAAAACAGGACCACAACTTAAGGTGAGCCTATCGTGCCCACTTCGTATATCACACGACCAACCAAATCTATGTTATATCTGCCTTGCTTCGTAATCTAGCAGATGAACAGTTTGTACTAGCTGACTTACCTTTCTATTCCTAGACTTACTCATGCTCAACTATTTCAGACTAACTACACTGCGTAGTTGGTTGGCAATCTACCTTCGCT
Source organism: Meconema thalassinum (assembly GCA_946902985.2). Classification (NCBI taxonomy): domain Eukaryota; kingdom Metazoa; phylum Arthropoda; class Insecta; order Orthoptera; family Tettigoniidae; genus Meconema; species Meconema thalassinum. The sequence continues at coordinate 720,626,614 of OX336389.2, forward strand.
ACTATGTCCGGCTACTCGATTCACTGAACCCGAGTCTCTCACTGCAAACTCTTCACCACTTCTAATTAAAACTGGATCTATTTCAAATTACCTTCAACGCTTAGAACAGGTCTACGGCTGACTTGTAATTTTCCTTAAATGCAATTGTAAACTATTCACTCGCAATCGCGAGGGAGCCGTGTCAGTAGATTTACTGGCACGTTAAAGACCCCCTTCGGGGCAAAATTCCGGCACCCTGGCGTCTCTAAAAGCCAGAGTAGTTAAAAGGGACGTAAAAGCAATTACATTATTATTTGAACTATTCACTCAATCCTAGTCAATACTCGTAAAATACTCAACAACTTCAAAATAATGAAATTCGACAGAGCGTGGAGCGTCACTCACACTTGACTTACTTGACTTAATTCCTATGTCCCCTCTCGGAGCAAAGGGCTGCAACAAAATTCCTCCACTGATTTCTTCTCCCAGCAAGCCTCTGCAGGTCTGCCCAGGATTTGCTAGTCGCCTTCCTCTCCTTCTCAACACTTCTCTCCAAAGTCCTTCCAACATACTTCACTCAATCCTAGAATGTCTAACTGGTAGTTTCACATTTCTGCGCAGACCTTCTTTAGCCTGCCTGTTTGGCGTAGAGTTCTTATATTCCAGCATCCAATTTTCGTAATCATTTTCATGCCAAAAATCGTCAACCGTTTATCAGTCCGTTTTTTTTTCTGTTGCAGTTTCAGCAATCGAATAAGTTCAGATGTGTGAGTGATTGGCCCACAGCACCCAATCACTGTGTCCATGCTCACAGATGTGGAGTTAGATGTTCAACTCTTCTCTAGCTTGGTTTTCCAGAGTGGGACGAGATAACCACTCCAACCCTCCTCCTTTTTCAGCCGGGCTTGGGACCGTCCTTGGCGTAGTTGCGTCACTAACAACCACCTCTAAAGATCGACAAGAACTGTGTTTTTTCAACTTAATCTCAACACTTATAATAGCTCAACGTCTAACTTGCAACATTCAACTTCAAAAATTAATGCTTTTCCTCAGAGCGCGGAGCATCACTAGCTTCCGCCTCTACGCCTGGACAAGTACTGTGTCTCTCATTGCGCGGACGGATACCTATATGCTTCTTCAGTAATCTCATCACTTTGCATAGGCGGAATATTTCGAATTTGGCTTAAAATTTGCGTAAGAGAATAATTAATAGCTAAGAATCACACCAAATCGTAGGTTATGAATATTTCATCAATGATCCAAATCGATCGTCGCACAGTGGTGACGAAAAGGGAAAAGGATGGCAAAAATTATAAGAACGTATATTAGTGACTTAAGTGACAGAAACACATTTTTATAACAAAATTACAGCTTAACGTACTGCACATGATGTCCCCGTTACGTAACGGACGACTCCACACCCGGAGCGTGATATGGAAGCGATTGGGAACGTCACCCCATCTGACTTAACCACATGTCGCAGGCTGAAAATTGAATCCATGACAATACTATTTTTTTGTTTGTTTGTTTGTTTGTTTGTTTGTTTGTTTGTTATGATTATACTGTTCTCCTTGAAGATGTCGAAAAATTATTATTATATTCTTCAAGCCTATATTTAATTATCCTGCATAAATATGTGTCTGTACCAGCATAGACTGAAACATGGAATAATCTAGAATTACTCGGTGGAGTAAATTTTAGAACACACCCGGGATAGGGAAGTGTGTGTCATGTATTGCAGCGAGTGAGTGTCATCAGTTGTGCCGAGTTGTTGTGACAAGCAGTTATGCCGTGAATGGCAAGCCGAATTGTTTTGCCCCGAATGTTGGCCGACAGTTCAATAGAGCCGATCGTCCTCAAGTGCGAGTTGTCAGTTGAGTCGAGATTGATATGCAGGCGAGTTGCAGCCGCTTGGTATTTCGTGCCACGATATAATAATTGGTATTTTCTAATTGTGTGAGTCATAGTAGCCACCATATAATAATTGGTATTTTCTAATTACGTGGGCTGTAGTTGCCACGATGTGTGTAATGCATATTCCAGAGTATATTAGAGGGTGTTATTTTCTCACCACGTGGCGCCTACCAATGTGCGCGACAGATGTTTTGTAGGACGCCATGCCACATGTCTAATGACTGTGTGTAAACAAGCTATCCTATCCCAAGAACGCAAAATAGATTTGTCATTGATCAGCACGGTAGTATATCTGTAATATTAAGCCTGTCTGTCGAGTGTGAACGACCCCACAGTCGTATTCATTCTTTAGCAACATTTAAAATAACAAGAAATTATTTTTAATCGATTATCGCATATCTTGGTGATTTTTATAAAAATATTGAATTAATTTACTATAAAAAATGACATGCTTTAGCAACATTTATACATAGTAGTGTCAGAATGAGAGAGCTGCTTCCCTTCTTTTTAACCCCTCCTCGTATCGGCCCCGAACCTGATATCTCGCTAACCAATAATGGGATTTGAACATACAGGGTGTCCTAGAACTCGTAGCAATGCCCCCTCATTTCCTATAGCCACTTTATTTAATTAAAAGATAAAAACTAAAAGGTCATCCGCTTTTAATATTTCGCGAACCAATAATGGGAGTTGAACATACGGGGTGGGGTGTCCTAGAACTTGTAGTAATGCCCCCTCCTTTCCTATAGCTTCTGTTATTTAATTCAATAACCCAAAAACTAATAGGTCATCCGCTTTTTAATATCTTGCTAACCAATAATCGGATTTTAACATATGGGGTGTCGTAGGACTCGTGGTGAACACCCCCCCCCCTTTCCTACGTACAACTTACTTCAAACCCAAAATAAAAACTACCCTTACCCGGGTGTGAATTAATAATTATTTGTATGGATGTGCATTTTTAAATGATTATTTATAGATGAGTTTTTTAATATTTATTAAACAACCATAAAACTAACAGGTCATCCGCTTTTTAGTATCTCGCTAACCAATAATCGGATTTAAACATATGGGGTGTCGTAGAACTCGTAGTGAACTCTCCTTTTCTATGAATGAGGTATGTCCACCCCAAAATAAAACTACCCTTACCCGGGGGTGAAGTAGTGTTTTTTTGTATGTATGCGCACTTGGGGGGCTTTTGTAAGAAGCGGGCTTTTTTAATGATTATTTATAGATGAGTTTTTTTAAAATATTTATTAAAGAACAAAAAAACTAGTAGGTCATCCGCTTTTTAGTATCTCGCTAACCAATAATCGGATTTAAACATATGGGGTGTCGTAGGCCTCGTGGTGAATCTCCTTTTCTATGGATGAGGTATGTCCACCCCAAAATAAAACTACCCTTACCCGGGGGTGAAGTAGTGTTTTTTGTATGTAAGCGCACTTGGTGGGCTTTTGTAAGAGAGCGGGCTCTTTTAATGATTATTTATACATGAGTTTTTTAATATTTATTAAAGAACCAAGAAAAACTAGTAGGTCATCCGCTTTTTAGTATCTCGCCAACCAATAATCGGATTTAAACATATGGGGTGTCGTAGGAGTCGTGGTGAACTCTCCTTTTCTATGGATGAGGTATGTCCAACCCAAAACAAAAACTACCCTTACCCGGGGGTGAAGTAGTGTTTCTTTGTATGTATGCGCACTTTGGGAGCTTTTGTAATAGAGCGGGCTTTTTAAATGATTACTTAGAGTTGAATTGTTGTTTAAATATTTATTAAAGAACCAAAAACTAATAGGTCATCTGCTTTTTAGTATCTCGCTAATCTATAATGGGAATCAAAGATATGGGGTGTCGTAAGACTCGTGGTGAACTCCCCTTTTCTATGGATGAGGTATGTCCACCCAAAAGTAAAAAAACTACCCTTATTCGGGGGTAAATAATATTTTTTTGTATGTGTGCTCACTGACGGCTTTTTTCAAAAGGACCTAACTACACTTCTGTTAATATTTTCTGAACCCCAGATGGGATTTGGTCATAGGCAGTATCTTAGCACTTGGGGTGACGCCCCGTTTTTGAATGTATGATTCATTTTTGTCAAAAGGGCCAACTACACTTTTGTTAATATCTCGCGAACCAATCACGCTAGGGACGTGTATGAGGGGTCCTAGCACTTGGAGCGACGTCCCCCTTTGGGGAGGGGGTTGATACTACCCCCCCCAAATTTAAAATCATATCTTGGAAACTAAGAACCCTAAAATTAGGCCTGATAGATGAAAAAAGAGGTCATGACATAGGCTTTTACCTCAATTGGTCATTTCACCCCTAAAACAGTAAATAGTCATGTTATGGGAAAAAAAGTGTTAAACACCTAAAAATGATAAATGAACATAAGATCTTTTATTTTTGATGAAAAATAGCAGGGTGGGTGAAAACAACCCCCAAATTGAAAAATCGATTCCTTGGAAACAGAGAACCGTAAAATTAGGTGTGATGGCTTAAAACATTGGTCATGACATAGGCCTGGATAGATCATTTCACCCCTAAAACAGTAAATTGTGATTTTACAGGGGGAAAAGGTGTTGAACGTGTAAAAATGATAATTGAACCTAAGATCATTTGTTTTTCATGAAAAAGAGTAGGGGGTGAAAACTACCCCCAAATTGAAAAAATCGATATCTTGCAAACGAAGAACCCTAAACTTAGGTGTGTTTATTGAAAAAGATAAATGATGACCTACGCTTTTACCTCGATTTGTTATTTGACGCCTAAAACAGGAAATAGTAATGTTACAGGGGAAAAGGTATAAAACATCTAAAACCATAAGCGTTTTGTGAAACCATGCTTTAATGAATGTGTGCATGCAGGATGACGGCTTGTTAATTATTATTATTAGGTAATTATTATTATTATGATTATAATTACTATTATTATTATTAGGTAATTATGGATTAATGTTTGTATAGTAAACATTTGTATGAGGTGTTGTACTACTGAGGATGGCCAACCCTTTGTCATGGTCCATGAATTGAGCCAAAAGTTTTAGCTGTCAATATTGTATGTGTACCTTGTTCCAGCCTTTTGACTTGAAAAACGTAGCCGGACCTCTGCGGAGATAAAGTTGCATTTTAAACAAAGACATATTTTGAATGCATTTTGCTCTTTTTGCTGGCTGTGGTCAGACTAGCTGGCCAGAACTTGTGACACTTAGTGATATGAATAGTACACCGTTGTCAGAAAGTATTAGCTTTCTTGACTGACTGATAGCGCATGTAGAGTTGAAGCGATCTGCACTTGACAAACATATCTGCATTACTAATACACACACACACACTAATACAGCCATTGCAATAACACACGTTAGCATATACAAAACTTATTTAAAAAAACAGTTCATGACCCACATTAGGCATAAACGTTCTTTATTTATACCTAAACAAACTCTATTTACTTACTTACTTACTCACTTACTTATTGCTCGGCGCTACATTACCTGAAGAACCTTGCCCTCTTTTATGACCTGCCTCTACGAAAGCATATCTGTAATTCGAAAAGCCACGGCCGTACTCTTTCCAATTCTACACTGTACACTGCAGTTAAAATCAAAAAATTCACGATCCAGTCAGGAATTGAAGCTGGTGTTGTTTCGAACAAAAGACAAGCGTTCTATAAACTTAACCACTAAGCTGTCCTATCGACCCCTAATGGTTTGCGTGATCGTGAAGATGAAAATTAAATCTAAACTGTAACTAAAACTAACTACTAAATTATATATTACGAGAAGGAAAGGGAAAACAAAAGGACAATAGGGCAAATAAAGGACAGAAGGAATAAAAATGGCTCTCAATCCTCAAGAATATGGATTGAGGGAGTTGGAAGGAAGGAGAGCCATGAAAGGCAGATAGAAAAGTAAAAGAGGAGAGGCTCTCCACCAGAGGTAACGGGTAAAAGGGGGAAACCCGGAGCCAGCTCAGGAATCCCTTGGAGTCGCCAATTTTCGGACTGATCAGCTGTAAGCCCCCTGAGATTGTAGCCATATGCAGAGTTCACCACAAGTGTTGGGGCTATATACACCCTACCTTTAGTGGGGGTTGAGCAAAAGGCAGGAAATAAAATGAAAATAAAAAGAAGGCTGCCTCTTCACACAACGAGGGTATCAGGAAAAAACAAAAACAACGGCCAATTAAGTTGGAAAAGGAAGAGACTCCCTAGGCCTTGGATACCCTAATAATGTCAGGGTCGGTAGAGAACAAGAGTTGACCAAGTGTGGTCGAAAGGAAAGAAGACAGAGACGAGACCGGCACAACTCAGTAGAAGCAATGCCGGAGAGAGCTGCCCCCCCCCCCTGGGGGTGGTGGATATAAAGACTTATATGTGTTATATCACTGGCTTTAAGGACGGTAACACATGGCATTTGTTTATGATCCGATACTGGTCCTAGAGCTATGCAAAATTGTATTAGATACTCAGATAATAATACTACTATGCATAACACCTTATTATTTTGCCTAAGTATAGTACATGGGACTGATGACCATGATTTCAAAGCCCCTAAGTAAGACAAAATATATTTACATTTCAAAGCAGTTGGGGTGAGGTGAGTTTTCTAAACGTCAAACTCATGTGGTTTTCCACTCCTACTCCAAGCAAATGCCATGGCTGCCCAACAGACAAATGCAAAGAAAACCGAAACAAGCTATATTTCCATCAATTCCATTCAGGCTTGTGAACATGTACTTGACGTAACAAGTGATGAACATTTGATGTCAAGAATATTGAAATGGTTGTAACTGTCCAATGCTAGGACTTGCTTAGCGGCTTTTAAAAATGGAATGGAATGGAGTACACTTCCCCCAACAACTACCAAGAGGAGTGTTCGACCCCCACAACACCCATCCTTAAAGTCAATATAAATGGCTTAAGGTCATGACGGTCTCCTCCCCAATCCTACCCTTCATGATGAAAGGCACACTCTAATACAACCATAATAGTGACAGGTTATCTGCCTAATACCTAACTATCTCCAGATTTACCTGGAAATTGACTAGAATTTCCTAAAATCCACTTAATTTACCGCAAATTTACCAAATGACACAAAATTCCAGCAAAGTCCAAGAAATTACTACCAGATTTATTGAAATTCCATTGATTTACCTAAGAATGGTTTAAACTACCTGAAATTGATATAAAATTACCTGAATATATATGAAAATTTACTAAAATTGACCAAACATACCCAAAGTGGGCTACAAACCATGAAATGTATCCATTTGTTTTTTGAAATTCACTAGTTGTACTCGAAAATTCCATAATATTCCCTTTACATGTATGCTTTTCTTTTTGTTGTTTCGTTTACCACACTCCCTGCAGACAAATACTTGAACATGACTTTCTCCTAGACTAGGATCTCCACATTCGACATGATAGCTGAGTTTCGTCTCCTATAAACTCGTCTCTCAGGTGGGTGTCAGGAATGGCATCCAGCTGTAAAAACCACACCCTCACATAGACTTTCATAACCTCTTACGTTGAGGTTCATAACACCAACTACATTCAATGATTGAACGGTTTCCTTTTCACAATTCCGGTCTATAATTTCCTCTTCAAGGTTGCAAGATGCTTGCAAGGTTCCTAAATTGCAATTAAGTTTAATAAATACCTTATGATGGTTTGATTTGTTTAATGATAGGGTGTTGATGATTGATATATACGTTTAGACTAATTTTTTAGGTCTTGACTGGCCTTGCAATAAGAATTGACTAACCAAACATGAGTTACCTATCAAGGAAACATTTTGGCCACTATGTTGGTTATTGACCAGTGAGTACAGATCTAGAAAGCTGTTTATAATTTTTTGAAATCTTATACAACAGAGGCTTAGACCTATAGACAAACCGTGTGACCATGTTTGTTGAACAAGACATTATACCAGAGACAATTAGGACACTTATGTAGAGCTTACCAAAAATAATGTTTCGTAACATTAAATGCTAGTCAATAACAGTTATGCAGTACAAAAAAAAATCATCATACAATACCTGAGAGCTCTTCTAAAATTATTGATTTGTAACATGTTTCCACTCGCTTGCTATATATTTTTTGTCGTGGGGGTGATTTTCAAGAAATGAAATGCAAATGGAACTGAAATGCAACACAAACAATGAGCGCTCGCAGTGGCGGAGATTGATGCCACGACGTACTGTCGGTTATGTAGCTATGTGGATTGTATATCACATATTTTTTTACTTCAAGGTTTGCAGATCCATTAAAGATATTCCTTTAATAAATGATCTTGAAGTGGTCATTCTTCGGTGTCAAAATATTTATTATATGATATTTAATGAAAACAATTGTGATTTATTAAATGTTTATACGTTTACTGTATTCTTATTTAATGTAAGCACTCGAGGCACTATCGACCAAAATACAGCACTATTTGGAATGTATATTGCCTCCTTGAAGGTTTGGTGGTCCCATTAAAAGTATTCCTACAATAAATGATTTTCAAGTTGTCGTTCTATGGCGTGAAAATATTTAATATATGATATTTGCTAACAGGATTTTCCACTGGAATTATTTTACAAGTAGTTATTTTAAAGACCAACAGAGTTCACTGTTAAGAATGTAGAGCCCTATGTGGAATGTAGGATAACATGTAACATGTTATACATGATATGTGACAACTGTAAGGCTTGTGATTTTTAAGATGCCTTTATCCCTATATTAATCACCCAGTTTACAAGACTCATAACTGTAATGTTACGGGAAAATCAAAACAAAACAAAAAACTGCATTGAAAAACCAAAAAAGTGGTTGAGCAAATATACACACAACCTTCCAAAAAAACAAGAAATATATAAAAACTATGTTAATTAATTTAATTCAGATACATATATTTTTACAATAGGTATACACACACAGAATACAGCTCTTTTGTTTATGTTTGCTTGTTATAGTTTTAAATTTAACACCTGTTGAAAATTATTTTTAGGGGATAGGGTGTTGCTACGTTGACCTATTACACAATAATGCCAGCTTTACGAAGTTCATCTTCTATTTTTAATAGCTCTTCCTCATAACTAATATGACCAGGCTGTTTACAGACATGCAAGACCTGTAGACGTTCGACTAATATATTAGCATCTTTCCATTTGCTATTTTTATGAATGGTTTCAAATATTTGGGAACCAGTGACGGTTTTACAGGCGTAAAAAGTTCATCATAATTATAACCATCATTATCATCATCATCATTATCACCCTCATCATTATAATCATCTTGATAATTATCATCATCATCATCATCATTACCATCATAATTTCCACCTGTGTCCACAGTCTGTTCAATGGTTTGAGTAGCCTTTGATAGTGTTGAAAGCTTCTTTTTAGAGGTGCTAGAGTGCTTTAACATTGTTATGTTATTATTATCACCATCACCATCCTTTTCACCTTCCCCCACCAACTTCTTGATGGGGTATGTTGTCTCTGATAGAGTAGAGGGCTTTTGAGCTGTGGGTGTCTGTCTGAGCATGGGTTTTACAGGAGGTGTTAAAGGTTTCTCATTAAGCAACTCGCTAACAGCATGAGTGCGTTGTAGTGTATTAACCTTGAGGTTAATATTATCTAGAGCAGCACTATCATATTCTTGGACTTGGTTTTTTGCTTTGGTTTGGAGTTTCCTTACATTTAGACTAGCATGATTATTAAGTTTACAATCATGATTGTTTGAAGAAAGTATGTCCAATTATTTTGTCTTAAGCATTCCTCGACACTGTTTCGATCGTTGCTTTGAACAGCGCCAAATAACATTTCCATTTTTATTGCTTCGTTTCACAATATATGAATATTCTTTATAGTATGCATTAGGCTTACCATACCTAGTCACTAATACTTCCATATCAACTGTCAAGCATAATCTAATCCCTAGTAAAGATAACTTGGTAAAAACAACAATAGTTTAATGTGGGAGCATATATAGATGCAAATCAGTTTAAACCATTCTTATGTAAATCTATGGAATTCCAATAAATCTGGTAGTCATTTCTAGGATTTTGCTGGAATTTTGTGTCATTTGGTCAGTTGCGGTAAATTTAGTGGAATTTAGAAAATTCTAGTCAATTTCAAGGTAAATCTGGAGATAGTTAGGTATTTGACAGATAACCTGTCACTATTATGGTTGTATTAGAGTGTGCCTTTCACCATCAAGTGTAGGACTGGGGAGGAGACCGCCTTGACCTTAAGTGCATAGTCATTTATATTGACTTTATGGATGAGTGTTGTGGGGTATCGAGCACTCCTCTTGTTAGCTTTGAGGGAAGTGTACTCCATTCCATTCCATATTTAAAAGCCGCTAATCAGGTCCTAGCATTGGACAGTTGCAACCATTTCACTATTCTTAACATCAAATGTTCATCACTTGTTATGTCAAGTACATGTTCACAAGCATGAATGGAATTAATGGAAATATAGCTTGTTTCGGTTTTCTTTGCATTTGTATGTTGGGCAGCCATGGCATTTGCTTGGAGTAGGAGTGGAAAACCACATGAGTTTGACGTTTAGAAAACTCACCTCACCCCAACTGCTTTGAAATGTAAATATATTTTGTCTTACTTAGGAGCTTTGAAATCATGGTCATCAGTCCCATGTACTATACTTAGGCAAAATAATAAGGGGTTATGCATAGTAGTATTATTATCTGAGTATCTAATACAATTTTGCATAGCCCTAGGACCAGTATCGGATCATAAACAAATGCCATGTGTTACCGTCCTTAAAGCCAGTGATATAACACATATAAGTCATTATTTCCACCACCCCCGGGGATCACATCTAGTGGTATGCGGGTTGGCGACCAGGGGGGGGGGCAGCTTTCTCCGGCATTGCTTCTACTGAATTGTGCCGGTCTCGTCTCTGTCTTCTTTCCTTTTGACCACACTTGGTCAACTCTTGTTTTCTACCGACCCTGACATTATTAGGGTATCCAAGGCCTAGGGAGTCTCTTCCTTTTCCAACTTAATTGGCCGTTGTTTATTTTTTTCTGATACCCTCGTTGTGTGAGGAGGCAGCCTTCTTTTTATTTTCATTTTATTTCCTGCCTTTTGCTCAACCCCCACTAAAGGTAGGGTGTATATAGCCCCACCACTTGTGGTGCACTCTGCATATGGCTACACCCTCAGGGGGGCTTACAGCTGATCAGTCCGAAAGTTGGCGACTCCAAGGGATTCCTGAGCTGGTTCCGGTTTTCCCCCTTTAACCCATTACCTCTGGTGGAGAGCATCTCCTCTTTTACTTTTCTATCTGCCTTTCATGGCTCTCCTTCCTTCCAACTCCCTCAATCCATATTCTTGACGATTGAGAGCCATTTTTATTCCTTCTGTCCTTTATTTGCCCTATTGTCCTTTTGTTTTCCCTTTCCTTCTCGTAATATATAATTTAGTAGTTAGTTTTAGTTATAGTTTAGATTTAACTTTCATCTTCACGATCACCCAAACAATTAGGGATCGATAGGACAGCTTAGTGGTTAAGTTTATAGAAAGCTTGTCTTTTGTTCGAAACAACACCAGCTTCAATTCCTGACCGTATCGTGATTTTTCTAATTTTAACTGCGGTGTACAGTGTAGAATTGGAAAGAGGGCGGCCGTGGCTTTTTGAATTACAGGTATGCTTGCATAGAGGCAGGTCATAAAAGAGGGCAAGGTTCTTCAGGGACTGTAGCGCCGAGCAATAAGTAAGTAAGTAAGTAAGTAAGTAAGTAAGTAATTAAGTAGTATTTGTCTAAGTGTAAATAGGTGATGATCTGTTTTTAATTAAGTTTTGTATATGCTAACGTGTGTTATGGCAATGACTGTATTAGTGTATTTGTCATACAGATACGCTTTGTCAAGTGCAGACTGCTTCAACTGCGCATGTGCTATCAGTCAGACAAGAAACCTAATACTTCCTAACAACAGTGCACTATTCTTATCACCAAGTGTCACAAGGTCTGCCCACCTAGTCCGACCACAGGCAGCAACTAGAGCAAATGCATTCAAACATGTGTTTGGTTAAAATGCAACTTTATCACTCCGCTGTCACCGCAGAGGTCCGGCTTCGATTTTCCAGTCTAAAGGCTGGAACAAGGTACACATACAGTCTTGTCAGGTAAAAGGTTTTGGGTCAATTCATGAATCATGGGAAAGGGTTAGCCATTGTCAGTCCAAAACCATGACTTACTTCATCCTATCCGATAATTAGTTTATAAAACCTTAACGTTTTGGGTCTTTTCGGTAAATTCATAGGTTGGCCATCCTGATTTGTACAACACCTCATACAAATGTTTACTATTACTGGTTAGTTACCTATACACACATTAATCCATAATTACCTAATAATAATAACAATAAATATAATAATAATAATAATAATCGCCGAATCGCATTCCAAAAGCACAATAGCCACAAATCTCCAAAAACTTTACAACACTTTCTCGGCGTCCGCAAACAAGCTACCAAAATTATCAGGACAACTAAACGTAATTTTATAACTAAGCGACTTCAGTCAATCGAGGATGACTTCAGGAATCACAATAGTCGAGATTTTTATAAAACCTTCGGGAACAGAATTAAAGGTTACACACCGCAAAATTTGACAAGACGGAAGTCTCGCACTCACTAACCAAGAAAACTGTGAAGAACTAGCACGTTATTTTTCTGACCTCCTCAATTGTCCTGAACCACCTGAGCGATTTATACACACAGTCCCAGAACACATACGACCCGAAGCCAAACCACAAACGCAAGAAGAAATCCATCACCACATCAAAAAACTCAAGAACGGAAAGACATCAGGAGAAGACGAAATCATCGCAGAACTATTGAAAAATCTAGGATCACGATCACTACAGGAAATCACACAGATCATTCAGGACATTTGGTGAAGTGAAAAACTACCGGACGAATGGAAATGCGCACTCATCCACCCACTCCTCAAGAATAGAGATAAATCTGATGTAATTAACTACAGAGGAATTTCCCTCTTACCCAACGCTTATAAAATCCTCTCCGCCTGTCTTTTACAACGCACGCAAGAACAACTCGAGCCACTCATCGATGAATATCGGGCTGGCTTCAGACCAAACAGATCAGCCGTCGAACACATCTTCAATCTGAAATCCACCTTGAAACTTCGAGACACCCGAAATCTCACAACCATCTGTACATTTGTCGACTTTCAGAAGGCTTATGACTCCATTGATCGAAAATCTCTTTTTAATATACTCGAAGAAAACCATCTCGATCCGAAGACGAGACGACTCATCCAACAAACCTTAACTGACACAATTTCCAAGGTCAAATTCATTGGAGAGATCTCCCAAACTTTTCCCATTAAAACTGGTGTTCGGCAGGGTGATGGACTTTCTCCATTGCTGTTCAACATCGTTCTCGATAAGGTCATCAAAGAATAGGAAAAAGAATTAAAAAGTCGCAACATATGGAAACCTGTCGTGTTAGGAAGACAGAAGGATAATATCAATGTTACATGCTTAGCTTTTGCTGATTATTTGGCTATCCTCTCCGGAGATGAACGAACGGCAATTCACCAGATTGAAGTCCTCAAAGAATATGCTGGGAAAGTAGGGCTGCAAATCTCCTTCACAAAAGCTGAATTCATGGCTACAAAACACATTGAAACCCAAACTTTGGTAACAAAATACGGTTCAATCAACAAGGTTAATCATTTCAAATACTTAGGTGAAATTATTGAACCTACAGACACAGAAAGAATAGCACAAAGAACACGTGAACTCAAAATGCGGAAAGCATATGGGAAAACCGTAAACATCTACAACAAAAAATGCATGAGCATTAACACTAAAATTCGACATTACGCGACGGTCATCAAACCCGAAACACTCTACGCCAGTGAGACCTTAAACCTCAATTATAAAGGGGATCTTGAAAACATCAAGAAAACTGAAAGGAAAATCATCCGAAAAATTCTTGGCCTAAGACTTACAGATTAAGGATATCGTTTACAATCGCACAAGATCACAGAAAAATATTCAAATATTGAAACCGATTTCCGTAAACGACGCTTGAAATTTTATGGACACATTATGAGGCTAGATGACAACCGATTAACAAAGAAAATATTGATGTACTCACAAAAATTAAAGACGACAACGGTTTGGATTAAACAAGTCCAAACTGATCTCAATAACGCCAATATCACACCCACAGATATCGAAGACCGCAAAACTTTCAGACATAAGATCTACACTTGGGAAGCTGCATCAGAAGATAAGCGCAGCAGACCTGGGGGAAAATGGACTGACGAACGTCGAGCTAAACATAGCGACATGATGAAAGAATTCTGGAAGCACAAAAAAAATAACAGCAACAGATCATAATTTGCTTTATGTGATCCAGTATGGGTCGAAACATACTAAATAAATGATAATAATAATAATAATAATAATAATAATAATAATAATAACAATAATAATAATAATAATAATAAATAGCAAGCTGTCATCTTCAATACACACGTTCATTAAAGGATGGTTTCACAAAACGCTTATGCTTTTCAGGTGTTTAATAACTTTTTCCCCCTGCAACATCACTATTCCCTGTTTTAGGAGTGAAATTTTCTATCGGGGTAAAAGCGAATGTCATCACCTATTTCTGAACTATCACACCTAATTTTAGGGTTCCTAGTTTGCATGATAACCATTTTTTAAATTTGGGGGTAGTTTTCACCCTCCTACTATTGTTCATGAAAAACAAATGTCTTAGGTTCAATTATCTTTTTTACACGTTTAACACATCTTTCCCCCTGTAAAATGTCTACTTACTGTTTTAGGGGTGAAATGATCTATCCAGGTGAAAGCGTATGTCATGACCAATTTTTTAAGCTATCGCACCTAATTTTACGGTTCTTAGTTTCCAAGGTATCAATTTATCAACTTGGGGGGGATAGTTTTTTCTCCCCTGCTATTTTTCATCAAAAACAAAAGATCTTAGGTTCATTTATCATTTTTACGTGTTTAACAGGTATTTTTCCCACAATATAACTATTTACTGTTTTAGGGGTGAAATGACCAATTGAGGCAAAAGCCTATGTCATCACCTGTTTTTAGAGCTAAGACGCCTAATTTTAGGGTTCTTAGTTTCCATGATATTGATTTTTCAAACTTGAGGGGTAGTTTCACCTACCAGAAGGGAGACGTCGCTCCAAGTGCTAAGACCCCTCATACAAGTCCCTAGCATGGATGGTTTGCAAGATATTAACAAAAGTGTAGGTAAGCCCTTTTGCCAAAAATTAATCATACATTCAAAAACGGGGCGTCACCCCAAGTGCTTGGATACTGCCTATGGCAAAATCCCATCAGGGGTACAGAAAATCTTAACAAAAAATATTATTTACCCCCGGGTAAGGGTAGTTATTATTTTGTGGGTGTACATACCTCGTCGATAGAAAATGAGAGTTCACCACGAGTCCTACGACACCCCATGTGTTTAAATCCGATTACTGGGTAGCGAGATACTAAAAAGCGGGTGACCTATTAGTTTTATTTTGTTCTTTAATAAATATTTAAAAAACTCATCTATAAATAATCTTTTAAAATCCCGCTCTCTTACAAAAGCCCTCAAGTGCGCATGCATCCAAAAAAGCTAATTCACCCCCACCCGGGTAAGGATAGTTCTTATTTTGGGTGGACATACCTCGTCCATAGAAAAGGAGAGTTCACCACGAGTCCTACGACACCCCATATGTTTAAATCCGATTATTGGGTAGCGAGATACTAAAAAGCGGGTGACCTATTAGCTTTTTTTGTTCTTTAATAAATATTAAAAAAACTCATCTATAAATAATCATTTAAAATGTCCGCTCTCTTACACAAGCCCTCAAGTGCACATGCATACAAAAAATTACTATTTCACCCCCGGGTAAGGGTAGTTTTTAGTTTGGGGTGTAAATAAATTGTCCGTAGGAAAGGGGGTTTCGCCACGAGTCCTGAGACACCCCATATGTTTAAGTCCGATTACTGGGTAGCGAGATACTAAAAAGCGGGAAACCTATTGCTTTTTTGTTCTTTAATAAATATAAAAAAACTCATCTATAAATAATCATTTAAAATGTCCGCTCTGTTACAAAAGCCCTAAAATGCGCATGCATACAAAAAATTACTGTTTCATCCGCGGGTAAGGGTAGTTTTAATTTTGGGGTGGAAATAAGTTGTCCGTAGGAAAGGAGGGTTTACCACGAGTCCTGGGGCACCCCATATGTTTAAATCCGATTATTGCTTAGCAAGATACTAAAAAGCGGATGACCTATTAGTTTTTGGGTTCTTTAATTAGATTACAGAGGCTATAGGAAAAGAGGGGGCATTTCTACAAGTTCTAGGACACCCTGTATGTTCAAATCCCATTATTGGTTCGCGAAATATTAAAAGCGTATGACCTTTTAGTTTTTGTCTTTTAATTAAATAACGAGGCTGCGTGTTGCGTGTTTATTATTGGTGCCTAAGGAAACACGCAACTGCTTCAAGTTCCAGTTAAGGAGACAGCCCGATAAGTATAAGCCAGTATTATTACAGTATAACCATAGTTGGTTTTGTATAACCATATAATCACCCCTAATAGACAAATTCCGGATTTTTATCACTATTTTAGAAGTTCACCTAGCACTAGATATACCACATTTAGCATACCCCGACTGTTGCATTACCAACACTGCAACTAAATAATTGTACATATTGTATATATTTTTTACCTGTAGTCACCAACATAGATGTTATAGCCTAAGAGTAATGGATCTGATGATGATCGCTTGACGATCGAAACTGGTCATCCTAGTGTATTTATTAATCTTATGTAATTTATTTCAGGATTAGGGCATAACCAGGCTCTACTTGGGTACATTCGTGTTGACCGACTGAAAAGCACCAGACTTTTGAGTTAATGCATTCAGTGTGACTTTTCACATATTCCTTCAAGATACACAATTTATCCTCCTTGAATGCCTAATTGAGGAGGTTTCTGGAAGAAGGACCCATAAGGCAATATGGCGAATTGAGATATTTGCAATCAAAGATTTTTAGAAAGTGTAACATAATAAAGACGACATGTAATATATATGCAAGTCTACTTTTGAACAAATTTTGCATTTTGTAACAAGAAATATGTTATTTTCAAAATTGGAAGTACCACAACCTTGAAAGTATAACAATAATAGTGAACATGCGTACGGGTCGTTTTCCATAAATCGACTGTAAATGAGGTTTATAAGAGTTAGTAGTGCTGTAATATGTTTAATTTCAGCTGTAGTAATAATAATAATTAAATAAAATAATAGAATACAATTAACAATTATTATATTTTATCATTTGTTACTATCCCTTACATTTCATACTTTGCTTTAATCAAACATCCTATCCTACCAAATACAACTTTCTTCATCCATGTATTTAAACAAGCCACGAACATCATCTTCTTTCACAGATTTTACTGGTGCCTGATGCACAGTTCCTACGGGTTCCATTTCACTTCGTTTTATCTAAAAACAAACTTACATAAACTAATATCAACAGATCTAGTGCACAGCACAGGCTCCAGACAACTGCACATCAGACACGATAAGTGCTGCCATTCACTCAAATGTCGAAAGTATGAAACTAAACTTGGAGGGAATATACTGTACAATATTGCGGGTCATTTGAAACGATTTCCCGAAAAATGACCCATAGGTCTATAGGTCTATATTCCAGAAACCTCCTCAATTACAGCATACAGGGTCCGCCTTGTTAGGAAAAATTCAGTGCCGCCAAATCCTGAAGGAAAGGGAGATATCATTATACAGTTACCTAAATGTGAACAAAATAGGTGGCCACGACAGGCCTTAAAGAAAGACAGCAGAAATATTCAAATATTCACAACCTTTTACTGATGCTATTATAATAATGCCTATCTTGAGTAGCAGAAATAGTTAAAATTATAGCTCGGACGTGCACGGAACCTCACTGATATCAAAGGAATGTAACTATGAACTATATTACAGGACAAACCTCTAGGTGACTATTCCATTGTGGTTACCATTTCTGAGGTGAACACAGAACGGATGTTAAGTAACATCTTGAAAACACAGCACTCTATCTGCTTATCAACTACTCAGTGATCCACGTGGGAGTGAAGTGGCAGTTCAGAATTCCGCAGAGAGGAGTACAGTAGCCTACTTGTTAAATAATTTCCCAATCGACATATGCTGCACGTGGTCTTCTAATGTATGGGAATGTAACATTCGACTCAGAAGTCCGGGATTAGATTTTTGGTTCTTTTGCCAGCTTTTCTCTGCAAGGGCTCCACTGTGCGTCGGTTCGATCCCAGGACGTGCGCGTCCCCATAGACCACCTCTCAGATCGGGAATTCCCTCACCCAAGTGATATATCTGCCATTCTTCATTGGCTCAAGTGCGGAGTGATATTACAGCATATTCAAAAGCCAAATTATAACCTTTTAATTAACTAAAGCATATTTCTACTTCAATAATTCCATTGATTTTTACTCTGCAATCTGTTTCTTTCCCGGATGTAATACTTCATCGGGTTCAGAATTTAAGTTTTTCTGACGTTATAAGAAGGCGTGGTCTCATCTCCTATCTCGTGATTTGCTTCTTCTGTCCTCGTCATTTCATGTAATTAGGACAGAACGGGATAGTACGTCTATGAATCCCTGTCGATTGGCGCACAACCTTACAGTGAGATTTTTCATTGTTTCACGCCCTCCGCAGTCACAATCTCGTATCAACAAACGTTTCACAACATCTTATCTCAAGAGCTCGGAACTTTTCACTGCTTGCTACATGACTAAGGCTAGTACTACAATGTATGCATCAAGATGTACATAATTCTTCCATATTTAAAAGTATACTGGGACATACATGCTAGCTTTATAGCATTGAGGTCACACTACATAATACTGAAATGACACAGCAACCTCCACAAGGAAGATTACCACATGTGATGAACCCCCTCAATGAAACATTTAAAGCCGACTAGTCAGACATCCGCACGCCGAGCTCCTGGTATAAACAAACATTCATCAAGCTATAACGTAACAGCGCTGACGAAATAGGGACGCACGAAAGGATTCATGCTGACGATGAAACGCAAAAAATAGAAGGTACAAAAACCAGGGGACAGGAATCCCAAGGACCAGTTTCTGGGGGGAGACGCTGCTCGTCGGTACACGATGGAGTCCATTGGAACCAAAGAGGTTAGTGTTACCAAAGCTTCCTTACATCCTAATAACACCACTGTAATCTTACGCTAATACTGTAACACTTCACATGAAGACTCTCTTCTTCATTTTTATGAGACCCAACTCTACTCGCAGAATTATAACAATTCCGCACTCGATGACCTTGTCCAATGTGCAACCACAAGCGCTTTCCCCTGAGTCAGCACCCGACACGCACTTCAAGGCTACCAGCTGGCGCTCAGTCATGCCCTCGGCAGTCCCGTATTGCTGAGTCAGCACATCCCCTCGCGCAATAACTCTCCGTAAGCGGCCACCATGGATTTCCCTCGCCCCGTACCCCTAAACACACGCACTAGTAGATACAACCCCGTTTGAGGAAGTGCCCTTCCCTGAGCACTCCCCTAAACAACTACCCTTCAGCCAAACTGGTGAACTACCGGTAAGAGTGGTTACCTCAGCAATATTTACAGTGTGTTATTAATATACATGTACTTCTTTTAACTGGCGATAGAAGATGGTGTTCTAAGCAAACACCTTCAAGAAATGTAGTCGTATCTTAATCCGTGTAGGTGATATTAAATCACAAAAATCTTCGATCAATATTTTGGAAACGCAAATAGGCTGGGTTCCCATCCGCAACACAGCTGTTTTTTCCAAGTCGTCCTCCCCTCCAAGGCTGTGTAATGATGACCAGAGTCTGAAGAAGAGTGTCCTCCTTGCGGTGTCTGCCAATAGCCCATGAACAACATTACTTCCATCACTATATGACCAGCGATGGTAAATCAGTTTGCGATTCATCCAGTCTTATGGTTGATGAGACAATGCAAATTACGTATTTGTCTTAGGTATTGTATATAACCCTGCATTTGGAAATTGAAAGCATAAAGATATCGTAAATTATGGAAGGAACGTTTATGGTCTAACTTTGTGTGAATGCAGTGCAACAACTGTGCAGTAATAAAAATAATAATAGGCTACTAATAATAGGTTTTTACACAAATAAGTTTTATGTCGAGTTGCTGGAATTTTGTGTTCACAGAATTTCTTGTACGTGCCATTAAATCCATCGGCATAAGACTGTCGTATTTGGTCATCTGAACTACACAGTCTGGCTATCATGAAATTATTATTATTGCCATTATTATTGTAATTATTATTATTATTATTATTATTATTATTATTATTACCCCAGGGGCTCACATCTAAGGGGACGTGGGTTGGCGACCACGGGGGCACCAGCAGCGAGCGGCATTACTTCCACTACGTGTGCCGGACTCCTCTCCGTCTTCTTTCCTGTAGACCTCTCTTGGTCAACTCTTGTTCTCTTCCGACCCCGACGGTATTAGGGTATCCGAGACCTGGGGAACTCTTCCTTTCCCGTCTTACTTAGCCCTTGTCTCATCCTTCCTGGTACGGTACCCTCCTTCTGCGAAGGGTCAGCCTTCTCTTTCCTTTCATGTTATCTCCTGCCTTCTGCTCATGGCCCTCAAGGAGGCAGGGTGTATGTAGCCCCACCATACTTGGTGTACCCTGGATATTGCTACACCCTCAGTGGCACAAGGCTGGTGAGATTGGGAGTTGCAGATCCCGGGGTATTCCGGAGCTGGGTCAGATTTTCCCCCTTTTTCCACTTTTTCCCTTTCCTATCTGCCTTTCATGGCTCTCTTTCCTTCCAAGTCCCTCAATCCTCATTCTCCGAGAGTTGAGGGCATTTCTTTTCTTCCTGCCCATTATTTGCCTTGTCCTTTATTTGTTTAACATTTCTTCTTCTAGTATGTACTGTAAGTCTGCAGTTAGTATTAGTTATACTTTTCATTCTCATCTCATCTTTCACTATTACCCAAACTATTAGGGGCCGATTACCTAAATGTTGGACCCCGTAAAACAACAATTATCATCAACATATTATTATCATCGTTATAATTAGTATGTGCATGTGGTGCTAGTATTAATAAAGCTTACTAATACAGCTAATATTTAAGTAATGAAAAATTAAAATAATGTTTGTAGATTTTCGAAAACTTACTGATGCAAGAAAACCCTTTAGAAAGTAGATATTTTATTAAATGCATGTCTACAATGTAGCTGTATACTTTTAAATCTCGTGAGTGTAGGACGAATTTCCACCATCGGCAGTATTAAGATGAAATCTCATGTCATACTTGAATAGGCCACGTCTGCTTTCTTTCCTATCCCCGGCGTGGCCGTAGGCGTTTAATCGTACATCACGATCGCAGGAAGTCCGGAGATTGGAGGTCCGTATCTCGGCTCGTACAACGGCTATACAACGTGGTTTTACCCCGGGTTTTCCACGCTCTCTCCAAGCATATGCCGGGATAGTACCTTACTTCAAGTCCCAAGGTACCTGTCCCGTCTCCGACTCTAATAAGTACAGCTACACATACTACTACAGCCACCACCGAAACACAGGTTATCAGTCAAATTCTTCACACGCCCTAGTACATGGGGCTAAATGACCACAATGGCTAAGCCTCTAAAATAAAATAACAACATCAAGTATTTTACGTCCGTCTTAAATGCTAGTTCTGAACAGACGACGGGATGTCAGAATTTTGTCCCACAGTATTTTTTAGACATTCTTTAAAGGCCACTGACCTGAGCCGGATTTGATCCCGTGAACTTCGACTCAGTAAGAAAACGACTTCATTATGCCAGCTGCTGTTAACACGGCTTCACCCCGTCGCACTCCTTTGGACAAGGATAAATTATTCATAATGAAGTATTGTCAGAATATATTGACAAGGGAAACCGGAGATCGCTCTGTCCTGCCTCCACTTTGACCGACACAACTTTCATTATGCGCCGACCGAGATTTGAACTGGGTTGCTGCATTAGACGACTGATGTCTAAACTTCAGCTTGGTGAGGATAATAATTTGCTGTTATTTCTTCTCTTAACCCTCCTCTAAGTGATGGGCATAGTATTTTCCTAGTCTTTCTCCACAGATCCCTGTGTTTAAATCTCGGTAGGACCAAGTGACATGTATGAAGAACAGAGCTTGAGAGACAACGCATTCACGTAGGATTTCAAACATCCTTCTACACCAGGGCTGATTATCGAAATTATTTTATCGTTTACAACAAAATCAATCAATGCATCAAAGACTCCTACATTTACAAGGTAGGCTATATAGTACTACCGTTTCAAATAACCCAAGCATTTATGTGAAACAACAACAACAACAAAACAAACACGATTTCCTTACGTACCTATTTCACAAGACAAACACCGCTATACGCATATGACAGCTGACAACCTCCCCTCCTCAAAAGGTAACGTCATACTTCGATTACACAACAACTTTATTATCTTCTTTTCACCGTCTCGATCCGTGACCACCGAAAGTCAAGGCCAGTTCACTGAGTGACGAAATGCTTGTGACGTCACGCAGCTTGGATCCTCGGCCAACGAAAGATACTGGCCTCAGTGCGAGCAGCCATCTTGTCTGTGACGTAGGCGAAGTAGTGACCCCAGTTTAGTCGACTTGTGAATTTCTTGTGAATAGTAGTGTGAGAATAGTTTGTGTTTTATGAAGTGTAACGTCCAACTTTACATCCAACTTGTGTTGTGGTGCATCATGTAGCTGCGTTAATCACGTAGCCTACAGGGTAAGTGTTAACACCTGCGATACCTTGTTTCTCATTAATGCAACAGATTAATCAAACGCACGTGTGGTGCAGGTCATGTACGAACTTACGTTAGCCTAATATTGAGGATGTTAAGGACTATTGGAATGCATGCTAAGTTAATTATCTGAGTTAAAGTTAGATATTTAATGAACGCATCCCTTTACAGGAAATCAAAATGCCGAGATGCTGTAATGTGGCTGACTGTAAGAACAATTACAGGTCTCAGCATGAAAATGTTTCGATATTTTCTCTCCCAAATGACGAAAAATTAAGAAATATATGGCCTAGAAAAATTCCCACTGACTTTTCTAAAGTGAGCAAGCCTATAATTTGTATAAAACATTTTCCTGATAGCTCTGTTATCAGAGAGAGCAAGTTGATGGGGGAAATAAAGACATTTGCTAGGAGTTATCCGACGTTGAAACCTGATGCAGTACCTTCAATATTTCCGAATTTTCTAGGGTATCTATCCACTCCTGGGCCTTCTTCTAGAAGACTGTGTGATGCAGAGGTGGAAAATCTTGGATAAAGCCACAGAAGCGAGCTTGGAAGGCTTTAGACACTACGAAGAAGAGAATTCTGTGCAAAGGCGATCAGATATATCTGAACACTTCTCCTCCAACAGGAATAAATTTAAACAGGAATGGACATATATCAAGACAGAAGACATGTTGGTGAAGTTCTTGAAGAATGTGAGTGATGCAGTGCCCATAATTACAGGTTCTGTGTGTATTCTAAATAACCTCAGCATTGAGCTGGCTCTCAATGGGTTGCAGATTCCCAAACATTAAGTGTCACAAAACTTTCTTTGCATTACTAACAAAAATTCATTTGATGAACTACTTCAGTTCGTTGAAAATTCTGTGTGCGATGAAAATGGAAGAAAGTTATCAGCAGTGAATGCACCTGTGAACATCCTACATAGAAGTTTTTCGAGTGATGATTGTACACCATTACAGTTCTTAATAGAGCAAATTTAGTTTTTAGATGTTAAGGCAAACAATCGTAGGTACTGTGGAAACACGTTACTCATGACAGCTTCCATACATGTTCACTTGTCATCAGCGTACAAAAAGTTACATCGAAGTGGTCATATTTATCTGCCTCATCCATCGAATCTACAAAAGTTGCTTGGTAAGTTTGATTTGAGTAATTTTGACATTAATGGGAGTGTTGAGTAGCCTATCTCAGTCTAAAAAGGAAGTACTAGAAAGATCATGAATGTTCATAAATTACTTTTAGTTCATTTTAATGGAAATGTTGAACTGTACTCTTCTAAAGCCATGGCGAGACGATGTCATTGGTCGCTACTTGATTAGGCGACTATCTGGACGAAAATTATTGTTAGTAGTACAAGCAAGGGGGTCTGGGGTTAGGTTTGTGTTTGTATGTAAAGCCTTACTATACTCTGTATTACCAATAATGAGTGCTGACAGCTGTCAAAGCTAACACGTGGGGAAATGCTTCGTTGCCACTGAGGCAGATCATGACTCCTAACATTCCAAGATGCTTCCAGGAAGACACAAATACTGGGATCTGTGGTGTGTCAGCCGTATTCGTGTGAAAGGGCACAATCGATGCATCAGAATGAGAACACAATGATAATAGGCTAATAATCATAATACCGTACAATAATTAATAATAAAAATAAATAAAATAATAATAAATAATGAAAGTACCTAATCGCTCTAGCTGCTACTAACTTAATCATGGGTTGTATTCCTTTCGTCACTTGTGTCTGAATTGCATCCGGAATTGCTTTCCAGGGAAACGATGAAGCGATCTACCCCATCATCGAGTATACATTCACGTTTCGTGGCCTCGTCCAGTTCTCGTTGCACTATTAACACTACACGCTTCCAGTTTTCTGAAGTCACTTCCCTAATAGCCTAAACGGTAAGCTTCTCACCCTCACGGAGTGTGAAATTTTTACTATACCGTGCTACATAACCCTTCTCTTGACCTCATATAATTTCTATAGGATTGAAGTGGCAATGATACGGGGCAGCGTGATAATCTCTTGGCCATGCTTCCTCGCCAGTTCATCCACGTGGTAGCCTACGTGGGTTTAGGCTTGCGCTCCTGTATAAGGTTGAGAAGGATATTAATTCTGAATGTAAGTGGAACGCGGCTTATACACTTGCAGCAGACATAAATGTACTTTTACACACCTTGTGTCCTTGTTTCATCTTCTAGGCAATATTACGTATTGAAATTAGGAACCCTAATTACTACTGAACCTCATATATGTGCTAAAGTACGTAAATATGTGTTTTTATTTATTGCTATTTTAAAAACGGCTGCCATGCTTCGACAGCACTTGCATCTCGTTCAACTGTCATCAAGGCTCACTCTAGCAGCACCCACCGAGGCACTCACATTGTTGCCAACATGTGAGATACAAAATCACGGTTGATAAAAAGAAATGGGATGCAAAATCACTGTTGATAAAAAAAAGAATCATCGGGACGCGTTAGGCAGTAACCATTAGCAAAACTCATTGATCTGGGCGCGTTAGGCTGTAACCATTGTCAAAAACCATTGGATTGGACAAAACGAAGATTGGAATGGTCGGGTGTAGGTGTGGCCTTGGCCGCACGCAGCTAGCGGGGCATGGTTGACACAAAACCATTGATCTGGGCACGTTAGGCTGTAACCTTTGTCAAAACCACAGTTGTGCGAAAACAAATACACATACTTATTACAGGAGAGCGATATACTGCATAGTAATTACAGAGCAGATAACAATAAACATTCATTTCAGACGTGGAAAAAGAAAATCATTACAGAGATGTTATATATTGCACACACTAGCCTAATTAGAGTCGCGAACTGAGTGCTGCGCACGAATGATGCCCACTAGAGACTGAACTGGGCACCTTTTTTGTTTCACATAGTACCGTAAGGGCGAGGTTGGCAGCACTGTTATGGTACTGTTTTGATGATTGATTTGAACAATGGCGCTCACAGCTCTAATTTTCGCTATATTTGGGATGGCTGGGTGAGTCACAGACGGCGGTGGAGGACACATCTATTAAAACATTGCTCCTTGATTTATTTATCATCGTTTCATAAGTTATTTTGGCTAATTCGTGTATTATATAGAATGTTATCGCTCGTTCTACGTTCATTGAGAGCTACCGAGAAGGATTCCTTTTGTCAGAGAGCTGTCGCATGGTAGGCTACACTATGGTGGTCGAGCCATTCCAACATTCGCGGCTTCGTACTTGAAGTTGTTGGAGCTTATTCTATCTGTACTGCGTGGTACGAAGCATTGTCCATTGCAATAACACTTTGTTCAGGGATGTTGGGTAACAATTGTTCTTCGATCCATTTTAAAAACTGGTTGTAGTCCATGTATTCATGGTAATCACCAGTTCTTTTCGACCTAAAGAGCAAAAGTGTGTTATTAACAAAGCCGGGTGATAGCCCGGCCTGTAGAATAATAAATAAACCCCCTCTGCCTGACGGTCCTTTCATTGTCCCCTGAACTGAGTTGTCACTACAACTCTTAGACACTGTGTGACCAGCATTGACCCACGTTTCATCTAACCACACAATATCCATAACATTTATGCCCTAATAAGTTTTGAATATTCCTGTATTTTCATCCAATTTTCACCAAATTTTGTGGGTTCTTTAAAGTGAGCATCATTAAGGGAATTCTAAACTTTGAAGCTGTTTGCTTCAGTCATTTAGAAATTATAACATATTTTATGTAATAAATATGCAAATTTTGAAAATGTCCCAGGCACATCAACTTTAAAGTTATCAATCTAAAACTTCTATCGGATGATCATCAATGGTGTACAAATAAAAATTGGTATTATTTTCAAAATCAGTGCAAATGGTTTGTTTTAAAATATTTTTTTCTTAGAATGACCTGTTGTTTTGTTAAAATATGTCATTTTTTCAAATTTGAACCCAAATATTTCTGCAAGTTATTAATATTTTTCAAAATGGATACCACATACTATTAAGACCACATAGTTGTATGTGCAAAATCAAGTTTGGAGGTAATGGGATCAAAACTCGTGCAGCTGGAACATTTAAAATGCTGAAAAATATAGTATTGAGAAAAAGCTAACTTTATAAAAAAAATATTTTAGTGGAATTTCCTGAATCAAACCTTCCCTGAGTTTACAAAATCACTTTTTCCACACTTCAGAGGTAACTTATTGATAAACCCATGTTTCTCCCTGATGTTTACTCGAAGATTTACTGCCACATTCACCACACAGGTCTGTAAACAAGTTTTGGAGGGCAACCATTTATGAATGAGAATGTGCTCATCATTAACAGTAGGCCTAATAGTATTCTCCTCACTAAAATAGGCCTATTCCAGTTTTCTGAAACTGGCAGAAGTAGTTGCAGCTATTGAACTTGCATTACTACAACAAGATCCTGGAGAAGATTTAACTTCACATGTAATATCACTTGGGTTTGATCTCTCACCCCACTGTTTGTCAACATTCAAAATAGCACTATTCCATTTCTTTGTTTCACGGACTTTCAGTTTACGCCATCGACTAGATGCAGAATACATCTAATAAACTGCACACATAATTAACTCTAAAATACCATTAACTTACACACGTTCCACCACTCACAGTAAATCAATAGAAATATAATTCTTGCGAATAAACTTTACTAAAGCCACTAACCATCAACATAAACAAAGACGCATGATTCCACCATTAACCAAAATAGCCATTACTTTACTACCAAAACCAAAATACTTCTGTTCGATGTTAAATATGTGCATGTGAATAGCAATGATATTCTTTTAGTGAATGCTATACAGCTAAAGATTATATGGGATAAGAAAATAACATGTATGAAAAGCTTCACACTTGACAAACAAACATTGCCTAGGCTACTCGTAACTGATAAATTTACCAACAAATGGCAGCATAAGCTTGTATTCAGATGAATGGCATGATAATCTGGGCCAAGAGTACGAAATTTCAACAAAATTGAGTTTTTTTTCTAGGAAGTGGGCGTTTCCCATTTCAAGAACTAAGCACGTGTTCTTTAAAAGCCCCCGTAAGGTATTTAAAAATGGTCGTACATAAAAAAACAAATGTATAACTAAGTGCCCTAAGGGATGAGGTAACTTCTAGGGTAAGAAACCAGATTTTGGTTCTTTTTTGTAATTTTTGGCCTACAACTCAGTAGGGTCTCCCCATTTCACGTAGGAACTGACACCTCAAAGCCACAATATCTGGACTCTCCATGATCACCTTTCCGCCATTAATTTTCTTATTTTTTAATCCCAGATCATGCAACAATTTATTCAGTGAAGAAAGGCTTCCTTGAAATAATTGTGACTCTCTCTGAGCAAAACAAGAAGTTTGCGACAGGTTGGAAATTCTTTCCTAAAATAATAGCTATAAATATGCCGTCTAACAGCATCTTGTTGAAAGCCATCTAAATTAGTGACCACCCCTTCTCGCTGCCTCTTCTTCCCTGGAGTTGATAGTTTAGAACAGTTTATCAGACAGGAACTTCTCCTCCGTCACTCGGTACACAGTGATTTCACTCACACCAAGAGTGTTTGCATTTATTTTCCTCACCTGAACAAATGGAATCAGAGGTTCCTCCCGTAAGCGCATACTTTCCTCTTCTTTCCCCATAAAATTCCTCACAGCACATACCATCTCCCATGCTTGGCTATGGAGAGACACTCCACGGCCTGAAGTTGTTCTGTCGCAGAGAATGGATCCTGGGCCTTCCGCGATCATGTATCGTGCCATTTTTACACAACGAAAATAGACACTATGATGCGAATAAGAGAAATAAACTCAAAATCTATATATACACACACGCCTCCAACAAACACAGAACGATAACGCTTACTGTAGCCTATGAAAGAATAAGCAAATGCACTTCAATAGATACACGGGATAATACTAATGGCAGTGACGAGTCAATGCACAGTAGAACACTGCCTCGAACCATGTGCTCACTGCTGTGTCGGCATACATTGCAACACTGCTCGCTGTTGCTATGGAGAATGTTACCCCTCTCGTCGCCACTCCTCACCTCACCATTCAAGCGGATGACAGCTTTCACCGTTCATCTTTTTTAAATCAGAGTATAACACATAGAATTTAACATGTGTGCATCGTTTAAACCCGAAGTGTTATCCATGTTGTCATGGATGATGCCATTTTGTGTCTAGGGTAATTTTGTAGTGTAATGTATCTATACTATTCCCCAATATTGTATAATAATTGATCCTGTATATCTTTGTTGTTTTCGTTGAGAATAACTTCTTCAACCATGTACAGAAACAACATTCCTAACTGATGCGGTACACATTAACTGGTCGCTACTGGGTTAGTCTACTGTCTGAACGAAACCATACATCTACTTATTATGAAACCAAAATCTTTTTAGGTGTATTTCTTATGACCAGTTGAGAGTTTCCGCTCTGCATTGTTCCTGTATTTTTGTGTTTGTCTTTCTAATTGCCTGCAATGTAGGACATAACTTGAGGCATACTTTATTATTAAGCTGGTCAGATGAGCATGACAACCTGAAATTACTTTTAGGAAAGGTTAGGTTTTATCAAGACCAAAGGCTGTCATATCACACTCAACTGAATTGTAAATATTAGGTTTCATGCCCTCATGTCGTCGCATTTTACTCGCAACTGTTTGTCTGTTCACAAGCTTCAGTGTTTCCGATCATGTTGTTACAATGCGTATCCCTATTATCTCCTCTCGAGCCCTTCCCTGTTCACAGGGATTCTTGTTGCCTGGTTGATGCTGTAGGTCTACATAAATTAAGAAATTGATGGGTTGATATTCAGGAGAGGATTACAAATAACTTACAGAAATACTATCATAGCACCTCATGCCAGAACTAAAGTTCTTTGCAGCGGGGGGAATCGAGCCCGGTCCTTCGGAGTGACCACCAGTAACACTAAACACTACACCATTAAGCATATTTTGGTCAAGTTCCATGTGAACTAAACATCAAATTTGAAAGATAACTGTGTGTGAAAAGAGAATGTGACTTGACTGCAAAGGTGGTTTTAAGTTCTTGTCACATGTAAGTGTGAATTCCATTCCATGTCCACATTAAAGCTATTGACACAAGTTGGCAGGCTTGTTTTGTTGAGATAAATTAGAGACGAAAATAGTACAAGGGTTAATACAAGTCTCTATCGTTGCCAAGGCTGCAAGATACCATTGTAATTGATCGTGATTTTGTACTGCATAAGGAAAATATTTCATTAATACTACAGTCGTAGCCAATTGTCCACCGCACATTCCTATACAACGGTGTGCCTCTAGCGATCATAACAAGAAGCTGGAAGCAAGTTAGACATCTTCAGTCCTCAAATTGTGTTCATGAATCTTTGTAACGATGAATTTGTAACCCACTAAGCTCCAGTAAGATTGAGAAATGGTGTCAGAAAAATTAAAAATCCTGAAGAGATCATGAATCATCACCCTGTAGGCCCTACGTGCAGTGCAGGATATTTTGAGAATATTAATAGCTGGAGGATATGAGATCCTAATCATCGCCAGTAATATTTCCAAGATCAGCATGATATCACCTTTATACTTGGTGAAACCCGCAAACTTCATTTTCTACATTCTAGGATTCTTCCAGACAATGTGTTAATGTACTTGAGATGTTTATATTTGCAACCAATGTCCTAAATAAAATAAATGTCTGTAATACATTTTGTTTGTGCTTATTATAATTAAGTGTAAGCATTACTGTGTCCTTAGATGAGGATTACTTGCAATTTGCTAGTGTTCTTGAAGATACGGGCGCAGTTTTGTACTCCAGGGCCCTTAAACCAATCACCACATCCAGAATTCCCTGTTAAAGCTCTAGATTTACCCATTTCAAACCGATTTGCCCATTGTGTAGTACTGTTAACTGCTTATTTTCCATGTGGCCTGCAAGGATGCTCATGTTCTTTTTCAGGGGAAACAGATGTGATGAGGAGTATACGATATTTTCTGGGGGAAGGGGTAGGGGAGGACTGGGTGTGTTACAAAATTCTTCATCCCCAGACCACCAGGGTGAAACAAAGGATAAGAAAAAATAATTAAATGTTGAGGAATGCTTTCATTTGATTAATTTGAAGGGTCTCGTTTAACATTTGGTGGAGATCTTGGACATCTTATTGGGAGGGAGATACCTTGTTCATGTAGGCAGCATAGATCCAAATTACAATGCCAAGTATGGTCAATCTTTAATTTTAATAAATGGAACAGTTCCACCAGCATGGAGTAGGGGTAAGTAATGTGGCTTCTTGTCCAGGTGACCTGCTTTGCGAAGGAGTATTTGAATCCTGATATAGGATTTAAATAGTCTTCAAAGCTTCGCACGAAGGCTCTTCATAGAATGATTTGTATCCCACTCTTAGCATCCCGGAAGTCAAAAAAAAGTCAATCCCTGGCACTATCCAGCCCATGACGGGCTAAGGCCGACCAAGCGACCGCTGCCCAGCCATTTGGCCTGCAGATATTGGGGTGACGCGTGATCAGCGCGTCGGGTCCCCTCGGCCGTTAATCTTGGTATTCGTGATCGGGGCGCTGTCTCACTGTCAGATAGCTACTCAATTGTCCTCACGAGGCTGAGTGCACCCCGTTCCAACCCTCACGTCAGTTTTAAAATCCCTGACGGAGCCGGGGATCGAACCCGGGGCCTCCGGGTGAGAGGCAGGCGCGCTAACCCGACACCACGGGGCCGGCATCCCGGAAGTGTCTTCCCAATTCAACTGTAAATAAAAGTTAACTGAAAACCAATACCACATCATTTTCTATTACAAGTACAGTACACACATAAGTGCGTGCGGCTGATATCCACGACATTCCAATCCACTGAATTAACTCACAATAAATAAGTTTCCAAGGTCCTTCAATTGTAGTAATATACTTCGTTATAAGAATCTTGAGCCCATAAAACCATAAATTTGACCTAAGCCTAACTGGGAACGGGAGAGAACCGTTAAACATGCCTAACATGAAGGTAGTTGCCACAAGAAGTAAACTTGCCACTGTAGGAGATTGGTGTCAGATAAAAGGCTTTCTGCTAAAGGAGGTAAGTATAATCTCAGCAATTCACATATGTATCTGAAGTATTCATTATGGTAGGCCTACTCAAAAAAGCAAAATTTAAAAAACCACGAGTGTAGGCTCAAATTTCTTATATTCGTTTTTATTATTTTGGGGCATGAATGACCCTTCCCTTGAAATAAATGAAGTAATGGCTACTTTCTCCTAATGCAATGCTTGGTTGTTTCTGCTTTTTTTTTTAATTCCAGCCGCTTTTAAAGTTAAACTTAAATGTAAACTGGTATATATGGAAACAACTTATTGATGAACAAAGATAAGAGGATAATATGTACAGTTTTGTATATCTGCATAAACTGGAACATCCATTCAATGTTTTTATTACACTGCTTAATATTCTACTGCTCTAAAGTTTTGAGCTAGTGATAGGGGTGGATTTCTTACACAGTATTTAAATTTATTTTTGAGCATCCTTAAATTCACACTAACAAATTACTCGGCTATTGGTAGGCTTGTTTAGATGAGAATACCTCGGTGCAAACATTGCGGCGAGGCGAGCGAGCGACACCACTCCTCTGACGTCACAGATCCGCGCCGTGGTCTATCTTTCTCGTCGGCCACGGCTTGGATCCAGCTATTTTCGTAATTTTTCTCCCTTCACCCTCTGCTAACGGTTTATTTGCCCTGCGCTAGGCATTGGAGTGGTCAGAGGAGCAGTGTAATCTTCCTTGTTCGACATTGCTCGTGTGGTGATTTTAGGGTTACCAATATTTGCGTTATACTACAGTACAAGTGGAATATTCTGTGTGGTAGTTTGTGTAGTGGAATAGTTGTGAGAAAATACCACAAAGTTGCTGCGTGCCGAACTCCAACAGCAACGATAGGAATAGACCGAAAGTGGCACTGTTTTCCTTCGTAAAGGAATCTGAACTTCGGCAGAAATGGATTCGAGGGTTCAAGAGTGATTTGGAATCCGGTGACTTGTGGTTACAATGAGACTTGATCTTCGACTAAACTGTCGCTCCGGTGACATCATCACTACTGTCAAAAAGGCTAAAGCTATAGAAAAGACATTGAACATATATGCTCTTACAATAATATGATAATAATAATAATAATAATAATAATAATAATAATATACTATATTTTTAAAGCCAGTTAGTTATTGTTATTTTAAGGGGCGGAACTACGAGTTCATCTGCCCCTTATACTTAATTACATTATATTATGTTACATTATATTATGTTACATTATATTATAATATTAATATTATTCTCCCCTTTATCAGTGAATAATATTTATAGGCTACATGTAATTTCTTTCAAGTTTATAATTACCACACCTAATCTAATTGGAGGCGTGGCTCAGCGGGAACGTTATCGCCCGCTGTTCCCAGGGTTGCAGGATCGAATCTTGGCACAGCCAGCTGGCAATTGAAGATGTGAAAATGCGAGGGAGCCATGTCAGTAGATTAAACTGGCACGTTGAAGATCCCCTTCGGGGCAAAATTCCAGCACCCCGGCGTCTCTAAAAGCGCAGTAGTTAGAAGGGACGTAAAACCAATAACATTGGGCCATTGGTATTAATCTAATTGGGCAAAAGGGTGTTGACTGAATGTAAATTATTTCCTAATGTTCATCAGGGTACCCCCAATTCTTATTTGTCAGTATACAATGAAACTGTAAGTTGTTTTCCAAAATTTTATATTTGAGAACAATAGTATAATTTTGACCGCACAAATGGTAAGATAATGTATAATTCATACATGAAAATACTGTATAATTGATTATTGAAAGCAAAATGTTAACTAAACTGAACAGAATCTGTCAGTTTATGAAGAAAAAACCTTGTTTGCTTTTATATAGCCGACGAGCATTTTCCTTATCTAGATCAGCTAACAGATTTTACATGTACTGTGGGTACAGTAACCACAAATTATTCACCGATAAAGATGAGAATAATATTAATATTGTAATATACCTGTAATGTAGTGTAATGTAATACAGTATTAATATTATACACTGATAAAGGGGAGAATATTATTAATAATATAATATAACTTAATATAGTATAATATATTATTATTCTATAGGGACCGGGTGAGTTAGCCGAGGTCGTTACGGCGTGGCTGCAGGCAATCGCTCTCATACGGGAGGCGAGGAGGTTCGAATCCCCCCGCCGGCAACCTTGAAGATGGTTTTCTGTGGTTTCCCATCTTCCTTCCAGGCAAATGCCAGGGTTGGTCCCTAACAATAGGCCACAGCCGCTACCTTCCAATTCCTTGTCCTTACATTAACACTTTCCTCCCCAGACAACACTCCACGCGCGACGGTACTTGTGGCTCACCCCATGGGTATCCGTATAGAAGAAGCTACAAAATTCTTGCGAGCCGAACATGTCGTCGGACACTCCCGTCTCTAAAAGCCATACGCTAAAAAAAAAATCTATAGGGTCATGGTGGCTCAGCGGTCAAGTTGTCTGCCTCTCACCTATGCGGATCGGGTTCGATTCCCGCCGAATGCATGTTAGATTTTCGAAGAGAAATGCCATGTCCTGTGGTTCAGTTTCCACGTAAAAAGGAGGTCCCGTGGCTCATGATCGCGAGATTAACGGTCACGTTAAACTACATTCTTCCTTCTTTATATTATTATTCACTGATAAAGGGGAGAATAATATTAATATTATAAGATCTATAATGTAATGTAATATAGTATAATATACAATATTATTCACTGATAAAGAGGGGGTTGGGTTTAGGATCATTGCTGAAGTTGATCTGCCGATGCATGTTCTAGCGGTAAATATTCTTAATTATTAAAAATGCAAATAAAACTCAAGAATATATGTAGCCTACTATGAAAAGTGGAGTACAATCACCAATTACTTTATCTCAAAACAAAATTACTTCATTATGATTAATTTGAATATTTTAACCCTGTCTTTTTGCACTCAGTTTAGGATGTCGACGCAATGAAGATTATATGATGATATCTACACAATATTACCGTTGTTAGAAAATTAATTCGCAAACACAGATTTAACTGCAATGTACAGGTTTTGTTTCATAGTACCGAATGTAGAAAGAGTTATTGAGTGAATACGTATTTTCCATCTTGTTCAAACCTGAGAGAAGCTCAAGATTTTTTCAGGATTGTTTATTAATTATTAATTCGATTTCATTTTATATGATGTAGCCTACATTGTAACCCCGCCCAGTCGTATTGACCCAGTTACAACTAACAGTTTGTATAGGCAACACTGGAAAATGGCTTCAAAACTTAACATTTCCTTAGGTCTGTTATGTCTGTTGCACAAACATATTATAGTATAGTGGATAGCGTTAATAGCACAAGGAAGGCACTGATTTAAATTATGTTCATGAGGCATTTTAAAAATACGGACAAAAACTAAAAAATTAACAACTTTCTCATTTTAAAGTTTATCTCCGAATGCCGATATTCCAACCATCACGCTGTGAATTATATATTCGAATCAGTTCTATTAAGAAATAAATAAAAAAGCGGCGTTTCAAGCAGACCAGTTGTTAAAAGATTTTACAGAATAGTACGGCAGTATAGCGAGCTGCCTCCATAACAGCCTCCACCTTCTCACCACATGTTAGGGTCCTCTCTCGGACAGGTGGTATAATCCCAGGTATCCCTGGTGTTTAAAAACGTCTTTTAACACTGCGAACAGCATATCCAGTCAGAAGTCGCTTGTCTGGGTATGTTTTCCGATACAGACGTAGTGCGTGAATTGAATTCCCGCTTGCCTCCTCGTGAACAAGAAGCATGCCAACGTATTCATCCGTGGAATACTCATGGCGAATGCCTGAAGTGACTGCAATCCGACTGTATAGCAGCGCAGAATGGGCAGCGCACACACACTGAAATATCAGCATTATACTTTGTGTATGTGGCACACAATGACATGTGATTGTACCATTATGCATTATTAAGATGTACAACGTTGCAAAAAGGATGGTCTGACGGGGGATTTGAACCTTCGCCCCTCTAGTTCAGTAATTGGAAATACGCCGCAGATTTGTTGGAGATATGCATTGGGAACCTCTAAGGATACATTACTCCTTCAGTTCGATGTTTCAAACAATCTCCGTGTCTTTCTTAATTCAGATGATTTGTTGCACTACAATAATTGATAGCAGATGTATCATATTGTTTGAACGGTCTTTAGTCACATCGTAGGTAAAATCACGGCCGACTGAATGCGCTCATACCGGCCTAGACAATGAGACCTTTTTCATGAAATCTTGTTAGTTACTCAACTGCTCACACAGCGCTGTTCACCAAGCATTGCACGACTAAGACTTATCTCTACTTAGTGTAAAACAAAGTCCCCGATTCTTGGATATCACGGGTAATCTCGAGAACCACTGGATGGATTTTGATGCGGCTTTCACCATTCTGTACAGGTAATATCGAGGAAGATTTCTGTAGAAAATAATTTATTTATGATCAAAGGGAGCCAAGCAGTAACGATTTTAGATTTCAGTGAATAGGTCGAAGAAAGAACTTGACGTCCGTGCGCTTTTTAAGCTTACGCTGGACAAACCGTTAAAAATATCAATATACTATGAGTGTAAGAATTGTTCAGCATGAAAAATTGTACAAAAAAGTCCGCGTGAGCATATCTCTATCTTCGATACATCGCCCACTATAAGTGTTTTTAGTTTGGACGGGAGGGGGATTTGGCTTGCACCTCGCCATTCTTAAATTACGTCTGACATGAATTCCTTGCACATTCATAACTGTTCCCGGGCGAAGCCGGGGCGGGTTGCTAGTGACACTATTATATTTTCATTATAATTCCCACAATATCAAAATGCAAATTATATCACAAAATAAAATAGCGTGCTAATAAATCTAAGAGAAATTAGACATACCTTGCACCTCGTTACAGTTGAATTCGATCAGAATCACTCGGTTTTCATTAAAGTTTATGCATTTTTCTGCTGAACGGTTTGGAAGTTCGGCAACTGGAAACTAGGACTGTTATTTACTTAAAATATTCATTTTTGTATTTTTGTACTATTTGTGTTCATGATTTCATTACATTGTCAGAATTACCGACAGTAGTGGCTACGCTGGCTAAAGCGCAGCGTTAGGCCATGGGGCCAAGCTCTCTGCTGACTCGGTAGACGCGTGTGTTCGAGCCCCACCGTCGGCCGTCCTTGAAATGATTTTTCGTGGTTTCCCATTTTTCAACACCAGGCAAATGCTGGGACGGTACCTTCTAACAGGCCACGGCCGCTTCCTTCCACATCCTTGCCCAGTTTCATTCATCTTCATCCATTCCATCTCTCATCCTGACGCGCAGGTCGCCCACGGGCGTCGACTAGAAAGACCTGCACTCGGCCTCTCAGGAGGCCACACGAAAAAAAATGTCAGAATTAATGCTTTAATTAGTAGGGTATACTATTCAGTGTACCTATTATAAATAAAAACCGTGAGGTTTCTCACCTCCCCATATTACGAAACCCGGTTGCCTAATACGAGGAAAGTGCACTTTTAAAGTTAACAATAATATCAGAGGGTATTACAACACCAAACGTGCCCATATTTATAATATACATAGTATATCGCCTGAGGTTAACATTGGTGAGAAAACCAAAATTATTCCGTTCCTTTTTATGTCTAATGTGAGCCCTATAAAAAAAAACTCCCCATATTTGGCGACTTTCCTCTACCCATTTTTAGAAGATACCTTATGCACTGGACAGCTGAATCCGTGATTAATTGTATAGGTAGCTTCGTAAGTCTCAGAACTCAGGAAGTCCTTTCTAGCAGCGTTACTAGCAGCTTTCAAAGTTTCAAGGTAAGAAAGAAAATATTCCTCTAGCCAGTTTAGGCGACTGACATTTAATGAGAAAAAATGCCCTTTATCTGGATTTCTAGACTGAATATGATGATATGTGATGCTTACGTCATGCATAGCGAACCATTTATTAACGTTTTTCAAAAAAAATGGTTGCTTCTGCGTCCATGAATGTGTACGCTTCCGGGTGCATGCCTATATTTTCTTTTAGTGTACTAATGGCACCAATAACTTCTGACGAGAACACTTCCTTGGCACGCCGAACATTCATTTTTTCAAATTTAGTGGGTTCGATGTGTTTTTTAGTGAGGTGTCTGACCGGTTTGACGATCTCACCCTTTTGCATTGTGTATAGTAATGACAAGTATTTCCCTGAAATTATTCCAGTACCATCAGTCATCTCTCGTTACAGAAACTGCGTTCTAATGTTTCTTTTTAGAATGTGACAATGATCAAAACTAGGGAATACATTCCTAGACTCGTCGTATGGGTGATTGACCATTGGTTGCAAATTCCCTCCCCCTAAATGCCTCATCAATGTAGTGTTAGTTTTGTGATTATCAGAGACAGTTATTATAATTATGAAACCGCATTGTTCAACCTCGAGAATAACGTCCAGCAGGAGTTTATGTAAGTCCCGTCCTGACAGCTGCTTCGTGAAAAAGAAGGCACACGGTATCTGATAATTTGTCGAAAGATCTCTTAGCACAAAACACAACACACGATTAGCTGCTACTTGTTCCCGGCTGTAATTTTGATCCTCTCTTTCCTTTTAATGAGACGGTGTTGGAGTAGTGTCCTTGTACCCGAAGAAGGTGCAAGGTATGTCTAATTTCTCTTAGATTTTTTAGCACGCTATTTTATTTTGTGATATAATTTTAATTTTGATAATGCGGAAATTATAATGATAATAATTACATAGTGTCACTAGCAACCCGCCCCGGCTTCGCCCGGGAACAGTTATGAATGTGCAAGGAATTCCTGTCAGACGTAATTTAAGAATGGCGAGGTGCAAGCCAAATGCCCCTCCCGTCCAAACTAAAAACACTTATAGTGGGCGATGTATCGAAGATAGAGATATGCTCTCGCGGACTTTTTTGTAGAATTTCTCACGCTGAACAATTCTTACACTCATAATATAATGATATGTTTAACGGTTCGCCCAGTGTAAGCTTAAAAAGCGCACGGACGCCAGGCTATTTTTTCGACCTTTTCACTGAAATCGTTACTGCTTGGCTCCCTTTGGTCATAAATAAATTATTTTCTACACAAATCTTCCTCGAGATCACCTTTACAGAATGGTGAAAGCAGCATCAAAATCCATCCAGTGGTTCTTGAGATTACACATTTAATATACGTACTGTTCAGCTTATTCCTTATCGCGCCTATAATGGGAGGGGAGTGCGCTCTACCGGCAACGAGTAGCAACTTTCCAATTACATGTTATACATGGGTTCTGACTGGGAATGTCAAGGCCGGTATAGAGCGCAGCTCGTATTCAGTCGGCCGTGGTAAAATAATAGTGCCCAGTATCTTTTGCGGCATATTCTATGCTTACAGTGATTTACTAACATACGTGTTGCAAGCAGAGGATTATCGAGATTCCTAACAACACAAGTTAGTTGCTCTGTATAAAAGCAATATTATTAGGGGCAGCTGATTCACCTGGAATATATATATACTATACATATATAAATTTTATACATACTTTAAATCTGATGGTGGTTTTGAGGTCTGGGATGGGGGTGCAATATGGTACCCATTGCATTATAGAGATTTGTCATGAAATCTACCTAACAGATACTCTCTTTAAAATGTCTCAAGTCCCCTATCCATTGTTTATAAAGAATGCACTCCATATCTAATCTAAAAATTGTCTACTGTAGCTTCGCAGATGTAAAATCATTACGTAACCAGTTAAAGGAATTCCGTAATGTATATTGTATGTTTCTATTCCACGATGTATAATCTTTGTAAATTAACAATTGTTTTGTTGGTTTTGATTATAGTAATGATTGATTATACCACCTCGTGGTGTAGCAGCTAGCAATCTTGGCTGTCGCCCCGGAGGTCCGGGTTTGATTTCCCGCTCTGCCAAGAAATTTAATTCTGGTCTGAAGGCTACAACGGGAAACACACTGCCTCGTGAGGCAAAACTGAGAAGAGGCGTGTTCGTTTCTCACCTCACACATCCTGGAAGTGATTTACCGTGGTTTCCCACTTCCACGCCGGGCAAATGCTGGGATAATTTCTAACTTAAGGCCACGGCCACTTCCTTCCCAATTCTCACCTGAATTACAAATACACGACTTATAAAGATACAGCAATAACACAGGTTATCAGGGGATATTTATTTATTTATTGATATACACGCCCAAACACACGGGGGTAAATGACTAAGATATCCAAGCCCCTCAAATGAAACAACAACGAAGCCGTAATTGAAAAACGAAACAACAAACCATTCTGTTACTATTTGAAGGAATTGCTATGTGCGTCATCTAAATTCTGCTGGCCCTCGTGGTGTGGGAAAGCCTATCTGCGTCTCGCCCTTTGGTCTCAGGTTTGATTCCCGGCACCGTCAGGATCTTTAAAGCTGACGTGATTGCCTCATTCGGCCTCGAAGTGGCAATTGAGTAGTTGTCTATACGAGGGGCAGGACTCCGATCACGAAATCCAACGGTCAAAGGGATCTGTCGCGCCGCCATCTTTCGGCTACATGGCTGGTCAGCAATGGCTTGAATGGACTGTAGTTCAGTTATATGGCCGATTTTAACACTTATCAATTAAAAATAAAATTTCACCCGCGCAAGCCAAAATTTTTATGTAGCCTAACCTTACAAAAATAAAAGTAAAATAACCAGAAAGTATTCTCAGGGATTCTACCGGTAACGAAAATAATGAAAAAGTAACTAATTTAACATACAGGTAACGGAAGTAACAATAAGTAGCTAATTTTTAAGTCTGGATAGTTAGAGGTAACAAAAATTCGCCACCGATTGCGTAATAAAGCTATATTTTTCCGTGCCCGACTTAAGGAAATGCTTACTGAGGATACTTTGAGTGGTATACATTGGTTACATATTTTTGGCATCAAGAAGCGTTTTTAGTTTATTGTGATATATTTGATTGTGATAGTGATTAGGGACCCTGATTTTCCGCAAGACCTTTATTCGCGAAATCTTCCAAAAAATCAACAGAAATCTCTCATTTCTGTTATTGCCCACTAAATTTCGAGACTATCTCAAATTAAAGTCTATAAAGGACGCGAATCAATGTCGCAATCTTGCAAAATGATACCGTTTCGAAAAAAAATCCCGAAATAACATGGAAATGCCGGTACATAAATTTTAAAAATCTCTCCGTCTCGTAAGTTTGCGACATCCAGTATGGTTAATTCGAAATTCTGTTATATGACGATATATCCTTCGAACTTTTGTCCAATCGGATATTATAATCTAACTGGTTATCTCTAAAAAGTGTATAAATATATAATTCGCGATTCGAATTCGAAAGAAAATGTGCCCTCTTTTGGTATTGTTCGTGCATTCCTCTCAGAATAATTCGTAATATTCGATACCTATATCGAACGTACATCAAGACGACCGAATGACCGCACGACTTGCCTGCGGGAATCTCGTCAAACGGACCTAGATCGACATAGGTTGCGTAAAATCATAAAACCCGTGCCCGATCATGAACTTGTGACCACGAGGACTGCAGGAATCCCGTCAAAGGTCATTAGGCTCCCATCACGAAACACCCTAAATCCTAGTCGCCACTTTTCCCATGACCGTGTTCTTAAAAGCGTACGGGGAGAGATAAGTGCATCAACCCACTTAAAAATGGCATTGACTACGTAGCATTACGATACTAATTTCTCCTCGTGATCCACCGCGAACTCCCAACCGCATCATAAGGACAGCGGGAATCATCGCCCCCTACTTCCGAGAGGTGCCGACCATAAAACATGTTGTCCATAACTGCTCGTGAATTGTAACCATGCCCAACCTCGAACTTGACTTAGCCATTCTTCTAGGACAGTTAGACAGGCAGACAATCGTTGAAAGGCCAGGTGTGGCGCCGAATGGACAATATCGCGTTATGTCCAACCGCGAGGACAACTTGATTCTCGTAAAACGGCCGAGAACGGCGGTGATTGCGTAACATCACGATATTTCTCCACTTTCGATGACAAAGACTACTGGATTCTTGTCAACCAGTCAGCAAGCCCCAACGATTGCGTGATATAGATATATTTTCCGGTGCCCAACCACAAGGACAATGGAAAATATCCGTTAAACTACTAAAAGTGACACCGATTTTATAAGTCGCGTTGTTTCTTCGTGATCTACCGCTGGGACAAAGGAAATCTCGTCAAACGGCCAAGAGCAGAGCAACCTCTTGGTAATCATAACTACTTCTTGTACACAAGATGACATGTTAGCTGAAACAACTCACTGACATTAAATCTCTATTATTTATTTATTATTTAGTTTTTATAATACCACTTTAAGCACAGTTCATTATTTTTCCATCGCTTCATGAGCTTCTTTGTTTATAGACGCATCTTGAATAAGTAGGTAACTAAAAGGTTGCTAAAAAGCAACTAATTTTTACTTCATCCTTACAGTAGACATCCCGATTCTATGAACGATTTAATACTACGGTACGTTAGGCGGAAAATGGGAAAAGCCTTCTTGCCTTGCTTAGCCGTATTATCTTTATTCCACTGAACGAACAGTCTGTTTTCGCCCTTTCTCCCGTTTCCCGCCGAGGCGTTAACAGGGCCGAGAGGCGAGGTGCTCTGAGCTTTGTCCACTTACCACGACGATGCTAAAAGGTGCATTTTCGAACTATTATTTCT
Organism: Meconema thalassinum; assembly: GCA_946902985.2. Lineage (NCBI taxonomy): Eukaryota > Metazoa > Arthropoda > Insecta > Orthoptera > Tettigoniidae > Meconema > Meconema thalassinum. Next base: position 720,669,136 of record OX336389.2, read on the forward strand.
GAGCCCTGGTTTAAAATTGAGGAAAGATACTGGGACACACAAAATCATTACTCCTGCCCGGAAACAACAGTGCGTGCGTAACAATGTAAAACATTTGAATCTTCCCTCGCGCATCTCGCGTTTTAAGCACACCCTACGAATTCGCCCTACGTTGCGCCGATAAGGTTGAAAAGGCACATGGCACATGGCGTTAGAAGTTTGACATTTGGTGCTAGGCTAGGCAAGAGCAGTTTATAAATTTGACCTCCCCAAGTTTCGGAGGAGTTTTACGCCCCTGGAACCTATACCGTTATGTACCATCTGATCTGAAAGGGATTTGTCGAAGGTTGTTACAATATGTCAAGCGGATAATTCTAATACGTATCGAGCAAAGGCAATTTAATCATATATTTATGCAGAACGCTAAGGTGTATGTTTTACAAAATGTATGCTCTTAAACCGGAGGGAGCTAGAAGGTTCGGTTTGTATCAAAATCTTCCAATTCGTCTCAATAGTACAGGAAAAATCTGCATTTCATGAAAAGTCAACGGATATTTATTAGTTTATAAATTGCGTTTAAACTAATAAACAAGACGATAGTCCCTGTCAGAATTGTGTCGTGTCCAACCCGCATAACAGTTCAGCCGGGAGGGTCATTTATACACATGGGGTGCTTAGAAGTAACTTACAATAATGCTGTTGGTTTTACATCTCTCTCAACTACTCAGACTTTTAGAGACCTCGGGGTGACGGAATTTCGCCAATAAATCTACTGACACGGCTCCCTCATATTTGCGCACCCTCAAATGCCAATTAACTGCGCCAAGATTCGATACTGCAACCTTGGGACCAGCAGGCGAGAACGTTTCACTGCAGCACGCAACCTGTTTTACACGTAACCTATTGTAACCAGTTATCATTCCAATGAAACATAATTATCCACAGCAATGATGAATTGCCCTCTGATGTCATGAATATTGACAATTTGGTTAAAAAGTGCAATTAAACAAGTCAATAGTCCCTGCCAGAAATGTGTCGTGTCGGGCCCGTATACCAATAAAGCCAGGAAGGGGGGTGCTAGGGGCACGGGGCGAGTAGTCTATACACAGGCGGGAGTTCTCACATATTTCCATTATCGTAATTGTGGTTTCTTGATCATAACGATTTTATAGATTACACCAGGGAACTCGTTTTAGGCCTATAGTCTTCTGCCATGGTACAAAATCCCAAGGTAATAGCTGTAAGAGATTCTGAGATTTTGAACTCTGGTGAAATAATTTGCTCAGCTGCCTCGATGGACGGGTCTGAAAGCACAGTTGAGGTTTCCAGAGAATTAAATAACTTACTATCAATTTTCATTAGCATCGAGCGAGCCAATGAAGCGTTATTTGTGGGGACGGACATACATTCATGCCCACACACGGTTAAAAGTTGATCCAATAGATCTCAATTCCGTGTAATGAAAATAGGCTAAACACACCTTACTCATATCTGATTCGGAATCATGCTACAAAGATAAAAAGTAATCAGCAAAACCGCTTGTGGTTTACCTCGCGGCGTAGCCGTGTGAGTTAGACGCTCATCGCGACTGCAACGGGGAGCTGCAGCAAGTCAGAACATCGGAGGTTCGAATCCTGGCGCTGAGTGCGGCTATCATGAGTGTTAAAATATTCTGTTAGAAAGTTTCCTCCTGTCTAGGTCATTGCTACCCCACCAGTCTCAGCTCTTCTCAGAATTACTGAGTTCATATTTCCCTGTTCTAACTTGGGAGACCTTGTTCCATAATTTCACAATAGGTGAGTAGCTGGGATTCTTACTGTTACAAAGCCATGTAGAATATTGAACTAATTTCGGGCACAAATCTCCCGGTTACAGATAATAATACAATAAATGATGAGATGATGGTATAATACATATTATATAATGATATGATACACACTGTTAAAAAATGACAATTGAATAACTGATATTTACAAAATCCAGATTCGAGGGTTCGTCCCTTCATAGCCTGGAAGGTTACAGTAAGTTAATACGGGAGAAAGGGAGAATGATTGATTTTATTTTGACGACTACGCTTAGAGATTACGAGATCCTGTATAGGTAGTAGTGCCCTACATAAGTTAGATTCAGAGCTTATAAACATACATAGTAGAAATATTAATACAAGAACTAGCAAAGTAAAAAGCATATCGTTAAAATTAAGATAATATATCTCGTATCATGTCATACGCAACCATTTGAAGTTAGTATAATTGGGTAAAATACGTTGCATGCAGCATAAATAATAACAATAATAGTAACAATAGCTACAATAATAAAACTTTCTTAGCCTTATCCCCATTGATTGGGCTCGCCGGAGCCAATCTGGCTCAATTTGGTTTTAGTCGGGTATTTAAGACCCGCTGCCCTTCCTGACGCCACGTGATTTTTCGGGTGATAATTCCACCTAGTTGTCACCGGGATTCGATCTCTGGCCGTCCGGATGAAAGCCGAGCAGCTAAGTCACTGCGCCATCACGCTTCCCAACAATAGTTACAATAATAACATTAATAATAATAATAATAATAATAATAATAATAATAATAATAATAATAAAAGACAAAATGTTTACCAAAGAGTGCATACCGATCCAGTATCAGACTGGATAACAAACACCACATACATACAAGGTTCTGCGCTAATGGCCTGATTGAATATAATTGCATAAAAATAACCTCTTAACCTAATGCAGTAATCAGATGTGAAAGGTATACTCCTCCATGTAGCAGGATGAAAGACGAATTTTGAAAGCTGCAGAGTTTGCAATATAACAAAATTGGAAGTTATTGAAGAGGTGTGAGGTTGTTCAAACAGAAGTTTATTGAACATCGTGGATCAAGTGTTAGTTTCGTGTACCTATTTTCTCGATTATGAACAGAATTAAAAGCAGTGACGTAACTAAGGTTTGCTTCTGGATGGGGATGAGCTGAGTCTGAGTAAAAATTACATTTACTCGGACATAATGAGACATAGTCAATGAAAGCTCTAATACGGTACCAAAGTTTCAAAAATCACTACCGCATCTACATATATTTATTTCGTGTTTGATTTATTTCGCATTTGATATGTTGTATTTACACCAATCAATGTTGATATATTAGAAGCAATTTAACTGTGTTGCCCAAGTAATCTATTATTACAAGCTTTCCAGTCGGTCAACACGAGTGAAAAGCTTCTAATGATAGGCTAATCAATGTGCAAATGCTCGAAAACAATTTTGTTGTTATAAATTATAAAGTATTGCGAAATGATCGGGCTCTTTCTATTCGCGGACATTGTAAACTACAGTTTTCAACTGAATTTTAACATAAAACAGCAATAAAGCTTAACAAAATATGATTCACTTTCCAAAATGGCACTTCCACTTGATACTAACAGTATGGTAATTGACAAGTGGTGACTGTTTTGGCAAGGGATGAGGAAGGATAGTGTGCTGCCGCTCTAGCTAACTGAAACGCTGACTATTTTGCTCATTCAGTAATAGGCTAACGCTAAATATTTTAAAGTGAAAACAAATGTTTTCGAACTCAATTCAATCATTTGTCATCAATGTGAAGATTAGTTTTTACAAAATTTAAAATTTCATGTTTCATTATTTAGCTTAGGAGGGGATTGATCACCTTGAATCCCCCCCGTAGTTACACCACTGATGCAAAGGTATAAAGGCATTGTAGAGATACAACGTGGTCTTGGAGTGCATTACTTAATGTGTCAGAATGGCAACTGACAGCTGCCTGTGCTTTTGGAGTTTCAACCACTTCAGCTCCTTGTAGTAAGCTGTAATATGCACATCTAGTCATCCTTCCAGAATGTACTGATCACATGCATTTTTTTTTTGGTGTGGAGAGGTACAAATGAAAGAAATTAAATGAAATATTTAGGAATATAATGTTCATTGAGAATTATTGTGGTGTGAGCTGGGAGTGCATAGGAAGCTGGCAGAGCGGATAGAACATTCGGTACATAGGGGCGACCTGCGCACAATGAAAGAATTGTAGGATGCGTTATGGCAGCGAAGACGATCATCACTTTGGTCAGATTTGCGTTGAGATAACAGTCCCAAACCACGATGCACGTGTCCCCACAGACATGTCGGGCAAGCAGCTTGCAGATGACGATGTGTTATGTGAGCTGGCTCTGATGTAGCGGTGTCGACTAGAAGTAGTGATGACTAGTGATGTCACAGTAGACAGTGATGAATAGAGTGGAGGTCAAGCGCTGGATCTGTGGGCGAACAGTTATAAATGGAATAACAAACAGATATTCGGTCCAAATGTACTGCTGAGCGACCGTTGCACCGTCATAGACACGCCTGTCCTGCTTGGAGCGTAACAAATAGCGCTTCGCCTGTATTGATATTACGGTCTTTGTTCACTCATATGGAATATAGCCTATATGAAATATATATTTTGATCACTCGTATGGAATATACAGTATATTGTGTTAAAATTCCATCGTGGATCATTTGCTGAAAGGAACTGGAATATAGTTTGATATTCATTTGTAGGGGGTACTCTCACAAAACATTACTTGGAATTACTACTGAATTGTGAGGAGCATTGTCCAAGATGTACTTCCACTATTGTACTTGTAAACTGATATGAAATGAAAGGTGTGCGGTATGCATATCAGCATCATGTAAGCAATGTCACTGTTTAACATGTAGGAAAAGACACCCGTGATGTTGTTTATCCCACATACAATGAGCCCTAGTCGTGAATGAATCATAGAAATGCATCTCACATTATCCCTGAGTCCATAGATTCATGAATAGTAAGGGCTAGAAACGCACGTTATATTTTGTGTGCTGAAAAAATTTCTTTTTGTTCCCACATAACCAGTTCAATTCAGCAACAATGGAGATATGCAAGTTGAGTTAAAGGAATACTTTCCTATTTCTTTCTCTTCTCCACATTATAATTATCATTATTATTATTATTATTATTATTATTATTATTATTATTATTTTCTCATCGGTGGCTGGTTGTGATTAAGTACGTATGGAACCCGCTCTCTGTGGCCTAGTTTACCAGATCAAATCTACAGTATACAGAGCCGGTTAGTATTTTAGTTTGTTTCCAAGTGTTCATTTGCATCAAATCACAATTAATATTTTATCCTTCATTCGTCTCACTATAAGTTATGATCTCAAGGACAGAGTAAAATATAATTCTGAGTTACTCTAAACGTTTTATGTGTTGTATGTTTTGATAATGCGGTGTGATTACTGCTCTTCTCTGTTGTTCTCTGCTATCCTGTCTCCCTAATATTTTTCTGAAATATAAGGAATCTGTTATATAATTTTGCCATAAAATTTAGAATAATTTCAATGACATATTGCATCCTTCCTCACCACCGCCCTCCCCCACCCGCTTCGCCAATATTTCCTCCAAACTCCAAATATTTATTTTATCTCGTAGGCTTTCCATGTATTTATAGTAGGAAACTTACGCTAATCTGAGGTTCCATTATACAAGCAGAACAGTTAGGGAATTTAACACTGTATATGGGAATACACGAGGTTTTACAGCATGTGCAGTGGCGCTTAATGTTTCATTGAATGTTACGTTTTGCATACACGCTTGTACTCAAGTCTGTTATTACGGAATCTCATTAGGACAAATCAACAGTCATGTGATTATGCCGGCTGGGATGTGCATGGTGAAATAGTAAATACCACAGTAGTTCCGAGTGCCCATAGTCCTACGTTATGAGACAACATTGTAATATTGTAATTTTCGCAATGGGATAGTTACCACAAGCAGAAAAGCACCAGACTTTTCCTAGGGATAAATTGTAAGTTAAAGCCTTCAAATACAAACAAGAAGAAAGCTAAAAAAGTCAGGCAAAACATTGGATGTACATTGACGTTATTGCTGATAAATAAGGTGCTGAATCAACCCCAAACGACTAGCCATATATATAGGCGTACAGTAGTTTGAGGAAGTTCTCGATATCCTCTAAGTCACATATTTAAGACCCTACAGACAGCGATGCTTTGACTAACGATGAGCGTATCTCCAGCAGAAAAATACGTCATTCAAACCCTTTCCTCTCAGGTATATTCAAGTGATATAACAGCCTAGGCTCTCACGGCCGGCGTTCATAATTAAGTAGAATACAAGTTGTTCGGGCTTGTAAGCCGTGGCCCAATCAGGATATCTCCCGACGTTTCACCGGAAACTGCGTCCTGCATTATCAATGGTTCTGCTCCTTTCCTTGGTCAGCAGTTGAATGAGGACCAGCTCCACTGCTGGCAGTATTTATACCGTGTGAGCCAAGCGTTCTCTGCACAGTTCGGCTAGATAATCGGGTCTCGCATACATGTTGTGGGGTGTGGCGCGTGCTCCGGCTTCGGCGACTGAACTTGTTAGGGTCAGGTGTTCCCTGGGCGACTGCCGGGCTGTAGCGAGAAGGTTCTTCAGGTTGATGTGTGCGTGATATCTTGGTGTTCCTAAGGGCCGGGATCCATGTATTACGCAGCAGTCAGGTAACGTAGGGCCCCACTCAGAACAGCCATTACAGTGTTTCCGCTGCCTGAGGTGGGGTCACTCCCAAGGGTCCTGTGGCTCCCTAGTGCACTGTAACCGGTGTTCAGGTGCCCATCACCACACTGGATACACGGTGCCTAGGGATGCGCCGGTGTGCGCCAGCTGCCGGGGTGACCATCCGTCATCCCACCTACTCGACCTATCCCACCTATCAGTCTATGGTAAGAGCAGAGAGGAAGGCGGCTCGTTCCCATAGACTGCATGCGAGGCCCCTGCTCCGGTAGGTGTGGCCCCCCACCCTCTCTCTGGCCACGGAGACTCGGCACCAGGGACCCCATGGAGACCGGGTTATGGCGCGGGTGCTTGTTGAGGTACTTGCCTCCCTGGTCGGTAGCCGGAAAGGCCCGCGCTTGCCACAGCAGTGCAGAGTTAAACTGATTCCCGGATGACGAACTGGCGAGAAGTGTGACGTGAAACTGGTGCATGATACCTTCTCCCACTAACACAACCCAACCAATCATTCCACATCCTTGCATGTGGCTATCTCCAATACGCCAGGTTTTACGTGTAGGCAAATCTTTCCTTTCTGCCTATGCGGTTTTTCCCTGGCCCTACACTTAGACCTAACCCGCTTATGCTTATGCTCCTTAATGCTCCTTAATCCCGCTTCATGATGCCTGGTATAGTACATAGTACTGGGACAGCCAGAGGTAGCCTCGCCAAACGGCTATCACATCCAAACCCCTATGCTTTCTCTTCTACTATCGTAGTTTAATTGCATGTCGGAGACAGCAGTAGTAAAGCTAGGTTTCCACGCGGGGGTGGCGGGTACTCTTTCTGCCCCCCCCCCCGAAAAAAAAGCTGGTCCTCATTCCACTGCTGACCAAGGAAAGGAGCGGAACCCTTGAAAAATCCGGGCGCAGTTTCCGGTGAAACTTTGAGAGATATCCTGTCTGGACCACGGCCTACAAGCCCGAACAATTTGTACTTTATTATATTTAAGTGATTTTATATTTCATTCATGTTCTAGTTACTTTTAGCAACCAATCAGTAACGTTCTTACATCACATCCATATTCCCAAATCAAACTCGTTCAAGCAATAATACATTATGCAATTTGTTTGTGTCTTTATTCGTTTAGTTATTTTTGAATTGATATATTTTGTCATAGTATTCATTAATATTCATTTTAAGTGGCCGTGGTAGCTACGCGCGAGGCTGGCATGAGAAAAGACATATGGCCATAACAAATTTTTTCTCAAAAATACTCATCTCACATATTCCCCGGCTCCCGTAAAATAGAAATATTAAGGTGTTGAAACACATATACATTAATATTTATATTTAAATTTACTTTAGACTTCTATTTTCCCATAGTGCATATAGTATAAGGGTTAACCACTCAAATATATACACACATCAAAAAATGTTTTGCATCACCTCGGTTCCCAGATCTCCGGCATATAGACGTTGACTGTGTATATTGTATCCAAGATACAGTCCCTTTGACTGTTCATAGATGTCACTAAAACTGCTCAAAGATGTAAACAACCATGCATGAGCAGGGCCTATTAGACGGAGGGGGTACGACAGCCGATCAGTTCCAGTCATTCCACCAGGACGAAGGTACGCTGCTCATGTTGTCTGTAGTTCTACCATGCCTAGAAGGTCAATACCGCAGTTCAATCGCGTCCGCATTGTTACTTTGTGTCAAGAAGGGCTCTCAACAAGGGAAGTTTCCAGGCGTCTCAGAGTGAACCAAAGCGATGTTGTTCGGACATGGAGGAGGTACAGAGATACAGGAACTGTCGATGACAGGCCTCGCTCAGGCCGCCCAAGGGCTACTACTGTAGTGGATGACCGCTACTTACGGATTGCCGCTCGGAGGAACCCTGACAGCAATGCCACCATGTTGAATAATGCGTTTCGTTCAGCCACAGGACGTCGTGTTTCAACTCAAACTGTGCGCAATAGGCTGCATGATGCGCAACTTCACTCCCGACGTCCATGGCGAGGTCCAGCTTTGCAACCCCGACACCATGCATCGCGGTACAGATGGGCCCAACAACATGCTGAATGGACCCCACGGAATTGGCATCACGTTCTCTTCACCGATGAGTGTCGCATATGCCTTCAACCAGACAATCGTCGGAGACGTGTTTGGAGGCACCCTGGTCAGGCTGAACGTCTTAGACACACTGTCCAGCGAGTGCAGCAAGGTGGTGGTTCCCTGATGTTTTGGGGTGGCATTATGTGGGGCCGACGTACGCCACTGGTGGTCATGGAAGGCTCCGAAACGGCTTTACGATACCTGAATGACATTCTCCGACCCATAGTGCAACCATATCGGCAGAATATTGGAGAGGCATTTGTCTTCATGGACGACAATTCTCGACCTCATCGTGCACATCTTGTGAATGCGTTCCTTCAAGATAACGACATCGCTCGACTACAGTGGCCAGCATGTTCGCCAGACATGAACCCTATCGAACATGCCTGGGATATGTTGAAAAGGGCTGTTTATGGACGTCTTGACCCACCAACCACTCTGAGAGATTTACGCCGAATTGTCGTTGAGGAGTGGGACAATTTGGACCAACAGTGTCTTGATGAACTTGTGGATAGTATGCCACGGCGAATACAGGCATGCATCAATGCAAGAGGACGTGCTACTGGGTATTTGAGGTAGTGGTGTGTACTGCAATCTGGACCACAAATGCTGAAAGTCTAGCTGTATGATGGTACAACATGCAATGTGTGGGTCTCATGAGCAATAAAACGAGCTGAAATGTTGTTTGTGTTGATCTCTATTCCCTTTGTATTTAACGGTTCCGGAACTCTTGGAACCGAGGTGATGCAAAACTTTTTTTGATGTGTGTAGATTATACTGCTACAAGTTATTGTTCCTATTTATACAGGGTCAGGAATGAAATAAGATAAGTGCATGTGAGGGGTAGATATCCTCGTAGTTACGCCCCTTAAAACAACAATAACTAACTAACGAAGTGCATGTGCAAGCGGTTGACAAGTTGTCACTCATAAGAGAAGAGTGTAGGTAGGCACTAGAGTACGGACACAATAATATGGCACGTACTAGTGCAAGCAATTGACTGGTTGGCTGAGGAGTGAAGTGCGTACGTAGCCACTAGCGTTTTGTAACACCGACATGGCACGTACTGTACGTGTGAAAGCGATTGACTCTGATGTAGATACAAGGGCGGGGAGTTATAGTGTATACTTCTGTTCCCATGAAACGATGGTCTGAATTCCGGTTGTGTATAAGTTATCGGATTCAGTTGGACCTTATTGCACGCTCCATTACAGTTTACACCTCGGTTATTGGCCCGTCAGCCCCGGTTGTGCAGTCGTACAGAGGACACTCGGTGGGCCTCAGGTGTATGTGCAACTGCTTCCTCAGTTTCTTTCCGCATAACTGACAACTCACGAAGCAGTTGCACATGCCTGAGGCTCGCCGACTGCCCTCTGTACGACTGCACAGGTGGGTCTGACTGGCCAAAAAACGTGGCGTAAACTGTGCTATCTAACAAGGCTGCACGTTTTTGCAGGCGCAAGAGTGCCAAGCCGGTAATATCAATAACGCAAGTCACAATCTATCGGCTATGAGTGACGCTCTTCTTATAAATGCAATCGGCATTTACCATATCGGTTGAGTGAATGAAGTTCAAGTACGATATACTGCGTCGCAAGAGGACCCATCCAAAAAACAGTTGAAGAAATGCTATATACAGATATCGTACATACATGTTGAGTATTTTGTGTCTTTTGACGATTCTATATCAATAGCAAAGACACCCATTGGACTTACGTATTCATTCCTACACTATTTGCCATTACTACAGTGAGATGTTAAGTATCGAAAATTGCCACATCATGTGAAGTAGTATTTTTGCTGTTCCGGAAGGAACTGTGTCAAGTAAAGGTTATGCACATATGAATGAGCGCAGAACTGATAACCCAGTAAAGTTACGCAGAGACAGAGAGAATATCGTGTAATTAGTTCAGGTATTCCGAGAGATAGGTAGGAAAAAATACCATCCCTAGAACGAGGCCACTCGAGAGAATCATCAAGTTACGTAAGTCAATATAGTACAAACGAGAGACTACTTTCAGTCAAGAAGTGTCACATGTCCCTGAGCCAGCTAGTGATGCCATTAGAGAACGTGAAGTTAATGTGCCCAATATAAGCATCAGCTGAGGACAATTTGGCAACTCCACGAGCGAAGTAAAGATGGGCGAGGAGTATGGCTGGAAAGGGAGCACATGGGAGGCTAATACAGCGATACCTTGTGACCACCTTGGATTGTACATTATCTTGAATAAACATCTGTAGATTGATGATTCTAAACTGGAAATGTTGCAAATATGAAGGAGTTGCAAGCTCGGAGCATCGTCCTTAAGATGGAAGAAACAATTATAATTAAATCAGTATATACGACCACATTTGATAACACATAAAGGGCGGTAGGGTCGACCGGCTGTATTCACGCCGTGCAGGAAGAACGAAGGTTGTAGTAAGTTCTCCACAGTTGTTCGGAACAGGTCAGTGGAGCGGACCTGCGTTCCGTAACATTTTTCAAGCGGTACGTGATGTTGGAATTGTCGTATATTTCCGCAATAATACTGTATTTGACGTCTGTGTGTGAACGTAGCCTATCAGCAGGTTGGATGTCTGTGTTATCGTCCTGGCAGAAAATCGCAGTATCAGACAGCGTTTAGCTAGGTAAAGGAGGAATAATAACGTGTTGTTCCAGACGTGTATTAAAGATACGGTGCGCTCGCTGGAGAGGACAGCTGTTTGATAAGGCCGTGGAGAATAAGTTGTTAGACACATAGAGTATGGTCGTGCTACGCGAGGCATTTCATTCAGTGTGAGCGGAGAGGTGCTACCATGCGAACTCAGATTATTACACAGAAAGGAAAAGGACTCTAAATGGAATTGGAATGATCGATTGTCTGTATATCGAGTGACATTGTAAACTGTACAAATAGTGGAGTGAGTATCGGACATTTTTCGAGTTCACATTATCACTTGGTGGAACTGCATTAGCATTGAGGAACTGATATGGAACACCAAGATTACGATATGAGCAGTTCAAGCAGTAGTAAGTGATCTTGCTTGGTGTTCTCGAGTTTTGGAAACGAGTGACTTATTATAACAAATCTACAACTAAGTTACAAGAACAAAAATTATCTATGTCTGACATGAACGAGGAAGAAGATTGTACACGCTGTGAAGATTTCAGGCAGGTGGAGTGATGGTACTACTGCAGGAGGTTTCACCAGTTTGAAACAGAAGTTGAGGGCATCCCGACGACTGATTGGAATTTTGAGACCCTGAGAACGAAGGACCCTGTTAGATGGGGACATCGAAACCAGCAGTATAAGGTAGAAAGTTTATGTAGACTCAGTTGTTATATTTTAATGGTAGACGGAGTGAATCAATTACTCAGATCTGTGATAAAACTTTGGAATTAAATTAAACTATCGACGGGGTGTTCATTAGTTAGATTACTAGGAAAATTACTAATGACACAATTTTCAGGAATGAGGAATTTTGTGTATGACTACAGATATTATGATTGGGATTTTACTAGGATTTTTCCAGGATTTTGACAATGAGATAACTTGTTATGCATATTTGCAATGGAATGTGGTGGTATATGCATTGATAATCTCAGTAGGTATTTTGAAGAACGATGATTCTAAGGAGTCATAAGGTATAAGTAAGAGAATCAAGTAAGAAGATGTTAATTTATGATGGTTTTAGATCGATTTTAGCAGCTGAAAAATAATTCAATTAAATTCAAAGGGGATCGGTATGGCTAAACAGGCTATATAATTTAATATTACCTTGGTTATATAGTACGTTAAGCGACGAGCCTATAATGGCAATAATTAAGACACGAGTATAATTATAATAAAGAGCGAAGCGAGTTTTATAATTTGCATACGAGTGTCTTTATTACCATTATAGGCGAGTTGCATTCGACTGTTTATGTTCGACGATCATTATAACTATTTTATGTTCGAACATAAATATTCATAAATATCTGTCGAGATTTCGCCAGTTTTATGTACTGAACAGAGTGCATGGGACGCAGAGAATACCTTGTATTTGACCATGGCCTCCTCAAATACCCCACTATGACATTTGCCACGCAGTGAAATAAAAAATTGGAGGCCGTGGAAGTCAGCACAGGTGCGATGCTAACCTTACCTAATTGGTCACACAACTGTTTCTCGAACTCTGATTGTTGGGAGAAACTGTTTCATTTTGAAAAATAGTGTTATAATGACCCCCATTGTGATACAGTTTTCTGATATATAATATTTACATTTAGACATCGTCGAACATAATAGTACATTATGCAACGAGTCTATAATGGCTATAATTAAGACACGAGTATATTTACAAAACGAGCGTATGCGAGTTTTATAATTTCCATACGAGTGTCTTAATTACCATTATAGGCGAGTTGCAAACGACTGTTTATGTTCGACGATAATTATTATAACTATTTTATGTTCGAAGATAAATATTCATAAATATCTGTCGAGATTTCGCCAGTTTTATGTACTGAACAGAGCGCATGAGACGCAGAAAATGCCTTGTATTTGACCAGGGCCTTCTCGATTACCCCACTATGACACTAGGCAACGCAGTTCAGAAGGCCTTGGAACTCCACGCAGGTGCGATGCTAACCTTATCTAATTGGTCAAACAACTGTTTCTTGAGCTGTGATTGGTGGGAGAAACTGTTTCAAAATGAAAAATAGTGTTATAATGACCATCATTATGATACAGTTTTCTAACACATAATAGTCAGGGTCGAACATAAAAGAATTTATGGTGACTATGTAAGTCATGTAATGGAAAATATTTGGTGAATCCATGTATGCCGTGGATCAATTATTGTAATAATTGGAGCAGTGCTGTACTAATTGAGAGTTTATAAGTGGAGAGGTACAGAAATCCACAGAAATGAGTATGAAAAATTAATACGAGTTTGACTGGGTGTTGTTAGGTTAGGTTGACGCTCACAGTTCATTACGTCCTTCAAAATGTATTTGAGTTATAAAGGGAAATTTGCGGATGGAATGAATTGTGATGTTAAGATTGAGTCGATGATTTGTATGAGCATTTTATTAATGAATGAAATGGGCTTCTGACATCAATGATTGTGATATGTAGTGATTAATTATAATTAATCTTGATGGTCGAGCATGAATGTTCTCAAGGATAAAATGGGTCAGGAAAAAGTTACAGGATGAATTTCCATAATGTTAATTTAAATATATCTTATGTAATAAAATACAGATTAAAAATTCTGTGTTTATTTTATCTAGTATATCCAGACAAGGAGGAGATTTCGTTAACGTTGAATCGGTGATTAATATAACGAAATGACAAATACTTGTCATAACACATGAAGGACAATTTATGGTGTTTGAAACTTTTCATTGAATGGATCGTGGAGCTTTCTTTTTTAAAACATTGTCAAAAATCCCCAGTGTTTCACGATAGAACCAATAAGGTTTATGTCATAAACAAAGTAATGTATGCGTTCTTTTTTTAACCGTTTCAAGGGATACATTCAATAAGCCTCAAAACGTACGATAGGTTTATTATTTATATTACCGTACCATTAGTATTATTGTAATTAGTATTATCAGTTAGAATTGCTAAAATAAATAGGTGGATATTATTTAAAAAGCGCCTTGTGTTATAGCAATTCCTGAGTAATTACTCATTTGTGTCATGTGAGTTTTTCGTGGTTTAGTTTGAGAAGAACCTTACCATACTCCGCTCCAGTTCACATCCCCTGATATTGTGTTGAATCTCGCCCTACGGGCGATAATAATGAGTTTTGTCTAAACTAAATCATATCCACAAGGCTACTCAATGTGTGTTCTTGTTATTTTTGGCATGAATTGCGATGTTATTAGCTGGGTCATCCAATTCTATGTCGGTAGACGGGGACACTAAATTTAATCACTGTAAGAACAAATCTTCGTAAATGTGTAATCGATTAACAGAAATCAATTGTTTTATTTATTTTCCTATCATTGTATTTTTGAGTAAATGGCCCTTATTCTGTAGTTACAGTAGATGGTCTGCATTAATTTTCGAGAGTTACCACTCAAACGAGTGATTCGTCCTGGTGCCCTGAGGGGATAGATTCCCTGCTCGGAGTCAATTTTTATTGAATATTTGATGAGTGGTAAAATACCAAAAGCTTCTCAACGTGAGGCTATGAATTTTGTACACCATGATACGATTTGCGCATTCGTTATTGCGTACATCTGTGAGACGTCTACTGACATTTGAGGTGGTTGTGGTAATTGTTGTATTAAGGTGCTTAATATTGAAGCCATCTCCCCCTGACTGATTCATAAATTAACCACTTAATCTGAGTACGATAGTTGTTTTTGAAGAATATAGAGAACATAACACTTTTAAACCTTTATTGCACAAGGTCATATCATTAAATCAACAATTTCAAGGATTCGGTCGAGAAACCAAACCAGATGCCTATGGACAACTCTTATTTTTTACCTAATAGAAACGATTTCAGACGTCAATTCTTTTCATGGGCAGTAAATACTTAAACTAATGACATGTTGTTATGCTCCCTTTCTCAAGTGTTACCTGAACGTACCATTGTTATAGTAAAGAAAGAAGGCTATCTTGGTAACTGCAAGCCTTTCATTCTTGTTTACTTCTCGAGCCCAGAGCCAAAACCCAAGAGATGAGTCAAGTATGTTCGTTTTACACACTTATAAACCCTTACATCACAGTACAGCTTCTCGTTATAACGACACATGGCTCAGGGACATTTGCATAGCCCCAGTTATGGAACTGTCATGTTGAAGTCCTCAGGGATCTTTTGTTCTTATCCAGTGTAGATATAACCAACGATAAAAGAATAGAAATGTTTTCTTGTTACAGTAAAGTTTACACCAAGATGAAGATAATAGATTAAATAAATAACTCCATGTGAATGAGGGTTAGCATAATGCGAGATATAGTGTATAGTAATCAAATGATAGATATTGAGAATTATTGAATAATAAATTAGCAAGGTGTTCAGCAAGGATCATACAGATCACGTTGTCTTAGATGTCCTTAAGCCGTACTGTATAATTAAATATTCTTGTGATGACCGTTAAGATTTGTACTGTGCCCAAATTCCGCAAAGTCTCCACCTATTATCCGTTGAAATGGTAAGGATTTCAGGGACGTTGATACCCAGCTAGATAAATCCACAATTCTCTACTAGGCGAACGACTAGGGAATCCTCGACTCATACACTACATAAGAGAGTACTACTAACTAGCTACATACGAAATCCAAAATAAAAAGATCGGTAGTACGAGAAACGTGGATCTCAAGGGTGAACGGAAAAATAAGCATATCAGAGAGCCAATATCTAACTAGTAGTGCTTTCTTGTGTCGATCATTAAATGATAAGTCGGTCAATTACTATAAAAGGTGACAAGCAGACTAACTAGTGCTTGTTGTGATTTATTCAATATGGACAGTGCAACAAAGTGTCCCTTGTATCAAAATAAAAACCATCAAATGTCTAACTCGACATAAAATGAAATAATATAAGATAGACCTCTGTCTATTAAATTACAATGGTCTCTGAGTAATCTATTACTCTTCTGAACTTTCTTCTCAACATAAAATCTGTACATCGAAATTGTACAACACATTTACATTTCTAAGATTTAAGTTGCAAAAACGTTTTATACATCGTGTGGTTCTAGTTAACTCACTTGAAATAATTAAAATGTTGAACGTAGCTCTCTACAAAACTTCCCCTAGTTAATACATAATGTTTCTTTGCCTTGAACTTCAGTTCCAAATTTAAATTTACGTAATTACATTAATTACAAATCGCGTCCAGCACGATATATTTCTATAATATGCTGCAGTTTTTACAGATCCTCTCCTCATCTACGCTTTCTCAATCCTTCCTCCAATCACAAATACCTATTGAGTTTGTGAGTATAAAATACTCTGTCATGTCAACGTGAACGATCGTAACGAACGATTAAGTTAATCACGGTTCCAAAATGTTACATCCATTAATATACACGATAAATATGAAAACTATGCAAGACTGACTCAGTAACAATAATTATAATCATTCTAGGTGCGTGGCATTGGACCTTCACTTAATCACCTAAGTAGGGGAGCAGTAGGAGTTTAAAGCCACCCGGCGTTGCTCGGACGGCAATAATGTTAAATAAATCATATTCCTCGAACGCATGGTCCGATTTTGACATGCGACATGTGGTTGAACTCATAGTGACGTCCTCTTTCCTATGGACCACATGTACAATTATAAAAAAAATGAAAAAAAATGTTTTTTGAAAGTAGACGATAGATTGAAAACCAAACATGATAGGACGTTGTGCTAGGTTTCAAACGAATGGTCTCTATGACCTTTATTTTTTATGTTTTTTTGAAAACACTTCAAGTTTGAATTTCCTATAGTTAGGAAACTAGGAACTTTACAAAAAAGTTTGTTTGACATAAATAAAAATTTATAAATACATTTCAAGTCCCTAGGACAAAAATGCAAAAGTGCAGTAGTGTGGTGCAGAGTTCTGCGCCACCCCCTACTATCATATAAACTTTGCTGATATCTCCCGATCGCATGAACGGATTTTAACGACCGATGTGTTGTTGGCGTTGGGGTGACGTCCTCTTTGCTAAAAAAGTGTGTTGGTATTTTAATTTCTTTTCTGAAAATTCTTGTTTTTGAATTTTTGATTATTTTGGAAAGGGTGAATTTTGGGAAAACGTTTGTTTGACGTTAATGAAAGGTGTCTATGCCCTCTAGGTGGACAGCAAGTTTGAAGTGTGTAGGGAAAATAAAATGATAGCCTACTTTCTGTCAAACATTGGCGATAATTGGCGAACGCCTGGTCGGATTTTAACGAATGAGGTGTTTTTGGGGACGGGATGATGTTGTCTTAGCTAAGGATGTGTGTTGGTATATTTTTTTATGAAAAATATTGCTTTAGAAAGTAGGCGATAGTTTGAAAACCAAACATGATAGAACGTTGTGCCATGGTTCAAACGAACGATATTTATGACCTTTATTTTTATAATAAAACTATTTATTTTTTATGTTTTTAAGTCCAATTTTGAAATTCTTATATTTTAAAAACTAGGAATTCTACAAAATAGTTTGTTTGACATAAATCAAAGGTCCTTACCCCCTCTACCCTCAAAATAAATTTCAAGTTTTTAGAACAAAAACTGAGCATTTTTTTAAAATAAAGAGTGTTTGTAGACAGAGTGCCGGTAGCGCTTGGCGTGTGTTCCAACGAGGCTATGACTTGCCATGGTGAATACAGGAAATGACTATTTCGACGGGGCGATGTATGGCTGAACGATACAACGAAGAGTCGCTTTTCGATATTTTCCTATGACAGATGAATGATGGTGAATATTTCAAAAATCCCTCATGGTAATCTTTAAACCTGTTAGTTAACACTGACAAATTCATAATGGTATGAGGCAAAGTTGTCAACAACTTGAAGAACATGCTTTGTATGTTAGAATGACCAGCCAAGAAAGAAAAATCCGCTTGGGGTCTGGCCATCTCAAGCTGGCCAGCTAAGAGAATGGAATGTCAGTTAAGCTGACAACACTGTTGGGTAGCGATAACAGGTTGGAACAATCTGAAAACTCTGTAACGGAGATAATATTTCACATCCTGTCAGCCAGGCTCTAAGCAGAAGCGGGTGAGAGGGGAGAGGAAGGAAACCTCTACACAACATGAAATCACATGACCACTGCAGAGTGGTGAGAGGCGGGGCCAGAGTTGCGGGGAGAAGTAAGGGGAGGAGTGGAGAACCCATGACAGCCAATAGCTGAACGAGTTGTATGCCAATATGGAGTGAAGGAGTGAGACGCAGGTGTGGAGAGAGAAAGAGAAACATGTATGGACATGCACGAAGTGCGGAGCGCCGTACACAGAGCTCTCGTACAACATGATTCAATAAAATAAATAAATAAAAAAGTGCACTGGTACACACAACATTTTACATATAGTTTATTTCCTTTTTGTTTCAACACTTTTTCCACAAGGTAATGTTTAGGGAACGCTGTTTTCTGAAGTTCATGGAGACAAAATCTACCCATTATGGGTTGATGGTTGAGGTCCTCGAGTAAATAGGTGACTGGACTGTCCACGTTGACTTGACAAATTCGAAATAGTTCAGTCCCCCTGTGAGGCATGTAGCCCTTATTGAAGGCAGACTTAAATTTGCTCACACGAACAAAATCCCCAATTTTCAGTCGGTGACGTTTAGGATCTGCTGTTCTTATGGGGTTATTCAATTTATCCAATCGCTCAATATGTTTGGTCACGAGCCGTGGTTTGGGTCCAATCTTTCTATGTTTGGTGTCATTGTAACGTGACACTAGGTCTGGTAACATGTCCAACCAGCGATAAGTGCCCTGTGCGGAAAACTTTTTCCACATATGGGTTTTCAATGTTCGGTTAAACCGCTCGACCACGCTGGCTTTGAGATTGCTGTACGTGGTGTAATAGTGAATATCCTTAGATTTGAGAAAACTGGAGAAATCCTTGTTGAAAAATTATTTTCACTGGTCAGTTTGTAGTAACTGAGATTGGCGTTTGGATTGTTGAATAATATGTTGAAAGGCCTTGGTGACTAGTGGACCAGACTTGCGACACACAGGTTCAACAAAGGCCATTTTGGAATAGACATCAATGACGGTCAACATATAGCGTACACCGTCTTTAACGCCAGCATAGGGTATCATTTCAAGCAAGTCAGCCTGCCAAAGTTCATCCACACCTCATGAAATCACCTTGAGTCGCGGATAGTGACGCCTAGCTGGGCGATGCAACTCGTGAGCAATACCCATTTTAATGGGTGATGGCTTCAACAATAATTTTGGCCTTTCGAAGTTCTTGTTCAATTTTGAATTTCCCAATCGTGACCGGTATGGCCAGCTTGACGTGAAGCATGCAACAGCTGTAGTCGCTGGTCGAGCTTATTGGGATTGTGCCAGTAGGTAACATCCACAAGGGGATTTAATGGTTTAAATGTCACTCCCGAAGCGGACGCTTTAAGACGAGTACTTTGACTGGTGGGAAACATTTGTGCAATGATGGTTTTATATTTTTGAGATATATTGGCATTCACTTGTTGAGCGGGATCATAGTGTCTTTTGTGGGCATGGGTGTCCAGTAAAAAGGATTTATATTTGACAAGGTCCTCTGACGTATAATCATGGAATGAGGGTGTTCGAGAGAAGAGCAGCTTTAACAGTCCTGGCGTTAATTTATAATTGATGTTCTTAATGACAGCTTTAGTAAGAGCAAATTTAATGGATGAATCTCCAATTTTAAAACTATTATCCACATAGCGAACACCATACATGGTATCTGTGTTTTCAATAAATAGATCGGTGAAATAGGGTTCCAGTGTTGATCCATAAAATTTTATTAAAATATTTTTCAGTTGAGCTTTATGTTGATGGGTGGCCAAGAGTTGTGAAAACGGAGACGATCTGGAAGGGCAAGGTGTTTCGACCATAACCAAGGATTTCGTTTTTCTCAAAAACTCTGCAAGATGTGAGGACTTTCTTTGAGGCGTAAACACTTGTTCCTATTCATCCTCAACTTCGCTAACACTAGTCAAATCTTCCTGTTCCTGTTCCTCTTCCTCTTCCACAGGGTCCGTGTGTAGCGTCTGCGTGGCTTGTGAAACGGTGGGTAGCGTTTCCGATGGCTTGAAAGAGGGTTTCAAAATGGCTTTTAGCGGAGGTGCTAAATGTTGTTGAATAAGCAAAGCATGATCCGCACGTGATCGTTTCAATTGACGAAACTTATGGCGAATAGTATTTTTAGCCTACTTTTCACATTTTGCAAAAATTAGTAAAAAGTAGACATGAGATCGGGCACATGTGTGTCTGTCTGTCCTTCTGTCTGTCTGTCTGTCTGGCTGTGTGTGTGTGTGTCCCCTATAAACTCCTAAACGGCTGGAGCAATCGAAACAAAATTTGGTAGGAGTGAAGATCTATACCTGAATATCTCACGGCCATATTTGAAAATTATGTCAGTGCTACCACCTGCTAAAAAATCGCTATTGAAATTTGAGCTCCATGTTGGATATCTTGGAAGGTATGAATGGGAGCTATTTCAAAATTGGCACACGTATAGATAATAATATTGCAGTTTAATTTGCAGGAGGCCATACATGGTAGTTTTTCCAAAATGATTATAAGCCTGCTGAGAGGTCCAATGTTGAAATGCATATAACTTCTACACTATCAATTGGAATTCAACCAAATTTCGTATGATGTATGTGTACATAACTAGATATGACTGAGCGTATTCTTAAGACCCACCAGGGCAGCCAACTGTTTATAAATGCTCCTAATTTATTTGATCCAAATACCAATATATCAGAAAGTATGCAAGCCGACAGCTTTAAACTATGCACACGTATAGTACCTGACATTCTATATTAATTTGGAATAACATATATATGTCAGTGCTACCAACATGATTCTAAGCCTCCTGACAGGTCCAACTTTAAATACATGTTACTTCCATACTATCATTTGGATTTCAACCAAATTTCGTATGTGCCATGTGTACCATAACAGATATGGCTATGCGTATTCTTAAGAGCAACCAGGGCTGCCAATTGTTAATATGTGCTGTCCCTATTTTTGTTACCCTAATATCAATATATCAGAAAGTATGCAAGCCAATAGCTCTTAACTTTGCAAAACGTATAGTACCTGGCATTCTAGATGAATTTGGAGTAACTAATATACGTCAGTGCTGCCAACATGAATCTATGCCTGCTGATATGTCCAATTTTAAAATGCATGTAACTTCTGTACTAACTACTGGATTTCATTCAAAATTGGCACAACAATAGATCATATTATTTCAGATTATTTCTGACCAATACATGCATGACATTGTTGCCAACATGATTTTACGCGCGCTATTAGATCCAATGTTTAACTGCATGTAACGTCCATGCTATTCATTGGATTTCAACCAAATTTTGTATTCTGTACCTTAAGAGATGGAACTAAGAATATATTCAGTCATCAGGGCTGCCAACTGTAGTGCTCTATTAGGCTACATTTGGCTATGCCAGGTATACAGTATTTCGAACTAATTAGAAATTTCGATATTAGCAACTTAATTTCGTCATTATTCTAGATAGGTTCATATACTGTAGAATAATCATTGGCATGAAAAGTAGGCTCTTTAGTTCGTCACGGAACTTCTTGTTTGCTTTAATAATATGCTTTTTCAATTGACTCTCTGCTAACGCCATGTTGTCTTGACAAATGATTTGAGAGGGAATGAGACAGTGCCTTAAATAGCAATAAAATGATCAAACCCTAAGCGATATCTTCCTTGGTTGAGTTCACTTTGTTTGTCAATGACCAAACAGGCATGACGTTGAGTGTTCCAGCACTTGGCACACAATTCAGTAAACATTTGAAAAGTCATATCTGGATTCACATTTTCATTATAAATGTGACGTCTGTTCCTCTCGTCCTGGCGAAATAAAACAATGACATTGGCATTGTCACGAATCAACTGTTTGGACATTTTAGAATATGTTTGTGCAAGATAGAAGCAATCGATATGTTTGTGACGACCCATGCTGAAATAGCTTTGAATGATTCCTTGACGTTCAGTGGATACGTCATCGAATATCATGAGTGAATCAGGCTTTACTTCATCCGGTGAAATGACATTTTCTTGCATGGAAAATGTGAAATAACCCATATTCTCATTTTGTAATCCAGACATGACTTGATCTAGAAACACGTAGAGGGGTTGGTAGAGAGATTTTGCAAAAATATAAATATTTTGAAAACGCAGACCATTGGGCGCTGTTATGAGCGTCAGCAAAAGATTGGTCTTTCCAAAGCCGGAAGGTCCCACAATGATGCAGCGAATGGAAGATGGAAACAGTGTACCATGGCGTTGTTCACGTGATGTGGGACAGAGATGGGAAACCATGTCCCCCACGGGGAATGACTCTTGCTGCTTAATAATCTTCATTTCAACTAAGGCTTAGAGAGGCTAGCAGGCTGTCTATATACACCGAGCCTTGTCATAGAAACAGTAGACTCGTACTACAGGTTGACGATGGATATCTTTGGACGTGCGTTGATGGCCAAAGCTAGGTCTGTTCCCATACATGGCCCTAAACAAGAAACAGATCCTGCTAATAAACACTATGTGGATAGGTCAGTAGTGCCACGCACAAAACAGGGAGATTATGACTTTAAGGGAAAGCGGTTAACCCATGTGAAACATCCTCAAGTGTCTACAGACGTTACTACAAAAAAGTATGTGGATAACAAAGACGTGTATGAGTTTTATGACAAAGTGCCTCAGCTTACAGTGAATGGCTATACCGCTAATCACCATCGTATTATTCACGTGGAAGACCCACAAAAGAAGGCGATGTCTGTACCAAGCGTTACGTGACCTATGAAATGAAAAGGCTTTATAAATTTATCCCATCTGTATTTTTAGTGTATCTGACAAATGAAAAACCTGTGAATGACATAAACCATTTACCGCTAGTCCATGACCAGCACCTGACTATGTGCTTTCTTCGGGTTTAAACCACTATCGATTACACTATGATGGAAACATTCTCATGAAATATGCCATGCCTGATGAGAACCATTTACAAATAGAGATACATGGTCATAGGATGATGGTCCATAACCATGAAATGGACAATGCAGGTGACGAATTATCCTTTCATCTTATGTTGACATGGGATGAAAAGCAAGCGGGAAAACCATAAATGATTTCCCACTTTATGTGGAATTGGAATATACAGCCATGAAATAACAACCTGACGTTAATTGTGACTTAAACTTTCTTGTGAAAGGTTGTTGGTCTTCATCATCATCATGGTGAAACAAAGATATGTGGTGAGAAAGACTAAAACGACTAAAAATAAGACCCTGTCCTTGGCAAAGCATGGGCTTAAGACATTCGTGGACAAGCCCTTGCAAAAGAAAAAAAGAAAAAATAATGTGTTGACTATAAGGAAATCCCTTCGAGCAGCACAGAAACGTGTTATTATAAAACGTCGGCGACAGGGTTTAAAAAAAGGGCGAGTGATTCCCGTCCCCAAGCGAGCGGGATTTTTACCTGCATTATTTGCCGGTTTAGCTGCTCTGGGTTCACTTTTGGGCGGTGCCAGTGCAGTGGCGAAAACCATCAAAGCCCCACAGCAGGGCAAGCAACAAATAAAAGAATGTCAGCGACACAATGAAACGATGGAAGCCATTGCTATGTGGGCTAGAAATGTCAATTTAAAGCCAGCCTTTTATCAACAAGGATTTGGAATTTCACCATTTCGAAATAAATAAAAACATTTTTAACCTCATCCACAGCAAGACATGCCCTGACGCATGAACGAGTGTAAAGCTATGCTAAACAACTAAAGCTTTCTCATTTTCGAGGAGTGTTTATGCGAAACCAATTACCCCCACGACCCTGGAAACAGGAATGTGCTGTTGTCAATTTGGATGATCACCGAGGGCCAGGAACGCATTATGTGGCTTAAGTCAAAGAGGGATCCACCGCATGGTACTTCGACAGTTTTGGGAATTTTCCTCCGTCCATGGAACAAGTGACCTATTTTGGAAACTGGATCAAGATAAATTATAATGTGAAACGTGAGCAAACGTTTAACAGCCAACAGTGTGGACGTTTGTGTTAATTTTTTTTTATATAAGACGCAGCATAAGCAAAAACATCAACAGTATGTCGGCAAAAAGTAAGACGTTTACACTGCATGGACGTGGACCTGAAGTCAGCTTAGACTTTTACCCGCCCATCGAATTGAGTGAAAGACCTTATGGATTATGGCTTGTTTCACTTGAAACGTACAATAGAATATTCAACATACGTGAAAATGTCAACAACCAGTTTTACTATGATGATTGTGTGCTCACCCTGAACTCTGGTGGATACACGATAGATGATATTTATGAACACATATATGTGGTGTTGATCAATGAATATGGTGTAAAGTCATTTCTCGATGGAACTCGCAAGTTTGAACTTGTAGGAAATACCAACACTCATCGCTGCAGTATTTTCTCCACATTCAAAATTGACTTTAAAACACGCCCCGATTCCATTGGTCCAGTACTAGGATTTAAACCACGCATGTTGGAGCCAATCAAAAAACATGAATCGGACCATGAAGTGAAATTCAATGAGGACCATCATGTGTCGGTGACGAGTATTATTATTAGCCAAGTGTACACGAATCAAGAACCATCGCATTCGCTTTATGACTTTATTGTGGCATCGCCCAATGTGTATATTATTCATGAAAACCCTCCAGTGGTGCGTTTTCATTCTGTGGCTGTCGATGGTATTAGTAATATAACTTTAAGACTGATCAATAGAGAGCAACAACTCATTCAACTAGACTCTACCACACCAGTGACTTACAAGTTGGTGTTAAAGCCACTATGAAGTTCTTCTTGGCTGTAGCAGTTCATTTATCAAGTATTTATCAATCGTATAAATATTAGATACAATAATAAATATGTTCCTTGGATATTTTTCAATTTTATTTTACTAATTCAGGGAACATACTAAGAAATTGAGTGTGTAGGTAATCGTTTCCATATGCATGTACTGTCTATATATATAAAAATCAATGTAACGTGATAGTTTGTCTGTGGGTGGGTATGTATGTCTCCTATGCGTTCATATACCATTCGTCCGATAGCGATGAAACTTGGGTGAGATGTTGAGTACACTCCAAGGAAGGTTTCTGACTTAGTAAATCCATTTTACAATAGGTAGCGCACGCGTAGATTCAACAAATGAGCGACGATGCGCGAAGCATTTCAACAAAGTCCCGTATGTGTTCATATACCATTCGTCCGATAGCGATGAAACTTGGGTGAGATGTTGAGTACACTCCAAGGAAGGTTTCTGACTTAGTAAATCCATTTTACAATAGGTAGCGCACGCGTAGATTCAACAAATGAGCGACGATGCGCGAAGCATTTCAACAAAGTACCGTATGTGTTCATATACCATTCGTCCGATTGCGATGAAACTTGGGTGGGATGTTGAGTACACTCCAAGGAAGGTTTCTGACCTAGTAAATCCATTTTACAATAGGTAGCGCACGCGTAGATTCAACAAATGAGCGACGATGCGCGAAGCATTTCAACAAAGTCCCGTATGCATTCATATACCATTCGTCCGATAGCTATGAAACTTGCGTAAAATGTTGTGTACACTGCAGGGAAATTTTCTGGCTTAGTACATCCACTTTACAATAGGCAGCGCACGATTAGGTTCAACAAATGAGCTACGACGCGCGAAGCATTTCAACAAAGTCACGTTTGCGTTCATATACCATTCGTCCGATAGCGATGAAACTAGGCTGAGATTTTGTGTGCACTCCAGGGAAGGTTTCTAGCTTAGTAAATCCCTTTAAAAATAGGTAGAGCACGAGTAGAATCAACAAATGAGCAACGGCGCGCGAAGCGTTTCAACAAAGTCCCATTTAATTTCATATACCATTCATCCGATAGCGATGAAACTTGGGTGAGATGCTGTGTACACTCCAGGGAAGGTTTCTGGCTTAGTACATACATTTTACAATAGGTAGCGCACCAGTACATTCAACAAATGAGCGATGACACGCGAAGCGTTTCAACAAAGTCCCGTATAAAGTCATATACCATTCGTCTGATAGTGATAAATGTTTGGTGAATTGTTGTGTACACTCCAGGAAAGGTTTTTGGCTAAGTAAATCCATTTTACAATACGAAGCGCACGTTTATGTTCAACAAATCATTGACTACTCGCGAAGCGTTTCGACAAAGTCCCGTATACGTTCACATACCATTCATCCGATTGCGATGAAACTTGGGTGAGATGTTGTGTACACTCCAGGGAAGGTTTCTGGCTGAGTACATCCATATTACAATATGTAGCGCAAGAGTAGAATCAACAAATGAGCGACGACACGCGAAGCGTTTCAACCAAGTCCCGTATGCATACATGTACCATTCGTCCGTACCTATGAAACTTGGGTGAGATGTTGTGTACACGTCATGGAAAATTTCTGGCTTAGTAAATCCCCTATACAATATGCAGCGCACAAGTTGATTCAACAAATGAGGGACGACGCGCGAAGCGTTTCAACAAAGTCCCGTATAAGGTCATATACCATTCTGCCGTTAGCGGTGAAACTTGGGTGAAATATGGTTGACACTCCAAGGAAGGTTTCTGGCTTAGTAAATACACACATCAAAAAAAGTTTTGCATCACCTCGGTTCCCAGATCTCCGGCATATAGACGTTGACTGTGTATATTGTATCAAAGATACAGTCCCTTTGACTGTTCATAGATGTCACTAAAACTGCTCAAAGATGTAAACAACCCTGCATGAGCAGGGCCTATTAGACGGAGGGGGTACGACAGCCGATCAGTTCAAGTCATTCCACCAGGACGAAGGTACGCTGCTCATGTTGTCTGTAGTTCTACCATGCCTAGAAGGTCAATACCGCAGTTCGATCGCGTCCGCATTGTTACTTTGTGTCAAGAAGGGCTCTCAACAAGGGAAGTTTCCAGGCGTCTCAGAGTGAACCAAAGCGATGTTGTTCGGACATGGAGGAGGTACAGAGATACAGGAACTGTCGATGACAGGCCTCGCTCAGGCCGCCCAAGGGCTACTACTGTAGTGGATGACCGCTACTTACGGATTGCCGCTCGGAGGAACCCTGACAGCAATGCCACCATGTTGAATAATGCGTTTCGTTCAGCCACAGGACGTCGTGTTTCAACTCAAACTGTGCGCAATAGGCTGCATGATGCGCAACTTCACTCCCGACGTCCATGGCGAGGTCCAGCTTTGCAACCCCGACACCATGCAGCGCGGTACAGATGGGCCCAACAACATGCTGAATGGACCCCACGGAATTGGCATCACGTTCTCTTCACCGATGAGTGTCGCATATGCCTTCAACCAGACAATCGTCGGAGACGTGTTTGGAGGCACCCTGGTCAGGCTGAACGTCTTAGACACACTGTCCAGCGAGTGCAGCAAGGTGGTGGTTCCCTGATGTTTTGGGGTGGCATTATGTGGGGCCGACGTACGCCACTGGTGGTCATGGAAGGCTCCGAAACGGCTTTACGATACCTGAATGACATCCTCCGACCCATAGTGCACCCATATCGGCAGAATATTGGAGAGGCATTTGTCTTCATGGACGACAATTCTCGACCTCATCGTGCACATCTTGTGAATGCGTTCCTTCAAGATAACGACATCGCTCGACTACAGTGGCCAGCATGTTCGCCAGACATGAACCCTATCGAACATGCCTGGGATATGTTAAAAAGGGCTGTTTATGGACGTCTTGACCCACCAACCACTCTGAGAGATTTACGCCGAATTGTCGTTGAGGAGTGGGACAATTTGGACCAACAGTGTCTTGATGAACTTGTGGATAGTATGCCACGACGAATACAGGCATGCATCAATGCAAGAGGACGTGCTACTGGGTATTAGAGGTAGTGGTGTGTACTGCAATCTGGACCACAAATGCTGAAAGTCTAGCTGTATGATGGTACAACATGCAATGTGTGGGTCTCATGAGCAATAAAACGAACTGAAATGTTGTTTGTGTTGATCTCTATTCCCTTTGTATTTAAAGGTTCCGGAACTCTTGGAACCGAGGTGATGCAAAACTTTTTTTGATGTGTGTACATTTCACAGTAGGTAGCACACGAGTAGATTCGACAAATGAACGACGATAGCGATGAAACTTGGGTGAGATGTTGTGGACACTTACGTGACGGTTTCTAACTTAGTAAATACATTTTACAGTAGGTAGTGCACGAGTAGATTCAACAAATGAGTGACGGAGTGCGAATCGTTTAAACAAAATCAGGTATGCGTTCATATACTATTCATCCGATTGCGATGAAACATTGATCAGTTATTTTGTACCCGCCAGGGAAGGGGACTTAGTAAATCCATTTCACAATAAGTAGCGCAAGAGTAGATGCAACAAATGGGTGACGACGCGCGAAACGTTTCAACAAAATTCCCAATTGCGTTCATATAACATTCTTCGATTGCGATGAAACCTTGATGAGTTATTGTGTACACGCCAGGGAAGGGCTTCGACTTAGTAATACATTTCTCAATAGGTAGCGCACGAGTAGATTCAACAAATGAGTGACAGCGCACGAATCGTTTAAACAAAAAACCCTATACGTGCATATACCATTCATCCGATTGCGATGAATCATTGATGAGTCATTGTGTACACGCCAGGGAAGGGTTTCGACTTAGTAAATCCATTTCACAATTGGTAGCGTACGATTAGATTCAACAAATGAGTGACAGCGATGAAACTTTTCGAAAGTTGTTGTGCACGCTCCCACGAATGGTTCTAAATTAGAAAATCCATTTTATGATAGCTTAGAGGCAGTTAACATGTTGTGTATCCAAAAGCACTTCAAGAAACAGAATTTCAACGCCAACACTTTCTTTGATTGGCATTGCAACGCATGCCGGGTACAGCTTGTATTGTATAAAACATCCTTTAGAATTTTGAAACTAAGAAGTCATTTTCCTCATCATAACAAACATAACATATACAATTGTTAACGTAATAACCCAAAATATAATGACGAAATTCAATTACACTGCTCGGTTGCACTAGGACGTAAATTGCGAAATTGGTTATTCCTTTGCTTCAGAACACAATTCCAGGCCACTGAGAGCTTTCGGTTATATTACATTAGCAATTAATTATGTTTCTAAAACTTACGTAGGATATTTCATAACTATTTAAACTGTTTCTTTTCATGACACTTTATTAAGTGCTATCATAATCGTAAAACAAATAACTTTAAGATGGAAGAGGTTCGCATAATTTACTCTGTCCCCTTGCATATTCGGCCAATGCACTTAGAAATACAACCCAATGAGCAAGACAAACGCACCTATGAAAACTGGCATAGTTTGGATTTGAGGCTGCAAACAGTAAAACAAAATATGCTGCCTTTCTCTTTTTCAGAAAACGTAAGAATATCAGAGGCCAATATTTCTTCCTAATTTATCACGTTCTTCATGCCTTGTACCACCATCTTGATAAGCATAGAAGCTTACTACTTTGAAGCCCCAGTATCAATTTCCTGCGCGGGGCGTGGTGGCTCAGCGGTCAAGCTGTAGGCCTCTCACCAAGGCGGACCGGGTTCGATTCCCGGTCAATGCATGTGAGATTTTCGATGTGAAATGCCATGTCCTGTGGTTCGGATTCCACGTGAAACGGAGGTCCTGTGGCTTATGATCGCGAGATTAACGGTCACGTTAAACTACAAGCTTCCTTTTCTATTTCCTGCTCTTTTATGGAAGTCAATTACCCTTGTTAAGACACCTCACAAGAGATGTGAGCTCAAATCCCTATCTTGGTTGAACTAGAACCGTTTTGTATGGTTAGCCACACTATTTAAGTCAAATGCATGGTTAATACCTAACGTCACTTTCATAATCTGGACCTGAAATGCAACTTCGCATATCATACAAATCGTCAGAAATATCCCACACGTGCACACTATGATGTTCTAATTGCGTAAATGAAGGACGAACAAAAACAACTTATTATAACGTAATTCGATTCAATGGATAATGGTCTTTATTTAATTTTGTAATTGACCTTCAGAATCACAATTCTCTTATCTTGGTGTGAAACCCTCCAAAATAGTATTTTTTATCGTATTAAATGAATCAGATTTCAGTACCATTATGACTACTGTGATAGTGATGAACTAAACTCCTGTGTGACATTGTAGTTCTTCTCTAGTCAATTAACTGCTACTAGCAACAACAAAAATTCAAGGAGATAAAAACTGAATTATGTAATCACTTGTGATGATGCATAGAGTAATAAACAAGACTTGCGTGATTTGTGTTACCTCATTAGCCAGCCCGAGTTGCGGTTTGCTACCCTGCTTAGAGCAACCATGATGCTCGCCAAGCTAATAGATGGCCGGTACGGTGAGACCTGGGGCTCTCAAAATTCATGAAGAACTATTTCACCACAACATACTAAAAGCATTGTGGTGTTTGAAGCCATATTTTCAGTGTTGCCTTAGTAAACAAGAGTTTAGTGCTTTTCAGTCGGTCAACACATTCGTGTTGACCGACTGAAAAGCACTAAACTCTTTCTTACATACTAAAAGGTAAAACAACGGTACAGTGACGGAAAATTATTGAATAACTGTATTAAGGTGAAATCCCTCATGAATATTTCAAGTCGATGGGTTAGCTACAATCCTTTGAAAAACATTCTGTATTTCTTCTAAATTTTACTTAACACTTATTTTTCTTGTAAGCCTGAAAGTTTTACGTGATTATTCAGATGCCTTGCACACATTTATCTTGTTATGACTTACTGTTTTCCTCGATATTTTTTGGGTGAGGATTTAGAAGTACACGTAGCAAATTAGGGGATGTGGTAAATAGTTAACTTGTTAATGTAATTCACTATTGGGGCTAAGGGCAATTTAATTTGTATTTAAGAACTCCACCATGGAACTCGACAATACTTTCTGGCTGTATAGGCACCGTGCGCGTCTCACCAGCAGAGCTCCGGGTCACTAAAGCTGTGAGACGAGGCGAATATGCGGCATATAGCAGTGCATAAACGCAGGAGAGGATAATCGTTTATTCGGGACTAAAGACAAATGTGAGATTTAACAAGCGTGTCATTTCAAGTTTTTTACTTGTTGTTTAAAATATTATCTCGCGAAAAACGAACGGGTGAGGTAAGTTCAAATTAAACTGTTCAAAATTAAATTCCCTAAATGCAGGTTGATTATTGCTAGTACGGAAATTAAAGTTAAACAGCCTCCTACAGTAGATCGTTGAGTGTTTCTCTAATCCCTTTATTATTATTGGTATTCTCCCCGAAGGCAGGTCCATGCCTCCGAAGAGGCTATCCTCAGTCGCAGTTTACGTGCGGTAGGATGGCTAGGGCCTTTACGCTCCTCCTTTTCCCGCCAACAGCGAGTGGTCCCACTGAACCGGCATTCCATCCTAGGTCCAACCTCGCCAAATGCTGCTTAACTGCGGAGTTCTCATGGGATCCGGTGTTTCAACATGGCCAGGCCATTGGCTCTAACCCCATATCAAGGGAACATACACTGTGAAATGTTTAGTTATAATCACACCCAGTGGTATGATTAGGTTTACGTCCAAATACTACGCCGGAAGATGGACTGACGCATTTATCACAAACGACAGTGGATTGTTGACATTGTTAGAACCTGGTGATCAAATCATTGCTGACAAAGGCTTTCCTGGAATAGCAACAAGCCTTTCCAACCGATGGAGGATTGGCGTAACCCTTCCTTATCTTCATGATGGCAAGCTGATAGCTGACGAGGTCAGGAAGACACACAGTGTTGCAAGTGTTTGCATTCATATCGAAAGATGAATTCAACGAATTAAAATATACAATATTTTACAGATGCTTCTGATAGAACTTCTGCCTCGTATTAACAACATTGTTTATGTGTTGCGTTCTGACAAATTTGCAGTCTCCTGTTATCCAAGAATAATAATGTTACGGCTGTGAGTTTGTGTCATCGCTCGCCGCATGAGTCACAACTGCCCCAGGGCTGGGCTGTGCCCTGCCTCGTGTATTGCGTACGCCTTATGCAACAGGGCTACTAGGACAAAGGGATGGTCCAGAATATTCGTGACTGAGCCAGCGATGGAAACCTCGGGAAGCCGTGAACCCTGGATGGATCTAGAAGCATTTATTGAGTCACCGGCCTGCTATATAAGTGCGACCTGTCAAGCAGTGGTGGTTGTTGTGTTTTACGAGCGAGTGCGAGCGCTTATCCTGAGCGACAGAAGTGTGGTGACTTGCGAAACCCCTAGTGAAGCTGATTCTCTTGACAGCGGAGGGAGTGAGGAGCTTACAGGGGACTGCCTGTGTTTTGAGCGAGTGTGCTTACTCAGTGCGAGAGAGGTCATTGTGGTGAGTTGCAAAACGGTGAGTGACAGACCTAGTGCAGCTATTTCTAGCCAGCGTACGGGACCGGACTCATTAACGAAAGGATTAACTGTGGTCTGTTGACAAGTGATAGGAGAAGTATTCTCGACGTGAGGAAACTGGAGTAAGGTAATAATTGCTAGTATTTGCTGTTGAGGAGTGTATCTTTCTGGCCACAATAAAGTTAATTATTTCTTTAAGCAGTAATTGGTGTTGTGCCTTCTTCCCACCGTAATCCAGTTAACAAAAGTGCCACTAGGGGGGTGGCACGTAACAATAATGAAAGAAATGAAGGCGCATATAATAGCTTGGAAATAACCAAATATTTAGATTGACAATATCACAATAATTCTACTTAATACAAACTCATTTAGCAGCGATAATTCTTGGCTGTCGCTCCAGAGATCCGTGTCAGATTCCCCGCTCTGACAAGAAGTTTAATTCTGATCTGATGGCTGAAACGGGGTAAACTAAGCCTGGTGATGAGAAACTGAGTAGAGGTGTGTTCGATTCCCACCTCAGCCATCCTGGAAGTGCTTTTCCTTCGTTTCCCACTTCTACCCCAGGCAATGGGTGGATGATAACTACTTTAAAGCCACCGCTGCCTCCTTCCCAATCCTCGCCTGAAGTAATAATACACACTACTGCAGGAACCACAATAACATAGGTCATCAGAAAAATTAGATATATACACATAAGTACACAGGGCTGAATGACCACGATGTACAAATCCCTCAAATGAAACATCAACAACACCAAACGCAAAACGATACATTAAATATTTGTCAGATATGAGGGGCTCTACTTTTGATAGAATGTTCATAAGCTAGCCTGTAACAAGTTTGGGTAGGTAATACATGAAATAAAACTGTTCAAGTTTATGAATATAGTTACGAGTAGGCTATATCTGGAGTCCTTCTCTAAGGCAACACACAGTTGATGAATCTTAGTGATATAATCAGATCACATAAACTGAGTCCTTTTAAGTGCATTAGTAGTTATCTGGCACTGAGTTAAGTGCGTACCGGTATGAGTTTTTTAATCTAATTATTATTCGTTTCGTCTAACGTAAATTTTACCTCTCATGTGTCGTCCACTATTCCCCTATCCGTGCAATAGGACGGACATTTCACAACCAACAGTCTCTGTGTCCTACCGACTTTCACAACGATTTTATCTGGGCTTCCGCAAAGCCATGGTTGCAATTTACGGACAATTAAACCACAACAAACTACTTTCACATTAATCATTACCTGACAGAACGAAATAGCCTGTGGTTCCGTTTCTTTCCCATATGTAAAATCGTGTAGTGAACGCCCCTGAGGTTAGAGTCAGTTATCTTAGGAGAAGCTAAATTTTCAAAGTTTCCCCTCCTGGTTTGATACGGAGAGCTATGCTACTCGCCAATATTCTACACATTCTTTATTGGTACCGGTACCATTCTGGGGACTCGCCCTGTTCCCGAGTTGTCACGGAATTGTGAAACGCTTTGTCACTCTTTACATAGTTTCCAAATTCCCTCTGTTCCCACTCATTCAAAAATCTGAAAAGCTTTTTTCCACGTACCGTATGTAACAATGGTTCACGAGCAATTCCAAAGTAACTTTATCACATTCCTCTTTAGAAATAAAATTCTCAGCAGAATTTACTACAAAAAATTATACTTCTGATTTGCTTTCTGTCTGAAATATTCTCCGTAAAGGACAAGCTATTTTTGCTACGGAGATTTGTGTATTTTTTCAAGGACTTACTGAACAGGGTTTTCCCTACGCTTGGGGCACATCAGTTTTAGAAACTTAATTATAAAAATAATAACAATAATTCACTGCAGCAATATGCTCACAAGTATTTCCACGACTAGCTAGACAAGGGCAAAGCACGACGGCAACATTTCGC
The DNA here is from genome assembly GCA_946902985.2 of Meconema thalassinum. Lineage (NCBI taxonomy): Eukaryota > Metazoa > Arthropoda > Insecta > Orthoptera > Tettigoniidae > Meconema > Meconema thalassinum. The sequence continues at coordinate 720,703,683 of OX336389.2, forward strand.
TTCTGTGTCAGTCTGTGAAAGATAATAGTTAATATAATGTGTAAGTAATTTAATATACATGGAAGATATTTAAACATTCAACAATGGATGGGAACACAGCAAAATATAATGATACTTGGTAAGACGGAAGCGAAAAAGGCGTTTGCCTATTCACTTCTGCTTTCTGAAAGCACTCATATTTTCTCTTCAATTCCCCCAGTTAATTAACATGCCCACTTATGTAGAGATTTCTACCCCTTCCAAGAGTTGATTTGCCACAATTCGGGTGTCTAATCGGTAAAAATCCGCAATTAAATTGACTCTCGCTCATGGCTTTTAAACGACCGACGCGGCTTGAGTTACACCTGCCTCACATTCCTTGTTTCGTAACCTAGCCCAGTGCGACGCCACTAGTATGATTTCAATGTTCGTGTACGGTGCCTATATTAATGGTTGACAGTTTGTATCGCTTAATCCAATGTATGCCTTCGTCAGAAATCTGTGCTGTATATCAAAATAGCCCAGAATAGCTGCCAAACTTGCAGTGTTTTGCTTAGGAACTTAAGTTCGGCACTATCTAAAACAAATACCGACGTTGTAAACCAAACCAGGATCTTGTTTCGATATTTGCCTTACCAAATAAACCATTTGACATAAAAACTAAGTGGGTTATGTAACTGAAATCAGATTAACTCAATGTTGATACACAGTAAATAAATATGTGTTCTAGAAACACATCCCTGAACGTTCCTTAAAACGGATATAACAAGTGGTTTTTGAATTCTCTTTAATTATAGTGATAAGAGGCAGATGACGTTGCTGTTCCGCCCCTTGAGACAACAGTAACTTACTAATTTGATTATGATTTAAACAATATATGGGATGCAAGTAATTGCTGACGAAGTGATTGATATGTGTGTGTATTTGGCTGGTGACGGTGAGCGAGTATTAGCTTTGTCATGTTTCATTTGCACACACATACGGATTAACCTGTAAATAAGTCCACAGTGGAGAATAGAGCGGTGTAACTAACTCGACGTCAATTGGATTTAGTGATTAATTGTTATGAAACAATTGAAACGTTAAATATTAAAGTCAACAGATTATTTAGTCGGTGAAAATCAGTATTCATGCACCGAAAACACTGAAGCATAAACAGTATAGTGGTAACTACAAACTAATTACTATCACACAATCCCTTTATTCCAATAATGCATGTTATCACTAACATTTCAAATTTGCAATCATTCTGTTAACCCATAGCTGTATATGCCATGTGGTTACTGCTGCATGTTTCCAAGCTACATCGGAGTATACGAGGGTCGAGTCAAAGGCCAAGGCAACATTTCTTTTCTCGCGAACAGGAGACAACACGGAAAATCTACAATATGCTTTTTGAAATATAGGGCATGTACGTACGCATAGTGCCTGAAGATAAATTCTGACGTCAGGAGATGCTCGTAGGTAAGTGACAGAACACAGGTCATTGGTAAACATTTTTTTTATTATGGTATAGACAGCAAATACACAAGACTACGTACAAAGAACAGGTCACCACTGGTTACAGACCTTCGAAATAATCACCCAAAGTGTCTACTGTGCGTTGCCAGCGGTGGGGCAGGCGCTGAATTCCATTCGCTGCATGTGCATCGCTAACGTGTAACACTTCCCTCCGAAATGCTCTTATGATGTCTTCTCTGTTAGCAAACCGTCGTCCACGTAGTGGCTTCTTGACTTAAGGGATTAGATCATAGTCACATGGACTCAGATCAGGTGAATAAGGCAGGTGTAGAAGAACCTCCCATCCCCATCGTGGTAAGCAACGCTAAACGACGACTGCTGTGTGAGCTGTCGCGTTATCGTGTAGGATTATGGCGTCGTCCAAACGATCAGGACGTTTGCTTCGCACTGCACGGTGCAATTGGTACAACAAAAAGGAATTGTAATACACTGGAGTGACAGTGTGCCCCTCACGCACTGGATGACACACAAGAACACCTTGAATATCGTATGCCAGGATGACCATGACTTTATTGGGTGACGGAGTTTGTCGAACCTTGTGTCTCCGTGGTGACCCCTGATGACGCCATTCACTTGACTGTCTCTTCAGTTCAAGTTCATAAGCACGTGCCCATGTTTCATCGACTGCAATAATGCGATTCAACGAATCCACTTCTGTACCTCCGTTAAGTGATGTGGCACCCACTTTGCGCAAATTTTACCCATCTGTAGGTCCTTGTGTAAAATGCGCCGTATCTCTGTATGTTCTTGCAAATCCGTCATACTCCAGCGCATGTCCTCCTATAAACACTGATCGATCACCATTATCCGTACATATTTGTGCATGGACACTGGACGGCTTGGGCGAGGCAAATCGGCAGTTGATACTCTATCCCGTTTGAACGTCTCCACCCACCTCGCCACTGTTCTATAGGGCATGGCATGCACATCTAATGCTTCTCGCAGCTATGCATGCCGTTGGCGCGAATTTCTGCTGCAGAGAACTGCGATTTTAATAAACGATCGTTGCGCCTGCTTGTTGACTTCCATTGTGTGACGCTCTCACTCACACATAGAACTTGGGGGCATGCTCAGACCCACGCTGTTGTTCACATGCACCATCTAGTGGCATCCTACGCAAGTACGTACCGTACGTTTCCAAATGCATACCGTAGATTTTCCGTGTTGTCACCTGTTCGCGAGGAAAAAGATAGTTTCCATGACTTATGACTCGGCCACCGTATAATGGCCCCATTTTATAAAAGTAAGATTCCTCAAGCCGTGGGAGTCCCCTGGAATATAACACCAATAACATTATTATTATTGTTATTGAAACATTTCAACTATTAAATTTAGCGTTCTCTTACAGGATTAACTGGGACATGTTTCTGGGAAGTGTTAAATGCATATAGTGCATATAGATATAATTGACTTGGCTTAAATTAACATTCACGGTGATCTGACTGATGTTTATAAAATAGATATCTACAGTATGTATAATATAATGTGACGGGGGAGTTCAGAACGGGTGGTCGTTTGATGATATTTGTACATACTGTAATGCTCTACATTTTAAGCCACTAATATCTCAATCTGGCAACTGTGAGCATATGTTTGTGAAGTTGAGATGAATCCTACTGGTATTAATCATACCTTGCTTTGTGTATATAGACAAGGTACAGAATGTGAGAATACATTTTTAAATGATCTTGAAGGTATTGTTTGCATCCTCGGGTTCCCTTGGCGGATTACTCCCTTGGCGTGTTAGTGGGTTTGCCCGTAGGGTACCGAGGGGTCCAAGCCGGGGTTAGAGAAGGTGTTCGGGGAAGTAGTTAGTTAACTAGTGGGCGGCGAGTATCGTCCTTGCCCACGGGGAGAGATGCCGACTGGACAGGTGTGGCTCGGCGAGATGCGGCCGTGACAGTGAGTAGGAAGTATTAAAGCAGACTGCTGCGTAAGGAAAATAGTAGCTGACGGCAAGCAAAAATGGAGCAAGAGGGCAATGCAGTTTTATTCCAGCACGTGAATACCATATAAATGGGGAACAACAGATTTGCTAGGTGTATCGAGAGTAGGAGAAAGGGAGCAACTGGTGCACACTTACCCAAGTCTGGTGTGGATGTAGTGTAGAATCTGAAGCGGTGATGTAGGTGACGAGAGACAGCGAGGCAACAAGCAACTGACCATGATGTTCCGTTCTCTCCGCTATTTATTCGTTTGTTCGTGTTATGCCGGCGAGTCAGCGGTATTTACTATGTTATTGTTGTTGATCTTCCTGAGTTGTGCTGGCCCACATCGTGTTTTATGATAATTGCTTCACGCGTGTGGCCATAGCGTTGTGCAGTTTCTGTATTAACTGTGGGTTTTGGGGAGTTTTTGTATTATGAAGCCCTGGTTAAGGTTTGGGCTTCAACAACTCCCCTCCTCCGCAAATATTTGCTCCCAGGTATTGTTAGTGGCGTGTAAGGGTGACTCTGTGTTCTCTCCTCCTCCTAATCTCCTGTCGTTTTCCTTTTCCGTTGTTGTCATTCCATTTGTTCCTGGTGTTTGGTTGTGTGTCGGATGTCCATGTTGTTCCTGTCTTTGGATGAATTGGTGTGCGCTAGTCAAGGTTGGGTGGGGTAAGTACATATTTTTGTGCATAACATTCATAATGTTTTGATGTGTACATAATATTTATGATGATGGTGAGGTATGATAATGTGTTCATAATATTCATGATGATGGTGAGGTACATGTGTATTTGATTGTATCTTTGTAGCATAATAGGGTTTATTTCTAATTTTTTGATTTGGGATTGTCTAGAATGTTTGTAGTTTACAGTTTACAGTGGATTACAATTGGGGTGATTGTGGGATGATTTGATTTTCGTTTGTTTTGTTTGATGTAATTATTGTGTCGTAGGTATGAGGTGAACTTATGCAATATTGTACTACCACTATTAGTATTTATGTCGACATGTTACATCTTTCAATATTGTTTCTTGGTTGTGATGGGAAATTTGGGTTGGCACGGCCTGCTGTCCTCGGGACGAGTAGTACTCCTCGTACCATTTTTTGGTCGTGTGCCTGTTTGTGATTGCCTTTCGTAGGTAATCCCCTTTCATGATGGAGGTTGCTTCCTGAGACGAGGAACCATTCTCCACGCTATGAAGTGGGTGAGTGTAGGTGCAATGTATGGGGTTTATGGCAATCCCGATTGATGAGCGGGTAGTCGAGTTGATGAGAGAAGTAATGTTGTAAACGTGGGTTTAGAAAAAAATTGTAAATGAGTTAATGAAAGGAGTTAACATTTTGAGGTTATGTTTGGTTTGGTGACTGCTTACAATTATTCTTATGGGTAATGGTACCTTTATATAATTAAGTTGTGGCCACACTATGTCTAGAGGTGAAGATGGTGATTAGTTTGCCAGTGTGAATGGATGCATGACTATGTTATATACCACTGAGGGTGGGTAGTTTCGTGTGTTGCTGAGCAACCGTGAGAGATGTCATTTACAAAGGTATGACATCTCGTACTGTTCCTCAATGTGGCACATCGGTGGCACTGATTGTATGTAGAAGGTGATTTTGGAGTGTAGTCGCGTGTCGAATGTTTGATGCTCACATCATCGAAAATTGTCATGCGGGTGTCTTCCTGGAATTCAGTGAAAATGATCGTGTGGATTACTTTTTTATTTATTTCTTTCTTTCTTCTGAAAAATAGAATTTTGTATTAATTTTTATAAATGTAAGTGTTTACTTCGTCGCTCGGCTTTTTTTCTCTGGGGGTTGAAGTTTCTGTGGATTGGTCCTAGTCCATCCAGCGTCTGTAGAGATGTGTTTGGATGTTCTTCTTCTGGGGTGTCCTCTTGTGTTTGCTGGGTAATATGTTTGGGTCTGGCGTACACTGTTGGCCTGGGCATGGGTTGCATATTTGTATGATTGTTGTATATTGTCAGGGACTTTTGTATTGTGTGATTACTTCAGGTGTGGCTGGTGTATGTCCTCAGTGCGTATAGTCGCCGTAAGGCTCGGGCGAGTGTCATTTGGCGAATGGAAGGATAGTGATTTCGGCGTTCCACGCCACGGTGGATGTGAAAGGGGGGGGGGGGGTGTTTGTATTGTATCAATATTGTGGTGGAAGTGCTAATTGTATTTTTTCATGGAATGTTTTCATGGAATGGTGTTTCTGTGACCTTAAATGTGGGTATAGTTGTGGACCAATTGTGGTTGAGTATTGCAGAAATGTTGTCATAGATTAGTGGGTGGATTTGTAGGTGTGTTAAGACGTGCATTCCTAGTTCAGCGTGTTTTGTCCAGGTGCCTGGTAGCGTGTGTGTAATTGTCAGTCCGGTGGTGATTTTTGTGTCGCAGGTAAATGTAATAGGTAAGACTATGTCTGTGTTGTTTGTGAGTTGGCAGTGGCAGGGGAACCGTAATTCGATGGCTCCCGGGATTGTTTTATTGAATGGCCGCAGTTGATGTTCCGTTGTGGTTTTGCACGAAATGTGCAAGTCTGGTGTGGGATTTGTTATGATAAATGTGTCGAGACCAATTTGTGTTATCAATGCACGTTTCCAACCCAGATCGCTGCTGTTTGACCAGGTTTCCAGGATTTTGCTTGTGGGGGCGTTATTGTATAAGTTGATAGTGCAAGCGGGCTGTGTGGTCTTGTATCCCTGGAATCTCGGGACATAACAAAGTGCATTGATTTGGGATATGCAACTGTGAAGGATGCTGCAAGTTATTACGCGGATCTCGCATTTGTTTACTGTGATAAGTGTCGGTTCATGTATGAGTGTGCATGTGTGATTTTACCAGTTGTAAGGGATGGGTATGTACTCGTATAGTTCCCAGGTTGAGTGTAATTCAATGATAGGTACCTTGACCGTAATGTGTATGTTGTTTCCGTGGTACATGCAAGTACAGATGGGCTTGGTGTAATACCATGTAATGTGTAGTATGGGCGTTGGGATTTGGTAGCCAAATTTCCGGAGTTGGTCGTTTAATTGTGCAGGGTCCGTGGTGAGGGTATCTGTGGGTATATTGTTTTCTGGAATATTGTTTTGTTTGCATAGTCTAAGGTCGTGTTAACTCTGTGTGTTTATTTGCATGTTGTCGTGTTGATGGCGTTGCCTATGATCATTTGAATGGTCGATGCGAGTATTATTGATTCTGAGTCCCTGTAATTTTGTGTTGTATTCAAACTGTGTTCAGTGTAATATATCTAATGTAATAGCTGTGCTTAGCTGGATTGCTTCTCTGATTAGTTCTGTGTGTTCTGTGTTCTGTGCGTTTTCGAGTTGATCGATGACTGCGTGTAGATTGTTGTGCTTCTGTTGTGTGTCTAAGAGTTGCTGTAATACTAGGGGAGATAGTATAGGGGTGTCTCCTTCTGTGTTGGAAATTGAGGTGGATGTAAGTGAGTGTTGTGAGCTGTTGTGTTATGCCTGCGGTCGGGTGATAGGAGGATTGTGTACGATCATGTGTTAAGATAATTGATTCAAGCGTGTGGCCATATCGTTGTGCAGTTCCAGAATTACTTATGGAATTTGGGGAGTTTTTGTAGTATGAAACCTTGGTTACGGGTGGGCTTCATCAGTATAGTACATTTAGTGGGGAAGGAGGCACTGATAAATCATTGGTGATATAAAGATTAACCTGTTGAATGAGTAAGATGCCACGGTAAATACGCGTGAAGAATTTTTAACTTCGTATGGCTTACCAAGATGCATTAGCTCTATTACACGCGAAGAAATAATCAATTGTGCTTGGAGAAATTAAGGTGTCTTGCATCGATGATATTTTTATTAGAGATATGAAATATTTTGACTTCAGCGGTATTCAAGGAAAGCATATCTAATCGTTATTCCGGATGGTGCACCAGCCCCTTGCGATCCAATTGTATGCATCCCGTCACATGTACTGTACACATAAATTCGGGAAGATGCCTGTCGGGAATCCTTAACAACGCTGGATTGCTTATTTCTAAGAGGGCTCCGGCTAAATATCCATTAGAAATTGCTCCAACAAGGTCTTCGGGAACTTACACAGTATTGATCAATGATATCGTGAATATACAACAAAATACACTGGCTCAGTTGAACATCTACCATTATTTCTCGGAGTCTCTAGAGGGGGTTAGCTCCAACCTGAAAACGGATCCACGATACCACTGATTCTATTATATTTAAAATAAATCACTCGAAGACGACAAAGGAAAGCAACTAAGTAAATTTATTTAACAAATGTAAACTGTAACTAATATTTAAACAATAAATAACAATTACTAATTAATAAATTAATTACACACATTCATAAGCTCTCCACTACGACAACACACACACTACTGAAGTTACTACCATGTCTGTTACTCAGTAATAAATTTTGACTGGCCTAAGCCTGCTGGAAGTATTATAACGTTTAACGAAAAATTCCTGTGTGCCACGCATTCTTGAAGAGCTATTGAAAAGCCGGCACGCTTCTCGCACAACACATGGCCACGCGCACTCATTCATAGAATGACACATATTCGACCAGCCATGAGACTGTCTTCCCTCAGAAGGCTGTGGACTGCTAACAACTCTCCACATTATATAATAGACTGGCCTTGAGATATTTAACGGCAATACACATCCCTTCTCGCTTCGCATGAACTGCGAACACTGCTGGCCTACAGTAGCCTTGTTTAAAATTGACATTTTCACTTTACAAAATTGCCTATATCTCCACTTCTCAAGCAAACATACTCAAATTTTTAATACAATCTTCCTTGCATACTCTCTCGACATTCATGACTGTCGGAGTTGTTCAATCACACTTAACAACTTGAAAGCATTCATTTCAAGAACATTCATACTAAAATACACTACTATTCCAAAATCATTTGATCGCATAAATAAGTATTATTAAAATAATTTCTATAATTAAATAATTGTGAAAAAATTTACAAGTACTGGATCGTTATGTTTAACGTTATATAATGTAGTCTCAGCTCCCACTCAAAGCATACCTATCTTTCAAGTATTTCACTATGTGTTCTTCACATGAAATTTATTAATCACACACCAATGTTACTATACTGCACACATTTTTGCATCAATGGGTTTATAGACAAATTCACTCAAATGCCTTCAACCACCAAAGGTCTATTGCACGTAGATACTCAACTCCGTGTTTTAATAAATAGTTTAATAAAGGTATTAGTTAACATAAGTAGTTAACTTCTTTCTCAAATTAATTTCCGCTTATTTACCTCTCATGTCATCACTGCTAAGTCGTAAATTTATATATATTGGAGTTCTTAACGCAACGAATCCTTTGCTATTAATGCCATGTTCTTTACCAAAATAACTATACTTCCGTAGCTTCCCTCAAATTCGGTACAACCTCGCATGAGCTCAAACACCTCTTCAAATAGCCTCATATACACCCAGTATATGGTATTAAAATCACATCTACTATGTTGAACAATTCTTAACACAAATTCATTGTTGCCAACATCTCTTCTGTAGGACTTGCATTTAAATTACTGGCATTATCATCAGCGTTGTAACACTCAATCGCTGGCATACTGAACACTTCCTTCTGTTCTTAAATGAAACTTCCATTAACAAAGGATGACCTTAAACATATCGTGTATGACCTCCATAAGTTAACTTTATAAAATGATACTTAATTGTCCACAGCTGTTACATATACATTTAATAGAAATACTGTTTTGTCCACCATTCTTCATCATCATCTTGCACAGTTTCCAGCCACTGGCCGGGTCTGTTTGGAACACAAGCCTCTCCAACGTCTTCTGTCTTCCCACCATCTCTCAGCCTTCACCCTTGTCCAGTCTTCTCGTCTCTTCTTCACGCTTTCTTCCACCCCCTTCAGCCACCTGTCTCTCGGTCTTCCTCTCGGTCTCTTTCCTTCGCACTTCGTCTCGTGTATCCTCCAGGTTAACCTCTTCTCCTCCATTCATTTTACATGTCCATGCCATCTAAGTCTAGATTTCTCTATACCATCCTGTAATGGTTCTTCCTTCATTAATTCTTTGGTCCTTTCATTTCTTATTCTGTCCATCTTTGTAGCTCCAATACTGCTTCTCAAGAACCTCATCTCACTGGCCTGTATTTCGCTCTTCTCCCTTCCTTTCATAACCCAGGTCTCCGAGTCATACGTCAGGATATGGAAATAGTACGTCCGATATATGATCTTTTGGCTGTTCTGAGGGACATCCTTGCTCCATAACATGCTTATCACACTCCTCCGGAATGCTTCTGCCTGTCTCCTCCGCTCATTTATTTCTCTATCGTTTCCTCCATTATCTTGTATCAGGCTTCCCAGATACTTGAAACTATCCACTTTCTTCAGCTGTTCCCCACCAATTGTTATTCCCGTTGTGGTTCTTTCCTTCTTCCTTGTTGTGATCACCATCTCACTCTTATTTATGCTAAATTTCATCCCATATCCTTGTATTATTCTTTCCCACACGTCCAACTGTTCCTGTACCTCCTCCTCCTTGTTTCCCCAAATCATCAAATCATCTGCAAACACCATTGCTTTCATCTTTCTTTCCCCAATTACTTGTGCAACTCGGGTCATTATGTCCTCCATCACCACAATGAAAAGTAACGGTGACAGTGCACGTCTTTGCAATGTCAGGTCCACAATACGACGTGACACAACATATAGTGCATAAATAACCACACATGTTATTTATTATGTCCAATAGAGTTCAATCTTGACTGGGGAAAAACTAGCTTTGAGTTTCCTGTCGTAAGATAAAAATTATCTTCTATCAAGTTAATCTCCTAATACAATTAAATGACTAAAGATCTTAGCTTTCTCAAATAAAGTAAGGATTGTCGATTCCGCAATGTGTCTCCAACCTAAACAAAGAATGTCTATGAGTCTATGACTTCTATTATATCATGAGGAATATTTCTTGCCAGATTGACGCGAAATTCATAGTAATTATGATACCATAACATTATATCATTCGTCGTTTTCTTCTGCTCTTGAAGCTTTCCTTTACAGTAAAATGCCCAAATTAAATTACCTAAAGGAATTTAATTGGCATTCACGACTAAATGCCTATGGCCTCAACTCAAAATAAAATTCAAAACGTTAAAATAACTGTTTTCAAATAGGAATACTGATTCCTTAAACAAATAAACATGTCAGTTCAGAAACTGATCCGTAGAATAGAAATGTGAAAATGATGAAAGAATCATCTCTAATGATCTTGGAGAATAAAATATTGTTACACACATGAAATATAAATATATGTCGAAACATCGAAGTACAGAAAATACGGAGTAAAGCGTTTGCTCTGAATGTCACTATATAGCTCTCAATACAAAGTAAATAACACTGCTAACTTATCAGCCGATATATTGGAAGATCATGTTAAATATTTGGAAAATACTTACAAGTTTCCTCAATCCAAGATGCTGAGTTGGACCCATGTCCATTTCCTCGGACCAGCGACCGCAGAGAAGGAAGGAAATTCCTCTCCGGTAATCACCAGCCTCAGTCTGGAATCGAACCGCATAATTCTTATGGGTTGCCGGGACTTTCCCTGGCATCTTGACAAATCTTCTTATGATGCATCTTCATTCTCCGTCGTAGATATATTTCAGTGTCATTGTTGAGTAACATTGTCGTAATATTCATATAGAAGGTTAATGAAATATTTCTATAGCTCGTTAATGGTGTATAAAGTTCGTAAAATGACTTTAATACACAAGATGTAAGTGTACGTAACGTCTACATTCAGAAGTATTCTGGTTAGTGAAGCTCCATGTTGCACCTAAATCCCTGCTTCAAATATGTCCCTCACGCATAAAGTTCTTATCTCATCATCGCAACATCGTGATAAATATCAAATAACAAGTGTTGATGAACATTAGCAGTCATATTGAAATTGTTTGTATACTGCTCCAATGTGGAATTAAAAACACTGTTACTCACTTGGCTTGTGTTCACTGTTGTCTCGTTCCAACTAAAAATGCTTTTCAGCTTCTGCGTCCGTCACTTTTCTAATTCACTTTTAATAAGTCTATATCTTCGAAACTATTCAATCTGTGACGCTTAAATTTCAACAAATACTAGTATTCAGTCTGTACTGTACAACTGTTCAATTGGCTGAAGTCTTTACTCAACTATTAATGAGTAAAAACAAAATTTAATAACTTGCGAACTTCGCCTTGTTTCAAAGCACGGGGATATACAATATCGCCCCGGCGATCACGCTGTCTCCACGAGTAGTCTCAATACCGTACTCGGAGAAAACCTTCGGGATCTCGATTAACCTGGTATACAATTCTATACTCTTCGAAGTCTGTAGGATAAAGAACCTCGATACTCGGCTCTCCCTCTCCAAGTCGAAAATTTGGCGGCCATTTCTATTTCCCACCAGAAATTTAGCGCGCACTTTAGTAATGCTTATTACTGCGGAATTCGTCCTTTCGGCGACTTTCAAAGTATCTGTAATATTTTCCTTTAGTTTTCTTCTCATTACCAATGAATAAAATATCTTTCTTGGGGCCTAAATGCGTAAATTCTCCATAATTATAATATAGTTGAAGGTATTCCCGTCTTCAATAAGACCTCTCCTCATTGGCTGTGAGCTTATGTCCAATGACATAAATTATAACAATTATTATAATATTCCTTAGCAAATTCACTGTTGCTATGTCGATATCAAGCTTCTAGGAGCTTCGATTGCGCAATATATCACGTGATCGGAATCTCCCTGCCTGCTTGCTTGCTAACACGACTGGTTTGTGTCAGGTTCCAGGATTTATATTGCCATGTTAAACTGTATCATGGGCTCGGAAAATATTCTCATTTAAGTCCCAAATAATTCATTTCTCAAAGACATCGGTCCAACTCCTTAAATTGTGGTAATATAACGAGGTGTGTGTTTACGGGCGAGAATACAGCAGCAATCGTGAGAGCCGCAATTAAATCAGTATGGATATCTCGAATGAACCCGTAAAACGACCACAGATACGCACCACACGTACTTGAAAACAGGAGGTGCACACACAGGCCAAGAGCAGGTATCGTATAGACTGGTAAGTGCGCGCTACAGTTTAATTGTCGCACTAGTTCACATGGCAAGTGCACGGTAGGATGTGCGGTAGTTGACAACGCTCGAGGGTTCGAAGGTTCAACTCACATGCATTTTTTTCATTTTACATGCAGTCTCCTGGGATGTGGCAAGGTTGTATACTTAATCGTTTTCACAGACTGATTTGTATTTATTTTTCCTTATCGTTTTACCCTCCAGGGTTGACGTTTCGCACGGAAAAAACGAAGGATCCCACCTCTACCGCCTCTGAGTGGCAGTGTCCTGGAGGTTGAGACTCTGAATCGGGGGATACAACTAGGGAAAGTGACTAGCACTTCGCCCAGACTGTCTCACCTGCAAAGCAAACTGGGCCCTGATGAGGGGATAGGGAGAGTGGGAGAGATAGACAAGGAAGAGGGAAGGAGGCGGTCGTAGCCTTCGTTAGGTACTTCCGTTTATCACTTACCACCTGTTGAATCCCTCGAAGAACACTGGGTCGTAGAATCTGAAAATGCCCGGCTAAAAACCCCCCAGATCCTACCAACAGGTGAAGGAAATATAAAGGGTCCATATGAACTAACCAAAATTGTGCAAATACAGACCAAAGTGCACACAAAGAAAACAAACTCAGGTGAAAAGACGTAACACGAAACTCAAATAAGATAAGACTTATCTCAAAGAAGTGAGAAATTTAACGAAAAACACATTGATCTTCTTGACACAATTTATGCGATTATTATGAATAATAACTCTCGAATTAAATTGCTGTAAGATAAAAATTTATTCAATAAAAAGTATTTCTGAAGGTATCACCTCACCTTCCGATCATTCAAAATGACGAAAATGTTAAATGATCTCGAAGCGTCAAATGAATCTCCTTATAAGGTGTTTGACACACCCTTGCAAGTTTCTGTCCTGCATGGTGGCGATACGTCTCCAACATTTCCAACCCAGATCGCGTTCTTAAGCATCAAGAATGGTGAATGAAATTCATTCAAAAATAAATTATATTACCCTAAATTAAATTTTATACAACGATATGCACATATTTACATTTTAAGTTGTTTCTTTCTGAAACATAATCCAATAAACATTTTCAACACCTATGCACCTTCCTATTTGGTTATGTTCGGTATGATGTCATCATTTCAGATGTAATTTAACCATGTGGCAAAGCTCAGTTAAATATATAAGTCTGCATTGTGGTAAACGAAAATACAAATAATTCGAAAATGATTACATGAAAATAACTGTTCTCTCGAAATTTCAGAAATAGTCATAGGTCTCATTATGTTTCATAAATATGAAGTATGAAGTTGAGATAAAGTATTACGACAGGAAATATCTTAAAAGATACTACCTCCAATTGATTGAAAACTCATACGTCAATTGATGACGTAGTCTCACAAGACGTTATTATGTACTCCAGGTACATCCACATAACTTCAAAATACTTTCCCAAAGTATTTTGCTACACTATGAAAAAAACCTACAAACTTTAACTACATTTCCCTCAAACTTATAAGTCACACTGTACTTAAATCACATCCACATTATAATTTCTTAATAATCGTCACTCTCACAGTGATCGCAAAACTTTCTCAAACCTTGACCATATATCTCGTGGTTACAATAATCCACAAACCCATTTTCATTATCAATTATTCTTCAATTTTAATTCAACACTATGACTAATTAACGTGAGAAATCTTCATAACCGTATTTTTCAAGAATCAAATTCTTTTATAGTTTAATAAATATACATTTTCGAGAATTTATTTCTGATATATTATCAAAAATTTAATTACATCTTTGAACTTGACTTCAGGAATCATGATAATGATTCAGAAAATAGAATGTCAATCAGAATTAAATTCCAAATCTCAAGAAAATTCCGATGATAAAAAACAATAAAATCTCCAACAAGAATAAGAAAAGATAAATCTAATCCAAACTAAGTTGATACGAAATTAAAGTAAGTCAAAAATGAGGAGAATTCACCTCTCCAGAAAAACTGAACAAACTGAGAAATCCCCTACTGCATGAGTCATTCCTGGATAACAGAGTTATACACCTGTGAAACATTAGGGGCTTTCACTAAATGGACTGTCTCAATCGAGAAATGGGATCCTGTGAAAATGGAATGGTCGGCACTATGTTTCTCAAAAACCATCACAAAGCCATGAAATTCAAATTCATCCCATCATAAAACGAATTTAAATGCGTAGGAAATAACTTACTGGGAGCCGAAATAACAAAAAAAAAAAAAAGCTTGACGATGCCGGAATGCTTAAATCACTTATTACTACACGCTAATCTTCTCCTAACTGTTGATCTTCACAACGATTGAACATTTCAGAATGTTACGTTGAAACTGAAGCACACGCACAGAAGGAAGTAAAATATCCTTAAAAGACATGAATATAATATGTTCGTCAAACGAACGAACAGAAAATGGAAAATGAAATCATCAGACGTAAAGTCCAGTCATCAAATATTCTAACTACAAAAATTGGCAACTGGCAACAACAAAATATCTATGCTCAACTTCTGCCAAAAGATGTCAGACTTCTATCTTATAGCTGGATGATGAAGAGGCGTCATTCGGGACAAATGCCCGAGTCTGGTTTCCAAAAATATACTGGCCTTCAGAATATGAAGCCAACAACCTGGTCTCGAACCTGGGACACGTTTACTCACGATTCCTTCCCGGCTGGGGGCTATGCACCAAGACAGGCATATTCTGGGAGCTCGAACAACACTATTATAAACTCCAACTCTCTTCAAAGACGATCTTTATATGGTAGCAGCAGCGCAATTTTGAACTATATCCGTGATTCACTCCAGTGTCATCCATGAATTTGTGTGAGTTATAGTTCATTGCAAGCGTAGTTATAAAACACTCTACAAACATCTCTGTCGAGGTTGCATATCACGGTTACTTTACGTAGTCAATACTCCACTCATGCATACTTTGTCCCTGTAGTCTTACTTAAACTTGCATGATTTTATAAACAGAACACCATAAAGTTATTCCTCTCGAAAGCGACTTGATATACATGTTGTATTCTGAATAATATTCGAGGAGCATTCAAATCTCAAAGTTCACTTCAGTTCTGAGTTCAGAACACATTGCATACAGAATATACAAGTAAATGAGTTGCAGCGCGTGGCAATGCTGCGAATGTTGTCGCATGCACATTAAACAAGCGCTATGAATGCTTGATATAAACAGAGTTCTATTCACGTTCGTAGAGTAACTTAATACAAGATCACTCAAGTCCGCAATTGTCTACGGCGAGATAAAGTCCAAAAAAAGGAACTTGCAAACGACACAGTAAATACACCGCACGACACGATTCCACTAGTTTTAAAACTAGAGCGTTCCTCCTGGCTCCAGAAACCACAAGTAACTGTCCGTCACCAAACACTGCCCAACGCTGTCCTCCCAATGAACAACTCCGTACGTCACTCAGCCTTGACAGGCCAACAGCCAGTCGTTTCGTGCATGACGCGAGGTTGATCACCCCGTGACGTCACTGGCAGCTGTTGTGTCACCAAACAGGCTCAAGAATAAATACGTCTCCGTTGCCCTACAAGCTGATTTCTCAAAATACATAAATCCCGGATACAAAAACGGTCGCAGTACCATCCCAGCATTTGTCCGAAGACGAAGTGGGAAACCACGCAACACCACTTAGAGGATTGCTGAGGTGGGAATCGTACCCCCTCTACTCTTCTACCCGAGGCTGAGTAGACCCCGTTTCAGTCCTAATACCACTAGTCATATTTCTTGGCAGAGGCGGGAATCGAACCTCGGACCTCCAGGGTGATAGCTAAGCACGCTGACCACTGCACCACGGAAGCCACACGATTTGTTTATATGGCTCTGTAAAAGACCATGTCACCGCGGATGCCCGGGTTCAACTCCCAGCTCTGCCAAGAAATTTACTTCTGGTCTGAGGGCTGGAACGGGGTTCACTCAGCCTCGTGGGGCACACCAACTTAGTTGAGGCGGGTTCGCTTCCTGCCTCAGCCATCCTCGAAGTGGTTTTCCGTGGTTACCCACTTCTTTTCCCGGCGATTTCTGGGATGGTTCATTTGGGCAGGACCTCAGCCGTCTTTCTTCCCACTCGCTTTGCTGCCATTTGCTTCATTCGACCCAAGTTCGTGGTCGCCTGGGCGATTGGCTTTTCACGATCCCCAGTTGTATCTGCTGACAGGGTGTGTTCAGCTCCGAGAAACCGTCCTGGAATTCGACGGTAGAGGACTGATCCCTTGCAGAGTCCGAGGGTGAAGCCGAGCTTGGAGGGTAAGCGATCAAATTAAAAGAAAAAGAAAAAAGGCAGAATGTATCGTTGCATAAGCTATAGTTCCGGGTTGTACGAGGTGAGGAGGTGATTGTCTGTGGCTAGGGCACAGGCAACCATTTAGCTACGTCGTACATGTTCCAAGCTTCGTAGAATACAGGTAGGGAAAAGTGTGCCTCATTGGAACGATAACAACATGCGATGTCAATTCAGTATGTAGCTGCGCGAACTCCCCTCCTTCGAAGCAATTCACAACACAAAGCTTATTCACTGCCTCGAGATGTATTCCAGCGACGAGTATGTGGACATGTTACTTATCTATATTGAAGCTCGACAGAATGCATACCAAGCACAAAGCCTGTACCATGAACGCTATCCGGATAGATGACAACCGACAAGCATGGTATTTCGGAATGTGGAAGGACACCTGCGGGATACTGGATCCCTGGGAAGGACACGGCCTGTTCAAGATCATCGCGTGACGTCTGCTCACAATGAAGAGGTTCTGTTTGACGCTATCCGGTGGAAGCCCCATACTAGCACACGGGCCATTGCATAGGAGATGAACTTCAGCCGAGCGTCTGTTATGCGGATATTGCATACCCACCGGTTTCACCCCTACCTTCTGCACTTACACCAGGAGCTCCATGGTCTTCATTTCGATGCCCGGTTGGCGTTCTGTCAATGGATCCTACAGCATGTGGACACTGATCCTGCTTTTCTAGTGACCAAATTATTTACGGACGTAGCACAATTCCAAAACAATGGAACCGTTAATCGCCATAATATGCATAACTGGAGTGTGGATCAGTGGGGCATAAATGTGTGGTGTGGCAACTTGGGTGATCACTTCATCAGTCCCCATATCTTTGAGGGCTATCTGAGGGACAATGTCGTCTGCGGTTTCTTCAAGATGAACTACCACCGTTTTTGGAACACGTGCCACCCCTTGACCGCTGCAGGATGTGGTTTCAACATGACGGAGCTCCACCGCATGCGGTGGTGGTCGTCCGGAACCATCTCCAAGTGACGTAACTTGATAAATGGATTGGACGGGGAGGACCTGTCCCCTGGCCCGCCAGATCACCCGATCTTACGCCCGTGGATATTGTTCTGTGGGGCCATGTAAAACAACTGGTGTATGCACAGGAGCCGGCTGGTCCTACTCACCTTAGACTGCTCATCACCGAGGTATGCCAATCTATTTCGCCCGAGATGTAGCAACGAGCAAGACGGTCCTTTCAACATCGCTCCCAGCATTGTATCGAACACGTAGGTCGTCACTTTGAGCAGGTGCTGCGTTAAATGCCGTGGATAACTTAAATCCTGTCACATGTTTCCTAGTCTCTATCAACCCAGCTCCACAAGGCCAAATAAACAAATCAGTATGTGGAAAACTATTAAGTATACAACCTTGCCACATCCGAGGCAACTGAAAAAAAATGCATGGGATTTGAACCTTCGAACCCTCGAGTACTGTCAGCTATTGCACATCCTACTGCGCGCTTGCCAGGTGAGCTAATGGGATGCTCGACCTGCAGCGCGCACTTCCCAGTCCATACAATACCTGCTCTCGGTCTGTGCGCGCACCTCTTGTTTTCAAGTAGGCCTACGTGTTCTGCGTATCTGTGCTCGTTTTACGGGTTCATTCGAGGTACCCATACTGAATTAATAGTGGCACTCACGATTCCTGCTGTCTTCTAGCCCGTAAACACACATCTCGTTATATTACCCCAGTTTTGGGAGAGGAAACAAAGTTTTTCAGAATTGTAGTTCATGTGACGGGATGGATAAAACTGGATCGCAAGGGGCTGGCGGACCACCCGCTACGGTGGTTATAGGAATATCGATCGAACTTGATAGCATATTAGAACATGGAAGGGATTTCAACACAATTATTGCATTCATTAGTGACACATTAGTTCAGAAATACATGCATGAAACAGATATTAAGGCAGTCTTTGAGTTAAATGATATGCAGTCATGTTATAATGCTATAAAACAGGAATTCTATGAAATTTGTAAGAGAGTCACTTAAAGAGGTCACTGACGTAAGAAACTTGGAGCGTATATAATCGCCCTATTAAACCTTGGGTGAACATGGATTTTTGGGACAGCATAGGAAAAGGAGATAGTCTCTTTAAGAAATGGAGCAATAATCTTAGCAACGGTAAATATGAAAAACAATACAATGAATTTAGAAACAAACTAACAAAACACATACGTGTGCTACATAAATAGGTTTCAAACGTTTAAAGGAGACGCTAGGAACAGTTGGCAAGTAGTGAATTATTTAACTAAAGGGCATCACAGGGATGGGCTGAATTAAGTAATTATGAAACACTTCAGTGAAAGTGAGGAACAGTCTAAGGAATATCTTATCACAATTTAAGGAAGGAACTGACAGTGTACTACACAACTGTAACAGGATATTAAGTGGTTATGTTGATCAGTTTTAATATAAAGATATGTGGCTCACGGGACCCACAGATGGTGATATTAAACACATTATGAAAAAATAAGAACAAATAAGTCTGCTGGGTTGGACAGGATACAAATTAAACATCAAAAAATGGGAGGGAAATAATGTATACAATCATTGTCAAACTAATAAGTTTGATAATTTCAGAACGTTCATTCCCTGATATTCTAAAACATCAGTAGTCAGACTAGTTTTAAAGGGAGGGATACGCACAGATGCAAATAATAGCCGCCCTATTTCCATTATCTCTGCAGTGTGCAAGATAATAGAAACATTTTTAACAGATATAATTACAGGGTTTTTGGAGGGAAATGAGTTACTAACGAACAATTTGCATACAGGAAAAGTATGGGAACTAGGACATTACGTGAAAAATTTTCTGAACTAGTAAATAAGAAACTTGATAAAGGGAAACTCATTTTGGTGGTTTTCATTGACTTCAGCAAAAGGTTTTACACCCTTCACATTGAGATTCTTATTGGGAAACTAAGAATAATTGGTATACGAGGCCCAGTACCAGGAACTAATGATGGTATTTAGAGGAATGGTACCTTCTGGTGAAAATTTGTGATGTATATTGAAATTGATATTTATTTTACGTTAATTACAATTAGGACTAAGAGTCCCTTTAGCTGCAACTAACTGCCACTAATGTACATTTTATTTTCAACATAGTCTTAAATTAACCTAATTAAACTAAATTCTACGGAAAGAAAGAAATGTATACAAAACTGTTTAATCTACTTAATTAATATGAAGTAATAATATTATTTTGCAATTTTATCATAAACATATACAGTACACGTTTTAATAATTACACAGATAATAGGAGTGAATGTACAATTTCTGGGCCTCGACACTCATCTGCCGTATTTCGCCTAGTCTTAAATTGTTATATATTTTCGAAGCATTTACCACAAATGATTTATTACCTGTCATTGTACGATGCTGAAATATCTGCAGAGCTGTAGCGGTGAATCTATTGTTCCGATCATGCACTTGACTCATGTGAACAAAGGATTTAGCCAGGTAAGGGGGTGTATTAGATTTTAAAATTATCAATAGTAGGCAAGACGTCGAGTACAACCGTCTTTCCCTAAGCTTTAGCCAGCCAATGGTTTTATAAAATGGTGTTACATGACATTGTTTACGAATTTTCAAGACAAAACGTAGACATGCATTCTGTAATCGCTGCAGATTCATATTGTATTTATCTGAAATATCGCTGTATACTAATGACCCGTAATCTAGAATTGGAAATATCACGCTTTGTATCAGGGTCTTTATCATATTAAAAGGAAGATATGGTAGATTTCGACGGAATTGGTGAAGAATACTAGTCATCCTTTTGACTACATGATTGGTATGGTTGAACCAACATAGAGTATTATCTACGTAGAGTCCCAAGTTTTTAACACATTCCTGATATTTGACCACATATGCATTTAAAACTATTGGAGGAATGACGCTGTTGTTGAGATTTGATAAGAGTTTTAGGTTCCCTACAAACATGGCTAATGTTTTATTTTCGTTTAATAGAAGACTATGGCTTGGAGCATATTCGAAGAGCCTTTCAGTGTCGTAATTTACTTTGCTGATGCAGTCATTGAGACAGGTTACATGAATATGCTAGTAAATTTGCAGATCATCAGCATACATGTGACGTTTAGTGTGGAAGAGATTTGTAGGTAGGTTATTTATATGTAGAGAGAACAATAAGGGGCCCAATGCAGAACCCTGTGGAACACCAGATAGCACATTAGACCTATTTGAAACATTAGATTTGTCGAAGATCACTTGCTGAGACCTCCCTTTCAAAAAATCATCAAAACAAAATAGAGCAGATAGTGAAATGCCTAAATTTTGCAATTTACTGAGAAGGAGGTCATGATGAACCCTGTCGAAGGCTTTGCTGAAATCGAAAAATAACAGGAGAGTAATATTCTTTACGTCCATAGCAAGCTTAATATCGTCTGTAATTTTTAGAAGGGCTGTTACAGTGCTATGGCCAGTTCGAAATCCGGACAGGAAAGAATTGTATTCAAGTAAGTTGTGAGCTGTTGGTAGACAATTTTTGATGTGTAACATCTTTCCGCTCAGTTGCTGGATAGTTTTGTGGGAGTGATTTTGAAAATTATGGACGGAAGTGGATCGGAACGATCTAGCTGGCAGTGGCGGATCGAACGGAAGTATGCACTGCCCGCTTGGTCGATCGAACGGAAGTGTACTAGCTGGTAGTGGTGGAAAACGGAAGTATGAACTGCCCGCTCGATCGATCGAACGGAAGTGTACTAGCTGGCAGTGGTGGAAAACGGAAGTATGCACTGCCCGCTAGATCGATCGATCCAGCGGGCAGTGGTAAGACCCAGCAGGCAGTGGTGCGAGAAACAATGAGCGCGCGGTGTCGGAAATTGATACCATGACGTAGCCTTATCTCGGCCATGTGGAATGTATATGACATCCTATTGAACGGAAAACACTCATGCGAACTCTGGAGTCAAGTGATTGAAACAAATGACATGGTACATGTTCGAAGTCTTCGTATCAGTATTTAAATGGTAAAATGCCTTAATATCAAACATTGTAAGTGGTCGGCATTGCCGGTATTATGTTTCTGCACAATGGCCATTCAAATTTTAACCCACATAACGGTAATGCAGTCATCAATATAATATAATCGTTGTGGTTATACGAGAATTGATCAAGCCTTCATGAACTATTACTGAATACATTCTCTTTACTCACAAGAGGGCCTATTTATAAGGCATTTTAAACTCAATTTCACGCAGGAACATTATCGAAACAAGCAAAATATAAATGAAACTTAATTCCGTAATGCAGTATTATTGGAACGTGGAAATAAGTCACCATCTTGTGCACAAAATTTGCACAGTCGAAATAGCCATGGGGTTAGTGCTTATGACTGTGAATCTAGAGATCTTGGGTTCGAATCCCGAACGGGATAGATATTTTTGCTACCAGATTATCATTTTAAACTGTATTTATCATATCAATATGACTCATTTTAACAGGATCCATATGAAATTACGTGTTGGTCTGTGAATGAAGAGGGCCTGTTTATAAGGAATGTAAGGTTATGAGCGGTGTCGCGTCTATTAATCTAGTTGATCCATATCGTATTCTTTATTTAGGCTAGTGCTGGTGGAAGCTACAAATCATCTAATAAAATGAGTTACGTATTATAAACTACAATATCTGTAAAACACTCCCTTTTACAATAGATTAATATTTGTGCCAATAATAGTATAAAATACCGGTGTATCAACAATTTCACGTGAAATTTCTTCTATGTCAGATGTTACACATCATATGCGACTACTGTAAGGCTCGTACTTTTTTTCTAATCCCTTTCCCAGAAGTGACAAAATGCTGACTGGTCTAAAATCCTCAACTTTCTGGGGAGACGAGACTTTGGGTACAGGTCGAATATCTGCCATTGTCCAGTCGGATGGAAAGACACCTGACTGTAAGCAAAAGTTGAACATGTGAGTAATGACTGGAGAAACTATCTCTAGACAGTTCATTAAAAGGGAACGTGAAATGCCATCTGGGCCTGCAGAGTTGGATTTTATGATGTTAAATACCTTTATTACATCATCAGGGCAAATATAAGAGAAATGAAAGAGTTCATGTTGAGGCTTTGTAGCAGTCTGGTAACGAGCACATATGTCACATATTTTAAGGGAATTGTTCAGAGGAGAAGCTTGTATGAAATGTTCATTTTGTGATTTTGCGGAAATTAATGAAGAAATTATGGGTGTATTTTTCCTAGCTATTCCAAGGGATCTTATTGTTCTCCATAATGTGCAAGGTGTCGAGTTTCGTTTTATTACGTAACACACGGTAGGTTTCAAAGTCTTCTTGTTTTCAGGATTTTATATGTTTCTTCTATGCTCTATCACAGGTGGATATTAACTTCTCAATAGCCGACGTTATCCAAGGGTATTGGTGGGTGTATTGATCGAATCATTTTGACTGGGGCAGGTTTATCAAATAAGTCGAAGAAAATATTATTGAAGGTCATAACTTTATCATTAATATTGTTCTGGGAAAGTACCTGCTGCCAGGGAGCAAAAACAGCATCTCGTTGGAATATTTCAATATCAAAATTGCGAAAGTCTCTGAATGAAATCCATTTCTTTTGGTGCGGAGGGGTTGATATAAAGAAAACAGCATATAACATATCATGCCCAGAGAAACCACTGGCCAAAGTCTGTCCAAATTCCAACAGGATATCATTACAATTTGATGCTATAGTATCTAGTATTGAGTGACAATAGGCAGTATGAAACGTGTTTTGAAATGGGATTCGTGTCAGATTGCATGAGTCAAGAGAATCATCAATGGTAGCTGTCTCCGAGGTCCCTGAGCCAATATGCCCATTTATGTCAGCTGAGACTATTACATATTTGTAACTAAAATATAATTGTACATGGCACTGACAAATATATGGATGAAACCAATTTTAGGTGGGTGATAGATACAAGCAGATAATACATTGCCGATATATAATTTATGCTTAAGTAAAATGAACTCAGATTTTTGACAATATTCAGCAGGAGATGAGTAGAGTATTTTACACTGGATACTGTCTTTCACATACACAGCTACTCCACCATCTCTTTTCCCTAATCTATCATTCCTGTACAGATTATATCCCGGTATACTAACCTGAGAATCTGCTACCCACGGCTTGAGAAAGGATTCATTTATACTTATTATATCAATACTTGAATTTGCAAAAATTAATAAAATTCATCAAAATGAGTTGTATCTAGTAAGGATTGTGCATTTATTTGCACAACTTTCAATTCAATGGGGTAGGTTTTTTGTAAATTTTGAACATAGATATTTTCAGAAGAATTGCCTAATGAAAATATTTTTTCATCTGAGGCAAAATACGCCTAACTAAGTGCTACAAAAAGGCTTAGAGGCTGTACTTCATAAATGTAAATAATCTTCCTCGGCATATGAAGAACGCACAAATATTCCAATATGCAGATGATGCAATAATTGTATCAGTTCATAAGGATTTTAACAAGTCAGATCATATCATGCAAGCAGACTTCAATGTGCTACAGAGCTGGGCACATGGTCATGGATCAATTATTAACAGTGCAAATAAACAACAATGCACATTAGGTCTCCAGTGATTTTATTACAAAAGGTGCATCTAAATATACATGACTGCGATTGCATGACAAGTCGTAACAATAACTGTGGAAACTGTACCAAGTATAAATGTAACTGTTCGGAAATACTTAGGTGTGTATACTGATTGTAATTTCAGATGGGACAAGCATATTAATCAAGTTACTTCCAAACCAAGAATAGTTTTATGTATATTTTTCCATCTGAGGCAAAATATGCCTAACTCAGTGCTAAAAATGGCATACTATGGATTCGTGGAAAGCATAATTCGATACGGAATAAAGGCTTGGGGACTTGTTTCAAATACATAGCCTATATTATAGAATTATCAGCATTCAAACACGTTTCCTAAATTTTTTTGTAAGACATGGTGAAAGGCAGTTATATTGTTCTACAATTGTCAGGCCTGTAGAGGCCTAATTCATTTAAGGTAATTATGGATTTTTTAAATAGAACTTTCAAAGAACATTTAAGACATCATCAGGAAACACGATTTAAGAACTCACATTTTGTAATTCCTAAAAATATAATGAATTTGGCAAAATCATGGTGCCATTTCCATTTAACAAGCTACCACACTCACTGCTGGTCTTGGAGAATTTGGCAAAGTAAAAAAGGTATTAACATTAGGACATAATATAACTCCTTAAAATCAGTGGACAACTGCTTGTATATGTAATAAGACTCCTATCCATAGACTGTTGCAATATGAAAGGAGAAATTAATTGAACATGACAGTAAAATTTAAATTTTAAGTTAAGTTTTTAAAATAGTAGTCACATATCTTTTGTATTAAGGTAGTAAGAAGAAATATTATAATATAGTGTAATTGTATTATTTTATTAATAATATTAACATATAATATTTTAATGGTTATGAGGTGATTGATTTGTTTTGTGAATCGTTATTGGCGGCACTGTAACATTATCTGAACGTGAGAGATTGGACGGTATATTTGTAAATTTAATTGCTTTTAACATACAAATTGTAATTATAATTGGCACCTGCCGACATGCATAAGCTTGGCAGGACAAAACATTGTAATAAATGGCGTAAATAAACAAACTGTAACCGTAACTATTACTACTACTACTACCAATAATAATAATAATAATAATAATAATAATAATAATAATAGCTGCGTCCATGGACTCGTCGTGGATGGTGTGGTGTATTGAAATCGAGATCTGCATTGTAACACAGTGGGGATGTGTTTTGGTTATATCTGAAAAATAAGTAAATCCCTTGATCATATGCACATTAACGGTCACCTTTGTTTTTTATTGTGGTATGTGTTCATGTTGCAAGTAAACATTTTCATTTCATATTTGTTCTTTTTGAAATTTATTTGGTGGATTCAGCATTTATACCCATTAACAAAAACCGTTTTAATAATTATTTTGTTTTAATTTGAAGTGCTGAAAATTAAAAACTTTGTTTTTCTTCAAAATATTGCATCTCCTTAATAAATAATAAAATCTACTTTGCATGTGGTATCAAGCTACCTTAATACCAAATGTTGTATACTACATATATTAAGATATTTTAAATCAGAGGACAGGTGATGAATTTCATGTTATTTCTATTTCTTACTTAAAGAATTTTTGTTCAATAGTGGACCACATTTCAGATTTTCAAATTATCTCAAAGATTCTAGTATACAACATTTGACAGCGTCGTACCTTTAATTTGACATATTTTTCATTATCTTAGGTCAACAACTGAATGAGATACCTTGTTTTGAATTTGGAAATCTGCATAAAAATTTAGTTTTGCGAAAATCAAAGAAGAAGTTACACAATGATATGTCTTGAAGACACACATTCCACACACCTACTTGGCTCTTTAAAACAGTCCATCTCCATAAGTCACTCCTTCCTTGTTAGTGTTTTATCTTCTTTTAATTTCCTCCTCACTCTGAGATACTTTCTTCTCGGTTTCTGTTGGGGGCTAGAGTTGTAAGTGCTCTTCGCTATCCGATCGTGATCTGTCTTCACTGCTCCTCTTATGGTGTAATATCCAGGATGTATGTCCATTCTAATCAAAATCTCTATGTCTGGAGTATTTCCACAGTTGAAATGGCACACAGCATGCATCACTCGCAATCTGAGGGTGACAATCCCCACATAAGTTTCTTTAGGACGCCGCCGCCACACCATTCCATTGAAACACTGTTCTGTGTTAGGCCATGTAGACACTTGGACAACATAGATGGGTCGCACAGTCTCTCATATAATGGTTTTACAGCATTTAGAATCTATAGAGAAATAGCCGGTTTATGCTTATCTCCTTCCAGTTTGTTTTCGGCCTTTGCCCGCTGGTATGCACACTAGCTGTCACTACCAACACGACGCCCGTGATGCTTGAGACGATCTTGAGTCACAGTCAAAAGAGTAGCCCAAATAGCATTTCTCTAGGCATCAATACTGCTGGTGTTTGATCCTAGAGCTATCCCAAAATAGTTCTCCATTTTATCTATGAGATTCCCAGTCAACATTCCCTTACCGCCTAATTTCTTATCTTGGACCAGATTTCTCAGTGCTGTACCTACTTCCTTTTGGAGGGAATAATACATGAAGGACATCTGGTGATAAAAAGTTGAATTATGTTTCAATTCAGGCAACTAACATACTATGGGTGATAAATTCAAACTGACTGTCCACAGTAAATTGAATGTTACCTGCCAACACGCCATGCCCACTCTCAGTTCAGAGACAGTGCACATATGATTTTAAACCACTCTGAAGGCTATCTTATTTTCTTAAATGTATATAAATTACATATATTCTTAAAGTAGAAAGAGCAGGCTTCCATAAAATGCAAAAAAAAAAATGAAAAATTTCACAAAAATGTTATTTTCAACTTGAACACATACCTTGTAGTTTTATCACGTTACATTCCATTTATGGTACCCTGATGAGAGTAAAGATGAATAAAGAGACAATATCTTCTGGTATTTAAAATATAGGGCCGTTCATATAATGAAGTTCTCGATATATGAATAGTTCGTTGAGAGGTTCTTCGCAAATTTATTCGCAATTTATTCCATGCCTTGTCAATCCCGAATATCTGTCCTGGTTAGTGAAAGCGTAATTATTTGGGCAACAGCATTCTAATAAATGTACTAGGGACTAAGTAAGCTACGATACGAGCATTTTTTGGAAGTAGGTGTGGGAAAAGTTAGGGAAACTTCACTCTCAGTTAAGCTACAAATACATTAACGTGGTCGAAATTTGAAGATTCATATTTGAATGGCATACTATACTCTTATTTGTTTCATGCGGGTTATGTGGGTCGATGTATTTTATTCTCGAGGGCTCTACTGTTCGTGTCGGCACTTACATTATTATAATATCTATAAACAAAGCAAGCTTTCCGTCTGAACATCTTGAATTATTCGCTGAAACTTTGTATTAGTCCCGGGTGAGGTGTATAGTGACTAAATATACCCATGGTTTCATATTATTTGTCCGTTCGTCTAATTGTTATGGTTTGGCGTCAAACTTACTGAAGCAAATGCCATGGAAACAGGTATAGTCGACACCATCATACATCAACCACTAAAAAGATAATTATTTCTTCATTGAAAAATAGTTTGTGTTCGAGATAAAATTGCCAACACAGATAATTATTTTGATAACCGTTTTAAAATAACGCTGCATTACATACAAGTAGGTCAATTATAGATGGTGTTATCTTGTGCCAATCATATAAAATAATACGCAGTAGTATTTAGTCTACATGAAATTAAACTGTATCAATGTTCTTCAGTAGGCGTTGTTTATACGTTATGTTGTGTGCTGCTATCTGGGTAACGGTGTGAAGATTGGCGAACATGGCATGACGTCACATGACAGACGACCATCTGCACATGGCTGCCAACTTTCATATCTCTACTTAGTATAAAACAAAAGTACCCGATTCTAGGATGTCACGGGTAATCTCCAGATCCACTGGATGGATTTTGTTGATGTTTTCACCATTCTGTAAAGGGTATCTCGAGGAAGATTTCTGTAGAAAATAATTTATTTACGATCAAAGGAAGCCGAGCAGTATCGATTTCAGTGGAAAAGTCGAAAAAAAAACTGACGTCCGAGCGCTTTGTAAGCTCACGCTGGGCAAACCGTTAAAAATACCAAAATACTATGAGTGTATGAATTGTTCAGCATGAAAAGTTCTACAAAACAGTCCGTGAGAGCATATCTCTATCTCCAATACATCGCGCACTATACGTGTTTTTACGTTTTCATTCCTTCCAACCATGTCCATTCAAATACTGAGGCGTCAGTTTACGAGCTAGCTAAGGGCGAGTCTGTCTCCCCTGTTACAGCCTAGCTAGTGGGCGAACCTATTACCCCAGGTACAGCCAGCAGCAAACCGTCGAGTCATGTTGAGTTAAGACTTCAGAGAAGGATGGTTGTGTTTGGAGTTTCCCTGGAAGTGCAACTCGGCTTTTCATCATTTCGTATGTGAACTTTTCGTTCCGCAAAATACACAGTCAAGTTAAGATTGGACGGAAGGAAAATTTGTGTTTCATGCACCTCGCCATTCCTGGAAGGGCAACTCTCATTTCGCCTGTGAACTTTTCGTTCCATAAAATACACATTCAAGTTAAGATTGGACCGAAGGGGGATTTGAGTTTCATGCACCTTGCCATTCCTTGGAAGTGCAACTCGGCTTTTCTTCATTTCACATGTGAACTTTTCGTTCCGCGAAATTCACAGTCAAGTTAAGATTGGATGGAAGGGGGATTTGTGTTTCATGCACCTCGCCATTATTAAATTACGTCTGACAATAATTCGTTAAAATTAATAGTCCAGTCAGTGATCATAAGCCATCATGCCGAGATGTAAAACGGATATAGGTCATAGTTCATTGACATCGAAAAAAAGCGCTTATCACGTAACAATGAAACAAGGCAACAAATAATTTCTCGATTGTCACAAGAGAGAGAAATAAAGACTTCACAAAGACAAAGGGAGTCATTCCCATAAGTTCTTTTGACACAGGGAAAAATGTTCATGGTTTGTGGTCCGTTAAAGAGAAATCTGCTATGAATTATGATTCCTCCATAAATTACATAAATGATGCTTCAGTATCTGTTGGTACAATGTCTGTTGTCTGCCAATACTGTTCAGCTAATAATGGAAAGAGGAATCAAAAGGTATATGTTGTTTGCAGGGAAAAGTAAAACTAGAAGGAATTCTTCCCCCTCCAGAACCTTTGCATTCCCTTCTGACTGGAAACCACCCTAAGAGTAAGGAATTCATGAAGCACATACGTCATTATAATAATGCATTCCAAATGATCTCCTTCATGACTACACAAGTAATCGAACTTGGCGTCATGCCGACATTTAAGGTACAAGGACAAATGCACAATTTGGCCGGCAGTCTTTTTCCTCATGAACCTAATGATCACAAGTTCCTACAGATTTATCTCATAGCGGACCCAGAAATACAAGCTTCTACTAGATGTAGCATCATTACACAACCCCTTCATAATGGCTTAGTGAGGTCTTTGCAAGAAATGTTACACTGCCATGATAAATACGTTCAATCTTTCAAACCAGCGATTGATTGATTGTGTCCCACCTAACGTAATGGATTTGGATATTGTTATCCACGCCGATAAAATTCCTGTCGGTGAACATCGCGGCCGCTTTAATGCACCTACTACGAGTGAAGTAGCTGTTGTAATAGCTGCGAAACAGTTTGAAAGAAGGGAGATAGTATTACGTAGTCGAGGTAACAACCTTCAGAAAATTCCTGGAATTCACAGATCGTATAATAGCTTTCAATATCCTTTAATATTATGTAGAGGCGAAGAAGGCTATTCTATTAATATTTCGCAACATGAGTCGATCAATTGACAATCGATACGTAAAACGGTGTCATGCATGAATTATTGCTGTGACAGAATAATGACGAGTCTTAATGATTTCAATACAATACTTAGATTTGGAAAGCTACTAAACCGGTATTTGGTATACAGTATATGTTTGCTGAAATTGAATCGGAACATTTAGCCTACATACAGAATAATCAGACAAAACTACGAGCGGAAAATTACATCCATTTGCAAGATGCTTTGAGGGAAAATGCACATGTTGGAAATATCGGTCTGTTGGTCATATTACCGTCCTCATTTACAGGAGGGCCTAGGTATCTTCATGAAAGAACACAAGATGCGATGACGTATGTCAGAAAATATGGTAAACCTGATTTGTTCATTACACTTACCTGTAATTCTAACTGGATTGAAATTAAGGAAAATCTCCCCGAAAATACATCACCACAAGACAGATACGATATATAGAACAGGGTATTTCATTTGAAAATTCAAAAATTAATTTTCCTAATTAATTTAAGAGAGAATATTTGGCCAAACTCGCTGCTACCTTTACACTGTCGAATGGCAGAAACGTGGCTTGCCTCACATCCATCTTCTACTACGGTTGCATAACAACATTAGATCTGAACAGATAGACAGTGTAATTTCTGCAGTTACCCAATAAACATTCCGATCCTACATTACATGATATCGTGTCAAAGCACATGATTCATGCTCCATGTGGGGCTTTAAATGCAAATTCGTCTTGCATGCGTGAAGGAGTTTGCACTGAAAGGTATCGAAAACATTTCCAAAACGGCACATCTACTGGTAATGATGGTTATCCCAAGTACCGTAGGTTGTCACCTGATAACGGCGGAGAAACTGCAACTCTCAGGAACGACGAAATAGATAACCGATGGGTGGGTCCCTTTAATCTGATTCTCCTTAACATTTTTGACGCGCACATCAACGTCGAATTATGTAATTCCGTTGAATCCATTAAATATGAATGTAAGTACATAAATCAAGGCAGCGATCAGGTTACTTTCTACATTCAATCTACAAATCAGGTTCAACAATATCAATCTTGAAGATATATTTGCACCTCCGAGCTGTGTGGCAAATTTTATCGTTCAGTGTACTGAAAGAGCACAAGTAATCACTCACCTTGCAATATTTTACTTAAAATACTGCCTCTGATATTGCCAATATTCCTCGTGATACAACTATATTCTTTAAAAGTTATGTGCTGGTGACGATTTAGCAAAGACTCTTACTTATGATGAAGTTCCAAGTTATTACACTTGGAATGAAACTAACAGAAATTTTCAACGGAGGAAACAGTGTGAGCCGGTTTATGGTTACGATGACATTAAAAGAACTGATGCACTTGGACGAGTGTATGTAGTCCATCCCAACAACAGTGAATTTTTTCATCTAAGGATGTTACTTCATATTGATAAAGGTCCTACTTCTTTTCAATATTTAAGGACTGTAGAAGGAATAACTTACGACTCATTTCAGGAAGCATGCAGACTCAAGGGTTTGTTGGAAGATGGTTCTCACTGGGAAAACACATTATCAGAAGCTAATCTGTGTAGTTCGGCAAGTTCACTTAGATATTTGTTTTCCATCATAATCGTCTTTTGCAAAGTTCCGGATCTATTAGGACTTTGGAATAATCACCGGGAGAGCATGTGAGAAGACATATTGAACAGAAAGCTAAAATAGGGTACCATTACAAGAAATAAACTATGACATAAGTGTGTTCAATGAAGGGCTGACTGAAGTCAACAAAATAGTGCAATCCATTGCTAACAAATCTATCAGATTTTGGACTTCCACTCACAAATTACTATAACTTACAGCCAAACAATTATAAGTACTTCAGAGATCGTCCTCGGCTCCTTCAAACCATTGATCAAGGAGAACACTGTCTTAACTACGATCAGAAACAAGCTTATGACCCTCAGTCACGAGTTCTGTGTTTTAGTAAGCAGCATTCTGGAATTTATTGATAGCGTTTATCCTCAAATCCATGACCTATCTAAGAAGGAAGGTAAAGTATTTTTTCTCGATGCCCCTAGAGGCACAGGAAAAACGTTCTTGATTCATTTGCTGCTCGCCAAAGTGAGGTCTGGTGGTAAAATTGTTCTTGCCATCGCATCGTATGAAAATGCAGCCACTCTTTTGGAAGGGGGAAGAACAGCACATGCAACATTTAAACTTCCTTTGAAAGTCAGCAGTAATGGTGGAAGCGTATGTAATATTTCAAAGCAAAGTAACACTGCCAGTTTAATCCAAAATTGTTCTTTAGTAGTATGTGATGAGGCTACAATGTCACACAAAACTTCAGTTGAAGCTCTAGACAGGACCTTGCGTGATCTAAGGAATCGGAACACACCTATGGGTGGCTGCACAGTTTTATTCGCCGGAGATTTTCGTCAAATCTTACCAGTTGTTACCAGAGGAACGAGAGCCGACGTAGTGAACGCTTCATTAAAAAAGACCTTACATCTGGCCGGATATAACAAAATTGGCACTCAAAACTAACATGAGAGTACTCTTATCTTCAGAAGGTTTGCTAATTTGTTACTTAGAGTCGGAAATGGAGATTTGCCGGTCATTGACGGGAAAATTACCCTCAGTCACGATTTCTGTGTTATAGCAAGCAGCATTCCAGAATTGATTGATAGCGTTTATCCTCAAATCCATGACCTATCTAACAAGTCTCATTCATGGTTTAAAGAAAGAGCAATATTATCGCTGATAAACGAACAACTTGTGAAAATTAATGACTCGGTTTTCTCCAAATTAACTGCCGAGGCTCAAGTATATTACTGAATAGACGCAGTAGTCGATAGTGAAGATGCTGTTCATTACCCTACAGAATCCCTAAATTCTTTACTTCCTTCTGGTTTGCCACCACGCAAGATTATTTTAAAAGTGGGAGTGTCTATTATATTGCTACGTAATTTACACCCACCAAAGTTATGCAATGGGAAGCGATTGGTAGTGAAAACTTTGAAAAACTGTTCCATTGATGCAACTATCTCAACTGGCTGTGGTACAGAAGAAACGGTCTTAGTACCCAGAATCCCTATGATTCCTTCAGATTTTCCTTATCATTTCAAACGAGTACAATTCCCAGGAAGGGTCTGCATTGTCATGACTATCAACAAGGCACAGGGTCAGACCTCAGCGTGTCTGGAGTTGATCTCAGTGGAGAATGTTTTTCTCATGGAAAGCTTTACGTGGCTCTATCTCGTGTTACATCAAACCGAAATCTTTTCGTGTTCATTACTGGAGGGAAAACGACTAATGTCGTCTACAAGGAAATCTTATAAGACCTCGGTTAAAAGTATCCTAACACCTTGCATTCATAACTGTTCCCGGGCGAAGCCGGGACGGGTTGCTAGTTACATTATAAATGGCAGCTCCAGTGTTTGCAATTGTTCTGCAAACATGGTGAGTTTGAATCATGCGTAGCAACACTGAATGCAGCCCTGATTCAACCCAACAGTACGAATTTGCACTATAAATCAGCATGTTTGTTATGATGGGAGTCAAATGGTAAGGTTGTATTGTTAGTAACCTATTTAAGGAGACGCGGCGTGTTTGTAAGTAGAAGGCACTCCTAAAACAAACCTATGTTACAAATTATTTGTGTAATACAAGGGGCTAAAGTAGTTAAAAGGGATCCTCAAATCCCAGAAAAGAGACAATTTTGCAAACTGCATCTTTCTCTTGACTTGAAAATTGAGAATGGCGTCGTGGTTGACAAGTTAAAATAGCATCAAGAAAACATCCAATAGGGTAAGGAGTTTCGCAGCGGGGCCAAGTTACAAACGCATCTTAGGCCTATATATAATCGACATTATAGGTTCAACTTTAAGAAGGATAGGCGACTTCAAATTGAATAAGACCTCCACAAGACCCATTTTACTAGAGAATTCTAGAAATTAAGACAAAAAAAAAATGAATATAATGTGTTATAACTTTAGATTTTTGCTTTTTGTGTATAATACGAGTAACTTTTATCAAATAGTATGCATATTATAAGGACGTCCATTTCGTAAGAGTTTCTTTTGGTCATACGGTTATTAATGTTACGCTTTTGTAAATAATAAATATGAAGATATTTGGTTAAGCACATAAGCTGAAGAAGTTCCCATTGAAGGACCGAAAACATGTTCCAATAAAGATTTAGAACATATTGCGTATTAGCAGGTGTAAGACAGTTTTAATAGGATGTCTCAAATTCTGTACGAGATGCTGTAATTCTATGACTGAATATCAATATCAACCTATTTGTGCGTATTCAGGCCAAACAAGCGTGAATGTGTGCTAACGGGCACAAAGAAGAAGCATATGAGATATCGCTGGTATTAAATTTCCCCGAGCATCTATCACCGAGTAAATGTTACCTACAAGACAGCCATTATACTGTATTGTACCCGATTTGGAGTATGACCACTAAGCTACGGTGCTGCGTGAACGGCCGGGGGCCGCAAATATTACGTCACGGTGGTTTGATCTTGCCCGAATGACCGGTGGAGGTCAGTGCACTTGTGTGATGATGTCACGGCCGGGAGTAAGGAGAAGTATATGCGAGCTACCCCCACCCCCTTACGGCGGGGACGATAGCGAGGCCGCTTGGCAGGTGATCGCCAGACGAGCTTGCTCATTCTTATGTTCGATTCTGTTCGTGTCCAGAACATGTTTAGTGCGGACCGGTATCGCTGTGCGTGTTGTATTCTTACGGTCGTAAGGGCGAGCTATTAGATGCAAGTTTGTCACTTGCAAATCGCAAGCAAACGGCAGTGTGAAAGTGATGGTTCATATTCGTAAGTATTGGGACTTGCACTGACATACAGAAGAAGTTGGAGCCACTTAAGTTGAAAAATCATATAAACATTACCAGCATAAAGCAGCAGTGATACACAGTCCGAGGGCTGGATATTTCTCATCCTGTGTTACAAGCTTACACACTATTCAATGGAAATCAGTTGGGTCATCTTTGCGACAGAACATTGCACATTTAATCAAAGCCGTGATGGCAAGTGAACAAGGCTTTAGGCTTAATTGCAACTCTGTAATAGTTCACATAGTTCATTGAACATTGCTTCACGCCGGACTTCTGGAACAGTCTTTGCCAATTACACTGAACACAATCTCACTTCTGAACATTCTAGATCGAATTGGAACTGTGGCGGCGTGTTACTCTAAAATAATGGGGCAACATATTAATGAAGTAAATGTCTTCGTGAGGAAGGTGAGACATACAGTGTCGAATATTTCTAATTACACCATGGCACATTAAAACACGCAGAAGCGTGATGGAGGGATGGAACTTTTATCCAGGAGGTGTCGCGACGATCTTCGCAAGCAGACGCCTGCCGCCAACACGACACCAGGGAACACTTATCAGGGATCTTTACACTCTATTAAATTTGCAGAAGAGGTTTGTCTCTGCCTAACGAAAATGCCAGAAGGTAAAAATGTGTCACCAGCCCACATGAATTGAATCTTCCCATAATGAGTTGCACTCCAGAGCACAAGATCATATTTAGACTTTGTATAATTCCACGACGGTATGGCAAGAGCATTATATGATTGTACACATCGGAGTCTAATGAATTTTGTTGGGATTAATGATGATAATGATTGTTCTTTTACGATTGTTATTATTATTATTTTCTCTTGCATAATTGCGATGGCAATTATTTCAATGTTTTTTTTCTTCTGCGTTTCTTTCATGATGCATTCTTTTTCGATTTATGGTTTTATCCAAGGATTTTAAGATGGTGTGCATCAGATGCACAGGTGTTTATTTTGGTCCATATTTTCTTTGGGGATTTGATGTTGAAGACTTAGGATGATTTTGCCGTCTGTGTGATTTTTTTTTGAACTCCAGATCTTTTCTAGGACGATCTTTGGAGGTCTTATTTGAGGACTTGGTGAGTTTTTCCTTGAGCCGTTAACATTTCGATTGAATTATTAGTATTTTGGATGCATATCTGTTCTGATCCGACTGTTCGATTTATGCATTCTGGTTGCCACATTTTGAGTGTGAAGATAGCCAATATTAAATATTAGATTTGCCACTTGGATATTATATTTGTGATAGGAATTATTGAAGTTATGTACAGAAATGCTCAGATGATGATCTGATTTCTGGTTTTGAATGATAGTTTGATGGGCCATGATCTTTTGTGACATGTTGCTCGAGTAATTTAGAAGGCTATTGCCTTAGTGCAACGATTTGCTGGCAAATGATATGACATGTTTTATCATGAATTATTATAATCCTATCATGATGTTTAAATATTTTGATCTAACGATTTGGTCTCTCTTAGAGAATTTATGGCTCATTTTGACAAAGGCTCATTGCTTTTGTGAGGCAAAATTTTATCTGTCTTTCTCTGTCCTCTTTACTAATTATTTTGATCAGCAATTGCCTGAGCAATTTAACGAAATCATCGAGTATGGTTGCACTGATACTTCAATAAACATTTGATGGAGTTTGATTCTGGATTATTATTAAATCTAGTTGTGGATTCGAGACCACGAGACCATGTAAGGATTATTATAATAATTGCGGGCATTAGGGATGATTATTGAATTGACAAAAGATTATCGAATTTTGAACAAGATTATTAGTTTAGGATTCACTAAAAGATTTTGAATTCAGCATGAGATATTGAATTAAGGATTTCGAGTTGATTAAAAGATTTATTTTTGAACTGATCCTGATAATCAGTGGACTGATTTGGACAATTTGTGATTTTAGGAACTGAGTTAGATGAGTTCATATTATATTATTGTCAGTTATAATTGTAAATAAGTTTCGACAATTGGATAGACTGTTTTGTGTGCAATTACGGCAGTACAATGCCGATATCAATACATTAGCAAGCAGTTTCACATCACAGGGCGCATTAGCTTGATTATATGATGGTGTATTTTCTTTCTTTCAGATAATTGAAGTTAGGTCGCTCAGGGATGAGTGTTAATAATTTTTCGTGTCGTGTGCGCCGAAAAATCCCTGCAGCGACAGAAGAGACATTTAGTTGGCTTTCGTTTCAGTCCTGTGATGTATTTTTTTTATTGATCCGATTTGGCAAGATTCAGAAAGACATTACACCATATGAAGGGATTCTCTAGCCATCGAGATCATAGGCAGGGTGTGGAATTTTAATGCAAGCTGAATCCATGAATAAATAAGGATCATTTTCCTTTACCTTCTTAAATTTCTTTTATCTGTGTCATTTCTATTTTCCTTCTTTTAACTCTGGCCTCTCCAGGAATGTGTCCTTGCGAACTCTAGTTTGATGGCGCCCTCTTTCCCATCCCGTAACGACCCGGAGATACTCTGTCTCGTGCCACCCGAGCCGTTTTTCTTATATTATCAAACTAGAATTCAGGCACATTCGTTTTTTCCTGCTACTTTTTTATTGCACTCCCCTGTTTTTTCTCGGAAATTGTGTGGTGTAATTTTTGGCCGGGTCATCGCACATATTTCCGGGACGGGCACAGTATACAGCAAACTTCATTACCTAGTGACAAAAATACAGAGTTTACCGAGCAGTTATTGCTACTGGGGACATCACCCCAGGGTTGAAAATCAGGGTTCTTAGATGTATGATACTCACTAAATTCATCCAACTTGCTCAGGCTACAGTCACAGAGTGCCTCCTTTTGCAGAAAGGACAGATTCACACTCTTTTGTGTTCTTCTAATCTAATTTGAACAAAGCTTAGATAATAATAATGATAATAATTTTAATAATGCTAATAATATTAATACTCATACTGATATAAATAATAACAGTAATAGTAATAATAATAATGGTAATAATAATTAATAATGTCTGGTAGTTGTTTGAGTTTTCAGTATTTTGACTGGTTTGAAGCAGCTCTCCATGCCTCCCTGTCCTGAGCTAATCGTTTCATCTCTACATAGCTACCACACCCAACATCCGAGGCAAACTGTTTAACATATTTTAACCTTGGTCTACCCCTGCAGTTCTTGTCCCCGACCCTTCCTTCCATAACTAAGCTTGCTATTCCTGGGTGTCATAGTATGTGTCGTACTAACCTATCTCTTCTCTTCATTTGCAGTCGCCAGAAACATCTCTCCTCTCCCACTCGTCTTAATACCTCTTCGTTTGTAACCCTATCTACCCATCTGATCTTCATCATTCCCCTGTAACACCACATTTCAAATGCTTCAATTCTCCTCTTTTCTGCTGCACCAATAGTCCAAGCTTCACTTCCATAGAGCGCCACGCTCCAGACAAAGGCTTACAAAAATGACTTCCTAATACCTAAATCTATATTCGATGTCAACAGATTCCTTTTCTGTAGAAATGCTTTCCTTGCCTTAGCCAACCTACTTTTTTATCCTCTTTGCTTCGTCCATCACTGGTTATTCTGCTTCCTAAGTAACAGAAGTATCCTACTTCCTTCAGCTTTTCACCTGCCAATTTGATCTCCATAGAGGTTTCTGATTTATTTCGGCTGCATTCCAGTATTTTTGCTTTACATTTATTAATTTTCATCATGAATTCTTTCCGTAAGACGGAGTCCATACCATTCAAAAACTCATTGAAATCCTCAGGCTTGTCGGCCAAGATGACGATGTCATCAGCAAATCTCAGAGTTTAAATTATTTCTCCTTGAATCTTCACTCCCACTTAAAATTTTTCTCCAATTTCCTTCATTGCTTGTTCAATGTAAAGGTTGAAAAGTATGGTTGATAAGTTGCAACCTTGCCTTACACCTTTCTGAATACCAGCTTCTCTCTCATGTCCTTCAGCTCGAATGACTGCTGTCTGGTTTCTGTATAGATTGTATATCACCCTCTTATCCCTGTACTTTATTCCGATAGATTTCAAAATGTCAAATAATTTAGTCCAATCAACGTTATCAAAAGCCTTTTCTAAGTCTACAAATGCCATGAACGTTCTCTTATCTTTCCTTATTCTACCTTCCAAAATCAGCCTAAGACTTAGTACAGCTTCCCTTGTCCCTGCATTTTTCCTGAAACCAAACTGGTCTTCACCCAACTCCGTTTCTATCTGGCTTTCAATCCTCTTGTAAATTATTCTAGACAGGATCTTTGAAGCGTGAGTAATCAAGCTGATTGTACGGTAATCTTCACATCGGTCAGCTCCCACTTTCTTTGGTATAGGGATGATAACATTCTTCTTGAAATCAGGGGGTACCTCACCTGTCTCATAAATCCCACACACCAAGTGAAATAACCTGATCAGATCTCCATCTCCTATGCAGCGTAGCAACTCAATCGGTATATCATCTATGCCTGGTGCTTTGTTACTGCGTAAATCCTCTAATGCTCTGTCAAATTCTGATCTCAATATTAAATCTCCTTTTGCATCCTCATCAATTTCCTCCTCCCTTTCCATTACACAATTCTCAATCTCCTTTCCCTTATACAAACACTCTATGTAAGCTTTCCATATATCAAACTTTCCTTCCCTATCTGTTAGAGGCTTTCCATTTGTGTCCTTAATATTACAGCACTTAGTCTTCTTTTCCCCAAAGGTATTCTTATTCCTTCGATAAGCTGTGTCTACTTTTCCTAATTTCAGACAATTTTCTATACCTGCACATTTTTCTTTCAACCATTCTTCTTTCGCTTCCTTGCACATCTTGTTAACCTCATTTCTCAGACGTCTGTATTCTCCTTTCCCCTTTTCATCTCTTAGATTCTTGTGTTTCCGCCTTTCATCCATCAATTCTAGTATATCCTGAATGATCCACGGTTTTCTACCTATTCTTTCTTTCCTACCAATGTTTTCTTCTGCGGATTTTGTTATTTCATTCTTCAAAAGTGCCCAGTCGTCTGCAATTGAAGTTTGTTTAGGGTTTTTCATTAGTCCTTCCTTTGTACTCTTCTTGAATCTTTCGTTTACATCCTTTACTTTCAGTCTGTCTATTGCCCACCTTTTTGGCTTTTGACTTTTCTTCAGTTTCTTCAACTTTAATCTGCATTTCTTAACAACCAGATTCTGGTCAGAGTTTATGTCAGCAC
The DNA here is from genome assembly GCA_946902985.2 of Meconema thalassinum. Classification (NCBI taxonomy): domain Eukaryota; kingdom Metazoa; phylum Arthropoda; class Insecta; order Orthoptera; family Tettigoniidae; genus Meconema; species Meconema thalassinum. The sequence goes on from OX336389.2 coordinate 720,744,072, forward strand.
CAGGATATGTTTTACAATCCAAAATCTGGTTTCGAAACCTCTGCTTGACCATAATGAAATCGATTTGGTAACGCCTTGTATCTTCTGGTCTCATCCATGTGTATATTCTTCCATTGTGGTTATTGAATAAGGTGTTATCTATGACCAACTCATGCTCGGTGCAGAATTCCATCAGCCTGCTTCCTCGATCGTTCCTTTCACCTAATCCGAAATCTCCTACTATCTTCCCTTCATTCCCTTTTCCTACCACAGCGTTCCAATCTCCCATTACTATAACATTTTAATCACCCTAGATATACCTCAGAATTTCATCTAATTCTCCGTAGACCTTTTCAACATCCTCATCATCAGCTTGACTGGTAGGCATAAAGACTTGTACCACTGTGGTGCACGTAGGTTTAGTATTGATTTTTGCTACAATAATCCGTTCACTATATTGCTCATAATATTCCACCCGCTGTCCAAGTTTCCTACTCAATATGAGACCAACCTCTGTTAGGCCATTGTTTGATTTAGTGCTAATTACCCTATAGTCTCCTGACCTAAATTCCTGTTCTTCCTGCCAGCGCATTTCACTTATCCCAACCAAATCTAACCTCAACCTATCCATTTCCCTTTCTAAGTTTTCTAACTTTCCACTTCCTAGCAGATTTCTAACGTTCCACGCTCCGATCCGTAGAATGTCAGATTTCCTCTTTGTAACTTCTGTGATGTTAACCCCCTCTCGAGTAGTCCCCACCCAGAGATCCGTACGGGGGACTAGTATACCTCCGGATTGAAATTTTACAAAGGAGGAGGCCATCATCACATGTAATTATGCATAGTGAGGTGCATATCCTCGGGAATAGCATTACGACTGTAGTTTCCCGTTGCTTTCAGCCGTGCAGCAGAACGCAGTGTAGCCATTAGTTGGTTTATATTATCAAAAACTTAACCGTCTATAAGACTAGGAATGAATATTTATTCTGAAAGGCTGCGACTCCCTTTCAGAATAAGTAAAGAGCAATTCTACTAACAAAAATACTAACCTTCTACCATAGCGTATAGAAGAGAAAGTGACGTGACCTTTGGAGTTTGTATGGTCCAGCCGCTAGGTGGCTCTAGCGTCGGCTAGCGCTGAGTGAGGACGGTATCAATACAAGCAGTTGAATGTTACTTTTCAGTAACTGAATGTTATCAGCTTACACTACGTTGTATTAGACAAGATGATCCAAATATAAAATTCTCCGCACTGAGTATATACAACGCTAACGTCCGTTGTGTTAATTATGAAACATCAGATTGCGTCATAGGTTCATATAATAAGGAAATAAAACATTCTGACGGGGGTCAAAATGTAACTGAATGTGTGAAAATCGTAAAGCTACAGACCATTCATTACTGCACAAATAAAGTAAATATAATATAACACAGTATAATGACAAACTCACCCATATAACTTATAGCTCTCAGTTGTCCGAAGCTTTGGACAGCTTACGCGATGATTTTCCAGACTTAGAAGTTGACTGCTCTTTCCTAATTTCTTTCGTACGAAAGAAAAAGCGCACTTCATGAAATGAAAAACGGGTTTTCCAATAAGGTCCAGTTTATGTTCCATACACCATCAAAAAATCACGGCCCTAAAACAATCTCATCAATGCTGTCCTAACACTCAAAAAATATATCAACCCACAAATTTGAAAGGGAAGATAATTCCATTTCAACGACTACTTCAACCTGTAAAAGAATGTTGAAGACACTGTCAGACGGTTGAGTTAGGTAACTAAGGGCATTTATTGTGCCAAAGTCCTTTATATTAGTGAAAGTTGCAGCTGTTGTGTCCGACGGCCTTTTGACTTTGAAGGGTTGTTGCACACTTCACACAGCTGATCCCTTTCCTTAGTTGCTTGACAATACACCCGGCTAGATAGTGTGGGACTGCACCAGGCTTCAAACTCCAACTCATTCTCGCCATTTCGACTGTCTTTCCTTCTATAATGAAAGTGTCCGTTTTTATAAGGAAATTATCAGAGCAATGTTTGTCACATAGCCTGCATATGACTTACTTGACAATTTAATGTCTTTCCTCGGAGTGGCCTTAGCCCATTTAAATAAATCATCTTCGGCTTTTGGAGGTCTAAAAAAGTGCCTACCTGTTGCAGATGACTTGTCGTATCCAGATCGGCACCCGGGAACAAAACAACACGGCATATTCACTTACACAGTTTTGTTTGACGAATCTTACCAGGTTATAATTCACTCGACAGCACAAACGTAAAGAAATAAGTGTAAAGGCTTACAAATACTAAACACACCAGTGTCATAACGTATGTATTATTTCACTATCGCTTCTTGATCGCATACACTTTTCAACACCAAGAAATAAGGACTAAACACGGCAGCATTTCCATGTTTTCAAACTCGCGAGCGCTTAGAAAGTGTCTCCAGCCAGCCACAACCAACCGCTGCGCAGTCTACCGGCGGGCGCAGCAACTACCATACTAAAGATACGGCAAACTCGGGAGTCGTCACACTTTCTCTTCTAAACGCTATGCTTCTACTAACAATTAAATACCAAAATTCTACTAACGAAAAAATACTTAAGTTCCTCCAACAACAAAAACTACCACTAGAACATTCTGTCACCAGGCACACTCACATGCACCCTCACACGTCACAGTCTAATGAAACATTGAACTATAACTAATAAACATTGCAACTGCCACCAGACACACTCACAACCACAGTCTAATAGAACAATGACATATATCTAATAAACAAACTAACTACATACTTACAACTAAAACTAACTACTAACTACATTTAGTTTTGTATAAACCTTGTTTGAGACCAGCCGTAAAAAATTTAAATACACTCATACAGACATTCATTAAAAAACTGGTAAATTGTGAACAATAGGAAACAGGACTGAAAACTACAGCAATTGAACATTGTGACTATAAAAGCTGAAAGGGAAACTTTAAAATTCTAAGTCTCCCAGTAAAAACATGTATAAATATATTGTTTAGTGATTGTACAATGATAGACAAAACAACTATACATCAAATATTTACATATTAAACAATATGACCAGAATATGAATGACTATCATAAATTTCTTTTAAAATCAAATTCATGTAGCACATTACATACTGTATTATATGAGCAAAACAAAGACTAGGGAATAGGTTTAAAAAGCACAGATGCACTAGGAACTGACATTTCCAAAGTAAATTTTTCTCTCCTCGAACTCAACCCTTGCAGTGTAGTTAAGGTGACACGAGACTTCTACAGTCTTTCCTGAAATACCGCAATAAAACAATAACTAACTAATTCTTTTTCCCGATTACTCGAATTTTAGAAAAAATGATTCGCTGGCTGTAAGAATAGTGCGTAGCGTACTATTAGACTAGGGGTTCTCAATCTTTTAGACCCTGCGTTCCCCTTTTTAGGCTGAATATTTTGGCGACACCCATCCTCTAAGTTTTAAAGAAATTACAATAACTTAATTGTCAAAGTTTTATTCATAAAAAACACTTGTAACTTATATTAATAAACATTAATTAACATTAATTAATGTCTGGTAAGAGTGAGATATAACATATATAGTAATGTAGGGTGAGGCACTTAGCACATTCAGTGCTTGAAAGCATCACTTTATAGGACACTTGCCTTCTCAAACAGTATAATTATGGCATTACCCAAGTCCTGCAGATTTCATAAACAGCGTACTTGTGTCGAAGGAATCTATTAGACATTAGATTGAGTACAAGCCATAATATTGTGAGATTAGGATAAGAAATATCACAAAGCATAGGGGAATTAAACACGCAACCTTCATCTATGGCCGCCAAATAGTTAACAACGGACATGCCGCTGACACGTTTAATTCTTTTGGCAAGTAGGCCAGTCATCTAAAACATTCTAGGTCGTAAAAAATTGCAAGGTTCTGATTTTTTTGGATGTTGTTAGGATAGATACCAACAGTATAAAACCACGTTTGCAACTTCGAAAGGCCTGTGCTAACTTTGTGATGCTCGACAAACCTCGACATTTTCAGACTTTTTCAGTTTTTGTTTCCAACTTTTAAAAAATGCATTCTACGGGAACGTCATCCATGACACTTTTAAAGAAGACAATATCCAAATCCATTACGTTAGGTGGGACACAATCAATGTCTGGTATGTCTAGATCTCGAGACACAACATTTCAAAAAGGACATTTTTTTCCAAAAAGTTAGAAATGTGTAGTTAGCTAGTCTTTTGAACAAAATATCGTCTGAAAAAACTCATTCTACGAGGAAAGTCGTGAGAAAAAAGTTGTAGAGCAGTTATTTATGTGTAATGCATGCATAAGAAAAATGCTGTAAAACCAATAGTTCTCTTGTTATCAGGTAAAAATCAAAATAGGAAATCGGATTTTTCAGAAAATGTAGCCTGACGAATTGTAGGACTTCCTAAAAGGATAAGAAAGACATCAATCAGTGGAAAATTGTTTATCATGCAAAATGAAATTGATTAAAATTAATAATAATGTGTAATTTCTTATCATTATTGAAGTCACACTTGCGAAGTGATGGACGGACCTCAGCTAACACCTGCGACAGAAACACGCAACACGTCAATATTACCTACTATTTATTAATAAATTACAACAAAATGGTAGATATGTAATGTTAGGCTTACCTGCACTTAGCGAGACAGTAGTATGCTTTTAGAAGACCCAGGTTCATCATACGGCTCTTGTTGGGGCTCCGGAGACTCCTGTGTAGTTGGATCTGGATGTAAAAGGGGGTCGTCGAAGTCGTCTTCTTCATCTGACTGAGTCATGTCTAGGGTAGGAGAATGTTGGCTGGTCTTCCCCCGACCAATTTTACATAGAACAGAGCATTTCTGCCCTGCTCTCCGGCAGGAGCATCGCCCTGTCCTGCACTCTTTCAGGCACCTGTATGACAAGAATTTCAGCAGTTATAATAAATACAGGTTACAATAGATTCAAATATTTTAATTTCAATCATACCTATATCCAGCAGTGGACATTGATTAGGACCAACCTAATACGAATGGATTACCTAACCTGCATGACAGGAGTTCGAGCAGAATTGGCGTCGCTGGTTCCTTGTTTGAGGTCACCGGTGTCAGCTCCTGCTGACTCCTTGTCCATCCCCACTTGCTGGACTCTTTCTCAACCCCCAGCCAGTTCTGCACCTGGTGGTAGGTTCTGTAGGAATGCAGCCACCTCTTCAGTTGGGGGCAGACGAGCGAGGTTGACTTTTGCGCTGGCAGCAGATCGGACAAATATCCCGTAACGCAAGGCGTGGAGAGAATCATCTTCTTCGCCACCATACAACGCCACGAGACATAGGTGGCTTAATTGTTGAGATAAGTGGTAGCCGCGTCAAGAAGGTCTTGCTGTTTTGAAAGGACGCCCATCATCTTTGTATTACCTTGCCGGAAAAGGGCAGAGGTGGTGTCGCAACCACTGAAGGCGTGGTGGAACAACTCTATTCTAGGGGGAGTGAGAGATCACCTTGAATTAATAATGTTGACAAGAACTGCTCGCAACCTGTTCCAACCCCTGGCACATTTCTGGAAGGAAACATTTTGTTTGTTGGCACCCAATCCATTTAGGAGCAGCAAGAGGTAGACATATTCTCCAGAGATTATGACGTGCTTGTACCCTCTGCTCTTCTCCAATTCTGTCCTCACTATGAGGCATTCGGCGTCCTCTGGAGCTTGATTTGTTTTGATCCCTTGTATATCCAGCCCAGTGCAGGTAAAGTTGATCAGGCGCTGCTTTTTTTTTTTGGGGGGGGGGGGGGGGGGTTGGACAAAATCTCTTCCTGTGGTACTTCGATCAGTGCCGATTCTTCACAAAAGATATCGCTGCACGCTGAGGCTGCATAACGTCGTAGCGGTTCTGCTGTTTTTGTGCTCTTAACAGCCCCCTCTTCTGGGTAGCCATGGAATACAACTGAGACATTTACCATGTCGTTCCTCATATAATGAGTATTTTAGACGGTATTTTGTTCGAAAGACTAGTTAACTACAAATTTCTAACTTTTTGGAAAGAATTGCCAATTTTTTAAGTGTTGTATCTCGAGATATATAATACATACGGAGCTGGAGTTGGGCTTCATTAAATGTGTTATGGATGACTTTGCCGTAGAATTCAGTTTTTAGAAGTTGTAAGCCAAAAACTGAAAATATTCTGAAAATGTCGTGGTTTTTCGAGCACTACGAAGTTAATACAGGTCTTTCAAAGTTGCAATCTTGGTTTTACTCTATTGGTATCTATCCTAACAACATCCCAAAAGAATTTCCTGCGACCTAACGCGATTTTTGTGTCTATGGTGACTGGTCTAAATGAGGAACAAATATACTTAGCATGTTCTAATACAGACACTCTCTACTGTATTCGTTATCTGCATGCGCGATTGCATATTAAATTGCATTGTGATCGATGTGTATAACACGACCTTACAGCTCAAATCGTCATCTATGGTCATGAAAATCCTATTCATTGTATACTTTCGTTTACAAGAAGATTAGTTAGTATGACTGGCCCCTTTGATCTACTGCACATTGACATTCTTCATGATTATCTATGTGATGGACCCTTAGACCTTTAAACCCAAGCAGAATATCGATATCCATACCAAATCAAAAGGTGTAAGTGTTACTGCTTATTAACATGACATCCCCATAGCTCTAGATGTAAGACGCTTGCCTCTTACCTAGTAGGTCCTATGCCCCACGTTCAATTCCCGGTTCGATCTGGTATTTTAGAACTGCCGCAAAGGCTCGAGCGGTGTCTACGTGGCCTCGTGGAGAAAATAGAGTAGCCGTCTGATCTTTGAGGAAGTGACCCTACTGTACAAAGCCCAGATTAACAGCTGAGGAGAGACAACACACAAACCACGCGTCACCAACAATCAACAGTCCTTAGTGCGTACAAGCGGTCAATTGATAGGCCTAGGTCTCCTATGGGCTCTCAATCCAACGTAGCCTTACTTCATCAATATGTTCCGGATAAAAATTATGTGAAGATGACCTGCTGGGTCACTGGCACCATTGTCAGTAGAGACAAGCCAATGCGCACATAACCTATCTTGAGACACGAGTGTGTACTCTAAACAAAGACTGCAAGCGCAGCTAGATATATACGCGGGGTGTGAATTTTGCTGAGCAAGCTCAATCTCCTTCAATAAATGAGCTTAGTGTCATCTAAATACTTAGCATTTAAATTGAATTTTATGCAAAATGTGCCCTATGAATAACAGAAAAAGGATAGTTTACTTTCCGTGCGTTAACATTGGAAGTAGTAATACATCCTGTAGAGTAGGAACTCAAGGATTACCGTACATAGCCATCAGCTCTGCATGCAACATTATTAGAACGGTAAAACGTGAGTTTATTTTTATTGTTCTCATTATTTCGTTATAATTAATATTGCCAATAATTAATAATAACAATAATAAATAAAACAACTAATAATAGGCAATTAAAAGCCTCAGCGTAGCCTATTAAAGAGCGAGGCAATGCGTCCAGGCTATTTCCATACTACAAAAACCAGTCGGTTCCATGGATCAATAATCGGCTCATAAACAAGTACAACCTGTCTATACCATAAATCACTTGCCGTGATAACCAATTACATAGCACCCGAATCCATTAACTTCCTCTCTACAACCTACGTATATATATATATATATATATATACATATATATATATATATATATATATATATACATATATACTAGCTGACCCGCAGACGTTGTCCTGCCAATCAAAGAAAGTGTTGTAACTTTGTATCTTGAAGTGCTTCTGGATACACAATATTTTTTTCAATTTCCGTTAACTTCCTCTAAAGTATCGTGAAATGAGTTAACTAATCTAGAAACATTCGAGGGAGCGTGCACAACAACTCTCCAAAGTTTCATCGCAATCGGAAAAATGGCATATAACGCATACGGGATTTTGTTTAAATGATTCCTTTGCTGTCACTCATTTGTTGAATCTACTCATGCCCTACCAACTGTGAAATGGATTTACTAAGCTAGAAAGCTTCACGTAAGTGTACACAACAACTGATCAAAGTTGCATCGCAATCGATGAATAGTATATGACAGCATACGGGATTTTGTTGGAACGCTTCGCGCGTCGTCACTCATTTGTTACATCTACTCGTGCGCTACCTATATTCTAAAATGGATTTACCAAGTTGAACACCTTCCCTGGCGTGTACACAACAACTCATCAATGTTTCATCGGAATCGGATGAATGACATATGAACGCATACGGGATTTTCTTTAATCGATTCGCATGCCGTTACTCATTTGTTGAATTTACTCATGCGCTACCTATTGTAAAATAGATTTACTAAACCTGAAACCTTCTCTGGAGTGTACTCAATGATTCACCAAGGTTTCATCGCAATTGGATGAATGATATATGACCGCATACGGGACATTGTGGAAACGATTCGCACGCCGTCGCTCATTTGTTGAACCTACTCGTGCGCTACTTATTGAAAACTGGATTTACTAAGCCAGAAACCTTTCCTGGAGTGTACACAACAATTCACCTAAGTTTCATCGCAATCGGATAAATGGTATATGAACACTTACAGGACTTTGTTGTGACGATTCTCGCGCCATCGCACATTTGTTGAATCTACTCGTGCACTACCTATTGTAAAATGAATGTATTAAGCCAGAAACCTTAACTGAAATGTACACAACAATTCACCAAAGTTTCATCGCAATCGGATAAATGGTATATGGACGCATACGGTACTTTGTTGAAATGATTCGCGTGCCGTCACTCATTTGTTGAATCTACTCGTGCGCTACCTATTGTAAAATGGATTTATTAAGCCAGAAACCTTACGTAGGGTGTACACAACATCTCACCCATGTTTCATCGTAATCAGACGAATGGTATTTGAACGCATACGGGACCTTATTGAAACGCTTCGCGCGTCGTCGCTCATTTGTTGAATGTACTCGTGCGCAACCACCTGTGAAATGGATTTACTAACTTAGAAACCCTCACGTAAGTGTACACAATATCTCACCCTAGTTTCATTGCAATCGGATGAATGGTAAATGAACGCATACGGGACTTTGTTAAAACGTTCGCGCGTCGTCGCTCATTTGTTGAATCTACTTGTGCGCTACTTATTGTAAAATGAATTTACTAAGCCAGAAGCCTTCCCTGGAGTGTATACAACATTCACCCAAGTTTCATCGCTATCGGACGAATGGTATTTGAACGCATACGGGACCTTCTTGAAACGCTTCGCGCGTCGTCGCTCATTTGTTGAATCTAGTCGTGCGCTATCTATTATAAAATGGATTTACTAAGCCAAACACCTTCCCTTGAGTACACTCAACATCTCACCCAAGTATCATCGCAATGGGATGAATGGTATATGAACGCATACGGGACTTTGAAACGCTCTAACGTGCAGAGACAAACAGAATTCGACATCACTGCCACCTTTGGTATAAAACACAACTTTCCGCCACGGGCAGAGTGTATGTTAAGACAGTAGTTGCACAGGTTGCGACCAGCTGGCTCTAACGTGCAGAGACAAACCGTCCAAAGACATCAGCTTTCACCAAGGCCAAGGGTAGTGCTTTCCATGACGACTGTTTTGACTGTATATTGTGGTTCTAAAATTGTGTGTAAATTGTGGTTCTAAAATTGTGTTCATTCCACCTACGGGGTCAGATTGTGAATCTAAACCATACAGGAACCCACCCTAATATACATACCAAATTTCATCAAAATCGGTCCAGTCCTTTAGGAGGAGTTCAGTGACATACGCACGTGTCGAAGAATTATATATATATAAAGATATATACTGTATATATATATAACGTTTGCTAATTCTATGTGCACAGAAAGCCGTGGGTATATTCGATGAGTTTTGCGTATGACCCAAGTCACTAATATACTTTTGGTGTTAACACCTTACTCAATGTACTGTACGAGAGGATAGTTCACCACTCTCAATAATCATAATTAATGTTGAAATGTTGACTATAAAATATACCATTGAACATACAACATCAGAACATCATCGTCGAACATATGTTTGCATTATTCCGAAATAAAAACATAATATTGATGATATATAATAAGAATAATAATAATAATAAGAAGAATAACATATAGATTTATCGTTCCTACTGTAGTTTCATTGCGCCCGGATTATTAAGTAGCGAAAAGAGCCAATTCAAATATTGGGAATTTGTGTGGCTGCGATGTTAGTTTGTCACTTAGGAGGTTTTTGAACGCAATACAAGTGATATTAGGACTTCCGTGGTAGCATCTACCACCGTTAAACATTTAAGATTGACTCCTGAGCCGTAGTGAAGGCAACCTGCCTAGGAGATGAAAAACTTCCAAAATTAAACCTACAATGGTAGAGTCTGACCTGGAACGGGCGAATGCCAACAGCGTCTGTATCCCATGTTAGGGACGGCTGAAAACAAAAACCTGGCTGTAGGTATAAAAGGCAAACCAATCTAATGCATGAGGAGAAATTAACGAGTAATGCCTCGGATGAAATACCGCTGCCTGGGGAGCGCCAGGGCAAGTCTGGAGCCGGTACTGGACGTGAAAGTATGCGAGCCACCGGTGGTAGAGGGCTGAACAGGCTGGCCCCTACCGGGCAAGATCCCGATAACACTACAGCTGACAAGCGTTTGAAAGATGACCCTGAGCAACGTAGTGAATCATTATCTAGTACTTCACCTGCTGAAGGTGCTGCAAATGTAACTCAACCTGTGTTCACCCAGGCAGGTCTGCCACGACAGCGTATTAAAAGAAAAAAATGTCATGAACGAAACCGTAATACGCACTTATTTTAGGATTACTGACATCGGGCAGAATTCAGTTGGTTATAGACAACTCTTACATTCTGAATTTCGGTTGCATTACTCTGAACTAACTGTAATCGAACAGAGAGTATCTGAACAATACAGGGCTATTCTCCGGAATAATACTATCCCTGAACCAAGAATGAACTCCATTAAAGAAGAGGTACGGCGCGAGAAGGAAGGTGTGAATGGGGATACTCAGAACAGTTTTCCTGAAGAACTGGTGTCGGCAGAACCTGATAATCAGAACCATCAAGAAGTAGTTCCAGTTTCCATGCAAATTATCGATCATCGCCAAATAGGAAAGTTGAAGAATGAAATGATGACTACATTCATAGAGTTTTATTGAAATGATGCGAATTTCAGGCCGAAAATACCGAAAGTCAATGGTTCAAGAAAGCTGACAAAGATACTGAATATCATGAATCGGGATGTTTTGCCGGAACATGTTGAAGTATCTGAAAATCTGGAATCCCTTCATACTATTATTTACTGTGGTGCAGTAACTGTTGTGAGAGCTATGTGTATTGCACAAAATGAACGAAAAAAGCAAATACCATCGATGCCAAACTGGCAAACAAGACTTGTTGGAAGGATTGAACAGCTCAGGGCAGATATTGCAAGAATGACACAATATGTTCGTGGTACAAGAACAAGAAATGTACTGAGGAAAGCTGAGCATATAATGAAAAAAATCACAGACCACACGCAGCGACATGTACCGAATTCAAAACCTGAAGAGTGCCTAAATACCTTGAAACAAAGGCTGTCTGTTTTATCCGCCAGACTTGCAAAATATAGGGAGAGTATGAAGAGGAAGAAAGATCACTTCCTTTCCGCCAACTCAGAGAGAAGATTCTATCAGACTCTGGGTAAGATAAAGATTTCTGTGGACAAAAATATCCGGCTAAAGAAGAAATTCAAGAATTTTGGGGCAATCAACTGTCTACACCATCTCATCATGACAATCAAGTTGGGTAAGAGAAGAACAGCAAGCTTCCCAAAGATTTGAGCAAATGCAGCACGAGAAATTCACCACCAATGATCTTAAGGACGTTATCAACAACGTAGCCAATTGGAGAGCCCCTGGCCCTGACCAGATTCAGAATTTTTGGTATAAGAAGTTCTGGAGCATCCATGATCGACTAGGTGAGTTGATTAATGATGCCATCCTTTATCCTGATAGCTTGCCCGTATTCCTCACAGGTGGCATCACATATTTGATTGCAAAAGATCTTACGAATACATGGGATCCTACAAAAGATCGTCCCATAACATGTCTTCCCTCGTTGTATGAGATCATTACATCATACCTGGCTAACAGGATGTATGCACACTGTGAAAGAAACAACATAATTACCGTGAAACAGGAAGGTTGTAAAAAGGGTTCAAAAGGGTGCAAAGAAACAACTAATAATTGATTCAGTTGTGTGTGGCCAAGCACACTTAAATCACCGAAACCTTCGTATGGCGTACGTCGATTATAAGAAGGCCTTTGACTCTGTGCCCCATGACTGGCAAGTAGCAGTGCTGCGATTGTATAGGATCAATGAGGTAATTGTCTCAGTACACCTCGCGGAGACATACGAACAGATGAGATATCGATTCGGAGAGGCATCTTTCAAGGAGACACCCTTAGCCCGTTATGGGTTGTCCTGGCAATGAATCCTTTATCTACCTAGCTTAACTCTACTCACTACGGCTTTTCTATCACGATTGGAAAGGGAGTTGGTACTCGGCTCAATCATCTGCTATACATGGACGACCTTGAACTCTATGCCGAAACACAGTCGCATCTGGAAAACTTGCTGAGAATAGTTGAAGCATTCTCACGAGACATACAAATGGGATTTGGTTTGGACAAGTGTCGGACACTAAAGGTGGTGAGAGGAAAAGTTCAGAAGTCTGGGTAAGTTATGAGCTGGAAGATGGACAGCATATTAAGGCTATATAGACAGAAGGCACCTACAACTACTCAGGGGTAAACCAAGCTAGGCATATTGACCATGTGAATTTGTCGAAAGATTAAAACAAATCATAAAAACGCACTTGAACAGCAAAAACCTAGTGAAAGCTGTTAACACGTATGCTGTGCCTGTGCTGAGCATATGCCTTTGGCATAATCAAATGGTGTAAAACGGACATCGAACGTCTTGGGCGAAAAACGAGAATGATGCTCACAAAAGGAAGTAAACACCACACTCGATCTTCAATAGAGCGAATAACTCTACCCAGAAGCCTATGTGGACGTGGGTTTGTTGACTTTCATAACCAGATGAAACGACAGATAGACAACCTTAAGGAGTACTTCTACGCAGAAGCGAGGTAATCTGGCCTTCACAGAACCATCAGTGAGGCGGACAGATCAACGCCACTGGTCTTGTCTCAACAAGAGTTTCAACACCACCTGCATACTGACCTTCAGAAGATGGAAGCATGGAAAGCAAAACCTTTGCACGGAAGATATCCAAATGAGGTGAGTCAAGCAAATGTTGATATAACCGCGTCAAACTACTGGCTCACTTCAGGACAGATCTTTCCAGAAACTGAAGATTTTATGCTTGCAATTCAAGACCAAGTCATCCCTACAAGGAACTACATCAAGTTCATTGTAAATGATCCCGCTGTACCAGATGATAAGTGCCGTTATGGCTGACACGAGTCAGAAACAATACAGCATATTACATCTGCATGTAGATATTTACTGGCGACGGAACACAAACAAAGGCATGATGCACTTGTAAAATGTTGCATCAGGAGTTGGCTGATAAGATTCAGCTTCTAAAAGGAAAGAAAGTTCCGTACCACCAATATCAGCCAGAGTGTGTTCTTGAAAACAAGGAATACAAGTTGTATTGCGACCGAACTATCTTGTCTGACCAATCGGTATCACACATCAGGCCGGATCCGGGGGTTGTTAGCAAGAAAATCAAGCAAACTACCTTGATTGATGTTGCGATTCCTAACAACAAGAATCTCAAGTCAAAACACATAGAAAAGATCAGCAAATACAACGAGTTGGTCGACCCTATCAAAAGACAATGGCATGTAGAACTAGTTAAGACCATACCTATCATTGTCTCAAGTACGGGCGAGATCCCAAGTACCTTGCTCCAATGCCTTAAAGAACTGGATCTGGATACGCAATTGTACAAACTAATGCAGAAGGTAGTAGTTCTATCAACGACCTGAATCGTCCGGAAGTTCATTGGTAGTGACATTCCTGCTTAGAAGTTGCCGTTTCAGTAACTATACTTTGGTTCCCTGAAGCACGTATAGTTGTGTTGTAATGCACCAGCAATGTGTTGTATGTACTGTATAATATAATAATACCGGGTCATCATTTTATTTCCCGCATGTACGCGCCGCTAGGCCGGTGAAGGTGGACCTGGCAGATGCGGCCGCTAGGCCGGTCAAGGTGGCCTTGGCGTTCTCCCCGCAATGAACACGTGCGCTGCGATCGGCAATGTTGCAATACGCTGTCAGTATCTCCGGCGTATTCAAGCTTGTGAAGTGCTAGTTGATTTGACCTAACATACAGTGCAGTCTCGGGGCAATTTTACAGTTTATGTGTTGGCTTAAAGTGATGTTTTCTATACAACAACGTGTATTCATTGTGCTTTGTTATGCGAAGTGATGTTTTCTATAGAACAACGTGTATTCATTGTGCTTTCTTATGCGAAGTATTCTTCTGTTAGAGAGTGCCGTTTCCGATTCATTCGAAAATATCCTGGTATCCGTCCTCCACATAATATTCGCCAAGTTATAACGAAGATATAAGGAATATATTCGCCGTGTGTCTAGAAACTTGTTTACGAGGTGCCAGGCATGCTTGCGAGCTGACGGACAACACTTTGAACATTTCTTGTAAAACCAGGTAAGTTTGTAGATAATTATTTTCACTAGAAATTGCTATTAAATGACTGTATGTTGACGCGAAGTAGTGGGGAGAGTAGAAGTCGCGCACTTTTTACCGGCCAGCGAGCGGGTGTCAGCGCGAGAGCTTGCCGCGCCGTGATCGGTATCGGATGCGAGACTTAAATTGATGACCCTGTACTACTACTACTATTAATAATAATAATAATAATAATAATAATAATAATAATAATAATAATAAATATTTACACATAAATAAATGCAAAACACGATGTACATTACTTCTTACGAAAGAATTATGCTGTTATTACGCCCCTGTCATCTGTCATGATTACCGTCGAGTGTCAATTCGCGTCAGGTGATTCACCATCACTCGATTGCCGAATCACTT
The DNA here is from genome assembly GCA_946902985.2 of Meconema thalassinum. NCBI lineage: Eukaryota > Metazoa > Arthropoda > Insecta > Orthoptera > Tettigoniidae > Meconema > Meconema thalassinum. The sequence continues at coordinate 720,759,211 of OX336389.2, forward strand.
CAAGTGATTCACCATCACTTCCAAAGTCGTTTCGTAATAAATCAGTCTCACAGCTAATCTTCATTTATTATTATGGGCTTATTTAGATCAAGCAATTTTTATGTCATTAAGTTTATGCCATTTTTAACCTTATCATTAGTCAGATGTAGGTTCTTATTTAGTTCTTTTATTTACAATAAACCCTACAATTCATTCTTGATTAATGTCAGTTTATGTTTTTATTAATCCCCCAACTAACCGTTGTTTTATGTCTGTTATTATTCGATTCCGTACCTACGCTACGTAGACAATATAATATAGGTAACACTAGCATATAATATATGTCATGTACTCCTATATTGTAAATTTTCACTCACTCCAATGACTTCATTACTTCAATTCAAACCAAAATGTGCTGACACTGCCGTCGTACATAACATAACCTCTCACTGCACGTATTCCACTTATTAAATCATGGTTTCAAACAACAAACTCCCAATTCAATGGCTCATCGTACACATAAAGCCTAATCCATTCACTTTGAAAACCTGCATCTAAGAATCTGACTGATAACATCGTTATATTACCATAACTACGGTAACATTAGGTGTACTCATTTAATCATTGCATCGCCATAGTTGTAACATAGGCTGCATCTTGCCCTCTCTGCATAATTTGTAGCTATTATTTTGACGTTTTAGTCGTCTCAAAACCGTATTCTTTACAGTAACACTTCAAGGTGTTATCATAACCTTCACATTGAAATCATTATATAACTCCCACAAGCTGGTTTCATTACAAGCATCTGCTAAGCAACGTGGCACACTGCCGTGTCAATTCTGAATATTCAGGTCACGCTGGCTAACATTGCCTAGCATCAAGCCAAGCTTATGCTTACCACATTTGAAAAACCCGGGTTCATCGTTAAATATGACCTGCCTAATTAACAAATACTGTGCCCGGTGTTTGGCATTATTATTACTACACTAAAAATACATTGTCTCCGAGACTACACCAATACATACAATGGAATATTAAGATTTTAACTTACTGTTGGCCGTCATTCTTTTGCAGGTCTGATGTTCGGTTCATGACATATGAAACCCTCCAGAGTCGTAGAACTTTGACATAGCTTCTTGATAGGCCATCTATCCCTCCTTGTGGTTTAAGCTGCCATCTCAATAGCTTCCATGGAATAGTTTTATAAGCTGGCCATTGTGTAGTCTAGTTGTACTATGTTGTTAAGGATATCAAAGAATTTCATGTTATTTCCTTCAAGGAAATTTTTAAACACTGACTCTACCCTTTGCAGAAGTTTCGGTTCATTGTTCACGGAATTTACACCCCTTATAGGGCTGTGAAATTCAATCTGCCATGTGCTCATAAACATCTCAATTTATCAATTTAATCCCTTTTCAGTTTCAGAATAATATTCGTGCTTTTACTCTTCATGCCGGTTGTTATTTTATGGTATTAGGTGATAAAACATATAATTCGTCATTTCAACAAATTTACACTCATATATGGTATGTCCACGTTATATTTTACGGGAAGTTTATCAAAATTGCCAATCTCTCCTCCACTTTCACAATTAATTATCTCAACTATTCCTCTCTGTCAACTACGACGTTTTAACGATACTTTCAATTTCTGCTCGGCGTTTATGAGCCGATTAATCTCAGATTCACCGACACAACTTCGCAGAACGTGCTCACAGCTACGCTGTCACAAAAATTAGTGTGTCGTACTCCTCCTAGTTCTCCCGTTTTCTGCATAATTTTCGTATAAGTCATATAACTCCACGAAAATTGTTACGTGTTACTTCAAAATCCACCAATTTACGAGATGTTGTGAAAATGAATAAAATAATTTGTAATATATTTTATTATAATTTTGAAAAGTTTTTCCTCTTCCTGTTCTTGACACAGTCAAAATATTTTTCCACGGCCCCCTGGTTCCTTCATAACTGTTCAGTTACAGCTAGAAGTAATTATATTCACATATCAAATTATGACTCCTCCCTGCTTCTCGGATGACAGTCGATTGTTCGGTGCTGCCAGTCGATATACTGATACGATGAACTCATAAATGGGTTCAATATCGACAATCCACTAATTGTTACAGTTACAATCACAAAACTCAGCAAATTTGTGGTCACACATAAATAGCTTTCTCTCCAGAAAAGCCAATATAAAATATCCCATACATTTAAGATGGTGGATTGACGAACTTTCCAAACCATTATTCTGGTTACGAAAGCGGAATTACTATTGATAAGTGCAAAGAGTCATAACTCTACACATAATCTGTGGCTTGGAACAAAAACAACCAATGTCCATATTTGGCATTTTCAGGTTTGAACATCTATATACAGTATATAAAACTCAAAGAGTGTCTGTCTGTCTATCTGTCTGTTATGTATACAAATCTACACCGTTTCACCGATCTGAACCAAAATTTGCATACTTACCCTTTGGAAACCTGCGGGTAACCCTGTCCACTTTAAATTCCGGACAGACCACTCCATTCCCTGCATTTAGGCCCTTTGGCACAAATCTACACAGGATCACCGATCTGAACCAAAATTAGTATACTTAACTTTTGGAACCCTGCGGGTAACACTGTCCATTTGAAATTTCGGACAGAGCACCCCATCCCCTGCATTTAGGCCCTTTGGCACAAATCTACACCGTTTAATCGATCTGAACCAAAATGGGTATACCTACCCTTTAGAACCCTGCGGGTAACACTGTCCTCTTTAAAATTCGGACAGACCACTCCCATCCCTGTATTTAGGACTTTTGGCGCAAATCTACACGGTTTCACCGATCTGAACCAAAATGTGTATACTTACCCTTTGGAACCCTGCGAGTAACACTGTTCACATTATATTTCGGACAGACCACTCCATTCCCTGCATTTAGGCCCTTTGGTACAAATCTACATCATTTCACCGATCTGAACCAAAATTTGTATACCTACCCATTGGAACCCTGCTGGTAACACTGTCCACTTTAAATTTCGGACAGACAACTCCCTTCCATGTATTTAGGCCCTTTGGCACAAATCTACACCGTTTCACCGATCTGAACCAAAATTTTTATACCTACCCTTTGGAACCCTGCGAGTAACACTGTCCACATTATATTTGGGATAGACGACTCCATTCCATGCATCTAGGCCCTTTGGCACAAATGTACACAGTTTCACCGTTCTGAACCAAATTTTGTATACTTACCCTTTGGAAACCTGCGGGTAACACTGCCCACTTTATATTTCCCTGCATTTAGGCCCTTTGGCACAAATCTACACCGTTTCAACCCTGTGAGTAACATTGTCCACAATATATTTGGGACAGACCACTCCATTCCGTGCATTTAGGCCCTTTGGCACAAATCTACACAGATTCACCGATCTGAACCAAAATGTGTATAGTTAGCCTTTGGAACCCTGTGGGTAACACTGTCCACTTATCATTTCAGACAGATCACTCCTTGCCCTGCATTTAGGCCCTTTGGCACAAATCTACACCGTTTCACCCATCTGAACCAAAATTCGTATACTTAACTTTTGGAACCCTGCGGGTAACACTGACCATTTGAAATTTCGGACAGACCACTCCATTGCCCGTATTTAGGTCCTTTGGCACAAATCTACACCGTTTCACCGATCTGAACAAAAATTTCTATACTTACCCATTTGAAACCTGCGGGTAACACACTGTCCGCCTTCAATGTCCCTGCATTCAGGTCCTTTGGCACAAATATACACCGTTACACCGATCAGAACCAAATTTTACATACATACCATTTGGAACCCGACGAGTAACACTGTTCACTTTAATGTTCGTACAAACCACTCCATTTCCTGCATTTAGGCTCTTTGGAACACATCTACACCGTTTCACCGATCTGAACCAAATTTTTCATGGACTTTCTTACCATTTTTAATCGGACGAGTAACATTGCCTACATGAAATTTCGGAGAGACCACTCCTTTCCCTGCATTTAGGCCCTATGGCACAAATCTACATTGTTTCACCGATCTGAACCAAACGTTTTGTACATACCCTTTGGAACTCTACAAGTAACAATGTCTAATTGAAATTTCGGACAGACCACTCCATTCCCTGCATTTTGGCGCTTTAGTTCAAATCCGCACCGTTTCACCAAATTGCACCGAATGTTACATACCCTTTGAAACCCTGCTGTTAACACGTCTACTTGATATTTTGGAGAACCTTCTCCATTCCCTACATTTAGAATAACAGAGAAGAGGAACTTGAAAACCACGTTTAAAAGTCCTAGAAACATTCATGTTCGTAGTAGTTTGACTGTATGAATAGTTTAATAAGTCTACTGTCGGCTGGCAATGTGGGCTGCATCACTCCTCACCCGTGTTCTGGTGCAGAATCGCAAAACTAGTTACATCTTGCGCTTCTTATAAATTGCAGTCACGGGGAGTAATTAGTGCAAAAACGATTTCTTATGCCCCTTAAAACAGTTAGCATAATGAAAAGATTATGCCTCTGAATAAGTGCAATGGTGATGGTGCAGTACATTGATGTTATCAGCCGCAATAAGCGTTGGTAATTTCAAATTTACTTTCATTTATTCCGATCATCCTTGTGGCGATAAATAACACTATGGCTACCTAAGGAACTCGTGAGACCCGAAGTTTTCCAAAGTGTTCTGATTAATTTTCTACGGCGCTATGCGACAAATGACGACACTATTGGTCTCTACTTTTCTAACAGCCAATGAGATATAGGCCCTAGGCAGTGTGTTTTGTTTCCCATACTCCTCATTCTAATCATACTTTTAGACTATTTTCATTTATGAAAAAATAGGTTTATGAGATCACCTTTTGTCCGTTTGTCTGTGTGTGCGTGTGTGATTCGTGTGTGTGTGTGTCCCTAATAACTTCTAAACGGCTGGAGCGATTTCAATGAAACTCGGTAAGTTCATAGCACTATGCCCATCAATTTTGTTCGTCTCTCCAATCCAACATGGCGGCTGTGCGAAATATTTCACCAGCATTCAATATCTCCGAAATTGTTACCGATATCACCCTGGAATATTATACGGTGATAAAAGTAACTACTAGAAGTTTAGTTATGTGATATTTGAAAACCTGGTAACTACTAAACCAACACGGCGGCCAAGTGAAGTTGCGACATTTAAATAGACGTTTCTCGCGATTTAACCAACCAAACGCAATGAAACTAGGTACAGTATATGCTCATACACATTGTTATGCACCAACATCTAACTTCGTTCAGTTGTTTACATAACCTCAAGATGGCGACTGTGCGAAATATTTCACTAGCATTCTATATCACTATATCACCTTGAAATTTTGTACGGAGATAAAGGGCACTACTGGAAGTTCATCTATGGGACTTTCAAAAATCGGTTAACCACAAAACGAACATGGCGGCCAAGCGAATTTGAAAATTTTAAATAGACTTTTCTCGTGATTTTATGATCCAAACGCAATGAAACTTGGTACAGCAAATGTTTATACATTTTGTAATGCACTAGTATGTAATTTAGTTGAATTGTTTACATAACCTCAAGATGGCGGTTGTGCAAATTTTAAAATTAAGTTTTTATTTCTTGTGTCGTAATCATGGGATTGAAGTGAAAGTTTGAATAATGAACCTACGAAATAATTTTCCTTTAATGGTACATGACACTATGACCTTTAGATATAACAATCCAACATGGCGACCATCCGAATTATTTAGACGGTTCCCAATATCTACGAATCTATTACAGTAATCAAACTGATTTTTTTAAATGTTCATTGGGGCTATGAACATAAGTTCACCGATAGGACTTTCAATAACCTGGTGATCACAAATCCAACATGGCGGTGACACGATGTATAAATATTCACGTGTACGTTTCTCGAAATTTAACCCTCCGAGTGCAGTGAAACTTCGTACAGTAAATCCATATACAAATGTTAATCCACTGGCATCTAATTTATTTCAATTGTTTCCATAACCACAAGATGGCAGCTGTGCGAAATTTCAAAATCTCGTTTTTATTTCTTGTGTCCCAATCATGCGATTGAAGTTTGAATACTACACGTACACAATAATCTTCATGTAACAGTACATAACTCTAAGACCTACATATATAAAAATCCAACATGGCGACCAACCGCAATATTTAGTCGGTTCTCAGTATCTACGAATCTATTACAGCAATCAAACTGAAATTGTGTATGTTGATAGTGGCAATTAACATAAATAGGTTATATGAAAATAGGCTTTAGTTCTTCACGGAACTACTTGTTCAATTCGGTTTTAAATTACATGTGTCAGTTCTGTAGTTAGTAAATAGCCGTTTCCCTATTCATTATTATCATTATTATTACGGGAAAAAGACCTGGATATTACATCCATTATACTGTATAACTTATTACCCGCACTACCACCACCACAAAAAGTTATATTATATATTTTTTCTGTTAGTTTAAGTATCATGTTGTAGTTCCGTAGTAGTATTCATTATTGCTACGCCGGCCGGGGTGGTGATGGTGGGCCAACTTACCTTGTTTTCAGAGGTCCGCGGCGCTTGCTGCAAAATCACCGCCAGATGACATGCCCCAACAGAAGAATACCTAAAGGGAGGAAGAAGGTGGAGAAGGGGGAAACGCACAGGCTCGTCTACGGACAGACCCGATTACCAATAGAACTGCCACCGACGAAATAATGCCACAAAAGTTGCTTAAAATTTAAAAGAAAATTTAATTAGCAAAAGGGGCCAAGAAAAATAAAAATTTAACAAAATCATAAAAAAAGGAAACTCTATTGCCACAACAACCTCTCTCTGGTGATGCACATGGCTTAAGGCCAACAAGTTATTTACATAAGAAGGCAAGAGACGGTTTAACATGCTTGCTGAGCGAAATGAAAACATTTAATTTAAAATTAAAATAATGACGCCCAAAAGATAGAAAACCAGAAAACAGGTATTACCAAATGAGAAAGGGCTTGATAATTTACTAAGGTACGCAATACCGACCCGACATGCAGACATCAAGGCCACGAAGAAACGAAAAATTTAAAATTAAATTAATAAAATTAAAATAGGACCAATTTACAATTCCACCGCTTTCATGACGGAGAAAACTTAGGAACACTCACAAAAACACAAAGTTAAACCAACAAGATTAACAAAAAAAAAACTAAGCTACCAGCACAACACGTTTGAGTCTCCCGCTCGACGCCTAGAGAATCACTCTCAAGACCAGAATGCACTCGGGCAAAACAAAAAACAAACATGGCCACAAAAGGATGCTTGCATGTTCAGTCGAATCACGGCAAACAATTAGCTTAAAATGAAATTTAAAGTCACCAGAGAGAACAGAATGGGAGGAAAGAATTACGCCTTAACACTATTGGCACGAGGCAATTTAGGCTGCAACGGATCGTAAGTCAAATTAATAATAGGGCAATCCCAATGACTACCAAAAAACTAAATAAATAATAATTTACAACGTAAGATAAATTAGAAACGTGTCTCCAGTAGGTACGAAGGGAAACAACAAAATTTACATATCTGGTAACATTAGCAAAACAGAAAAATTAGGCCTACCAGGCGAAACAAAATACAGTATTAAAACATTAATATAAGGCCAATATCGGAGCTCCCATAACAATATATATATATATATATATATATATATATTAAATAATAACGTACCTTAAAAACTTCTCTGTGGAGACACAATAATAATAATAAAGTAACACACAAATTAAATAATATTATAAGGCACTAGATTGCCTCAAAATAGCTAACCCGCACATGCGCTGTTTTGTTAACAAGCACTCCTGTTTGCATCTAGTTGCGATTACTATTTCATACTTCTTCTTCACGGCGAAATGGCGAATATACAGCCTTAAGAGCACAGACATTTCCTTTTTAGCATATATCCATATTTCGTAGAGGCTAGGGGCCAAAGCCCCCAGCACACGGAGAGACACACTTTCACCAACCAGCCGGCTTGTTACTATCTTGACGACAGACTATAAAGATGCCAAGATGGCGGAGAATCCAAAGTCAAAAGCCGCATTGCATTAATGTTAATTGTAATTGTCCAATCACAGATTGACCCATCAAGTAACAATGTGCATATTGTATAATTATATTGGCGGCATGATGTATATATAGTCTTTTGTTCAATGACGTAGAACACAATATCCTTCAAATATGTCTCGATTAGGATGAGATCAGAAGACACCACAAACACACTCTAGCGGTCGAAGATACAACTCGGCTAGAGGCTACAACTCCGGCTAGAGGAGTCGATAGATGCTGCCACCTCGAGTTCATAAGCCCAACCAAGCCATCCAGGCGGGCGTTTTAAAGGTAGGAAGTACCAATATGTAGGGGAGATGCATTTTAAAAACGTTGGAACGGGCTTTGCACGTAACAGTCTCCCTCCCTTAAGAGTGAACACCGTTCACGAATATGCCTAGTCATAGACAGTACTCCATAACTAGTCGATTCACCAAGCATGTTTGCAGAAGATAATGTTCACCAGTTAATTCCAATTGATGGCTAAAAACCGCATCGTTTTGGTTAGGAAGAGTGCAGGGTCAGATTATCAGTGATGGGATAATTGATCACCTCGCAAACCACTTAGTCAACAGCATCACTGTGTCCATAAGTCTTCAGAAACGCAGACCACCAGCACCTGCAGTGCTTTCAGAGTCCGAGACACGTTAGGTAAATTTTCAAAAGTACAATGTTGTTAGCTTTAGACGAAGTAGGTGGAAGCAATGTGCAAGATATCATGCGACGAGTGGGCAGCCATTTACAAAATAGAAGTTAATCTAATTTCAAAAATAAAAGTTTACAGAAATTACTAATTCTTAATACATTTTATAAATGAGAAACAAGGTTGAATTTATATGAAGAAAATCCTGACCAAGACCTAGATCCGTGCTTACAAAATTTCATTTACAAGTTACCTTCTTACAGACCAGTAGTACTTTTCTATAATATGCGAGTTGAACGACTATACATTTAGAAGGATCTATGGTAGAGGAATGACCACTCAAATTCCCAAGGAAACAGGTATATAATATCACCATGAGTTAGGTCTCCCACCGAGTCCAACTTACATGCTAGCATCTACTACGAGAACATCAAAATTAGTTACAATTTTACAATTTACCATTAAATGGGAATTACCCAACCGTTACAAGTTGTATCCCAGAAGAGTTTGCAAACCCAATTCAAAATTCCAGAAGGAACAGATGCCTGAAGGCTTCAATGAAGGTTAGGGATACTCTAAATTATACAAAAATCAGTTTACAAAATTTATGGTAGCATTTCCTCATTACAAATCTCTCCACATCGTTTTATGTGCGACAGATGCACTCTGGATATTTTGTTGGCCTTAGGGTTTCGAATAAGAAGAGTAACAGGAGTCAAGAATGCCTCTACATAACAGGGGCCTTTGAAACGAGGGGTCAACTTGCTAGAAACTAGATTACTGACGCCCTTGGGCTCGAAATTGTGGACGTACACAACATCCCCAATTTCCAAATCAGTTGGTTTGCGACAGGCACTGTATCGCTTGGTAAGTTGGTCGTGTGATACCTTAATACTCTCTCTAGCCTTGTCGAATTTCGCCCTCATATCCTCGGGCGTGAAACTGTCTGGAAGGAGATCGTGCAGGTTCCACAGATTAGACAACGGAGAATTAGCCATAAACGAAAACATTAACGAAAAAGTGGTGGCTTGCGTGCTCTCAAGCACGGCGGTGTTGAAAGCAAAATTGAGCCAATGCAAATTAGAATCCCACTTGGAATGGTCGTCGTGGTGGAAAGCAATCAGAGCAGAACGGAGATTACGATTGACTCGCTCAGCGAGAGACGGGCTAGGAAAATAGGGAGTGGTGGTTACATGCGAAATAGCATAATCAAATAAGAATTGACGGAACTGATGAGATACAAAGCACTTGGCATTATCTGACACCAGGAACTGACATGGCCCAAAATATGAAAAGATGGAATTAATACACTTTATGACGGAACTGGTCGTAGCCTGTCTGGTGGGGAATATCCAACTGAACCGGGTGAAACCGTCAGTGCAAACAAGCGCAAATTGGTTTCCCCGACCAGATCGAGGGAGCGGGCCAACATGGTCGACAAACAGCCTCTCCATGGTTCTAGATGCCGGTTCAGATGACAACAGGCCAACCTTAGTAGAAACCGGAGGATTACTAATACTACATGAAGCACAATTTCTAATGAGCCTCCTGATGTCGCCATCCATACTTCGCCAAATGAAAAACTGTCTGATCTTAGCACGGGTCTTGAATACTCCTAGGTGGCCACCAATAGGAGATTCGTGATAGTAACGAAAGATTTCCGGAATGAAGACCGACGGTAGCACAATTTTAGGTAGACGGTCATGACGAGACGAACAGCACAATACACCATCTTTTAGAGAGAAGGGCTTGATCACTTCCCCAGAATTGATTCGGTCAATTAGGCAAGATAAGGAGGGATCTTCTTTCTGGAATCTCCTCACATCTTCAAAAAGCACAGGGGAATTGCTGAGAACGACATTGACATAATTTACAGGTGATACAAGGTTTACGGGTTCACATTCTGGAATTTCCTCTTCGACTGTTTCCTCATACATGCGGCTTAATGAATCAGCTACCGCATTTTCGGACCCACGAATATGGTGGATTGTGAATTGGAATGACAGAATCCTAGTTGCCCATCTGGCAATCCTACCAGTTTTACGGGGTTTCCCTAACACCCAGCTCAAGGCCTGGTTATCGGTCTCGAGGAGAAACTTAGTGTGCTCAAGATACATACGGAATTTTTCCAGGGCGAACAACACAGCTAAACCCTCAAGTTCGTATATGGAATACTTCCTTTCTGCGTCCGTTAAGGTACGAGAAGCGTAGGCAATGGGTTGTCTACCCAGATCAGACTCTTGCAGTAGGACACAACCAACACCACGACCAGACGCATCAGTCTGCACAATGAATTGCTTCCCAAAATCCGGAAAGGCTAACACAGGGGCGTTAGAGAGCGCAAGCTTAAGATCTTCGAAGGCTGCCTGCTGAGAGGGACCCCACTCAAACTTCACAGCCTTTTTGCGTAATTGATTTAGAGGAGCAGCACGGTCGGCAAAGTTACTGATGAACTTACGAAAGAAGTTCACCATAGGAATATAACGAGCAACATCCTTGTCGTTCTTGGGCGGTTTAAAATCTCTGATGGCCTGAGTACGAGACTGTTCCACGGAGATACCAGATTCGGAAACAATATGACCCAAGAAGGAAATGTTGGGCTTCGCAAAGGAAACCTTGGACAATTTGACGGTAAGGCCAGCGTCACTCAACCGATCAAGTACAACTTTCAGATGATCAACGTGTTCCTCGAAGGACTCAGAATAGATCACCACATCATCAAGATAGTGGAACACAAATTTGAATTTAATTTCTGAAAACACCTTGTCGAGAAGTCTGCTCAACACAGCGGCTCCGGTGGATAGGCTAAACGGAACACGGGCATACTCAAACAGGTTCCAGTCAGTGAAAAAAGCAGTAACATGCCTGGATTCCGGAGAGAGGGGAATTTGGAAGTAAGAAGAGTTTAAATCGAGGATCGTGAACACCTTCACGTTCCGAAACCAACTAATGCATGTATGAAGGTCCGGCAAAGGAATGGATTGTAAAACAACTTTTTAATTAAGAGCCCTATAGTCGACCACCGGCCGAAAACCACCGTTAGGTTTTGGCACAAGGAATACAGGGGATGTGTAGGCAGAGATAGAAGGTTGGATAACACCTTCTTCCAGCACCTTGTCGATAATCTTCCGAAGTTCAGCCATCTAGGGTGGGGCAAGGCGATACGGGCTGGAACGCACCGGCACAGAATCGGTTAGCTCAATCTTGTATTCCATCAAATGGGTTACACCCAACTTGTCAGTAAATACATCACTATACTCCTGACATAACCTCTTAATGGCATCCTTTTGAGGACTCGTTAAATTTTCCAGATCGAGATCCTCAATAGTCACAGGTTCACTAACTGAATTGACAGCAGGAGAAGATAAAACCGGGTTAAACGATAATTTAATTTGCGGATTAAACTTAAACCATAAGTTGCGAGCACCAAAATCGAGAAGCATACCAACGTGGGACATGAAATTAGCTCCAATGACCACAGAACGAGAATGATTCCTGGCAACCAAAAATTTAAACTTCCAAGAAAAATTTAGAATATGGATTTTGACTGTCATACTACCCAAAATATTTAAGTTTGAACAATTTGCCGAAATAAAAGATTCATTGTTAGGCTCTAACTCAGGTAGATTGCAAACACTCTTCATAGATAAAAACCAGACCTCGCTTATAAAGGATGCGACACTACCAGAATCAAGCAATGCAGAAACCGGCTCGTCATTAACACAAATTTGAATAAACGGGGATATTCCCTTAGCCACAGGAGAAATTCCAAAATCATTATTCACTCTAAAACGATTACAATTAGATGACGAGGTCACCCGCACCACAGGTTTCACATTAAGTTTAGAATTAAGCTGACTTGCCACGACATTGCTCACCGACAGGTTAGGTAGGTCAGAGACATAAGCAGAATTAGCACGTGAAGATTTAGTTTTCAAAGAGTTATCAAGAATTTTATTAGTAGGGCGACCAGAAACTTCACACGGTTTTCCCAAATTCTCATGCACAGAAATATCCTTAGAAGTAACATCCGAATTGGTCTCCAAAATAACCCGTCATTGGCGTTACACAACCTGGTTATTCGGACACACCTTCTTAACATGTCCCACGCCACCGCACGTGTGGCACTTAACATTGGGTCTAGGATGAAACATAACCTTAGGAGGGGGACGAGACATCAAGGAAGGAGGAGGAACATTAGCTACACGAAGGGAATCTGCATGTTTCACAGCCATAGCCTCTATAACGACCTGTTTCAGCTCGACAAAAGACGAAGGCCTGGTACACATAGTCATGTATGACCTATATTGAGGCGAAAAGCAATTTACAATAGATGACACCAACTGTCGTTCAGTTAAAGGGGATGCAAATACTTGGGCATATACCTTAATGTCACTGGCATAGTCGCTAAGAGACTCGTCCAACCTTTGGACACGATATAAGAACCTTTGCTCGAGAGTACTAAGGGCACTCGCAGGGACAAAAAACCACAACACTTCCCTAATTAACATGGTTAAGGACATGCGGAGGTGGATAGCTTCAATCAGCTTTTCGCGCAGCATACCGGATGCAACAGGATACAACAGTTGGAAAACCTGATTTTCCGACATTCCAAAAATCGAGGCATGGTTACCCAATTCGACCACTTGCTTTAAAAATAGGACCACCTGGGTAACGTCATCTAGGTTGAAATTCTTCAACTTAGTTAAGAAACTAGAAATAGGGTGAGGAATCGACGCATAATTAACGGTAGGCGGGTACGTAGCATTTGGAAAAGAGACATTATTACAAGGGCAGCTCGCTCGCACACCCTCTACAGGAGACAAAACATTTACATTGCCAGAGAAAAAACTGGGATGCAATGGGTCGGCCGGACCCAAGAAATCATTAGGTGACCTAACATGAGATGAATGACCGTATCCAGGGTTAAGTGGTCTGGACGAGCCAGAACCAGGCAATAGAGGGGCAGGCAAACCACTACCAGTAATCGACCCCAAATCCTCAGACCTAGTAAACAGAGCTGACTCACGTTCAACCCCAGAAGAACGCTCCAAATTCACAAGGTTATCTCTTAAGTCAATTAAATCAAAAGCACTATTATTGTCGGCCATTTTGAAAAACACAGAATGCAGGCAGACAATACAGAAAGAAACAAATTTTAGGAATTACGAGGATAGTTTACAATTTCACAACAATACCATAACTACCAATTACCAACACCATAGATTAGGCTGACACTCGAACACAGCCACAATACTATACAAAATCATGCACAATGCTGCCCAGAACTGCAGACGTCATCGCTTGCTTGGCTCGAGAACAGGAAGCTAAATTACACAAATTGCTACAAATCACAGGGCAAACAGCTTCAGACAGGGCTCCTCGATGTCTGAACTCGCAGCATGTAGGCTATCAGAAAATCAAGAAACCCACATTTCCCATGCCAAGAACACATGCCAGTCACTTACCAAGCTTCTTTTTTCACCGGGAATGTTGCATCACAAACAGGATAAAATTCAGCACAAAAAACCTCGCTTGGAACAGGTCACCGACATATCGCCACACGGATATTCAGAGGCAAACATGAAACCGAACAAATGACAAGGATTAGCATTAAATAACATCGAGTGCACTGGCATGTGACATCCCATCAGCAACCGCTCCATCAGCATCAGAAGGGTCCATAAAACGAGCCTGCGGGTATGGAGGAGGGGATGGCTGCAGAAGCGCTACACGAGCTCGGTCTGCTACCACTGCTACGCCGGCCGGGGTGGTGATGGTGGGCCAACTTACCTTGTTTTCAGAGGTCCGCGGCGCTTGCTGCAAAATCACCACCAGATGACATGCCCCAACAGAAGAACACCTAAAGGGAGGAATAAGGTGGAGAAGGGGGAAACGCACAGGCTCGTCTACGGACAGATCCGATTACCAATAGAACTGCCACCGACGAAATAATGCCACAACAGTTGCTTAAAATTTAAAAGAAAATTTAATTACCAAAAGGGGCAAAGAAAAATAAGAATTAATAAAATCATAACAAAAAAGGAAACTCTAATGCCACAACAACCTCTCTCTGGTGATGCACATGGCTTAAAGCCAACAAGTTATTTACATAAGAAGGCAAGAGACGGTTTAACATGCTTGCTGAGCGAAATGAAAACATTTAATTTAAAATTAAAATAATAACTCCCAAAAGATAGAAAACCAGAAAACAGGTATTACCAAATGAGAAAGGGCTTGATAATTTACTAAGGTACGCAATACCGACCCGACATGCAGACATCAAGGCCACGAAGAAACGAAAAATTTAAAATTAAATTAATAAAATTAAAATAGGACCAATTTACAATTCCACCGCTTTCATGACGGAGAAAACTTAGGAACACTCACAAAAACACAAAGTTAAACCAACAAGATTAACAAAAAACATACTAAGCTACCAGCACAACACGTTTGAGTCTCCCGCTCGACGCCTAGAGAATCACTCTCAAGACCAGAATGCACTCGGGCAAAACAAAAAACAAACATGGCCACAAAAGGATGCTTGCATGTTCAGTCGAATCACGGCAAACAATTAGCTTAAAATTAAATTTAAAGTCACCAGAGAGAACAGAAAGGGAGGAAAGAATAACGCCTTAACACTATTGACACGAGGCAATTTAGGCTGCAACGGATCGTAAGTCAAATTAATAATAGGGCAATCCCAAAGACTACCAAAAAACTAAATAAATAATAATTTACAACGTAAGATAAACTAGAAACGTGTCTCCAGAAGGTACGAAGGGAAACAACAAAATTTACATATCTGGTAACATTAGCAAAACAGAAAAATTGGGCCTACCAGGCGAAACAAAATACAGTATTAAAACATTAATATAAGGCCAATATCGGAGCTCCCATAACAATATATATATATATATATATATATATATATATATTAAATAATAACGTACCTTAAAAGCTTCTCTGTGGAGACACAATAATAATAAAAAAGTAACACACAAATTAAATAATATTATAAGGCACTAGATTGTCTCAAAATAGCTAACCCGCACATGCGCTGTTTTGTTAACAAGCACTCCTGTTTGCATCTAGTTGCGATTACTATTTCATACTTCTTCTTCACGGCGAAATGGCGAAAATACAGCCTTAAGAGCACAGACATTTCCTTTTTAGCATATATCCATATTTCGTAGAGGCTAGGGGCCAAAGCCCCCAGCACACGGAGAGACACACTTTCACCAACCAGCCGGCTTGTTACTATCTTGATGACAGACTATAAAAATGCCAAGATGGCGCAGAATCCAGAGTCAAAAGCCGCATTGCATTAATGTTAATTGTAATTGTCCAATCACAGATTGACACATCAAGTAACAATGTGCATATTGTATAATTATATTGGCGGCATGATGTATATATAGTCTTTTGTTCAATGACGTAGAACACAATATCCTTCAAATATGTCTCGATTAGGATGAGATCAGAAGACACCACAAACACACTCTAGCGGTCGAAGATACAACTCGGCTAGAGGCTACAACTCCGGCTAGAGGAGTCGATAGATGCTGCCACCTCGAGTTCATAAGCCCAACCAAGCCATCCAGGCGGGCGTTTTAAAGGTAGGAAGTACCAATATGTAGGGGAGATGCATTTTATAAACGTTGGAACGGGCTTTGCAAGTAACAATTATCATCCATAAAACAAATAAATCCACCGGGCGAAGACGGGCACTAATGCTAGTGCTTTCATAACTCCGAGGCGATCATTCGAATTCAACAACCACCAATGTCCTACATCATCTCTAAATACTATTTTTGTGCTCTGTCACAACCAATCTCCGTTGTCAATGTATGAGAAATCTGGGGGCTTGAACAACCAATCTTAACATTGGTTTTCTTTGCGGGCACCGAATGAAGTCAACAATGACAGCGATCACAACCAAAGTGTATATCAGGCGAGTCATTGTTTTTCTTTTCGGTTGTGTTTCGCATTCTCTGTGTTGCTTAGATGGATCAATTTGTACAGTGAGTGAACTGAGACCAGATACTGAAGTTTCAAGGTAAGACAACAGAGACGAGGGAATCAGTCTAAACCTCGCACGAATGGCAGAAAGGAAGAAGTCATTAAGTTCCAAACAATTATTCTGGCTACGAAAGCGGAATTACTACAAAACTTAAATGAGGCACCTTATAACTGGTACAAAATTTCACGTTCAACAGAAGAATATTCAAATTACTCTTGATAAGTGCAAAGAGTTATAACTATACCCATATAAGAGAATTTAGGCTACACATCTGTACATCTTGTTGATATATACGGTTTAGGCAGTAATATATTCTTAATTATGGACATTTCCCGAGACAGCAGTCCTATCAACTATGTAATGTCTCTTTCCTGGAATTTGGGACGTAGACTATCTCAGAGTCCGTGCGAGGAAATAATTTCAATCACGTTCTAGTGCTCTATTGGGTCTCTATTTCTCAGATATATTTAGAGCAAATCATAAATTAAAGTGTTACTACCTTCATTGCGTAGTAAAATTTATTAATCTAGATAGGTTTATATGAATATTCCACTGGTATGCATGTAACCTTTCCAAATAGCCTATTTAGTTCGTCACAGAAGTACTTGTTTTCTAGATATGGACACAAACGCTTCACAGTTCATAAATATTAACACCAGCCAACCTGATCATAAATCTTTGAAGCTTTGGGCATTATGGCCAAAGTTCCCTGGTTAACTTTGTATTTGTAAATACATTCGGATAATCTGTGGGATTTGTGCAAGTGTGTATGGTTGGCTATATCTGCTTCTATTAGAGACCAGAATCATGAAAGGTGTTTTCAATAATACGCCATATCTGGAGTTCGCTGCAGAGAACAAGAAAAAGAACGATGGAAGAACACTCCATGCAAATATTACATTGATCTAATATGAAACTACCAACATTTTATTTCATGTATCGCTTACGGCGTTATACAGCAGGTGTAAATACAGAGGATGTTTGATGGTTGTTCAATTTAAATATTTTATTCACAACGTTCCTCCCCACTAAAAAAATTTTCTCTTTTTTTAGATGAATACCCCTGAAGCCATGCTGAACTATCCGCCAATAGTGCATGCTCATGGGTTAATGTCCACGGCACTCGGACTGAAATTCCAACTGAAGGCATCTGATTTCATCAATGGACGGATGGTTGCTAAGTGTGTTGCTAAGATCTCACCAGTGATGTGGGAGGGTAATGAGGGAGAAGATATCAAGCGTGTGGTTCCCCCTGACATGGTCCGTGAATCTGTCTTCGTGGGTAAGCATGACGTTCATTTTCTGTTTCTTTCAAATGTTGCTTCTCTTTCAGTTCAGCCTTTGCAATAGTTGTAATTTCCAAAAATAGGCATCTATAAAAATTGTGATAATTATTAACTGTTATTTATTAAAGAGTTCGTATGCATATTGGCCATTTGAAGGGCTGAAGTGCATACACGTCTGACGACACTATCTATAAATCTTTGTTTAAAAATTATGAATTTCGTTTGCGTTTACCTCATTCTCATGGAAATTATCCACCATCCATTTGCCACTGAAAACTCAGCATGACTGTGCACTCTGTGTTGGTTGCGGCCCAACATAATTCTTTTTTCGTCCTCCTTTTCCCTTCCGCACAGATCCTTCCAATAGTTGTTTGTCAGGTTTATTGTATTAGATTAGAAGCGTCCCACGCGGTACACAATCTGAGCAGTTATCTGCAAGAAGTTACAATGGCACAAATGCTGAGTGCCTTTGGGTCTTTAATCCATCTACTTGGACTAGATGCAGATGGCATGGACACTGATGGCGGCAATAATTTCACATATCAGTTCTTCAGAAGATAGCAGATCCAATGCTGTAATTAACGGGAGAAACTAGTAACGTTTACCGGATGCCTAAATGGACTTCTCCTCACCATGTCCGTGTATTACATTCTGCGTTTGTGTGTTATATATTAAGTGATAGCTATTATTTAAGTGCTGCCTATACAATCTGTCAGTTGTAAATCTTATATCGGTCGACACAAATGTGTCCAATGACTGGGCGGGGATACTTATTTAATTGTTACCCAGCCCAGCCATTGAGCAAATTAGTTAACCCCACCCAATCATTGGGCAAATTTGTGTTGCCCGACTGAAGATTTCCTGCCATTTATGTGTGTTAAGGTTTACAATATTCTACGAATGTTAAACTATAACCACTGTTAAGCTTAGGAATGGCTCAAGCAAAGATAATTGTCAAAAATGTATCGACTAAACCTACCATTTAACTGGAGAAGTGGTTAACCAAAATTCCACTTCTAGGAACGTTGAGGTGGGAATTCGACATATCTTTTATCATATATCTTCGAAAAATTGGGGAAATACCTCACTCTGTGTCTCTGACCAGATTTATGGTATCATGGAAAGCTAGGAATCGAACCCAGACTTTGAGATAGGACTCTCAATACGTAACCCTGCACATGGAGGGTGGCAGTTTTCATTTTTGACTGCACATAAACAGTATAATTATACAGCAATATGCAACTAATAGTATCGAGCTGCAGCGAGACCTCACTTTTCTGCAACTAATTAAGGTATTCAGTTCTTGAAAAATAAAATGCACACTGCCTATATTTAATTTAAATCTAAGAGAATTCCTGTGTTGGAAGGCCTTAAATGCCTGTTTTGATTTATTATTCAGCTCCTCCTTACTTACATTATGTGAAGTATATTTGCTATTGTCTATTATAAACAGTGTTACACACATCAGGCCAACAATCTTCATCTGACACATTTTATCAAACATTTAACCATTGTGTACTCCATACACATGCGGTACAGATAAGTGTAACCTGTTTGCATTTACCGCAGCAAACGTTTGTGTAAAGCCGCGATGCACATCTCAGCGCTCCCGGAGAAGTAGGAGGAGCCCATCGGGCTGCTTAGCTTGACCGTGAAGGTAGGGGAAGTTGATTAGGTATCGGCAAGGCTTTGCAGGGCTGACCAAAGTTCCGCAACGGTGCGCGCTGTCTTTGAAAAAAAAAACATACTTTTTAAAACGCTGTGCTGTATTATAACTGCTTGAGGTAGTTATAACATATTATTACATGGTTTGTGGTTACTGTTTAAGGTTCGGAACATCTGTACAATCTGCCCAGAAATATTATTGAAAAGGTTGTTAGCCTGAATCCCGGCCGATCAGTTGGCATTTAAGAGTGTTTAAATGTGAGGGAGCCGTGTCCGTAGATAAACTGATATATTAAAGATCCCCTTCGTGGGAAATTTCCGCCACCCTGGCGTCTCTAAAAGCCGCAGTAGTTAAAATGGACGCAGAAACAGTAACATTCATATTTATTAATATTAAATGAAATAGCTTGTCACTGAGGGTGAGTGTTTACCGTGTCGAACTACCACCTCCAAGCTTGCTGGCTCGCTCCTGGCCGTGGTAAGTGATTTTTGAAAGGCGACAAAAATCACGGCACGCATGTCATACGTTGTTGACATGTTAAATATCCCATTTAAATTCAGTAGGCCGTGTTCATAACGGCAGGATTTTCTGCCAACACAAAGTTCCTCCTTTCTCTACTAGAAAGCGCTATATTGTCAAGGAGTTTAGATATCTAACCTCCTTGGCATTATTAGCGTTCCAAGGAACGACAAAATTCGACATGCAAGCTGCCCTCTGGGCGTGAAATAACAAAGCTTGCACCCGGCATTTGAGGCCATACGATATTATTATTATTATTATTATTATTATTATTATTATTATTATTATTATTATTATTATTATTATTATTATTATTATTATTATTATCATTATCATTATTATTATTAGCTGAAATAATTGCTTACATTATATCGGAGTGACCTCGAAACTTTCAACAGTCACTTGAAAGTAGAAACCTTTACAAGAGATAAAGAGTGTGGAGTAAGAGAAATGTAAAATGTTGTAGCCATTTCTTCAGTGTCGCCTGCACAGACTATTAATGGATAACTCTTCAGTCGGTCAGTACGCCTTTGCCAAATACAATATACTGTGTATAAATTTCTGAACAAAATTATGGCCCCTGACCAACGTTCTGCAACGGTGCGCGTTGGGCAAAAGCGTGTATACCGAGTGAAGAGCTAGAAACAACCATATTTCAGATATGATTTGAATAATTCCCTTTGATGTTGCAAAGATGGTAATCATGAATACTCCATTCTATCAGTAATACCAATACCACATGGTGAAGAGACGATTCCGAATTTTCATTTTTTATTTTCTGTAATCAAATGAGGTAATTATTTTTGTATATCTAAGTATTTTCTTTGTCAAACCTAGAGACTTGGTTGTCTGTTAGACCGTCATAGAACTCGTTTACCGTTTTGAAGGACAATGTTGATAATTATTAAGTTCACCATCAATAAAACAACCTGGAGCTCCAAAACTAGTGAAGATATTGTACTGTACAAAAATATACATCAAATCAGTAACAAATCAGATTCACAAATCGGCAAGGAAAAAACATAATAATAATAATCATAACTGGGGCTCACAACTTGTTGGACGAAATTCAGCAACCTTAGTCCGGCATTGCTTCCACTTCATTGTGCTGGGCTTCTCTCTTTCATCCTTCCTGTCTACCTCCTTTGGTTAACTCTTGTTTTCTTGATATCGCGACGGTATTACGCTTGGATGCCTATTTAATCTTTCATTTTCCCGCCATTATGGTTCTTCCTCTTTTCGATCCCTATGCCCTCAATTTTCAACGTGGTAGGAGCTATTTCTATATTTCCTTCTTCTGTAGCGTGTTTGTTGTTATGAGCGGCAGATGACGTCGGTGTTCTGACGCTTGGAGCAACAATTGCCACTTCACCAGCAGCGTCTTACCGGAAGTGGGTGGCTGCATACAGAATCTATTCTCTGTGTTAGGAACGTCTGAACTCAAACCTTGAAGTTGGTATAAAATGCTTCACCATTCATATGGAATGAGATAGAAACATAGCCACGAAAAATGGACGCTACTTTGGGAGTGCCAGGGCACCTCTGGAGTCATCGCTGGAGGTGACAGCATCTGAACCAATGGTGACATTGAGCTGAACACTGATGGGACACCCAAAACAGCTACATCCGAACAAAACAGCAAAACCTATTATCCACCAGTTGCACCTATTGATTATGTTTCGCATAATAATGTGACCACTTAAGCAGGTCTTCCACAATAGCGCCGTAAAGGAACAGATAACATGAGTGTAAAAATGATGTGCTGTTGCTGTACTGCTACCAACAATGAGACTGACTTTACTGTCTATCAAGAAGAATCACTTAAAATGATATCAGAAAGAATAACTGAAATTGCTGTTGTTACACAACAAATAACAGCAGACCATATAAGGACAATCAAAACAAATAATCCGCACCCTTAGCACACACTAACTTAAATCCATTTAGTAGTCACAGGGATATCCGAAGATCCCAGAGCCACCACGATGAATTACTAAAACCTGTCAAATGAAATAAAACTGTCCATTGACCACAGAGCTTAATTAAAGTTATTAAATTATATTTATAGAAGAAGCTAGGAAGCTTGTTGATTTAAGTGACCATTAATGTCGTGATCATGAGCCACGGGACGTATGTTTACTTGGAATCCGAATCACAGGACATGACAATTCACTTCGAAAATCTCGCATACTCTATTTAAAGAAGTATATGACGTAAACGAAATGCAAGAACACGAATCCAAATACCGGAATGAACTAGAAAAACACATTTTTTATCACAACATGGACGCATTGACACAAAGAGGAAAGGAAACTCATTTATGTGGTAAGTGATTTGACCAATTTAGAGGAAATTCACCTTTGCATATACTGCATGGCCGCGCGCGCTTATCTCAATTAACAACTATGGTGCCGGTACCAAGATTGCATAAAAGCCTTCAAATCTTTATAGGGCCACACAATACCAACTCGAAACCAGATGGAATATTTGACTAGAAAAGAAGGTGACCAAATTGAGACAGGAAATAGGTCAGCTCACGCAGTATGCAAATTGAAATAATTCACGTAAACTTACGAGACAATTACAGAAGTATCTCGTTTTCAAACGTATGGACAAACATCAGAAAAACGTAGTGCCTTCATTGGAGGAAAGAAAGCAAAAATGTGCAACCTACTCCAACAGACTCCACAGTTACAAAGGGAGCTTGAAATTACTACAGGACAACATGCTCTTCCAATCAAATAAGAAGAATTTGTATCAACAATTACATCACCCAGACCCATCCAGTAATGACTCATTGTCCGACAAGGAAAGCTTGTAGAGTTCAGGAGTCAGCTTTGGAGCCACTCAGGAGAACATAATAATGACGCACCATCGATAAAAATAACAAGAAAGATATCAACAGACTCAAAATTTGGAAATTTATGACTTTACCACACCTGAAATCAGAACAATAATTAAGAGAACACAAAATTGGAAAGCACCTGACCCGGACCATATGCTGTAACAAGTACACCTTATTCCAAGTTAGAAGAAGTATTTACCAATATGACTTTGATAATAAATCGAGCCTCAAAGAACCTAACGTGACATATTCCATACAGTATACTTAAGGTGATATGATAGCTGATATGGGACTACAGGGTGATTATTGAATGTGTGGATATCATGCGAGCTCAAGAATAAAGCAAGATATTAAATTGATATTAATAATAATCGAATGTTAAAGGATTAGTGTTTGTTATGAATAAATCACGATATACTGTCAACAAAGCATTTAAATAATTTTTGGGAATGATTAATAATAAATTGATAAATTGACTGAATGCAACACAAGATGAGTTTATAACAATTTTAAAACTACTACGGTAAATTAATATTTTATAATTATTTATAAATTTGAAAGTAATATGAAATGATCTCAAGGTAAAGGATGTAATGACGATTTGGAAGGGGGTAAATTAGGTAGCCTATTTGAGAATCACTTCGACGATTGTAAATGAGTAAATTCTGAGTCATATTATGTGACTGTTCCTTGGTATGGGTGGAGTGTGTGATAGTGTAACAGTTTATATAGGCACCCAGATTTTAAGGCACGGATTGTCCGAGATCAAGCATATAAGGTGAATATCAATTTATTTATTACTCCATATATATATATATATGAATTATTATTATTATTATTATTATTATTATTATCATATCATATTTGATTATTATTATCATATCGGTACCACTGAATCTCGTATTTAAATATACATTGTGATTTACAGCAACATTATTATTATTATTGTTTTTTAATAGAATATTGCATATTAATTTCAATTATAAAGATACAAACGTTTCTATTGCTCGAGGAAAGTACGTTGATGAGAGAGGCTTCATTTCGTAATTTAAGCATGGGATAGCTGATGAAAGCGAGACGAGCTTAACGAGCGAACACAGTAGGGTGTCACTGGAAATAGAAGGGGAAACTATGGCGGTTGCTCTAATTCCAAGAATCC
Organism: Meconema thalassinum; assembly: GCA_946902985.2. Taxonomy (NCBI): domain Eukaryota; kingdom Metazoa; phylum Arthropoda; class Insecta; order Orthoptera; family Tettigoniidae; genus Meconema; species Meconema thalassinum. Next base: position 720,783,424 of record OX336389.2, read on the forward strand.
AGGCTGGATGAACGCCACCGGAGAAGGTCAACGGACACGCGACTCGAAGTTGAATACAATGGACTGTGACGTCAGAGATTCAGCAAGACAATTTGAATTCGGTGAAATCAGGTGAGGCCTGCGAGTCTTGGATGGTGTGGGTCACGCCGAGGACAGGAGAATCATCAATGACAGGCGAGTTTGGGGAAGAAAACCCGCGATTGGCACCCGGCCACGATATCGAGTCAGACCTGGAGGGAGATATGAAAAGACTATAAAAAAGCTTACTGAGTTGACTCAGCCCCCTGTCTTCTACAGAAATTTCGATTTATCAGACTTGGGCACGGTGCTCATCCATAGGTCCGATTGCTGTATAATTAGGCAAAGGATGATAGACGCAATTATGTCTGATTCCTTTGTGGAAATAACTTGATTTGTTTATCTATCACAAACTGCGATTTAAGGGATCAGATCCCATCGCAGCCAAACTTCAACAGTGAACACATATCATCATTGTTTGAATAATTTATCTACGCAAATCAACTTCATCGCAACCATGAGGGAGGATGTCCGACTACACAGGAACCCAGCGCCACATCGCCACGACCATGCAGATGATCCAGAGTTCGAGTACGGAGAACCAACTGATCGTCTTACCCACAGTCTCTTCTGTTTTTAATTAACTTAACGCCACATAAATTCCAGCTTTTGTTAGTGACGTCATTTCAGAATCATATCCCGCCTTAGTACCTTCGCTGAGCCATATTATCTTCAGTCAACTCAGTGACGTATTATTATTATATGATACACTGACCTACAATAAGAAGCTAGGAAGGACAGGACCCACATTTTTACCAACAGAGGGCTACCATATGACAGGTTATGTTGACGAGCTTATATTTAGAAATGACACACGAGTACTCATTTAACCACAACATCTATTAAACAACAATCTGAGTACAAATCACAAAAGATAAATAAACCATTAATCATTAACAATAAAAAACACAAAGATTATATAAGGTGCGAAAAGGTGTTCTAACCACGTACATACTTCAGATGTGAAGTACAAATCAGAAAGAGGGTACGGTAATTGTACCAACTGTTTCCCATTTATTAATACGTCGGCCTTCCAATCAAAAAGCAATAGCCTACTATATCGAGCGATCCATCCTTCGATTTACTAATATCATATAATGATACCACATGCAGTCTTATGACTTCAGAATATGTTAGCTCGATGCCGTTATCATTCATAACAAGTATTTAACTCGATAAGTTAATACAATTCATTAATAAATCATGAAGATTGGGGAGCAATTTCCAAGTCATGCCATATTTCCGTAATGGATACAGCGATTCTCTTTTGTCAACACTCAGCTGACAGTCGAGCATGGTTGACATACTCCAAATAGATTAAATGGAAAACAAAAAGCGAAACTAACTGCAATCCCTATCGTCTGAGTACTCATAACAAGAAGAAAGCATTAAATAAATATTACAGATCCTGACGGATATTCTACATTGGATTAGGTGTAGTGAAATAAATATAAAATAGATCATATATTTTAAAAACCTAAATCCACGTTCCATGTTGTAGGTCTACCACATCGCAAGACTTCGCGACGGTTACTTTTAAGTATTTCCAAACACACGGACACTGGACTCGCATATTAACGGAATATTGACCAAGACATTATATTACGATCAGAGCCCTCTTCATTACAAACCACATGTTACTTCCACGAACCAAGTGACTTGCCAATACATATCTTACATCTTGAAATCTTTCCTCTTCAGTGCCTGGTTATGTTATTAGCTAAGGAATAACCCTCCCTAAGGGAAGATGATGAAAAAAAGGAAAGGGAAGAAGTGGGTTTCGGAATGGAGAAAAAGTATGCATAGATGGAACGAGAATCCAACATAACTCATAAACTTAAACTAAAGTAAACGTTTAATCACCATTTTCACTGCGCAAGCGTGCGGTATACCTAAAGTGGGTATGGACTTGGACAGAGCTAACGGGAAATCAGGCTGGAGCTTGGGCTATTTGCAAATAAGCGGCAATCGTACTTTCCCTTCCCAGCCGGTATTTGGCTACTATGGAGAAGTTTGGTAGTCTGGCAAGACAAAGGATGACAGATTTACGGTATATCCTTTCGGCGGAAGAGGGGTCTACATCTTCTATGGGAAACTGAGCAAGAAATTTAGCGGAATTGGAATTCCACTTATGAAGTGGGAACCCTCCATTCTTTAACAATGCCTGAAGTTCTAGCGATACAAAAGAAGCTTCCTCAAGTGTGGGAAAGGACTGAAGGTAATCGTCAACATAAAATGATGTAGTTAGGACTTCAGAAGCATTTGCATCAAATAAATGAACATCTTGCGAGGCTAACATGTGTAGGGATCGGATAGCTATGAAAGCGGACGGTTTTAAACCATAAGTGACTGTCTTTAAACGAAATATCTTAATGGGCTTGCTAGTTTCGTCGCGCAACAGGATTCTTTGGAGGTCTTGTTGTACGGATTGAATTAAAACTTGACGGTACATCTGTTTGATGTCCGCTCTGACTGCTATGGGTAACAGGCGAAAATTTAAAAGGATGGTAGATAAATCGCACTAAATAGCGGGACCAGAATAAAGAGTGTCGTTGAGACTGTTACCATTGACGTCAGGTGATGACCCATTAAACACGACTCGGGTTTTATCCTTTACAAGAGGGTTTTTCCACACAGGGTGATGATTTGAAAATACAGTTTCTTTAGGAGGGTGTAATTCGTCATCAGATTTGCTAACAACTTCCATATGGTCCAAGCTCCCGTATTCGTCAACAAACTCTGTGTACTGTTGTTTGACAAGAGGTTCTTTCTTAAATTTGCTCTCGATGGCAGAGAGAGCTTTTCGAGCCTTGGGTTGAGAATTAGTAAGTTTGAGGGGATTCGGTAATCTGGGCATCTGAACGATGAATCTGCCTTCGGGTGAACGAGTAGTGGTGGACATGAAGAGTTGCTCATAGAATTCATTTTCGGAAGAGCTCAAGTTAGGAGAATCAATGTTTTCGAGTTTCCAGAACTGTCCTAAATCGGTATTAGCGAAATAATATTGCGATACGGGTTAGGGGGAATAATGAGGAAGTTGACCAGTAACAATCCAACCAAAATTAGTGTCTCTGGCGACCGCGTTTGAAGATAGTTTACAAGTTTGTTTACGAAGGCAATTCCAAAAAACATTGGCACTGAAAAGTATGTCAAAGGGGCCTTGTACATTGAACAGAGGATCGGCTAACCTTAGGTGAGAAGGAATATATAAACCTGAAATATAGACAGAGTGACTTGGAGTATCCTCTCCGATACTGTTGAGAATGAGGCAGTTAAATTTTAGAAGATTATTTCTGTGACAAGTGTCCTTTATGGTTAGTTTTGAGAACTGTAAAGCTTGAGATATTAAGCTGTTGATTCCTGATACATTAATAGAAGTATGGTTTACAGGTAGGCCTAGTTTTTTGATTAATGAATTAGAAGCAAAATCATGGGTTGCCGCTGAATCAAGAAGAGCTCGTGCGCGGACCAAATTACCAAACTTATACTGGACTTCAATTTGAACAGTAGAACATAACACTTGAGCGCTACGTAAAGACTTAGCGTTCTGAATATAAGATGAAGCATTAGGGCTGCTAGCATGATCACCTTTTTGAAAAGTGGATGCTGCTGATGACTTCGATTGATCATGACGATGCAATAAAGAAAGATGCGCTTTTCCGCAATGAAAGCAGAGCCGTGTAGATTTACAATTAGAAGCTGAATGATTGGGTGAAAGGCAATTGAAACAATAATGATTCTGCGCTAATAATTTTCTTCTATCGTCAATTGACAGTTCTTTAAAGGATTTACATGAATACAAGGCGTGGGAATCTTTGCAAAGTATGCACTTTGACGGTTCATTTAAAATTTTCCGAGGTCCACTTTGAGTGTTTAAAGCAAGGGAACTTGCAATACGACGTTCACTAGACCTAGCTTGGTAGCCAGTGACACTTGACTTGGGTTTAGACGAGCTAGACCCGGGGTTTTGAGTATTAGACGCAGCATATTCGCTTTTGGATTTAAGAGACAAAGATTCAAATTTAGAACTAGGAGAAGAGGGTTCACTTTGGTTAGCTAAGGCAGTTAAGAGTTGGCATCTAGCATTTATGAAGGTGACTAAATGCTCGTAAGAGTAATCGTTGTCTTTGGAAAGTTCGATTTCCCAAGCTTTGAGGGTAGCAACATCGACTTTAGAAACCACTAAATGTATTAGAAATGTGTCCCAGTGGTCAGTGGGTTGATCTAATTGGGATAAAGCTTTAACGTGAAGTTTTGTCGTATCAATGAGGGTACGCAGGCTAGTGATGTCATTGTGCTGTGACGCAGGCAAATTGAGTAGAGCTTTCATGTGGCGTTGAATACGTAACCGTAAATTACCGTATCTTTCCTTCAACAGGTGAAAGGCAATGGGGTAGTTTTCAGCACTTAATGGGAGTGCTTCAACCAACTGCAGGGCTTGACCGCAGAGAATAGATCGCAAATAATGAAACTTATAGATGACTTGAATGTTTTCATTATCATGAACAAGAGAGCAAAATAGTTCATAGAAAGAATCCCAAGTAGATTCGTCTCCAGAGAAGTGAGGCAAATTAATCTTAGGTAGAATTGGTTTGGTCTTGTGAGTGCCCTCACGATAAGTGGTTTGTTGTTCGTGAAGGGAACCAAGAACAGAACCGTCCTTTTTGTTCTTCTTCGAGTTGACGTATTATTTTTAAGTCAGAGCCTATGCCTTCGTAGTATTGATTTTCTACTTCTATTCGATCATCAGTTTGATTGAGCATGCAAGTTTCGATTTCAGTTTGAATATTGCAATAATTCTCATAAGAAAGTTCATAAATCTTTACGCGATGTTTTAACAAATCTAATTGAGCTTCTGAAGGATTTAGCTCTTTGATGTATTTTCTAAATCAGCTAATTTGCCCTTTATAAGATGCTCATTTGGAAGTAAGTTTTTCATCCCTACCGTCCTTATCATTATCTGTAGGAGCCATGGCGTAGTGGGTAAATTAAAGTATTACTTACGAAAATGTGGAATTTTAGAAATGCTGTCAGACTGGCGGCAGCAAATAAGTTGAAAGGCAGAGACGCAAAAAAGGAGACAGAAATAACTCTCTTCCCCCACACCAGCTTGGCACACAGAAGTTATAGCTGAAAAATTCAAAGTGGATATTAATAATTTGCATAATATTGTCAAATGGACTCTCCCGGGTTTTTGGGACCAAATTTTGGTTAGGTTATTAGCTAAGGATTAACCCTCCCTAAGGGAAGATGATGAAAAAAAGGAGAGGGAAGAAGTGGGTTTCGGAATGGGGGAAAGGTATGGATAGATGGGACGAGAGTACAATATAACTCATAAACTTAAACTAAAGTAAACGTTTAATCACCATTTTCACTGCGCAAGCCTGCGGGATACCTAAAGTGGGTATGGACTTGGACACAGCTAACGGGAAATGAGGCTGGAGCTTGGGCTATTTTCAAATAAGCGGCGATCGTACTTTCCCTTCCCAGCTGGTATTTGGCTACTAGTGGGAAGGGTGGTAGTATGGCAAGACATAGAATGACAGATTTACTGTATATCCTTTCAAAGGAGTTAAGTTTAAAAGAAGGTTTTGAAAGGCGCAAATAATTTGAATTTGCCGTGATGATTTTAGTTCTTGGAACTGTAGGATTTCCCGAGAATGGCCGAGTATTCCCAGAAAGGGTAGCGATAAAGCAGTTATGCTTTTGGGGATAATTTTGTTGCTTTCTTGGAGAATTTAGGTAAGATAAACAATAGTTGCATTTAAGAATAGCTAAGCTTATACCCAGCAAAGTGCCGACTATAAGTTTAGACCAGAAGAAAAACTATGAATTTTGAAAACAAACCACAAGTTTTAGAGAAAATCTCAACAAGCAGGAAGCTTGCGGAGCTAGATTTACTTGCCTTACTGGCTCATTAGAATTAGCTATAGCAGCTAAAAGATGCTTTGAAAAAGATGATATTAGAAGTTTTCTTTCAAATGCAACAAGAAGCAAAACTTTGCTTAGTTGGGTAGTTGATTTTATTAAAGAGGGCATAAGCCTATAGGAAGAGTCAGTTATTCTGATGCGAAGGATAAAGCGCAAAGATATGATTTTTTTAATTTAATAATGCATGGAAATACAATTGATTTAACGAATGTAAAAAGTATAAGGTCTCAGACCTCTAGAATGGTAAATTTTGCACTTGGCAGTAACAGTACATTATGCAACGAGCCTATAATGGCTATAATTAAGACACGAGTATTTTTATAAAACGAGCGTATGCGAGTTTTATAATTTCCATACGAGTGTCTTAATTACCATTATAGGCGAGTTTTATGTTCAACGATAATTATAACTTTATAATATGTAATAACATAAATATTCGTAATTATCTGTTGAGAGTCAGCCACTTGAATTTTGTGATCGGAGAGCGAGCGCTGGGTTTGATATCTCTGACTTTCAAGATCTCTGAACGACCGACTCATGCGCTCTGCGTACTTGCAATGCCAGATTATGCAGACCATATGTTTACATCTGCCGTCCCTCAGTTATATTTTCACCGGAGTCGTTTGAAGGCAATGAGCTGTGTAGAAATTAGTGTTGGTGATATTAAGGTACAGTGCTCTGTTTTGTCTCATATTCGCCAGTTTATTTACGCGAACATATGGCGTGTATTCCATGTCGGTAATTTATTATAGTTCGATGTTGTGTTTATGTCGACATGTTGGATTTTGAGCGCATGGGCGAAGGTATCATTACCTAATTGGTCAATGAACGAGCTCTGATTGGCTGGAGAACCTGTATCGTAATGAAAAACAGTGTTATAATGACCATTATTATGATACAGCTTTCTGACACATAATAGTGAGGGTCGAACATAAACAATATTAAGGTTTAAGACCTCTTTAAAGCACTAAAATCTGCATAAGCTTTTTAAAAGTTGTGCTTAAGATTGACAAATTCAAGATTTAACAACAATAATAAAGCAATTAAAGCTTCAACAATAAATCAGGTATAACGTGGGCACTTTGGGAATTCATATGTGGAAATCTTAACAGTATGAACCGACAATAAATTTGAAATTATAACAAGAAAAGAGAAAATTAAGAAGAAGTTTCTATAACTTCATATATTTATACAGGGATCACGAGGAAAAATGGGGCAAGTTACCCTTTCGTGAAACCTGGAGAAGATAGTTAAATAACTCAGCTATGAGTAGAAAGGATTAAATTCCTTAGTTATAAAGGAAAACCAAGGCGGTTTTAAAGGTGTGCTAAACACGAGTTATACAGAAATTACATATGAGATATGAAACAATGTTGGGAGGGCACCTGCTGAGAGGTGACACCTCATTGAAAAGCACCTAAGTTTAAAAATTAACCTAATTTGTTAGTAAAGGTGTTTGGGAAGGAGGAAATGGGAACTTTAGGAGAAAGTCCTCGGCAGTATTTATTGCTCCAAAAAACGCGACGCAGTTGCAAGTTGAACGGGCACTGTTTTCACTATAGTCTATTGATGTAGATAGAAAGTTCACTATTGCAGAACATAGAGTTCACAAGGAGAAAAGTTATTGCAATTATGTAAATCACTGGTTGAATTTTAGCTTAAGAGAGTTTAATGCGTCGTAGCTTTTGTAGGTTGCAGTTGAATGCAGCGGAAAATCTCGAACGAAGGAAGACAAATTATGTTGAATAAAGGTTTATACAATATAAATTTCTCAGTGAGGAAAATGTATTCCCATATTTGAAGAAATGCTATGCTATTTTACTTGTAGAAAGATAGTTCGATGTCGAAAGTTCTGGAGTTATAATAACAGTTGAATAGGGCAATAGGTCCATCGGAGAAAAAGCTAAGTTTTTATAGACAGTATTTCGTTTAATATGAATCCCGCGGTGTGAGAACTCATTCTCAGTTAATTTGTGCAAGAAGCACTAATTTTTTAAGTGGAAAGTCAGCTTAGATAGTTAGAGCATGACTAGAAAAATCCCTCGAAGGTAGTTATTGCACTGCATTTAGCAATTTCACACTGTCTATAAAACAAGAATTTAAAAGCTTAATTTAAAAGCTTAAATCCATATCATGGCGTAGATATTTAAAAATGTCTCGAGTAGACAGCAGACAAGCCTAGGGTAGGCTCCAACTGTAAGTGTTGACGTCTGACGCACAAATGAGAACCGCTCAACGAGGCACGAAGGTACCAAGGAAGCGAGAGGGTGGGGAAAAGGGACAAAGGAACATTCATAAAAATTACCAACATAACAATAATAAAATTGCTTCTTATAAGTTAATTTTCTTGATGAAGTGGTCTTCAAGGCGAAGTTAGCAGGTGATGAAAACGATATCTGGTGGATTGGAATGATGAAGCAGTCCTCTTGAGCATGGAGAAGTTAACTGGCGATAACGACGACATCTTGTGGCTTGATTGGGAAGGAAGTCCACTGGAGCATAGAGATGTTGAGGACCTTCAGTAGTTAGCTGCTAGAAGCCGCTAGGTTCATCATGGAAGTTATATATCTAGAACAGATTTTCAAACGAAGTAAGCAAGGTGCACACATAAAATAAAAAATAATAAATCACTGTTGGTGTTTGCGAAAAAGGAAGGAATGAATTAAAGCAAAGAGCAGCAAAAGCTAACTCTGTCTTAACGTCTATTCCAAGAATACACCAGTGCCCATATTGACACATATTAATAAATAATAATAAGGATCATTCCAACATTCCAGCAGACGTGCTTCAATAGACGTTCTCAGCTTCATAATATCTCATTCCATTCCAACATACACAAGGCCAGTACTCCGAAGACATTCCATTTTCCAGTATAAATTCAACCTTAAAATCTAAATGTTGTCACGACGTAGTAAATGTTGGTACTGTACACTTCCTGAGATGTTTTCGAAGTAAATAAATAATACCAAATAGCCCTAGGCTATTTAGTTCCCAACGGAAGTATCTTAAGTATCTTACATATTGTCAGTACGATGGTCAATCTCTCACCCTTTTATATTATAAACAGAACACAATAATCGTCGTTATGACAGCAAGATGACAAAGCCTACCATCTTTTCGACTGCAAACTTTCTCCAAGAATACACAACAGCTGTTGACCCAAATACAAGTTCTTACCTTGTCGTGACGTGCAGCGCCCTATCAGGAAAACATGGATCTAATTGCAACACAGCGACCTCATAACATAAACATAGGGGCACGTGGAGCAAGGCTGTCAAATGTGATGTAGTAACGGCACAAGTCTCCCCCGCCAGACATCTTTGACTTGGTTCAAAGAAACATGACAAAGTAAACCTAAAATTGTAACATCATGCACTCAAATTGTAACATCATCCGGTAATCCAACTTCGCCTGATAACATAGATGCAACATTCTTCAGAAAATACAAATCTTTGCACCCACACAAAGTCTTTGTCAGCCCAACTTCACACAATAACAACAATATAACATCCAACTTCACACAACAACAAAATATTACATCCAACTTCCCACAACAACAAATATTACATCCAATTGTGGTGTTTGAAGCCTTATTATCAGTGTTGCCTTAGTAAACAAGAGTTTAGTGCTTTTCAGTCGGTCAACACGAATGTACCCAAAAGAGATGGGTTATGCCCTAATCCTGAAATAAATTACATGAAATTAATAAAACACTAGGATGACCAGTTTCGATCGTCAAGCGATCATCATCAGATCCATTACACTTGGGCTATAAAATCTATGTTTGAAATACAGGTGAAAATATTTACAATATGTACAATTATTTAGTTGCAGTATTGGTACTGCAACTGTCAATGTATGCTAAATGCAGTATATATGATGTTAGGTGAAATGCTAAATGGTGATAGCTATCCGGGGTTTGTACTTTAGAGAGATTATATGGTTGTAAACTATGGTTAAACTATAAAATTGTAAGCTAACTACTTATCTGATTGTCTTCCTTACAACAGCTACTCGCAGTTTTCGTGCTCACTGGATCTCACTGTACGGTCGACTGCGGTGGTTATCTTAACGACTGGTATTTTCCCTGCCTTCTCCCCCCCTGCCCATACGTGCTGTGGGGAGTGATAGCGATGTGTTTATGTGAGGTGTTGCCAACCTAGATAAGATGTATGTTATTGAATGAGGTGGGTCTACAACTATTAAAGACCGTGGATTAGCCCTCGCCACGCGTGGACCATAAGCCATTCGAACTAAGCGTTGACGGTCTTATGAGGACGTCCCGGCACCTTTAATACTACCGCGAATATGGGTCTTGGTTTATTGCAGAAGAAAAGTACATCGTACACCTGATCCAGATAACATTTACCTATTAAAAACCCCCTAATTTCCCCCTTTTTTATCTAGCTTGGCTGTGTCGCTAAATTGTGTCTTGTTTCCGACAGGGTGTGTTTTTAGTAGGCGTGAAGAGGGGTGAGCTCTCCATGAACGTGTGTTCATTTAGATTCTTGGGATTGTTTCGTGTGGCTAGGTGTATCTCGATTGCTTCCTTTATGTCAAGAGCTCTGCCTTTCGATTCGTGATGGATTATTTTTAGGTCCGACTCTATATTGGTAAAGCTGTGCCCTGCGTCACACATATGTTCGCACACGGCTGAATGTGTTCCGTATCTTATCGCATTCCTATGTTCATTATAACGTGTGTCTACTCGCCTTCCACTCTGCCCGATGTAATTAGCTTGACAATCGGTGTCTTGGCACGTTATAGAATATACCCCTGACCTTGAATAAGGGTCACGTTTATTTAGATTACTATTTAGGAGGTGCCTAGCGGTTGTGTTTTTCGTCGTGAAAGCTATCTTTATGCCTTGCTTTTTTAATAGGTTAGTGATTTTATATGTATTCGCATTCACATAGTTGAAACGCGCAAATTTGTTCTCATTACTGTCCGGTTTGGGAATCGTTTTATCTTTATTTCTATGTTTGGCTATAATTTGATTTATTTTGCTTGGCGGGAAGTTGTTTTCCTTTGCTATTTGCTTAATAGTTCTTATTCCCTTATTATAGTTGTCTTTTGACATGGGTATGTTTAAAGCCCTGTGCACCATTGAATTGAAACCCGCTAGTTTGTGCGTACTGGGGTGATTAGACTGATTGTCGATTGCATGCGAGGTTTGTGTTGCTTTCCGGAATATGGAATATGAAAGGTCCTTGTCTTTACGTTCAATAGTTATATCGAGATAATTTATTTTCCGGTCTATTTCGGATTCCTTAGTGAATTTGATAGAGTGGTGTAGGCTATTAATGGATTGGAGAATTGTTTCTTCGCTTGTTAGTTCAGTATCGTAGATGCAAATTACATCATCTACGTATCTTTTCCATATTACTATTCCCTTTGTTGAAGTCTTTTCTAAGAACGCATTTTCTAGTGCATTGATGAAGATGTCAGCGATTAACCCACTTAGTGGCGATCCCATTGCTAGGCCTTCTCTCTGTGTGTATATTTTATTGTCGAATTGAAACACTAACCTATTCAAAGAGCAAGGCATAAAGATAGCTTTCACGACGAAAAACACAACCGCTAGGCACCTCCTAAATAGTAATCTAAATAAACGTGACCCTTATTCAAGGTCAGGGGTATATTCTATAACGTTCCAAGACACCGATTGTCAAGCTAATTACATCGGGCAGAGTGGCAACACAAACCTCGCATGCAATCGACAATCAGTCTAATCACCCCAGTACGCACAAACTAGCGGGTTTCAATTCAATGGTGCACAGGGCTTTAAACATACCCATGTCAAAAGACAACTATAATAAGGAAATAAGAACTATTAAGCAAATAGCAAAGGAAAACAACTTCCCGCCAAGCAAAATAAATCAAATTATAGCCAAACATAGAAATAAAGATAAAACGATTCCCAAACCGGACAGTAATGAGAAAATATTTGCGCGTTTCAACTATGTGAATGCGAATACATATAAAATCACTAACCTATTCAAAAAGCAAGGCATAAAGAAAGCTTTCACGACGAAAAACACAACCGCTAGGCACCTCCTATATAGTAATCTAAATAAACGTGACCCTTATTCTAGGTCAGGGGTATATTCTATAACGTGCCAAGACACCGATTGTCAAGCTAATTACATCGGGCAGAGTGGAAGGCGAGTAGACACACGTTATAATGAACATAGGAATGCGATAAGATACGGAACACATTCAGCCGTGTGCGAACATATGTGTGACGCAGGGCACAGCTTTACCAACATAGAGTCGGACCTTAAAATAATCCACCACGAATCGAAAGGCAGAGCTCTTGACATAAAGGAAGCAATCGAGATACACCTAGCCAAACGAAACAATCCCAAGAATCTAAATGAACACACGTTCATGGAGAGCTCACCCCTCTTCACGCCTACTAAAAACACACCCTGTCGGAAACAAGACACAATTTAGCGACACAGCCAAGCTAGATAAAAAAGGGGGGAAATTAGGGGGTTTTTAATAGGTAAATGTTATCTGGATCAGGTGTACGATGTACTTTTCTTCTGCAATAAACCAAGGCCCATATTCGCGGCAGTATTAAAGGTGCCGGGACGTCCTCATAAGACCGTCAACGCTTAGTTCGAATGGCTTATGGTCCACGCGTGGCGAGGGCTAATCCACGGTCTTTAATAGTTGTAGACCCACCTCATTCAATAACATACATCTTATCTAGGTTGGCAACACCTCACATAAACACATCGCTATCACTCCCCACAGCACGTATGGGCAGGGGGGGAGAAGGCAGGGAAAATACCAGTCGTTAAGATAACCACCGCAGTCGACCGTACAGTGAGATCCAGTGAGCACGAAAACTGCGAGTAGCTGTTGTAAGGAAGACAATCAGATAAGTAGTTACCTTACAATTTTGTAGTTTAACCATAGTTTACAACCATATAATCTCTCTAAAGTACAAACTCCGGATAGCTATCACCATTTAGCATTTCACCTAACATCATATATACTGCATTTAGCATACACTGACAGTTGCAGTACCAATACTGCAACTAAATAATTGTACATATTGTAAATATTTTCACCTGTATTTCAAACATAGATTTTATAGCCTAAGTGTAATGGATCTGATGATGATCGCTTGACGATCGAAACTGGTCATCCTAGTGTTTTATTAATCTCATGTAATATATTTCTGGATTAGGGCATAACCCATCTCTTTTGGGTACATTCGTGTTGACCGACTGAAAAGCACTAAACTCTTTATTACATCCAAATTAACAACCAAAATGTAACATCATTCCACAGTACAAATCTTTGCCCTCTCACAAAGTTATTGTCTTTCCTTCATCAGGTTGCTTGCACGCTGAATATACAATTCTCTTACTACAATCTTGTTACATAATCAGGTTTTCTTGTACAATGACAAAGTTATCTTGCATCCATAGTGACATCTTGCATGGTAAATTGGGTTCTTCCTCGTACATTTCCATAGATGGATAGACCAGACATCTGAGCCCTAGACAGCTTCTCCAATACCCTGGATCTCCTACGTAGACTCAAGCTTCGATGAAATTCAGATGAAATCAAGTTTGCTTCTGACAGTACCAGATAATAGAGAGCTTAAATTAACACAAAACGTGGAAACAGTTTTTTTTTAAACAACTTAATAAAATTTACAGCAACGTATGGGATCTGATTATTTAACGCATGTTCTCCCATTAACAAATTTCCGCACCTTTTACAAAGAAATATTAAATTTTACAATATTAATATCCAACAGTTACATTTTAAATTGAATACTCGATGATAATCAACATTATATATTATTAACAGGCAATAATCTCAATATTATGCAGAAAATAATTATTTCCAAATGAAAAATGAGCTCGTTTGCCTTTGAAATGAAAACTTACATGAATGCTGGCATCAGTCCTCCTTTTACCATCTGTTTTAACTTAATAGGCACCCTATCACACTGTTTGAACCAAAGAAATTCAAACTCGAGGAACCGATCAAAATAAATATCAGAAAATGAAATTTACAAGACCATAATTAAATAATACAGCAGACCATAAATAATTATAACAGAAACGGACCACACGTGCAAACCATATAAACACAGAAGCTCTTTCATACACCTTTGACCTGAATATAAATAAGCACCCGTTAAAATATCGACACACAAGACACAAAATACACAGAAACCCTTATTATATATGTCGACTCTGATCCAATACCTAAGATCTCCTACACGAACCCTGACATATTTAACGCAACACAATTCTAACCATCATCATCCAACACAAAACTTATCCTAAAGTATTTATTTCTCGGTCAACAAGCAAATAACTATTGAACTACTTTTCAACCACTTGTTGACCCTTGGGAATGGTTTAAAAAAACTTACTTTAAACTATTATTACCTTATTTCACCATAAACCAGATCCCAAAATCTGATAATGTCGAGGATCGTAAAGTAATACCCTTAAAACTAACACTTACCTCAAGTTGAGATATCTTAATGAATACTAGTTTATATACACGGTAATAATAGTACATTATGCAACGAGCCTATAATGGCTATAATTAAGACACGAGTATTTTTATTAAACGAGCGTATGCGAGTTTTATAATTTCCATACGAGTGTCTTAATTACCATTATAGGCGAGTTGCATACGACTGTTTATGTTCGACGATAATTATAACTTTATTATATGTTTTAACATAAATATTCATAAATAACTGTTGAGAGTCAGCCACTTGAATTTTGTGATTGGAGAGCGAGCGCTAAGTATGATATCTCTGTCTTTCAAGATCTCTGAACGACCAACGCATGCGCTCTGTGTGCTTGCAATGCCATATGCAGGCCATATGTCTACATCTGCCACCCCTCAGTCATATTGTCACCGGAGTCATTTCAAGACAATGCGCTGTGTAGAAATTAGGGTTGGTGATATTAAGGTACAGTGCTATTTCTTGTCTCATATTCGCCAGTTTATTTACGCGAACATACGGACGGTGCGTATTCCATGTCGGTAATTTATTATAGTTCGATGTTGTGTTTATGTCCGACATTTTGGATTTTGAGCGCATGCGCGAAGGTATCGTTACCTAATTGGTCAATGAACGAGCTCTGATTAGCTGGAGAAGCTGTATCATAATGAAAAACAGTGTTATAATGACCATCATTATGATAGAGTTTTCTGACACATAATAGTGAGGGTCGAACATAAAATAATTAAACGACATTAACCCCAAATAAACAAAACCTAACCTTACCTTAAAAACATGAAGCAACAACAAAGTCCCACCCCAAATTACAAGACAAATTTATAGATTCACATTCGTACCAACACAATACACTTACACACAATCATACTACATTCCTCCAGAAGTCGTACACAATTTTGAAGATTCAAAAAATGGTCACACTACTTCCGACAAGCACCAATGAAGCATCATGTAGATCATACACAAATTCAAAATTATTACCAAAATACTGTGCCCGTTTGGACCGAAGTCCAAAGACCACAATTTGCGAATTACCGAAATCAGTTCAGCACGATACAAATCTACCTCAGGGTCTATCTGGGCGAATACTAGGTCAAAAACTGGCATCCCTGATATCGGTAATTCGCAAGTAAGGTAGGGAGAGAAATTATTCGAAAACACCACACTTCTTAAAACATCTCAAATTATTTATAGTTAAAATTTGAAAATTATTGGCAAAAACCATCAAAAAACACAAACACAATCACATATAAAAAATCAACATATCCTATAAATAAATGAACACCCCTAATCTTCGCTGAATGATACCCAGAATAATTGATAGTCCATTCTGGTATCAACAAACAAAACAAAAATCATATTTACACTATTCACAGGTGACCACGATTCGATTAAGAGTTCCAGTTTCCACTTTTACGAGGATTTGTTTAAGATTGTCCAAGTAAACGTTGAATATTTTTGTAAATTTTTCACTTTGATTTGATGTTGATGTTTAAAAAAATTGAAAATTATTTCACTGAATTCATTGAAGTTTTGCATCACACAATATCAATATTCGGCTAACATAAAGTCGAATGTTAATATTGTGGCATTTTATAAATTTTGTTTCAAAGAACAAAAATACTTATAAATTTTCATTTTATAATGATTTGAAAAATAAATATTTACTATTTTCACATTTCCATTTGTCTCCCATAACCAAAAATTTAAGTTTACTCGTCTCAAAATTGTTATATTGTTATATGAATTGTTATTAGGAATAGAAGTTGTTGTAATCTACTATCATTTGATTAATCACTTTCACTTCCAACAAATATTTTCCTCACACTCAGATAATCTTTACAATATTTCAAAATCAAAATATTAATTACAGAATTTATTATTATTATTAGTTGCAAAAATTTCCTATAAATTTATTTATAACAGGTCTTCTCTCACACTTAGATTATGAAGATTTAGTGCTTATCTCAAAATTATTATTATAATTATTTTTCCAATTACGTAACATGATTTTTTCAGTTATTTATTCAATTATTGCATTAGCAACTATTTATTTTCTTAATATTTTTCTTGGTCAGGTTCAACAAATCTATGCTCATATTTTATTCATTTGTTTAGGCATAATATTGGAAATCTTGATTGATCCAGGTGAAAATTAAATACTCAGATCTACAGATTCTGGAATTTGACTAGAATATGGGGCGGTCCATTTGCTTTACCCTTCTTTTACAACTCGGAGCAAATCATGCCCTTATTGAACACTTCAAATAACACACACACATCTACATGCGCACATAATTACAGGAACCAATGTCCTCATGGATGACCCCTTGGCCTCCACATAAACCCAAGTGTCGACAATCCTAATCGCACACTATTTTCAACCATTATCACCATATGTGACTTTAAATATTTTTTTTACAATACTTTATTATTATATTTTTATCTTATGCGTTGTGTTATCCTGTCTTACCAATTTGCTGTGTGTTCTCAAGTTTAATATTCCCAATGAAAAGTTGTAGTTAGTCCTGGTCAACTTTCTCCTGCCTCTATATTACATAATCTCACCCTAGTTGATACATTTTAAATACCTGCCGCCTTCATTAATTTTTTGCTTTTGGAAAATCTTCTAAACTCAAATCGTTGCTATTCCACTTCACAAACTAATTTATCCTTTTAAACCTGTTTATAAATACAAACTTCTATTCCAAAAAGGTATTAAAATAACCAAAGGTTATTATACTAAATTCATTACTGTTCTAATTATTTAAATCATTTCTTGAAATTATTATTATCCCTGGCAAAATTTTATTTAAGCATAGTTTTTTATGCACAACATCAGAATAATTATTATTGCCCTAGCTTATCCTTTATTCAAATAAATAATTAAACAACTGTTTAAATTCTCATCACAAATTATTTATAACATTCTCACTTCCTGATTATTAATTCAGTCACTTTAATCATTATTAACAAATTAAATTAAATTCACAAATTGGTGCTATCACCTTCCAAAATATCTAATTAAGAATTTAATGGTGGTGTATTATAATATTTATTTATTACTCGGTGATTTATTATTATTATATAATTAAGAAATTATTTAAATAATCCAAGTTGTATCGAGGCTCTAATAAGAGCTATAGAAAAAAATGTTCCTATTTCTTGAAAATAAATTAGGATGTTTCATGTTGAAAGACATGAATACAACTGTTGTCCGGACAGTATAGCAAAATAGTATAATAAATTGTCGGACTTCAATGTTGCTGCATTTGTCGTCCTGGACAAATATAAATGACGTTTACACAACAATGATGGTGTTGATTTCTTATCGTGAAAGTGTAAAAAGGATTTCTCAAATACTACATTAGGCTAGTAAGTAATACATGAAGAATTTAGCTTACTTCATTCTGGATGTGATGGTAATGCGTGTCCGTCGGCGCTCGCTATTGCCATAGCGTTCTCCCATGGTCATCTGCGATTCCATATAAGCTTCGTTCCCTTCCATATCACACCTATCCTCGTACGGTTTTAACAGCACATGTCGGCGATTACCACAGCGCGTTCACAAACACTCCCGTTGTACTTTGTAAAATTCGACATGATGAAATGTTGCGATAACTTTCATTTAGTTCGACATGATAACAAGTTCCACATTCTAATATTGCGGCTTCACTTGACTTGCTATTCCAGGAACACCATTTAGCAATGTGAAATCTACGATTTTTGCAATGTCCATCTTGTATTTGTAGAATGCCTAATAGTTAGTTTCACAACAAGAAACATACCTGAACTTATGTAAAGGGTATTTTCGAATAATCACCATCACTTACCAGTAGAATAGACGTGACCAGAATGTCGTCTAATATTTCTAAGACATGAGAAAAACACAAGTGTTAATTTCACTGAACAGAGACTAAATCCGTGGACAGCTCGTCCAGCGTCTAAGTTCTTTCGAAGATCAAAACGACAGCGTAACTATTTGTTCAAGTTACAGCGGCGATGCTCGGTAGAAATACATGTCTTCCTGGAGTTGCTTGCGCCTTTTATACCTGCAGCGGTAAAACGTCTAGAACATTCTAATCCGTATCTCAGCTCCAACAGAACGGATTTCCTTGCTTGATAGCTCCATCTTCTGCGAATTTAATAGCCAGAAAACTGTGCTACTTTTCAAAGTTCAAGTCCATCATCTAGAGGAAATTCTAAAAAACTTCAATCTGTTACGTAGGCCATTGTGCTCGTCACACCTCCACGTCACAAGCCCCTGCGTCAATACCTCCCTCAATACTCGGAGTCTCCCAGCGTGCGATTTAACATTCATTCGCTCCATTACCAACGAAGACTAACGTCCCTTCGTCTTTATAATGACGTCACTATGTTACGGACGTGTAAGCGATGCTGGTAATATACTAATCCTCTCTATACCAACAAAATGTCAAAAGCCATTTAGGAAATACTAATCTGTCACTTATATACCAAATTGACGCAAAACAATGGGTCACTTTGGTCATATGCCAAGTAGAAGATTCCAAATAGAGACATTCATACACAATACACACAAATCCATCCGTCACTCATACACAATTTATGAAAATAAATTGCGACAACATTAAAACAACAACACTCCCATACATACACGGCATGCGTTTTCTGCGGGTCAAACACAATTTTGAAAAATCACACGTGCAGACAAATAAACACACCAATAGCACACACAACACATGCATGCAAAAGTACGTCATCCGCCACACACAATTTATAAAATTACAAGTTTACAGACACTACATCAGAAATAACGATTTCCCCTAGCATCACACCAAAGGCTAATATGGTCATATGACCCACAATGATGCTATCTCTTACCTTGGTTGGTACCTCTAATAGGTATCTGGACGACACGCCCCTGAAATGCATTATAATTTACAGAAACTGGAACAAACTGCTTTCTATGCTGTACTGCATTATCCTGAAATAAATTTCTACAAGGTCCAGATTCTCCATGACTGACAGCTGGATGCACTGCTTCTTGCCTCTGAAAATTGTTACGAAACATCGTCTGGCCTACTTGATCATAGACAGATCATAGACCTAGAGTGGTAATTCATGCGCACTAAATCAGCCTTTCTTACTTTCTCAGCTTCCAGAATAATGTCGTGAAGTTCCTCATAATTCTTACGTTTGGCATTCATCGTAAGAAATGATCTGCAAATAGGGCTAATGCCTTCCACAATAGAAGCAACGATCTGCTGTTCTGACAATTGTACAGCAAAATCCTTGGCGTACAATTTAATATCCATAAAATACTGATTTAGTGACTCAACCATCCTCTGTACTCAAAAAGATAATCACGATGTAGGTCTGACAAAGAACGAAGGGTTATAAAAAAGTTTAAGACCCCATGTTGAAAAGAATTTAAAGAACAATCGTTACTCATGCAATCAACTAATTTCTCGCGAAGAATACCATTAGTGCATGGGTATAACCATCCTAAATATTTGCAGCTCAGATAAGCTAAATCTTTTAACTCGATAAACTTCCTTAAAAACTTAACCAACAAATCATTGTCACTTCCATCACATACATGGAAATCTTTTAAAATCAGGGTCAAAGGGTTAGGGACGTTAGTAAACATCACATTATAGTCAGACATGGCATGCATAGGTACATGACCCTGAGACGATGCACTATGATTCATACTAGGATTGGACATATCACCAACAAACATTTTATTTTCATCATATAAAGTATTGCCCGTCTGCACAGACTTACCCACACCAGACATATTAGATTTCATAACAACCGATGTACTATTCGCAACATTATTTGGCACTGATGTAGATGACGTGGTACATCTTTCATTAAAATTATCCTGACTAAATTCTCTGGACCTAACCACACATGACATATTCTTAGATACATTTATTGATGACCTTATCTGACTACTCCCATTCGAAGGAAATCTATTTTCACTAACATTCACAATTTGACCGTTATGCAACAACACAGCTTCCTCATTCTCAACCAAATCAACGCAATCACTTACTGCACACGGTTCACCACCAACAGAATTATCAGTATATGAACACGCAATAGACTTATACAGATCACCATCATTCACTTCAGAAAATTGTAGGTAAAAATATTCCACAAGTTTAGAACGCTGAGCAGATAATTCATGAGAAAATTTCACAACACTTAATGACCACACACCAACCAAATCATTCAATCTGAGCAAACAATGAAGCGACCTGTATTTAATTCGATTGAGCTGAGATGCAGACTGATTTCCCTCAATATTCAACGACGTTAATGAATTCAATAAGTCAGAAACAGAGGATATAATGGTGGACTTACCATCATTCCAGCATGAATGATCATGGGCAGGAATTACAATAGGCACAGCTTTTAACTTCCATAAAACACCAACATCCAATTCACGATAATAGCTTGGCGTCCTCCCTCTAGTCGTTATTTCGTACGCTACTTCATTTTTATTTAAATAGGTTATCACCGGCAAAGCTCGTTTATCCATTTGAAATCCAGAAATGAACATGAAACAAAACAATCGCACATACATTATAGGTTAGACAAGTACAAGAGCATTACCCAACGTAAGTTCAATTTAATATATGTCCTTCCCAAATACGTACTCATCAACACAAGCTTTTAAAAGTATTAATGTGGAATAAAACACGTAAAAACACGATCTGCTACCATTTGAGACACTGACCAACAATAAGAAGCTGGGAAGGACCAGACCCACATATTTACCAACAGAGGGCTACCATATGACATGTTATGTTGACGAGCTTATATTTAGAAATGACACACGGGTACTCATTTAACCACAACATCTATTAAACAACAATCTGAGTACAAATCATGAAACATAAATAAACCATTAAACATTAACAATAACAAACACAAAGATTATATAAGGTGCGAAAAGTGTTCTAACCACGTACTTACTTCAGATGTGGAGTAGAAATCAGAATGAGGGTACGGTAATTGTACCAACTGTTTCCCATTTATTAATATGTAGGCTTTCCAATCATAAAGCAATAGCCTACTACATCTAGCGATCCATCCTTCGATTTAGTATCATCATATAATGATTACCACATGCAGTCTTATGACTTCAGAATATGTTTGCTTGATGCCGTTATCATCCATAACCAGTATTTAACTCGATAAGTTAATACAATTTATTAATAAATCATGAAGATTGGGGAGCAATTTCCAAGTCATGCCATATTTCCGTAATGGATACAGCGATTCTCTTTTGTCAACTCTCTGCTGACCGTCGAGCATGGTTGACATACTCCAAATAGATTAAATGGAAAACAATAGCGAAACTAACTGCAATCCGCATTGCCTGAGTACTCATAACAAGACGAAAGCTTTAAGTAAATATTACAGATCCTGACGGATATTCTACATTGGATTAGGTGTAGTGAAATAAACATAAAATAGATCATATATTTTAAAAACCTAAATCCACGTTCCAAGTTGTAGGCCTACCACATCGCAAGACATCATGACGGTGACTTTTAAGTATTTCAAAACACACGGACACTGGACTCACATATTAACGGAATATTGACCAAGACATTATATTACCTTCAGAGCCGTCTTCATTACAAACCACATATTACTTCCACGAGCCAAGTGACTTGCCAATACATATCTTACATCTTGAAATCTTTCCTCTTATGTGCCCATATTGACACATATTAATAAATAATAATAATAAGGATCATTCCAACATTCTAGCTTCATGCTTCAATAGACGTTCTCTCTCTCAGCTTCATAATATCTCATTTCATTCCAACTTACACATGGCCAGTACTCCGAAGACATTCCCTTGTGCAGTATAAATTCAACCATAAAAATCTAAATGTTGTCACGACGTAGTAAATGTTGGTACTGTACACTTCCTCAGATGTTTTCGAAGTAAATAAATAGTACCAAATAGCCCTGGGCTATTTAGTTCCCAACGGAACTCTCCGCTTAAGTGATGACGATAATTGTTGTTTTAAGGGGCATAACATCTAGGTTATCGGCCCATTCTCCGCTTAAGTATCTTACATGTTGTCTGTACGATGGTCAATCTCACACTTTTTTATATTATAATCAGAACACAATAATCGTCGTTATGACAGCAAGACGACAAAAGCCTACCATCTTCTCGACTGCAAACTTTATCCCAGAATACACAACAGCTGTTGACCCAAATACAAGTTCTTACCTTGCCGTGAGGTGCAGCGCTCTATCAGGAAAACATGGAACTAACTCCAACACAGCGACAACATAACATAAAAATAGGGGTCACGGGGAGCAAGGCTGTCAAATGACACGCAGTAAATTATATATTTTATCAGATGCAGAACTTTTCTTTTCTGGTAGTTGGAAATAGCTATAAGTTATCCCTAACTCCTTAAGCAAGTACTATCCCGGTTGGCGACGGAGTCTTACGACAACTAGAGAGGCAGAGGTCTCAGGTTCTCTACCAGAGGTGTAAGTAACAATGTATCTGCTCATCTGATCCATATCATGACCATGGCGCCCAACAAACAATTAACATAACCATATTTCACTCAACATAATCAGTTTATAGTTCATTTAATTGGTAACACTAGATTGAGAGTTGTTCCGGTTTTCCCTCACTCCCGTCAGGAAAACAGTTACATTTGTTGCCAAACCCTGGGACACGTCCATAAAGCAGTTACAATAGATTAGTTCGGAGTAGTTGTAGGATTTTAATCGACTCAATGTTAAATATTGGTAGTGGTGGACATCGTTACTAAAGTAGGGTCATTTATTATTATACTTTATTAGGTCCCTTTTTTCTCCATCACCAATGTGGAATATAACATCAATTTATTTCATAGTGTTATCGTATTTAGTTAGGGTTATTTTTGATATAATTCGATTTTATGGGTCCTGTTGTGCAATATATGCAGACATTTTATGAGCAGGCTATGACCGACGTAGGATCGATGTGTCTATTACTTATTGTGTTAATATCGTATCTTCTATAGGATTTGCACAGGGATTTAGTGTTTCAAGCGCTAGCCTAGATCTGCATATTTTTGTTTCATAGGACTTCTGAGAGGGATTTCTAGGACGTTAAAGAAGGATAATTACTTTTTTTGAGATTTTCCATTCTGCAAAGTTAAGACGTGCCGACCTATTGCTCCAAGATTTTCGAACGTTTGAAAGGGTAAACCGGAGTTTTATACAACTCAAAAGGGTGCTACGTAGCTAAGAGAGGTTACTTCTGCTGAAGACAACAAGGGAACAACAGTATTAAAGGTAATTAGGAAATAATCCAGCAGAAAATATACTGAATGTATTAGTGAGGTTTTGTGGGTCAAACCACAACAATTTACTAACCGCATATTTGAAGAACAATCCCTTGCTAAATGTTTTATAACAAACGATACATGTATATCAAGTGTGTCGCGTACGACATCAACTCATAACGGACTGCAAACAACTTCCCGCAATTAATGCAGGCAAACATAGACAGTAACTCATTACGGACTGGTAACACATTCCTGTTATAAATACAAGCAAACATCCACGGATACATACCATACATCATAAGGTACAAACACGTGACCCAAGTGCAAATAGTCATTCACAGACAACAGGAGGTTGCATACGTAATAGATCACTCCATCATGGCGGACGATATTGAACAACGGCTTGAATGTGCTCTACAAAGTCTTGTAAATATTGCAGAAGTAGGTGGCTACCTTAAGAAAGATATTAAGGAGGACATTTTTAAAACGGTAAGTGTTGTTAGAGACTACTCTACAATGATGAAAAATCGTGTCATAACCAAGTGTAAGTAATGCAATAATTTGCGTAGTGAGGTTATGGGAAAGAATATTAGCATGCAGGGAATAGACATGTGCCCTACACGACAAGTGGAGCTATCTCTTGGCAGAACACAGAAAGATGTAGAGAATGAAGATGGGGACAGTCACTTTGAAGAACAAACAGAGTCATCTATCGGTTCAACTCTAACTCAGTGGGCGGACAGACGGTCAGCACAGGATGTAGATATGGAGGGCCATGTTACGCTCTCTACAATTCGCACTCAGGAAACAGAGGCCAATAGAAAAAACAAATGTGTCGATCAAATGGCGGTGCCTAACGAACAGAAACAGAACCTTTCTGAAGTTGCAGTACTTTCAAAGAAAGTTGATAACATCATGGATTTCTTATCCTGCACATTAGAGGGATTAATAGACTCCCAGATTAAAAGAATAATGCATAAAGATGGAGAAAGAGAAGACGGGAAAGAACCGGACCACAAGGAAGAAAG
The DNA here is from genome assembly GCA_946902985.2 of Meconema thalassinum. Taxonomy (NCBI): domain Eukaryota; kingdom Metazoa; phylum Arthropoda; class Insecta; order Orthoptera; family Tettigoniidae; genus Meconema; species Meconema thalassinum. The sequence goes on from OX336389.2 coordinate 720,808,281, forward strand.
AGGTAATAATCGTACAGGCGGGAACAGCATCGATACCGAGACAGAAATCCCAGTACGCTATGCAACCGTAGTAGATTTAGGAGGTCCTAGTTCACGGCAACAACCACTACACCATAGCGAGCGCCCCTCTGCCATAACACGGCCAGTAGACGGAGGGCCGGGAGATCAAGACCGAGATCATCTCAGACCCCGCGCACAAAAAAGAATAGAGAAGGGTACATCAACGGCGTTCACCGGAAAACTACGTGCTGCAAACAAGACTGCATGGTTATACATAGGACGCGTGAATCCGGATGTAACCTCAAGCGATGTCATGGACCACTTAAAAGACAAGGGAATCAAAGACGGCATAAAATGCGAGGAATTCGCCACCAGAGGTGAAAATAAAGCTTTTAAAGTCGGGATCCCCTTCGAGAGAAAGGATGATGCTTATGACCCAAACTTCTGGCCAGCTGATGTGATTTTCTGACCTTTTCGTTTTCGTTTTTGATCAAGAACTCTCGCGAGGTGCAAACAACCAGGAAGTGAAGTTACTTATAAGGAATATTGAAGGCCTGTTAAACGCCACGAACTCAACGCCGGAAAATTTATTTGACCCCTATGACGTCGTAATACTGGTTGAAACATTCTTAACATCAGATTGGAATGCGAGAAATCACTATACAGTGAACAATTTGGCAGAGCAAGGCCTGGTGAGAAGACCAAAAGGAGGAATCACCTGCCTTTTAAAGGTTCAGTTCACACCATTCCAGGTCATGTATAAAAACAACAATGTTCTAGTAGTGACGACTAAATTGTGTGTGTTAATATTTGTGTATTTTCAGCCAGGATTCACATCTTTCCAGATTATAGATGAAATAGGCACCGCTCTGAGTATAACGGAACGGGAGGATAGCATCATTATAGCAGGAGACCTAAATTGTCGAACTGATGTTCCATCACAGAAGACAAGAGAAGTCCTAGACTATTTAGAGGAGGAAGGGATATCACTTGTAAACAACAAAGATCGGAAGACGTATGTTTGTTACAATCGGCACCAGCACGATAGATCTCGTCTTCTCGAATCAAGGTAACATAAAGCCAATAAAGCAAAACATAATTTCGATTCCCTACAGGAAACACCAGCTAGTAGAAACAACATTCCAACTAGGTCATGATAGCGGACAGGTGAAGCCCAAAACATTGAAATTTTCAAGGAAGACTCTACACCAGTTCATATATGAGGCCGACAACCAGGCAATCGTGGAGAAGGCCCTGAAAGGAGATCTCGACGAAGCAGCAAATATGCTCGAACACCTTTTACAGGGTGAAGTCATACCGGAGGCCGTCATAACGAGAAAATCAAAATCATGGTTTGACGAAACCTGCTACAGAGTCCGTAGGACCACATTGGATGCCCTACACACAGCTCTCGAAGATCCCACTGACGATCATCTAAGGGAATATTCCAATCATAGGAAGACGTACAAGACCCTCATAAAAGAAACAAAGGAACGGTATCAAGAGCAAGATGAACAAAGTCTGATAGCGGCAGCTGATCAGTGCCGCTACAAAGCATTGAATCCAAGGCAACCGAGATACTGCAGAAGCATCCCTATGGAGACATGGGTGACTCACCTTAGCAATGTACTGCAATATAAGGACACTCGTCCAACTGATACCCCCGAGATTGAGGAGGACATTGATACAGAGATATTTACAACTGAGGAAGTAGAGGCTGCTATTATCAGCTCGAAGAATAATAAAGCTTGTGGACCAGACAATATATGTAACGAGCACCTTAAAATTGTTCCCCAGTGCTAAAAGAAGCAATAACATCTCTCCTGAATGAATGCCTCAGGCAAGGAAATATCCCCCATAGCTGGAGAAGGTCCACAGTAAAACTGCTGTATAAAGGAAAGGGATGCACCGAGGACCCAAACTCCTATCGAGGTATTGCACTGGAATGTGCGTTATTCAAAATTCTAACAAAACGTTTATGCCAACGCCTTAATAGAGAAATCGATCCTAAGCTCCCGGAGGAGCAATTTGGTTTCAGAAAAGGAATATCTACAACACAGGCTATCCAATGCCTTCTAAATGATATTGAGACAGCTCTGACAGTCCCAAAAGGAAAGCTATATGCCATATTTATAGACTTGTCCAAAGCTTTCGACATGGTCAATAGGAAGATCATCATAGAGAAGCTAGGAAAAAAAAATGAGAAGTAACAGCTATACAAAACGGCTTATCACAAGCATCCTGGCCTCAAATTACATAGAGATAAGCGATGGAATCACAACATCGAACCCAATAGATCAAACAACCGGTGTATTGCAAGGGGACCCTCTAAGCCCACTACTGTTCATCATCGCGACGGCGGATATCGCACAGGTAGTCTCGGAGAAAGTAATTCTGTATATGTACGCTGACGATATTGTGCTGGCCTCGAGATCTCAAGGGGATCAACAATCTGCATTTGATCTGCTGTTGGAATGGGTGGAAGAGAATGAACCCAGCCTAAACGAAAATAAGACTGTATCAATGACTTTCCGCAAAGGGGGAAAACCAGCAGTTTTTCACACACATAGAAAACCCCTGGAGAGCGTTTCTAACTTTAAATATCTAGGCGTGACACTTCAGACAACGGGCAACGTCTTTACGCTTCACGTTAACGATAGGATCTGTGCGGCTACGAGGGCCATAAATGATATCAGACAGTTGAGAAAACTCTCCGTCAAAACAGCCTTGAAACTCTTCCAGCTCAAGGTTGCACCCGTTGTAACATATGGATTAGAGAATATCTGGACACACCTCAAATTGAAACACCTGGAAAAGTTGGAAAAACTAAAAGCGACTTTCTTAAAGAAGGTTGTGTGTGTTTCAAAATACACGCCTTCAAGACTAGTCTATGAATTAACACGTGAATTATATTATGTGGAAGAGCTCCGCCTCCAACTGTCGCTACCGTCTACACCAGCATACGTGCTACTCATGGAGAACCTGAAATCGAAGAAGAGAGACATATGGTGGGATTTCTACATCACTGCAGCAATGACCTGCAATGATTGGAAACGGGGAGGCTACGAACTAAGACATACTGTTACACGCTTTGCCATACATGGTTTTCACCTTAAGCTGTGCAAGTTAAAGAAGTTTCACCAGCCAGACGCAGACTGTGTATGTGAACGTTGCGGCAAATGTTGCGAAAGATATCATGCGATGTACTGTGCATATAGACTTGAATCTCTGACGTCCTTCTGTTGTAATGAATAGTTTATTCCTATGTATGTTTCATTTCGTGTGTATCATTCCTTTGGCTATTAGCTGCAATAAATATTTTATTTATTTATTTTCTATTTTTTATGTGTAAATTTTGTTGCCCATATAATAGTAGAATAGGATACTTTCAATTTTGTTAGATGTAAGGTTTCAAATATATGGATTTCCGTATTTAGTTAAAATTATCTTCTTTCGGCCATTAATTTGACCGATTAGAGTCGTTTCACTCATTAATAGAATGCCATCATAAATAAATATATCCATTGCTTCTAATAAATATATATGGTATGTATTTCATTCTAGGAATTAACTCTCTCTCTCTCTCTCGGAATTTCTGTGGCTATTTATAATATGCTCCACTGAATACAATCATGTGTAAAATTCTCTGGCACAATGTGGCAAATTATGGAGCTTATCGGTATGGAACTTAAATTCCAGTGATAACGAGCGTTTACATTAGGGTGGCCCATATGAAATGGACTACTATATTATTCATACTATTTAACCTTCAGTATTATTCATATTCTGCTTCAATTACATATATTTCACATTACAACAACCTCTGAGTAATGCCTCTGCCAATAACACTCAGACAGAATGTCTTCACACACATAAATTCAGTAACAACAACCTCAAAAATTCATCAATTATAATGGTGCCACAGCACATAATTCTTATACATTGAATTTATTCACACAGTTCATACTTAGCTACCATTCCAATCTCTGCATAGCCTCATCTTCCTAGATATTTCACTATGTATTGTGCCAGTTAGACGGGATAGTCAGTGTACCAGCAACCGCAGATGGCATTGCAGACACCCCCATTCTCTAAACACAAACTCTGAGAGGATCGGATTTGTTCCTCGGCCCAGCTCCGGCATGAGACTGATAACCCGAGTTTATCAGATATAACGGGGGGAAATTCTTAGACATTCCCAAGGAACCTCACCCCAAAAACATAAAGCTAACAATAAAAAGATCCAGGCTGAAGTTAAATTCGTAAAAATTTATTCATTAAAATCACAAAATCCCATCCTACTTCAGAGGGTCGAAAATCGGCTAGTCCGCAAAGTTAATAAACATATAAAAATAATTAATTCATTCCTAAACTGACGTTATGTTGTACACTCTCGAAAGTCCTGCTTACAAAAATCACACATCAAGCAAGCTTGGATTGCGGCACGAAAATGAAATCCATAAGCAAACACAATAAATTGTTAAGAATACGAATAATCACGTCAAACAATTTAAGGCAAAGCAAGAATACTAATCGTCCACAAGCCACTAGAATAATTTTACGTTTAATGCATCGATACACAATAGGCTAAGATTTGTTGGTACCATTTACGACATTTATACTAACGTTAATCAGTTAGCTAAGCCTTAATTTACGTTAAATATGAGCGAGAAGCATCCGTAACAAAGAAAATAGAAAATCTAAAATAGCAACCATATCCTAGCGTGATAAACAAAAACAAGAAACAAAATATTAAATAATCCTGCCTACGCTAATTAGAATGTTCTTTGCATCTATTTGTCATCTATGTGCATGTGATTAGGTTGGCAATTGCACAGTATGAACTGCGTCTGAAATTGCGTTAGTCACTGGTGCCCACAAGTTATGAAGTACAGTGGCGTTACTGACCTTAATCATCTCAAATTAGTATCAGCTTGTCCTAATAATGTCAGATCCACCAGAAAAAATCGGCTCAATGCGTCGGTCAACAATAAAAACAAGATTTTCAGTAAAGAACACATAGCCTACTTTCTCCTAAATTAATGGGTATAGCTATAACTGCTTGTCCTTTTCAATTGGTATAATTAAATGCTGGTTGTAGTAGCTTGTTGAAATACAACGTGCTATACGGATATTAAACGTTAATTGATTGAATCCTCACCTGAATTATATATACACTCACTAATACAGCCATCACATTATCATAGGCTCTTAGATAAAATTCAACACTAACCCAAGTACACGTGGCTAAATTACCATTATGTCCATGCATCTCAATTGATACCACAACAACAACAACAGCTTCCTATCCAAATCCATCCTCGTATGAAAGTACACATACTAGTAAGCCCACAGATATCACAGTGGCACAGGTTGGCAGACAACTTCTACACACACCCAAGTAAACCAGGCTACAGGACCATGATGCCACAAAACCCCTAAAGAATCAACAACAAAAACAACGCTAACTCTACCACGGATCAAAGAAAACGAATATTAATCGCTGTATGTGAGTGTTGAAATACATGGTGTTATAAGTATATATATATATATATATATATATATATATATATATATATATATATATATATAATATTTTCGATTGCAAATACGCACTTTATATGCCTAACGTTATACCGTGTGAGTAGTTATAAAGCACTAAATACCAATAAAACGAAGTTAAGAAAATTTGAACCTGCAACGATTTGATCCATCAACCTCCAGACTACTGTATGAGCCCATGTCGCTACCATTACGCCACGGATGCGGTACGATAATACTGGGTAAACAACTCTATTAATATAACTGTGTCATATTTTGTGTTGAAATCAACGATTTCATCAGCGCTCTCTGGTGTTTCTATAAACCATTTGATACTAAATATGTATTATTTTGTTCAATACATTTCTAAAAGGATATAAACTTACGCAGTTACGGAAATATATGGATTTGCGAGCAAATATTGCGGCCATTTTGACAACGGGACGGCACGGATCCAAAACGATATCGCATGATGAGCCTGACTTGTTAGTCACTTCTACGGTTCGTTGCACACATACACGGTTTCAAACTATTGGGCTGCTGACATTGTAGTTTGGTCAAAAGACGCTTCCCATATAAAGGTATATTGTTGCAAAGTTTGGTAGAGATCAGATGATCAGGTTAGTCGTAATTTAATTTAAGTTACAAACATTTGGGTGGCCGCCATTACGTTTCCGTCAATATGACGGCGATATAAAACATGACACTAGTGCCCTTTGCTAGTGCTACCTCTGTACCAAATTCCAATTTGTGTTCAATTCGGTTTCACCGTGTTTGAATTGATAAAGGGGTGGGGGGACAGACATGCAGAATACAAACACATACACATACCAAACACATACTCACAGACACACAGACAAACACACAATTTTAGGCACTGTGTTGATCTCTGAAGTCTACTTTCATTTTTTGCAAAAATTGAAAGCAGGCTAAATATGGTAGATCAAGTTGAAAACTGTTCACATTAATTATCAACTGCTTAAGGGCCGTTTTCACCAACTCTTCACTAACGTTTAGTTAGTTAATTCACATTTAACTTAAGTACGAGTTTTAATGCGTGATTATCTTCGATGCATTTCACGAGGCCATTTGGGTTCGCAATTACTTAAATACGATTTACGGGTCTCGCGCATGCGTGAACTCGGTTTCATCTTGGGGAAGCATGGCGGACAGAACAAGAAGCGTCTATCACTGATTGTTGTTTGCGATGCTTACTTGTGACTTTCTGGAACATAATTATAAAAGAAGGGAAATACAGAAGACCTTATTCGTGGCAAAAGCTTAAAATGATATGAACAAAGTATTTAGGAGAACACTGTCAGTTGCGCGAATAGATACCTTATTAGGACGCGCTACCCAGTTGTCTACGTAGCGTAAGCGGCAGAGGTGCAGACTCACAATTCATTATGCAACGCTGGAAGCAGTTCGAAACCCCCTTCGGATATTCTTTTTTTTTTCGTTTTCGTCTTTCTTGCTATTAAAACTTAGTAGTGTGTATGATCATTTATATTTTCAGTGTCATAAACATATTTTATATTCATATGGATGAAAGTACGTGTGAAACTCGGAGACAAACCGCCATTGTGGAATGCGCAAGGCACAGTTCAACTGTTCCCCGCCACTTTAAAGATGCTTTAGAGAGTTGAGTGGCCAGATTTGGACATTTAACGTAATTCCTTGTTAGTGGTAAGTTAACGAGCGTTTCTGTTTGGTGAAATGGTCGTGCAAAGTTAAATAACCTTTAATGACGAATAAAGAGATAATTGACGTTGGTGAAAACGGCCCTAAGATCGTCACTTTATGTTAATTAGGTTTCATGATTTAGTTGTTCTTTTAATTCGTTGTTTTAACCCCTCCCAGTGAAGTTCATAATGACCATAAAGACACATGACGAATAGAAGCACACACTACTAATGTGTCGTCTCTAGCAATAACTCAACTGACTACCACCTCGCGGGTAGTACAATACCATAAGCTATAAACTGCATAATACACGCGATTTTCTCACTGGACCTCGGTTAAATGAGATTATAAAAGCAATCAACATCAGCGGAAAACAACAATGAACAATGTGGGTGAACAACGTCTATCCCATCATCTGCCACCAATAGGCACTCCAATAATACATGTTAGTAACCTTATACATGGTGTGGTCCTTCCTCAAACACAGGGAATAATTTCCTCTCATAGTTTACGAATTCATGAAAACAACAACCTATCGTAAACATACATGACTTTCAAATGTGACATAACAGTCTTACAATGAATTCCAGTGATCTGCTGTGACCAAAATTTCTATCATAACCTAGCATTGAAAAAAAAAACCTTTATGGGAACAATTCGTCGTCTGTCAAAAATTACTGCAGTAGTCTCGCTATCAAAATCACTTTGAATGCCGGGTAATATTAGATCGTAAACAGGTGGCCTGACCTTGAATCAACAGTTACACCATTTTACTACTGTAGATTGACAATGTTCGCGGCAATGTGTCACCTTATTAAATCAGAATGCAATAATGTTTTGAGCTCACAAAACGAGCGTCCTGTCTGCTGCTCATTTAACGTAGAGCTGCACACATTTCCAGGCTTATTAGCACCTTAGCTAGTCTCACACTCAGCTCAAGAAGAAAAATAGAAGTTGATGTCAAAGAAAACAAAAAAGACAGATATGTCAGTGCACATCAAATGCTTTGGAATATAGAAATATTGCTATCACTCTCATGCTTCGTTTTCTAAGGTCTCACACAACTTCTCAATTAGAATTACACCTCTTAACGTGTCTCAAAAACGTGCAATGTTCTCATCGACACGAAAATAACCAATACTAACAACACTTCAACTTCTCGTGTTAAAACTGATACGATGACATAGCAAAGACGAAAACTCACCATCCGAAGCCTAATGCATGACTCCTGATGATTCCAAGCTGTGGAATAATGTGGCCTCGGATATCACAAACAAAATAACCATTATTTAAAGCAACGGGTGAACCTTCACTTCCGTCAAACGATACGACGATAATTAGGGTGTCCGAGTGCATGGGTGGATGCCTCTGCAATCCATAGAAATTAATTAAACATATCCAGGGTATATAATGAACAGATTGTCTACCTCGTAGACTGGCAACATAGCTCACAAGGGCTATACGAATTCATGGATGAAAATGAAAATCCACAGCCTGCTTCCAGTCTCCGACCGGGTCAGGAATGGAATGAATGAAGCCCCCATCTAGCGGCGAGGATATGAACTGTGCCGACTGCCGAGGCCTGACGCACTCCTCTAGGGCAATGATTAAATGAATGACAAATGAAATGAAATGCTAGTGGAGAGTGTTTCTGGAATGAAAGTTTGACAGGAAAAACAGGAGTAACCGGAGAAAATACCTGTCTGCCTCCGTTTTGTCCAACACAGATCTCATATGCAGTGACCGGGATTTCAACCACGGACCCAGCGGTGAGAGACCGGCGTGCTGCCGCCTAAGCCACGGAGGCTAAGAATTCATGGGTGTTTCCCAAAATTACATCAATGCATAGTAGGCTGCACGTGGCATAGTTGCGCCACAGGTTTGTCACTAAAATTAGTGATCGGACCTGGACTGTCTCAAAGACTACACTAGTGTCCGAACGTTAAGCATAATCAATAAACGAGGCCATGTCCGATGGATTTCTGAAAACCGGAAGCTGAATCACACAACATATGTCACACAACTTGTCCAAAAGAACAGTGTCAGAAAGGTTATGATGGCTAAGGTACACCTTTGACAACAACTAACACAATTTGGCAATGACTTCCACAACAAAATATGCTTTAAATATGGTGTATGGTTACCCCTAAAAGATAGTTGAATGAAGTGGACGATGATATACAACTGGGAATTCGTGGATTGAGACGACTGGCCCACGATCGTCAAGCATGGAATAATGTGATAATCACACACAATATGTCACACAACTTATCCAAAAAACAGCGTCAGAAAGGTTATGATGGCTAAAGTACACCTTTGACAACAACTAACACAATTTGGCAATGACTTCCACAACAAAATATGCTTTAAATATGGTGTATGGTTACCACTAAAATATAGTTGGATGAAGTGGGCGATGATATACAACTGGGAATTCGTGGATTGAAACGACTGGCCCACGATCGTCAAGCATGGAATAATGTGATTGGGAGGGCTGTAGCGCCGTTGGGTAAAGTAAGCTATGTTTACCCCTAATGGCCACACATGCTTCGCAGCAACCTGGCATGCTCTGTATCAGATGGCCCAAGAGCTCTTGTGCCAGTCGATCGCATTCCTCCGAAAAGTAAATGCGAAGGTCTCGGAGGGTCCCTGGGGGAGGCTGATGGGATATAGTTCCCCTCCCCAATGCATCCCAAGCATTCTATGGGATTCAGATCCGCAGACCTTGCTGGCCACTCCACGCGATAGATGTCTTCCCCAGCCAGAAATGCATCCACCAGAGCTGCGTGGTGCGGTCGGTCATTATCGTCCATTGAAAGGAAGTCTGGACCAACTGCACTTCTGAAGAGTCAAACATGTGATCTCAGTACCTCATCCATGTATCTCCAAGCGTTCACAGTGTTCCTCGGACCACCAATGAAGATGTGCAGGTCCGGACGGCCATTCAACATGATGCCGCCTCACACCATGACGCCACCACCACCATACCGGTCCCGTTCCACGATGTTCCTGTGGTTGAATCGGCTACCCGATTTTCTCCAGATTAATGTGCGACGGGAATCGTAGTGCAAACTGAAGCGGGATTCGTCTGTGATGAGCACATGCCTCCATTCATTCGCGGTCTAGTTTCGACGTTGACGGCTCCACAGTAAACGGGCCCGTCTCTGTACTGGAGTGAGTGGGAAGCACGCCAAAGGGCGTCTGGCAAACAACCCTGCTGTTCTGAGCCTGCGGTACACAGTTTGTCGGGAAAGAGCAACCCCTGAGACGGCTGCAAGCTCCGCCGACAATTGTCTAGCAAGTGCACTCTGATTTCATTGGTGGTTAAGGCCAGATATCGGTACTGCTGAGGGGGGTTACTCTTGGTCGACCTGGCCTTCACACACACCTCCTGCGTCTCGAAATCGTATCCAAAGCCTGGAACTGACACTTTGTGGCACATTCAAGGATACGGTGACTTCGGTCTGTGCATGTACACTGCAAAGAGGGGTCCAAAGGACGTAGCTGTGCCATTATGTTGTCACGTTCACCAAGAGGCTAAACTTCGCACACTATAACAGGGCAAACACGACTGAGGGAATATGGGGCGCAGGCACTGGCTGTGCTTACCAAGCGGTTACGCCGCTAGTTAAAGCAGGAAATACTCATTTCCCATACAGAGCGAACACAAGGTTGGTAGGTGTATATATCGTGCGATTTGTGGTCTATTTCCTGTTTCCCTGGTTATTCGTAACTTATGCTCAACTTTAGGACACTAGTGTATAAATCAGTAAAAATCATAATTTAAACAGGTCCTACTTAAATGGTTACTAACAGGCGTGGTTCTACAACTACTCAACTGAAGCAGAAACCTTAGCAAATGGAAATTATTGGACTCACATGGTCGGCGATCTGGATCTCATGTTACCTTGGGATTAGAATTGTCTCCAAGTCCTGCCTTCGATCCTTCTACGTCCTCCAAAATTATCGCTTCCTCTTGCACCGCTTTGTGCTTTTACGTTAAACAAAGTAGCAGAGGCATGGTGAATACAGTGGAAGTAAAAACAATAAAAACTAAACAGGATTACGTAGGGAACGAGGAAGGAATACTTCTTTCGATGCGTGCTGGGCCCAAGATTTCGAATCGAAAGAAAGATGACTTCCACAGAAAGTAAACCAGAACAATGGTTTAAGGAAAATCAAAAGGAAAAATTAAACTTAAGTAATAGAGCAAAGGTTCCAGAGACCGTGTTAGTCGTAACTTCGCTACAGTGCGAAGCCAAGACTAAGTTGAATCGAAAGACAAACGAGGAACTCAAATACGAGAAATCATAAGACAGAAGCAAATATTGTACTTACTGAATAAAAATATATTAATAATAAAATAAACACATGTGTACTGATTACAAATTAGAAATGAAAATAAAACACGAGCAACTTAAATATAAAATAAAAGGAATCTAGAAATAAATTCAAATCATAATAGCAACTAATTGGAAACGCGATTCAATAATAAAACTTAATAAAGATGAAGCAAAATTAAAGAAATTAAAGAAATTCGTGGGATAGATTACAAGAGCGACTACTTACAGAGACGACATGATCTGGACTAGAATGTCCAGCGTCAAAAACAGAACTCAGACGCTCATGATGTTGTGAAATCATGGGGTAGGGGGGGTGAAAGTGGTAGGGATTGGAGGGGTGTGGGGATGACACGGAGTTACGTAATATAACGAAGCCAGAGGAAGCAACACAAAATTACCACATAAAAATAAAGGAAATGAAAATTACATTAAATTACGTGACATTACCGGGACAGGAAATAAAAAAAAATCAATCAGCTAAGAAATATGCTTCGTAGGAAGATGTAGGCTTACACAGAGGTAGAAATGCCGAATCACAACGACATACGATGAAACAAAGAAAGTAATGCGGCGCATGGACAGTGATTAGCACGATGACCATCGCTCACATACATTTCAATAAAACAGAGGGAGGATCTGACTGAAGACGTGAGACTCAGCTCCGTAACTTCGCCGATTCCATCCATAAAAACAAGGCTCTGATGCGACAATCCACCGGAGGTCGTCATAAAAGAACGCCGGACCAGGTGGTGACGCAATACAGAGCATAATTAAGCCTCGTAGAAAAATAGCATATATTTCAGACCTGAGAGATTTGGGTAAAAATAAAACCGATTACATGAAAGGTAGGGATGACAAATAAACACAGAGGCTTCGCTAAACTAACGTAAACAAAGGCGAAGGGACTTGGGTTCATGGATCGAATTCACATCATCATAAGGAAGGGAAATTGTAAGTGAATCAAAGGGGACACAAAATGAAAAAATATGGAGAAATAGAAATTTAGAAAGACCTCAAGTTAGATAACTTCAATGACTGAATCGTACTTACATTTAGTTGCTTTCTGGGTGCGGGCAAAAGCCCGACACGTGCACACACGTCCGTCTTACATGACGGCCCAAAAATAGAAGGGAGCAACCTTCTCTAAAGGAAAGCAGTAACGCGCTCCGAGAAAAATAAGTCGTAGAAACATCCCCTCTCCAGAACATAAAGGGGGCCAATGGGAGAAGCAAAGCTTAGCAACAAGTTATGCTTCAACCAATGGTAAAACTGTGTCAGTAGGGGTGAAAAGTTTCACCATCTGACGAAACATTTACGCAGAATTACAAAGTTTGAACGCAGTAGGTAAGACAGAGAAACATATGTCACAATAATGCGACATGAAGGAAATGATGATAATAATAATAATAATAATAATAATATGACAAAAAAATAATGAACCTGATAAAAACGGTTCAAAATTCCCCTGCTCTCCCAAAAAAAAGGAATTTTCCTGGCCATGGAAATTTCTTTTTTCGTACAAATGGAGAGGCAAAAAAATGTAAAGGGGGAAAAAAATTGAATACTAAAAAAATGGGTACTAAGGACCTCTAGGAGAATACCAAAAAAATGAACAGTTGACTAATCTGACCGTGAAATGAAGGTGGTACCCCCTTCATTGCTCGTCAACACTAGCCACTAACGTCAAAAGTACTGCGTTCAAAAAGAAATACAGTGAGTTCATATATTAAATAGTGATCATTGTTCTTGCTAGTTCATGATGATGCGGATGTCGAAATCTTCAAGATGGACGTTACCTCGAGACTGCAAATGTCTCCAGCCTCTGATGAGAAAAGATAGACAAAGTTAAATCGTGATCACATTAAAAAAATACAATTGGGACACCCTGTATATAGGACCGTTCGTTGCGTCAACGAGGAATATGCAATAGTGTCATAATGTCTTCGAAAGGGAAAGTACTCTCCTTTTCAGCTGCTGAAAAATAAAGCCATGTATAGACCCAGTGAAGGGTGACTGGTCCGTTAACGAGTTCCGAGAAGACCCTCAGCTGTGTTAGCCCAGGTACACAAAGGCTGTTTGTTGTTACTCGCCAACCCTCTGGATGGTTGCTAGACAATACACGATATGCTGAGAACACTTGACAATGTAAAACCAAACAAAATATATATGACTTCACAATAAATATCAAAATCAAGATGACACTAAGGTGCATGATATCTCATCACCATGACACAAAAAGTCAATTACATGAATAAATGTAAAATAAATACAAAGTTCCTACAAGGTCAAACAGGAAGTGTTGAAGGGTCCTTGTCTGTCACCGAACAATAGGAGTTAAGCGGAGGGGCAGTACAAAAGAGGAGTAGGGGTGGTTTGCAAATAGTGACCGACCAGGTATATACTGACGGCCTCAGGCAAAGATATAGTTTGACAGAGATGTCAAGTATTCACGACACACTCGCGTACGAGAAAAAGGCCACGGGTGTCTCCTGTCTTGTCACAGGAATAAATGAAAAGGAAGCACACGAATTAAGATCAGAATAGGCTCACATGCTAGGTTGGCTATTAAGGAGCTCGGGCATCCAATTAGAATAAAAGGAAAACAAAAACACAACATTATAGCGAGGCGAAATTCACAAGATCATTTGACAAATTTTTTCAACTGCGTGACGTGGGCCGAAGTCACTGAATTATCGTGATCGTCCACTAACTCGACTGAGACAGGATTTAAAAAGCATGAAATAGTCTTGGGAGTTGACCAACGTAAGCACAGCTTACTGGAAATTTGTTTGGTAGCGTCACTCAAAGGATGTAAACGACACAAAACTTTGTCGCCAATTTGGAATTTAACATCATGACGGCCTAAGTTGTAGCGCTTCGCTACTCTGGCTTTTGCTTTCTTGAGGTGACCGGTAGCGATGGCCCATTTTTGAGCAACAGAGGTAGTGCGAGAGGGTTCGGACAGATATTCAATATTCCATTTGAGCAGCAAGGGGTCGACAAGCGATCGGCCTAGGAATAATTCCGCTGGAGTAGTTTGAACGGACGAATGGAAAGAGGTATTGAACCCGAGACTGAAATACTGTAGGTTCGTATCCCAGGAGGTTTGATCAGCATTGTGAAAAGCGGACATACAAGCCTTCAAGTTTTTGTGAAAACGCTCTACGTGATTTCCCTGCGGTCGATACGGTGACAAGAAAATATGTTGGATGCCCCAGTTAAATACCATAGTTTCAAAGGCTTTGGAACGGAATACAGAGGCGTTATCTGACACAAGGTACTTGGGAGGACCAAAAACTCCAAATATATATCTAGACAAGAAATGGATAGTAGTCTGAGAAGTGATATTCTTTACTGGGAATAACCAAACAAACTTCGAAAAACCATCAATGACAGTTAAAATGGCTTGATTGCCAGATTTTGATCTCACGACTGGACCAAAGTAATCAATGAAAAGGCGTTCGCCGGGACGAGTGACGATACCAGCTTGGTGGAAGCCTACACGAGTGTTCTGGGCAGGTTTAGAACGCTGGCATGTTAAACATCTTCTGACATGAGCAAAAGCATCTACTTTAATTGAGGGCCAATAAAATTCACCGGATATCTTACGGAAAGTGCGCTGCATCCCTGCATGAGTTCCCAGTGCAGAATCATGATAATATGTCAAAAGCATATCACGTACTGCTAATGGAGCAAACATTCTAAATTTAGAAGAGTTAGGAAGAACATAGCCAATAACATCATTTCGAACACATAAGTTGCTTACTGCCGGATCTTTGTTTGCAATTTTTGCACGGAGGTCAGTGCAAAATGGATCCTCAGACTGGAATTTCCGGATATCCACAAAAGACCAAGGACAATGTTGCAATAGGAAAAGATTTTCTTGAAGTGGTGTACTGATAGAAACGCTCTCGATTGGAGTCCTAGGGGTCTCTTCAAACATGCGTGACAGGCAGTCTGCTACCGGGTTCTCGCTCCCTTTTACGTGGATGATATCAAACTTAAAAGATGACAACCTCAAAATCCACCTGTTGATGCGTCCAAGCTTTTTCACGTGAGAAAGACTCCATTTCAAAGCCTCATTGTCGGTAAAAACAGTAAAGTGACGGTGTTCCAGAAAGGTCCTGAATTTTTCACATCCAAATACCACAGCAAGACTTTCCTTCTCGAAAATTGAGTAACGTCGTTCATGTTGATTTAACATACGACTCGCGAAGGCCACTGGTGCAAATTTTCCATCCACATGCTGGCTCAAAACACTAGAAATGGCCAAATCACTGGCGTCACAATGTAAAAAGAAAGCTGATTCGAAATCAGGCGTGTGCAGTACTGGTGCAGACATAAGGGCTTCTTTCAAAACATTGAAAGCTTTGTCCTGTTCTGGCCCCCACACAAATTTCACATTCTTCTTTTTGAGAGCATTTAGAGGTGCCGAAATGTCAGAGAAGTTTTTGATAAAACGAGAATAGAATGTGAACATACCCATTACTCTTCTCAAGGCCCTAACTGTGGTGGGTACAGGTAACTGCTGAATGCAATCTGCGCGCTCGGGTATGACACGGATACCATCGGCTGACAGAATGTGACCCAGAAATTTAATTTGAGTGCAGCCCAAAGAGGTCTTTTTTGGATTGATAGTGATACCGGCCTTCCTGAGGCGGGAGAAAACTTCCCTAAGATGAACGACATGTTCCTCAAAAGATCTGCTGTACACGACTAAATCGTCAAGATAATTAAATACAAAATTGAACTTCAGGTCTCCCAAGATGTCGTCTAGCACGCGACTGAGGACTTGCGCACCAACAGCTATACCCATCGGCAGACGTTTGAAATTATATAATCCGAAAGGGGTGTTAAAAGCAGTGAAGTCGCGACTCTCAGCATCCAAAGGAATCTGATAATAGGCACTATTTAGATCAATCATCGAATACACATTGGCCCCGTGGAAATGTTGAAAAGCACTCTCAAGAGTAGGCAGTGGGAAATTATCAAAGACTACCTTCTTGTTCAATTTTCGGTAGTCTACGACTAGCCGGTACTCGCCCTCTTCTTTCTTGGGAATTAAGAAAGCAGGAGACCCATAAGCTGATTTGGAAGGAACCACTACTCCCCGATCTTGCAAATCATTGATATACTTTTTCATGGCCAAGAGCTTGGGTGGATTACAAGGAAACGGAGGACTTCGAACAGGTACATTGTCGCTCAAGTCAATGTGGCATTCGTGATTTACAGCAGAACCTAAATCTTCTGTGAGGACATCAGAAAATTCCTCAACTAAACCGTTCAGAGTATCACGTTGCTCGGACATCAAAGTTAGTGGAAGATGTACGGAAAATACAGGAGACACATCAACGTAGTTAGAAGTACATTCTTCAAAGGGGAACATTTTATCTGAGCGAAATTTGAAACAAAATGAATCGTTAATAAAATCCAACTGCATACCAGTTTTATGCATAAAGTCAATTCCTAAAATACATTGAGTGGAGAGATTGTTAACCACATGAAAAACATGTTTCCAAGAAAATCCGTGAATTTTAATGCGACATAGAATAGTTTCGGCAACGTCGATAACTGACGATCCCGCAGAGAGGAACTGACATTTATTCTGTATGGGGTGTTTTTGCGAAGATCGAATGCTATCTGCCACTGAACGGTGGATGAAACTTCTGGTGGCGCCTGTATCCAAAATAGCAGGTGCCGAGACATTATCGAAATTTACTGAGACTCCTGGTTGTAACACAACATCGAAATTAGATGCATTGTCAAGTTTGGATGGAGGACTGCTCCGGGAGTCGAACTCAGAACACCTCCCTATGAGTTTTCCTGGTTGGAATTACAATTTGGACAGGAACGAGTCGTGACCTCATTCATCCCACAGCCAAAACTGAATTTTCGGCGTTTTAAAGAACACATTTTAAAATGATGTCCAAGTTCATTACAGTTCCAACAAGTTATGCGACCAGAAGAAACATTGCGTGTGATTGTTGTTGGGGTGTTTGTAGTCCTTTCACGGGAAACAGCAGAAGAATTACGAGCCACAGAAGGGCTTGGGTTAGAATTCCTAGAAAGGGACTCAGCACGGCGAGCAGACGGCTTAAACCGTAAGGTGTCGTCTTTTGTTCGGTCGACAGCTGGGCTAGACAGTGTTGTCTGGGGGGAGTAGGCTAACTCGGGGAAAATCGTATTATCGGCTCTTGGAGGTGGAGTCTAGTTCGAACAGGCTCGTGCATTTAATTCATACTCACGGCCTTGCGATATGATGTCCTCGATGGAAAAAATGGATGTACGCCGAATGAAGTATTTATAAGTGGGATTTAAATTCCTGTATACAATTTCCAACAGATCCCTGGGATGAAAGGGTTGGGGGAGGTTCGCTGCTAACAGACGAACAGAGGTTACATAATCGTCGATCATCTCCCCAGGAGCCTGAGTACAGGAGTATATTTCTTGTTTGAGAGCGAAATCGAAATCTTGGGGCGTGAAACGGTCCTTAATGCACCCAACAAATTCGTCCCATGACTTATAAAAATTCGGAGTAGTGCGATGCCACATCAGCGCTTTTCCAGACAAAAGAATAGGTAAGCAACGTACAATACTGTCGGGATTAATATCGTGACAATAACACAATTCCTCCACACGTTGGATAAAACAAAAAACTGATGAGGTATTGTTTTCTCCGGAAAAAGTCAAACCCCACCTACTCACTACTGATGCAACATTTTCGTTGTGGCGTACACTATTAACAGTGCCTACAGGGGCGATGGAGCAATCTAAAAGGGGAGGGTCTATCATTAGCAGGTCCTGTGTCGTATCTTGCAATAGTGGCGTGGGTATTGTTAAAGATTCAAAGCCCATAAAATTTAACTCCTTTTTGACGGGTGGGAATTCTGACTTAGACATGACAATAGACAAGGAGAAAAGTAAAACACTTTAACTTAGTAAAATAAAGGTCACAATACCGTAATGCGTCCTATTCCAGCGTTGCGAAGTACTCACTGATATGTTGCCACTGTTCACCTCGAAGCTGGGTCTTTGGATGTCTTGTTCACTCGAGAAATGCTTTCACACTCCACACTTTCTTCGGGGATGGGGGAACAATTTAGTACAGGTATCTTAAACTCAGAAAGACAACATTGTAATAATTGCAAAAATAATATAAGTTTGGTAATTTAAAGGGAACGATTTCACGCAAAACCACGCTCTGATATACCATTTGCACCGCTTTGTGCTTTTACGTTAAACAAAGTAGCAGAGGCATGGTGAATACAGTGGAAGTAAAAACAATAAAAACTAAACAGGATTACGTAGGGAACGAGGAAGGAATACTTCTTTCGATGCGTGCTGGGCCCAAGATTTCGAATCGAAAGAAAGATGACTTCCACAGAAAGTAAACCAGAACAATGGTTTAAGGAAAATCAAAAGGAAAAATTAAACTTAAGTAATAGAGCAAAGGTTCCAGAGACCGTGTTAGTCGTAACTTCGCTACAGTGCGAAGCCAAGACTAAGTTGAATCGAAAGACAAACGAGGAACTCAAATACGAGAAATCATAAGACAGAAGCAAATATTGTACTTACTGAATAAAAATATATTAATAATAAAATAAACACATGTGTACTGATTACAAATTAGAAATGAAAATAAAACACGAGCAACTTAAATATAAAATAAAAGGAATCTAGAAATAAATTCAAATCATAATAGCAACTAATTGGAAACGCGATTCAATAATAAAACTTAATAAAGATGAAGCAAAATTAAAGAAATTAAAGAAATTCGTGGGATAGATTACAAGAGCGACTACTTACAGAGACGACATGATCTGGACTAGAATGTCCAGCGTCAAAAACAGAACTCAGACGCTCATGATGTTGTGAAATCATGGGGTAGGGGGGGTGAAAGTGGTAGGGATTGGAGGGGTGTGGGGATGACACGGAGTTACGTAATATAACGAAGCCAGAGGAAGCAACACAAAATTACCACATAAAAATAAAGGAAATGAAAATTACATTAAATTACGTGACATTACCGGGACAGGAAATAAAAAAAAATCAATCAGCTAAGAAATATGCTTCGTAGGAAGATGTAGGCTTACACAGAGGTAGAAATGCCGAATCACAACGACATACGATGAAACAAAGAAAGTAATGCGGCGCATGGACAGTGATTAGCACGATGACCATCGCTCACATACATTTCAATAAAACAGAGGGAGGATCTGACTGAAGACGTGAGACTCAGCTCCGTAACTTCGCCGATTCCATCCATAAAAACAAGGCTCTGATGCGACAATCCACCGGAGGTCGTCATAAAAGAACGCCGGACCAGGTGGTGACGCAATACAGAGCATAATTAAGCCTCGTAGAAAAATAGCATATATTTCAGACCTGAGAGATTTGGGTAAAAATAAAACCGATTACATGAAAGGTAGGGATGACAAATAAACACAGAGGCTTCGCTAAACTAACGTAAACAAAGGCGAAGGGACTTGGGTTCATGGATCGAATTCACATCATCATAAGGAAGGGAAATTGTAAGTGAATCAAAGGGGACACAAAATGAAAAAATATGGAGAAATAGAAATTTAGAAAGACCTCAAGTTAGATAACTTCAATGACTGAATCGTACTTACATTTAGTTGCTTTCTGGGTGCGGGCAAAAGCCCGACACGTGCACACACGTCCGTCTTACATGACGGCCCAAAAATAGAAGGGAGCAACCTTCTCTAAAGGAAAGCAGTAACGCGCTCCGAGAAAAATAAGTCGTAGAAACATCCCCTCTCCAGAACATAAAGGGGGCCAATGGGAGAAGCAAAGCTTAGCAACAAGTTATGCTTCAACCAATGGTAAAACTGTGTCAGTAGGGGTGAAAAGTTTCACCATCTGACGAAACATTTACGCAGAATTACAAAGTTTGAACGCAGTAGGTAAGACAGGGAAACATATGTCACAATAATGCGACATGAAGGAAATGATGATGATAATAATAATAATAATAATAATAATAATAATAATATGACAAAAAAATAATGAACCTGATAAAAACGGTTCACTCTTCCTCCCCATTATACAACATTTGCCTGAAGCATACCCCTCACAGGATAATTTACTCCATCTTGGGCATCATTCTAAGGTTGATGATAGACACATCCACGAGATGCTTGAAAAATTCCATTTTTGGTGTTTCGAAGAATTTAATTTTCCCATAGAGTTAGTCCTACTTTTACTCGTTGATTGACTTTGACTATTTCGCACGCAGCCTGAGTTTAATTACTGATTACTGGTTTGCGTGGATCACTGTAGTCTGAATTTCATAATCGCACGCATAAGTCATAATTACGTGGATTTATGATGTGGAAATACGGTAACGACTTGTTGTTCCCGACCTCTGATTGAAGTTATTGCACTTTCAACCATTATACGCTAGTGCTGCAAAGTATATATTTCCCACGAACTTGCGTACAGGCGTGGACCCGCGAAACTGTTTATAGCTACTCGAATATAGTGGATAAGTAGTATAGACTAGGTATATAATTCCGTAAGAAATTCTACTTGTCCAGACTGTACAGTTCCGATTCCAATGTGAAGTTGCATTATAAGCCCTTATCACACAAGTTCCCCCTGAGCATCGCGAAGTAAGCATATCGCTCCCTAATCACAAGTTACACAAAACAAGAATTAACTCCGCATGTCCAGAAATTGCGGGTTCGATCCCTTGTCACATTTGTACTGTGACATTTCCCTTCCGGTGTAGTTCCCTTGAATATATATAAATGGGGACTACATCTACACGCACCAACTCCTTCAAAACACAAATGACCCTAGAAAGTCATAAATAATGCACTCTTCTGAAAACATACATACATAAATACACATCACTACAATAAACACCCTTCAATATATTACAAATTAATTTGTTGACGTCATTCTGGTTTCACCAATTGTTTCCATTGTCTGTTTGTTTCTTAATGCTAACTCACACTTCCGACATTGGTCAATGTTTCTCAGTGTCTTATAATTTACACTCAATTTGCCAATTTTGACAATCTTCGACATCTAAATGCGTCGCACTCGCAAACTGAAAATTAATTTGCATTTGAAATTTTATATGCTCTCCGTTGTCATTTGGCTGGACAGCCTCTTCGTCATCGCTTGATTTATGTACCATGCAATATATCACTTTGTCGCCTAAGTCTGTATTAAGAATCTGCAATACCCTTACATACTAACATACTTCCTTATGTTATACACATGATATGACCCTTCAGCGGTTCCTTGATGGTCTGCTAAACCGTACGTGCACTCGCCAATACACATAGTCACTATAAATGGTCCCTTAATAATATAAAAGTACTTTGACATTTCCTTGGTTTGAGCTGATGAAGGACTCAGCACCTGGAGTAATACTAAACCACCTCCCTAAAAATAATCAAACTGATACATTATCGACCCACCGTACTCACCTATACTAATCAGAGGATTTAAATACTTACCGTTACTTCCCAGAGGATTAAAATACTTACCATTATTTGTCTCTATGATCCCTAACTCTAACATATGGTTAAATTCCTCCACACTAGCTACTGCATTACCGAATGGGATGGTACATATCGGACGAGAAATCGATGAACTATCAACCAGTTCAAATCGATGAGTATTTACGTGTGTTTATCCAGGCTTGTCACTAAATACCTCCTTATTATTTAATAATACCTCAAATAAATCCTCCTTACACACATCAGCCAACTTACTATTGTCCACGGCTTCCCAAGGTGGATCATTTCGATGTTCGTCCACCAAAATATAGCATACATCTACCATCCTCGTCAGACTCCCCTGCTGACGGCTCCTCCAAAACCTTAGTAACTCAAGCCTCACTCATCCCCTCAAATAACTCATATCTCAACATAATCTCCTGTTTCTTAATGCCTCTCTACAGGCATAAAACTCTGTTATCGAAATCCATAACTACATTATGCTTATTCAGCCACTCAGTGCCAAGAACCACCTCGTAAATCAAATTAGGTATAATCAGACAGCATTGATTACTCACTCACTTCACCCTTTAACGTAATAGGCCATAATATCTGCTTACTCACTTTCTGACTCTTACTTCATACGGCTGTAACAATGTGCATGGTCTTCACAGGCATCTCCTATGTTCACCCCTAATAACTCCCTCATAGACTACCTTACCGATGCAAGTCCTCTCACTTCCTGAATCTACCGGAGCCTTAACTTCTCTCTCTAAAATACCTATTGCAATAAGTGATGAATATCCCTCGTTCTTACCTTTTACCTGAAACTGCTCTTGGTCAGCCAAATAATCCTCTTTTACCATAGTTATGAAACTTACCTTCTCCTCTTTAATTACGCACTGCTTAATGTAGTTACCTTTGGGCTGTCTACCTGACCCATTTACACAACACGCTGACAGTTTAAATTATATGTAAATGGTCTATCAGCTTGCTCCTGTCTCCTTACTGCCTCGCTATCTCTCTGAACTGCCCGCTCCTGTTGCCGTCTCTGAAGATTTTCCCGCCTCTGGAAATTATCTCTCCTCTGATAATTTTCAATTTGTCTATTATTCTCACCTCTCCTATGATTATTCTCCTCCCTCCTCTGATTAAAAGGGTCATCTCTGTTTCCCTGATTAATCCTGTTTCTATTTGACTGATGATCGTTCTGCCTGTTCTCAATCGTCACCTCTACTCTATTCATTTGCTGATGGCCCAAATTAGCAAAGCTAAGTTCCTCCAACTCAATACTCAAAAATTTCTGCATACAGCTAGCTTGTTGTACCATGCTAGGAATGTAATGAAAAGTCAATCGTACAATATCTATGTCAGAGGTAACTCCATATAAATTTTTCCACACTAACACGTAGGCTAAAAATTACTTTGTGAGGGATACCCCGTCTCGCTCCTTGAATTTCCCAAACATGAGAGTTTCCCGTTCCCTTGCTTGAATAGATTCTCCCCAAAATTTGGCCTTGAATTTACCCTTAAAATCTTCTAAGTTTCTCATGTTTTATCTATATATCTCGAACCAAGATTTTATATCCCCCTTGAGCGAGTGTGAAAGGATTTCCAGTACCATTTCCCAATCGATTATTTAATCATCTAAATCTTTCTTAAATCGTTTTTCCTTGGACTTCAAATATTCCATTGGATTGAACTGTCGAGGGTTAAACTGTGGTAAACCGGCCTCCCTGTAGGAACAACCAAGTGGCATTCCTCTTTGGCTCATCGACCGATCTCTCATCTCTCTTCTCCCCTTAATCCACTCTTCCTGAAATATTTCATTCCTCTCCGCCAATGTCATTTGTTCTCCCTTAAGACTCTCGATCTCCCCCAGTTTATCCTCTACAACCCCTAGTCTATGCACATATTCCCTTGAATCATCCCTTACGGTTTTGCATACCCGTTCGCACGTTCCGCTCACTCGATATTCTATTTTTCCCCCGTGAATTATGATTTCCTTTCTGATTGCCCACAATTCCCGCTTCTGACGATCCTGATGGCCCTCCATCCCTGATAAGCTAATTTCCAAGCAATCCGATTTTTTCGCTATCTCTTCCCTCAGCACATCTTCTCTCTCCTCTATCTTACTGCTAAGCTCTCTCTCTAAGTTTTCCAACCTACTACTCATCACAGATTTATGTCCCTGTACTTCCTTACTCAAATCCTCAATCTTAGCATTCGTTCCCTCCGCCTGTTTCTTCACTGCCTCGTCTACATACAACTTCATAGATTCAACCTACTTACCTACAGATTCTACAGGGCATCAGGGAAAGTTCTCCGCAGTGCCTACATGCTGCTGCCAGAGGTAGTATCAGGAGTTACGTTGGCAGCACGGCTGCCGCTTGTATCAACTGGTAACGTTATAAGTGAACAACTGAAGCTCGTCTCTTACAGATGTATGTGCTGTCCACTTAGAGATTCCTGTTTCTTGAGCTAATTTGCGTGTTGATTTTCTTGGACTACGCAGCAATATATCGGAGAATTCATATAGATTTTCGTATGTTAAAAGCGTAGGCCTGCCTGTTCCTGGTACATCGTGAACTGAGTCGGTCACACGAAATTTTCTTGTAAAATCCCAAACGGTATCCTGGTTGTGACACTTTGAATTAGGAAATCACGTCTAGAATTTTAGTATTTCATTTTCTGTAAACCGATCGCCATCGCAAAAAACGTATTTTCCCAAATAAGCTCTCTCTTCAGTAATAATCATTACCGCCTCTATACTGTATATTGTTGCACTCTTCCAAAAATCTATGTGAACGCTCGCTTACTGCAATACAAACTCATGATTTCGACAGCCTATAGCCCACAGGTGTGGTATTCACTGTACTGCTAACCAGTCCAGGATACGGTGCTGCCAACTAAACTGCTGATGCTACCTCTCGTAGCAGCACGTAGGTGCTTCGGAGAACATTCCCTGGCGCCCTGCATTTGCCTGCCTACCTCCTTTCTCATAGACTCTCCTTGCTACATCACTTCTCCTATTTCCTTACTCGCAGCCTCTTTCACCTCTCCTATCTCCTTACTTACATACTCTCCCATTTCTCCTATCTCCTTACTTCTAGATTCCTGCCAATTTGCTCAATAGCACTTGCAGCAAACTGGCGTTCATATCCACCTCATTATCGATAATTTAACTGCTCCCCCCCACCCTGGTTGGCGATCTGGCATTACTTGGTAACGATAAGAGTTCTCCGACGGTTCCTCTATCATGTCCTCACCCAGCACGCTCCTCGCCCCCTCCATGTTTAAATTTTTATCAGACGTCTTACTACTATTCTTTCTAAATACCAGACGTTGTTCTGTTGACTTAACCTGTAACCTGTATGAAATTTGAACTGTCTCTACCCCTCTTAATGTGTGTATTGGTGAATTTGTACACGTGAATGCTATTATTGATATTATTTCGTACTTCGATCCCCACGCTTTCAGCTTCAATTGTAACCGTAACGCCGTTCTTCGATCCTCAATAAATGATAATAATAGTAATACTCCACCTCTCCTCTCAATTACATATAAATAAATAAATAATCAGAGTTCCTGGGGGTGAAGCACCTGTACGATTATATTAGCATCAATAAACGTTCACACCCAACTACACAAGTGACCGCTTGAATTAATAAGAAATGATATCTGGTAAAAACATACGTACTATAGTATATTCTGATAAAAACACATATAAACACTTTGCATGATCCTCGCCGTATACAGACTGACTATTGGTTCCCTATCATATTAGCATGGCGACACATAATGACACACTTATGGACCCTCGGTGAAACGTGAAGATATGTGGTACTCACTCGTGATGATCTCTGGTAGGTGATGTTTCCTGCTACTTCTGTGGTTGATTTTCCATGGAGTTAGTCCTACTTTTACTATTTGATTGATTTTGACTATTTCACACGCAGCCTGAATTTAATTACTGATTACTGGTTTTCTTGGCTCGCAGTAACCTGAATTTCATAATCGCACGCAAAATACATTATTACGTGTATTTATGGTGTGGAAAGGCGGTAACGACTTATTGATTCTGACTTCCACTCCGCTGATTGATGTTATTGCACTTTCAACCATTATATGCTAGTGCTGCAAAGTATATATTTCCCACGAACTTGCGTACGGGCATGGACCCGCGAAACAGTTTATAGATATTCGAATCTAGTGGATAAGTAGTATCCACTATAGACAAGGTCTAGAATTCCATAAGAAATTCTACTTGTCCAGACTGTACAGCTCTGAGTCCAATGCGATGTTGCATTATAAGCCCTTATCACACAGGTTCCCTCTGAGCATTGCGAAGTTAGCATATTGCTCCCTAATTACAAGTTCCACAATACAAGAATTAACTTTGAAATACCCAAAATCGAATATCTCCGTAGAACTCAAAAATCTAGAATCAGAACTATCTCCGAAGAGATCACAAAATAGAGTGCCTTACAGACCGTCAACTGTAAGTATAACATCTTCACCCCACCTTGTGTCCCATGACTACCGTTAGCATAAAATACACCATTACATGATTATTAACCAATCACATAATTTATTAGTGTACTTGTCAATCGTCAACTCCCTCACTACAGCGTTGCCAGCTTGTTTACTACCTTACATGCAGTGAACTCCCAATGACCCAACGGGCCAAACCCCGGGCGCTGGGAATACACATATTTCCAGGAAGTTGTCGACAGACTTGAGGTAGTCTGACAAAACTGCTCAATACCAGCATGGTAGATAACTAGCATTGAATATGTTTAAACACTGACGCGGATATTGGCATAAACTTACCTCTTAAATGTGATTAATTTAAACAGTAATTACATGACATACGAATAAACACTCCATAAAATCATTGCAATCTAGATCATATCATTACAGAAAAATATATGCAGTATATGCGATCATTCAGAATCACATGTCCAGAAATGTTGGGTTCAATCGCTTGTCACATTTGTACCGTGACAATACACTAGAATTGAATATTGTTATGTGAAATTAGCTGTTTATTGGAATATCTTGTACAGCGCCCACTTTCGCTCACTTTACACCACGGACTATTGTCGTCCCAAGTCAACCTCGGATTTTGCCTATGGTGAAACTCATGAAATGAAAATACACTGTCTCCACAATATCCAGTGTGTAGGAAATAGCACTACACGTGCGCAGAAACCCAATAATTATCAATTTTCGTAGCTGTGATAATTCGCTTATTTGTCCATGTGATAATAAATGAAATTTATGCTAATGACCAGTCCCACACTTAATTTATACACTAAGGCATCTCACAACATCTGCCAACATCATAAGTAGTAAATGTTCATAATAAAAATTACAAATGATTCATCGAGTTTTGGATGAATGTATTTCACAAAGTAATACATACAAAACAGTGACTGATACATTGTATGAAAACGCACATATTTAAGTTCCTTACACATGATTACAAATGTTCTATGTGCTCTCTTTGTGTGACACGATACGGATCTAAGCGCTAGTCAAGCTCAGCCCATACACGTTTGAGCATGTCTTTGTCAATGATCACCAGCGCAGCAGTGATATGTTCCTGAAGTTCTGAAAATGTTGTTGGCAAAGGTGGTACATACACATTGTCTTTCACATATCCCCAAAGGAAACAAATCATAAAATGTAAGGTCAGGAGATCATGGGGGCCACATGAACAGTGCCAAATCATCCTGAGCACATCGCCCAATCCACCTGTTTGGAAGTTCCTCGTTCTGATGGCGACGCACTTCTTGATACCAATGACATGGAGCTCCGTTTTGTTGGAATATGAAGTGTGGGTTCTCAGCTAACAGTCTCGGAAACAGTCAAGTCTTGTAACATGTGTAGTTACGTCATATCCGTCACAGTTTTCCCAGGAAAAATTTAGGTCCTGTAAACGTAGCTACGTGACACAGCACATAAGAGAATCTCCTTCATCACTTTTCTTTACTGAGGCAGCCTGTGTCCTTGAACTGTGGATTCCATCGCCGAATGCTATAGTAGGTTGGCGACCGTATGTTAGGGTACTGTCTTCGGAACGCACGCTGCATGGTAGTGACGGATCATTCTTCTCATATTGCAACACAAAATGCTTTCTGTTGATTAGTCGCCAATTTGCAAACTGTTATCACCCTGCCGCCTGGTGAGTAACAATGAAACCTGCAGTGACATAAGCGAAACCTTAAAGTGTGCTCTTTCGATTGGTTATTAGTACAGATGGGTGAGCATTATATATTTTAAGCGATAAGACGTCATAACCCGATGAATCATTTGTAATCACCCTGTACCGTGGTTGAACTTCTAATGCTTTGATTCTGTATTTCATCTGTTTCAGTGTATGGCTCTGCTGCTTGCATTGGAGCCTCTACGCTGATCTTGGCTTTGCTGACCTCTCTGGCTCTCACCATCATGACGTGAATTTACAGTCAAGGCTCGGAACGTCAGGGTAGGATGGTTCATTAATCCACAATCTATCAGACCCTTGTTGGTAAAGTAAATCTTTCCTCTGGCAAGGTTTGCATTTAGGGATTGGAGTGACTTGAGTGAGTAGCGGCGATCTGTGATGTGATAAATTCGTTTTTAAAACCCAACTGAACTAAAAGAATGGGGTTCTTGAATGTCACAGCCTCTTGGGTAACGTTCTACAGCACAATGGAGGCCAGCACAACACTTTCTATACTTGTACTCTTTCTTTACTGAAAAACAATTGGCCGCAGATGTATCGATATAAGTTATAATTGATAACTTATCAATTTTTATATTGATTATGACAAATAATGGTATATTGGCTGTCATATGTGCTTCAGAATATTTCTCATTGGCTGAATGGGAGGGTGAGTCTAGACTTACATGGTTAACTGTTCTATTTGATAGGCTAATGTCTGGCTCATATAAATAACCTCTTTCAGATTTTACAACCTCGTATTAATCGCGACTTCCGGCACACGTTGTAGTTAAGTGTATAATGTCTTCATCGCATGAAGGTTTGAAAGTACAGGTCAATTATTAGTTTAATGCAATACTTCTTGCTAAACCTTGTAAAACTTGAACAAAATTTGCAAATTAATATGCTTGCCCATCTCTAGTACTGTTGCACATGTTTTCGGAGAGCTATTGTAAATTGATCTGGCAGGAAGGAAAAGTTTATTTTGAAATCGAGTATCCATTACGGCCTGAATTGAGAACAAAATGTTATGCAAATAATGGCCTAACATTCATTTCTTTGAATAGTGCACCCTGAAAGTTTGATTTTGAGAACAACATCTCCAAGGTTAGAAATTTTCAAATGCAGTTGGACTGGAAATGTTGGGAAACCCAGGAGCTATAAGTCCAAGCCCTCCCAGTCGGGGTCGAAACTGCAAGATTTATTTGGGCAAGCATTGGTGGTTACGGCTCCACAGTATGCTGGATTTCTCTTCTCCAAAGAGTAACTTCCAGTGTCAGTTCCATTACTTTTCTCCATTTCAATGTCATTAACCATATATCACATTAGTTTTGAACATCCCCATTTCAACTTAGTTGGCCGCCAGTATCATAACAAACCAGTTATCTACATATCTCTTCATGCGGGAGGTTACGTCAACATATGTATCTGTTAATATGTATGTAGGCCTATGCCATTTTAAATTGGAATGATTAATTCATTTAATTGTAATATGGGACGTGATGGAATATATTATACAAATTGAATATATTGGCCTAAGAAATTTCAAAATAGGACTGTTTCTAATATGCTAACTTTTCCCTAGGACAAAATCTCGCGGGAAACATATAGTTGCCATGTTGACGACAGGTAAAGGAGAAAATATGAAGAACTGTAAGAGCTGCACTGCAGTTGTTTGCAGCATCCACCATGAAACTGGGATTTCTCGGGTCCAAGTTATGATGTATTCCTGCACATTCAGCGAATTTATATAGCGAAAAATAAAATGTAAATAGACATAAACAGATACTTCGGCCTAAACGATATGTCCTCAAACATTCATTCCCTATTTTTTTAACAGGATGTTCACTTAAATTCCATTTTACACCTAGTTGAAACGGAAAGGAAAGGCCATTGGCTCGATGATAATAATAATAATAATCATCATCATCATGGAATCTTTATAGAAGTAATGATATACTAAACTAACGATAACTAAAATCCTTTTCCACACTCCGTGCATATTCTGTGGTAATTAGTTAGTCGTCTGAAGGAGTGATATTCGAAAAATGTATACATTAATGTCCTTTCTGTTCACCCTGCGATGTATCGATTAATCGTGGCAGCCCTTGTTGGAACTACAAATACTGCAATGGCAGGTTTAAATGATGCGACAATAACTAAAACCTAAGAAATCTATTGATGTTACAGTTCCGTATGTATATTCCTTAAAAGTCATAAACATTCATATTATTTGTTAAAAAATAAACCTTATTTCAAAGTTTTCACAACATATCTTCAGGTATTAATCTAGTGACTTCGTAGAACCGTTGTATCCAGGTGGCTCTGATATACTATATTGATATAAATATATATACATTTTTTGACATTTATCTAGAAGGAAAGTGATAACAGGATATTGAAAATGAATGAAATCTTTTTATTGTAAATTATTACCTTTATTGGCCTGTAAATATATTAAATACATATACTGTAAATATATGAGCTTTAGCATAATTAAAGAAAGAAATATTTTCATCGTTTCAGATTTAAAATATAAATAGCCTAGTAAGATAAAAAAAAGAAGCCTAAAATTTAAGTTGGCAAAATATTTTGAATGAAAGTAGCGTAAACACCAAGTTCAGCAGATTAGAAATTAACTTAGAAATTTCACCTAATATATATGTTGTGAATTAAAAAGTCATAATATACATCTAGTGTTGTTTTCTTTCTGATACAACCTGCACCATGAGCAGTTGTGTAGCAATTAGATTAATTTACAGCCTGAATGATGAATTATGTAGAATTTCCGGAATATAAGAAACGTGACACGAGATGTCAGCCAAGTATTATCATTTTCTTATAATATATTTTCATGAGAGCAGGATTATATTATAATTTACTATATTAGAATTTAAGTTGGCAAAATACAGTATGTTCAGTAAATGTTGGGTACACCAAGTACACTTGATTAGAAATTACCTTAGATGTTTCAACTACTATCTTTTATATGTTGTGAATTTAAAGGTCTCAAAATGTATCTAGTGATATTTTCTTTCTGATACAGCCTGCACCATAAGTTATTACTAAGCAATCAGTGTAATCTACATCCTCTATCATGAATTATATATTATAGAATTTCAGGAATATAAGAAAAATAACACGAAATATCAATCAAGGATTATTAATTCTTTATATAATTACATGAGACCAGGATAATATTAAAATTTATTAATATATAAACTAGCTGCGTGGCGCAGCGGTAACGTTCTTGTCTACTTTTCCCAAGGTTAGAGGATCGAATACTGGCGCAGTCAGTTAGCATTTGAGGGTGCGCAAATATGAGGTAGCCGTGTCAGTAGATTTACTGGCACGTTAAAGATCCCCTTCAGGGCACAATTCCGGCACCCCGGCGTCTCTAACTGCCGCAGTAGTTAAAAGGGACGTAAACCTAATAACATAATTTGTATTAATTTTATTATATTAATATATAAGTTGGCAAAATATTTTCAGTGAATGTAGGGTACCTGCCAAGTACGCTAGACCATAATATGCATTAGATGTTTCACTAATGTATGTATTGTAAATTAAAAAGTCTCAAAATGTAGCGAGTGTATGTTTTCTTTCTGATACAACCTGTACCATGAGTAAATGTACACTGACAAGTCTAATTTACAGCCGGTATAGTGATTGAGAGGAAATTTTTGGATTATAAGTAAAGTGGCACGAATTGTCAATCATGAATCAGTTTCTCTTATAATTATATTATAATTCGTAATTAATGAGAGTGCCCATAAATTAAAATAGTAGAAATGCATTTACTTATGGGACAGACTGCACCTTAACCCTAATCCTTTGTATGCCAACGTAAGAATTAAACTAGGTACTGTACCCTTTTTCCTCAGATGATCCACCAAAATCCACAGATGGAGAAGGATCGCAGCATATTGAAGTTCCCGGCTAGAAAGACTGCATAGAGCTACTGGCGAATACAATCCGGATAAGAGTCAGAGGAAATCATCTGAATGTGCTATAGAATCGAACTACAAAAGGAATCGGTTCTAACACCTACTTAGGAGATCGAGAATCACAAATCTCGGGCGATGGGATAATGATCAGCTCAATGAAAATCCTCCACCTCTAGCCTATAGCACATTCCACTATCAACAAACTAGGCCTACAGAAGATAATGCCAATTTCTAGAAAAAATTCAGGGATTCGCAACACACGTGCCTGTCTTTTTAATTCTAAGACACACGAGTTAGATGTTAATAATAACGAGAATACAAAAACAAAACGCAAATTTCCAAAAATAAAATTAAATAGTTTCCCTAGGTAACAAAAATAACTAACTAGGATTTGCTTAAACAAACGCGAGTTACTCAAAACACATTAATCTCAGTGACAAACTGCTGCGCCCTAAACAACGGGAGTTAACAACAAAAATCCTGCAGTTATATTACCCTAAATAATGAAAATTAATTTACTTATGACGTAGGCCTACGTCATTAAAATAGCTGTTTATTACTCTACATAGAAAAACCCCCGTCTCCTATACTACCTCTAAATTAAATATCAATCCGATAAAACAATATTACTTTAAATAATTTAAAAAAATCCAAGATGTTAATAAACTAACCTACATTTACTCTAAATAAAACTCTGAAGTTTCATAAACAAATTCTATTTACAATAAAATATTAACAAACAATACTACTTCAAGTTCCTCAATTCCACCTATATACAATCTCCAAATTGAAAATCCTAAAAATATACATATTCTAATGTACAAATCTTCACTATAAATATCATCTCCTTGGAAATCTTACGTCTCCACTTGAATCTTATAAATATCCACGTAGCTAGGTTTTTATCTGGTAAAACTGAGATTCCTGGATTCTATAATCCATACAATTAAGTACAGTAGAGATATAGTGCATTAACACCTTCTGATCATTCATCTCAATAATAATAATAATAATAATAATAATAATAATCTTCTTCTTTCCCTTCGGCTTTTCCCAATTAATTGGGGTCGCCGGAGCCAACCAGGCTCATTTTGGTTTTGGCCGGGGATTTAAGGCCGGATGCCCTTCCTGACACCACGTGATTTTCCAGGTGAAAAATCCACCCCGCTGTCACCGGGATTCGAACCCCGGCCGTCCGGGTGAAAGGCGAGAAGCTAAGCCACTGTGCCATCACGCTCCCCAATAATAATAATAATAATAATAATAATAATAATAATAATAATAATAATAATAATAATAATAATAATAATAATAAAAATAATAACTTTCCATAACAATTTATATTTATCAGCATGTCTACAATCTTTCTTATACAGAACCATTTAAATGGAGTACGATTTCACCTTCACAGAGATCAGCTGTTCCTACATTTTAAGGAGAATCGCATTGTCCATTGATAACTCCCAACAATAATCATAATAATACTTCTCACATTCCTGACAATAATTATTTATCTATAACCAGTTATTTTCGCAGATCTGTCAACACAGATATCCATAGTAGTGGTTTTTTAGCGGTTCTGGCCCCACCTACGGCTTTCCACCTACAAGTTGGCGGCGGGGCGATATCTCTCGAACGCATGGTCAGATTTTAACGAATGAGATGTCGTTGAACTCGGGCTGACACACCCTTTCCAATAGACAACATATTTCCACCCCAAAATAAAACCTACCCCTACTAGGGGGGTGATTTTTTTTTTAGAAAATCTCGCTTTCCAAGTGCGACATGTGGGAGTTTGAATGCTAATATGAAAATAAATGTTGTTCCTCACAAGTGACATGTACACTGCGGAATGCCAATATGAATTAACATGCTTGTTTTTTGTTTTTACGCATGCCCACTCATAGCTTTTGTAAGAGGGCGGGCTTTTTAAAGATGGCGGCTGTAGTGTAACCTAACCCAACCCAACCTATGAGGGGTGATCAAAAAGTATTCCAAGTGACGCTTGTCGATAGGCAAACCAATAATCAAGGGGGGCATGTTAGGTCTTGAGGCCAGAGCCCCTTTGATTGATCCCTGTTGATTTGTCCCTTTGGACTGATCCCTATTGACTAGCCCCTTGGACGGGTCCTTGTTGACGGGTCATTGTTGGCAGATCCCTGTGGACGAGTCCTTTTTGACAGGTCATTGTTAACGGGTCATTGTTGACGGGTCCTTATGGACGAGTCCTTGTTGACGGGTCCTTGTTGACAGGTCATTGTTGACGGGTCCCTGTGGTTGGGTCCCTTGTGGACGGGTCCTTGTTGACAGGTCATTGTTGACGGGTCCCTGTGGTCGGGTCCCTTGTGGAAGGGTACTTGATGACGGGTCATTGTTGACGGGTCCCTGTGGGCGGGTCCCTGTTGTTGGGTCCCTGTGGACGGGTGTGTGTTGACGGGTCCCTATGGACCGGTCCTTTTGGACTGATCCCTATGGACTGGCCCATGAATTTATACAAATTATGTCCAAGGGTCTAACTACATTTGTGTGTAAAGCAGTGTGTTGAACTGACGTTGTTCACCAGTTCTCACTAGCACAATCTGATAACGATATGAAAGGAAAGTGACGAAATAGATGTGAACATGTGTGAGATGACATTATTACCGCCCTCCTTGTGAAAACCACATGTAAGCTAACAAGTCACATCCTGTTTTAGTTCGTACTTCAGAAAATGCAAGTTCATGTGTAATTTGACCAATCACAGCTGTTCACCTTGAATATTAGCTGTGCACGTGCGCGATAACAGCAAACAAGTCATAACCTGTTTGGCAGCGGTGGGTGGTAAAGGAGAGCAAAGGGGGAGGGGTGGTGTAAGAGAGAACACAGGTGAAAAAAGAAAGAAATGTGTATTGCTTATAATACATGTGGAGCTGAGGACTGTACACACAGGGCTATAGGTTAAGTACAAAATGAGTGAATAAATAAATACAAGGTGCACAGTTTCATACAACATGTAATTTATTAATCCATGAATTAAAGGTTGAGCTATATCCCAACCATTTTACATATAGTTTATTTCCTTCTTGTTTCAACACTTTTTCCACAAGGTAATGTTTTGGAAACGTTGTCTTTTGGAGTTCTTGGAGATAAAACCTACCTTTTATGGGGTGATGGTTGAGGTCTTCGAGTAAATAGGTGACTGGACTGTTCAGGTTGACTTGTCGAATTCGAAATAGTTCGGTTCCCCAGTTTGGTGTGTAGCCCTTGTCGAAGACAGACTTAAATTTGCTCACACGGACATAGTCCCCGATGTTAAGGAGGTGACGTTTAGGGTCTGCTGTTTTAATGGGGTTAAGCAGTTTATCCAGTCGCGGAATATTTTTGGTAACAAGTCGTGGCTTGATCTCAATGGTTCTCTGTTTTGTGTCATTGTAACGTGCTACTAGCTCAGGTAACAAGTACAACCGGCGATATGAGCCTTGAGCGGTAAATGCTTTCCACATATGGGTTTTCAATGTTCGGTTAAACCGCTCGACCACACTGGTTTTTGAGATTGCTGTATGTGGTGTAATGGTGAATATCCAAATATTTGAGAAAACTGGAGAAATCCTGGTTGAA
The DNA here is from genome assembly GCA_946902985.2 of Meconema thalassinum. NCBI lineage: Eukaryota > Metazoa > Arthropoda > Insecta > Orthoptera > Tettigoniidae > Meconema > Meconema thalassinum. The sequence goes on from OX336389.2 coordinate 720,844,075, forward strand.
AAATTCTGTTCCCTGGTCGGTTTGTAGCAACTGAGGTTGACGTTTGAATTGTTGAATAATATATTGAAAGGCCTTGGTGACTAGTGGACCAGACTTGCGACGCACAGGTTCAACGAAGGCCATTTTAGAATACACATCAATGACCGTCAACAAAAAGCGTACACCATCGTTAACACTAGCATAGGGAATCATTTCCACCACATCGGCTTGCCAATGCTCATCCACACCCCGTGAAATCACCTTGAGTCGCGGATAGTGACGTCTAGCTGGACGATGCAACTCATGAGCGATGCCCACTTTAATGGGTGAAGGCTTAAACAATAATTTTGGCATTTCGAAGTTCTTCTTCAATTTCTTGAATTTCCCAATCGTGACCGGTATGGCTGGCTTGACGTGAAGCATGCAATAGCCGTAGTCGCTGGACGAGCTTATTGGGATTGTGCCAGTAGGTAACATCCACAAGGGGTTTTAATGATTTAAATGTCACTCCCGAAGCAGATGCTTTACGACGACCACTTTGACTGTGTGGGGAACATTTTTGCAATGGTGGTTTTATATTTTTGAGATATATTGGCATTCACTTGTTGAGCGGGATCATACTGTCTTTTGTGGGCATGGGTGTACAATAAAATGGATTTATACTTGACAAGGTCCTCTGATGTATAATCATGGGAAGAGGAGGTCCGAGAGAATAGCAGCTTTAACAGTGTTAATTTATAATTGATCTTTTTAATGACAACTTTAGTACGAGCAAATTTAATTAATGAATCCCCAATTTTAAAACTATCATCCTCATAGCGTACACCATATGTAGTATCTGTGTTTCCAATAAATAGATCGGTAAAATAGTGTTCTAGTGTTCATCCATAATATTTTATTAAAATGTTTTTCGGTTGAGCTTTATTTTGAGGGGTGGCCAAGACTTGTGAAAACGGAGACAATCTGGAAGGGCAAGGTGTTTCAACCATGGCCAAAGGAAAAGAGCTTACCATAATGATGGATTGTGTGTAAGTAAACGTCTTTTGCTACTTGATGCCACTACTAGAGTGATACTGATACAACAGACAAGCGACCGCGCAGGAAGTGCGGGGGAACATACGATTACGTCAGCAAAACATCTCATCTAGAATTTAAAATGTAGCCACTATGACGCGCGCAACACAGGAAGTGCGTGAAAACATACGATTACGTCAGCGAAACATGTACTCACTTTGGTGGAAATGATTCCCTATGCTAGTGTTAACGATGGTGTACGCTTTTTGTTGACGGTCGTTGATGTGTATTGCAAAATGGCCTTTATTGAACCTGTGCGTCGCAAGTCTGGTCCACTAGTCACCAAGGCCTTTCAACATATTATTCAACAATCCAAACGTCAACCTCAGTTGCTACAAACCGACCAGGGAAAATAATCTTTCAACAAGGATTTCTCCAGTTTTCTCAAATCTTTGGATATTCACCATTACACCACATACAGCAGTCTCAAAGCCAGTGTGGTCGAGGGGTATAACCGAACATTGAAAACCCATATGTGGAAAGCATTTACCGCTCAAGGCTCATATCGCTGGTTGGACTTGTTACCTGAGCTAGTAGCACGCTACAATGACATCAAACACAGAACCATTGGGATCAAGCCATGACTTGTTACCAAAAATATTCCGCGACTGGATAAACTGTTTAACCCCATAAAAACGGCAGACCCTAAACGTCACCTCCTTATCTTCGGGGACTATGTTCGTGTGAGCAAATTTAAGTCTGTCTTCGACAAGGGCTACACACCAAACTGGGGAACCGAACTATTTCGAATTCGACAAGTCAACCTGAACAGACCAGTCACCTATTTACTCGAAGACCTCAACCATCAACCCATAAAAGGCAGGTTTTATCTCCACGAACTCCAAAAGATAGCGTTTCCAAAACATTACTTCGTGGAAAAAGTGTTGAAACAAAAAGGAAATAAACTATATGTAAAATGGTTGGGATTTAGCTCAACCTTTAATTCATAGATTAAAAAATTACATGTTGTATGAAACTGTGTACCTTGTATTTATTCGTCACTAATTTTGTACTACTTAACCTATAGCCCTGTATGTACTGTCCTCAGCTCCACATTGTGCCCGTTTGGACCGAGATCCAACGACCACATCTTGTAAAATACCGACATCAGATTAGCACGAGAAAATATATCTCAGTGTCTATCTAGGTGAATACTTGGGTCTAATCTGGCATCCCTGATCTCGGTAATACACAAGTAAGGTAAGGTGAGAAATTATTTTTGAATAGCACATTCCTTAAAATCTCAATTTATTTATAGATAAAAACATTATTCGAATGGAAAAAATCTCAACAAAGATAAAACAAATCACACATGAGAAATCAACAGTCCCTAAAATATTACTAGAATGTCGCAGATATGATAATCAGAAAATTAATTAGTCCATTCTGATATCCAAAAAAAATTCTAAAAGAATATTTACACTGGTAATCACTGTTCAATAAAGAGTTCTGAGTAATCCCTAATATTTACATGTTCGTAGTTCACTTTTCGAAAGATTGCATTTGATTGTTCAAATATTCGTAGCAAAACGTTTCTCAAAAAAAAAAGTCACTTGATTCATTCGGTGTTATTCCAAAATTAGACTTATTTGGAAAAATTATCATATCACTGAATCGTTGTTTCATAACAATATCAATACTCGACTGACATAAAGTCGAATGTTAATAATTGTTCATAAAGATTTTCAATTTCCAAAAAAAACAAAACGAAATTTGTTCAAAAACTTTTCATAATATTTTGAAAATTTAACTTTCTTCTTTCCTCACTTTCATTTGTTTAAATGTCACAAAAATTTTAAATTATTTTCAAATGTTATTCTCATTACACAAAAATTGTTGTAAACAATATAAATTATTTCTATCCACCATCAGCGGATAAAATCATTTAACTCTTCACCAAATTTTTTTTATGTTATCAAAAATTTTCTATCACCAAAATTTCCATATAATCTTACAAAAAAATTATCAAAAATATAATAATAATTATTATTAATTAATTAATTTCAAAATTTCCCTTCACTTTATTTATAACAAGTTTTCTCAACCTCTCACATGATGAATATTTTATTTCCTCATTTCCACTGTTATTATTATTATTCCAAAATAAAAATTCATTATTTATTTTAATTCATTTGCACTTTTCATCTTATTTTTTTCCTTGGTCAGGTTCAACAAATCTAAATTCATGTTCTTCAATTATTAATTTAGGCATACCATCGGAACTTCGAGTCGATCCAGAAAAAAATATTTAATATTTGGATTAACAGAATAGTGAAATCTGACAAGAATATGGGGCGGTCCACATTGCCTAACCCTTCTTTTACAAATCTAGCCCACAGGCTCTTTCAAACATACGCACAACCTTGTGTGCCCACAACTACGGGAACAAAACCCACTTGGATGACCCCCAAGGTCTCCACAACTTTAAGTGTCGCGAAACGCACATTAAAATCATCACCAAAATATTCTGCACACAACATTATATTTTTTTTAAATCATATTTTTTTCTTGTAATATTCTGTCAATTACTAGACTGTGTTCTTCAGTGTTATTTTACCAATTAAATAAATTCTGGTCAATATCACTTTGCCTCCCATTTACATAAATTCTCCCTAACTTGATATATTAAATACCTGCCGTTCCTTTCTTTTCATCTGAATATTTTTTAAGTGCTTTTGGAAAAAAAAAATCTGAGCTCAAAAGTCTTACTACTTCATTCTTTTCATCCATAAACTCATTTAAAATTTATTTAAACTTCCAAACTTTTATTCAAAAATAAACAAAGTTATTTATTTTAAGTCCCTCCAACTAATTAAATTCATCCACAATTTATTATTATTATTATTATTATAAAAATATTTAGGCATCATCAATGTCATAAATGATTATTATCGCCCTATTCCTTTAATAAATAAATATTTAAATCTCATCTGTAAATGATTATTATTAACATCTCCTATTATTTTTATTTAATGCATTAATTATTTAATCACAATAAACAATTAACAATTAATTTAATTTAATTCCTAATGTTCGGTATTATCACTCCCTAATTATTTATAACTTTAAATAGCATCGTTATTATTTATAATATTATTAACTTATTCACTTCTCACTTGATTATTATTATTATTATATAAATCAAGTTATTTAAATAATCCAAGTCGCAATTACTTCTGCTCTCATAATGAGAATTAAGGAAAAATACTTCTATACCTTGGAATAATCGAAATATGTCATGTCGGAACATGAACTAATGCCTGTCCTGACAAAAATCGTACATCGAAAAATAAATTGTCAGACAGCAGATTCATTTGTCATCCAGACAAATACAATCGAAAATCTAGCTACGGTGAAAAATGTGTGTTGATTTCTGATCGTGACTGTTCAAAAATATGGAGTTCTCTAATACTACAGGTTAGTGGATAGTACATGAATAGTTGTCTTACTTCATTCATGATGTAGAGGAAGGGCGTGTCCTGTGGTGGACACTATTCCAACAGTGTCTTCCCATGGCCATCTGCCGTATCCATATACCTCGTTCGTCTCCATGTCCTACCAATCCTACGAGTAATTTTAGCGGCGCATGTTGATATTTGCAGTTGCTCGTTCGAAATAACTCTCGCTATCACCAGTACCGTGTAACATGACGAAAAGTTGCTCAGTCATTAACTGGTACAGTACTCCTGTGGATTTGAGAATACATCTCATATTCAAATAATGCGGTTACGTTTGCACGCTAAGATAGGAACACATATTAGCTGCATAAACGAACTGATGAAATAAAACTTCTCCTGATGAAATTTGAAGTGCCTGATGTATAGTCACCACAAGAAATACATCGTTCTGTAGGCTAACTTCTGTGAATGGTTTCGACACTACCATCACCTGACTGTTGAATATATGACCTGAAAGTCAGTTGATATTCTAAGTCCATTCGCTGCCAAAAGTTAAGTTTGTTCACACGAACAAAAACTAAGTCGTGCTGACCACTGGTACGGCGACTAAGTCCTCCGACCGTCAGAATCTCGGCGTGTATACTGTCACATCACGTTACGTAGTTCCGCACATGAGCAAATGCTCCGTTGTAATGATGTGACTATGGTAAGAATCGTGGCCTTTATATAGTCCAGCGAGAAATTATTCCAGAACCTTCCATCTCGTATCTCGGCTTCTACTGGACCGACTTTAACGCTTGATAGCTCAAAATCCTTCTCTTGTAATTGCCAGTAATGTGTGTTAATTTCCTAGTGTCCATCTCTTCTCCTAAAGGTAGTTCCAGAAAAATATTTCTCGTGACGTATGCGGGCTCCACGTCATAATCTCGCGTCACTTGCTCCTGCGATGCATGCTTCCCTCAGCACTCTTGAGTCTCCTCCGCGCGTAATTCAAACCATCCATTCCCTCAATCTCTTCAACTAATAACTCTTCTTTCCAAAATAATAATGCCAACAATGTCACGGACGTGTGAACAATCCGGGTATAACATGTATTATAAGCAATATATATTTCTTTCTCTCTTCACCTGTGTTCTCTCTTACACCGCCCCTCCCCCTCTCCTCCCCTTTACCACCCACCGCTGCCAAACAGGTTATGACTTGTTTGCTGTTATGGCGCACGTGCACAGCTAACATTCAAGGTGAACTCCTGTGGTAGGTCAAATTACACACGAACTTGCATTTTCTCAAGTACGAACTAAAACAGGATGTGACTTGTTAGCTTACATGTGGTTTTCACATGGAGGACGGTAATAATGTCATCTCACACATGTTCACATCTATTTCGTCACTTTCCTTTCATATCGTAATCAGATTGTGGTAGTGAAAACTGGTGAACAACGTCAGTTCAATACACTGCTTTACACACAAATGTAGTTAGACCTTTTGACATAATTTGGATAAATTCATGGGCCAGTCCATAGGGATCAGTCCAAAAGGACCGGTCCAAAGGGACCCGTCAACAGGGACCCGTCCACAGGGACCCAAAAATAGGGACTCGTCCACAGGGACCAGTCAACAATGACTCGTCAACAAGGACCCGTCCACAAGAGACCCGACCACAGGGACCCGTCAACAATGACCTGTCAACAAGGACCCGTCCACGACCACAGGGACCCGTCAATAATGACCTGTCAACAAGGACCCGTCAACAAGGATTAATCCATAGGGACCCGTCAACAATGACCTGTCAAAAAGGACTCGTCCACAGGGATCCGCCAACAATGACCCGTCAACAAGGACCCGTCCAAGGGGCTAGTCAATAGGGATCAGTTCAAAGGGACAAATCAACAGGGATCAATCAAAAGGGGCTCTGGCCTCAAGACCTAACATGCCCCCCTTGATTATTGGTTTTCCTATCGAAAAGCGTCACTTGGAATACTTTTTGTTCACCCCTCATGGGTTGGGTTAGGTTAGGTTACACTACAGCCGCCATCTTTAAAAATCCCGCCCTCTTACAAAAGCTATGAGTGGGCATGCGTAAAAACAAAAAACAAGCATGTTAATTCATATTGGCATTCCACAGTATACATGTCACTTGTGTGGAACAACGTTTAATTTCATATTAGCATTCAAACTCCCACATGTAGCACTTGGAAAGCGTGATTAAAAAAAAAATACAATTTCATCACCCCCTAGTAGGGGTAGGTTTTATTTTGGGGTGGAAATATGTTATCCATTGGAAAGGGGGTGTCAGCCTGAGTTCAACGACACCTCATTCGTTAAAATCCGACCTTGCGGTCGAGAGATATCGCACCGCCGCCATCTTTTAGGTGGAAAGCCGTAGGTGGGGCCAGAGCCGCTAAAAAAACCTTACTATCCATATTAAAACAATAGAACAATGTCATCTAGCCCTTTGCCATATCAATATTATCATCCGTCTACCGGGAATAATTTCTCAATCCTTACTTTCATCATCGCAGCTTCTTTCTCCACTACAAAAAACACAACTGTATCTTCAAAACAACTGGCAAAATAATTGCTAAACTTCTTACTCTCAGGTTATATACAAGTTCGTAAAGGCACTACGATAACTAATTGGTTTTCTCGGCGTCATAAAATGACTGGTAATATAATAGTTTGATATCATTCATAGCTCTGACATAATTCCAACAATATTAATTTTCTGACAATATCAAATGTCGCCTGATATACTCCTCATGAGTATCTATTCAAATTTGCAATACTTAATAATTACGATATTAATTCAGTTCTTTCTGCGTGTTTAATAACATTAAAACGTTCCATACTCCTTACTTATTTTTCCTCAATTTGATACATCCTTCACAAACATTTGTAACCCGGTCTGATTTTAGGTCATTAATAAAATAACTATAAACAGGTCTCAAATATTGATCGACAAATTTTAGCAGTTTCAAAATAACATAGTCAGTAAAACTAAATTTGGAAATCCACAGTTCCATAAACTATCAATCAAACGTGATACGATAAAATCTATAATATCTCCTAGATAAATTCAAAATCAAAATAGAAAGGCGTTTCAAACAGCCAAGAACGAATTTCAATTCTCAAATCACCTCATGAAAATACTTTCATCCCATGAATATCAACATAAAAAAATCCTACATGTAAATACGATTGAACGGTTAAGTCAAAAATTTAGAAAAATATAAAAATTGCCAAAATGACATACATGGAAAACTGTCCGGATAACCTCTAAAGCAACCAAACTAGAGAAATATGATATACTTGATAAATGGTCTTGATTCTACCTTGAGTAGCGTAAAGGTGTCTTGGAGAGGCATTCCCCTCGCTGAACTTCATAACAGGTTGGTCCTGGGGTTCCTCTGTTTATGGCTGCGTTCCTGGATCTTCCTGGATCGCCACATTAAGTTGTCATCTCCTGGACTCGGATCAGAACTCCATACATCATCGCGGTGGTAATCAGCGTCCATTCTACGTCAGCGCCTCTGCGCTCGTCTAGAGTTGGGTTCGCCTTAGTTTCGCGTACAGGAATCGAACTGGGTCCACTTTTGTTCGCTCGTTCATGGAAATCTCCTTCTCTTCTAACCCTCCGCGTAGCATTGATAATATAGCCGTATCCATATTTGTAGTTTGCTTTAATGAAGTGTTTACATTTTCAGAACACACGAGAGGTAGATGTTGGTCTCCCCAGCGTCTTCGTTGGTCATGTCTTTTCAAACATTCTCAATGTTCTCCACAGGTCATTTGCCCAACAGCATGTTTAGCAAGTCATCGTAATCTCTTTGTAAACAAGTTTCATCATCCCTCTCAACTTCACTTGTTCAACCATGGCGATAACGAAAATATATACGTGAATGTTTATATAACCTTTGATGTCTTCACTATGCGCTGCTTGCTGAAGTACAAGTGTTTCCAATTTACGTAGAATATTAAATTTGGTGTAATAATTGTTCTCGCAAGAAATAGCAGCTGGTCTACGAAAATATTGCGCCGGATACTGTTCATATAATGTCTTTCACAACTGTCTCTTTCTTTACGTATAAGTTCACGTAGCAAGTGCACTCAATCAATATGTTCGTAATTTCACTTTCAAAATTCCACATTTATTACTTTCTCAATTACGCAATTATTTACTCTGCCGTTATTACTCTCTTACGAATTCACATGTATAGTGCTGCTGCCAATTATACTGTGATGCACCAAGCTATTATATTTCTTATATCACAATCGCGCACTTCTGCATTTCCCAAAGATACGTCTGTCCGCCCCATAGGTTTTCATCAGAAAAGGCCTCGAGTCAATTACAATCTCCCCCACTCCAACAGTGATGATAGCGTTCTCTATACAAATCTGGTATGAAATTGCGCGTATTTCAATAATGCTCATTACTTCGTAATTAGATGTTCCATTCCATTCAGGAATGTCTTCAATATTTTGAAATAATTTTTGACGTCTTTACATGTAATCAAAGATCTATTAATAGCCCTCGCAATGAGTAATGCTAATTATGGTAATTGCTTCAATCCATCCGTTTCATTGGCTATAGCTGGTCACGTGGCAGGTGTACGATCCCGTCAGAGGAGGTTGCTTGGGTACCAACAACTGAAATGGTAGTCCGAGACAATCTGTCGAACACATAACCTGAGAGGATCGGATGCACTTCTTTTAGGCCAGCACGAGGATCGTGGTCCCAGAGATCTGGGTGTGTCATGGAGGTAAATGTCAAAGACAGCCAAAGTAGTACACCCTCAAACACAAAGCTAATGATATTAGAACAACAGGCTTATGTAAAATCTCGTCAACTTGTTTATTCGATGAAACAAACCCCTATCCAACTTTGGAGGGTTTGATTCGGCTAATCCACAAAGCTTATAAATAAGTAAAATAAATTGATCAGGCCCTAACTGAAGCTAAGCAAAAACCCACACGAAAGTCCTGTAATACAAAAAAAGTAATCAACAACAAAGCTTGGAATATTGCACGTGAGGTAAGTCCCTACGGAATTATAAATGGGTCTAATATCTGAATTTACTTTTAACATGACAACAAAGCAAAGCCTAAGATATGGTACCAATTCCGAATGCTACAAATGCTACAAATGCTGCGTGAACTCATAGTCCGTTAGCCAAAAAAAATAAAATTAAAAAATAACAAAAAAGTAAAAAAAAATATATAAAACAAAGAAAAAAAGCAAGTGCAAACCAAGGTCAAAGGAGATAGCTGGCTGGATGACGTCACGCTTACCGGAGCGCGCGGGGAAAGGAAGAAGCTCAAGCAGTACTATGACGTCACCCACCTCAGTGCATTCTCGGTACGTTTCTTCCCGTTACCTTAACGTAACGCCAGACCCCAGCGATGTCGTGATAATCATTTAAAATGATAAAAGCTGATATGATAACCAATGTCTATCCTTACAAAACAATGTCTGATAACAACACAAATTTAGCAACAAATGGGTGACAATGGGTACAAATATATGCATAAAGCAATAAATACAATCATCTCTTATTAATAAAGCCTTCTTCAACAAATTGAATTGCTGTTTGCAATTAATTGTCATCTAAGTGGGTGTGAAATTATGTTGGCAACAGCGCAGTAAAAACTACGTCTTAAGTTTCATGAGGATTGCGGACCCCAAATTACGAACTAACGGTGCGGTTCGCTACTCCGTCGTCTCGAATCGTGTCAGCCAGTCTAGTAGTCACTTCCTGGTGGAAATGTTTCCTGCTCATGCCATCAGCGAGTAAACAAAATGCAGGTGCAAGCTTAGTTTCAATCCTATGAGCTTTAATTAATTAAACAATGTACGTAATTGAGATTTCATGATTTATGATCGTAGATTTAGGTTTATCGTAGGTTGATGACGAATGCTGATGAGCCATGGCACGCAGGCTAAATAACTGTGAGTCTCCACTGAATACTTCACAATAAACAACATTGATATATAGTCAGAATAAGAGCACGAGTTAACACAGACTCGGTTTACAATACAGGAAGCTGTAGGCAGCGCACAGCTCACCTATCGGTCCGGGCAAGTCTGGAAACCACTTCAGTAATTTCCGGTAGCACAATAACAATACAGGTCGGAGTTATCCATTCCATCTCTCGATAGTGCGACAAAGGCACAACAATAACATCGTTCTCTATCCTTATACACCGCAGTCCATGTTCAAAAATACAAACTAATCCTTCGTCAAGTTCTTAAGTTCCATGAAATTACATTCATTTAAATATCTCGCACACAATGGCGGTTTCAAAACATCTGTGACGCTACGGTCACTCCCTATAATATAACAGAAAAACATGTGTTTTCCTGCATTTAGTTACTGGCCTTGAGACAAGGTCAAGAATGCATGTGACGTCATGATCCATCAACAAGTAATCAATAAAGTCTGTCTGACTAATAGTGCGTTGCATTTTGGGATCAAACTCATATTTCACACAGCGCGGTTCATTGACTTGCACGCTTATAAGCTTCTTGCAACAAGCAAGGAAAATATTACATTCCATGTGGGCTATGATTCCCTTTAAAAGTTCAGATATGTGAATGTAGGTGTCCTCATCTCATAGTACTCTATTTGCATGAACTGGTACTGCTGCAAAATACGCAGTACAATGATACTACGTGTTTATAAAGTCAAACACTCTAAAATCCAAGATGAAGCATCTCCTATAAATGCTTTGGTATTCTGACAGATATAACACTTCTGTCGTATTCACAATATTGCCTTTCATAACATTGGTGTCTACTCCTGGACACAAAATTATAATAAAACACACACAGCCATTCCACTCTGGGTTGTGGAAACTGATACAATGACAGTACAGGTTTCAACGCTAAGCTGGCGTATTTAAATAAAACCCTAACTTTTGTTCTAGCTTGAACAAATGTGGCTTGTGAGCTCACAATGTGAACCATATACTCAATCAAAAACAGTGATAGCTACTGCTGGCTATCAAACGATACGAGGCTAAGCAAACAGTGGCGTAACCACTAAAATCCTAAAAATAAGGATGTCCTAATCATACATTTAAATTCAGCCTAAAAGCCTGAAGGAAAAATATACAGCTCAATAGCTCAATAGCACAATAGCTGTGGTCAAGATTAGTAAGCTCTCAGGTCCGGCATGATAACACGCCCATAAGAAATGCACCTATGGAACTTTATCCAAAACAGGGTGTCTCACAAACATTGAGAATGCACTGAAATTAAGAACACATGAAAAGCTAATTAAAAAACCCTTCGTAATTGGTTGTCAAACGTTCGGTCGGTTGATTAAATAACTACATAAAAGCTACATAAAATGTACATCTACCGTAACAAATTCCGTACAAAGAAATAAGTACAGACTCAAAGAACCAGTTATCACCTCAGGCACGAAATTGAGGGGTATGAAACATCTGGATTAGAAGGGATTTTTCCATAACAGACCATCCATTCCTTGGTCTCATCCTCTTTGTACCATTTCCGGCGACCCCGTGGCTTCCCACTGAGTCGTTTCCTTCGCACTTTGACGGATGTTACCATGGCTTGGGAATGATACTCGCCAGGTTCTTCCCCGTTTGGAAGCTTCCAATCATGATGTGGCCCTTCCTTCTGAGCATCCCTCTCAATAGTGGTGGTCTACTCCATATTCACCATCGTGAATAACGGTGATAATTCACACAACACGTGGACGGTGAAATAGCACATCTTAGATGATGAAAATTCACACGTGTTTCACAGAATCTAATGTCGTTAACCGGAGTACAACAAAATAAAGCTCACTGGCTCTAAGCAATTACAGACGAAGATAAATTTACCATTAATTGGTGATTAATATTCAGACAAGTATCGTGCATGCTTCTGTGTGCGTTCGGTGTTGTAGCAAAACACTCAAACATTCTCTCATGGAAATTATCACTGGGACATGAGCTCAGCGGGCTCAATATGTGACTTTGCACATCCTGAGTAATACAAAAACAACATTGCGGCCAGGTGATTTTCAAATATTTAAAATATTTTTCTATTGTTTTTTCTAAACACATGAGAGTAGTGATTCTATTTACAGCGAATCTCTACTCAGAGCTCAGTATAGAGGCATCTCATGTTCAATTGTTTTCAAAAATTCAACATGGCATCAGTTCGAAATTTTAAATCTTGTTTTTCATTTCACGTACTCTATTCAAGTGATTGAAGAGAAGATCCGTGTGATAGGTTTTTATATTAATTATAATCTAACGCCACGAAATTCTGTAGCTTACTTTTCGTTAATCATAGAAGCCATGCATTCGACTTTTCTTATATTAAACGCCCGTGACGTAATACAGAAAGATGCCATCTCGCGGGAGAAGTCTTATTCGCCCATACTAAAAGATATATTTCGTACATACATACGCAATTCAATGGGGCTAGTGGAGACATAGGTCGTGTATCAAAAGCTAATTAGTATGCTACACAACACATGGAAAATACTTTTAATAGCCAGGGGAGGGGGGGGGGAGGCGTTGAATGGAAAAGACCAGTATGATATATGAAAGTAGGTTATTTATTTCTTCACAGAACTACTTGTATCCCACGACCTGCATTCTTAGAGGGTATGTATAAAACTATATTATATGCACCTAGCTCCCCCTCTCTGTCTTTCCCACGACCATTATTCATAGGGAAAAATATACTCGTCTACTAAGATTGCTCATAATCCTCTATCCTTTTCCCTTCATTCATAGAGGGTATGTACAGAATATGACATATTATATGAGCCTAACCTCCCTGTCCTTTCCCACGACCAACGTACAGTACAAACAGTGTATGTATGTAACTCACATTATATGACCCTAACATCCCTGTCCTTTTCCACAACCAACGTACAGGGCATGCGGTGTATGTATTGAACCCGAGGCGGTTATGCTGACTGGAATCGAACGTGGTTCTCAGCGACTGTGATCTCAGTATAAAGGTTCCACCAGGGAACGAACCAGAGATCTGTAGAGGCAGTTTCATGGTAAAAACCCCTCGAAAGAAGTGTATATTTAATCACTGGTGTGATTTTGGTGCAATGACATTATTTATTAAAATAATGCAGGGAATAATGAGCAGATTACAGCAATATTAGACTACTTGGTGTAGGCTATACGAGGCTTGAAGCACGGAGAGGGCAGAGTTGACATTTTACAAATTAGCCCAGGATTGTGGGAGGGCCCCAGTGGAGCCATGTCCATCTCTGTGACCCCATTCTGTCGTCTGGAGCAGGGTGGAGGCCTGAATAATGACCCAGTTATTCCCCGACGGAGAATAGATTTGAGGAGGGGGAGGAGAGATGCCCAGGAAAATCATTGATTACTCGTGATTGGAGTAACGAATTGAGATGAGAGTTGCCCACAGGTGAATCTTTTGGCAGGAGGCTAATTTTAGAGCCTTTTACCTGCGAAATTGATGCATATTTAATGATGTGCGGAAGGACTGTAAAACTGACATTGTTCGCGGATAGATTTGAGAATGTTGCCGGGGAATACCCGTAAGATAGCGTCCCACGCTATGGAGAAAGGAATTAATATTAATTAATTGGACGAGCGATTCCTTTGCACGCAGATAGTTTTGGGATCTGTGAAGAAAGAGGAACATAATGATCATGGTTTGGAGACCAGAATCATGCTGGGAGAGGAGCCAAGATTACGCGGGAAGATTTCGCCCTACTTTCAGTGGGAATCCGATATAAGGAAGGAGACCCTTGGAGGAACGCTCAGTCTAAGCTCAGTCAAGCTCAGTCTCAGCTCAGTCTCAACTCAGTTCAAGCTCAGTCTACGCGCAGTTCACGTGCAGTTTACACCCAGTTACAGCCAGTTACAGTTCAAGTTGCAGTCTTACGCAGTCTTCACGACGTTAGAAGTTACCCAGTTGTAGCTCAATTGCAGTAAGTTGCAATCAGTATGCAGCAAGTACGAGGGCAGTACGAGACAGTATGTAGGCAGTCTACAGCAGTCTTCAAGTAAGTTACAAGCAGTCTTCAAGTGAATCTTCAGTCAGTTACAGCCAGTTTGAAGCAAGTTCGTCAAGGCGGAACGCATGGCGGTCATACTCATAATAGACGCCGAACAAAGACTGGTACATGTAAATGAAGCATTTAATAAGCTTGTATGAATAATAGTCGTGATATAGGCATAATCAGCAGTACGAACTATGCCGTGTTCAGTTACGAAGCACCGTGTAGACTAATGGCAGAACTATTGTAAATAATTATTTGTGTAAAGTATTGGACAGTGTTAAGCGCAATGTGTAAAGTATTGACTGATCGTATATGTGTAATTACGATGGAATGCGCTAATGAAACTCTACGAAGTGTTTGGTAATGTCATGAGAGTACCAGATGATAAAACTCAGGACGGGAGCTAGCATATTTATGCAACGCAGGACGCTTACCGTAGGAGTAGGAAATATAAAAACTGTTGGTGAATTCCGAGAGCAGGCAAACCAGACTTTCAATCAGGAGTTGATAGGAGCACGGGAGATGCCGTCGACACCTGCAATTTCGATCTTTGCTAGGGAATTTCAGCATTGAAAAGTGTATAAAGTGACGTGTGTTAAGTGTACAGCATATGTAAAATATCCTTTAAAGTAGTGATTAGATAAGTGTTTCACATGTGTGGGAGCGATAGCTTCCTGAGAGTTATGCAACGTGTCGTGTTGTTGATGAAAATTATGTGTTAGAAAATGTGTGTATTCAAGAAGAATATGTCGCGTTAAACCTGCTAATGGCGGGCGACATGGAGAAATATGATTGGTCGGAGCCGCCATAAGACGCCTATAGAAATGTAAGTACCCCACAAGTTATGATTATGTAGAAATATGGGCCACTGCATGTTGTGATTCCGTAAAGATGCCAGTAAAAATCAGTTTAGGAGGGAGATCCTCCCTGTTTAATCAGTATTGTGTTGATTTTTATAGAGTTGAGATGTTAATTTGCATCATTAAGTGGAGTAATTATTCCCACTATGAATTAAGAATGGCAATCAGTTATGTAAATGTGATGAACGCGATTGTTCGGATTTCAAGACGTTTAGCTATGTCGGATTTTTGGTAATTTATGTGAGAATAATAAAGTAATGATTTTGGTCATTTATGTCAGTGAGATTAACGGTAATAATAATAATGAATATTAAAAGTATGAATGAACACATCAGGAAACAAATAAATGTTGTAAGCGAGAATTAGTTACGCTAATTGCAAGACTTATCAATCTAAGCAGTAAGATGATACAGTAAGATTACATTTCAGTAATTAAGGAAAGAAGTTTTATATCAGAATATTGCATATATTCAGTAATGATGCCAGGCATGAAAGAGCTTTTAGTGAATTGAATTTGCAGCTTATATGAGAAGCTTATAGAGTAATTAATAGATTTCTCTTAATAATATAGGTCGCAGGTCGTAGCATTGAGTAAGGGGCCAGATGGTCTATTCTACGTATGAAATCTCCTATGTCATGGGCATAAGTGGAGATATAATTTTATGCCAGAGTTGTAGTGTGCACCCTAGCTCTGAGGAAGGATATGAAAGTGTTCCGGGTTGGAATCCTGTGATAGAGACGAGGAAAACGAGGACACCTCGAAACTCTATGATTTCCCGAGAACTTATTAATGAGTTATTTCCGCTCGTGGTAGCGAAACTCATGGCGACAGCTGCAGTGAGCGCCTATATTTTACTTGAGACATCGGTCACCCGTTAGACTAATGCATTACGAACCCCGAACCTTCATGTTGAATGGACCCGTGTGAGGCCAGTAATTATTATATCCTCTGTGTAGGAGTAATTATAAAAGCTCATTCAATACCTGTTGGCATAATAGTCAATTAAGATCCTTTGGGATATGTGTGTCGTTCAGACAACCGTATTTGTCTTGTAAATCTTTACTGCTTAGAAAGGAAAGCATTCAAACCTTTAAGGAGGGTCGAGGTAATTGGTGGAACACCCATCCCACTTTCTATTGTGTGCCGACTCCTCGAGCAGAGGGTCTGGGAGGGACGGTCACCCGAACCGTCAAGGCAAGTTGAAAGGAACAGATTGAGACTCTGTAATGACATGTATTGAAATATTGTTATGTTGAGTAATGTAGCCATGTGTTTTAGGAACACATGGATAATTATAGATCATCCTGATGGTTCATTATTTTAGCTATCTGACGAATAGTTAGACGATGTATTTGTACTGTCACTGAAACCAAGTTATGAAGTTGGTTACTAGATGCCAAAGGCGACGAGCGCAAGGTAGTCTAATTGTACCATCCGACACAAGCTATAACGTAACGTTTTATGTAGGAATCACATACAGCATGCAGTGGAACCATATAAATAGAGGAAGTGGAGGGGTAGCTTACATAATTATGGAGTTGCACGTTGATTGCGGTGCAACGTCCGAATAGGTAAATGCATGCAAGCATTTGTTTGGTGAGAAGAGAAAAATCAAAACACGCACGGCACACATAATTGTCAAAACTAAAGAGGTTTAAGGAATAATTAATTTGTGATATTAAAGAAGTCACATTGTATGACTGTTATATCAATGTACAGTTTGTTTTGAAGTCGTAGGTGCATCAGCGCACCAGAATATCTTTATGAAGTTCACATAAGGGTACAGCTTTATGGTTTAATATGACTTTATTATGATTTCATTTTTGTTTATTTGTGGATTGTGGAAGTAAATTTTTGTTTGCTTTGTTTTTATGGTTTTTGGGATTGTTTCTGTGTTTGAAGCCATGATTTTTATTTACTGAATTAAAGTTTTAGAATAGAGTTGTGCCTTATCATTGTAGAGTTGATACCTTATAGCCTCAAATCCAAAATATGCACTGCTCAATTGGGGAGACGGTACACGCCTGAGACCTGATGCTAGCTGGAGGCAGATGCATATTTACCATCGAGATTACTCACATGGGTACATGGGATTTGATGTCCTATACTGTGATTTGAGCTATCGGTTCAACTAAAGTCGGTCAGATCTAGTGCACACAACTCCATTAAAGTAAGAATTAACGAAGTAGGGAATGACCGCTCCTATCCCTAGATAAGTTCCGATACGTACATATAAATTTTGATAGATACTACTCCTATACTTATAATTTATCATGGCCCAAGCAACGTGGAGCGGTATTAATTCATTATGGAACCGCCTGCGTCAGTGCAATATGAGCGATCTTGGCATTGCACATGCATGGCATACATGACGATTATATCATCTAAATTATCATGGCGCCCAGGTACGTGGAGCTTATGGGATTTAGGGAAAACCCATAGATTTTTTATGGTATTTCATGGGGAAAACCATAGTAATTGTTTTGCCTCAAACTGTGTTTGAGTGATTTTTGAATTCAGTAGGCTTTTTATGTAACGCAGAATCTCTCTATTGAGAAGAGAATTGCCCAAGGGTACGAGCGCTACATACCCGATCCACAAATCTAGCATAATATTATCAGGTTTTGTACGACTTCACAATATGTGTGCAGTGTTTGATGTTTCTCTTCGAAAACGTATCCACATATTTTTCCAGGAAGCCTGCCTGCATATTTAAGTGTGTTATTGTAAAATGTCAGGTACGCAGGAGATCTTGCAGGTTATTGCAGGATTGAAACAGCATTTTGATGCTGCTAACGAGCAGAATAAACTGGAAGCCAAGGCTTTCCAGGATAGCATAAACACTCGTTTAGATGCCAATCAGGAGGCACTGAGTAATCGGTTAGATGCCAATCAGGAGGCAATTAATGCTAATCAGGTTGAAATAAACAATCGTTTAGAGGCAAATAAAGTTGAATATAAAGTTGAATTAAACAATAAGTTAGGTCAAATGCAAGAGGTAATCAAGACCGAAGTAACAGAGACTGTTGTGAGCATTGTATCGGAAATGCAGGTTAAAACTGATAAACGTTTCGAGGCTATAGAAGCCAAACTTGAGGGTAATTTACAAGCGTGTAAGCATGCTCAGGAGGAAATCAACAGTAGGTTAAATGCGTTGTCTAACGACATTAAGGATATTCAAATCCAAAATGAGGCGAATCTCGAACGCCAAGCGAAACAATTCGCAGAGTTTACAAAAACGGTAGACCAGAGATTAGAGGAGAACGACTCCAAATGGGACCAGAAATTGAAAAGCTATGCTAGAGCAATTAACGGTGACCTCAAGAAACAGGACCAGAATATATTAGGTCAATGCCAGGAAATAGGCGAAATTAAGGCTATCGCTAATGAAAGTAAGGAGCTGGTAAGCAACGTGAAAAGTCAGATGGGCAAAGTTCATCAAGAACTGGACCAAGTTCAAAGTGACATTGTCATAGTTAACAAAAGGCAAGAGGAGAATAGAGGTGAGATCACCAAGGTCCGGAATGAATTGTCTAAAGTCAATGGACACATTCAAGATGAAATTAAAGGGTTGAGAGAAGAACTCGAAATAGGAGAAGGCCAGAAAACAGAGGCAAGCGACAAGACCCTTGCTCAAATTAAAGAAGATGTAGAGGATGAAATATCCCATATCAAACAAAGTCTGAAAGAAGACAAGGTGAAAATATTTCAAGTAGCCGAGGAAAACCGAGATAGGCTTACAAGAATAGAGAAAGAAGTCATTACTCGCCTAGAAAGAGCAGAGATGCGCCACAATCAAATGGAGACTAGGATAATAGCACAGGAGGAAACGCTTCTGAAAGATCCTAAGTCAAGTGAAGGCAGCATGGAGGATATGAGGAAAACAAGGTGGGCAGACTTGGAAACCCAACCTATGAGCAGGAATGCTACAGGCTCAGGGGAAAGTCCTTATATGACGCCAGGTGTACCAATTGCGGCATCGACGCCACATGAAAATGCTATGCACACCCAGGTGATAAACGTCATTAGGGTAAGCGAAGAAAAACCAAGGAAATTTTCAGGTAGCCACTGTAGTATGACACCAAAATATTGGTTAAAGGAAGTGACTGAATATCTAAATGGTGCACGAATACCGCAGGAGCGTAGGCTACGTGCTATAGAGAAATTAACAGAGGGGGAGTGCGCATTATGGTTTCGCAGCTTCCGTTTCACTTTCGATACTGTTGAGGAGTTTCGTGAGGCATTCTTGAAAAGATATTGGGACGCCGCGACTCAACAGAATTTACGGTTGGATTTATATGCAAAGAAATACAGTACTAATAATCCAACGAAGTACGCAGAATTTTTCATATCGCAGATGTGTCGCTTTAAAGAGTTGGATCAAAAACCGAGCGAACTGGAGCTATGTATTGCTATCGCCAAACAGCTTCCATACGAGATCCAAAGGCTACTAATCTCGGCTAATGCGAAAACTGGTATGGAAATGGAGACAGTTCTAAGGCAACTGGACTTCACCACAGCAAATACAATGCGTCAGAGTCGAACCGTGGAACAAGTCCACGTGACCAACACACAGGCTGACCAACAGCAAGCTCCAAGGAACAACAAAGCTACGAGCACAGAAACCTTAGATTCCTATGGACGGCAATGGGAACAGGAACCCAGAAGATGGCAGTAAAAGTTCAAAGGAAATGCTAATAGAGGAGGAAGAGGTCGAAGCTCGTGGAATAAGCAGAATAACAGGGGTAAACCGTACCATAACAATGGAGGTAACAATGGCCAAGAAAGCAACAATAGAAATTGGAGACCCCAAGAAAGAAGAAGTAACTTCGATGACGAGGTAGAAGAACGATATCATGCTTCTTTGCGATACCTCGAAGAAAGGGGAGATGAGCCCCAGAAACAACAAGTCCGATGGCAAGAAGTCATGCAGAACAGGACATCGCCAGACAGATATGGAGATGGAGCTAAGAGTTTGGAACTACAGCGCAGCGAACAGGAGAGAAGAAACTCCAAGGGGGCGGGCGCTGAAGAAAAAAAAACGCCAAAATTAGAAGAGTTTGAGACTGATGGATGGAAGTCTATTAACATCATTAATTGGATAGCCAAACCAGAAGAACTAATTGAGGATACAGGAGGACCACAGGTCATGGTCAAGAGAGAATTGCCTATTATAATTGTAAGAGTGGCAGGATTAAAAGTCAGAAGTCTGCTAGACACAGGGTCAACAGTGAGCCTCATGACACAAGCTCTATATAACGAAATAGCCCGGAGAGAGAACATTTTGAAAATACCGACCTCTAGTGTCAAAATAAAAGGGGTAATTCCAGACCGAACAATGATATGTAAATACCAGGTATTCCTAGATTTACAGATAGGAGGCTCTATTTTATCACAGAGTTTTCTGTTAGTAAACAAACTGCCTTATAACCTACTTATTGGGGCAGAGTTTATAAGGGAATACAGAGTGATAATCGACCTAGCACAGGACAGGGTTATGTTCCATGTGAATGAAGAAGCCGAAGGCTTAGAGGTCGCACTCAATGAGATTGAACCAGGATCAAGTGAACAAGTATGGCATACATACAGAGATGTGGCTGAGGAAGGAGTGTTAGCTATTGAGCAGTTAGAAGAAGAGCTTAAAACACTAGCCACAGACTTGGAAAAAGATCTGGAACCCAAATTGGAAGAATATATTTCGGAAAAGCTAGAAGAAGCGAAAATTGGGCTAAAAGAGAAGGAAAATTTAAAGCAGTTATTACTGGAACAGAAGGAAGTCTTTGATTCGAGATCTGGTCGGATAAAGAACTTCACTTATGCTTTTCAAGTCAGTGATTGGACACCATTTAGGCAGAAACCCTACCCTATAGCTGAAAAGCATTATGCTAAAGTGAAGGAGGCAATTCAGGAGATGTTGGAGGCCGGTGTTATTGAGAAGACACCTACGCCTTATGTAAGTCCATTGGTAATTGTACCAAAGACAGACGGATCTGTCAGAGTCTGCCTGGACCTGAGACGCTTAAATTTGAGAGTTATTCCGGAATTTGACCAAGTGCCACCTATTAAAGAGATCCTCAGGAAGTTTAAAGGAAAAACCATATTCACAAATTTGGATATCACATCCAGTTTCCATCATCTGGAATTAGAGAAGAAAACTAGTCTGTTGACAGGATTTATGTTTGATCAACATACATTTACATTTTTAAGGCTACCTTTTTGGGTTGAAAACAGCTGGTTCAGCCCTGATAAGAGCGTTAGATCGCAATCTATCAGATGAGGTTAAAGAGAGTACCATCAGATATGTAGACGACATTCTACTCACATCAGAATCTCTGGAGGAGCACATGAGAGACCTGAAGAAGTTGCTAGATGACCTTCGAGAAGCTAACTTTAAGGTTAATATCAAGAAATCGCACTTCTGTCAGAGGGAAGTTAAATTCCTAGGGCATGTTATTGATGCGAATGGAGTGAAGCCTAATCCAGATAAATTGGAAGTAATTCGAAATTTCCCTCGACCCACGAAAGTTAAGCACGTCCGACAGTATTTGGGAGTAATTGGATTCTTTTCGAACCACTGCCCAAACTATACTACGACAGTAGCACCCCTGCAGGACCTATTGAAGAAAGGCGGCAGATGGAATTAACGGAGCAATGTCAGGAAGCATTCGTGAGGTCAAAACAAATGCTTTTGGAATATGTGAAGCTGGGATACCCGGATTATACCCAGAAGTTCATCATACAGACGGATGCATCACTTATTGGGATTGGAGCGATGCTATTCCAGGAAAATGTTGACCAGCCTGAGAAGAAAGTTTTTATCGCCTTTATAAGCAGGAGACTGAAAGCCCATGAGAAAAACTACACGATCACAGAGATAGAGTTGCTCGCAATTTTGTACGCGTTGCAATCATGGCATAAACTCGTTTATGGCTTCCGAATAGTCCTCAGAACAGACCATAAAGCTTTAACATTTTTGTTAAAGACAGACTTGTCTAGCCAGAGATTGACAAGATGGTCCCTGTATATCCAGCAATTTAATGTGGAAATAGAATACTGTCCAGGGAAAGAGAATGTAATACCGGACATATTAAGTCGTTACCCTAGAGAAGAGGAAGCGCTAGCTGTCCAGATTGAGAATCGAGATCAGAAGACGTTGGATGATTTAAGGAATCTTACCAACCTACAACGCGAAGACCCATGGTTGAAGATGATGATCGATTACTTTGAGGGACGCTTAGCAAGGGGAACTGCGGTATACAGAGAGGCGGAGGCATTGGCAACAGAATATGTATGGTATAATCAGATATTACACAAGTGGGACGATGTAGATCATACACGTCAAAGGATTGTGATTCCTGCATCTTTGCAGAGGAGATTGGTGTGGCTGGCACACAGAGCATTTGGACATCCAGGGATAGATAAAATCTGTGCTCTGTTGAAGGAAGCATTTACTTGGCCAAAATTGAGAGTAACGGTGAGAAATGCTATTAGGACATGTGATCTATGCCAGAGGGTAAAGCCAAATCCCTTTTTAATGAGGCAACGACCTATCCCGTTGTTACCGGAGAAGCCAAGGCAGCTATTGAGTATAGACAACTTTGGACCATTGCCTAGAGCACGTAGAGGCAATAGACACATTTTTGTAGCCATGGATGTATTTTCGAAAATGGTGGTGTTATGCCCCATACAAAAGACAAGTTCAAAACAGGTCTTGAAGCGCCTGAAAGAGAGAGTTATTCCGATTCTTGGGAAGCCGGATAACATTCTCTCGGACCACGGAAGTTGCTTTACAAGTGCAGAATTTCGTCGAGAACTGGAAACTCTAGGAATTAGGCAGATTTTATCTACCATTCGCCATCCTGAGGCAAGTCCAGTTGAAAGAGTAATGAGAGAGATCCAGAAATACATGAAGATCTACTGTTCTGAGGAGAATTGGCGTTGGATAGAATTTCTAGAAGTAATTGAATACTGTATAAATAATACTGTACATGAGGCGACAGGTCAGGTTCCCGTGACTCTACATCTGGATCAAAGACCGGAGAGACCGTGGACTGGTGTTATTCCATTGCCAGTAGACGCACAGCCAGGTAGAGAATTGAGGATCCAACGAACCTTTGAATATCTCAAAGCACAGGCGGAGAGACGTCAGAGAAGAAATCGTGCGAAGAGGTATCATAGACCGCTTCTCGTGGGAGAGAAAGTTTTAATTAAGAAACCCGCCAGTTCAGATCCAGAGGCACGCAAGTATAAAAAGTTCAATTTTGCTTATCACGGCCCGTTCGAGCTGATAAGAGACCTCCAGAACAATGCATACAGGTTAAGGCATCTAGAAAATGGAAACGAGGTCGTTATGAACGTAGCCAACTTAAAAGTTTATTACTCGCCAGAAGATTTCGACGAACAAGAAGAAGTATTGGTAACGCACACCCAACTCAACGGGGAGAGCGAAGTCAGCCAAGCAGTCAGACCTGAAAGTTGGAACGGCAAGACGGGACGAGAAGCAGACAGTTTACCCAGTGTAAGCGAAGAGAAAAAAGAATGCCAGTGTCTGCGAGAATTCTATGAAGAAATGGTCAGAGTGGCGAGAGAGGTTGAAGCAATAAACGCGACCCTCCGCATGGAGAATGAACAGCTTAGGAAGAAGGCCGAGTGTGGAAGGGGGAACAGTACTAACCTACTCGCAGCCAGACGAGGTGAAGGACCCCAGATGTAAACACAGACAGTGGTAGACAGTCAGCTGGTTACTTATATAAGCCACTTGCAATTGACTTTTATAAGTTTCGCAAGGGGAATATGAACCCGAGGCGGTTATGCTGACTGGAATCGAACGTGGTTCTCAGAGACTGTGATCTCAGTATAAAGGTTCCACCAGGGAACGAACCAGAGATCTGTAGAGGCAGTTTCATGGTAAAAACCCCTCGAAAGAAGTGTATATTTAATCACTGGTGTGATTTTGGTGCAATGACATTATTTATTAAAATAATGCAGGGAATAATGAGCAGATTACAGCAATATTAGACTACTTGGTGTAGGCTATACGAGGCTTGAAGCACGGAGAGGGCAGAGTTGACATTTTACAAATTAGCCCAGGATTGTGGGAGGGCCCCAGTGGAGCCATGTCCATCTCTGTGACCCCATTCTGTCGTCTGGAGCAGGGTGGAGGCCTGAACAATGACCCAGTTATTCCCCGACGGAGAATAGATTTGAGGAGGGGGAGGAGAGATGCCCAGGAAAATCATTGATTACTCGTGATTGGAGTAACGAATTGAGATGAGAGTTGCCCACAGGTGAATCTTTTGGCAGGAGGCTAATTTTAGAGCCTTTTACCTGCGAAATTGATGCATATTTAATGATGTGCGGAAGGACTGTAAAACTGACATTGTTCGCGGATAGATTTGAGAATGTTGCCGGGGAATACCCGTAAGATAGCGTCCCACGCTATGGAGAAAGGAATTAATATTAATTAATTGGACGAGCGATTCCTTTGCACGCAGATAGTTTTGGGATCTGTGAAGAAAGAGGAACCTAATGATCATGGTTTGGAGACAAGAATCATGCTGGGAGAGGAGCCAAGATTACGCGGGAAGATTTCGCCCTACTTTCAGTGGGAATCCGATATAAGGAAGGAGACCCTTGGAGGAACGCTCAGTCTAAGCTCAGTCAAGCTCAGTCTCAGCTCAGTCTCAACTCAGTTCAAGCTCAGTCTACGCGCAGTTCACGTGCAGTTTACACCCAGTTACAGCCAGTTACAGTTCATGTTGCAGTCTTCACGACGTTAGAAGTTACCCAGTTGTAGCTCAATTGCAGTAAGTTGCAATCAGTATGCAGCAAGTACGAGGGCAGTACGAGACAGTATGTAGGCAGTCTACAGCAGTCTTCAAGTAAGTTACAAGCAGTCTTCAAGTGAATCTTCAGTCAGTTACAGCCAGTTTGAAGCAAGTTCGTCAAGGCGGAATGCATGGCGGTCATACTCATAATAGACGCCGAACAAAGACTGGTACATGTAAATGAAGCATTTAATAAGCTTGTATGAATAATAGTCGTGCTATAGGCATAATCAGCAGTACGAACTATGCCGTGTTCAGTTACGAAGCACCGTGTAGACTAATGGCAGAACTATTGTAAATAATTATTTGTGTAAAGTATTGGACAGTGTTAAGCGCAATGTGTAAAGTATTGACTGATCGTATATGTGTAATTACGATGGAATGCGCTAATGAAACTCTACGAAGTGTTTGGTAATGTCATGAGAGTACCAGATGATAAAACTCAGGACGGGAGCTAGCATATTTATGCAACGCAGGACGCTTACCGTAGGAGTAGGAAATATAAAAACTGTTGGTGAATTCCGAGAGCAGGCAAACCAGACTTTCAATCAGGAGTTGATAGGAGCACGGGAGATGCCGTCGACACCTGCAATTTCGATCTTTGCTAGGGAATTTCAGCATTGAAAAGTGTATAAAGTGACGTGTGTTAAGTGTACAGCATATGTAAAATATCCTTTGAAGTAGTGATTAGATAAGTGTTTCACATGTGTGGGAGCGATAGCTTCCTGGGAGTTATGCAACGTGTCGTGTTGTTGATGAAAATTATGTGTTAGAAAATGTGTGTATTCAAGAAGAATATGTCGCGTTAAACCTGCTAATGGCGGGCGACATGGGGAAATATGATTGGTCGGAGCCGCCATAAGACGCCTATAGAAATGTAAGTACCCCACAAGTTATGATTATGTAGAAATATGGGCCACTGCATGTTGTGATTCCGTAAAGATGCCAGTAAAAATCAGTTTAGGAGGGAGATCCTCCCTGTTTAATCAGTATTGTGTTGATTTTTATAGAGTTGAGATGTTAATTTGCATCATTAAGTGGAGTAATTATTCCCACTATGAATTAAGAATGGCAATCAGTTATGTAAATGTGACGAACGCGATTGTTCGGATTTTAAGACGTTTAGCTATGTCGGATTTTTGGTAATTTATGTGAGAATAATAAAGTAATGATTTAGGTCATTTATGTCAGTGAGATTAACGGTAATAATAATAATGAATATTAAAAGTATGAATGAACACATCAGGAAACAAATAAATGTTGTAAGCGAGAATTAGTTACGCTAATTGCAAGACTTATCAATCTAAGCAGTAAGATGATACAGTAAGATTACATTTCAGTAATTAAGGAAAGAAGTTTTATATCAGAATATTGCATATATTCAGTAATGATGCCAGGCATGAAAGAGCTTTTAGTGAATTGAATTTGCAGCTTATATGAGAAGCTTATAGAGTAATTAATAGATTTCTCTTAATAATATAGGTCGGAGGTCGTAGCATTGAGTAAGGGGCCAGATGGTCTATTCTACGTATGAAATCTCCTATGTCATGGGCATAAGTGGAGATATAATTTTATGCCAGAGTTGTAGTGTGCACCCTAGCTCTGAGGAAGGATATGAAAGTGTTCCGGGTTGGAATCCTGTGATAGAGACGAGGAAAACGAGGACACCTCGAAACTCTATGATTTCCCGAGAACTTATTAATGAGTTATTTCCGCTCGTGGTAGCGAAACTCATGGCGACAGCTGCAGTGAGCGCCTATATTTTACTTGAGACATCGGTCACCCGTTAGACTAATGCATTACGAACCCCGAACCTTCATGTTGAATGGACCCGTGTGAGGCCAGTAATTATTATATCCTCTGTGTAGGAGTAATTATAAAAGCTCATTCAATACCTGTTGGCATAATAGTCAATTAAGATCCTTTGGGATATGTGTGTCGTTCAGACAACCGTATTTGTCTTGTAAATCTTTACTGCTTAGAAAGGAAAGCATTCAAACCTTTAAGGAGGGTCGAGGTAATTGGTGGAACACCC
This sequence comes from Meconema thalassinum, assembly GCA_946902985.2. NCBI lineage: Eukaryota > Metazoa > Arthropoda > Insecta > Orthoptera > Tettigoniidae > Meconema > Meconema thalassinum. The sequence continues at coordinate 720,871,259 of OX336389.2, forward strand.
ATCCCACTTTCTATTGTGTGCCGACTCCTCGAGCAGAGGGTCTGGGAGGGACGGTCACCCGAACCGTCAAGGCAAGTTGAAAGGAACAGATTGAGACTCTGTAATGACATGTATTGAAATATTGTTATGTTGAGTAATGTAGCCATGTGGTTTAGGAACACATGGATAATTATAGATCATCCTGATGGTTCATTATTTTAGCTATCTGACGAATAGTTAGACGATGTATTTGTACTGTCACTGAAACCAAGTTATGAAGTTGGTTACTAGATGCCAAAGGCGACGAGCGCAAGGTAGTCTAATTGTACCATCCGACACAAGCTATAACGTAACGTTTTATGTAGGAATCACATACAGCATGCAGTGGAACCATATAAATAGAGGAAGTGGAGGGGTAGCTTACATAATTATGGAGTTGCACGTTGATTGCGGTGCAACGTCCGAATAGGTAAATGCATGCAAGCATTTGTTTGGTGAGAAGAGAAAAATCAAAACACGCACGGCACACATAATTGTCAAAACTAAAGAGGTTTAAGGAATAATTAATTTGTGATATTAAAGAAGTCACATTGTATGACTGTTATATCAATGTACAGTTTATTTTGAAGTCGTAGGTGCATCAGCGCACCAGAATATCTTTATGAAGTTCACATAAGGGTACAGCTTTATGGTTTAATATGACTTTATTATGATTTCATTTTTGTTTATTTGTGGATTGTGGAAGTAAATTTTTGTTTGCTTTGTTTTTATGGTTTTTGGGATTGTTTCTGTGTTTGAAGCCATGATTTTTATTTACTGAATTAAAGTTTTAGAATAGAGTTGTGCCTTATCATTGTAGAGTTGATACCTTATAGCCTCAAATCCAAAATATGCACTGCTCAATTGGGGAGACGGTACACGCCTGAGACCTGATGCTAGCTGGAGGCAGATGCATATTTACCATCGAGATTACTCACATGGGTACAGTATGTAACTCATATTATATGCTCCTAACCTCCCTGTTCTTTCCAACGACTAACATACTGTAATGTCTATGTATATTACTAACATTATATGGCACTAACCCACGATTAATCATTTAATCAATATCCGAAAATTAAATAAAATAACGACATCAATGAAAGTCTCAAACCGACATAAATGACTAGACTTTTTGTCGTGTATAATATAACTTACACATATGTTTCCTCTTAAATAAGAGCACGAATGCTGAACACCACTGCAGGCTTCTGCAGTGGTGAGGCGAGTAAGCTGGGCTGATGTTAAACCTAGAAGGAGAAACTACACAGAACGATTTCATAAGCGCTTTATCATGCCTGACCTCCTCCTGTCTGACCAGGGCTCTAATTATTCTGCTCAGAATCTGCCTCCACAAGATATTTCTATGAATTCCATCAGGAGGCGTATACATAATTGGAAGTAAGTGTGCTATGTGAACAATGGCCCGGAAACGCTTAGTTTTATTACTAAAGGCAATGTCCAAAACTGTGCATGTGATTATGCTAAAACGTTATTGAAGGGGAAAAAGACTGACAAATAATAATGTTATTGGTTTTACGTCCCTTTTAACTACCCTGGCTTTTAGAGACGCCGGGGTGCCGGAATTTTGCCCCGAAGGGGATCTTTAACGTGCCAGTAAATGTACGGACACGGCTGGTGAATGGAATAAAGAGTGCCTTGGCAACCTTACTGAGGAAGACCGCGAGGCCATACACAGTAGTGCAGGGATTAATACGATTCAATGTGACGCCAGGTTGCTGCACACATTTGTGATAATTGAAGACACATTGAGCACTGAGAGAGAGAAATTTAAACAAGGAATATTGCAACGTTTCCAAGCCCATATCCATAAACAAAATTTTCATCCTCTTGATGTAGGAAATGTGTTAGTAGTGTTTCGCCTACTTGTTCAATGCACCATGTACTTGAGCGTTTTCACAATTCTGTAACTTTCCATGTACTTGCTCTCACTCCACGGCTGAGTAGTTTGCGTTAAATCGTGCATCACGACAGCGATGGGGAGGTGAAGTAAGTCAGGCGATCAGTATTTCCAACACTCCTTCCAGGCGATTGCCAGGATGGTTCCTTATTTCAAATCACGGGACATCTGCCCCAATCATTACAGCAACCCACACTATTAGAGTCATGATAGGAAAACTAGTTGTCAGAAAAATTCAACACACCCACCCAAGCACGCAGGGATGATAGTTAACATCTCCCAAGCCAATACAAATTCATTAACAGCAATATCTATCTTTATTATTTCAAAAGCAAGAACAAAATTTTAAATATCGAGTCCTGCTCAGCTAGTTGCTGGAATGTTATTGGCCTGGCATACACTGTGGTAAACTAGGATATTAATTTGACTCCAGAGATGTCTACTATTCTTTTGAGTGGTGGCTTAGAATTATTATTAAATCATGTCTAATACAACAAGCAAGAATATACAATCAAAATGTTTACAATGAAAATTATGTTGTCACGTATTATCACTGATTTTATAGCGTATTACTTCCTTTTAGGTAGAAGAAAGTTTCCGTGAACAGGAGTCAATTACATGGTAACGTAGGCAGCCAACCACCAATAGGCCATTTCCAAACTTCACGTCATTCTTCTTCCATTTACGATGCACACGTTTCCATTTTCGTGCATAATGGGTGGCTGACATTCAATTTCAGCATGAAAGGTTGAAATGACAACGATGTATCGACTAGAAATCAAGAAAGTCGTCATAGTGCGTGCGTCTTAGCCATTGATCAACCCTTACCGTTAACATATCATGTGGCAGAAACAAGTTGTCTCTCAGGTTGCGTGGAATTCAGTCATACTGGAAGTAACTGTGACTTTTCGTGTCGTTTGACCGATTTATATCCTATACTCCACTCAATAGAGGCTCGAAAAGGGGGTTCACCTTACATCAGATGCGGGATTTTTATTTATTTTTTGGTGATGTTCAGGACCATTAGGTAGTTATTAATCTGAGTTTCTGTCATCCTCCCCCCCCCCCCCCCTTGCTTCGTCCGCCATCTTGAAAAACCTGACAGAAATCGGCACTTTTTTCAGTATTTGGCCTCTAGCTCATTCACAGTTCATTTTTAAAGATAAGTGTTATAAGTGTATTAATATGTATCTCTGGCTGAAGAAGGACACATAAGTGTCCGAAACATGTACATTTGTTAACTTCTAGAATACAACTAGCATTGAAAAGACAGAACAAATTGGAAATTATTAAGTGGATTCAATTCAATACGGACGGAAATGGATAATAACAATTCAATTGAGGCAAGTAAAGCCAAAAGGTTAAGATACGCGTATAAAGGACTTTGAGTAAAGTTAGCAATACAATTAAAGACATTGAGTTCATTAGATTGTGTAGAGACAAAGGGCTTGTCCCCAATCATCTGAAAACTTACCAAAACAAAAATGTACAAAACGCATACGAAAGGAAAACACAAAAAATAATTAACAATAGAATCCTACAAAGGGAACTAATATTTCTGTACATAAAGAAAATTCAAGTTATATCACATGCATTTGACAGCGGCTAACTCGTCTAAGGAAAAAACAAGGAATGAATTCGTGCTTTACGTTGAACAACACTTACAAGTCACCATCCGAAAGAAATGGACGACTTTGAACAATAAACTCAAACGTTTAACCAGCAACAAAGAAACACACATACAACCCCACGAAGAACAAACCACATACAAATTTCAGAAACCAATAGAAAATCTAACAAATATCAATTTCAATCAATCAGAATTACGCATTCTTGAAAGAGGGTCAACATTTAATTGGAATGCCACATACAACAAACAAAACTGCATTAAAATCATAGCTGAAACAGAAAGGGCAATTAGAAAACTTCCTTTAGAACAACAGAATGGAGCTAGACACGATGTAAATAAGAAAATCAGAAAAGTGTTCAAACAGGCCAACCCCAAACCAGTAAACAACACTAACAATCAAGAAATTTATTGATCTCAAAAACAAAATAGAATAGAACAAACTAATCATCACCAAAGCAGACAACGGCAATACGACCGTCATCATGCACAAACATGATTACATCAACAAGACAGAAGAATTCTTTGACAATTCCAATTTCTCCATTCTAAAGAAGGACCAGCAATAACAGCACAAAGAAAATTGAAACAATTTCTTAAGAACATTATATTTATAATAGATGAAAAACAATCCAACCCATTAACCAACCTGAATACCCACATTAAGAGCGGTACCCAAAATCCACAAAAATGGTAAACCCCATAAGACCAATTGTCAACTATAGAAACAGTCCGTTATACAAATTAGCACAATTCATACAACGTTTTCTCAACAATCATTACCAATTGAAAGCCAAACATTTCTTCAATAAACACACCTCATTCCTGAGAAAGCACAAACAACCTTAACATAGATGACAAACATGGCATACTAACAATAGATGTTAAAGACATGTACACTAACATCCCAATAAAGAAAACCATAAACATCATTAAAGAAAATTTACAAAAAAACAGTTGGCTATCTAAAGCGGAAATAGAAGAATTCATCAAAATACTAAATTTCACCCTAGATAATAATTACTTTACGTTTAACAACAAAATATACAAACAGAATGAAGGCTTAGCAGTGGGTTCACCAGTATCAGGTATACTGGCCAACATATACATGGACCACTTAGAAAATAATGCAATCGTCGGCAAAATAAAAGGCATCAATTTCTGGGGGAGATACGTCGATGACATCTGTTTCATTATCAACAGAGAAATACTAGATGAGGACTCACTTTTGAACAGACTTAGTAAAATAGACAATTATACCACTTTCACAGCCGAATTTGCCAATAACAACTCATAAAACTATCTGGACCTCACCGGGAAGATAAATAATAACCAAACTGGAATACGAAATATATAGGAAACCAACTCAAAACAACACAGTCATTGAAAAAGATTCCAACCATCCAGAAAGCCACAAAAGAGCAGCCTCCATCAGCCTTATCAAGAGAGCCATCACATTACCCCTAACTGAACAAGCATACAATAAAGATATCAATATAATAAAACAAATTGCAGTAACCAATGGATACAACAGAAATTTCATAGATAGTATAATCCACAAGATCAATAACAAGCCTAAAGTCAAGTTACTACGGGACAACAAAAATAAAGACACAAATGCGCTATTCACCTACACCAATAGCTTAACATATTACATAACTTGCCCCTTGTAGAAGTACAACATACAAATTCCATACAAAACTGAGAACAGCAACCAGAACAAATTGTTCAATTCCAAACAAATTAACCAATCCAGTAAATACAAGAAGTCAGGAATTGCCAGGATTGTGAGTCCCATTATATTGGCCAAACCGGACGCAATTTCAACATACGTTATGCTGAACATGTACATGCAACAAAACACACAAAAAAAATCTGCAGTAGGCACGCACATGGCGGACACAGGCCACAAGTTCACTGAAATTGAGAAAGACCTGAAAATACTGCAGAACGAAAACAAAGGTCAAGTTATGAATATATCAGAACAACTAGAAATAAATAAAGCTCAACGGTTCGATCCATGTCCCAACCTTAACGAGTTCAATTTAGAAACGAACATACTTTTCGACACATTAATTGACATCTACTATATACCGGTATTTGTCAAATACCACTCACTCACTCACTCACTCACTCACTCATTTATTTATCACGAAATCTCAGAAACCACACAACAGATTAGAATGAAATTTTGTATGCAGCTTCCTCAAGGGCCGCACATGCCCACAAAGGAAGGATTTTTGGATATTCAGGTTCTAAAGGGGTGTTAACCCTAGAACTGCTGCAGGTTTATCTGTCAAATGCTGCAGTAAATTCCCATAAAGTACACACTAAAGGAATTTGGTATCTGTAAGCATACTGTGTTCATGAATATGACTTATCATACACCAATATAAAGCTGAAAGACTGTTCTATATTATATTGATATAGGTGAATCATTCAGACTCGTCACTTTGAATTAATTATAAAAAGTATTTTATAAAAAATAAAAAAATAAAAAATTATTGAATTTTCTGCTCTAGAAAACCATATTGCCGAGTTAAATGTTCATCAGAGACATCATAAATGAAAAGTTCATAGTTTTTTGTTACTAATTCAAGAACCAGTTTCAATTAATTCCTGTTATTTACTAAAAAGAAAATTATTTTTACAAAAATATGACATTTCTCGATTTTGAAGTACATAATCGGCGCGCGATTACGGGGAGGCAAGTTCACAGGCCCAGGATGATGGACGATAAACGGTACATTTTTACCTGGAAAGTCACTTTCCTCGGGTTGAATATCAGTCTAGTTCACACTTACCACTTCACGGCTAACATTAGGCATGTGTACAGGGTCTGTCGGAACATGATAAACACCGCTTGCATTGATGGGGATTTCCATAACTTGCGTGACATCCTGTTCGCCGGTATCACTGCCACTACTTTCACCATCTTCATTTTCATACGAATCCACACAATAATCACTGTCATCGTCCATACTATCACACGAATCGTCAAAAATCAAGTGCTAAATTTCTGAATCGTCTACATAGTTGGCGGCCATTTTGCTCAATGCAACTTCAATATCAACATGGAAGTACTTCCACTTCTGCAGCCAAATAATAGCTTGTATACTGTCATTTGTTTGTCAAAGACTTACACTACAAAAGATAAAAGCATCGGGAACCAGCATAACTTGAAATTAGTGCTATCTGAAGGCTAACAGTAGTACTATATTTGAATTCCAAGACCGTCTTTCAGAGAGACGGTCGCACTTGATTAAACAACACACCGTCTTCCTGGAAGACGGTCCGCAGTTCTAGGGTTAATGGGTAAACCCGCATTTCATTGAATAGCAATATCTCCCGATTGGTTTCATTGGGGGATGTGATACTCGGCATATAAACTCATCATTAAAAATAAGAAGACACATGTCTGAGGGTTTTTCGATGTGGTGTATATTATGAGGTGAAGGGGGTGAAAAGTGGGGGTTGAAGGATTCCTAACGGAGCGTGCATCTCTTAAACGACATAGGCGAGGAGTTTGAAACTCAGCGGAAAAAAATCAGCATTAAAATACAGTAAGTAAATAGTTGTTTGGCCGTTTTTCCATAATTCCAATTTAAGGGACCCATGGGGAGGGGTGACATTCTAGGGGGGGGGGGGGAAGAACAGGAAACAAAATGTCCTAACTGATTGACTGACTCACTCACTCATCAAACTCAGTGGAAATAACTGCTTAAAAATAAGTTAATAGCTGTTTGATATATTTTTCTTAAATCAAATTTAAGGGGTTCATGGGGAGGGGTGAAATTATGAAAAAAGAATATTGAAAGAAAATATCCTGACTCACTCACTCACTCATAATCGCCCAGACAAAATTATTGAAGTTAGAAACATGACAGTTTGGGGATATGTTCATTGTATGTCAAAACCCTCTACTAAGGGAGGATTTTCGGATATTCAGGTTTAATGGGATCTTAAGGGGGTTAAACCTGCATTTCAGTAAATAACAATATCTCCCGATTGGTTTCATTGGCAGATGTGATACACGGCATATAAACTCATCATAAAAAATAAGAAGACACGTGTTTGAGGGTTTTTGGATGTGGTGTATATTATGAGGTGAAAGGGGTGAGAGGTGGGGGTCGAAGGATTCCTAATGGAGCGTGTATCTCTTTAAAGACAAGGGCGAGGAGTTTGAACCTCAGCGGGAAAAATCAGCTTCAAAAATAAGTAAATAGGTGTTCGACCTTTTTCTTTTCATAAATACAATTTAAGGGTCCCATGGGGAGGGGTGAAATTCTGGGGGGAAAACAGGAAAGAAAGTGTCCTAACCGTTTGACTCACTCACTCTAAAAACTCAGGGGGGAAAACTGCTTAAAAATAAGTAAATATGTGTTCGACAGTTTTTTTTTTCATAAATCAAATTTAAGAGGTTCTTCGGGAGGATTGAAATTCTGAAAAAGAAAATTGAAAGAAAATGTCCTGACTCACTCACTCACTCATCATCTCCAAGCCAAGAATATTGAAGTTGGAAACATGGCATTTTGGGAATATGTTCGTTGTATGTCGAAACCGTACACTAAGGGAGGATTTTTGGATATTCAGGTTCTAAAGGTGTCTTAATGGGGTTAAACCTGCATTTCATTGAATAACAATATCTCACGAGTGTTTCATTTGTGGATGTGATACTCGGCATATAAACTAATCGTTAAAAATAAGCAGACATATGTCCAAGGGTCTTTCTATGTGGTGTATTGTTATGAGGTGAAAGGGGTGAAAAGTGGGGGTTGAAGGATTCCTAACGGAGCGAGTAGGCCTATCTCTTAAATGGCATACCGGTAGGCGAGTAATTTAAAACTCAGAGAAAATCAGCTTAAAAAAATAAATAAATAGGTGTTCGACCATTTCTTCATAAATTCAATTAAAGGGGTCAATGGGGTCGGGTGAAATTCTGGGGGGAAAAAGGAGAGAAAGTGTACTAACTGACTGACTTACTCACTCACTCATCAAACTCAGGGGAAAATGACAGCTTAAAAATAAGTTAATAGGTGTTCAAGTGTTTTTTCATAAATCCAATTTAAGGGCCCCATTGGGAGGGGTGAAATTCTGGGGGAAATGACAGGAAAGAAAGTGTCCTAACTCACTCACTCATCAATCTCAGGGGGGAAGAACAGCTCAAAAATAAGTAAATAGGTGTTCGACCGTTTTTTTCCTTAAATCCAATTTAAGGGGTTCATGAGAGGGGAGAAAATCTGAAAAATAAATGAAAGAAAATGTCCTGACTTACTTACTCACTCATCATCGCCCAGCCAAAATTATTGAAGTTAGAAACGTGAAATTTTGGGGTTAAGTTCGTTGTATGTCGAAAACGTACACTAAGGGAGGATTTTTGGATATTCAGGTTCTAAAGGGGTGTTAAGGGGGTAGACTTGCATTTAATTGAATAACAATATCTCCCGATTGGTTTCCTTGGGGACGGGATACTCGACATTTAAACTCATCATTAAGATTAAGAAGGCACATGTCTGAGGGTTTTTCGACGTGGTGTATATTATGAGGTGTATGTGTGAAAAGCGGGGGTTGAAGGATTCCTAACGGAGCAAGTATCTCTTAAAAGACACATGCAGAAAGTATGAATCTCAGGGAGAAATATCAGCTTGAAAATGTGGTATATAGGTCTTCGATCGTTTTATCATAAATCCAATATAAGGGGCCCCTGGGGAGGGGTGAAATTCTGGGGAAAGAAGTCCACTAAGGAAGGATCTTTTGATATTCATGTTCTGAAGGGGTGTTAAGCGGGTTGAACGTGCATTTCATTGAATAACAATATCTCACGAGTTGTTTCATTTGGGGATGTGATATTCGGCATATAAACTAATCATTAAAATAAGCATACATATGTCTAAGGGTTTATCGATACGGTGTATATTACGAGGTGAAAGGGGTGAAAATTGGGGGTTGAAGGATTCTTAAGGGATCATGTTTCTCTTATTCGACATAGGAGATAAGTTTGAAATTCAGCGGAAAAAGCAGCTTAAAAATAAGTAAATAGGTGTTCGACCGTTACTTCATAAATCCAATTTAAGGGGCCCATGGGGAGGGGTGCAATTCTGGGGGAAAAACAGGAAAGAAAGTGTCCTAACTGATTAACTCACTTACTCACTCATGAAACTCAGCTGGAAAAACAGCTCAAAATAAGTAAATAGGTATTCGACCGTTCTTTTCATAAATCCAATTTAAGGGATTCATGGGGAGGGTTGAAATTCTCAAAAATAAATGAAAGAAAATGTCCTGACTGACTCACTCACTCATCATCGCCCAGCCAAAATTATTGAAGTTAGAAACATGAAATTTTGGGGATATGTTCGATGTATTTCGAAAACATCCATTAAGGAAAGAGTTTTGGATATTCAGGTTCTAAAGAGGCGTTAAGAGGGTAAACGTGCAGTTCATTGAATAACAATATCTCATGAGTGGTTTCATTTGGGGATGTGATACTTGGCATATATACCAATCATTACAAATAAGCTGAAACATGTCTAATGGTTTTTCGATGTGGTGTATATTATGAGGTGAAAGGGATGAAAGGGTTGAAAGATTCCTACCGGAGCGTGTATCTCTTAAACGACATAGGTGAGGAGTTTGAAACTCGGAGGAAATCAATCTGCGTAAAAATAAATAAATAAATGAATTAATTAATAATTAAAAAATAGGTGTTCGGCCGTTTTTTCATAAATCCAATTTAAGGGGCTCATGGGGAGGGGTGACATTCTGGAAGAAAAACGTCCACTAAGGAAGGATATTTGGATGTTCACTCTCATCGACCAACCAAAACTAATACAGTTAGAAGAATGATATTTTGGGGAATGTTTGTTGTGTGTCGTAAACGTCTACTAAGGAGGAATTTTTGGATATTCAGGTTCCAAAGGGGCGTTAACGGGGTTAAACCTGCATTTCATTGAATAACAATATGACACGACTATGACGCGAGAGAAGCCGCGGGTACCTGCTAGTTATAAAATAAATAAACAAAACGCCAATTCACACCCACGCACTTTCCAGTTACAACCACCTATACAGAAGCCATGTACACCTGTTCGCTCCTCAAGGTCTTGCCCACGTCACCACGCGTAAAGGTCAACACCCCGCCCCGCCTACCCTCTCCCGCTCCACTGTTCCAACACTCGAGCTCACACTCAACACAATCAGTTGCAGGCTGGAGAGCGGCCAGTGCACGTCTTTTTCCCGCACACACCAGATGGTAAGTTTTGACACATAATTTTTCAAGCATCCTCCACAACACACAATCTGACTTCACAGTCTTACCATATATCTGAAGCAGGTCATTTTTCTCCTCAGACTTCCTAGCCGCTCCACGACGAAGGTTCATGGGGGGTTTCTTAATATTTGCAAGTAAGTTACAAAATACTGTAGTACATTATGCAACGAGCCTATAATTGCTATAATTAAGACACGAGTATGTTTATAAAACGAGCGTATGCGAGTTTTATAATTTCCACACGAGTGTCTTAATTACCATTACAGGCGAGTTGCATACGACTGTTTATGTTCGACGATAATTATAACTTTATTATATGTTTTAACATAATTATTCATAAATATCTGTTCAGTCACTAGAATTATATGATCGGGTGCTGCGCTGGGTAGTATATCTCTTTTTTCCAAGATCTTTGGCCGACCGACGCATGCGCTCTGTGTGCTTCAATGCCATATGTTCAGATTGTGCACCAATATTCAGTAAAACTGTCACCGAAATCGTTTGAAAACTACGCGCTGTGTAGAAATTGGATTTGGGGTTATTAAGGTACAGTGATATTTCTTGTCACATATTCACCAGTTTATTTACGCGAACATACGGACGGTGCACTTTCGGTAATTTATATAGACATGTTGGATTTTTAGCGCATGCGCGAAGGTATCCTTATCTAATTGGTCACTCAACTGTTTCTTGAGCTCTGATTGGTGGGAGAAACTGTTTCATAATGAAACATAGTGTTATAATGAGCCTCATTATGATACACTTTTCTGACACATAATAGACAGGGTTGAACATAAAGTTATTAACATAGGTTATAACAATAAAACTCTTGCCACTCTTAACAAAGTTTTCCTTTCGTTATAGAAACACGCACATCAGGGATTTGCAACGAAGACCACCTCAGATCAATTATCCGGCCTCAAAGAATCCACTCAATAATATACTTTTTCCGTCTTCATTAGTAACACATAAGGATCCCTAAAGTTCCAAACTACCACAAACACGGTCGGTGCATAATTACAACCAAATACCAGAGACCAAGGGAAAAGTGTAAATATATGTCAATTCCACTTTTAATATTTCAACAAATATAACTTCATCAACATACAACTGACAAGATCTTCAGCAAGTTCTTTAAAAGTAATATCATAATAAGTATTGGCACAGGAAGGAGCCAATAAGAACTAAATGACTATTGTCAACTAGCAGAGTTTACATGCATAATTATAATATGGGACAGCTTCCTCCAGATGCATGAACTATGGGACACCTTGATTTAAATCTCATGACTACTCGGTGTTTTATAATGTATTTAAATGTGTGTTTTGTTACTTATAAGTGTTTTAATATGTATCTCTGGCTGAAGAAGGACACTTAAGTGTCCGAAACATGAACCATTGTTAACCTCAAGAATACAACTATTATTGAAAAGACGGAACAGTTTGCATATAATTAAGTGGATTCAATTCAATACGGAACAAAATGGATAATAACAGTTCAACTAAGGCAAGTCATGCCTAAAGGTTAAGATACGCGTATAAAGACTTTAGAGTAAAGTAAGCAAATACAAATAAAGACATTGAGTTCCTTAGAAAGTGTAGAGACAAAGAGCTTGTCCCCAGTCATCTGAAGACTTAGCAAAACAAAAATGTTCAAAACGCATACGAAAGGAAAACACAAAACATAATTAACAATAAAATCTTACAAAGGGAACTAAGATATCTGTACATAAAGAAAAATCAAGTTATATCACATGTATTTGACAGCGGCTAACTCGTCTAAGGAAAAATCATGGAATGAATTCATGCTTTACGTTGAACAACACTTACAAGGCACCGTCCAAAAGAAATGGACGACTTTGAACAATAAACTCAAACGTTTAACCAGCAACAAAGAAACACACATACAACCCCACGAAGAACAAACCACATACAAATTTCAGAAACCAATAGAAAATCTAACAAATATCAATTTCAATCAATCAGAATTACGCATTCTTGAAAGAGGGTCAAAATTTAATTGGAATGCCACATATAACAATCAAAACTGCATTAAAATCATAGCTGAAACAGAAAGGGCAATTAGAAAACTTCCTTTAGAACAACAGAATGGAGCTAGACACGATGTAAATAAGGAAATCAGAAAAGTGTTCAAACAGGCCAACCCCAAACCGGTAAACAACACTAACAATTAAGAATTAAAAGATCTCAAAAACAAAATAGAAGAGAACAAACTAATCATCACTAAAGCAGACAACGGCAATACGACCGTCATCATGCACAAACATGATTACATCAACAAGACAGAAGAATTCTTTGACAATTCCAATTTCTCCATTCTAAACTAGGACCCAACAATAGCATCACAAAGCAAATTGAAACAATTTCTTAAGAACATTATATTTATAATAGATGAAAAACAATCCAACCAATTAACCAACATGAATACCCACATTGAGAGCGGTACCCAAAATCCACAAAAATGGTAACTCCATAAGACCAATTGTCAACTATAGAAACAGTCCGTTATACAAATTAGCACATTTCATACAATGATTTCTCAACAATCATTACCAATTGAAAGCCAAACCGTTCTTCAGAAACACACCACATTTCTGCGAAAGCACAAAAAACCTTAACATAGATGACAAACATGGCATACTAACAAAAAACCTTAACATTGATGACAAACATGGCATACTAACAATAGATGTTAAAGACATGTACACTAACATCCCAATAAAGAAAACCATAAACATCATTAAAGAAAATTTACAAAACAACAGTAGGCTACCTGAAGTCGAAATAGAAGAATTCATCAAAATACTAAATTTCACCCTAGATAACAATTATTATACGTTTAACAACAACGTATACAAACAGAATGAAGGCTTAGCAATGGGTTCACCAGTATCAGGTATATTGGCCAACATATACAAGGACCACTTAGAACCTAATGAAATCGTCGACAAAATAAAAGGCATCCAATTCTGGGGGGAGATACGTCGATGACATCTTTTTCATTATCAACAGAGAAATACTAGATGAGAACTCACTTTTGAGCCTACTAATTAAAATAGACAATTATACCACATTCACAGCCGAATTAGCCATTAAAAACTCATTAAAATATCTGGACCTCACCGTGAAGATAAATAATAACAAACTGGATTACGAAATATATAGGAAACAAACTCAAAATAACACAATCATTATAAAAGGTTCTAACCACCCAGAAAGCCACAAATGAGCAGCCTTCATCAGCCTTGTCAACAGAGCCATCCCATTACCCCTAACTGAATAAGCATACAATAAAGAAATCATTATAATAAAACAAATTGCAGCAACCAATTGATACAACAGAAATTCCATAGATAGTATAATCCACAATATCAATAACAAGCCTAAAGTCAAGTTACTACGGGACAACAAAAAGAAAGACACATATGCGCTATTCACCTACACCAATAGCTTAACATATAATATAACTAGCCCCTTGCAGAAATACAACATAAACATCGCATACAAAACTTAGAACAACATCCAGAACAAATTGTTCAATTCCAAACAAATTAACCAATCCAGTAAATACAAGAAGTCAGGAATTGCCATGATTGTGAGTCCCACTATATTGGCCAAACCGGACGCAATTTCAACATACGTTATGCTGAACATGTAAATGCAACAAAACACAAACAAAATTCAGCAGTAGGCACACGCACATGGCGGACACAGGCCACAAGTTCACTGAAATTGAGAAAGACCTGAAAATACTGCAGTATGAAAACAAAGGTCAAGTTATGAATATATTAGAACAACTAGAAATAAATAAAGCTCAACGGTTCGATCCAGGTCTCAACCTTAACGAGTTCAATTTCGAAACAAACATACTATTCGACACATTAATTGACAATATCAAATAAATTAACAAAACGCCAATTCACACCCACGCACTTTCCAGTTAGAACCACCTATACAGAAGCCATGTACACCTGTTCACTCCTCAAGGTCTTGCCCACGTCACCACGCGTGAGGGTCAACACCCCGCCCCACCTCCCGTCTCCCCACTCCACTGTTCCAACACTCGAGCTCACACTCAACACAATCAGTTGCAGGCTGGAGAGCGGCCAGTGCACGTCTTTTTCCCGCACACACGAGATGGTAAGTTATGACACATAATTTTTCAATCGTCCTCCACAACACACAGTCTGACTTCACAGTCATACCATATATCTGAATAAGGTCATTTTTCTCCTCAGACTTCCTAGCCACTCCAAGACGAAGGATCATAGGGGTTTTCTCAATATTTGCAAGTAAATTACAAAAAGTTATTAACATAGGTTATAAGAATAAAACTCTTGCCATTCTTAACAAAGTTTTCCTTTCGTTATAGAAACACGCACATCAGGGATTTACAACAAAGACCACCTCAGATCAAAGATCGGACCTCAAAGAATCCACTCAATAATAGACTTTTTCTGTCTTCATTAGTGACACATAAGGAACCCTCTAGTTCCAAACTACCACAAACACGGTCGGTGCATAATTACAACCAAATACCAGAGACCAAGGGAAAAGTGCAAATATATGACAATTCCACTTTTAATATTTCAACAAATAGAACTTCATCAACATACAACTGACAAGATCTTCAGCAAGTTTTTAAAAGTTTTATCATAATAAGTATTGGCACAGGAAGGAGCCAATAAGAACTAAATGACTACTGTCAACTAGCAGAGTTGACATGCATATTATAATATGGGACAACTTCCTCCATATGCATGAACTATGGGAAACCTTGATTTTAAATCTCCTGACTACTCAGTGTTTTATAATGTATTTAAATGTGTGTTTTGTTACTTATAAGTGTTTTAATATGTATCTCTGGCTGAAGAAGGACACATAAGTGTCCGAAACATGTACCGTTGTTAACTTCTACAATACAACTATTATTGAAAAGACGGAACAGTTTGCAAATTATTAAGTGGATTCAATTCAATACGGACCAATATGGATAATAACAAATACAGAAGTTGCTAACAGTGATATAAGAACTCCAAATAATTTCAAAAGTTGTCAAATGGAAACGTCGGAGTTGCCGACCCAGTCACTATGATGCATGAGGTATCAACTATGACTCAACCTCAAACATCCCTTCTCAAATCTGATTCTCTTGGTTTTCGTCAGCTGGTATTTGACAACGCTGACTTAAATGTCAATACAATAGACGGCCACGGGACATTCCATGCGATGGGTGTCATCATATATGTGTGACTCCATTTGGTGCAGCAGGGGAAAGAAACAACATCACGCGTTCTGCTAGGATGAATGCCCCTCCCTCAATTGTTAGCATTTGCTGGTTCAACTAAGCTTCAAAGATTTGTGAAGAACCCACATGTTGGCTTGAAAACAGTTGTAATCAAAGATCTTGATTGCCTGCCCTTGGCTCCTACTGACGTTATACCTCAGTTCGCTGCAGACATCTTGTGGCTTCATGGGAAGTCAACTGGTAGAAATTTGCCAGGATGGAATGGTTACATGGAAAATGCCACAGATAATAAAGAATTCCAGCTATCTAAAATAATATATCTGCCATTTATCAATGCCCCTCCAACCCATGATGACACTGTCTACACATCCTTGCTCAAGGCTCGCCGATAATGCGATAGTGGCAAGCAAAAACCCTGCTTTGTAACATTTGACCAGCCACTCTATATGAAGGCACAGGAAATTCTCCAGAGCGGCACACAGCCACTAATTAAAGATGTCATAGGATGACTTGGGAGCTTTCACTTGTTCATGCCATTTTTGGGAGCTGTTCACAGTAATGAGCGGCAGTGGAACCTTCGAGCTATTTGCCACCATGTAAGCCGAAAACAGCATTGATAAAATGCTGCATGGCCATGCCTATTCTCGAGCTGTGAGGGCTCATTAATTGACACATCAGGCATTGGCCAAACTGATTCTGGGTACGATTGAATTTACCAACAACGAAACTACTGTTGTCAACAGGATACTAACAGAGGTGGACCAGTCCAGGGTTCTGGAAGCAGATGATTTCTAAGAAATCAAATCTGTGAAGCAGCGATTTATGGCATCTATCCACAATTTGCAAAGCAGAGGTCCAACAGCTCAGCTCAGGGTTCAGTACTATAACATGGTGACTGTTGTGAAGAAATTTATACAAGCAGAGAGGATGGGCAACCTTCAACTCCACTTGGACTCTATCAAGATGATAGCATTTTTCCATGCTGTTGGACATTGGCCTAATGCAAAAAGTGCGCATTTTTACCTTCAAGAAGTGTACTGTTTGTAAGACAGAATGAATCAGGCAGAGTTTCAAAAATTCAAAAAAGAAGGTTATTTCACAATCCGAAGGTCAAAAAAATTAATGATATGAAAGTTGGTGGTGGCTTGACTAATGGAAGGGGAATGACAGACAGTACATTGTTGAAGTGGACTCTTGGAGTGACTTCTCTTCAGGATATAGCTGAACAAAAGGAGCAGTACACTGAAGTTACAGCGTTGTCTTCAGAACAACATGTGGAGCTGAGGCCTAGCAGGATCACGCGGCACGAACATGATGCGCAACGGCTGCTCGAATGGTTTTCAAAACACCCCCCTTTCCCTGAAGCAGAGTAAATTATGGGCATCAGCTTTGGTATAGTTGGAAGTGAGCAGGTGAACTGCTTCAAGGCTCAGCAAGTCGGTATGGCAGGACTCTCAACAATAGTGGGAAAAACATTCGGTGAAGATTCCTTCAAAAAAAAAAAAAAAAAGGACAAAGTGATATTTTTAGCAGCTGACAAGAACATCTTGAAAGTCGGGGAGAAGAAGATTGCTGTGGACCCACTCACACTCTATCAAAGGATGTGCATAGCAAAAACAACCCAGGAAGACCTTGATGAATACCTCCCTTATGAGCTTGCACCATACCCTATGTCGATGTTCAACGAGGATGGCATGCGCAAGGACACAAAGTCTGCTTTATATACAGCGTTCACACCCCTGCCCATTGATTTCGATCTCCCCTCAAATCACCTCACTGTCATCGATGGTGGGCATCTGCTTCACAAAGTTGTGTGAAATCGAAATTCGACTTTTGGGCAAATTTGTGCCGATTATATCAAGTACATCCACCAGCATTATGGGACAGTGGTGGTGGTCATCCTCAACGGGTACACAGACAATCTTCTGATGAGTACCAAGAATGCTGAAAGAGCAAGGAGGCGCAAGCTGAACGCCTCAGCAGATGTGATATTTGATGAAGCCACAGTCAACACAACTCCCCAAGACAAATTTATATCCAATGAGAGCAATAAAAACGATTTGTTGCCCTCCTCAGAACAACACTTGACGCGTTCAACGACATGAACAAGCAATCTGAGGAGGATGCTGAAGTGCTCATAGTTACAACTGCAACATCGACAGCTTCATCGTACGACGCTGTAATTATTGTGGGGGAAGACATCGATTTATTAGTCATCCTCACTGGGACAGCAAATACGATGAACAACGTATACCTTAAAAAAAACAGGAAGTGGCAGTTCACCTGACGTCATGTGCTCCCCCTCATCACTTATCCATGACTTCGCCGAGAACCTGCTGCTCATCCACGCCATCAGCGGGTGTGACACAACATCAAACATTTATGGGTACGGAAATACCAAATTTTGTTCCCTGTCCCGGAACAATCCATTATTGTTGAAGATAAGTTATGTCTTCTTGGACCCAGAAGCCACATTAGTGGGCATCTCCAAAGCAGAATAGCAATTATTGGTCGTCCTCTATGGTGGGGAAATCGACCAATCACTTTCTGACCTCCGAAACACAAAATTTGTTGCCACCACGACAAACTTGTACCTGGAAAAGCTGCCCCCAACCTTGGATGCAGCGCGATCCTACTCCTTGAGTTTATACCAACAAGTGATGGCCTGGATGAGCAGGAAGAAAGACCCGATCATCTTTGGCTGGACAAGAGGAAGCAGGGACTAGATTCCGACAACAACCCCCAGAGATGCTGCTCCTCGTACCCTGCTGAAGACGGTATCATGCAGGTGTGTCACTGGCTGTTCCGCAGCATTGCATGCAGAAAAGCCGGTCTGCATTGCTCCACTTTGTGCAAATTTTGCTGCTGCGGAAAGTCCTCCGACATGACCTCTTGATAGTCGCTGACGAGGACGAGGAAAACATCGACGACCCATCCATACCATTCGACAAAGACCCTGCCGAACATTCAGCCATCCCGAACCCCCTTGCGAAACGTCCCCGGTTTCTGAAGACGGTATCATGCAGGTGTGTCACCGACTGTTCCGCAGCATGTGGATGCAGAAAGGCCGGTCTGCATTGCATTGCCCCCCTTCATTTTTGAAGTTTTTATTTTTCTGTGTTCATAATTCCCTAATAATTAATGTGTAAAAATTAATATATAAAACTTATTGTATTGTAATCTGTATTTTGTAAATACACACTAACTCTTTAAACGAATGTGTAACGAATTTGTTCTCTCCCATCTATTCATATTTATACCGAAAATGGTTCAAATATTATTTAGATACACTGCTGTGTTCAAAAATTGGTTGTAATATAATGAAAACGAAAAAATTTCACCAACACGGCACTCCAGGGCTGAATCACAAAATACGCATTTCTTCTAGTTTTCTTAAATTTACTCCCACTTCTACATATTGCGCGTAGATTTTTTTTGATACATGAATTTTAAAGGAAATTAAATTCTCTACAACTTTCATTCAATTGTTTATTTATTTTTGCTAAGATCAAGTCTTCCCCCTGTTTCTGCGATGGAAAGTGGAGAGAAAGTGAATAATTTGCTGAATCGCCAATTTTTGCTCTTTTTCGGATTCGCGTAGCTCGAATACGCTTAGTCCTACAAAAACCTTCCACATCAAATTTGATGGAAATTTAGTAATCTAAATTTTCTTAGTTAGACATATCTTCAATAAAATGAACTGGGAATGAGCTAGAGGCCAAAAACTGAAAAAAGTGCCGATTTCTGTCAGTTTTCTCAAGATGGCGGACGAAGCAAGGGGGGAGGGGGGGGGGGAGAGGTGGATGACTGAAACTTGGATTAATAACTACCTAATGGTCCTAAACAAAATCAAAAAATAAAGAACGATCCCGCATCTGATATAGGGTGAAATTCGTTTATTGACTGGACTACTAGTTGGACATCGAATTTATTGTTGATTAGTGTAGACCTAAGAACTATATTTATAAATTTTACAACTTGAATAACAACTGTGAATTGTGGTTTGATCCTTGTTCGTCCTTGGAACATATTTAACCACTAATGGTGTATCCTTCTTTTTGTTAAAACTGCTTTGAAAATGCACCTGGGAGAAGGACTGCAATAAAATTTACAAATATCAGGTAACGCTTGACTTGAGATATTTTGATTGCTATTAATGCAATATCTTTAAAAATAAAACAACAACCACCACATAATTCATGCTGGGAAAAAATGTGATTTCTTCGTATCGATTTAAAAAACTTATGACCTTGTTCAGACATCGAATTAATTGTAGTAGAGTGTAGGCCCCAGGACCACATTTACAAATTTACAAAGATATAAAATAACCGGCCGTGATGGACGAGATCACTAAGACGCTACCTCGTGCCGCGCTGGCACCGTGAAGGCGTGGGTTTGTATCTCACCTCGGCCGTCCTGAAAATGGTTTTCGTTGTTTCACACTTTCACCACCAGGAAAATGCCAGGTCGGTTCCTTTCAATAGGTCCACGGCCGATTTCCTTCCCTGACCCATCCTGAAAAGAAAATGTACATGGCCATTGGCTGCATTAATAAAATTATTATTAAAATTATACAATACCAAGAATTTCAAGAGTGGCGGAGATCCAGAGTACAGCAGTTGTCAGCGCTGAGGTTTAATCCTACGTTCCCGAATGATGGAGCTTTCCAACCTGCAGTTACATAACAGGGTAAGTAGAAATAAATGCTCAAAATTAGTGTCCAAAAATAGTTTGGCGAATAATTTACAATCCCGGAGTTAAGTTATTTGTAGGTTATTTTTCTCTGTTACTCTCAAGAGAGTAACGAGTGAAACACATTTCATTTCTCAGCGGAATATTTTCTGTAGACACGGGTTGGTTACCATTGCTATGTACTGTATAACACTAGCTTACCCGTTATTAAAACATTCTTTGCCTTTAACAAGTAGGGAACCGCCACATTCACATATCCATGATGAATAAACCTTTTTGTCTTTTTAACAATTAAATGCATAACCACCAAAATAAATATTATTGTATCAAAATAGCCTAATGCATGGTAGCGATAGGCACCAATTTGTTACAAAGACGTAAATACGACATCCTGTGCCGTTTAGACAAAAGGTTCGGGGGGCCATCGGTCATAAACAGTCCTTCCAAGACCCTCTTTGAGACTCTACTATACGATTGCGTCACCTCCAACATTTATTTGTACGGTAGTTATCTAGCTATTCCTAATTGACGTCAATCTCTACTTAGTATAAAACAAAGTCCCCGATTCTTGGATGTTACGGGTAAACTCGAGAACCACTGGATGGATTTTGATGCGGTTCTCACCATTCTGTAAAGGGTATCTCGAGGAAGATTTCTGTAGAAAATAATTTATTTATGATCAAAGGAAGCTGAGCAGTAATGAATTCAGTGAAAAGGCCGAAAAAAACGGGCGTCCGAGCGCTTTGTAAGCTTACGCTGGGCAAACCGTAAAAATATCTAAATACAATGAGTGTAGGAATTGTTCAGCATGAACAGTTCTACAAAAAATGTCCGTGAGAACATATGTATATCTTCAATACAACGCCCACTATAAGTGTTTTTACGTTTTAATTACTTCCAACCATGTCCATTCAACTACTGAGGTGACAGTTAACGAGCTAGCTAAGGGCGAGTCTATCATCCCTGTTACAGCCTAGCTAGCGGGCGAAACTATTGCCCCAGATACAGCCAGCAGCAAACCGTTGAGTCGTGTTGAGTTAAGAATTCTGAGAAGGGTGGTTGTGTTTGGAGTTTCCCTGGAAGTGCAACTCGGGTTTTCTTCATTTCGCCTATGAAACACAGTCAAGTTAAGATTGGACGGAAGGGGGATTTGAGTTTAATTCACCTCGCCATTCCCTGGAAGTGCAACTCTCTTTTCGCCTGTGAACTTTTCGTTTCGAAAAATTTCACAGTCAATTTAAGATTTTACGGTAGGGGGATTATATTATATTAAATTATACCAATTGGCGTATAATCTGAACTTAATATAAAACAAAGTCCCCGATTCTTGGATGTCATGGGTAATTTCGAGAACGACTGAATGGATTTTGATGCGGTTTTCACCGTTCTGTAAAGGATATCTCGAGGAAGGTTCCTGTAGAAAATAATTTATTTATGACCAAAGGAAGTCAAGCAGTAACACTTTCAGTGTAAAGGTCGAAGAAAACTGGCGTCCGTGCGCTTTTTAAGCTTATGCTGGGCAAACCGTGCAAAATATCTGTATACTATGAGTGTAAGAATTGTTCACCATGAAAAGTTCTACAAAAATGCCCGGAAGAGCAATCTCTACTTCAATACATCGCCTACTATAAGTTTGTTTACCTTTTCATTTCTTCCAACAATATCCATTCAGTTACTGAGGCGACAGTTTACGAGCTATCTAGGGGCGAGTCTATCAACACAATTACAGCTTAGCTAGCGGATGAGCTTATTGCCCCAGATACAGCCAGCAGCAAACTGTCGAGTCGTGTTGAGTTAAAAACTTTAGAGAAGAGTGGTTGTGTTTGGAGTTTCCCTGGAAGTGCAACTCGGCTTTTCTTCATTTCGTCTGTGAACTTATCGTTCCGCAAAATTCACAGTCAAGTTAAGATTGTACCGAAGGGGGATTTGTGTTTCATGCACCTCGCCTTACTTGAAGTACGTCTGACAAGAATTTGTTGCACATGCATCTCCATGAGAATATAATTAATAATCCAGCCAGTGATTTTAACCCATCATGCTGAGACGTAAAACGGATATTGGTCGTTGTTCATTGGCATTGCAAAAAAGCGTTTATCACGTAATGCATTCATAACTGTTCCCGAGCGCAGCCGGGTTGGGTTGCTAGTTCAAAATGAACGAGAACTGTTTATTGCAAAATATAAAAAGAATCAATGCTAAAGCACAATCATATCCTGACGCATAAAGTGCAAAAACTAATAGCCTACAACACAAATTAATCACAATTTAAACAGACCCTCCTATAATTTGCCCAATGGATGCCCTTTGCTGCACACATTCTCCACTCTTTGTCGGTAATTTTTATAGAGTATAGGGTGGAAAAATTTATGTCAGCAACAACTATGGTGGAACATCACGACTCACGTTGTGATATCAAATTAACGGGAGTGGTTACAAATTATTACGCCGTTAAATTAATCGTTGTCTCGAGATGGGGCTCAAGTCGAAAATGTATCCAAATAAATCGTAGAGAAGCAAGTTCTAATAGTATCAGTCTTATTTAATTTTTCAAAATTATTTAATCATCAATTTAATTTTAAAATCCTATCACTTAATTTTAATTTAAGTCTTAATTTAAATTTATCCCTAAAAGTGTAACTGTATTTTTATTGCCCATCAAACTCGCCCAGTGTGGCTATGTGTAGATGAGACCATCTAAGTAACCATCGAATACCAGTGAAACTCCGTTCACGAAAAATCGGCAAACTCCAAGTTGCGACAGACCGCCTTTAAGTGTTTGTCAAACCTTCAATAAGGCCCATCAGCTTTAATCAGTCGACAGGAAAAATATTGAAGGCTGTCACTCAAAAATCCCAGCACCAAAAAATATGAGAAATCAACGTCCCCCCTTTACGTGTCTGCTAAAGGTCATCACAATGATATGGTTCATAATTGATACACGTGTCTCCGTAATGGACTAAAAAGATGGGATATCTGGTAATCAGCTGTTCATTCATATACTCAATTCTGAGTTATCATACAAATATTGAATCGTAACGTGTCACTAAACACGACTCAAATGCTTCATTTGAAAATACAAATAGCTTCTACAAGCTTTCAATAATGAACTCCTTTGAACCAGCTGCCTCCCGCTTACAAAATACAATATAGCGGCTGAGGCCAAGCTTGCGACTTTGTAGCGTGTCAGAGTCGCTTGGTTCGGGTTTTTCCACCGGCGACATTTCTCACTGTCCAAGCTAGAGCGATTGTCGCCGACTTCCATGGCCGCCTATTTCAAATGTCACTGCGAGAGTAGTGTCCTAGTGGGGTATTCGAGGAGGCCGTGGTAGAAAGCACGGTATTTTTTGCCTCACAACTATCCTTTTATGTAGTGGGGACGGCTACGTCATAGCATGTGGAGGCCATGGCAGAAACATGAGTTTTGTTTTCTTTGACGTTAACAAACTGTAAAACACCTGAGCAATGCTCTATTATTTTGCTTGAAATGGCCTTCTCTACAAGCTCCTGGTGTTAATAAAAGGAGCTAAAGAAACATCTGCAATGATTTGCTATCTTCTTTTCTGCTGTAAATAAAATAAAACAGCAATACCCTCCTCACCCCAAGAACTGAACACGTTAAACAGAGAGTTTTTCCATTATTTGAGAAAGATAACGAGAGATCTTGCTGCTTTATATGGTGTCTGTGGTTCAAATTCATCAATGATGTTTTATAAATAATATTATTATTGTTCCTACCACTAACACAACGTCCTAATAGTGACACACTTTAGAGTTAAAGCCATTTAGAATGATGTAATATACACATATAAGTAGCCTACAAACTTCGTTTTGTCCAATGGCTAAACTTCAAATAATTATCTAAAATAATTTGACGTAACTAATATTTGTAAGCCAGAAAATGGCCTACTGGTTAAACTCGGTAGTTAATTTCCGATTTGTCATTTAACCAGTAAATAATAATAATAAATATATTTAATTATCAAATATTCTCAGAAAGAGAAGAATTTATTTCTATGACCACACGATCCGAATGAACCCGGAAAGATTGACAAAATACAAATTCGACCATGCTGGCAGAAATCCCAAAATGGAAATTAGTTGCTTCATCGAAGTGAAAAGGATTTAACAGAAATGAACATTAAAAAACAAGACATTCCAGACAAGCTTACATTTAGAAAAGAGATTAGAAAATTAGGGGGGAGGGGAGGGGGAGGGGGAAGGGGGGAGGGGGAGGGTGTAGGAAAAACGATATAGTGCTAAGTTGTTTAGGTCGATTAAATAAGGAAAGGACACAGTAAGAGGATGAAGAAATAGTCCAGTGGGAATAAACTAAAATCATGAAAGGAGATTAAAACATGAGAATTTTTTTCATGTGGCCCATAGATCGCCGAAATCAAAGAAAGAAGAAGAAGTAATATACTTACAGTGCGAAGTTTTAAGGCCTATAGATGAGTTTTGTAATTTTATTTAGGTACTGGTTAACATTTTCAGAATTGTTGTTGTTGTCTACCGTGTAATATCCGTGTGTGTGGCATCTGTCTAATGCTAATAACGTGCGTACTTGCAATTGGGGACGGAAAAGAGGTGGTTGGTCCTTAAGTTAGGATCAATCATTGCATTTGTTTGGAGTAGAGCTCTATGATTGCGGAGTGTGCCCTGTTTCAATCCTTGAAATTCTCGGTAGAGCGGCAATTCAATCCTTTGACGTAGGTTCAATATGTACCCCTAGACAACTGAAGGTTCAGTACCAGTACCTCCATACACGTGGAAAGTTCCATAAATTATCATGCACATTTCATATGGCTGTTTTTGGAGCCATGAACTGAGACTCCAGAAGGCGGAGGTATAGTGCATTATAAAATGTCGCAAGCAAATGGGTCACTCATCGTCCATTCGACCCAACGATGCGCGACCATGAAGAAGATGATCATTTTCTGGTAGCTACAGGCATTGCACATTGCTTAAAAAAGAAGCGAAGAAAAAGAAAATACAGCGTTCATCCAATAAACGAGCAAAGGCTCACAAGTGGACAGTTTCACACTTTATTTTAATACCCCACAGACCCACTTAGCCAGATTTGTTCAAATTTTAGAATGAGTGTGACTTTGTATGAAGATATTTGTGTGTGGCTCAAAAAAAAAAAAGGAATTGAAATACAACAACTTTTAACAAAGCAATCTCAGCAGTAGAAATACGTACAGGTACGTCGAGGTAAGATAAAATGCACATACAGTAGTTTTATTAACTAGATGTATTTGAGTTTCTGTTGGTTTCATTGTAGTAACATTATATGATTTATTGGCTTTCACGGCCCGTGAATTAAAACTCATATGGTTTATTCATTAATTTATTAATTTATTCATTCAATCAATGATTAATTAATTTAGTTAATAATTTATTTACTTATTGATCATGGAGCGTGTCAGTTGCCCTGAGCCTACAGTAGCATGCTACAGCGACTGTCTCTGCCTATGAGCAATGCTCCCAGTGTCGCACTAGCATGGTCACATCGATATGAAACTACGCGGAGCATCTTTGTCGCTGCGCCGAGAAAATGCTCCCTGCTGCGTCTTTGTCGCCATGTCGACCATGCATGGCCACCTACATTTGAAGCAATGTAACGTACTAAGGCGACCGTGCCATGGAATTTCTGACGCGGCTACAAAGTCGCAAGCTTGGCCTCAGCCTTGTCAATTCGTCGTCTATAAAGTCATAATAAAACAAATGAAAATCCTGCACCCTAGTGCTGGCGCGCGCTTTGAAACAGGTTTACAACTCGTAAAATCCAGCCCGACTGGAACTCACAGCCTTCATAATACATCAGAACGCAAGGCTACAAAAATCTTCCTACAGAACGGGTACCCAATTGTACTCGATCAATACTGTTCTTTGTGTAACCTTGGAAACATGTGTTAGCCAGCTTGGCATATAAGAAACACTTGAATCTCGCTACTCAAAGAGCTTGAACTACACAGAAAAAATACTGCCATACTCCTGGCATGTAGAAACGATACGATGTCTAGACAGAAATTATTGCCATACTCCTGGCGAAAGAAAATTACACAATGACCTATACTGCTTATGATTAAATACGTTGCCTGCCTAGGATTGTACTAGTATGACCTTTTAATCTAATCTACTGTCATTCCGACCGTTACAATTTTTCTACTGAAACATTATGTGTCAAACTTGCAGGCTTTTGCTTGGAGTAGTCATTCAACCTCGCTCATGGCAAAATGGCGAACTAGAGTTGTGAGCTTAGCCATGTCCATCTCGGACATCAATCCTATAGAATCATCAACTCTACCAAGCCATGGTTATCTAGCTCATATTAAATCATCGTCCTAGTGGATATGATAGGACCGCGTGGGCGAATTCTCCGTTTTCCAAAGTAGTAAATTTGATGAAATTTGGCGTGTTCACAGACTTTAATTTTATCGCAAAATATGGAAATAGTAAACACAGGCTTTACACCGTGCGGATGTAATAAGGATGACTTTCCACTTCCGCCACAGATGCTGAGAATATCAGTTGTGTGATATTCCTTCACTAAAAACCGGGCAATTACATGGTGTTACAATCGCTGGATATCGCGACGATCCACTCTTTGAATAACAATGAATTTTCAACAGTTCTGGGTTCACAATTTTCTCCTACAATAATTTATACAATTCGAACGTGGATCTCAAATTTTTCTACCACCCTTGTTCTATCAACTGGCAGCCATGCGGTCGACTAAGTCCTTAGTTCACAAACGGGCCTGTGCAAACTATACAAACATCACTCAATTCAATTCACTGTTTGTGTCCACTGCAAGAAATATCTCTACTCCTTAAAAGTGAAGCAGGGATATGCTCGATTCACTTATTATTAGTCAGATACTATCCTGATACTTTCAAATCACAAATTTTCCACACAGTAAGAAGAATCAAGTCTACACGACACAAGGATTGACAGTAGTAGTAGTTCATGAAGAAGTCAGCGGAACTCAGGCGATCACAACGTGAGTCATGTCTACTATAAATAATCAGCTTTCGCATACCCGCGATGTTATACATTGTTTTAAAACATTTAATACATTCCAAAATAAGCATTTATAATTTTCGATTTCTTCCAAATATCTTCAAAAAAGGCCAAAAATGATAAATTCCAAATACTGAATTTCCTGCGAAACCAAATCAAGTATGTGTTCATCAAAGAGGTAACATTACATTTTCGAGCTCACGAATTGTGATATCGGTTAGCTCGGCGCTGTTCCGGCACAACTTCAGACCAGTCGATCTCGATGCCAATCAATCCTTAAATCAAATATGCGCTATACGGCGCATTACCTCTACAACATTTTTAAAGACTATTTATTATTTCAATAGGCTTTCAGATATTAGGAAGTATTTCAATTAGTGAAGATTGTATCAGTTTTAGGCAACTTTCCACACCTTTCAAAAAATATGAAAAGTAGATTTAAGAGATCAACGGGCTAAGGTGTGTGTCTGCCTGTCAATGTGTGTGTGTCCCTATCAATTCCTAAAAGGCTACAAATTTCAAAACGAAATATGGAATGAGTAAAGTTCTAAATCTAAATCTCACGGCCGTATTTCATATACACGTCAGTGCTACCAACTGCTGAAATATCACAATTGGAGTTAGAGCTCTATGATGGATATCTTGGAACGTGTGCTTGAGAAATGTTCCAAAATTGGCATACGTATAGGTGATAATATTTCACTTTCATTTTCAGTATCCCATTCATGCGAGTGTTGCCAATATGATATTATGTGTGCTCATAGTTTCAATCTCTAAATACATGTAACTTCCATACTATTAATTAGGTTTAAACTAAATTTCATGTGAGCTTTATGTACCGTAAGAGAAATGGCTTCTCATATCCTTAAAAGTCACCAGGGCTACACACAGTTGATAAATGATTTATAATATTTATCCTAGGCTCATTATATCAGAAGGTATGCAGGCTAAAATTCTAAATATTGCACACGTATAGTACATGCCATTGTAGATTAATTGAGAATAACTTATATGCGACAGTGCAGCCAACATGATCCTTCGCGTGCTGATAGTTTCAATATTTAACTGCATGCAACTTCCATACTAAGAAAGTGATTTCTTCCAAACGTCTATGAACTAAAAGGGCTATAGCCCGTGATAAATAACACACAGTATAGAAATCGGAACTGATCTTTTCGATAGTACAGGGGCTAAAGTCATTGCATGTGAATTGCCTCGGAGTACCTCAGACCGCAAATCATGAACTGTAAGTTGTTGTCTGTAAGAAGAGTCACCCTAATAATAAGATAAGGCGCTCCTTGAACGTAGGAGTAGATGATTTCTCCTTCAGCTTAAACCATCAAGGTAACGGTAGCTTATAGCTTGTGTTAAGGCAGTAGGTGTCCAATCGGAGAACCGGTTGGCAGTAAATTTTGAAATAACATGTAAGTTTAACGTTCGAATAGAACATTACAAAATATAGAAATATAATTGATCTAATTTTGCACAGGCCTAACGTTTTAACAAATCTTTTCGTGTAACAGGGTTTATCAATAACACAACATTGACAGTGATAACGTCAGTTAGTACGAACCTCAGAAGCAAGTTGCTCCGTTAATGCACATTGAAGATGACAGTTCCCGGACCCTATCATGAATTTATTAGTGGGAGTGGTGTACAATTGTGACTGAGCAAGAGGCAGAGTAATATATTACATCTGCCGTGGTTGGTTGGCCCTACGCACTACACAGCGTTACCCAATGTTATACAATTGCTTCCCCAGAATGCGCTCTTTGAAGTGCTAGTATGTCTTATATTCTGATTGACATACATCATCCTATGAAACTGGACAGACTATGGATCACGAACGTAGCACTACAGGTCGACCTGCGTTGTTAATTTCTTATCGTAAAAGGACTTCACGGCACAATACGCCATACGCCATACAGCACAAGCAAGTTCGTCTTCTCTTCTCGTTCACAAGAATTACTTTCTGTATTTAGCGTCTTACGCAAATTATTCTTAGAATTCTCTACTGCAGATCGTTATAAATGATCCAGAAGCTTAGTCGAACTGTCAAGCATACTCGAAAACTGCAATCGGGAGCTACCGCAAATTCTGAGATCGGAAGTTCGAATGCCGGAGCTGCCAGTGAATATTATGAGTGGAGTATTCTTCTTTCGTATCCAAACTCCCTTCGGCAAATACTGGTATGGCACTTTCCCCAATCGATGTCAGAGTCACACACGCAACTATTCATCACCAAAAAAAGAGATTATCTTACGCACATTTAGGAAGATGAGGCTGATGAATAGAATATACCTAGCCCCTAAATGAATCATCAAGAGCAAACACTAAAACTCTTGTTTAGGATAAATCATCTTTTGAAAAGGCAATTAATAAAATGGTTGCTGGCTGATATTTTCTCTAGCTCTTTAATGGAATCCGTCGTAATGTATTCTATACACTGTATGCAAAAAACATTGATCACAGTGATCAACACGATTGTTGTGACTCGATTCTTTCTGTGTGTGACTTGTTGCTGGTGAATAAAACGAAAGGAGCTCAATGGTCCTAATTTAATTCTTCCCCCACGTTTACTTCACAACCAATTAGGAACAAGAGACTGTGGAGTAGAATGTACCAAGCTCCTAAATGAATCAAGAAGTTCTAATTAATTCCAGCCTCGGAGGCCAAATTGAGCAATAACAATGAAAATCTATTTCATCCATGGATTCGAATTTCGAATTTGCATTTGTTTCACAGAAAAAGCTCTTATTTCATAAGGTAATGAACAAAGTATGTTTGGCTCCTCGATGAAATATCATGCCATTTTTAGTAGAGGCAATCCTTACTGGAACTTCCAGGTTAGGAAGAAATCTTGTTGGTCGTCTGGAGCAAACTTTGTATAATAAATATGGGAAAAACATAAAAAGAAAAGGCAAATCGGGACCATTATACCTATGAATTTCCATTACTTTCGGACAAAACGAAGTTATCACATACGGTGAGAAACGAGTCGCCAAAATAAAGCAATAACCTCTTCCCTAGTGGTATTCTTCCTCTCACAACATTTATGCTGAGACGATACGCAGCTCACTTGTTAATCGTCCCATATAATTAGAGTGTGAGAATTATTGAGGGAAAATTCATTCAATTTTTGTGTCGAGGGTAGTGCATATAGTAGACTATTGTTAAAAGATGGTTGGAAAGAACGGTTTTTATCAAGTCTACTACTGCATATAATATAAATTGGAACACGTTTATCTTTACCGAAAACAATCAACGCTGAAATTGACTCATGCGGTGTGGAATTCACGGAACAAGACAATAATGGCAAGGAAAAACAAAACTATGAATCTCATGTATCAGTGGTTTCCAACATAACAAGGATTGACATCGGAGCACAATTCGCTTCTCAGTGGAGGGACGTTTAAGGCGGTTACGGGGAATGAAGGGGAAATTATGTAATATAGTAACATGGTAATTCAAGTAGGTTACAATGAAATATTTCCTACAATCTCATTCCTTAATGCAATTGCATTGTAATCTTGGAACTTCCCATATTCATAAACTGCTCCGTTGCTTCATTTCTAGGGAGCTAAGAGTCAAGTCATTCAGTTGTAAGTCACAGAGCTTTAATCTGCCAAGTCGGATTCAGATCCCAATTAATCTGCCTTAAGTGGACTGAACTTACAAGATGTTGTGAAAATAGCTCATACGCTTAATTCTTTTCTTCATGCAAATTGAACAATTGTGCCCAATTTTGAAATGTTGGCATATCAAACTTAATTGGAGACATTGGGGGCCCTAAGACTCAGTGATCGTTTCTCGTAAATGGCCGACTTTCCTGGCTGTTTAACTGCCACTATCCCTGACGTCAAACATGCACAAGCAACAGTATGCATGTCACAAAGTATTCCAAGATTCTCTATTCTCTTAGATATTGCCATTTCTGACCGCTCCTTTATTCCACTATATTCATACTAGCATGAAAACTGTTAAATGTATATTATGCAAAATGTGTATCTGCTCATTTCAGTTAGAGAAATAACTTTCAGCACAAAGGGTGGATACGAGAATCGTTAAGCTTAGAAGCCATTATAGAAGAGAGAGCTGTTAATTGTGCGAAGTTGGAAGAGGAATCTAAACTTACCTATTTTGTTCTGCAAAGGAGAACATATCCTCCATCATCACTCACGGAAAGGCTGCTTTGATTCAAAACTTTACATCCCAGTGTATTTTTTGCCTACTTTTATTTACATGAAATATGCTTAAGGAACCACTCCGGACTCTGTGTGTGCCTGTGTGTGTGCATGTGGCCCCAACCATCGTTTTCGAAATGCCTAAACTGAATTTAAATAAGAATGCTACAGAGTTAGTCCTCCACCAGTGCACCTTAAGTCCTTAACCACACTATTAATTTACCACCACTTTAGCTATACCAAAAAAGCGATCGCTTGAATTATTATTGCCTAAGTTCACTACCGGTGAAAGCAGACATCTGATTCCTACTAACTCCCAGACTCAGGAAGTTTCTTATAAAAAGTTACAATTTCATCGACCAAAAAATTTCAATATGGTGTCCGTGTGTTTCTTCCAACCTTTATAATCGACTATTATCGTGTTGGAAACCAATTTTCAGTGTTGCCTTAGTGAAAGAAATTTAATATTTTGGAATTGTTATTCCTTAAACCTGAAAAAGTCAGTTATAAGGAATAACACTCTTTACAGTTGGGTACAATCGCGCTGACCAACTGAAATGCCATTCACATTTCGTATAATCAATTACTTAAATTCCATGGATCACTGATTACGATATTTGGGATGGTTTCCCGATTTTCAACTTAAGATATATTGAATATTACGTGCAACCACCGTCTAGTACAGTATATATAAAATATAAAAATTATATAATCACCATATAATAGACTTAGATTTGCAAAATTTTGGAAAAAGATAGTACATCTAATGTTATGAGATTTACCCTGATTTTTGTTGCTAGATGGTGCCCATGCGTTCTAATAAACCAGTTAGATTGACAGAGGAGTAATTGCCAGAAAATCAATTTAGTTTCACGAATATCAAAACAATTACACCTGCATCCCCTTCTATCGTGGCACCACAGCCCATGAAGTGCCTAGGACTACTAAGCGACCGGTGCCTAGCCATTTGCCCTGCAGATTGTGGGGTGACGCATGGAAGGCGCGTTGGGTTCCCTCGGCCGGTAATCTTGGTTTTCCTGGCTGGGGCGCCTCACTTTCAGGCAGCTACTCAATTGTCCTCACGATGATGAGTGCATTCCATTCCAGCTCTCATGTCAGATTCTTGATTATTTACCCTCTTATATGTTAAGAATTTCGAAACTTTGTATACCATTATCACTGTATAAACATATACTCTCCTGAGGGAATAAGTGGATAGATAACACACATTAAAGACAATGTTAAAACATTTAATTCGATAGTTGAATATTGATGGAAAATCAGTATTTCGCGAGAACCTACAGTCAGTTGGTAATCAGATTGAATTTCACGGACTGTCACCATTTTCATTATAAAAGTCATTACTCACCATCTAATGAACTTAATATTCGAAAGTTGGAAAAATGTTAACATTCTGCATTATTAATTTAAACTGAAGGCACACATGCATTGATTTTTACATTCGAGCTAGGCCTACTATCAATACTGTACCCAAATGGGGTTGGTACAAGGACTCGAACACGCGACTGTTTGGATATACGGGGAATTCATACAAGAAAGTGAAGGAAAATAAACTGTATTAAGACAGAATTCACATATTCCTTAGTTCTGGTATGGAACTTGAAAGAGAGCAGATGGTAAATTGGAGACCAACAGGCATCATAAACACCCATTAACGCTGACAGTCAGTGTGTTAACCGAACACACGAGCCCATTAGAACGTGCTCCAGGGGAAAGAAACGCTAAGGCCAGAAGTCATTAGCATACCGCTAGCGAGGTGCGTTTAGAAGGGTTTATTAAACATAAATGTCCGAGTTGAAAGGATCTATTTCTCGATTTACGAGATCGACACAGTGAGGGGAACCACTGGAGAAAATGCAATTCAGCACTAAAATGTACGTGGGAAGATGACGTAGTTGGCTTACAATTGAATAATTGCAGATAACTTGGAAATTAACAATGACATTTTAAAAGTAAAAGCCAAATAATGAATCTAAATGTGGATGACAATTTATAAGAAATTAAAACGCCATAACAAATGAACAAAACAAAAGCGCCGAATAAGCATGACGACATCGGGATTAGGCGATAGGATCTGTGGAAGGAAGGAAGAAAATAGGCTGGCCCTGAACAGGGATAATAATCAATTTAATTAATTTAAAATAAGTGCACGAAGGAATTATAGACTGCCAGGAATAATGCAGACGTTTAAAGCGTTCACTACTGGTAGGTAATTTTTAAAAAACGATAAGAGCATGGAATCACGAGTTCGATTCCCAAAGTAATTAGGGGACTATATTCTCAGCTAAAACGGATAGAAGGGCTTCTGAGCCGAATAGAAGGACAGTCTACAGTCTACAGTCGATAGTCGACAGTCTTGTCTTGTGTTTTCATACGTCAGAGTTAATACAGTCTTCAGAGTGGAACCTGAGGGTAGAACACGTTACTCGTCAGTCATTTGAACATCCCAGAGGGGAATGCTAAGTACGTTAAAGTCTACTGGTCGAGCCTAAGTGAGGCCAAGCCACGCAACGAAAGTCACTTTGGTTCAAGACCATGCTAGTGCGCTTTAGTGAAAGACCACATTACATCAAGTAATTCAAATTTATACAGCAGAACATTGGTTCGATGCCAAGACAGTTAGTTAATACGTGTAACCAAGGACATGTTATAATCTTTGTGTGGATCTCATGTGGAGAACACACTACGATAAACAGTAAAGTATTTTCAAGCGTTCTGATGAAGAACTACGCTAAGCTACGGTTAGCAGTTCGAGCTTGAGTGCGGCGACATATTCATTCGAATAGACAAAGTTCAGTTACGGATTGAGAACAATCAATCGAATAAGATACAGGAATTTACGGACCTTTAATGAAGTATCATTGTTTTAAATACGGTTCGCAGTACAGTGCGTGAGATAAACGAACAATTACATCACGACGATAGCAACACATATAAACTGTTTCAGTGTATGCAAGGAGTATATGGACACACTAAATAACCCATAAGGGATAAATTAAGGAGAATCCGGTCAGCTAGGAATAGAAGCAGGACGGAGGAACCAGATAAACTCTCAGAGGGATATAGGATTCTAGGATGCGCCAGGGACTCCGCGAGAATCGACTTCACCGGCGAATCTGAGAAATGATCCGAGCAATTGTCACCCAGAAGATAGAGTGACAAGATTATGTAAATACATATAAGTGACGTGTGTCATAGTGTAAAATAACGTGGTTTTCTTTCATATCCACAATGTGAGTGGAAATTTATAGTGTTTATATATTTGTGTTATGTATTATAAAATGTATGTGAAAAGTATAATGGCGTGTGCAATCAAAGTTACTCGCAGTGGCGAGATGAAAAAGCAGTTCTAAATGATAGATGGGTGAAACACGACATTAACATGAATCATCCGCCAGACTAATGTGGTGACATTGTTGGGTTTGGAGCCATTTTTTCAGTGTTGCCTTGGTAAACAAGAGTTTAGTGCTTTTCAGTCGGTCAACACGAGTGTACTCAAAAGATCTGCTTATCATCGCTTGACGATCGAAACTGGTCATCCTAGTGTATGTATTAATCGCATGTAATTTATTTTAGGATTAGGGAATAACCCAGCTCTTTTGGGTACACTCGTGTTGACCGACTGAAAAGCACTAAACTCTTGGCTAATGGGGTGAGTAATGATTTTTCATTAAAAGTGTTAAACTATGCACCAAGTTTATGTATAAAGCAAAATGTGTTGTTTGAACCACGAATGGATGGTTACGGCAACTTATGAGGATGAATACAATATTCGCTAAAATGCGATACTCGAATTAGACAGATAATATGCAATAGAGCGTGCAGGGGGAACCAATCAGAGTTAATCAATATAAATGTAAGGTTGAAAATCCATATTAAAATATTTAATGAATAGTTTTTATGAACAGCGTGAATTAAAATAAATGAAGATTGCGATTGTGATACCCGAATTAGACAGATAATATGCAATAGAGCGTGCAGGGGGAACCAATCAGAGTTAATCAATATAAATGTAAGGTTGAAAATCCATAATAAAATATTTAATGAATTGTTTTTATGAACAGCGTGAATTAAAATAAATGAAGATTGCGATTGCGATACCCGAATTAGACAGATAATATGCAATAGAGCGTGCAGGGGGAACCAATCAGAGTTAATCAATATAAATGTAAGGTTGAAAATCCATAATAAAATATTTAATGCATTGTTTTTATGAACAGCGTGAATTAAAATAAATGAAGATTATAACCAATAAATATGAATGATAAATAAGTCAGGAAGATTAAATTAATGCAAGGTTGAAAATCCATAATAGAATGTTTAATGTTGATAATTGACCAGAGTGGGTCGTACACTAGAATGTTTTATATTGTTAAAATTACCACAGAGTGTTGTACACTGTTAATATAAGTAAAAGTAAAGTTGAGCAAGAAGGACCACTAAATAATGAACAAAGAAAGAAATGACTACGGACGGAATAAATATCGTTATTCCAGCGGGAATAATCATATCGAAACGCAATTTAATAAAATTTGGCTATCCAAGCGAGATATATTGTAAGCCGTAATGACGCTAAATAAGTGTCAACTTTAGTTAGGAGTGAATTAAACAATTATTAAAGAGCATTGTTCTTGAGATAGACTAACAAGGTAGGATCATCGTATGGTTAGCAGGGAGATTGCGATTGGTCAAAATATGTCGAGGTAGGCGCATGTATAAGACGACATAATTGGAGATGTGGACGCGACCGAAGGTCGGAGTACCTCGTCGTATGCGTCTCAAATAAATGAATGGGTTGTGACCAAGGTGGATGCTGAAATTGCCACTTAAGATTCACCAGTCTGTTATACCCCGTAACTTGAAAATAAAACTCGTCCAATCCTTGGAATTCCCTATATTTAACTACTGCGATGTTGTATTAATAGATGCTACCAGAGAACAAAACAAGAAACTTCAGAGAGCTTTAAATTCCTGCATTAGGTTTATTTTCTCCTTGAAATTTTCGTCACACGTGTCTCCTTTTTAGGATCTACTTTCCTGGCTAAAAGTAGAACAACAAAGAAACCTGCTCTTATGTACCCTCATCTATCGACTTCTCAACGAAAGTATACCTCACTATCTCTCTTGTAATTTTCGTTTTCTTTCTTCCTTTCACGATCGTCACACGCGATCTGGATCTATAATTGCAATTTCTCTACATCATTGATCTGCCTTCAGTAATTCTATCATCGTGTCGGGGACCAGAATTTGGAATAATTATCCTCGTGACGTTAGAAATTGTACATCCCTAACAACTTTCAAAAGTGCATGTAAAGATTTCCTTTTGAATTCGTAGGCCAACTAGAACAATTTGTGTATGAATGTGTGATTGAAAAACCATAGTATAAATTTGTTAAAAATATATGTCATTTAAATTGTATAGCTTAGTTAATATCACGCAGTCGCCAATTTAATTTAATTAAATTTCTTTCTAGTATTTAAGTTTTCCTAGTATTGAAGTTTGGTAGGTTAAGTATATCATATTTGAGTATTCATGTAAGTTGCAC
Organism: Meconema thalassinum; assembly: GCA_946902985.2. Classification (NCBI taxonomy): domain Eukaryota; kingdom Metazoa; phylum Arthropoda; class Insecta; order Orthoptera; family Tettigoniidae; genus Meconema; species Meconema thalassinum. The sequence continues at coordinate 720,908,826 of OX336389.2, forward strand.
TGTGTGTGGTTAAGTGTAAGAGAGGGCCTAGAGCACTAACTTCGCCACAATAAAGGCACCAATAAATAAATAAATAAATGCTAAGTAATTAATAATTATTGACCACGCAACGAGCCCTTGAATATATATTGGTAGCTGAGATGGGTGCAACGGGCAGCCGGCACATCATTCGGACCGTACTGTTTGTCATTCCTACTGCAGCATATAGGAGAAGTTTGGATTTATAAATACATTTAAATGAGTTTATGAATGAAGTGAAATATTAAGAATTTGAGCTAAGTAAAATTTTCCAAAAGCACTAAAAATATTTAGATGAAGAAAAGAATCCGGCAGGTATTAAATGTACAAATTAGGGTGAGATTATGTAAAAGGGAGGCAAGGAGAAATTGACCAGAATTAAATACATCTTTTCATTGGAAAAATAAAATTGAAGAAAACTCAGTACAGTGATAAGACAGAATATTACAAACAGAAAAACATTTCATAAAAAATATAATGTTTTGAGGAGAGGAATATTTGAAGTCAAATAATATGAAGATTTTAGTGTGCGAATTGTCGACACTTAAAGTTGTGTGGAGACCAAGCAGTCATCCGAGAGGGCATTTGATCCCGTAGTTATGGGCACACATGGTTGTGCGTGTGTCATTAGAAGAGCATGTGGGCTCTCAATTGTAAAAGAAGGGTTAGGCAAGTAGACCGCCCCATATTCTAGTCAAATTCCATTTAACTGTCAATTCAAATTTTTAATATTTTTTCTGGATCAACCTGAATTTCCAATAGTATGTCTAAATATTTGAAGAACATGAGTTTAGATTTGATGAACCTGAACGAGAAAAAAAAATCAAATGAATAGTTGCAAATGCAAAAATAAAATAAATAATTGAAGATATTTTTATTTTGTGCTTGGAATAATAATAATAGTAACAGTAGAAATGAGCATTAAATATTCCCAATATGAGAGGGTGAGAAAATTTATTGTATATAAATTGATAAGAAATTTTGAAATTTATAATAATAATAATAATAATTGTGGTGTTTGAAGCCATATTTTCAGTGTTGCCTTAGTAAACAAGAGTTTAGTGCTTTTCAGTCGGTCAACACGAATGTACCCAAAGGAGATGGGTTATGCCCTAATCCTGAAATAAATTACATGAGATTAATAAAACACTAGGATGACCAGTTTCGATCGTCAAGCGATCATCATCAGATCCAATACACTTAGGCTATAAAATCTATGTTTGAAATACAGGTGAAAATATTTACAATATGTACAATTATTTAGTTGCAGTATTGGTACTGCAACTGTCAGTGTATGCTAAATGCAGTATATATGTTAGGTGAAATGCTAAATGGTGATGGCTATCCGGAGATTGTACTTTAGAGAGATTATATGGTTGTAAACTATGGTTAAACTATACAATTTTAGGCTAACTACTTATCTGATTGTCTTCCGTACTACAGCTATTCGCAGTTTCCGTGCTCACTTGAACTCGCTGTGCGGTCGACTGCGGTGGTTATCTTAACGACTGGTTTTTCCCTGCCTTCCCCCCCTGTCCCTACGTGCTGTGGGGAGTGATCGCGATGTGTTTATGTGAGGTGTTGCCAACCTAGATAAGATGTATGTTATTGAATGAGGTGGATCTACAACTATTAAAGACCGTGGATTAGTCCTCGCCACGCGTGGAGCATAACCCATTCGAACTAAGCGTTGACGGTCTTATGAGGACGTCCCGGCACCTTTAAGGCCCATATTAGAGGCAGTATTAAAGGTGCCGGGACGTCCTCATAAGACCGTCAACGCTTAGTTCGAATGGGTTATGCTCCACGCGTGGCGAGGACTAATCCACGGTCTTTAATAGTTGTAGATCCACCTCATTCAATAACATACATCTTATCTAGGTTGGCAACACCTCACATAAACACATCGCGATCACTACCCACAGCACGTAGGGACAGGGGGGGAAGGCAGGGAAAAACCAGTCGTTAAGATAACCACCGCAGTCGACCGCACAGCGAGTTCAAGTGAGCACGGAAACTGCGAATAGCTGTAGTACGGAAGACAATCAGATAAGTAGTTAGCCTAAAATTGTATAGTTTAACCATAGTTTACAACCATATAATCTCTCTAAAGTACAATCTCCGGATAGCCATCACCATTTAGCATTTCACCTAACATATATACTGCATTTAGCATAAACTGACAGTTGCAGTACCAATACTGCAACTAAATAATTGTACATATTGTAAATATTTTCACCTGTATTTCAAACATAGATTTTATAGCCTAAGTGTATTGGATCTGATGATGATCGCTTGACGATCGAAACTGGTCATCCTAGTGTTTTATTAATCTCATGTAATTTATTTCAGGATTAGGGCATAACCCATCTCCTTTGGGTACATTCGTGTTGACCGACTGAAAAGCACTAAACTCTTGAATAATAATAATAATAATAATAATAATAATAATAAATTCCATGATTAACATTTATTTTGTGTGAGATAATATGTAAATTTCCTGAATGGAAAAAATTTTGATGAAAGAGATAATGATTTAATCCACTGATAGTGGATAACAACAATTTATATTGTTAACAACAATTTATGCTAATGATCATAACAAATTTTGAAATGAGTGAATTTAAATTTTGTTTACATTGAAACAAATGAATGTGAGAAAAGAAATTGATTTATTTTTTAAATTATTAAGATAATGAAAAATTTATAAACAATTTTTGTTTTTGGAAACAAAAATTTTACAAACACAAAAATATTAACATTCGACTTTATGTTAGCCGAATATTGATATGAGGTTGTTATTATACTTCAATGAAATAGTGATTTGTTTTTCAATTTTTTTTCGAACATCATCGAATTAACCAAGTGACAATATTTCGAAATATCTTTACAACGTGTACTTGAACAATCAAAGCAATTCTTCGTGAAATATGTAAATAGAGGGATCTCTCGAACTCTTCATTGAGTAGTGATTACCCCGGTGTAAATGATTAGAAATTTTCGTTTTTGATATGAGAATGGACTACTAATTTTTCTGAATATCAATTTTTCGGAGTTCAAAGGTATTTTAGGGACTGTTGATTTTTTGTGTGTGATTGTTTTCTTTGTGGTTAGAGGTTATTGCCAGTCAATTTAATAGTTTAACTATAAATAAATTGAGATTTTTAAGAAATGTGCTATTTTCAAAATAATTTCTTTCCTTACCTTACTTGTGGATTACCGAGATCAGGGATGCCAGATATAGACCTAATATTCACCTAGATATACCCTGAGATAGATTTTATCGTGCTAATCTGATTTCGGTATTTTAAAAAATGTGGTTTTTGGATCTCGGTCCAAACGGGCACATAAGGTAGAGGTAAAGAAGTTTGGCACCCGTACTAAGGGGCCTCCGAATGTGTCTTTCGAATTTGTTTTCGAAGAGGCATTCGAGTAGACCTGTGAATTTTGCCACTTGTTTCGACAATTGACAAAATCCAGTAAATTTATTAAATTAAGGGAAATTGTTAAGTCCATGTTTGAGGACGTAGTTAAGTTTGCATTTTGGAATAAGTATTTTGAATTTTGTTTTGTTGTAACGACTTTGTTTCGTATGGAAGTCCAGTAATTCTTAAGGGAGTTTTATTAAATTATATACTTTGATATAAATGTTAGAATTGGGAGTTTGTTTTTGGTTAGATGAAATTAGCACACTTATAGTATCCAGATGGAGGATTTTTGAATTTTGCATACTATTTGTTGTTGGTTGAAAGTAAATTTAAATGAGTAGGTTTTTTTTTCATTAGACATCGACGTAGGGTTTATCTCAATTTATTGTGAATTCTCAAATACTATTATGCTAGTATATGTTTAATATTAAGGCTTCGTTCAACCATAGAATACCTATCCTGTATTTCTCTTTGGAAAATAATGGAACAAGTTTTGGAGGCGTTGGCTCGAATGGAGTCAAACAATAATCAGAGCATCGAGAAGGCTACTCAATTGGAGAACATGTTATTGGAAAATTCCAAAACGTTGGAAAATTAATTCCAAGAAAATTTTCAATATTTGGAAAGTAGAATAGAAATAAAATTAACTAAAATTTCTGAAACATTAGAAGATAGATTATCTGAAAAGTTATCAGAAAATTGTAAAGCATTAGAAGATAAATTATCTGAGAAATCAGACTCACTAGAATCTAGATTAAATGAAAATTCTAAATCATTAGAAGAAAAGTTGTTAGAAAATTCTAATTCTCTTAAATCGGATATTGACAGTAAACTTTCAGAGAACTCTAAACATTTTGAGGAGAGATTAAGTAGTAGCACAGAATCTTTTAGAGAAACTTTGGAAGAAAGTATTTCTGAACATTCCAAAGCTCTTGATAAATTAACCGAAAGTTCACGCCTCATGGATTTAATAATCATTGTTAATTCAGAAACTCTAAGGTTAGATTTAGCTAATAATTCTAAACTGTTAGAACACCGATTGTCAGAAAGTCTGGGGAAACAATTCGCAGAAAAATCAAAACTTTTGGGGAAAAACTTGGCTAATTATTTGAAAAATCCAAGAATTTAGACACTAGGTTAGGGAAAAACAAAGTTTCACTTGAAACCAATATTAATGAAAGTATGAAAAGCTCAGAGGACGAATTAGGAAAATCGCATGATAAATTGAAGAGCATGGAGGAACATTTTGAAAAGCATTCCAGAAGAGTGGCTGAAGACTTGGTAAACTTGGAAATCAAAATTACAGAAGAGTGTAATATTACTGCAAAACAAGTGTTGCAGAAAGTGGCAACCGATTTTCAGGAGATTATTTTAAAACAACGGAAAGGAGATAAGGTGATCCAAGAACTTAGTAAGAATGTAAAAAATAGCACTTACTGAGGTCAGAAGTTCAATACTGGAGGAAGCAAAAGAAGATGTCCAAAAAGTGAGAAGTTCCTTTTCCACACATTTCAAGGTGACATCTGAAGATGTGGAAAAATGCAAAAATATGTGTCTCAAGTGAATAATCTTGTGAAAAATCATGAGAAAATAATCCAAAAGTTAGTTAAAGATGTTCAGGAAACGCATAAGAACGTGAGAAAGAAATAAATTGATCCTATAACTAAAGAGTTTGTCGAGAAGTCAATAGAAGAAATCAGAGGAGAGATGGAAAGGAAGACGGATGATTCTGAACTGAAAAGGACAGTAGGAACATTAGAAGAGAAACTTGCTTTGTACGAATCTCAACTGGAGCAAAGATAATTGGATGAGTTCCCAACTTTCGAGCTAAATAAGAAGAAAGAGATATCGAAAGAATTGGAAGATCAGACAATCATGAGAAATTCTATTCCTATTGCGATATATAAGGACAAGGATGATAAACCAGGGAAGTTTACCGGAACTGGAAGTATTCCACCGGCAGAATTTCTAAGGGAAGTCAAGGATTACATCCGGGATTCGAAAATTTCGAAGGAGAGAGAGATTAGAGTTGTGAGCAGATTTTTAGATGGACCTGCACTGGTTTGGTTCAGGGCGTTTAGGTCGAGTTTTCATAATTTCGAAGAATTTTCCAGGGGGCTGATGACAAAATTTTGGTCGCCGGAAACTCATCAACAGATAAGGGCGGAGTTGTATGCCAAGAGATATTCGACATCACAGCCAACGAAGTATTCGGCTTATTTCTCGCAACAACTATCGAAATTGCAATTTATCAAACCACCAATGCCAGATTTTGAAATGATATCTGCGCTAATTTGACAATTTCCAATAGAGGTGCAAAGGACACTGATTGCAGCTAATATAGGAAATATGGAAGAATTTGATGAGGTACTGCAGAGGTTAGATCATGCCAATGCACAGTTCTTTCACATAAGAGGTAGCAAAACCGAAAATCATACGATAAATGCTATAGTGACTGATCGTCAAAGTCAGACGAATCAACACTGGAACAAACCTAAGGACCATGTTGAAAATAAGGAATGGAGCAACACTAGGGACAATCCATATCAAAATAGACCATATGTAAGGCCATACAGATACCAAAACTGGTGGAATCATTGGAGCAAACCTGGTTTTCAATCGAAAACTTACAGTAGGCCACAACAACAGTATGGAAATCAATATCAACGACAGAGATTTTATCATGATAATCAACCAGAGAACAGAAGAGAGGAACAACGAGGGAAGGAGAATTTCAAGCAACAGGCTAGGGAAGATCTTGACATGAGATATCATGATAGCAAGCAATTCCTAGATGAGCAGCATAACAAACCTAGTACTACCGGGTTGCAGAAGTCGACAGGTGTTGATGAAAAAGCGTCAAAAAGTCAATAAGTAGTTACATTTCGAAGATTGTTGAATGGCAAGTAGAGAACGAATATTTGATAGATTTGAAGGAAGAGAGAATTGGACTAGAGAAAAGATCTTGATTACCTATTATAGAATGTGAAGTCTATGGCATGACAATTCATACACTGATGGATACTGGAGCTATGCTTTGTATAGTTAGTGAGAAGCTCTATGCTTTATTCATTCATTCATTCATTCTTCATTCATTCATTCGTTCGTTTATTTGCAATTGGTGGTGTGTCCCCCGGTGGCAAATTAGATATACATAACAAATAAATAACTGTACATAACAATTCACTAACAATTACACTGAAGTATTTACACAAATAGTCAGTCTTTTCTTAAACACACCTATATGTTTGGGAAAAGGCTCTAAGACTGCGGCAGGTAGAGAGTTCCAATTATCAATGGCACCGTTTACGAAAGAATATTTACCATAATTTGTTCGCTGTGGTCGGCCCTTAACTTTGAAAGGATGATCGCTCCTACCCATGAAAGTAGGCTTTTCCATGCGTTTGCTAAGCTCACACCATGCTGGTTGATTTGTATACGTGTTGTACATAGCGCAGAGTCTAGATTTCATCCTCCTAGCCTCAAGTGATTCCCACCCAAGTTTCTTTAACATATGGCTCACACTGCTCCTGGGATTAAAGACACTGAGCACAAATCTAGCGGCCTTTCATTCTACCATTTCCAACTCATTTATGAGCCCTACTTAATATGGATCCCAAACCGCCAAGGCGTATTCCAGAATTGGTCCTACAAGTGACAAATATCCTAATTCTTTAGCAGAGGTACCACTTCCTTTTAATACCCTCATTAAAAAGTGCAGGGATTTGTAAGCATTTAGTAACTACACATCCTATATGACTACTCCATTTCATATCATTTCTTACGTCAACGCCCAAATATTTGCAAGAACCTTTTTCTACAAGTATTTCCGAGCCAATGTTATATTGAAAATCTTGCCTTCGCCCTTTCCCAATTTTTATTAGACTACATTTTCTTGTGTTTATTTTCATTTTATTTTCAATCGTCCTCTTATAGACCAGGTTCAGGTCATCTTGAAGTACTGCATTGTCTTGTGAGTCATGTATCTTTCGATATATTACACAATCATCCGCAAACTATCGACAGTCACTGCGAATCCCATTTGGTAAGTCATTTATAAACGCCAAAAATAACAAAGTTCCGATTACGCTACCCTGAGGGATACCCGACGTTGCGGTAATTTCATCCGAGAATCGGCCTTCAACTTTCACTTTCTGGGAACGATCCGTCAAAAATTCTTGGATCCATAAAATTACACTTCTATCAATCTTCGCCGAAGCTAATTTATGGAGTAGCATGTCATGCGGCACGACATTAAATGCCTTCGCAAAATCTATAACTACGGGGTCGACTGAAACTCCATCGTCTAACGATTGGCTAATATCTTGAAAAAGTGATAGCATCTGACTCTCGCATGAGTAACCTTTCCGAAATCCATGTTGCCTATCATTAAACCATGATAATGTTCCCACTGTTCCCTCAAGTAGTCGCAAATGAGATGCCCCATCTGTTTACAAACGATGGACGTAAGACTAACCGGCCTGTAGTTGCCCAATTCAAGTCTGCTCCCTCCCTTAAATATTGGGATTACCGTAGTTCTTTTCCAGTCATCCGGGATTTGCGCATCGTTTATGGACACATTAAACATCACCTCTAAGTATCGTGCCACGGCCCTACCTCCTAGTTTAAGTACTTCACTAACAATATTATCAGGACCCTTCGATATAGTGTAACGTAAATTTTGTATTAGCTTTACAATTGCCGACTGGTTTATTTTGAGAAGTGGAGCGCCTGATTCTCCGTTAAGGTCCAACACACAGCTATTGGATTTATTGAACACACTACCATAAAAGAAATTTAATTCATCAGCAATGGCCTGCTTCTCAGTAATTAATTTACCGTCACCGGACATTATCATCGGCAAATTATTTGAATTTCCCTTTCTTCTCCTAACGTAACTGTAATTTTTTTTCCACTCTTCGCCTCCCGAACCAAGTAAACTTTGCATATAATTGTCGTGAGCAGCCCTCTTTTTTAAGACGAGCTCTTGATAAGGACTTAAATTTCAACATATACTTGTCACTATCATGTCTTTTATTGTATAATTTCCTAATTTTCCGTTTAAGACTCCTGATTTCCCGTGTGTAATACTCAGGATCTGGGTTTTGTTTCAGTAATTTAAATGCAACAAATTTATCAATAGCGCTATTTCAAATTTTCAAAAAGTAAGTCCACAGGATATTAATGTGATTTCCTTCCGATGCCCATCCTACAAATAGCTCATTCAAATACCCCTGAAACTTGCCCTGATCCGCCCTGCGATACTGGAATATGATCGTATTTGCTACATCAGAGTCTAATTTTGTAATGTCACCGTATCTAATATTTAATTCAACCCCAGAATGGTCACTAATTCCTGGTACTTTCAGACAGTTAATATACAGCTCTACAGGCCTTACGAGATAAACATCTAAGGCATTATAGCCTCTAGTTGGGAAGTCAACTACTTGGGAACCCCCCCTCCCTTAAGAAATTGTTTGCAGCTCTCTGAGCTTGACCACAGCCAGTTGACTCACCAGACCAGTCTACTTTGGGGAGGTTTAAATCTCCGGCAATTATTATGCTCATTTTCATAGCATTACCCGTACAAGTTTTATCATACAGTGTGACGAGAAGCGAAAAGTTATCATTCGGTGCTCTATATTGTACCCGATACCCAGTTGAGGCTATTGGCTACGCCAGCTGACATTAAGCCGTAGTTGAGATTTATGGGAAAAATTGTAAAGATAGCGCTCACATCGTGTAGAGGAGAATATTAGAAAATGACGTAGAATGCCAAGGATCAAGAAGGCACTGCCAGTCAAGTAGATGGAATTATGGGAGAGAATCACGTGACCGCGCCGTATAGGAGCTGGTCAAGGCAGTTTAGAGACATCAGTCGAGATTAGCCAGCGAGCTGAGTGGTACACATGCGCAGAGCGTACGGTAAAGTCTAGCGGTGTACAGCACTGGTTACGTAAAGCGAAGGCGACAGTATTACTTAACCAAGCAGAGAGCGGAAGTAGGTCAGTGAGCCAAGGCGAGCAACGCAGGGGCAGACGGCGAGAGGACCGGTCACGCGGCAGGCTGTACGGGCCGTGTACGGAGGAGAAATCCGGGGTTCAGAACAGCATTGTAATACGAGTTTGAGAACTTTATTTCGAGCTGCATTTTATAACGCAGAACAGTATAGCAAAGCGGCATGGCGAGGCCGGCTTTAAGCATAGTTCATTCTGGAACAGTGCAGTAGATCCGAGCGGGCTAGTTCCGACTTTTATACGCAGGCAACATTAACGAAGCTGAACTTCTTTCAACATTTAGTTATAACATTGAGTTGGGACTTGTATTCAGTAATAGAATTGTGCAGGCAGATAGTTACAATATACTGCAATTATGAACTTAGATATTCAAATTACATTACGACTATGCATTTCATAACGGAATATGTAGAGCGACCATGGGGTCCAAACAACATTAACGCTTTTAAGCAAACGAACTGTTACAATTATATGCACTTATGAATATTGGCACGTCCGTTAATAGAATTCTTTTTCATGAATTATCATAAAATACCGGGTACGAACACAGCTACAGGGTGTTTCAAAAACTTATACACTCTCATAAATAAAATTTATTTTCTACAAGTGAGACTTAACCGCTGTGGAGATTGAACTTTTAACAAGCAAACCGAACATTATATGGGACAGTGGCGTAACATAGAAGAGGAATATGGGGTACGCTGCTTTTATGAACATTTACGTAAGGATTTGGACAGTATCCATTATGGATAACATGCAGTTCATCATGTCGGAGTAAACGAAGACAGAGACGCGATGGCACCGCGGAGCGATGGATTCGATTCCTGAAGAAGAGGAGGTCTAACAGCTGATTCACTTGGGATATGGAGACGATCGTTATTGCGTGGGTGAAACGATATTCACGTCGATCTTTCGAGAAATTTATTACACACAAGAATAATCGACGATCTTTGAAATATAATAACAGCTGATATGAGAAGGTACTGTAAGAGTTATGACTTTCTAATATGATATTTTCATGAGCACTGGGCATACATGTGTATATTTTCTAGTAGGAGTTATACAATTATTGAGACATGGCTTAAACATTATTTGCTCCAAATTTTGCTAGAATATGGCGTTACCATATGATATGGCAGGCACCATTATACGAAATTCTCACCATTGGTTGGCTTTATTAAGCAGATGTTTGGTCTTTTAGACATTTTCCAGTAAGGATAGTTTTCCTGGATAGTTATTTTTTGTGGCGAGTATTTCGAACTCGTGATCTGCAATTGGATTATTTAAATCACTTCATCAGTTCCTTGCATACTAGCGAGTGTGTATTATTCATCAGTAGGGAATTTTTTCATTGGATTGTTTGGAGATATTAAGATGTTATTCACTCAAGTGAATGAATATCGCTTTTATGTGACAACTAGAGACTTGTTGATTCCAATCTGGTACATTCACTCATGAGACGACGAGATGGGGCCTTTCGTATTTATACGATTGCGTGGTGGTACACATCTTTACCCATCGTTCAGGGCATTATTATGTTAGACGACGGGGCAAGGCCTTTCGTATTTATACGATCGTGTGGTTGTTACTCATCTTACTTGCCATTGAGGAACTCATTTTTATCATCCGAGTGTACTTGAGATTGTAAGGGGATCAAACAAGGAACTACTAGTCACATATCAGTCGAATTTTGTTAAATAAATTAAAAATACATGTCAGCAGAATTACATTTTGTAATTCTTGTTTGCCAATCCAATATTTTGTTGCTATACTCTTTTCAGAGTAATTTCATTTAACAGCTGTTACAGCTGATGCTTTTGATAATTTTTATGATTGAATTTGATACCTTTGAGAAGGATTTAAAGTAATTGAATCTTATAAGATGAATCATTAATGGTCAGATTTATTTTAAGGCAGATCAATATTGCATATTTCAATGTGAGAGATTATAGCACATTGGTGTTTTGCTGTGAAGTGAATTATGAGAATTTTAAAGAGAATGTATGCTATTTGAAAGCAGATCTTGAATTTGATTACGATTACTCAGGTAATATTTTTCCTAATTGTTTAAGAAGTTGTCTAGATGTGATCAGATTAATTACAGTTATTGGAGATTGTGTGCGTTGATAATTTGAAGCCAGTTATGTATTTTTTGTAGATCATGCAACGTGATTAAGTGAAGTTTGTGATAGGCATTTTGTGGAAGTTGCCAAGTGGAAGTTGCAATATTGCTAATGTATTTTGAAGCAGACATGAGGTTGTCGAACTCAGTCTAGCATAATTTTTGAGATTCATGCTGTGCGCTGAATATTTATGGAGTTTGTGGAATAATTGTGTTATTCAAATGTGATATTTGATAAAGTGAAAATATATAATGTAGTTGTGGATAGTGAGATCCAACGTGAATTTGTGAAGGCAATAATATTTTTTGGCATGATAATTAAATACGAGATATAACTTGGAAGTGATAAAACTGTAAGACAACGTTCTATAAACCATATTAAACAATTTTTTAGGAAATTAAACAAATAAATAATGTTGATGATACAAGATTTTCTGATAATAATAATTAAAGAAATAATAATCTGAAATTTAAGCATATTAATGATCTGACCTAATGAAATAAAAATCAGAATGACTAGATGAAATAATAAAAATCTAAATAACCAGATGAATAGAATTTAAATAAGTTGATAAATTAAATTTTGGAATAGATCAATGAATTAAATATATGGATGAATTAAAGTTTGAATAAATAAGCTGACTTAAATAAATTAATAGATGATTGAATAGATGATGAATAACTGAATTAGAAGGTGATAATTAACTAAAGAAACTGATGATTAATAAATTTAAATGGATTTAAATAAATTTATTTGAGAAATGATTTGAAGAATTGCAACTTGTGTTGATGAATTAAACATTTAATTTTGATGATGATGATCATAACCAATGAATAGTGGATTTTCTGTGATTCACGAATAAGCAATGATTAATGACAGTGTAAATAGTGTAAATTAGTTATTCGATGTTTAGGAGCATTTTACTAACATATTCAGCATTTGAATAATGCCATGCAAGCCATAAATTATGTGATATTTAAAATATGTGTTTATAATATGTGTGTTTAGACAGATTAATAATATTTTTTTACATCCACATTCATGATGTTAATTTAAAGAGAAATTAGGTCTCAGTTATCACGAATGTCAGTGACGCAAAGACATAGTGCTACGGTGATCCTGAGAACCCAAGAGAACTTAAGAAATTTTTCCTATTTTATGTGGATTAAATACACTTTGAGTAGAATGGAGATGGTTCGATTTTCTGGACAATGACAATTTAACTTTGGCATTCGACCATGCTCTCAGGTAGGATGAGTGTTTAATATGTCCGTCTGACTATCAAAGTTGAATAAATTTGTTTTTATCTTAGTTGTGATCTGATGATGATGTGATTTTCCTACTTCTTTCCTTGTCTTAATTAAGGCTTAACCAGGAAGGATGTGGTTTGCTAGGGATTCAGTTGATGGCGCCCATTGATATTTGTATTTTTATTATTAAATTTAAACCCGTAACGACCCTGGAGATACTTTATCTTGTGTTACCCTCTGCTTTTGAGACATTTCAACTGAATTTCCGACACATTCCTTATTTGACTAGGTGTTCATTTAACTCCGCTCTGTCCTGGAAATCCAGGAATGCGATGTAATAGCAGATGGGTCATCGCATCCCCAGGACGAACGGGTACAGAGAGAGAGGGAGAATTGGCTTTACCCATCTGTGGGGCTTCGATTTTGTTTATTCTATGGAGTCACATCAGATTTGGATTACGGAGAGATTGATCTCAATTTCATTTAACTGTGTTATAAAATTTATTAAACTTAGTCAGACAATATACTTGTATGCCCATTCCAGTGATCATGTTAATCATATTATTATTATATCATGTTTAGTTATAAGTCATTTTTCTTATACCCAAGTGAATGCAGGAATTGATACATTGTGATGTGTTGTTATCTAACGTCTCTGAATAAAACGTTCATTGAAAGATATAATTATGTTACCGGAAGATTTAGCTAAGGTGTTAGGAGAGTTACAGAATGGCATGTCTAGTATTGCAGTAACTATTTCTAAAATGGAAACAGAAGTTAAAGAGCAGATAACTGATTCAGAAGCTAGATGTAGGGAAAACTTAAAAGCTTTACAGACTAGTAATGAAGAGAATTTGAGATCATTACAGGCTAGTAATGAAGACAATCTGAAAGATAATTTAAACTCATTAGAGACTAGATTACAGTCAAATAGTAAAGATGAATTAAAGTCATTAGAGACTAGGTTACAGTCAAATAGTAAAGATGAGTTGATGTCATTGCAGACTAGTAACGAAAATAATTTGAGATTATTGGAAGAAAGATTACAGTCCAGTAGTAGGGATGAATTAAAATCATTACAGGCTAGCAATGAAGAAAATTTAAAATCATTAGAAACTAGATTACAGACCAGTACTGAAAGCAATTTGAAATCTAATGAAGCTAACTTGAAGGGTAGTTTTAAATTATTAGAAACTAGATTACGAGCTCGTAGTGAAGAAAATAACACAGAGTTGAAAAACAATTTAACTAGTTTGGAGAATAGATTAACATTAAAGAATGATGAAATATTTAAGGCTTTACAATTAGATATAAAAGCAGTAGAAATGAAAGGAGAGGAAAATGTGCAAACGTTAAGGAAGAATATTATTGATTTAGAAATTAGAGAAGAGGAAAATATTCTTAATTTAAGAACAGATGTTATGTCTATACAGAAAGATATTAAATCGGATGTATCGAAGTTGAGATTCGACATTGATGGATTAGTGGCGGATGTAGGCAAATTACAAGAGTGGTCTACTGAAGTATCTTTCGAATCTAAAATCAAAGGTCTAGAAATGAATCTAGGTAATGAAATCAAAGGTTTAAAGTCAGTAATTGGGACCGTTAAAGAGGAAGCCTTAGGAGAGGTTAATTCTAACTTAAAATCCTTAGAAAACCAATTGCAGATAGACATTAGAAAAATTGATGATGATATAGAGCAAAAGGTTAATGAAAACTTAGCTTTATTCAAAAATAGAGTCGGTGCAATAGTGGAAGAACGGTATAGTGAGGTCGATGCCGAAGCAAAAGAAAAACGTGCAGGGTTGGATGAAAAATTAATCGCAGGTATGGCGAACTTAGAAGCGAGATTTACTGAGAATAAGGAAGCGATGAAGATAGATTCAACTCAATTTAGGACAGATGTTGATCAGTTAAAGGAACAAGTCGCGTCAGTAAAGACCACATGCGAAGACAAGATAGACAAATTAAAGAACGATTTAGAAGAGAGCAACAGAACGCAGAATGTTACGTCGTTAGATAATTTGGAAACTAAGGTCAAGATCGTAGAAAAACGAACAGAAGATATGATGACTAAAATAGGATCCATAATAGATAGTTTCACAAGTCAAAATGTTACAACGGGGGAGGTATCGATGAATCAGACACCGATAGACCGCAGTATGAACAGTCAAGAGGTTAGCGTGGGAGAAGACCGTCAAACGCAACAGAATGCAACAATCGAAAGGGCTAGTTCAACCCCTCAAGATAATCCGAATTCGAATAGGAGTACGTTTGGTACGAGTGAATGATACTCAGGTCCAGTGACCATCATCAGAAATGTGGACGACAAACCAAGGAAGTTTTCAGGAAACACAGGAGTCACACCAGTCGAATTTCTGAGGGATATTCGCGATTACATGGCGGAACATAGAGTAGCCAAGGAAAGAGAACTAAGGATAGTCGAACGCGCCTTAGATGGGCCTGCGTTAACTTGGTTTCGCGCATTCAGGAGCAATTTTGCGAATATGGAACAATTTGCCATAGCATTCTTAAGGAGATTTTGGAGTGCAGAGGATCAGCTGAACGTAAGAGCAGAAATGTATTCGAAGCGTTACTCTACGTCACATCCAACGCATTATGATAATTACTTTACTTCGCAATTGGCTAAGTTGCAGGTTTTGATTCCTCCATTGCCAGAAGAAGAGCTTTTGCAAGCTATAGCAAGACAGTTGCCAATTGAGGTACAACGATCACTCATAGCATCGGGAGCGAATACACGTGAGCACTATGACGATATATTACGCCGATTAGACTACACAAGCGCTCAAATCACACCCAGAACTGCACGGAACGAGAATCGAAACACGCAAGAGGTGAATGCGGTAGTTGTCGATAACGCAGCACAGACTGATAGAAGAGATTCCTGGGGAAACAGAAGGAACGAAGGGAATAGAGGTAATGTTCACAACGTTCGCGGGAATGATCGATATCGAGGACCATATGAGAGGCCATAAGATCAGGACGCAAGAAACAGTAGATACAGGAACTATGATCAGAATTCCAGATACCAGAATAGGAATAGGTACAATAATAGATATCGGGGTCGATACAACTGGAACCAACGTCAGCAGTCTAATCCGAACGATAGGCAGGATAGCAGAAGAAATGATCCAAATGAAAGACAAGATAATCGAGAATATGGGAGATCAAGGCAAGAAAGTAGACAGCCTAGTGCACCACCCGAAGAGATAACTAGAGATGTTAATCGAGCAAGCACGAGTGGTGAAGGAAAAAATAAACGACAAATTAATTTCAGAGCAGAATACTAATCATTGGGAATCAATCATCATTGTTGAAACGTATCAGGTCAAGGACGAGGATTTAATTGAAGAGGAAGACGTAGTACATCGAGGGAATAGACATGAATTGCCAGTTATCAGTGTGGAAGTCATGGGAAAGGAAATAAAGACATTAGTGGACACGGGGGCTATGGTGAGCTTGATATCCATAGGCTGCCTGGATGAATTAAAATTGTCAGGAAAAATTACGATGTTGCCAACTGTTGTTAGCAAAATTCAAGGGGTGATCCCAGACAGAAGTATGAAATGTAAAAGTCAGGTACTTTTAGATGTTGGGATTGGAACCAGATATTTTGAACAGATGTTCCTATTTGTTGGTCAACTACATTTCGATATGATCCTGGGAGTGGATTTTCTAAGTGAGAGTGGCCTGATCATAGATATGCAGAGTCGGCGCATGTACTTTCAAGAAGGGGTCATAGAAAATCAGGAATCCGAGATGACATTCTTTAGAGAGAATATATTGGATGAGATAGTATGCAGCATTGAAAGGTCTATAGAGGATAAAACTAACACGAAGAGTAAGATAAATCCAGAAATCAAGGAGCAGTTTGATCAAGCAATTTAAGAATATGAGGACATATTCAATGATAAACCAGGTCTCATAGAAAATTTTACCTACAGCATCAAGTTGATGGTGACAAACCATACCATAAGAATTTATATCCCATTCCGGATAAATGGAAGGAAGAAGTCAGTACAATGATAAGCGATATGGAGAAAGATGGAATTATCAAGAAGATGCCGACTGCTTATTTGAATCCTTTAGCTGTTGTCAAGAAACCTAATGGTAAGTTGAGGATTTGCCTAGATGCTAGAGCCCTTAATGAAAGAGTTCTTCCTGAACACGACAGGCCACCTGTTATTCGTGAATTGTTGCGCAGATTTAGAGGAAAGTTTCTTTTCTACTATTGATCTGACTAGTTCTTATTATCATATAGAGCTAGCAGAAGACTGCAAACAGTATACAGGGTTCTTATTTGATCATAAAACATATGTGTTCAATAGGTAACCTTTTGGAGTAAAGAATACTGGTCCGGTGATGATCCGAGCACTAGATGAGAATTTATCAGATGCAGTTAAGGAGCATGTGGTGAGCTATATTGATGACCTGATTATAGCGTCTGAAACAGCGGAAGAGCATATCAGGCACCTTCGAATGCTTTTTGAAGATCTCAGGAGGACGAACTTCAAGGTGAATTTCAACAAATGTCAGTTCTTTCATGAAGAAATCGAATTTCTTGGACATAGAATCGATGGAGATGGTTATAGGCCCAATCCAAAGAAGATCATGGCTATTTCAGAATTTCCAACCCCAAGAAAGCTTAAAGAAGTACGGCAGTTTTTAGGAATGTGTCAGTTCTTTTCAACACATTGTCCTGAATATACTGAAACGATGGCACCTCTGCAGGATTTACTAAGAAAGGGAAATCGATGGAAATGGGACGATAGATGCAATCAAGCGTTTTTAGCAGCGAAGAACATGTTGATCCAGAATGTAAAACTTGAATACCCAGATTTTGCAAGAAGATTTTTTGTGGAGACAGACGCATCCAAAATAGGTATCAGTGGGATCCTATATCAGTTGGAGAATACCAACAAACACAGATATTTAGCTTTCACCAGTCGCAAGCTCAGGAATTGTGAAAAGAATTACTATGCAACCGAGTTAGAGGCATTAGCAGTGGTTCATGCTCTTAAGACATGGAAGAAGGTGTTATTTGGACACGACATAACGGTGATCACAGATCATAAAGCCCTCCAATTTATTATGAAGACAGACTTAGCAAGTGACCGCATCACCAGATGGGCTCTGTTCTTACAACAATTTAACCCAACTGTTGTGCATAGACCTGGGATATTAAATCTGTTAGCGGATGTGTTGAGCAGAAACCCTTGTGAGGAGGTGATTGTCAACCATATAAATCTAATTCAAGAGGACCAGGGAACTCTAGAAAAGTTGAAGATGTTAGCGCAAACTCAGAAGAGATATGCACCCTTGCGAAGAATTTACCGTTTTTTAACACGCAGGATGGACAATGCTGATCCAGATTTTCGAAGAACTGAGATAGAAGCTAGAAAATATCACATTATGGGAGGTGTTATATGCCAATATATCGATCAGGATCATACTAAACTTAGAGTAGTGATCCCCCCAAGCTTGTCAAACCAGTTATTTGGATGATACACCGAACCGCAGCTCATGTAAGTGTAGACAAGACTTTGGCTCTTGCTCAAGAAACTTTCGTTTGGAGACAAATG
The DNA here is from genome assembly GCA_946902985.2 of Meconema thalassinum. Lineage (NCBI taxonomy): Eukaryota > Metazoa > Arthropoda > Insecta > Orthoptera > Tettigoniidae > Meconema > Meconema thalassinum. Next base: position 720,927,265 of record OX336389.2, read on the forward strand.
GGACAAACGATCCGCGATGTCATAAAGACCTGTGACAGTTGTCAGCGAAGCAAATATTCATCTAAGTTAATGAAGGAAGTTCCTAGATCAATATTACCCAGTAAGCCGAGAGAACTTTTCGCTACGGACATTTTCGGTCCGATTCCTCGTTCGACGAAAGGAAACCAGTTTGTTTTGGTGACAGTAGACGTATTTTCTAAATACGTATCTCTATGTCCTATCCAGAAAGCTACATCCAAGTACGTGATCAATAGATTAGAGAAAACTGTTATTCCAAGTATGGGGAAACCTGAAATTTTGTTGAGTGACCATGGATCACAGTTCACCAGTATGGAATTTTCTACTGCGATGGAACGTTTGGGAATTAGGCATGTATTTAATTCTGTGCGGTATCCAGAGGGAAATCCAGCCGAAAGAATTATGCCGGAAATTAGTAAAATGTGTCGCTTATATGTGTCAAGACAACACCATAGATGGATGGAAGTAATACCCATCATTAGTCAATGCTTGAATTCCACCATACATGAAAGCACAGGACAGATTCCGTCCATGCTTCATCATGGATTGAAACCTGACAGACCATGGGACCGAATCGTGAAGGCACCAGTAGATCCTCAACCTACACAAGAAAGAAGAGTCGAGATAGCAGGAGAGAGACTCAGAAGACAGGCGGAGAAGAGAGCCAGGAGACAGGCAGGAAGGAGGTTTCACGAGCCATTTCAAGAAAATGACGAGGTGCTGATTAGGAAGCCAGTCACATCGAATCTTCAACTGAAGATCTACCATAAATTTGCGCCACTGTACGCGGGTCCATTCCGAATTGATGAAACGTACCGAAATAACAGCTATAAGATTGTCAGAATGGATACTAATGAAGTTGTGGGGACCTTTAACGCAGCTAGCATTAGAAAGTATCATTATGCTGAGTAAGAGGATTGTAGAGCTATCGTGTACATATGTTGTGTATAGAATGCCTGAGAGTGTATTTTTTTCTCAAGCCTAATAAAAAAGGAGATGTACGGGAGAGATGTACCCGATACCCAGTTGAGGCTATCGGCTACGCCAGCTGACATTAAGCCGTAGTTGAGATTTATGGGAAAAATTGTAAAGATAGCGCTCACATCGAGTAGAGGAGAATATTAGAAAATGACGTAGAATGCCAAGGATCAAGAAGGCACTGCCAGTCAAGTAGATGGAATTATGGGAGGAATATTAAAGTTTTATTAAGATCTTTATGGAACATAGTATTTAATCATCTCAGAAGAGAAGAGATAACAAGCATTATATATGATAATAACTTGAAGAAAGACAGATAATCCCTTAAGTTATTGGATAACTTAATAGCCGAGATGAAGCTGGTCGAGATTGTATTTGTGACGCACGACCGTAGAAGGTGGGAGAGAATCACGTGACCGCGCCGGGTAGGAGCTGGTCAAGGCAGTATAGAGACATCAGTCGAGTTCAGCCAGCGAGCTGAGTGGTACACATGCGCAGAGCGTACGGTAAAGTCGAGCGGTGAACAGCACTGGTTACGTAAAGCGAAGGCGACAGTATTACTTAAACAAGCAGAGAGCGGAAGTAGGTCAGTGAGCCAAGGCGAGCAACGCAGGGGCAGACGGCGAGAGGACCGGTCACGCGGCAGGCTGTACGGACCGTGTACGGAGGAGAAATCCGGGGTTCAGAACAGCATTGTAATACGAGTTTGAGAACTTTATTTCGATCTGCATTTTATAACGCAGAACAGTATAGCAAAGCGGCATGGCGAGGCCGGCTTTAAGCATAGTTCATTCTGGAACAGTGCAGTAGATCCGAGCGGGCTAGTTCCGACTTTTATACGCAGGCAACATTAACGAAGCTGAACTTCATTTCAACATTCAGTTATAACATTGAGTTGGGACTTGTATTCAGTAATAGAATTGTGCAGGCACATAGTTCCAATATACTGCAATTATGAACTTAGATATTCAAATTACATTACGACTATGCATTTCATAACGGAATATGTAGAGCGACCATGGGGTCCAAACAACATTAACGCTTTTAAGCAAACGAACTGTTACAATTATATGCACTTATGAACATTGGCACGTGCATTAATAGAATTCTTTTTCATGAATTATCATAAAATACAGAGTACGAACACAGCTACAGGGTGTTTCAGAAACTTATACACTCTCATAAATAAAATTTATTTTCTACAAGTGAGACTTAACCGCTGTGGTGATTGAACTTTTAACAAGCAAACCGAACATTATATGGGACAGTGGCGTAACATAGAAGAGGAATATGGGGTACGCTGCTTTTATGAACATTTACGTAAGGATTTGGACAGTATCCATTATGGATAACATGCAGTTCATCATGTCGGAGTAAACGAAGACAGAGACGCGATGGCACCGCGGAGCGATGGATTCGATTCCTGAAGAAGAGGAGGTCTAACAGCTGATTCACTTGGGATATGGAGGCGATCGTTATTGCGTGGGTGAAACGATATTCACGTCGATCTTTCGAGAAATTTATTGCACACAAGAATAATCAACGATCTTTGAAATATAATAACAGCTGATATGAGAAGGTACTGTAAGAGTTATGACTTTCTAATATGATATTTTCATGAGCACTGGGCATACATGTATATATTTTCTAGTAGGAGTTATACAATTATTGAGACATCGCTTAAACATTATTTGCTCCAAATTTTGCTAGAATATGGCGTTACCATATGATATGGCAGGCACCATTAAACGAAATTCTCACCATTGGTTGGCTTTATTAAGCAGATATTTGGTCTTTTAGACATTTTCCAGTAAGGATAGTTTTCCTGGATAGTTATTTTTTTGTGGCGAGTATTTCGAACTCGTGATCTGCAATTGGATTATTTAAATCACTTCGTCAGTTCATTGCATACTAGCGAGTGTGTATTATTCATCAGTAGGGAATTTTTTCATTGGATTGTTTGGAGATATTAAGATGTTATTCACTCAAGTGAATGAATATCGCTTTTATGTGACAACTAGAGACTTGTTGATTCCAATCTGGTACATTCACTCATGAGACGACGAGATGGGGCCTTTCGTATTTATACGATTGCGTGGTGGTACACATCTTTACCCATCGTTCAGGGCATTATCATGTTAGACGACGGGGCAAGGCCTTTGGTATTTATACGATCGTGTGGTGGTTACTCATCTTACTTGCCATTGAGGAACTCATTTTTATCATCCGAATGTACTTGAGATTGTAAGAGGATCAAACAAGGAACTACTAGTCACATATCAGTCGAATTTTGTTAAATAAATTAAAAATACATGTCAGCAGAATTACATTTTGTAATTCTTGTTTGCCAATCCAATATTTTGTTGCTATACTCTTTTCAGAGTACTTTCATTTAACAGCTGTTACAGCTGATGCTTTTGATAATTTTTATGATTGAATTTGATACCTTTGAGAAGGATTTAAAGTAATTGAATCTTATAAGATGAATCATTAATGGTCAGATTTATTTTAAGGCAGATCAATATTGCATATTTCGATGTGAGAGATTATAGCACATTGGTGTTTTTCTGTGAAGTGAATTATGAGAATTTTAAAGAGAATTTATGCTATTTAAAAGCCGATCTAGAATTTGATTACGATTACTGAGGTAATATTTTTCCTAATTGTTTAAGAAGTTGTCTAGATGTGATCAGATTAATTACAGTTATTGGAGATTGTGTGCGTTGATAATTTGAAGCCAGTTATGTATTTTTTGTAGATCATGCAACGTGATTAAATGAAGTTTGTGAGAGGCATTTTGTGGAAGTTGCCAAGTGGAAATTGCAATATTGCTAATGTATTTTGAAGCAGACATGAGGTTGTCGAACCCAGTCTAGCATAATTTTTGAGATTCATGCTGTGCGCTGAATATTTATGGAGTTTGTGGAATAATTGTGGTATTCAAATGCGATATTTGATAAAGTGAAAATATATAATGTAGTTGTGGATAGTGAGATCCAACGTGAATTTGTGAAGGCAATAATATTTTTTGGCATGATAATTAAATACGAGATATAACTTGGAAGTGATAAAACTGTAAGACAACGTTCCATAAACCATATTAAACAATTTTTTAGGAAATTAAACAAATAAATAATGTTGATGATACAAGATTTTCTGATAATAATAATTAAAGAAATAATAATCTGAAATTTAAGCATATTAATGATCTGACCTAATGAAATAAAAATCAGAATGACTAGATGAAATAATAAAAATCTAAATAACCAGATGAATAGAATTTAAATAAGTTGATAAATTAAATTTTGGAATAGATCAATGAATTAAATAAATGGATGAATTAAAGATTGAATAAATAAGCTGACTTAAATAAATTAATAGATGATTGAATAGATGATGAATAACTGAATTAGAAGGTGATAATTAACTAAAGAAGCTGATGATTAATAAATTTAAATGGATTTAAATAAATTTATTTGAGAAATGATTTGAAGAATTGCAACTTGTGTTGATGAATTAAACATTTAATTTTGATGATGATGATTATAACCAATGAATAGTGGATTTTCTGTGATTCACAAATAAGCAATGATTAATGACAGTGTAAATAGTGTAAATTAGTTATTCGATGTTTAGGAGCATTTTACTAACATATTCAGCATTTGAATAATGCTATGCAAGCCATAAATTATGTGATATTTAAAATATGTGTTTATAATATGTGTGTTTAGACAGATTAATAATATTTTTTTACATCCACATTCATTATGTTAATTTAAAGAGAAATTAGGTCTCAGTTATCACGAATGCCAGTGACGCAAAGACTAGTGCTACGGTGATCCTGAGAACCCAAGAGAACTTTAGAAATTTTTCCTATTTTATGTGGATTAAATACACTTTGAGTAGAATGGAGATGGTTCGATTTTCTGGACAATGACAATTTAACGTTGGCATTCGACCATGCTCTCAGGTAGGATGAGTGTTTAATATGTCCGTCTGACTATCAAAGTTGAATAAATTTGTTTTTATCTTAGTTGTGATCTGATGATGATGTGATTTTCCTACTTCTTTCCTTGTCTTAATTAAGGCTTACCCAGGAAGGATGTGGCTTGCTAGGGATTCAGTTGATGGCGCCCATTGATATTTGTATTTTTTATTAAATTTAAACCCGTAACGACCCTGGAGATACTTTATCTTGTGTTACCCTCTGCTTTTGAGACATTTCAACTGAATTTCCGACACATTCCTTATTTGACTAGGTCCTGGAAATCCAGGAATGCGATGTAATAGCAGATGGGTCATCGCATCCCCAGGACGAACGGGTACAATATGCCCCTATCACATGAAGAGGGAATTTATTCCCTTTATCCGAAATTTTACACATAACTTTTCCTGATCCGTATCAGCCCACTTTAATAAAGTAGCTATATTTTAGCGCACACAAAGAAATAGTCCAGCACCTCGCTTCCCCCGATACCTTCTGTACATTTCGTAGGTCCGTTGATTTATTTTATTACTATTTATATCCTCATATAACCAAGATTCAGTAGCAATGACAATGTCCGGAAAATACGTGTCTACAAGTTCCAAAATTCAATTAATTTCTTTCCTAAACTCTGACAATTAACCTGCAGTAATCTTAGAGCCTTACCTCCGCAGCAAATATCGCGAAATAGCTCCTTCGGTTCCCGTCGGCTGGCAACCTCTGGACCTGCTCCTCCTCACAATGGCCGGCACGAACCGATGACCCTGTCATGTAGGCTCCCTAGGTTGAAAGCGCCCCGTCGATTTAAATGCAGCCCGTCTCGGGCGAAGTCACGGCCACCAATCCAGCAGTCAGCATCTACGTACACTAATCCCAGTTGTGCCCTAACCCAGTCCATGCGGTCATTTACAGTCTTAACTCGCCTTAACGGAACATCTCCCCGCCGAACAATGACACTCATTATAATTTTTGCATTTCTAAACTTGCTTTTAGCTCTTCTGCCTAGTTCGTTGAGCTCCCCCATGATGTTATCAGTTGTAGCCCTCCTCTTCAAATCGTTCGTCCCAACATGGAGCAACAACACTTTACATTTGTCACAGTCCTCTACATTTGCTTCTTCCACTTGTTGGTCAAGCTGGTCAATTTTAATCCCCGGATAACACCGCAATTTCGCACCTAATTTCCTCGAGATATTCGCACTCCATCGTATCATAGAATCACCCATTATGATAATGTCATCCTCAGTTTGCTCTTGCACGCCCTCTTCCACACAGATTTCACTAGAAAGCCGTTCAGTCACATCCTTCACCGTTTCCTCTGATTCACGAAGCTTTGTTCTAAATTCCTGTATTATTTGATCCCTTGCTTTGATTTGCACCCTCAAACAGTCCGGCGTATCACATACTTTACAAAACCAATTCCCGACATCACAATCCTCCTTCTTGACCTTTATACAGCCGAAGTGAAACCATTTCTCACATAGTCCACACTGAACCCCGTTCTTCAATGTTTTACTGCACGTCGAACACTTTAATGCTGCCACTGGATCATTTGCCTGATTCACATTTGGAGTAACAGGGCCTGGATTCACTTCCACTCCACCAATAAATAACAACGCAGCTATCACTAAGGCTATAAACTACAAGTTACTAGGTCCCCTACTCACACACAAACACCGTAAATCCCGACAACACTTCGCATACCACAGTCCGATCCTCGCGCGAAAACACTCCAGAGACAACCCATTTCAGCAGACCTGAGAGCTCGGGAAAAACACGAACTTTCACTTTGACTGCCAACTTGGAAGGAAGCTCACAGAAAGTTTAGGGGAAATTCCTGTATCAGGCATCCAGATACAAGGAATTATCCCTAACAAAGTGACTACATGCAAAGTACAGTTTTATTTAAGGCTGAAAATTGGAGATTGCTATTTTGAGCACATTTTCGTGGTTATGAAGGACATTATCCATGACATGATCATAGGAAATGATTTTATAATAAAATACAGGGCTATTATCGATATGAAGTCATAAAGTCAGAGACCATACGTTTTCATCTAACTGGAGAGGAAAATTCTGAAAGTGACGAAGAGAAATTCACCGAGGGAAATATCCGATGGTCACAGGTTATTCATAATATTGAAGAAGAATAAGAATAAGAAGAAGATGTAATGGTCAAAGTGGAGGAAACAACTAATTTGAAAAGGATGTTATTAGAATTTGAGGACATATTCGATACAAAACCTGGGGAGATTTAGGATTTTGAGTATCACATCCAAGTCAGTGATGAAGCCCCATATAATTGTAGACTTTACCCTATTGCACAGAAGAATCGAGAGCAGATGAAAGTCATTATTACAGATTTGGAAAAGGATGACATAATAGAAAAATATACCACAGCTTATGTGAATCCATTAGCGGTGGTGCCAAAACCGGATGGAAGTCATCGTATTTTTTTAGACGCAAGATCTACAAATTCCAAAATTATGCCAGAATATGACCGACACCCTGTTACTAAAGAATTGTTGAGGAAATTTAATGGCAAGAGATGGTTTTCCACTATTGATCTTACTTCATCCTACCATCATGTAAAATTAAGTGATGAGTCAAAGAAATTCACGGGATTCATGTTTGACCAACAAACATATATTTTCAAAAGGTTACCGTTTGGAATGAAAACATCAGGATCCGTTCTAATTAGAGCATTAGACAAGAATCTTAGTCCAGAAGTGAAGAACACAGTTATATATTTTGTATCGATGACATACTGGTTGCGACTGAGGATGAAGAACAACATCTGTTACACCTAAGGAATTTATTCAATGACTTGAGGAAGTCAAATTTCAAGGTGAATTTGAAGAAATGCCAATTTTTTTAGGAAGATATTAAATTCTTAGGGCGTATCCTAGATGGACAGGGATATCGTCCAAATGAGGTCAAGATTCAAGCAATTGCCAACTTTCCAAGACCCACGAGGATAACGCATGTCCGTAGTTTTTTGGGGGCTTGCCAATTTTTCTCTGGACATTGTCATAACTACACCAACATTGTTGCGCCTTTGCAAAATCTTTTGAGGAAAGGAAACAGATGGAAGTGGAGTGAAGAACACGAGGAATCCTTCAGACAAGCAAAAGAATTGTTGATGAATAGTGTAAAGCTGGAATATCCTGATTTTCAGAAAAAAAATTATTATCGAATCAGATGCTTCAAATGTGGGTATAGGAGCTATCCTATTACAAGAAGACGAAGATCGCACTAGGCATTATTTATATTTTATAAGTAGAAAGCTGAGACCTTCAGAGCGAAACTATTACACGACTGAACTTGAAGCTTTAGCTATTGTTCACGCTCTAGAAACTTGGAACAAGATGCTGATAGGTCATTCTCTCATTATTCGAACAGACCATCATGCACTTGAGTTTATTTTGAAGACGAATTTTGCAAGTGAGAGGATCACAGCAATTCAAAATCACGATAGAGCACAAACCTGGAAAAGCGAATGTAGGAGCCGACTTGTTAAGTCGTGCAGTTAAACCAACTTTTATGGTGATGCCTATTACTTTGATGCAAGAAGAGAATGTTTTGATAACGGAAGTTATAAACTGGTTGAAGAAAAATCTGGTAACGTCGTGGGAAAATTCAACGCCGCTAGTTTGAAGATTTATCACTCAAGAACCAGACAACAGTAGTAAGAAAAAAATATGATGTGTCACATAATTTTTATTGGCGTGAGGGTTGGATGTACCCGGATCGTTCACACGTCCGTGACATGTTGACGTCATTATTATAAAGCAGAGAGGTTGATTGATTTGAGAGATGGAGCGGCTGATATTTAGAATAGCTCGCTAGGAGCCTCCGAGTGTTGAGGGAAGTATGCAACGTAGGAGCGAGTGACGTGGAACTGTGACGTGGGAGCTCGCCTACGTAATGAAAATAAGTTTTCTAGAATTTCCTCTAGGAGAAGGATTGGAACATAGAAAAGTAGTACAGTTTACTGGCAATTGAATGAGACGAAATTAGAGCTATCAAGCATGAAAATCCGTTCAGTAGAAGCCGAGATATGGAATGGAAGCTTCTAGAAGGAAGACTGCTTGGACTATATAAGGAGCCAGAGAATCGAGACAGTATTATATTCCATCAGAGCACTTGCTCATGTGCGCATCTACGATACATCAAGTACGAGTGTTTACGCCGTGATTCTGACCACCGAAGATCATAGTCGCTGGACGGGCAGTCAGTGGACTTAGTTTTTGTTCAGGTGAATGAACATATAGGCTATAATATCAGCGAAGGACTTAGAATATCGACTGAATTTATGGTCAATTATTCTAACCAGACAGGTGATGGTAGTTTTGTAAAGCCATTCACGGAAGTTAGCCTACAAAATGATGTGTTTCTTGTGGTGAAACTGTACATCAGGCACTTCAAATAATGTCAGGAAGAATTTATTCTTACAGTTCGATCTATGCAGCTAACAGATGTTCCTGTACTAGCAGGCGAACGAAACCGCATTGTTCGGATATGGGACTTGTTCTCAATCTTTCAAGAGTACTATATCAGTATAAGACTGTACAACATTTCAACATATTAGACTGTACCGAGAATAACGGGAGTTTTTTTGAACGAGTGACATAAATATATACATGCGCCGTTAAACTTCTCGGGGATAGGTGTGATATGGAGACGAACGGAGTGATATGGAACAGCAGATGACCATGGGAGGACACTATTGGGATAGTGAACACCGAAGTACATGCTCTACCTACACAGCAAGAATGAAGTAAGACTACTATTCATGTACTCTCCACTAGCCTATAGTAGTATTTGGGAATTCAATTTTTATACTGTCACTATAAGAAATCAACATAATTATCATCGTAACGAGTACGTCTTATTATATTTGTCCAGGATGACAAATGGAGCATGTCGTCCGACAATTTATTATTCTATTTTACTATTTTTGTCAGGACAACAGTCAGTTCATGTGTTTGGACATGAAATGTTTTATTTATTTCCGAGGAATAGGAATATTATTTTCTTTAACTCTTATTATGAGAAGAGGCTCGATTATAACTTGGATTATTTAAATAATTTGATTTATTTAATAATAATAAATGACTGTGAAATAAATAAGTTAATAATATTAAAAATATAACTACACCACTTAAAGTTATAAATAATTTATTTAGGGAGATGATAGCACCAATTTGGGAATTAAATTAAATTGTTAATTTTGATTAAATTGTTACTGCATTAATAATCAGAAAGTGAGATGTTATTAATAATCATTTACGAAGAGGATTTAAACATTTATTTATGGATGAAATAGGGCAATAATAATCATTCTGATGTTGACGATGCCTAAATATTTTTTCCAGCAATAATAATAATAATAATTTGTGGAAGAATTTAAATAATTGGAAGTCTATGAATAAAATAATTTTGTTCATTTGTGGAATAGAAGTTTGGATTTATAAATAAATTTAAATGAGTTTATGAATGAAGTGAAATAGTAAGAATTTGAGCTCAGTAAAATTTTCCAAAGGCACTAAAAATATTTAGATGAAGAAAAGAAAGCGGCTGGTATTAAATGTATAAATTAGGGTGAGATTATATAAATGGGACTCAAAGAGAAATTGACCAGAATTAAATACATCTTTTCATTGGAAAAATAAAATTGAAGAAAACACAGTACAGTGATAAGACAGAATATTACAAACAGAAAAAAATATAATAAAAAAATATAATATTTTGAGGAGAGGAATATTTGAAGTCAAATAATATGATGATTTTCGTGTGCGAATTGTCGACACTTAAAGTTGTGTGGAGACCAAGGGGTCATCCAAGACGGCATTTGTTCCCATAGTTATGGGCACACATGGTTGTACGTGTGTCATTAGAAGAGCATGCGGGCTCTCAATTGTAAAAGAAGGGTTAGGCAAGTACACCGCCCCATATTCTAGTCAAATTCCATTTAACTGTCAATTCAAATTTTTAATATTTTTTTCTGGATCAACTTGAATTTCCAATAGTATGCCTAAATATTTGAAGAACATGAGTTTAGATTTGATGAACCTGACCGTGAAAAAATCAAATAAATAGTTGCAAATGCAAAAATAAAATAAATAATTGAAGACATTTTTAATTTGTGCTTGGAATATTAATAATAATAACAGTGGAATTGAGCATTAAATATTCCCAATATGAGAGGGTGAGAAAATTTATTGTATATAAATTGATAAGAAATTATGAAATTAATAATAATAATAATAAATTCTATGATTAACATTTATTTTGTGTGAGATAATAATGTAATTTTTCTGAATGAATTTTTTTTATGAAAGAGGTAATGATTTAATCCACTGATAGTGGATAACAACAATTTATATTGTTAAAAACAATTTATGCTAATGTTCATAACAAATTTTGAAATGAGTGAATTTAAATTTTGTTTATATTGAACCAAATGAATGTGAGAAAAGAAAAAGATTTATTTTTTAAATTATTATCCTAATGAAAAATGTATTAAATTTTTTTTTTAAACAAAAATTTTACAAACACAAAAATATTAACATTCGACTTTATGTTAGCCGAATATTGATATGAGGTTGTTATTATACTTCAATGAAACTGTGAAATAATTATTTTTTCAATAATTTTTTTTTGAACATCATCGAATTAACCAAGTGACAATTTTTCGAAATATCTTTACAACGTGTACTTGTACAATCAAAGCAATTCTTCGTGATGTGAAACTACAAATATGTAAATAGAGGGATCACTCGAACTCTTCATTGATTAGTGATTACCCCAGTGTAAATAATTAGAAATTTTCGTTTTTGATATCAGAATGGACTACTAATTTTTCTGATTATCAATTTTGCGGAGTTCAAAGGTATTTTTAGAGACTGTTGATTTTTTATGTGTGTTTGTTTTCTTTGTGTTTTGAGGTTATTGCCAGTCAATTTAATATTTTGACTATAAATAAATTGAGATTTTTAAGAAATGTGCTATTTTCAAAATAATATCTTTCCTTACCTTACTTGTGGATTACCGTGATCAGGGATGCCAGATATATACCTAATATTCACCTAGATAGACTCTGAGATTGATTTTCTCGTGCTAAACTGATTTCGGTATTTTACAAAATGTGGTCGTTGGATCTCATTCCTAACGGGCACAGTATCAATGAGGTCTTTTGTATGGGCGGGCGACGGAATCTTAAGGGTTCCCGCTACTAGCCATACTATTTTATAATGTAGAAATAATTAATGAATCATGGTATGATACCGTAAAAGACATATTCAGGTTATTGAGACCGAAACTAATGTTTCTTGCAAACATTTCAATGAATTCCGTGCATTTTGAGCCTAATAAATGTAATAAATAAATGGGTACGGAAATGTACAGTATTAGTTCTCGCCTCATGTCTCAGAATGAACGGGTAATAATGGAAATAATAAATTATAAGACTAATAGACTCGTGTGTGAGTGCGAGCCATGGAAGTCTTGGAAACTGGTGCGTAGTTTAGCATGACAAATCTTGCATGTTGTTTCTAAGTGAAGATGCTATTTTAGAGCTATTTCGCCGATATTGACCGACGTTGTTTTCAAATTTTGTATAAATAAAATATGTGTTATAATGGAATTGTTGAAACCTGACTCAGTTGAATAAAATAAATATGGTTGATAAACTCAAGTTATAGATTGAATTATAATAAAGATACGAGAATAATGATCTCAAATGAGTGCCCAGTAAAGGCAGCAGGATAATGAAAGTACATGTAGCCATAGGCTTGAACAATTAATAAATAAGATGTGTTAAAGTGTAGAATCATTTAAGAATTAAGAAATTGGGTAAACATGGACCAAAAAGAAGGTCTCATGATTTAAGCAAGATTATATAATAGTTTGAAGGGATTTAAATTGTTGTTGAGTGAATCATTAAATATGATTGTTGTTTTGTTATATTGTTGTTCTCTTGTGAGGGTACTTTTAGATTTTAAATTCAATATATTCAGTAAATTATGCTTATTTTGTGTAGAATTTACTAACCCACTTTCTCAGTATCCGAGTGTATATGTCATGTAGTGGGAAGGAACGTAACACCCCCGATTCGCTGAGCACATGCCGGAACGTGGCTACACATTCTCCGTCATAGTAACGGGTACAATACATAAAGGCCGCTATTCATCGCCCTTCCTTAACACTCACGCAACTAGCGCTCCCCTCAGGTATCTTAACAATAACCATTCCATAGTTCTTACTTTTCGTACATCTAGTAAACTAAAGCATTTATTGTTTCCCAAAAAAGGTACAGTTAGTAGAAATCACACATGCACGCAGAAAATGGCTATAGTAATAAACGAAGGCATGGTTTCATATTGGTAGGAGCACATGGCTCAAACAGAGCTGTTAGCCAACAGACGCATGCCATTATCGTTTATCCTTCAATGTGCAGTATTGTTTATTCAAAATGTTACAACAGAAAAAAAATGAAATGTGAATGTGTATTCTGTCTGTGCTAAATTATAACATAAGGAAATGTTTATAAATATGTGCTTGCCTAACCCTTATTCTTTACTTAGTTAAGTTTGACCATAAGCCACTGATCATTTCCCAAATAGTTCCGTGAACAACTAAATAGCCCACTTTTTTAAATGTTTAGGCATATCAGATTTGCTCGAAATATAACTGAAAGATTGTGTCCTAATACGGCAGTGGAAGCTGAGATATTGACAGTCTACGGTTGTCAGCAGGACTGCTCGATCTGAGAATGTGCGAAATATAGCCTATATATAGGCCCTATATACAGTATTAGCCAAGTGATGATATATATACAGGCAGATAATTGATATAATGGAAGTCTGTTACACTGGTGATAGAAGAGGCTATTCTAAGCTTCCTACGTAAAAAATACGTCAGCAATCTTTAAATTGAAAATTAATCATTTAAAAGTCCATGGTTTTAGGTTTTTCAGAAACTCTTCAAGGAGAAGGTGGGAAAGCAGTCTGGGAGAAACGAGGCGGTGCGAGGAGGGACGATGAGAGAATGGGAAGTGGTTGCTTAATCGGAGCATTGACCTTACCGGTTGAGGGGTGGTATCAGCTGTTATGGGAATAGCGGTATGCGTCTCGTAAGAAAAATTGTATTGCTGTTGATCTTGTTGTTGTTGTTGTTGAAATCGCAAGCAATGGCTAGGGACGTTATGACCGGTAGTATTGTGTAAACTACTTTGTAAATGTGGAAGTAATTGATTGATGTTAATGTTAAGGATAAAATAATTTCGATAATCATCCCTGGTGTGTCAATGACGTCCGGCACGTTCAGGAAATACAGTGGAACAAAATTCCGACACCCTGTCGTCAGTCAGAACTAGCATTTAAGACGGAAGAAAAATACTTGATGTTTTGTTAGAGGCTTGGCGATTTGGTCATTTAGGCCCATGTAGTTGGGTGTGGTTAGAATTTGTATGATAACCTGTGTATTTGTGGTTCGTGCAGTAATGTGAATATTTGTAATTCAGGTGAGGATTGGGGAGAAGGCGGCCGTTGCTTTAAGTTAGGAACCATCCCGGCATTTGCCTGGGGCAGAAGTGGGAAAACATGGAATACTACTTCCAAGATTTAATACTTATACGGTATAATATATACATAATAATAATAATAATAATAATAATAATGATAATAATAATAATAATAACAATAATAAGAATAAAGCAAATATAACGGGTTGGTCGGCCCTATCAAAAGGCAATGGAATGTAGAATGGGTAAATATCATACCTGTCATTATCTCAATTACGGGCGTGATCCCAAGTACCTTGCTCCAAGGCCTCGAAGAACTGGATCTGGATACTCAACCGTACAAACTAATGCAGAAGGCAGTAGTACTCTCAGCAACCCGAATCGTCTGAAAGTTCATGGTTAGCGATTTCGATTTTCCAGCTTAGAAGTGGCTGTTTCAGTAACAATACTTTGGTTCCCTGAAGCCCATATAGTTATGTTGTGATGTACCAGCAAAATGTTATATGTTCTGAATAAAACAATAATAATAATTTTATGAAATCGAGGCTGTGTAGCTCGGATAGTAGAGTGCTATCCTTCTCGAGGGTTCAATCTAGGCTCAGTCATGTAATAAATGAAGGCGAAGATCTACGAGAGCCTTATGCCGATGGATGAAATGGCACGTACATGAATTTCTGTGAACATAACGTTCCGGAATCTTGAAATCCTCGAAAAAATAAAAATAATGCATCTAAAACAATTTTAAAAAATGAGATTATATCCTTACTGAGTGTTATTTATTTTTAAATAGGGTTCCAATTGCTTAGGACGTTCCGTAAATATTTTTTATTTTTTTGTAACAATGATGATGGAAGAGACTTGCAAGCTAGGTGTGATGGTCGTTGTTAATTCATTTTAGGGGCTTGGGACATTTATTTATCAGCCCCTTGTAGTTGTATGAGTGTTGGATTTGGCTGATAAACTTTGTTTCTGTGGTGACTGTAGTTGTATGTGTAGCTGTAGTTATTAGAGTCGTGAATGAAGTTGGTGCCCCTGGACTCCAAGTACGATACTATTCCGGCATGTGCTTGGAATGCACGTGGAAGAATCCGGGAAAATACAAACTTAGAATAGCCATTGTCGGTGCCGATTTTGGACCTCCAATCGCCGGACTTGCTGCGATCGTGGTGCACGATTAAATGCGCATGGCTACACCATGGGGGTAGGAAGGAAGCAGCCGTGGTCTTATGAAGGTACATCCCAACTTTGGCCTCCTGGGATTGTAGGAAGAAAGTAAGCTTCATTTTATCATGACCGTAAATATCGCGATCATGAGCTACTGGTCCTTCTTTTTATGTGGAATTCGAAGCTCAGGACATGGCATTTCACTTCGAAAATCTCACATGCATTGACCGGAAATCAAACCCGGTCAACTTTGGTGAGACCCTACTGGCTTTTCGCTGCGTCACCACGCCCCTTGCTGATGGAGGGACTCGATGCTAAGCATACAGCTACAAAATGCTTTTAATGCAATGTGGACTTTGACAGGTTTTCTAGCACCAGTAGTGTTTCGAAAATGTACATGCATGTTTTAAATGTTATAGTCTATTCGTTACAGTCGTCATTACTTCCATATCAGCCTTTAATAGTAAGCTGCATCAACACTAGCACCACATGTAGATAATAATATTAATAAAAATATTATTAATAATAATAATAATATTAATAATAATAATAATAATAATATAAATGCTGTTCTGTTCGTCGAGTGCTATCATTCTTAAAGATTCGAACTAGGTTCAGTCTAAAGCAAATGAAGGTGATGATATACGACAGACGTACTATCTCGATGTATTTCACGGTACGTATCAGAAAATAATCGTGTGAACCAAAAATTCCGTCGACTCGACATCCTCGAAAAACTTAAACGCAGAGAGTGTGTTTAAAACTTATTATTATTATTATTATTATTATTATTCGGGAACTGTAGCTGCTCAGGAGGGGGATAAGAAGAATGAGACAGAGTCGTCAGAAATATGGACTCCTGTTACATCGAGGAGAGACAGAAGATTGGTAAAGGTTAGAGAAAATGCTGAGAATAGGCAGGAGGATTTTGCTGATAATGTTGACATATCTACCCACCAAGCAACCCCAAACAGACAGAAGAGACCTAGTAGGCCAAGGCGAGCAGCCTTACTGATCAGACCAGCTGAAGGTAAATCATATGCCGATATTCTGAAGGAGATTCGCCAAAAAGCAAACCCTAATGATACAGGAACTGAAGTCCGGTCCATTCGAAAAACTAAAGCGGGAGACGTCCTTGTCGAGTTGGGAGCAAGTTCCAGGGATAAAGCAGCTTTTGGTAATTCTCTGCGAAATGTTCTGGGGTCCAATGCTACAGTTCGTAGGCTTGAAGCAAAGGCAACTGTTGAAATCAGAGACCTTGATGCTCTAACTACTTCCGAAGAGGTCATGGAAGCTATCCAGAGAACTATCCCAGAACTCTCTCCAGATACCAAGGTGCTGCTGACGAGGACGAATACGAGGGAAGTGAAGATGGCTGTTGTCACATTAACAACTAGTGATGCAGATGTGCTCTTGAGGCAAGATCATATCACCATAGGATGGGTCAATTGCAGGATTAGACGGAGGATCATGGTATCTCGTTGTTATAGATGTCTGGACTATGGACATGTTGCTAGCAACTGCAAAGGCACAGATAGAAGTAAACTTTGCTACAATTGCGGCGGGACAGGTCACAAAGCTAGAGGATGTACGGCCTCAAAGAAATGTGTTCTTTGTGAAGAACGAGGTTTTATCAAAGATTTAGCACATGCTATGGGATCTGGCCAGTGTAAGGTCTTCAGAGAAGCTTTGGACAAAGAAAAGGCACTGAGGTTCAAATGATTCGTATACTTCAAGCCAATCTACATAGAAGTAAGACAGCCAATGATCTGCTATATCAGCTAGTCACAGAGAAGCAAAGCGATCTCTTGCTAATCAGCGAACAGTATAAAGATAAAGAGTCATCTCTTTGGTTCAGTGACACACTTGGCACTTCTGCAATCTGGGTGTTGGATTCTAGAAAAGTTATTATAAAGGATCATGGAAGTTCTGATGGTTATGTTTGGGTGAAGACCAGAAGGGTCACCTATTTTAGTGTTTACCTAACTCCTAATGAGGCAATTGAGCACTTCCGCCGCAAAGTAAATTCTTTGGAAGATGCAATTCTAAACGCCACAGATAGTGTCATAGTGGCTGGAGACTTTAACGCCAAAGCAGTGGAATGGGGTATGCCAAGTACAGATTCCCGGGGTAAGTACATTCTAGAGATGGCATCCAGGATAGGCCTTCTAATATTAAATATTGGTACAGTTCCAACTTTCCGACGTCCAGGATGTGAAGGAACAATTCCGGATGTCTCCCTGGCATCAGAAGTAATTGTGCCATTCATTAAGAGATGGAAAGTGTTGGAAGATTATTGTGCTAGCGATCATCAATTCATCGCCTTTGACTTTGAATCAAATGTTCAGGGACGGGAAGTACCTCCCCAGAAATGTCAACGGTGGAATGTAAATAGGATTAGCATGGACAAGTTCAAAGATATCATTGGGAAGGGTGCAGAACAGATTCGAAGTGCTGAAGCACGGAGAGAGTTTGAGGTTGAGGATCTGGTTTCTGCAACCATGAAAATTATTACGTCAGCTTGTGATGTTTCGATGCCCTCCTCAGTACCACGTCACCGAAAGAGCCCTGTATACTGGTGGACCAGAGAGATAGCAGAATTAAGGAAGAACTGCCTCAGGCTTCGCCGTCTTGCCCAGAGAGCAAGAAATCGGGAAGAAGCTAATGAAAAATCAGCGGAGCATAAAGCAGCAAAGAAGCTACTTCGGAAAGCCATAACTACGAGCAAGGTTCAGAGTTGGAGAAAGCTTCAGGAAGATATTGACACTGATCCATGGGGTTTGGGTTACAAAATTGTAACACAGAAACTTGGAAGTCACAGAACATCGTGCATCATGGAGGATGATATTATGAACACCATTGTTCAAACCCTTTTTCCAACTCATCCCACAAGACCTGAGAGGAATTTTGAATGTGATCTAGATTTCCCACTGTTTACTGAAGATGAACTTCGGGTTGCAACGCATTCTTTACGGAACAACAAGGCTCCGGGGCCGGATGGGATTCCTAATGAGGTTCTGAAAATAATAGTTGATCAAGATATGTTGTTGTTATTGTTGAGAATGTTCAATGTGTGCATGAAAGCAGGAATCTTTAGCTTTCGCTGGAAGATCTGTCGCTTAGTGCTCATTAGTAAGGGCATGGGTGACCCTGAGTTACCATCATCGTACCGCCCACTTTGTATGCTTGACACAACAGGCAAACTATTTGAGAAACTCATAAGACGGAGAATGCTTGAAGCAATAATCGCAGCCGGCGATTTATCACCAAGACAATTTGGATTCAGGGTAGGCCGGTCGACACTGGATGCAGTGCAAGAAGTCGCCGATAAAGTACGAAGAGCGGAGAGTTATAATCATTACTCTCGCCGGGTGATTCTTTTTGTTACACTGGATGTTAAAAACGCTTTCAACTCTGTCAAATGGACTGATATCATGGATGCTCTAGAATTTTCATTCCATGTTCCAAGGTATCTCCTTCGGATCTTAGACTCTTACATGAAGGATCGTGCTCTGCTCTACGATACTACAGAAGGGATCCGTAGAGTACAAGTCACGGCTGGGGCTGCCCAGGGTTCGATTCTAGGACCTGATCTCTGGAATGTTACATACGACAGCTTGTTGAGGCTTGAAATGCCTGAAGAAACTATTCTAGTAGGATATGCAGATGATGTTGCTGCTCTTGTAGCAGGAAGAAGTGTCGAGCAGGCACAGTTGCGACTCAATATGGTAATGCGCAAAATCAATAGATGGATGGAGGAACATGGTCTGTCTCTAACACTTAGTAAGACGGAAATTGTCATCCTAACAAAAAAGAGAATTCAGACAATACTTCCAATACAGGTAGGACAAATTCAAGTAGAGACGCAGCCAGCAGCAAAATACCTGGGCATCATGATCGACAGTAAAATGAATTTTGGAGAACAGATTAGACGGACTGCAGATAAGGCAGCCAGAGGAGTAACGTCCCTCAGTCGGCTCATGGCCAATGTTGGTGGGCCAAAATCTAGTAAGAGAAGACTATTGATGACAGCCATCCATTCAGTTCTGCTGTATGGAGCGGAAATATGGGCGGATGCCCTGGATAAGGAAATTTGTAGGAAGCCACTGGCGCAAGTGCAGAGGCGGGGTGCTTTGCGCGTGGCATCTGCATATCGCACGGTCTCTGAGGAAGCAGTTCTCGTTATTGCCGGGATTATTCCGATTTTTTTTCTTGCGAAAGAACGCAAGAACATTTACTTGAGGAAATCTGATATGGGTTTACAAAATGCAAGACGATCGGCAAGAGTACAAACCTTTCAAAATTGGCAGATCAAATGGGAGCAAGGAGATCAAAGCCAATGGACTAAGAGAATGATCCCTCAGGTGCAGGTTTGGACAGAGAGGAAACATGGTGAGGTTGGTTACTATCTCACTCAGTTCTTGACTGGCCATGGGTACTTCTGTTCCTACCTTAAGAAGATGAGGAAGGTGGATTCATCAGATTGCATCTACTGTATCAATGAATTAGATAATGCTAATCACACCTTCTTCTCTTGTGGACGGTGGGTCCAAAATAGGCAGTCTCTTCAAGATCACATTGATGTAGAGATATCCCCGGACAATATTGTTGCAGTGATGCTACAAAATGAGGAAAACTGGAAACTGGTAGCAAGCTTTGTTGAAGATATCCTCCGAACAAAGAAGACGGACCTGGATCGCCACTGAAGATGATTCATTACGGAAGAGTGCCCTACAGGCAAATATAAAATGACTCTAGCCTGAAGTAATGTGCTAAACGGTTCCAGGCTAGTGTTCAGAAGTAACGGGGGAGTTTTAGTCGGTAGTCTGCTACTCAGGAGCAGGAGCCCGACACTCTGTGCGTAAATGCATTTCTTCCCCTAAAAAAAAAAAAAAAAAAAAAAAAAAAAAAAAATATTATTATTATTATTATTATTATTATTATTATTATTATTATTATTTCAGTGATGCTACAAAATGAGGAAAACTGGAAACTGGTAGCAAGCTTTGTTGAAGATATCCTCCGAACAAAGAAGACGGATCTGGATCGCCACTGAAGATGATCCATTACGGAAGAGTGCCCTACAGGCAAATATAAAATTACTCTAGCCTGAAGTAATGTGATAAACGGTTCCAGGCTAGTGTTCAGAAGTAACGGGGGAGTTTTAGTCGGTAGTGTGCTACTCAGGAGCAGGAGCCCGACACTCTGTGCGTGAATGCATTTTTTCCCCTAAAAAATATATATATATTTTATTATTATTATTATTATTATTATTATTATTATTATTATTATTATTATTATTATTATTATTGAAAGCCTCCGTTGCTTAGGCGGCAGCACGCCGGCCTCTCACCGCTGGGTCCGTGGTTCAAATCCCGGTCACTCCATGTGAGATCTGTGCTGGACAAAACGGAGGCAGACAGGTTTTTCTCCGGGTACTCCGGTTTTCCCTGTCCAAATTTCATTCCAGCAACACTCTCCACTATCATTTCATTTCACCTGCCATCCATTTAATCATTGCCCCAGAGGAGTGCGTCAGGCCTCGGCAGCCGGCACAGTCCATATCCTCACCGCTAGATGGGGGCTCCATTCATTCCATTCCTGACCCGGTCGGAGACTGGAAGCAGGCTGTGGATTTTCATTTTTATTATTATTATTATTATTATCATTATTGTTATGGAATTCGTTTCACCACGTAAGTGGGATAAATCAACTTAATTATCATCGGCTTGTTTGTAAGGTGGTATGCCAACTTATTTTAGGATGGCACTTTGAGAAACGAACGAACTATTATTCTTATCGTTGTTGCGCTGTGTTTGCACAAACTTAGATCATAACGGTTCCTTTCAATAATTCAGCACATCTTTAGAATTTCAATTTCCTAATGGAGGCTATGCCCTTCCAATAAGTTATTAATAGGCCATAAGATTGGCTGAATCTTGCTAGACGTGCTAGACACGTAGGCCACTCCCCGTGACTGATTGAATCGGTTGTTCATAGGCTTGGTTTGCGCATCCATTGCTATTGGCAGAGATCACTGACCTCCTGACTCTCGTCTTCTTGCCGCAGCGTTGGAGGGGAGATCGGAGGGGAGAAATCAGCAGTGATGCTGAGGGGAACGCAGTCTAAGCACATTTCAAAGACATTGACCAACGATTTTTGTGCTTCAATTCCACCTACATTAATTAAGATACGACTAAATGTCATGAAGATTTTTGCTTAGAATACCATCTTCAATCGCCAGTGTAACGGACGTCACGCATATCAATTAAACACTGTATATACAGGGTGTAATTGATATAATTGAAGTCCGTTACACTGGTGATAGGAGAAACTATTCTAATCAAATATTTTCATGAAATCTCGTCGTAGCTTCATTAGTGTAGGTGGAATTAAATCATAAAAATCATTGGTCAATGTCTTGGAAAAGGGATTAGACTGCGTTCCCCTCAGCAGCACGGCTGACTTCTTCTCGTTGCCCTCGTCTGCAACGCTGAGGAATGTTGTCAAGAGTCTGTAGTTGAGTGGTCTCCACGTCTTGTCTGGCAATGGCATTGAAATACGCAAAACGAGCCTATGAACAGCTGATTCAGACTTTCATAGGGAGTGGCTACATGACTAGTAATGGTGGATCTGTTGGGGATTTTACCAGCCTCATGGCCTATGCATAGAAAGTGGAAATCCTAAAGATTTGGCAATTTAATTTGAGGAACTGTTGGTCTGTCTTTTTATGAAGATAGTGCAACAACTGTAATAGAAATATTAATAGTAAGTTATTATTATTATTATAGTAGGCTACTTACTACTACTGATAGGTCTAATAGTAATAATAGACTTTGAGACGCACTAACTTCTTTAATGTTTCTTATGGTATGTCAAGTTGCCAGACTCGGTAAGGTTAGCACTCTACCACCAGAGCTACACATGCTGACACTTTTATTATTATTACTAGCTGTTACCCGCGGCTTTAGCCGAAATAACATTTGGAATCCCGTTATAACATTAGTTATCTAGATAGATAAGCGTGGGTCCTAGTGGAAAATAATTCTATCACCTGAAACCAAAAATGCATGTTACGAAAGAAAACATCAAAATATCATGTCGGTTTCGGACCCTAAAAGACGTGAATAATATAATAAAAGTATTAAAAAAACATTTTTTGAATTTTTTTTCGAATCAATTTTTATATGATTCCTGGGACTTAGAAAATTCCGGCCATAAAGTACAAAATCATTAATAACTCCCTAAGTATTCGTCGTATGATGAAATATCAAGAGACAAAAAAGATGTAATGTGTTATTGTCTACAACATAGGCCATGCATAATTTTTCACTCAGACATATTACCTATTCCCCCCCCCCCCCAGAATTTCACCCCTCCCCATGGGCCCCTTAAATTGGATTTATGAAAAAAAAAAACAGTCAAACACCTATTTACTTATTATTATGCTGATTTTTTCCGCTGAGTTTCAAACTCCTCGCCTATGTCGTTTAAGAGACACACGCTCCGTTAGGAATCCTTCAACCCCCACTTTTCACCCCTTTCACCTCATAGAATACACCATATCGAAAAACCCTTAGACACGTGTCTTCTTATTTTTAATGATGAGTTTATATGCCGAGTATCACATCCCCCAATGAAACCAATCGGGAAATGCAGGTCTACCCCCTTAACACCCCTTTAGAACCCGAATATTCAAAAATTCTTTCTTAGTGGGCGTTTGCGGCCCTTGAGGAAGCTGCATACCAAATTTCATTCCAATCCGTTCGGTGGTTTCTGAGATTTCGTGATGAATGGATGAGTGGTATTTGAGCATTATATAATAGATTAGACTATAATAATAATAATAATAATAATAATAATAATAATTATTATTATTATTATTATTATTATTATTTTTATCATCATGTACATGTGGTGATAGTGTTGAGACAGCTAACCATTACCGGCCAATATGCAAATCGGGGCGTGATGGCGCAGCGGTACAGCTGTTGGCCTCTCACCACGGCGGACCAGTTTTGATTCCCGGTCAATATCAAATACACCCTGTAAATATAGGATTGGACTCTTTAGTCACCGGAAAAACTTGCCTTCACTCCTCCGGTATCCACACACCCGGACTCGCAAGTCCCTGACCTAGAAGAAATTCAGGGGATCATCCAAAAGCTCAAAAAAAAGCACCAGGAGAAGATGGGATCATTGCTGAATTCTGGAAACTGAACGATCCTACACTTACGCAGAAACTTCATCACGTCATTTCAGACATATGGATGATGGAGCGAATACCATAAGGTGATAAAACAGACATCGGTAATTACAGAGGAATCTCCCTGCTCCCTATTGCTTATAAAATCATCTCCAAGGCACTTTTAAACAGGCTAGAACCCCAGGTGGATCCACTAATTGGTGAATACCAAGCCGGATTCAGAAAAGGGCGATCATGTGCTGAACAGGTGTGGAGCTTAAAAACAATATTACAAATGAGAAAATGTAGAAATACAGTTATAACATTCGTCGACTTCAGAAATGCGTATGATTCTGTAGAATGTGAAACCCTTTTCATGATCATGGAAGAATTGGGGATAGACAGAACGAACCGAAAAATCATTGAACAGACGCTTACAGGAACTATGTCCAAAGTGAAATTCACGGGTGAAATATCGGAGCCCTTTGTCATCAAAACTGGAGTTCGACAGGGGGACGGATTATCCCCAATGCTCTTTAATAATGTACTAGAAAAGAGCATTAGGGAATGGGAAGCCCATGTGAAAGGCATTCAAATTGGTATCAAAAAAGAGAACTGTCTTACAGTCAAGTTCCTCGCTTTTGCGGACGATATTGCAATTATCACTAACACCAGACATGAAGCCATACACGCAGTGGAAAAATTACATGAAATTGCTCAAAGAACCAGACTACAAATTTCTTATGATAAAACCCACTATATGGAAAGACGGCCAGAAAATAACTCATCTTTAATCACACAATACGGTATAAATACATAAGTCCCCCATTTTAAATACCTTGGTGAAATCATACAGTCCTCCGGACTAAACCGAATCGCCAATGAACAAAGAATCACCAAACTACAGAAGGCCTACAAGCTAACGTGGACTCACTACAATAAGAAGTGCATCTCGCTAGACGCAAAATTAAGGTACTATACAACGGTGATACTTTCGGAAGCAATTTACGCAGCCGAAACAATAGTGATCGATGGTCATTCCAAAATTAAGGATATAAAAAAACAGGAAAGTAAAATTCTCAGAAAGGTTTACGGGGCAGTTAATAAAAACGGTATTTGGATGAAGAGACCTCAAAGCGAACTCTGCCAAAAGATCCACACGATATCGGAAGTAATCATAAAACGCCGAGAACAGTTTTATACACATTTACAGGATGAAAAATTTAAGAACGGCGAAGAAATTGCTCAACGTTATAACACAGAATACGTTTGGTACGGAGTGGCTGACAGAGGTCCAGAACGACCTACAAAATGTCAACATTGAAAATCTTGAGGACCGCACCGAGTGCAGGAATAAAATCAAAAATGTTAAGTCTGATCATAGACCATCACGACAGCCTGGAATAAAATGGACAGCTGAGCGGAAGAAGGAGCATTCTGAGAGGATGAAGAGAATTTGGGAAGGGAAGCGGGAAAACGCCAGGAGATGAAATCATGTATTCAAGTTCAATCGCTCTCCAAAAGGGGAACAATCGATTAAATAAATAAATAATAATAATAACAATAAAGCAAATACAGCGTGTTGGTCGGCCCTATCAAAAGGCAATGGCATTTAGAACGGGTAAAGACCATACCTATCCTTGTCTCAAGTTCGCGCGTGATCGCAAGTACCTTGCGCCAAGGCCTTAAAAACTGGATATGGATACTCAACTGTACAAAATAACGCAGAAGGCAGTAGTTCTCTCAACAAACCAATTCTTCCGGAAGTTCATGGATAGCGATTTCAACTTTCCAGCTTAGAAATGGCTGTTTCAGTAACTATACTTTGGTTCCCTGAAGCCCATATAGTTATGTTGTGATGTACCAGCAATGTGCTATCATTAAATGATAGCGAGGCTGTGTAGCTCAGGTAGTAGAGTGCCATCGTTCTCGAGGGTTCGAACTAGGCTCAGTCATGTAATAAATGAAGGTGAACAAATACGACAGCCTTGTACCGATGGATGTAATGGCACGTACATGAAACTCTGTGAACACAACATTCCGGAATCTTGACATCCCCCCAAAAAAATTAAATAGTATGTCTAACAACATATTATTATTATTATTATTATTATTATTATTATTATTATTATTAGACTATTAAACAAATTAAAAGAGATTATGGGTTAACTGTTATTTATTTTTAAGTAGGGTTCCAATTGTTTAGGACGTTCAGTGAATGACTGAATGAATAAAGCCTGTAGTGTCCCTAGAAGGGCAAAGGCCTTCCTCGAAAGGTTGGAGCTCGTTGATTATATCTCATGTGGTGAGCTAGTAACATGAGATGCTTAGTTTTACAACTATGGCAGTCATAATGTTTTCTTGAAGCACCGTCTTCCTAACTCCTTCCAATCCGTTCTTTGACTTGCTGTCCTGGACCATAGACTCTAAATATTTTTGGTAACAATGATGATGGAAGAGACTTGCAAGCTTGTTGTGATGGTTGTTGTTAAATGATTTTAGGGGCTTGGGAATTTGTTTATGCGCCCCATGTGGTTGGGTGAGTGTTGGATTTGTCTGATAAACTGAGTTTCTGTAGTGACTGTAGTAGTATGTGTAGCTGTAGTTATTAGGGTCGTGAATGAGTTTGGTGCCCCGGGACTCCAAGTACCACACTATCACGGCATATGCTTGGAAAGCACGTGGAAGAATCCGGAAAAATCCAAATTTATGATAGCCACTGTCGGTGCTATGTTCGGACCTCCAATCACCGGACATGCTGCGATCGTGGTGCACGATTAAACGCGCATGCCTACACAGCGGGGATAGGAAAGGAAGCAGCCGATAAACTGAGTTTCAGTGGTGGACGTCCTTACTTTGGACTCACGGGATGACACGGGAAATTATCTTGTGGCTGCCGATGGTGGGATGTAAGGAGGCTTGTGGTTTTACATGAATGTAAATATCGTGATCATGAGCTACTAGACCTCCATTTCATGTTGAATCCGAACCATAGCACATGGAATTTCACTTTGAAGATCTCACATGAATTGACCAGGAATCAAATCCGGTCAGCCGTGGTGAGGGCCCAACAGCTGGAGCGCTGCGCCATCACGCCCCGACTTGCACATCGGCTGGTAATGGTAAGCAGTCTCAACACTATCACCACATGTAGATGATGATACCAAATAATATTAATAGTCTAATAATAATAATAATAATAAGATCCAACATGTGTAGCTCTGGTGGTACAATGCTAACCTTCCTGACGGTGCGATCTACGTTCAGTAATGTAGTAAGTGAATGTGATCAAATACGATCATGTCAATGGATTTCATGGCACATACAAGAAATCCTACATATATTAAAGTCTAGCAACTCGACATTCCAAACAAAACATGAAAGTAGTTAGTGTGTCCAAAAGCCTATTATTACAATTATTATTAGTAGTAGCCAACTATAATAATAATATTATGTTTTATTTTTTTAGTATAGTTGCCGCACTGTATTCACACAAAGATAGACCAACAGTTCCTTAAATTAATTTACCAAATCTTTAGGATTTCCATTTTATATGCATAGGCCATGAGTCTGGCAAAATCCTAAACAGTTCCACCATCACTTGTCATGTAGCCACTCCACATGAAGATGTGAACCAGCTGTTCACAGGCTCGGTTTGTGAATTTCAATGTCATTGGCAGGCAAAACGAGGAAGTCACTCAACTTCAGACTCTTGTCAACATCCCTCAGCGTTGGAGGGGAGGGTGACGGGGAAAAGTCAGCTGCGCTGCTGAGGGGAACGTAGTCTAAGCCCTTTTCCAAGACACTGACCGACGATTTTTGAGATTTAATTCCCCCTACACTATTTAAGATACCGTACGACTAAATTTCATGAAGATATTTGGTTAGAATACTATCTTCTACCACCAATGTAACGGACTTCCATTCTATCAATTACACCCTGTATGATATAATGGAAGTCCGTTACACTGGTGATAGAAGAGAATATTCTATGCAAATATCTTCATGAAATTTAGTCGTATCTTAATTATTGTAGATGGAATTAAATCATAAAAATCATCGGTCAATGTTTTGGAAAAGGGCTTAGACTAAGTTCCCGTCAGCAGCTCAGCTGACTTCTCCCCGTAGCCCTCCCCTCCAACGCTGAGGAATGTTGGCAAGATTCTGAAGTTGAGTGACTTCCTCGTTTTGTATGCCTATGACATTGAAATTCACAAACTGAGCCTATGAACAGCTGATTCACACCGTCATGGGGAGAGGCTACATGACTAGTGATGGTGGATCTGTTCAGGATTTTGCCAGATCCATGGCCTATGCATAGAAAATGAAAATCCTAAAGATCTGGTAAATTTATTTAAGGAACTGTTGGTCTATCTTTGTGTAAATACGGTGCAACAACTGTAATAAAAATTATTATTATTATTATAGTAGGCTACTACTATTAATAATAGTAATAATAGGCTTTTAGACACACTAACTTATTATATGTTGTTTTTGATGTGTTACATCTTTCCACTCGGTTGCTGGATATTATTGTGGGAGTGATTTTGAAAAATTGGACGGAAGTGGATTGGAGCGATCGAGGTGGCACCAGCTGGCACACTTCCGTTCGATCGAATGGAAGTGTGCTCGAACGGAAGTGTGCTAGCTAGCAGTGGTGGATCGAACGGAAGTGGCACTGCCAACTCGATTGAACTATCCAGATGGCAGTGGTAAGATCCTGCTGGCAGTGGTAAGAGAAACAATGAGTGCGCGGTGTCGGAAATTGATACCATGACGTACTTTCGGCCATGTGGAATGTATATGACATAATGAACGGTAAACGCTCATGCAAACTCTGGTATCAAGTGATTGAAACAAAGCACATGGTACATGTTCGAAGTCTTCGTATCAGTATTTAAATGGTAAAATGTCTTAATATCAAACAATGTAAGTAGTCGGCATTGCCGGTATTATGTTTCTGCACAATGGCTATTCAAATATTAACCCACATAACGGTATTGCAGTCATCAATATAATATAATCGTTTTGGTTATACGAGAATTGAGCAAGCCTTCATGAACTATTGCTGAATACATTATCATTACTCACAAGAGGGCCTATTCAGAAGGCATTTTAAACTCAATTTCACGCAGGAACATTATCGAAACAAGAAAAATATACATGAAACTTAATTCCATAATACAGTATTATTGGAACGTGGAAATAAGTCACGATCTTGTGCACCAGATTATCATTTTAAACGATATTTATCATATCAATATGACTCATTTTAACAGAATCCATATGAAATTACGTGTTGGTCTGTGAATCAAGAGGACCTATTTATAAGGAATTTAAGGTTATTTGTGGTGTCGCGTCTATTAATCTAGTTGATCCATATCGTATACTTTATTTAGGCTAGTTCTAGTGGAAGCTACAAATCATCTAATAAAATGAGTTCTGTATTATAAACTACAATATCTGTAAAACGCTCACTTTTACAATAGATTAATATCTGTGCCAATAATAGTATATAATACCGGTGTATCAACAATTTCACATGAGGTTTCTTCTATGTCAGATATTACACATCATATGCGACTACTGTAAAGCTCTTATTTTTTATTTTTGGTGTTTCGAGTTGTCATACTTTTATGTACGCAAGATTTCTTGTATGTGCCATGAAATCCATGGACATGATCGTATTAGATCACATTCATTTACTACTTGACTGCGTAGATCCCACCTTTGGGATGGTTAGCACTCTACCACCAGAGCTACACCTGCCTACTCTTATTATTTTTATTAGACAATTTTTTTTATCATCATCTACATGTGATGCTAGTGTTGAGACAGCTTACCGTTACCAGCCGATATGCATATCAGGGCGTGGTGGCGCAGTGGACCTGCTGTTGGCCTCTCACCCCGGCGGACCGGGTTTGATTCCCGGTCAATGCAGGTAAGATTTTCGAAGAGAAATGCCACGCCCTGTGGTTCGGATTCCACATACAAATGAGGTCATGTAGCTCATGATCACGATATTTACGGTCATGTACAATACCTAGCTTCCTTACTTCCCACCATCTGCAGCCCCAAGATGATTTCCAGTGGCATCCCACGAGGGCAAATTTGGGATGTCCCTTTATAAGAACACGGCTGCTTTCTTTCTTACGCCTGCGGTGTAGGCATGCACATTTAGTTGTGCACCACGCACACAGCAAGTCCGGTGATTGGAGATCCGAACTCAGCACCGACAGTTGCTATCCTGAGTTGTGATTTCCCCGGATTACATGCCTGAGCCTAGATCGAACCCTCGAGAAGGATATCACCCTACTACCTGAGCTACACAGCCTCGCTATCATTTAATTATTATTATTGTTTTGCTGGTAGATTACATCATAACTATACTGTACGGGCTTCAGGGAATCAAAGTATTGTTACTGAAGCAGCCACTTCTAAGCTGGAAAGTCAAAATCGCTACCCATGAACTACCAGGTGACTCGGGTTGTTGAGAGAACTACTGCCTTGTGCATTAGTTTGTACAGTTTAGTATCCAGATCCAGTTCTTTAAGGCCTTGGAGCAAGGTACTTGGGATCACGCCCGTACTTGAGACCATGATAGGTATGGTATTTACCCGTTCTACATGCCATTGCCTTTTGATAGGGCCGACCAACTCGCTATATTTGAATTATTGTCATTATTATTATTATTATTATTATTATTATTATTATTATT
This sequence comes from Meconema thalassinum, assembly GCA_946902985.2. Lineage (NCBI taxonomy): Eukaryota > Metazoa > Arthropoda > Insecta > Orthoptera > Tettigoniidae > Meconema > Meconema thalassinum. The sequence continues at coordinate 720,957,838 of OX336389.2, forward strand.
ATTACTATTATTATTATTATTAGTCTATTATTATGTACATGTGGTACCGTACTAGTATTAAATCTTGGAAGTTGATTTCCATGGTTTCCCACTTATTCCCCAGGGAAATGCCGGGATGGTTCCACAAAAACACAGGTTATCAGACAAATTCTACCCACACCCAATTACAAGGGGCTAAATTACCAAAATCACAAAGCCTCACAAATAAAACCTCAAGTATTTTTCTTCCGTCTTAAATGTTAGTTCCGAACAGACTACGGGTGTCGGAATTTTGTCTCACTCTATTTCATTAACGTGCCGGACGCCAATGACACACCAGGGCTGATTATCGAAATTATTTTATACTTTCACACACAAAGTACGCTATGCAATACTACCGGTCCTAACGTCCCAAGCCATTGCGTGCAATTTTAACAACAACAACAACAATACAAATACAAATTTTCTTACGAGACGGGTATCGCTTTCCTCATAACAGCTGATACCATCCCTCAACGGGTAAGGTCAATGCACCGATTAAGTAACAACGTCCCCTCCTCGCGTCGTCCTACCTCTCCCTACCTCGTTTCCCCCAGACAGCCACCTCATCTTCTGTTTGAAGAGTTTCTGAAAAACCTATAAACATTGACTTTGTAATGATTAATGTTCAATTTAAAGATAGGTGACATTTTTTTTTTACCTTGGAAGCTTAGAAAATGGTATCTTCTATCACCAGTGTAATGGACTTCCATTATAGCAGTTACACCCTCAATTTGTAATTGAGGAAGGGATAGTAGGGGGGGGGGGTTAGGGGGGATATGGGTACTGGTCTTAAGATTGGAAACATTTCGACACCCCAATTGAATTGAATTTGGATGTTGTAGTCAATGAACTGCCACTGAAGCAAATTAGACCCTTTATGTGGCGTATACAATGTTCTGGTTAAAACATAGTAAAAGAAAATAAGAATTTATAACTAAACATTACAATTATCAAGCAGAAAATGTGAACAACGGATACATGAACAAGTATACAAAATAAACAACAATAAACCATTAAAATGAAAATGAAAATCCACAGCCTGCTTCCAGTCTCCGACCGGGTCAGGAATGGAATGAATGAAGCCCCCATCTAGCGGCGAGGATATGAACTGTGCCGGCTGCCGAGGCCTGACGCACTCCTCTGGGGCAATGATTAAATGAATGACAGATGAAATGAAATGATAGTGGAGAGTGTTGCTGGAATGAAATGTTGACAGGGAAAACCGGAGTACCCGGAGAAAAACCTGTCTGCCTCCGTTGTGTCCAGCACAGATCTCACATGTAAAACCTTTAAAATAAAATAAGTAAATACATTACCTAATGCAGAGGTGTCCACAAAGCACGCTGGGTGCGCTGGCACGTATGACCTTGCAGAGATGTAGGGGGAAGACTATAAGTCAGTCTCTCTCGCCCCCTTTCCCGTCTCACTCCCTCTCGTGCTGCCTTCGCTGTGTTGTAGTTGATCGGTCAAACGTCAAATGGTGTTCAGAATATTGTAAATTTGAAAACAAATTCAAACAAAACGAAAACAAGGAGAAAAACAATCACTAATGTAACCGAAGATGCAATGCCTTAACCCGCCTTCGGTAACGTTGTTAGCTTGCTCCTAACAAAAACATTCCTTATTAAGAAAAGTTTTTTGTTTTAAGACTCAACCTTTTCAAACTCCAGGTATTCTCAAATGAGCATATGAGTCACATGTTTTGCATTGTTATGCGATGATTCACGCACACGTGTCACGTGTGGGAAGGTGATAATGCAGTATCACAGGCAGTGTTAGGTGGCTTCTAGCCCCGATACCTTTGGCGTTACATTTTTTGCGCGTTCCGTGCTGGTGTAATATTTTTGTGAGAAGTGTCAAAGTGAAGTTTTAAATGCTAATAGGCCTCCTAGTGAATCTGTTATTTTGAGCTGGACTGATGAAAAGGACAACGTATTTACAGATGATGACCAAGGCTGTGCCTCTGGCTGTCTAAGTGATGTTCTTAGCGACCATTCCAAGCATCAAACTGATACTGAGCAATCCAACGATTCACATAGTTTTTTTTTTAGCATTTGGCTTCTGGTGACGGGAATGTTCGGCTCGCCAGAGTTAGTAGCTGCTTCTAGCGGACACCCATGGGGTGAGCTACAAGTATCGTCGCGTGTGGAGTGTTGTCTGGGGAAGGAAAGTGTGAATGTAAGGACAAGGAATTGGAGGGTATCGGCTGTGGCCTATAGTTAGGGACCAACCCTGGCATTTGGCTGGAAGGAAGATGGGAAACCAAAGAAAAACATCTTCAAGGTTGCCGGTGGTCGGATTCGAACCTCCTCGCCTCCGGGATGTGAGCGACTGCCTGCAGCCACGCCGTAACAGACACGGCTAACTCACCCGGTATTCAAATAGTGAAATGAGTGAACAGGACAATGATAGAAAATAATGTGGTTTACAAATCATGATCAAATTTGTTGTTTAGCAATGTAATGACAAGGTTTTTGTTTCTTTTTATAATATTTAGTAATGTTTATGTACATTTATGTGTATATAAATGGGTAACAAAACGAGACTAATAAAACAAAATTATAATTACCTTCTAATTATTTTTTTTATTTAGTCAATTTACCCTCTATGTTGGTGGTTCCCACGGACTCAGCGAGGGAACTCACCACTACCGCCTCTATGGGCAGTGTCCTGGAGCTTGGAACATCTGGTCTGGATGGATACAACTGGGGAGGTGTGATCAGCACTTCGCCCAGGCGGCCTCACCTGCAAAGCGAACAGGGGCTTCATGAGGGAGGGGAAGGGATGAAAGATAGGGATGGATAGGCTAGGAAGCGGGAAGGAGGCGGCCGTGACCTTACATTAGGTAACATCCCGGCATTTGCCCGAAGACGAAGTGGGAAACCACGGAAAACCACTTCGAGGATGGCTGAGGTGGGAATCGAACCCCTCTACTCATTTGGGCCACCCGAGGCTGAGTAGACCCCGTTCCAGTCCTCATACCACTTTTCAAATTTCGTGGCAGAGCCGGGAATCGAACCCAGGACCTCCGGGACGGCAGCTAACTATGCTGACCGCTACGCTACGGAGGCGACACCTTCTAAAAGAACGAAAATAATGTAGGAGTCAAAATTGTAGTACCGTAGTCAATTTTTAGGTATTAAACTATCGTGGATATATACAAATATGTAAGTATATACTTACCTAAATATATACTAAATAACAAAAGACTAGTAAAATTTATTCTAAATGCCAAGCAGTACTAAATCGTATACCAAGCTGATGTTAGGGAGCGCCTATACACGCTACCTCTCGCGTAAGTGAGGACAACGCTACCGATGGAGGGTTAAATGAGTTCCATTACCTTATCAGTTTTTCTGCCTATACGTAAGTACGTAATCTTCAATTACCGTCATGCAGAGAAACGCGAGAAACACCATGTAGATGTGTCAGACAATCAACGCATTAGACCAACAAGTTGTGTGTTTATAACATGTTCAGTGCACTAGCGATCCCATCTTGACTCGGTCAGATACGGCGGAGAGCATTCGCAGCGCCGGCAGTCAGCCCAGCCAAAAGAGGCAGGAACCAACCTGCAGGCGTGCGGCGCAACTTGGCTAGCATGCCAAGCGTGCAACGGCTGGACGCTCCTGAACTAATGTATCATTAAATTTACTGCAAAAGCAAAATTATAGCCAACCATATTAACAAAGACTACAGTTTCAATATGACGAATGATGTGCTCTAGCATTAACACAAATATATCTTACTTCTGGATATCCAGGAATGGGAATTTATCCACATATCCTGTTGGTTTTTCTTTCACGGGAATTCCCATTACTCATACCGGACAAGAATTAAATGAATACACAATACTTGGTCGTGCTATTAGTATGGATTTATGTGAATCAGGACACGATTATAGTACGAGTATTACCTTAGGCTTTTGACTGAAACGAAGGATGTGCTCATTACTTAGAGGTTCAAATATTTGTACATCAAGGTGTTTGAAATCATATTTCAGTGTTACGTGATGTAATTTCTTTTAGGATTAGGGAACCACCCATTTCAATTGGGTGTAATCGTGTTGACCGGTAGAAAACATTAAATTTCGATTGTTTGTATTGTGACCGAAATCTACCCTTACGCTGGATGGTAGAGGATGTTAGAATCGCAAGCCAACGATCGTTTCGGAGCTAGAGAGCGAGTATACAAATCCCGGGATGACAGGAATATTTTATTCTCCGAGTTACTCTATTTTCTGAAGATTCGCCATTAAACGAGCAGTTTATAATCTTTTCACCATGGAAACGCTATTTTTTCCATTCAATTATGTGTACTATCATGTGCACTTGGAACAGACGCAATTCTATTACGTACTCGGAACTTGAGCGAACGTGAATCTCGTGTGTACTCGGAACTTGAACAGACGCAATTCTGTTACGTACTTGGAGCTCGAGTTGACGCGATTCTACTCTCTATTCGGAAACGCGAGTGAAAGTTACGCCGTGTGCGGATTATTGAACAATAACTATGAGTTATTCTGTCCATCATAGTGTTGATTTATACAAGCAGTGTAGTGTTTAAATGCAAGTGAATAAGTACGATTACAACCAGTGGCAAACTCAGACAACTGTAGGCCTACGTGAGTAATAACATAGTCTAATGCACAAACATTAATTTGTACGAGGGGAAGCAATGGTTTACATAGACAACATTTAAACAGCGGGCTTACAGGGCTGGCATGCGAACGAATGAGTCGTCTGCTTTCAAAACAAGATTGCTAATTTAAGATTACGGCTGAGTTAGCAAGTCCTAAATGCCCTCTTTACATTTGGGAAGAGAAAGTTATACAAGACAGGACACATCATGCTGTTTCTAAATGCTGAAGTAGTCAGTTGGTTTCAAAGTAACACAAGTAGATCAGGGGTTCTCAAACTTTTTCTGTCGCACCCACCTTCTGAAACATGCAATATCTAGCGCCCCCCCCCCATTATTATTTCCTTTCTTAGCACTTCTCATAGGATACTTCCCACAAAAAGAAAGATCACACAAGATCTACTGAGTAGGCTACTTCCTAATTAGGATTTCAACTACCGGTTACATTAATAATAACAATAACACACAATTCATTATTCTTAGAGCACATCAAAGTACAACAACGTTTTGTGAAAGAAATGTCATGCATATATATTACTTTTGCTTATAAAAATAAAAACAACTGCTGCACGTGCAGTTATTGGAATAGAGCAAATTTAGTTTGTTTCACTAATTAGCCCTTTAGCTGCGACACGTATGTTCAGTAATGCTTTTCATATTTGAAAGCTAGTGACTTATAAATGACAATAGAAATAATATATACAATTTTCAACATTTCACTGTGAATTTGAAAAATGTTATGTTAAAACTTTCACCCATGAAAAAGTAAAACAGGAGAATAGAAGTGTACATGGGTCGGAATTCAGTAATTCTCAGACAATTACCGAGTTAGTGTGATGGGTGAGATGAAAGTAAATCCAATCTTGGATGGATGTTTGAAACAGCAACGCGCAGATCCCCTTCCAGCTGCAGCGGAGAGTGATGCTCCGTCTTGACGGATGCCACTGCGGAAAATGTTGACTCACACAACTAAGCTGAAGCGAAGGGTAATAACAGGTCCACCGCTTTTCTTGATAAAATGGGATATTCATTTCGAATCTGCACCCAAAAATTTTCAAGAGTCTTAGACTTAATTTCATTTCGAAGTATTCTGTCATTTGAGAGTTCTATTAGTTTCTCATCTTCTGCCGTTGACAGGTGGGCTGTTACGTTCGTTTCAAACGGACTACGAATCCAGTCACTCTCAGTTGAAGGTTGTGGACATCTACCCTCGAATTTTTCACGACGTTTTGGAAGTGTTCTACGACAATTCCACTAGTTTGACAAATATCTAACTCATTATCTTCCAGGAATTCATTCAGACAATGAAAAATCTCACAGTTACTTTGTCAATCTGGGCTTTCCAAAGTTCAAGTTTTCTCTTAAACGCAAGCACTTTGTCACTTAGAATGAAAATATTACTATTTCGTATTTGAAGTGACACGTTATGTTCATTCAGTTTTTCAAATACGTCAGCCAAGTAGCACAGTATTAGAAGCCATTTCTCATCCAGAAACACGGTTGCGAGTGTAGAACTGCTGTCCAATAGGAAAACACGAAGTTCATTCTTCAACTCCACATCGCGAAGAAGGACTCGGCCACGAGACAACCGACGTGCCTTCGTGTGCAATAGAAGCGAATCATGTGTAGATCCCATCTCCTCGCAAGGAATGGAAAATAGCCGACTGTTTAAAGCTCTTGCTTTCACAAAATTTACAACACTAATTACACCGTTCAGCACTTCATTGACTTCCGGTTGTAGTACTTTGAAGCCAATGCCTCCCTGTGTATCATGCAATGTGTGAATTTTACAGAATTAGTAACAGCACACACTCTTGCTCTGAAACCCTTTTTAGTTCCAGTTGGCAGTCAAAGTGAAAGGTCGTGCTTTTCCCGAGCTCTTAGGTGTGCTGAAATGGGTTGTTCTCTGGAGTGTTATCGGGCGAGGATCGGACTGTGGTATGCGAAGGTTAGTCGCAATTTCCGGTGTTTGTGTGTGCGTACGGGACCTAGCAACTTGTGGTTCATAGCCCTAGTGATAGCTGCATTGCTAGTTATTGGTGGAGTGGAAGTGAATCCAGGGCCTGTTACTCCAAATGTGAATCAGGCAAATGATCCAGTGGCAGCTTTAAAGTGTTCGACGTGCAGTAAAACATTGAAGAATGGTGTTGAATGTGGACTATGTGAGAAATGGTTTCACTTCGGCTGTATTAAGGTCGAGAAGGGGGATTGTTATGTCGGAAATTGGTTTTGTAAAGTATGTGATACGCCGGACTGTTTGAGGGTGCAAATCGAAGCAAGGGATCAAATAATACAGGAACTTAGAGCAAAGCTTCGTGAATCAGAAGAAACGGTGAAGGATGTGACTGAACGGCTTTCTACTGGAATCAGTGGGGAAGAGGGCATGCAGGAGCAAACTGAGGATGACGTTATCATAATGGGTGATTCTATGATACGATGGAGTGCGAATATCTCGAGGAAATCAGGTGCGAAAGTGCGGTGTTTTCCGGGGATTAAAATTGACCAGCTTGCCCAACAAGAGGAATAATCAAATGTAGAGGACTGTGAAAAAGATAAAGTGTTGTTGCTACATGTTGGGACGAGCGATTTGAAGAAGAGGGCTACAGCTTATTACATCATGGGGGAGCTCTACGAACTAGGCAGAAAAGCTAAAAGCAAGTTTAGAAATGCAAAAATTATAATGAGTGGGATTGTTCAGCGGGGAGATGTTCCGTTAAGGCGAGTTAAGGCTGTAAATGACCGCATGGACTGGGTATGTGCACAACTGGGTTTAGTGTACGTAGAAGCTGACTGCTGGATTGGTGGCCGTGACTTCGCCCGAGACGGGCTGCATCTAAATCGACGGGGCGCTTTCAACCTAGGGAGCCTACATGACAGGGTCATCGGTTCGTGCCGGCTTTTGTGAGGAGGAGCAGGTCTAGAGGTTGCCAGCCGATGGGAACAGAAGGTGCTATTTCGAGATATTTGCTGCGGAGGTAAGACTCTAAGATTACTGCAGGTTAATTGTCAGAGTTAAGGAAATAAATTAATTGAATTTTGGAATCTTGTAGAGACGTATTCTCTGGACATTGTCATTGCAACTGAATCTTGGTTATATGAGGACATAAATAGTAGCGAAATAATTCAAGGGACCTACGAAATGTACAGAAGGGATCGGGGGAAGCGAGGTGGTGGGCTATTTATTTGTGTGCGCAAAAATATAGCTAGTTTCTTCAAGTGGGCTGATATGGATCATGAAATGTTATGTGTACAAATTTCGGATAAAGGAAATAAATTCCCTCTTCAGGTGATATGGGCGTATAGAGCACCGAAAGATAACTTTTCTCTCCTCGAAACACTGTATGATAAAACTTGTACGGGTAATGCTATGAAAAAGAGCGTAATAATTGCTGTAGATTTACACCTCCCCAAAGTAGACTGGTCTGGTGAGTCAACTAGCTGTGGTCAAGCTCAGAGCGCTGCAAACAATTTCTTAAGGGAGGGGGGATTTTCCCAAGTAGTTGACTTCCCAACTAGAGGCAATAATACCTTAGATGTTTATCTCGTAAGGCCTGTAGAGCTGTATATTAACTGTCTGAAAGTACCAGGAATTAGTGACCATTCGGGGGTTGAATTAAATATTAGATATGGTGACATTACAAAATTAGACTCTGATGTAGCAAAAAAGATCATATTCCAGTATCGCTGGGCGGATCAGGGCAAGTTTCAGGGGTATTTGAATGAGCTATTTGTAGGATGGGCATCGGAAGGAAATCACATTAATATCCTGTGGACTAACGTTTTGAAAATTTTAAATAGCGCTGTTTATAAATTTGTCCCATTTAAATTGCTGAAACAAAACCCAAATCCTGAGTATTACACAGGAGAAATTAGGAGTCTTAAACGGAAAATAAGAAATTATAAAATAAAAGACATGGTAGTGGCAAGTATATGTTGAAATTTAAGTCCTTATCAAGAGAGCTTGTCTTAAGAAGAGGGCTGCTCATGACAGTTATATGCAAGGTTTACATGGTTCGGGAGGTATTGGGTGAAATATAAATTACATTTATGTTAGGAGAAGAAAGGGAAATTCAAATAATTTGTCGATGATAATGACCGGTGACGGTAAATTAATTACTGAGAAACAGGCCATTGCTAATGAATTAAATGTCTTTTACGGTAGTGTGTTCAATAAATCCAATAGCTGTGTGTTGGACCTTAACGACGAATCAGGGGCTCCTCTGTTCCAATTAAACCAGTCAGCAATTGTAAAGCTAATACAAAAACTACGATTCAATGTCCTGATAATATTGTTAATGAAGTACTTAAACTAGGAGGTAGGGCCGTGGCACGATACTTGTAGGTGATGTTTAATGTGTCCATAAACAATGCGCAAATCCCAGATGACTGGAAAAGAGCTACGGTAATCCCAATATTTAAGGGAGGGAGCAGACTTGAATTGAGCAACTACAGGCCGGTTAGCCATACGTCCATCATTTGTAAACAGATGGTGCATCTCATTTGCGACTACTTGAGGGAACAGTGGGAAACATTATCATGGTTTAATGATAGGCAACATGGATTTCGGAAGTGTTACTCATGCGAGAGTCAGATGCTATCACTTTTTCAAGACATTAGTGAATAGTTAGACCATGGAGTTTCAGTCGACGCCGTGGTTATAGATTTTGCGAAGGCATTTGATGTCGTGCCGAATGACATGCTACTCCATGAATTAGCTTCGACGAAGATTGATAGAAGATTAATTTTATGGATCCAAGAAATTTTGGCGGGTCGTTCCCAGAAAATGAAAGTTGAAGGCATATTGTCGGATGAAATAACCGTAACGTCGGGTATCCCTCAGGGCAGCGTAATCGGAACTTTGTTATTTTTGGCGTTTATAAATGACTTACCAAATGGGATTCGCAGTGACTGTCGATTGTTTGCGGATGATTGTGTAATATATCGAAAGATACATGACTCACAAGACAATGCAGTGCTACAAGAGGACATAAACCTGGTCTATAAGTGGGCGATTGTAAATAAAATGAAAATAAACACAAGAAAATGTAGTCTTTTAAAAATAGGGAAAGTGTGAAGGCAGGATTTTCAATATAACATTGGCTCGGAAATACTTGTAGAAGAAGATTCTTGCAAATATTTGGGCGTTCACGTAATGAATGATATGAAAAGGAGTAGTCATGTAGGATGTGTAGTTTCAAAAGCTTACAAATCCCTGCCCTTTGTAATGAGGGTATTAAAAGGAAGTAATACCTCTGCTAATGAATTAGGCTATTTGTCACTCGTAAGACCTGTTCTGGAATATGCCTCGGCGGTTTGGGATCCATATCAAGTAGGGCTCATCAATGAGTTGGAAATGGTACAAAGAAAGGCCGCTAGATTTGTGCTCAGTGACTTTAATCCCAGGAGAAGTGTGAGCCGTATGTTAAAGAAACTTGGGTGGGAATCACTGGAGGCTAGGAGGATGAAATCTAGACTCTGCGCTATGTACAACACGTATACAAATCAACCAGCATGGGGTGAGCTTAGCAAACGATTTTGAAAGCCCACATAGATCGGTAGGAGCGATCATCCTTTCAAAGTTAAGGGCCGACCACAGCGAACAAATTATGGTAAATATTCTTTTGTAAACCGAGCCATTGATAACTGGAACTCTCTACCTGCCGCAGTCTTAGAGCCTTTTCCCAAACATATAGGTGTGTTTAAGAAAAGACTGACTATTGGTGTAAATATTCCATTCTAATTGATGTATAATTGTTATTGAATTATTATGTATAATTATTTATTTGTTATGTATAGACAATTTGCCACCGGGGGACACACCCCCCATTGCAAATAAATGAATGAATGAATGAATGAATGAAAATGCCGACAGCCCATCAGTACATATACTAACACAATTTGTCCATTAGAGATTGTTGTCGATAAAAAAGAATTCACAAGGGAAAAAATATCTTCGCCTGTAGTACGCCCTTCCAGAGCTTTACAAAATAGAAAATCCTCGTGCATTTCATTTTCATGACAGAAGCGTTCAAAAACAAGAAGCTGGGCACTGTTTACGACATCAGTACCAGTACTGTCATCAAGTGGCAGGGCAAATTTTGGGCTATCATGAAGACGTGGTAGCAATTGATTTTTTCGTTAGAGGCTATTACATCAATACGACTAATTACTGTATAATTTGAGAGCGGTATCGACTTCAAACACTCGCCGAACTTTTCTCCATGCATGATCACGCACATTTTCACGGCTGCAGGAAGAAGTAAATTCTCACCAATACTATGTGGTGATTTGGATTTTGCAATTATGCTCTTAGCGCTTTCTTAGAAACTGTTGCGTGCTTTCCTAGGAATCTAAGATTTTCTTTTAGTTGTTGCTCGTGGCGCTTAAAAAATGCTTAAGTTTTACATACACAGACTGGATGTTAAGTCTGCAAGTGTCCCTTAAGTTTCAGAGGCTACAAACTGTCGTTTGCTAAAATCTCCAAACAAAGAACGCAGAAGAGGTTGTTCCAGATGATTATTTGAAAGAATGCTGGTAAAGCCTAATGTCAGATAATCGTCAAGATATTTACGCACTTTCACTTTTTGTGTAGAATTAATAATCCTGATGGGAGCAGAAGTAGACGCGGAAGAACAATGGACTTTGTTTAAATTCGAACCTTGTTCTTTTACCGAAGGAGGGCAAGCACTATCACTTTCATGGGGTCTCTTTTTACCACTTCTAATAAGCCACTTATCCATGGGTACTGGCGTCACTCGTATCAGTTTATTGTTAAGTTGGCTAACCAAGCACTAGAATTTACCTGTTCACTCACTGTCTTTAAACTGACTGGAAAGGCCTAGCTGAATTCGAATCATCAACGGCTAAAATAGAAGAATCCATTCTTGAAAGGAAGTGGCGGTCACATTGTCAAGCGGCTTATTGTCATTAAGTGTTCGGTAAGGAGATGTCACTGCGGGTGGCGAGTGAAATGGAGCTGTGTGGGAAATGTTACTCGCCACCAATTTTCAGTATTCCTGCTGGTAGGATCTACTGGTGAGTTCTTGTGAAAAAAGACAGCACAGGTACGAGTTTATTATTCTTGATTGGTCTTGGGAGCTACCTGCCTATGATAGGTTCGTGAATATGAGGATAGTAATAGAATATGAAATATAAATATTTCGATCAAAGCTGGCGCCCCCCTTTATCGCTCTCTGCGCCCCCCCCCCCACTTCGAGAACCCATGAAGTAGATGAATGAGTATGAAAACAAGACACTTCTTGGCTGGGTCTTTTGCGCATCGATCAGCGCATCAGCTGAATGGGCGCACTCTGTCTGCTGCTTATGCAATTGTTTCGTTTTCGGTTAGTGCCGGTGTGTTTACATTTGTATTGGCATGTTAGATCGACTTTATACTTGGGAAGAGTGGCTATGTTATTTTCAAAATACGATTCATCCGATTACTGAGTTGCAAAACAAGATTCATCAGCAAGTTTTAAAACAAAATGAGACTCATCAAATATTAAAACGCTCATAAAAAGGAAAATAAAACAGCATGAGTTATGAAACATTTGGAAAATATTTGTCTACATCACTTACAACTTTCAAAAAAGGGGCAAATGTATTTTCAGTAAACAATGGACTTATTCATTATTTTGAGTCTACTGAAATACTTTGTTGAAGTGATGTGTCTTGTTTTGATACCAGACGCCTCAAATGTATCATGAATTAAATTTTGCGTCGCGAAATTAAATTGTTCAATGGTATAACATTTCACTCCTGGCGCGATATACAGATTGTCACAGACTTTAAATTTCGCTCCCGGCGCGAATTAAAATTCGTTACTGTCTTTTAATTTCGCCACAGATGCGAAATTATATTCGTTACAGAATTTTAATTCAGCCCCCGTGCGAAATAATATTCGTTAGACTTTTAATTTCGCTCCCGGCGCGAAATAAAATTCATCATAGACTTTAAAAAAATGATCCTAGTGCGAAATAAAATTCATTATCAGACGTCAAATTTCGGTCTTGGCGCGAAATATAAATCGTTAGTCTTTTAATTTCACTCCCAGCGCGAAATTGAATTTGTTAACGACTGTTAATAGTAGGATATAAAGGGCGGTTCTGGCGCAATGGCTAATGGGCAAGATGGCCGCCGCGCGCAACTGCCCTATGTTATTCTTATGGAGGGGTCAGTCATAGCTGGCGCAGTGGCTAATGGGCAAAATGCCTGCCACGCCCTGAGACCGTGAATGACGTCACAGGGAGAGGTCGGCAGTGAAGTTGCTAAATGGAATATTTATTACTATTATTATGAGGTAATTATTGATTGATCATGTACATTCAAGACCAGCCTTATATTGTCCACCTCTTGGTGTAGTGGCTAGCATTCTTGGCTGTTACTGTGGAGGCTCGGGTTCGAGTCCTGGCTCTGTCAAGAAATTGAATTCTAGGCTGATGGTTGGAATGGTGTACACTCAACCTTGTGAGGCAAACTGACAGGAGCTGGCTTTTGATTCATACCGCTGCCATTCTGCCTAACCCAACTTCACCTAACTTCAAAGTCAGAATGTACAATACATTTATTGTTTTTTATACCCTCATAAATTAGATATAGAGAATGTCCACCACGATTTAGATCCTCGAGCACACTTTTCTGACATATATCATTAAAACGTGTAGAAAGGAATGTCTGAAAATTTTCACTATCACATAATACACGTTCACCATATATTGCGTCCACTTTTTGAATGTTAATGATACGTAAAAGAGTATGCATTGGTAATTCAGTGAGCTTTTTTCTCTCTAATCAACAGTTCTACCCCCATAGCATTGAGAATATTTATTGTAGTAGACTATAAAGAAACAAAAAAAAATCATATCTATACAGTTTAGCTATAAGTGACCAGAACCACTATAACCTTTTATTCTAATAAGGAGATTTCCATAATGATAAGAAAAAAAGCTTACCATAATAATGGATTGTGTGTAAGTAAACATCTTTTGCTGCTTGATACCACTACTAAACTGATACTCATACAACGGACAAGTGAGTTCATGTTTCGCTGACGTAATCGTATGTTCCCACGCACTTCCTGTGTGTTGCACGCACTGTAGTGGCTAAATTTGAAACTAGATGAGATGATTTGCTGACGTAATCGTATGTTCCCCCGCACGCACACGCAGGCCCCTGTGGAAGGGTCCTTGTGGACGAGTCCCTATGGACGGGTCCCTGTGGACGGGTCATTGTTGACGGGTCATTGTTGACGGGTCCTTGTTGACGGGCCCCTGTGGACGGGACCATGTTGACGGGCCCTTTTTGACTAATCCCTTTAGACCGGTCCCTTTGGACTGGTCCCTATGGACTGGACCATGACACCTAATGCTATAATGAAATTAAACGTTGTTCGACATGAAACGCATGTGAAGAGCCGATTGCTACCATGAATTAACTTGTTTTTTTTGTTTTTCGTTTTTACGCATGCGTACTTGTTTTTTTTTGTGTAAGCGGGCAGGCTTTTTTGAATAATGATTTATAGATGAGTTTTTTTAAATTACTAAAAGATCCAAAACTAATAGGTCATTAGCTTTTTAATATCTCATGAACCAATAAGGCTAGGGACTTGTATGAGAGGTCGTTGGGACTTGAGGTGACATTCTGTTTTTTAATGTATTATTTATTTTTGTCAAAAGGGCCTAACTACACTTTTGTTAATATCTCGCTAACTAATAATCAGAGAGGGTCAAGTGAGGTGTCATGGGACTCAGAATGGTCAACCCTTTTCCACGACCAACGAATTTACCCAAAAGATCTAATACAGCATGGTCATTGACCTATGATTTTATAAACTAATCATCGGAGAGGGTCAAGTGAGGTGTCATAGGACTTAGAATGGTTAACCCTTTCTCATGACCAAATGAATTTACCCCCAAAAATCCAAAACAGCAAGGTCATTGACCTAAGATTTTATAAACTAATAATCGAATATCAACATGCGAGGTGTCATAGGACTTAGAATGGTCAACCCTTTCCCATGGCCAATGAATTTACCCAAAATACCCAATACATCAAGGTCATCGACCTGAGATTTTATAAATTAATAATCGGATACGAACATGTGAGATGTTTACCATGTGTGATGAAACATAGCTAGGTAGAGAAAGAATTAGTGTAGGCTACATGTATTGTGACTGACAAGTCTTTTACCTTTGAAACTTGTTTCAGATCAAACTGCAGTATAGAGAGAGTATAGGTTGCAGGTATGGGTTAATAAATGAGAAACGGTGTTCGCAAACTCTGATTTATCAAGAATTAAGAGTAGACTATCTTTAATTGATTGGTTAAAGATGATAGCTAAAACACAAAAATGCTCAGTGGTTACCGAGACAAAATGGTCGCTACACACAAGAAGCTTTAAATACTTGAGGCTAATAATCTATGCACACACACACACACACACTCGCTTGTTCTAAACTAAACTGTGTTGCTGTCAGTGCTCAGACAGTAGGCTAATGACAAATGCATTGCAAAGAGAAATATAATCATTTCCGGTTGTCTAATGTTATCAGCTATCCATTTTTTGTGTTGCAGTGGTAAGCACTTTTAGCTCTTGTACTGGTGGTCTTAACTCGATTTCCAGGTCTGAGGCCTAGAACGAGTCGAACTGTGAAACAAGGGCATGGTGGTGCAGTGGTTAAGCTGTTAGCCTTTTCACCAGGGGTTCTATTTCAGGTTAATATGCATGTCATAAACATATTAAACAAAACAAAACAGAGATAACGTTTAAAACTGATTACATTTGTGTCTTTTTCAAATTATTACTTGGATTACAAATACAAAGGTGAACTGGGTTTGATATACAGTTAATGCTGTCTATCACACACTAGACTGTAAGAAAGCCAAAGGAGCAAAAGGCGTAGGTAGAGCAGAGGTAAAATTGCTATATATAGAGAACTACCTAGCAAAGCTATATCGCATAAACAGTGCAGGATACAATCCAGCAATCAAATTTGTATCTTTTGGAACAGAGAATTGCACTTACGTGAGAAAATGCTAGTTCATGAGTAATATGTCCTTACACACAGGTGTTCACCTGTGCACGTGCATGATAAGAGCTAACAACTCACAATCAGTTTAGTTCGTACGTAACGTTAGGTTAGGGCTAATGCACACACCCTAATACACGAGGCATATGCCATTTGAGAGCAGGTCAAGGTATCTAACTTGGTGGATGGATGTGTTCTAACGAGTCATTTGTAGTTGAAAGAGAATAATTCTCGTTCTTAAGATGTTTAAACTGAGGAGATGGTACGTACAGTAAGACGTCTTGTTATTTCCTGTGTCATATTACAGACATGGCAGAGAGCGCACAGTTCAGTTGCTATGACTAACGCTGCAGTAAATTGAACCCCCAGGTGTTCATTAAGACAATGGGTGCAGATTATACAAAGTTAGCAGTCATTGGATATTACACAGGTGTTCCTTCCGGTGTCATGTTGCTGACATGGCAGAGAGCGCACAGTTCTATTGCAATGACTATCGCTGCAGTAATTTGAAACCCCAGGTGTTGATCAAGGCAATGGGTGATGATCATGCAAAGTCAGCAGTAAATGGATACCATACATCAACATGGACTAAATCATAAACGTGTTGTCATAACCCGCAAAAACCTCATTTAGAGATTTTAGATTTTACATTTTAACATTTTAGATTTTAGATTTGTTTTAATTTTACATTTTTTTTAGATTTTACATTTAAAATTTAAGATTTTTTGATATTTAGATTTTTTTAATTTATTTTCCTAATAGAGTTAACTACAAGGTCACATACCTAAACTCATTAAACCTAACTTTACCAAACCTAACTTAAGCTAATCCAAAGGCTAATGCACATACACAAAGTATATAAGATACATGCAACTATCCTTATGCTAGTCTTACAGGTTACTGTACAACATGATCACTACCCCAAACGGATTTTTTTTCATTTTGTTGTTTACACATATGTCAATTTTCCAATTTCCCATTTTCAGTTTTTTAATGTCAGTTTTTAGTTTTTCAATTTTATAATATGGCAACATGGATTTTGCATTTTGTTGTTTACACATTTATTAATTTTACAATTTCCCATTTACAGGTCTTAAAATGTCAGTTTAAAGTTTTTCAATTTCATGATATAGAAACATGGATTTTCCAATCTGTTGTTTTCACATTTGTCAATTTACCAAATTCACATTTACAGTTTTTTTTAAATTTCAGTTTAATGTTTCTTTTCTATTTGTCAATATGGAAACATGGATTTTTTACAATTTGTGTTTTACATGTCATGCAACTATCCTTATGCTAGTCTTATAGGTTACTGTACAGCATGATAACTACCCCAACCAGATATTTCTTTTTCATTTTGTTGTTTACACATATGTCAATTTTCCAATTTCCCTTTTTCAGTTTTTTTAATGTCAGTTTTTAATTTTCCAACTTCATAATATGGAAACATGGATTTTGCATTTTGTTGTTTACACATTTATCAATTTCACAATTTCCCATTTACAGTTCTTAAAATGTCAGTTTAAACTTTTTCATTTTGATGATATAGAAACATGGATATTCCAATTTGTTGTTTTCACATTTGCCAATTTACCAAGTTCCCATTTACAGTTTTTAAAATTTCAGTTTAATATTGTTTTTTTCTATTTGTCAATATGGAAACATGGATTTTTCCAATTTGTGTTTTACATGTTCATTTTGCATTAGGAGTGCAGAGAGGTGGGTAGTAATTAAAAATGTGCAAGCAGTGTCCATTGTTGACAGGTCATTGTTGACGAGTCCTTTTCATACAACAGACAAGTGAGTTCATGTTTCGCATGCATTACCTAAAATTTAATACCATGCAAGTGTTTAACATTTTTACAAATTAACTTATGTATTAGTTTATGTGTGGGGTCTTATGTTGGGCATTTTGTGTTGGCTTATTTGACAAGTTATTTTGTCAATGCATTTAGTGGATTTTTCTCTTGGTCTTGGAAAGTATATCAGTCCATTTTATCACAACATAATGCTTACTGCCATGTTTGTAAGCAACAACAACAACACACTAAACTTTCAAAAAAAAATCTTAAGTACTCTAAGGTACTCTCAACTCTATCCTCTCTTACCTCTATCCCATGCATAGTCATGAACATTATTTTTTTTTTCAAAAAAAAAAGGTGAATGGGGAAAGTAGACTATATGTTTAAACTAAAAAAAATATCATATAAGGTCGTATATTAACTCTAACACCTACGTTTATCCCATTCTTAGTCGAAAAATATTATATTTTTTTTAATTTTTCTAAAAATTATTTGGAAAGTAGGCTATATTTTGGAAACTACTCGTCCTATAAGGTCATATATAGACTCAAACCAATGGATTTTATATCCTTAATCGTTAGAATAAAATATGGAATTTTTGACATTTTTTCCAAAAATGTTCATTTTAAAAAATGGACTATATATTGGAAACTAGGAATTTTACAAAAAAGTGTGTTTGACATAAATGATAGGTATTTACCCCCCTCTACCCACAAACCAAGTCCCCTGATCTCTGGGACAAAATCCAGAAATGTTTTAATCTAATCCTAGCTAACCTCACCTGACGTGACCATACCTGTTTGTAAGCAGCAACAACAACACACTAAGATTCCATGAATTCCAGTGTACTTTTAGATTAATTATCGACTCTCAACTCTTATAACTATCTCTATCCCACTCTGTCAGAAACTCGATATTTCTTTTTTTTTTATTTTTTGCTCCATGTCACTACTGAAGTGATAATGGGTTTTCGGAACCTATCACTATAAATTCATTACCCCCACTCTTCTCTCGGTCTCGACAACAACCGTGCCTATTTTTATTATGTCAGATGATGTAATGTTCGGGTGCAAAGTGTGTGCAAAGTAGGTGTAAAAGTGAGTGAAAAGTGGGTGCAAAGTGGGTGCAAAGTGGGTGCAAAGAGGGTGCAATGTGTGTGCAAAAAGTGGGGGTGTAAAAGTGGTACCCTATTTGTAATGGCTTATTTGACAAGTTATTTTGTGGTACCCTATTTGTAATGGCTTATTTGACAAGTTATCTTTGTCAAAGTATTTAGAGGATATTTCTCTTGTCCTTGGAAAGTATCTCAACCCTTTTTATGATAGCATAATGCTTTCCGCCATGTTTGTAAGCTAAAACGACACACTAAAATTCCAAGAATCCAAACTACTTACTCTAAGGTTAATGATTTAGTTTTGGGGTAGAGGGGGTAGAGGTCTTTCATTTACGTTAAACAAACTTTTTTGTAAAATTCTTAGTTTCCAAAATATAGGTAATTTTGAAAATTGACCTTCTTTTTGGAAAAATTGATAATGTGTCAAGTTTTGTTCTAACGTTAAAGGACTTAGAGAAAATGTGTTTGAGTCTATATATGACTTTTTAGGATGATTAGTTTTCCAAATATCGTCTACTTTCAAAATTGAACCTTATGGATTTTGTCCCAGAGACCTGTGACTTGGTTTTTAGGGTAGACGGGGTAAATACCTGTAATTTATGTCAAACACTTTTTTGTAAATTTCATAGTTTTCAAAATATAGCCCATTTTTAAAAATGATCATTTTTTGGAAAAATGTCAAAAATGCCATGTTTTGTTCTAACGATTAAGGACATAAAAGCCATTGGTTTGAGTCTATATATGACTTTTTAGGATGATTAGTTTTCAAAATATAGACTACTTTCCAAATATTTTTGGAACAATTTAAAGAATATAATATTTTTTTGCTGAGAGTGGGATTGACTTAAGTGTTGTAGTTAGCATATGATTTTATATGATTTTTAGATTAAACATTTAGCCTACTGTCCCAATTTACCTTTTTTTTGAAAAATTTGAAATGTATAATGTTTCTGACTGGGCGTGGAATGGAGTTGAGAAGCAATCATTAACCTTTGAGTAAGTAGTTTGGATTCTTGGAATTTAGTGTGTTGTTGTTGTTGCTTACAAACACGTCAGGTGAGGTTAGTTAGGATTAGATTAAAACATTTCTGGATTTTGTCCCAGAGATCTGGGGACTTGGTTTGTGGGTGGAGGGGGGGTAAATACCTATCATTTATGTCAAACACACTTTTTTGTAAAATTCCTAGTTTCCAATATATAGCCCATTTTTAAAAATGAACATTTTTGGAAAAAATGTCAAAAATTCCATATTTTATTCTAACGATTAAGTATATAAAATCCATTGGTTTGAGTCTATATATGACCTTATAGGACGAGTAGTTTCCAAAATATAGCCTACTTTCCAAATAATTTTTAGAAAAATTTAAAAAAATATAATATTTTTCGACTAAGAATGGGATAAACGTAGGTGTTAGAGTTAACATATGACTTTATATGATATTTATTTTAGTTTAAACATATAGTCTACTCTCCCCATTCACCTTTTTTTTAAAATGTTCTTGACTATGCATGGGATAGAGGTAAGAGTACGAGTTGAGAGTACCTTAGAGTACTTAAGATTTTTTTTTGAAATTTTAGTGTGTTGTTGTTGTTGCTTACAAACATGGCAGTAAGCATTATGTTGTGATAAAATGGATTGATATACTTTCCAAGACCCAGAGAAAAATCCACTAAATGCATTGACAAAATAACTTGTCAAATAAGCCAACACAAAATGCCCAACATAAGACCCCACACATAAACTAATACATAAGCTAATTTGTAAAAATGTTAAACACTTGCATGGTATTACATTTTAGGTAATGCATGCGAAACATGAACTCACTTGTCTGTTGTATGAAAAGGACTCGTCAACAATGACCTGTCAACAATGGACACTGCTTGCACATTTTCTATTCTACCCACCTCTCTCCACTCCTAATGCAAAATGAACATGTAAAACACAAATTGGAAAAATACATGTTTCCATATTGACAAATAAAAAAACCATTAAACTGAAATTTTAAAAACTGTAAATGGGAATTTGGTAAATTGACAGACGTGAAAACAACAAATTGGAAAATCCATGTTTCTATATTATGACATTGAAAAAAACTTATAACTGACATTTAAAACAAAAACTGAAAATGAGAAACTGGAATACTGGCATATGTGTAAACAACAAAATGAAAAAAAAATCCGGTTGGGATAGTGATCAGGTTGTACAGTAACCTATAAGACTAGCATAAGGATAATTGCATGACATGAAAAACGCAAACTGTAAAAAATCCATGTTTCCATATTGACAAATAGAGAAAAGAACATTAAACTGAAATTTAAAAAAACTGTAAATGTGAATTTGGTAAATTGACAAATGTGAAAACAACAAATTGGAAAATCCATGTTTCTATATCATGAAATTGAAAAACTTTAAACTGACATTTTAAGAACTGTAAACGGGAAATTGTGAAATTAATAAATGTGTAAACAACAAAATGCAAAATCCATGTTTCCATATTATGAAATTGAAAAACTAAAAACTGACATTAAAAAAACTGAAAATGGGAAATTGGAAAATTGACATGTGTAAACAACAAAATGAAAAAAAATCCGTTTGGGGTAGTGATCATGTTGTACAGTAACCTGTAAGACTAGCATAAGGATAGTTGCATGTACCTTATATACTTTGTGTATGTGCATTAGCCTTTGGATTAGCTTAAGTTAGGTTTGGTAAAGTTAGGTTTAATGAGGTTAGGTATGTGACCTTGTAGTTTACTCTTTTAGGAAAATGTAAAAAAATAAAATCTAAAAATCAAAAAATCTTAAATTTAAAAATCTAAAAAAAAATATACTAAAACTAACCTAAAATCTAAAATTTTAAAATGTAAAATGTTAAAATGTAAAATCTAAAATCTTTGAATTAGGTTTCAGCGGGTTATGACAACACGTTTATGATTTAGTCCATGTTGATGTGTTGTATCCAATTACTGCTGACTTTGTATGATCATCACCCATTGTCTTGATCAACACCTGGGGTTTCAAATTACTGCAGCGTGAGTCATGGCAATAGAACTGTGCGCTCTCTGCCATGTCAGCAACATGACACCGGAAGGAACACCTGTGTAATATCCAATGACTGCTAACTTTGTATAATCATCACCCATTGTCTTAATGAACACCTGGGGTTTCAAATTACTGCAGCGTTAGTCATAGCAACAGAACTGTGCGCTCTCTGCCATGTCTGTAATATGACACAGGAAATAACAAGACGTCTTACTGTACGTACCATCTCCTCAGTTTTAACATCTTAAGAACGAGTATTATTCTCTTACAACTATAAATGACTCGTTAGAACACATCCATCCACGAAGTTAGATCCCTTGACCTGCTCTCAAATGGCATGTGCCTCGTGTACTAGGGTGTGTGGATTAGCCCTAACCTAACGTTACGTACGAACTAAACAGATTGTGAGTTGTTAGCTCTAATCATGCACGCGCACATGTGAACACTTGTGTGTTAGGTCATATTACACATGAACTTGCATTTTCTCACGTAAGTGCATTTCTCTGTTCCAAAATATACAAATTTGATTGCTGGATTGTATCCTGCACTGTTTATGCGATATAGCTTTGCTAGGTAGTTCTCTATATATAGCAATTTTACCACTGCTCTACCTACGCCTTTTGCTCTTTTGGCTTTCTTACAGTCTAGTGTGTGATAGACAGCATTAACTGTATATCAAACCCAGTTCACCTTTGTATTTGTAATCCAAGTAATAATTTGAAAAAGACACAAATGTAATCAGTTTTAAACGTTATTTCTGTTTTGTTTTGTTTAATATGTTTATGACATGCATATTAACCTGAAATAGAACCCCTGGTGAAAAGGCTAACAGCTTAACCATTGCACCACCATGCCCTTGTTTCACAGTTCGACTCGTTCTAGGCCTCAGACCTGGAAATCGAGTTAAGACCACCAGTACAAGAGCTAAAAGTGCTTACCACTGCAACACAAAAAATGGATAGCTGATAACATTAGACAACCGGAAATGATTATATTTCTGTTTGCAATGCATTTGTCATTAGCCTACTGTCTGATCACTGACAGCAACACAGTTTAGTTTAGAACAAGCGAGTGTGTGTGTGTGTGTGCATAGATTATTAGCCTCAAGTATTTAAAGCTTCTTGTGTGTAGCGACCATTTTGTCTCGGTAACCACTGAGCATTTTTGTGTTTTAGCTATCATCTTTAACCAATCAATTAAAGATAGTCTACTCTTAATTCTTGATAAATCAGAGTTTGCGTACACCGTTTCTCATTTATTAACCCATACCTGCAACCTATACTCTCTCTATACTGCAGTTTGATCTGAAACAAGTTTCAATGGTAAAAGACTTGTCAGTCACCATACATGTAGCCTACACTAATTATTTCTCTACCTAGCTATGTTTCATCACACATGGTTAACATCTCACATGTTCGCATCCGATTATTAGTTTACAAAATCTCAGGTCGATGACCTTGATGTATTGGGTACTTTGGGTAAATTCATTGGCCATGGGAAAGGGTTGACCATTCTGAGTCCCATGACACCTCACTTGACGCTCTCTGATTATTAGTTAGCGAGATATTAACAAAAGTGTAGTTAGGCCCTTTTGACAAAAAATAAATAATACATTCAAAAACAGAATGTCACCTCAAGTCCCAACGACCTCTCATACAAGTCCCTAGCCTTATTGGTTCATGAGATATTAAAAAGCTAATGACCTATTAGTTTTGGATCTTTTAGTAATTAAAAAAACTCATCTATAAATCATTATTCAAAAAAGCCTGCCCGCTTACAAAAAAAAAAACAAGTACGCATGCGTAAAAACAAAAAAAAACAAAAAAAACATGTTAATTCATAGTAGCAATGGGCTCTTCACATGCGTTTCATGTGGAACAAGGTTTAATTTCATTATAGCATTAGGGGCCATGGTCCAGTCCATAGGGACCAGTCCAAAGGGACCGGTCTAAAGGGATTAGTCAAAAAGGACCCGTCAACAAGGACCCGTCCACAGGGTCTCGTCAACTAGGACCCGTCAACAATGACCCGTCCACAGGGACCCGTCCACAGGGACTCGTCCACAAGGACCCGTCCACAGGGGCCAGCCTGTGCGTGCGGGGGAACATACGATTACGTCAGCAAATCATTTCATCTAGTTTCTAATTTAGTCACTACGGCGCGTGCAACACACAGGAAGTGCGTGGGAACATACGATTACGTCAGCGAAACATGAACTAATTTGTCCGTTGTATGAGTATTAGTTTAGTAGTGGTATCAAGCAGCAAAAGACGTTTACTTACACACAATCCATTATTATGGTAAGCTTTTTTTCTTATCATTGTGAAAATCTCCTTATTAGAAAAAAAGGTTATAGTGGTTCTGGTCACTTATAGCTAAACTGTAATAGATATGATTTTTTTGTTTCTTTATAGTCTACTACAATAAATATTCTCAATGCTATGGGGGTAGAACTGTTGATTAGAGAGAAAAAAAAGCTCACTGAATTACCAATGCATACTCTTTTCCGTATCATTAACATTCAAAAAGGGGACACAATGTATGGGGAACTTGTATTATGTGATAGTGAAAATTTTCAGACATTCCTTTCTACACGTTTTAATGATATATGTCAGAAAAGTGTGCTCGAGGATCTAAATCGTGGTGGACATTCTCTATATCTAATTTATGAGGGTATAAAAAACAATAAATGTATTGTACATTCTGACTTTGAAGTTAGGTGAAGTTGGGTTAGGCAGAATGGCAGCGGTATGAATCAAAAGCCAGCTCCTGTCAGTTTTGCCTCACAAGGTTGAGTGTACACCATTCCAACCATCAGCCTAGAATTCAATTTCTTGACAGAGCCAGGACTCGAACCCGAGCCTCCACAGTAACAGCCAAGAATGCTAGCCACTACACCAAGAGGTGGACAATATAAGGCTGGTCTTGAATGTACATGATCAATCAATAATTACCTCATAATAATAGTAATAAATATTCCATTTAGCAACTTCACTGCCGACCTCTCCCTGTGACGTCATTCACGGTCTCAGGGCGTGGCAGCCATTTTTCCCATTAGCCACTGCGCCAGCTATGACTGACCCCTCCATAAGAATAACAGAGGGCAGTTGCGCGCGGCGGCCATCTTGCCCATTAGCCACTGCGCCAGAACCGCCCTTTATATCCTACTGTTAATGTCACTCCTGGTATGAGACAATATTCCCTAACGGCATTTAGTTTCGTCCCCATCGTTGTCCTAAATGCATGGAACATTTCATTTCGTGTCTGAAATTAAATCTCATCTGGCATGCGAAACGAGTTGCATTGCTGTGGGTGCGTAAACATTTTAATTTTTCCGTGAGCGTGATACTCGGGTGCGAAATGATATTGATTGGCGGCGTGAAAATCTATCTATATGTATAAAACACAAAGGTGTATGTTTCACAAACTCAAGCTCCGAAACCAGAGGGAGTTAGAAGGTTCGGTTTGTACCAAAATCTTCAATATCGTCCGGATAGTACGGGAAAAATCTTGGATTTCTTGAAAAGTCAACGGAGATATTTTTATTTTCAAGATTAAATATTTACCTTGCGGTCATAAATATTTGACTGTTGTCATCAAAATATGGCCAAGCCACTACTCGTTAAATAACTGTACGCGCCTCTTGATAAAGCTTCCGTGCATTGAAGACGTACATCAGGCAAGTCCTGACAATGAAGTATAGTAACATTATGTACGTACAGCAATGTGCAACATTGATATTTCTCCGTTCGGTTTTCCGTTATCGTTTTTTCCTCCAGGGATGGCTTTTCCCACAGACTAAGCGAGGGATCCCACCTCTACTGCCACTGAGGGCGGTGTCCTGGAGCTTGAGACTCTAGTCGGGGATACAACTGGGGTGTTTGACCAGCACTACGCCCAGGCGGCCTCACCTGCAAAGCGAACTGGGGCCTGATGAAGGGATGGGAAGAATGGGTTAGGAAAGGAAGTGAGAAGGAGGCGACCGTGGCCTTACCGTAGGTAGCATCCCGGCATTTGCCCGAAGACGAAGTGGGAAACCACGGAAAACCACTTCGAGGAAGGCTGAGGTGGGAATGAACCCCCTCCAATCATTTGGACCACCCGAGGCTGAGTTGACTCCGTTCCAGTCCTCACATCACTTTTCAAATTTCGTGGCAGAGCCGGGAATCCAAACTTGGACCTCCGGGGTGGCGACTAAGCATGCTGATCACTACATGGCAGAGGCGACAAATGATTGTTTTGATAATGAAATAAATGATTATTTTCTCCAGACAGCGGGTTATTGAGATAGTATCGGTTCACCAACGAATACAGAGACTTGCACCATTAGCAGTCTGGCTCAGTGGCTATTAGGTTAGCGTGCCAGGCTTTGGCCCGAAGTGTCCCGGATTCAATTCCTGGCCAGACCATGGGGAATTTAATCTTCTGAAGTTAATTCCTCTGACTCTGAGACTGGGTGTTTTTGACGTCTTCAATGTACAAAGAAACCAAACACTGGAAAGATATAAACAGAAACAAGTAAAAAAAAGTAAATTAGCGCAGAGGGTAACGTAAGTAACTCAGGACCACATGAGTCCAGGATCGATCGCACCTTTCAGCGGCTAAATTTTTTACCACTGAAATATTGTTTTATCTAGGAATATTATTAACGTTTTACATTTAGTAAGTGAGTTATGCTAGAGTTAACAGGAGTTACAGTATTTCTTCCATAAAACTGGCAAGAAATCAACGAAACACATCCATTATGATCGGCAGGTTGAATGCTTGCACGGCAAAGCTGTCTAATATAAAAGTTGAAGACATGTCACTCACATTGACCAAAGAGAGAGGAATGTTATTTGGTGCCAGGGGAACTATCTATCGTTAAGTTGTGGCACTGTTCCAGAAGTTCGGCTTAGAGAAGAATCACCTGCTGAATACATCATTGCTGACTCTGTGGCCATATTGCAGCACCATATCTACAAAAATGCCAACACTGGTGTGAAAATACAGCTTAATTTCAAATGTGTTCCACAAAATGTATGCTAATGAAATGTCCCATCAAGCGTTGAGGGCTGTGCTTTTCCTTAAGAGATCTTGGTAGAAACAAAACAGCTCCAGTTTTTTTTAGATTATAAAAAGCTAAGATGTATGTTTCACGAACCGAAAGCTCTTAAACCAGAGGGAGATAGAAGGTGAGGTTTGTGCCAAACTCTTCCAAATTGTCTCAATAGTGCAGGAAAATTCTTGGATTACCGTACCTAAAAATACAAAGGATATATTGAGCCCGATCGTGTCGATCCGCTCATTGTTGATAATTATTATCGAAGACGGAGATCGATTGAGCAGAGCTCTGGTCGTAGCGTGAGTTGATCACACGATAGCTGTAGAATAACGTCACGAGCGGAAGAGCAGGTCTATGACAAGGCCATGGAAGTGTCTGGATTTTTTTGAATAATCACCTTACAAACCATAATTATTTTCCACCGCGGAACGAGCATATATTGAAAGAAGATTTATTAATTGTGAAGGTCCCTTGAATCTAGAGTCTGAACTGACGTCTGAGTTGGACTGACAGTTTGCTGAAGGACAGTTTTTGTTGAGAGCTGTTGCTCGACAGTGGTCGTGAGTTGTTCTTGATGTTAATTCTTGTCACGAGTGCGTGCAAAGTGGTCGCTTTTAACGAGAGCGTGATCTCAGATTGCAGGAAGAAATCGTAAGTTTGCGCATTGCAGTGGCTGTGATCTATATGAGAACAGTGTGTATGATTAAAGTAACCGAACCTGCAGCAGACTAAAAATCCACAAGTTATAAAAACCAGTAGACGGATTTCTTTTACAAATTTCATTTGACCAGAAATGAATTTGAGTCAGTGGTCATTGAACGTACAAACGTAAGAAGCCGAATGTTAGTGTACCTGACTACGCCGCTAGCATACCAGTTTTATGAAGTGAAGTGAAGTGAAAGGACTATTATTCATACAGTACAGTTTACGCAGAATCCAGATAAATGATATTGACAATTTACGAACTACAGCTAAATTCAATACGAGTTATAGAAAAGGAACTATAGGAATGGAGTCAGGAATGGACTTCGAACCAAGGACTGAAGGGCAACTACCGATTCTGATGGAAGCTGAGAAAAGGATGATTGTCTAATTTACCTTAATGGTGGGAGCCGATTGGAGACAAGACGGATATAGACCTTAAGATGGCTGGAATTAAATGGACTGAATGGGTATGCTGGAGGGACCCATTTATATCAAACCCAGTACAACACAACAAAATGTGAGTCCAGCTTATACAGGCCTACTATGTAGATTTGATGATGTGCATGTGGTATGACGCTTGAATGAGTTATAAGGGACCGAACCGTATGCACCGTTTACAGTACAGTATCTAGGTAGTGAAGGAATTATTTTATTAGTTAATTATGTGAGTACAGAATCAAGTTAGCGTAATATTTCACGTCTGGCAGAAGACGCATTATTATTGCTTTAGTAAAATCGTGCACGACATGAGCACTCAAATCAGCCTAGGTTGTGCGATGCCAACCCAGAACATGTGTTTCAGAATGCACTGGAAGAAACCAGAACTCGTTTCATTTATTTCATTGCTTCAAAGAATGCGACATTCAATACTGTACCACATTTTATAACATGATGAGGCTATGATTCTGTACATTGAAAAGACAATGAGGCAAGTTTTTCTGTAGGCAGGCTTAAATAAACACAATTGTACACCGCTGTTTTTATGGAAGGAAAGGAAATGTATAACTTATGACGTCTGACGACTGCTTGATATTTCATGCAGATTGGCTTAGTATGAAAGAGGCCAGAGTTTATAGTCCATTAAATCCAAGTTATAAGATGATGTTAATTGGAAAGTGTTATGAGTAGTGGTTTTTTGGCGGTTCTATATCCACCGCCACCGCTCCACCACACAGGATGGCGGCGGTGCAATATCTCTCGAACGCATGGTCGGATTTTAACGAATGAGATGTCGTTGAACTCGGGCTGACGTCTTCTTTCCTCTAGACAACTTATTTACACCCCAAAATTAAACCTACCCCTAATAGGGGGTGAAATTGTTTTTTATCTTGCTTTCCAAGTGCGGCATGAGGGAGTTTGAATGCTAATATGAAATTATACGTTGTTCCACACAAGTGAAATGTGTACGGTGGAAATCCACTATGAATTAACATGTTTGTTTTTTTACTCATGCCCACTCATGGCTTTTGTAAGAGGGCGGGCTTTTTAAGGATGGCGGCTGTAGTGTAACCTAACCTAACTCAACCCATGAGGGGTGTTCAAAAAGTATTTTAAGCGGCGCTTGTCGATAGGCAAACTGATAATCAAAGAGGGGCATGTCAGGCCTTGAGGCGATAGCCCCTTTTGATTGATCACCGTTGATTGGTCCCTTTGGATTGACGAGTCCCTGTTGACGGGTCCTTGTTGACGAGTCACTGTGGACGGGTCCTTGTTGACAGGTACCTGTGGATGGGTCCTTGTTGACGGGCCCCTTTTGACTGATCCCTTTGGACTGGTCCCTATGGACTGGCCCATGAATTTACCCAAATTGTGCCAAAGGGCTTAACTAACGGACTAATAAGGACTTGGGATGAAGCCCACTTTTAGAATGTATTTTTGAAATTTTGACAAAGGGCCACACTTTTGTTAGTATCTCGCGAACCAATCATGCTAGTGACTTGTATGAGGGGACCTAGCAATTGGGCCGATGTTCCCCTTTTAGGGTGAAACTATCCCCCCATTCCAAAATTGAAAAATCGATATCATGGAAACTAAGAACCCTAATATTATGTGTGTTAGCTTTAAAAATAGTTCATAAGATACGCTTTTACCACGATAGGTCATTTCACCCCTAAAATAGTGAATAGTAATGTTACAGGGGAAAAGGGGTTAAACACTTAAAAATGATAAATGAACATAAGATCTTTTGTTTTTTGATGAAAAAATAGTAGGAGGGTTAAAACTACCCCCAAAATTTAAAGATCGTTATCTTCGAAACTATGAACCCTAAAATTAAGTGGGGATAGCTTTCAAAATAGGTCATGACATACGCTTATACCACGATAGGTCATTTCACTTCTAAAACAGTGAATAGTGATTTTACAGGGGGAAAAGGTGTTAAACGCCTAAAATCGATAAATGAAACTAAGATCTTTTGTTTTTGATGAAAAATACTAAGGGGGTGAAAACTACCCCAAAATTGAAAATGTTATCATGGAAACTAAGAAACCTAGAATTAGGTGTGATAGCTCAAAAATTGGTCATTAAATACTCTTTTTCCACGATTGGTCATTTTACCCCTAAAACAATGTATGGAGAAAGAAGGTATATTGGCTTTCACGGCCGGTGAATTAAAACTCAGCAATTCTTCTAGGTTTGTGCCGTGTCTTGTGTGGGGTTTCGCCTAGGACACTAAGCTAATCTCATCGGCGGGCTCTTGGTGTCCCCGCGCGGACCCCCACAGGAGTGACGAACTGCGCGCCACCTCCCTTTATATAAGGTGCAACTGCACCACTTGACTACGAGAACTAAAAGCTCAAGCAGCCTTAACCTCCCTATGAAGGCTTCCATAAAGATGGTATATTGGCTTTCACGGCCGGTGAATTAAAACTCAGCAATTCTTCTAGGTTTGTGCGTTGTCTTGTGTGGGGTTTCGCCTAGGACACCAAGCTAGGCTCATCGGCGGGCTCTTGGTGTCCCCGCCCGGACCCCCACAGGAGTGACGAACTGCGCGCCACCTCCCTTTATATAAGGTGCAACTGCACCACTTGACTACGAGAACTAAAAGCTCAAGCAGCCTTAACCTCCCTATGAAGGCTTCCAAAAAGATGGTATATTGGCTTTCACGGCCGGTGAATTAAAACTCAGCAATTCTTCTAGGTTTGTGCCGTGTCTTGTGTGGGGTTTCGCCTAGGACACCAAGCTAGGCTCATCGGCGGGCTCTTGGTGTCCCCTCCCGGACCCCCACAGGAGTGACGAACTGCGCGCCACCTCCCTTTATATAAGGTGCAACTGCACCACTTGACTACGAGAACTAAAAGCTCAAGCAGCCTTAACCTCCCTATGAAGGCTGCTATAAAGATGGTATATTGGCTTTCACGGCCGGTGAATTAAAACTCAGCAATTCTTCTAGGTTTGTGCGTTGTCTTGTGTGGGGTTTCGCCTAGGACACCAAGCTAGGCTCATCGGCGGGCTCTTGGTGTCCCCGCCCGGACCCCCACAGGAGTGACGAACTGCGCGCCACCTCCCTTTATATAAGGTGCAACTGCACCACTTGACTACGAGAACTAAAAGTTCAAGCAGCCTTAACCTCCCTATGAAGGCTTACAAAAAGATGGTATATTGGCTTTCACGGCCGGTGAATTAAAACTCAGCAATTCTTCTAGGTTTGTGCCGTGTCTTGTGTGGGGTTTCGCCTAGGACACCAAGCTAGGCTCATCGGCGGGCTCTTGGTGTCCCCGCCCGGACCCCCACAGGAGTGACGAACTGCGCGCCACCTCCCTTTACATAAGGTGCAACTGCACCACTTGACTACAAGAACTAAAAGCTCAAGCAGCCTTAACCTCCCTATGAAGGCTTCCAAAAAGATGATAAATTGGCTTTCACGGCCGGTAAATTAAAACTCAGCAATTCTTCTAGGTTTGTGCCGTGTCTTGTGTGGGGTTTCGCCTAGGACACCAAGCTAGGCTCATCGGCGGGCTCTTGGTGTCCCCGCCCGGACCCCCACAGGAGAGACGAACTGCGCGCCACCTCCCTTTATATAAGGTGCAACTGCACCACTTGACTACGAGAACTAAAAGCTCAAGCAGCCTTAACCTCCCTATGAAGGCTTCCAAAAAAATGGTATATTGGCTTTCACGGCCGGTGAATTAAAACTCATCAATTCTTCTAGGTTTGTGCCGTGTCTTGTGTGGGGTTTCGCCTAGGACACTAAGCTAGGCTCATCGGCGGGCTCTTGGTGTCCCCGCCCGGACCCCCACAGGAGTGAAGAACTGCGCGCTACCTCCCTTTATATAAGATGCAACTGCACCACTTGACTACGAGAACTAAAAGCTCAAGCAGCCTTAACCTCCCTATGAAGGCTTCCAAAAAGATGGTATATTGGATTTCACGGCCGGTGAATTAAAACTCAGCAATTCTTCTAGGTTTGTGCCGTGTCTTGTGTGGGATTTCGCCTAGGACACCAAGCTAGGCTCATCGGCGGGCTCTTGGTGTCCCCGCCCGGACCCCCACAGGAGTGACGAACTGCGCGCCACCTCCCTTTATATAAGGTGCAACTGCACCACTTGACTACGAGAACTAAAAGCTCAAGCAGCCTTAACCTCCCTATGAAGGCTTCCAAAAAGATGGTATATTGGCTTTCACGGCCGGTGAATTAAAACTCAGCAATTCTTCTAGGTTTGTGCCGTGTCTTGTGTGGGGTTTCGCCTAGGACACCAAGCTAGGCTCATCGGCGGGCTCTTGGTGTCCCCTCCCGGACCCCCACAGGAGTGACGAACTGCGCGCCACCTCCCTTTATATAAGGTGCAACTGCACCACTTGACTACGAGAACTAAAAGCTCAAGCAGCCTTAACCTCCCTATGAAGGCTGCCATAAAGATGGTATATTGGCTTTCACGGCCGGTGAATTAAAACTCAGCAATTATTCTAGGTTTGTGCGTTGTCTTGTGTGGGGTTTCGCCTAGGACACCAAGCTAGGCTCATCGGCGGGCTCTTGGTGTCCCCGCCCGGACCCCCACAGGAGTGACGAACTGCGCGCCACCTCCCTTTATATAAGGTGCAACTGCACCACTTGACTACGAGAACTAAAAGTTCAAGCAGCCTTAACCTCCCTATGAAGGCTTACAAAAAGATGGTATATTGGCTTTCACGGCCAGTGAATTAAAACTCAGCAATTCTTCTAGGTTTGTGCCGTGTCTTGTGTGGGGTTTCGCCTAGGACACCAAGCTAGGCTCATCGGCGGGCTCTTGGTGTCCCCGCCCGGACCCCCACAGGAGTGACGAACTGCGCGCCACCTCCCTTTACATAAGGTGCAACTGCACCACTTGACTACAAGAACTAAAAGCTCAAGCAGCCTTAACCTCCCTATGAAGGCTTCCAAAAAGATGATAAAATGGCTTTCACGGCCGGTAAATTAAAACTCAGCAATTCTTCTAGGTTTGTGCCGTGTCTTGTGTGGGGTTTCGCCTAGGACACCAAGCTAGGCTCATCGGCGGGCTCTTGGTGTCCCCGCCCGGACCCCCACAGGAGTGACGAACTGCGCGCCACCTCCCTTTATATAAGGTGCAACTGCACCACTTGACTACGAGAACTAAAAGCTCAAGCAGCCTTAACCTCCCTATGAAGGCTTCCAAAAAAATGGTATATTGGCTTTCACGGCCGTTGAATTAAAACTCATCAATTCTTCTAGGTTTGTGCCGTGTCTTGTGTGGGGTTTCGCCTAGGACACTAAGCTAGGCTCATCGGCGGGCTCTTGGTGTCCCCGCCCGGACCCCCACAGGAGTGAAGAACTGCGCGCTACCTCCCTTTATATAAGATGCAACTGCACCACTTGACTACGAGAACTAAAAGCTCAAGCAGCCTTAACCTCCCTATGAAGGCTTCCAAAAAGATGGTATATTGGATTTCACGGCCGGTGAATTAAAACTCAGCAATTCTTCTAGGTTTGTGCCGTGTCTTGTGTGGGATTTCGCCTAGGACACCAAGCTAGGCTCATCGGCGGGCTCTTGGTGTCCCCGCCCGGACCCCCACAGGAGTGACGAACTGCGCGCCACCTCCCTTTATATAAGGTGCAACTGCACCACTTGACTACGAGAACTAAAATCTCAAGCAGCCTTAACCTCCCTATGAAGGCTTCCGAAAAGGTGGTATATTGGCTTTCACGGCCGGTGAATTAAAACTCAGCAATTCTTCTAGGTTTGTGCCGTGTCTTGTGTCGGGTTTCGCCTAGGACACCAAGCTAGGCTCATCGGCGGGCTCTTGGTGTCCCCGCCCGGACCCCCACAGGAGTGACGAACTGCGCGCCACCTCCCTTTATATAAGGTGCAACTGCACCACTTGACTACGAGAACTAAAAGCTCAAGCAGCCTTAACCTCCCTATGAAGGCTTCCAAAAAAATGGTATATTGGCTTTCACGGCCGGTGAATTAAAACTCATCAATTCTTCTAGGTTTGTGCCGTGTCTTGTGTGGGGTTTCGCCTAGGACACTAAGCTAGGCTCATCGGCGGGCTCTTGGTGTCCCCGCCCGGACCCCCACAGGAGTGAAGAACTGCGCGCTACCTCCCTTTATATAAGATGCAACTGCACCACTTGACTACGAGAACTAAAAGCTCAAGCAGCCTTAACCTCCCTATGAAGGCTTCCAAAAAGATGGTATATTGGATTTCACGGCCGGTGAATTAAAACTCAGCAATTCTTCTAGGTTTGTGCCGTGTCTTGTGTGGGGTTTCGCCTAGGACACCAAGCTAGGCTCATCGGCGGGCTCTTGGTGTCCCCGCCCGGACCCCCACAGGAGTGACGAACTGCGCGCCACCTCCCTTTATATAAGGTGCAACTGCACCACTTGACTACGAGAACTAAAAGCTCAAGCAGCCTTAACCTCCCTATGAAGGCTTCCGAAAAGATGGTATATTGGCTTTCACGGCCGGTGAATTAAAACTCAGCAATTCTTCTAGATTTGTGCCGTGTCTTGTGTCGGGTTTCGCCTAGGACACCAAGCTAGGCTCATCGGCGGGCTCTTGGTGTCCCTGCCCGGACCCCCACAGGAGTGACGAACTGCGCGCCACTTCCCTTTATATAAGGTGCAACTGCACCACTTGACTACGAGAACTAAAAGCTCAAGCAGCCTTAACCTCCCTATGAAGGCTTCCAAAAAGATGGTGTATCGGCTTTCACGGCCGGTGAATTAAAACTCAGCAATTCTTCTAGGTTTGTGCCGTGTCATGTGTGGGGTTTCGCCTAGGACACCAAGCTAGGCTCATCGGCGGGCTCTTGGTGTCCCCGCCCGAACCCCCACAGGAGTGACGAACTGCGCGCCACCTCCCTTTATATAAGATGCAACTGCACCACTTGACTACGAGAACTAAAAGATCAAGCAGTCTTAACCTCCCTATGAAGGCTTCCAAAAAGATGGTATATTGGCTTTCACGGCCGGTGAATTAAAACTCAGCAATTCTTCTAGGTTTGTGCCGTGTCTTGTGTGGGGTTTCGCCTTGGACACCAAGCTAGGCTCATCGGCGGGCTCTTGGTGTCCCCGCCCGGACCCCCACAGGAGTGACGAACTGCGCGCCACCTCCCTTTATATAAGGTGCAACTGCACCACTTGACTACGAGAACTAAATGCTCAAGCAGCCTTAACCTCCCTATGAAGGCTTCCAAAAAGATGGTATATTGGCTTTCACGGCCGGTAAATTAAAACTCAGCAATTCTTCTAGGTTTGTGCCGTGTCTTGTGTGGGGTTTTGCCTAGGACACCAAGCTAGGCTCATCGGCGGGCTCTTGGTGTCCCCGCCCGGACCCCCACAGGAGTGACGAACTGCGCGCCACCTCCCTTTATATAAGGTGCAACTGCAGCACTTGACTACGAGAACTAAAAGCTCAAGCAGCCTTAACCTCCCTATGAAGGCTTCCAAAAAGATCGTATATTGGCTTTCACAGCCGGTGAATTAAAACTCAGCAATTCTTCTAGGTTTGTGCCGTGTCATGGTTGGGGTTCGCTTAGGACACCAAGCTAGGCTCATCGGCGGGCTTGGTGTATTCTTTGAATACACGGTACCTGAGATATAATGTCTACTGCTCCTTGCATGTTCATTTCTTCCTTCCTTTTTGCCGAACACCAACAGTGATCATCTGTTTTCTCCTTGTTGGGCATATCTCTTATGTCTTCATAAGTATGTTTCAGATATATAACTTCTGTGACCCACCTAGCGTCACCTCGCAGCGAATCTCTGAAGCTCCTCAATTTTTCCTGGTGCTAGAGGACTTACTTCTCCATTTGGTCACCAGATCCTGTTACCATCGTCAGCTATTTTCTCTTGGAGCAAGAGGACTACGTCCACTTCTTTACTCACCATGCTGCGCTAGTATCAACTGTTATCAACTCTTAGAAGACCGGCTCAGCAAGAGAAGATAAATTTTTTATTTTCAAGTTGGCAATGTTTATATGTTCTCCTTTTGTCTCCTACCCCCCTCTCTTTCCCCCCTTCTTGGACCCTCCGTGCTCCGTTGAGCTGCTCTCACTTCTTAGTCTGCAGTTGACTCGTTCAGTCAAAGCTCCGCTCGAGCTTGCCTCCTCAACCCAAGAGGCTCACCCTCTTCTACGCCATGTTGGCTAAGTAATCTTCAACAGAAACTTCGACTTCAACATGAAATCAAGATAAGTACCATTTTAAAGGTTTTAACCTCATCTTCATGGTTTTAACTTCCACGTGCTTTTAATTATAATTTATAGACAGTGTGAAATCTTTTACTTTGGGGCAATAATCATTCTTCGTGGGATTTGCCATGTTGAGCTTTTGCTTGTATAAGCCAACATTACTAAAAAAGAGCTTTTCTTAAGCTATTTAAACGAGAAACCCTCTCGCTACGTGGGATATTATCTAATACCCGCTGTCTATAATTATAAAGCTAATTCCTCCGTTGGATTTTCTCAACCCCATTTTCTGCTAAGGTCGTTCTGGAACCTTCGAGATCTTGTTCTCTATCTGCGAGTCTTGCCGTCAAGTATTGTTCACGCACTTCTGAAAATGCTAGTTAAAATGAGGAATCTTCCTTATAAATTTTTGCAATAGCTAACTTTCCTCCACCGCTGGAACCTCTAGAACATTCTATGGCGCATTTAATTGTAAATCACAACTTTTTCAAGAAATAGACTCTCACCTATATAGTGCAATCGGTTATTTCCATAATTGCAATTACTTTTTTTCTCATAAACTTCTGTGTTTCTATAGTGAACTTTGCATCCATCTTCATAGACTACAGTGATAAACAGTGCTTGCTCCGCGTTTCTACCGCGTCGCGATCGTCCGGTTATATTAAATACGGCCATGAACATTGATCCTATATCCCAATGATCTTTCCTCAACCTTCTACTAACCATCATTATTAATAAAATTGTAACTTTCTATAAGGTGTCACTCACAAGGTGCCCTTCCCTCTTTGTTAGTTTAACATTAATTAAATTCTGCATAATTGCTTGTGTGATACAAGTTTTAAATTCACGTTGTTCCTTTCCCATAATCAGGGAAAACAATTCTCTAAACTCTTGAGCGAGTCATGTTCAGGTTTCACGAAATGGAAACTGTCCCATTTGGCGAGTGATTCCTGCTCAACCTTGGGAAGTCTAGAACTTTCCCTTTCAATTTCTTCAGGTTTCACAGTAAGTGACCTGCCCTCTTTGTATAATTCTCATATATTAATTCTGTATAAATATAAGAAGTTGTAGGAACTTCTATCTTATTTTTCACGTTGTTATTATTTTTATTTTCAAAGTTGTCACTTTCTCTAGAACATTCTCTCCTGAATTTCTTAAGGTGCACTTTTTGTACTCCAATTCACGTTCACGCTTTAATTATTTCATTGATCATTTGTTTAAATCTTATAAAGATTTTAGAAACATGTAAGGTTTGAAACCTTGTAAATTGTCAATTGCCTGGAGCAACCGTTTAATGTTGAGAGGTCTGCGACCCCAAATTGTTAACTACATAGAGAATATTTATTTGTTAAAAAGATTAATTAATCCTGCATTGTTAAATAAATTAAATATTTGTTTTTGGATTCATCATTTCTCTGATACTACAGTTAGGCAGGATCCTGGCCTTCCTAGCTCTTCCTAGGTTTATGCCCTCGTTAACACTTAATAAAGCTTTTACCATCACCCTTCCCTATAGTACTTTTATTCGTGCTTGGGAGGAAATACACTACAGGCTCTCTCTGGCAAACTGCCCAAGTCTTAGCTGCGGTTCCCGTCAGCCTCGACCAAGCTCGTTCCTATTTTAGGTATCAAGGTGTTAATTTTCAGTGGCAACTGCCTCTAAAGGTATTTAAAGTTGAACTCATTAATTTTGTGGGACTCTCCTCCTATTTTTCTATCCTTTTTCTCCAATCCCAAATCTACTTCCTTCTCTTAATCATCTTCCCTTGGTGGGTGGGTTATTCCCTAGCCTATAATCTACCCAAAATTTGGTGCCGAAACCCGGGAGAGTCCATTTGCTATGTCCATTGTTTGTCAAGTGTCATTTGACAATACTTGGCAAATTATTAATATCTGCTTTGGATTTTTCAGCTATATCTACATCATGCAAAGCCTGTGAACGGGAAAGAGGCCGCTCCTGTCTCCTTTGGTGTGTCCTGTTCTTTCGACCCATTCTCTGCTGCAAACTTGACAGCATCTCCAAGGTTCTA
This sequence comes from Meconema thalassinum, assembly GCA_946902985.2. Taxonomy (NCBI): domain Eukaryota; kingdom Metazoa; phylum Arthropoda; class Insecta; order Orthoptera; family Tettigoniidae; genus Meconema; species Meconema thalassinum. The sequence goes on from OX336389.2 coordinate 720,995,890, forward strand.
CAGTTTCGTGAGTTGTATTTCAATTTATTCTCTTTATCATGGCTCCTACTGAAAAAGATGAAACTCTCATTGCTAGACGTTCTTCTTATAAAGGGCAACTCACTAGATTCCGAAATTTCATCAACAAGTTAAATCCCGCCGAGTGTGATTTAGATATCTTAACACATCGTCTTAAGTTGTACGAACGGTCTTATGATTATTATGACCAAATTCAAACCGAGATTGAATCCGCTTGCCCAGACCTGCAATCGGATCGGGACGAGGTCGAACCCTTGTACTTTGAAGGAATTGCAAAGGCCCACCAACTGATCCGCAATATCTCAGAACCGGACACTAGGGTCATCAATCCGGCCCAGTTCGCACCCGCTTCAGTTCACAAGAACAATCCGAAACCGTTACTTCCCAAGATAAGCCTACCGCATTTCTCAGGCAAGGAAGGTGAATGGTATTCTTTTTACGAACTTTACTGCTCCCTAATTCATGAAAATATCGAGATCCCAGACATACATAAATTTTACTTCCTCCGTACGTCTTTGGAATCTGAGGCCTTGGCCTTGGTGGAGTCACTGCCTTTAAGCGCAGACAACTACCACATCGCCTTTAATCTCCTTAAAGAGAGATATGGCAATTTACGTTTGAGTGTAGCTCGTCATATTCGCTGTCTCTTCAACTTACCAGCCGTCAAACCTAATGACGTCACATCTTTAAGAGACCTCTTAGATTCTATGCAGTTAAATGTCAGAGCGTTATACCAATTAAAGCAGCCTGTCCAAACATGGGACACCATACTTATTCACCTAGCTACATCAAGATTCGATTTTTCGACACTGAAGGCCTGGGAGATCGAACTCGCCTGCAACAAGGAACATTCGTTCGAACACCTTATCTCGTTTCTCAACAGTCGATGTCAATTCCTTACAGCACTCGCATTTCAGTGCGAAAAAGTCGAAACGAATCCTAAGTGTCAAATTTTTGAAAAAAAACTTGCTTCTTCAAAGGGACATCAGCCCCCATTTGTCGAAAACAAACAAACCCGTTCTTCTTTCAATCATTCAAGAGAACATATCAGGCCGCTTAACAAATCGTTAAAATGCACGCTCTGTAAAAAGCTTCACACATTGTATTTGTGCAAATCCTTTAAAGAATTGTCTGTCGAAGATCGAAGAAACTTTGTCTTGAACAGCAAACATTGTTTCAATTGCTTGTCACCTAAGCATTCTTCTTCGAACTGTACGTCATCAAATCTCTGTTTTCATTGCAAAAAACAGCATCATTCTTTATTGCACGTTCACGATAAATCGAGGTCATCAGCACCCGCCCCTTCAAGCTCCATGCAGAGCAGCTCCGAACAAACTAATGCTTCTTCTTGCATTTCTAATGCCGAACCTTCTCACAGTGCGCAAACCCTTTTGACCACTGTACAATTTGAAATCCAAGATAAATTTGGAAATTGGTTTCGAACCCGTGGTCTTCTCGATTCCGCTTCAACGCAGAACTTTGTTTCGCAATCGTTGATTAAAAAACTAGGTCTTTCGTCATCGCCTACTTCTATCAATGTGACCGGCATTGACAATTTGAAAACTCAAGTCTTGCAGTCTTCAAAATTGAAAATCAGAGACGTTTGCCAAAGAAACACCAATCTTAATTTAAACTGTCTCATTCTTACCAGTATTGGCAAGGACACTCCAAGTCACTCTATTAATACCTCCGGATTAAAGATTCCTTCGCACTTAAGGTTAGCCGATCCTCAGTTTAATGCTCAAGGTCCCATTGATGTACTTTTCAGTGCCAATGTTTTTTGGAATTGCATTCGCAAACAAACACGCAAGTTATCCTCAACCGTGGTCGCCAGAGACACCGATTTTGGTTGGGTTATTACTGGTGAAATCAAACAACCCAGTCTTCAAACCAAAGCGCAATGTCATTTCGTTACAGCTGACATAAATCCCATTACTGAAAAAAAGAACGCTCATGTTTCAGATCTCAATATTTTTGAAAAACACTTGTCGAAACGATGTCTTATCGTGAACAACTGCGCTACCTCTGTAAGTTGTTTAAATGGTTTTTCCTTCTTCCCGCACAAGATGGCCATTCAAGTTCGCCTTGCTTTGTGTTATTTCGTCTATCTTCTTATGTCATTTTTATAGCAGTTAATTGCTTAAACTCTCTATTAAAAACTATCTTCCCCTTGTGTAAAACCATGGCTATCAGTCACCATCACTTTGCTGTACGCTATGTTTCACTTCTTTCGCTATGTAGAAGGATGGCCACGGCCGGCTCCTCCCTCCTTCCTCACAATTGGAAGTCGCTTTTGAAACCGCTTGAAACTCTGAATTCTATAGCATCTAGAATAACTATTCTTATGCATAACCTTCTTCTCAATGTCCCAGCTTGTCTTCTTTGCTCGGAAGAATTAAGCTTCTTTCTGTTGAAAATTGTCCGATTTCGTGATCCTCTCAATTATGCGAAATTGATTTCCTACTTTATTTCATATAGCTTTAAGTTGTTTGTTCACGTCCAAGTTACGATTGACTGCATGCCGTCCAAACTGAATATCTGTTTTAAGTTACAGCTGATTCAACTAGTGTGTGCGTACTTTGAACTGCTTGTTTGTCAGACTTGTTTGTATACCAGTCTGAGGAAGGCCAAGTTGTTGTTTATTTCCTGTACGCTTGACACAGTTCAAAGCAAGTTTCTCTTATCTCAACTTTGGCTGATTGCCAAGCATTGTCTGGCGAGTTGCTACTACAAGTACAGAAGTCGCTCACCTACTTCCCAAAATAAACTTGTTCTAGTTAAGGACTCCTTCAGCTATTTATATGTCTTATCTCGTTGTACTATGTGTGTCAAGGCCGTGCTTGTTTACGTCTCTCACTTACTCATGCTCGTATTCTATAACTGCTTCGATCCCTGTTTCAAAACTTCGTTGCGTATTTCTCACGTGCTCATGTATTTCACTTTGCTTGCATATTTTGCGATCTTAATGTTCATTGATGAACAAACTGGTTTTTTCTTGTCGTCACATTCGATGTGTTTTTGTATTCATACTTGTCATGTCACGTTTTTCTCTGATTTAAGTATTTTTCTGAGTAAACCCTTTGATACTCATTATAACTTAAGGTCATTGTTTATGGCTACTAGTTTTTTACCTATGGCGTTCTTGCTTTCTACTCGCATAGTTCCTTTGTTTATTTGGTATATTCTTGTCCTGAATAGATGTACTTGTTTCTATACGCTTTGCTTAAACTTGCCAATTCTTCCTTCTCATCGTATCGCAATTTTTACTAGTGCTTTATTTCCCTCACCTTCTAGTTATTTCGTGATTGAAAGTGTTGATAATTCTCGCCTTTTAACTCCGCTTTCCAATGACCCTGATAACCTCCTTCCACTTACACCTGGTCGCATCTTTACACGCCCTTCTCTCTCTGCCCCTCCTTCCCTTCCTAATTCTTACAGGGATTTTAATCTACCCATTGTTTGGCGTAAACTTGAAGCCCTCCGTAATTCTTTTTGGAAAAGATGGAACTTGGAATATTTAACTTCCTTGCAAGGGAGGCAGAAGTGGTTTCTTTCCGGTCCCGATATTAAGGTGGGGGACTTGGTCTTAGTTAGGGATGTTTCACCCCCCCTAGTCTGGCCTTTTGGAAGAGTGACAAAGTGTTACCCTGGAAGAGATAGGAGAGTCAGGGTATTTAGAGTCTTGACCAATAATGGTCAGATCACAAGACTACCTCTCGGCAATTGTTTATTACTGTACTTGTTTTTCTTGCTCGCTGTCGGTGTTTGTCCCCCCAGTATGGTGTATTCTTTGAATACACAGTACCTGAGATATAATGTCTACTGCTCCTTGCATGTTCATTTCTTCCTTCCTTTTTGCCAAACACCAACAGTGATCATCTGTTTTCTCCTTGTTGGGCATATCTCTTATGTCTTCATAAGTATGTTTCAGATATATAACTTCTGTGACCCACCTAGCGTCACCTCGCAGCGAATCTCTGAAGCTCCTCAATTTTTCCTGGTGCTAGAGGACTTACTTCTCCATTTGGTCACCAGATCCTGTTACCATCGTCAGCTATTTTCTCTTGGAGCAAGAGGACTACGTCCACTTCTTTACTCACCATGCTGCGCTAGTATCAACTGTTATCAACTCTTAGAAGACCGGCTCAGCAAGAGAAGATAAATTTTTTATTTTCAAGTTGGCAATGTTTATATGTTCTCCTTTTGTCTCCTACCCCCCTCTCTTTCCCCCCTTCTTGGACCCTCCGTGCTCCGTTGAGCTGCTCTCACTTCTTAGTCTGCAGTTGACTCGTTCAGTCAAAGCTCCGCTCGAGCTTGCCTCCTCAACCCAAGAGGCTCACCCTCTTCTACGCCATGTTGGCTAAGTAATCTTCAACAGAAACTTCGACTTCAACATGAAATCAAGATAAGTACCATTTTAAAGGTTTTAACCTCATCTTCATGGTTTAAACTTCCACGTGCTTTTAATTATAATTTATAGACAGTGTGAAATCATTTACTTTGGGGCAATAATCATTCTTCGTGGGATTTGCCATGTTGAGCTTTTGCTTGTATAAGCCAACATTACTAAAAAAGAGCTTTTCTTAAGCTATTTAAACGAGAAACCCTCTCGCTACGTGGGATATTATCTAATACCCGCTGTCTATAATTATAAAGCTAATTCCTCCGTTGGATTTTCTCAACCCCATTTTCTGCTAAGGTCGTTCTGGAACCTTCGAGATCTTGTTCTCTATCTGCGAGTCTTGCCGTCAAGTATTGTTCACGCACTTGTGAAAATGCTAGTTAAAATGAGGAATCTTCCTTATAAATTTTTGCAATAGCTAACTTTCCTCCACCGCTGGAACCTCTAGAACATTCTATGGCGCATTTAATTGTAAATCACAACTTTTTCAAGAAATAGACTCTCACCTATATAGTGCAATCGGTTATTTCCATAATTGCAATAACTTTTTTTCTCATAAACTTCAGTGTTTCTATAGTGAACTTTGCATCCATCTTCATAGACTACAGTGATAAACAGTGCTTGCTCCGCGTTTCTACCGCGTCGCGATCGTCCGGTTATATTAAATACGGCCATGAACATTGATCCTATATCCCAATGATCTTTCCTCAACCTTCTACTAACCATCATTATTAATAAAATTGTAACTTTCTATAAGGTGTCACTCACAAGGTGCCCTTCCCTCTTTGTTAGTTTAACATTAATTAAATTCTGCATAATTGCTTGAGTGATACAAGTTTTAAATTCACGTTGTTCCTTTCCCATAATCAGGGAAAACAATTCTCTAAACTCTTGAGCGAGTCATGTTCAGGTTTCACGAAATGGAAACTGTCCCATTTGGCGAGTGATTCCTGCTCAACCTTGGGAATTCTAGAACTTTCCCTTTCAATTTCTTCAGGTTTCACAGTAAGTGACCTGCCCTCTTTGTATAATTCTCATATATTAATTCTGTATAAATATAAGAAGTTGTAGGAACTTCTATCTTATTTTTCACGTTGTTATTATTTTTATTTTCAAAGTTGTCACTTTCTCTAGAACATTCTCTCCTGAATTTCTTAAGGTGCACTTTTTGTACTCCAATTCACGTTCAAGCTTTAATTATTTCATTGCTCATTTGTTTAAATCTTATAAAGATTTTAGAAACATGTAAGGTTTGAAACCTTGTAAATTGTCAATTGCCTGGAGCAACCGTTTAATGTTGAGAGGTCTGCGACCCCAAATTGTTAACTACATAGAGAATATTTATTTGTTAAAAAGATTAATTAATCCTGCATTGTTAAATAAATTAAATATTTGTTTTTGGATTCATCATTTCTCTGATACTACAGTTAGGCAGGATCCTGGCCTTCCTAGCTCTTCCTAGGTTTATGCCCTCGTTAACACTTAATAAAGCTTTTACCATCACCCTTCCCTATAGTACTTTTATTCGTGCTTGGGAGGAAATACACTACAGGCTCTCTCTGGCAAACTGCCCAAGTCTTAGCTGCGGTTCCCGTCAGCCTCGACCAAGCTCGTTCCTATTTTAGGTATCAAGGTGTTAATTTTCAGTGGCAACTGCCTCTAAAGGTATTTAAAGTTGAACTCATTAATTTTGTGGGACTCTCCTCCTATTTTTCTATCCTTTTTCTCCAATCCCAAATCTACTTCCTTCTCTTAATCATCTTCCCTTGGTGGGTGGGTTATTCCCTAGCCTATAATCTACCCAGGGCTCTTGTTGTCCCCGCCCGGACCCCCACAGGAGTGACGAACTGCGCGCCACCTCCCTTTATATAAGATGCAACTGCACCACTTGACTACGAGAACTAAAAGATCAAGCAGCCTTAACCTCCCTATGAAGGCTTCCAAAAAGATGGTATATTGGCTTTCACGGCCGGTAAATTAAAAGTCAGCAATTCTTCTAGGTTTGTGCCGTGTCTTGTGTGGGGTTTCGCCTAGGACACTAAGCTAGGCTCATCGGCGGGCTCTTGGTGTCCCCGCCCGGACCCCCACAGGAGTGACGAACTGCGCGCCACCTCCCTTTATATAAGATGCAACTGCACCACTTGACTACGAGAACTAAAAGCTCAAGCAGCCTTAACCTCCCTATGAAGGTTTCCAAAAAGATGGTATATTGGCTTTCACGGCCGGTGAATTAAAACTCAGCAATTCTTCTAGGTTTGTGCCGTGTCTTGTGTGGGGTTTCGCCTAGGACACCAAGCTAGGCTCATCGGCGGGCTCTTGGTGTCCCCGCCCGGACCCCCACAGGAGTGACGAACTGCGCGCCACCTCCCTTTATATAAGATGCAACTGCACCACTTGACTACGAGAACTAAAACTCAAGCAGCCTTAACCTCCCTATGAAGGCTTCCAAAAAGATGGTATATTGGCTTTCACGGCCAGTGAATTAAAACTCAGCAATTCTTCTAGGTTTGTGCCGTGTCTTGTGTGGGGTTTCGCCTTGGACACCAAGCTAGGCTCATCGGCGGGCTCTTGTTGTCTCCGCCCGGACCCCCACAGGAGTGACGAACTGCGCGCCACCTCCCTTTATATAAGATGCAACTGCACCACTTGACTACAAGAACTAAAAGCTCAAGCAGCCTTAACCTCCCTATGAAGGCTTCCAAAAAGATGGTATATTGGCTTTCACGGCCGGTGAATTTAAACTCAGCAATTCTTCTAGGTTTGTGCCGTGTCTTGTGTGGGGTTTCGCCTAGGACACCAAGCTAGGCTCATCGGCGGGCTCTTGGTGTCCCCGCCCGGACCCCCACAGGAGTGACGAACTGCGCGCCACCTCCCTTTATATAAGGTGCAACTGCACCACTTGACTACGAGAACTAAAAGCTCAAGCAGCCTTAACCTCCCTATGAAGGCTTCCAAAAAGATGGTATATTGGATTTCACGGCCGGTGAATTAAAACTCAGCAATTCTTCTAGGTTTGTGCCGTGTCTTGTGTGGGGTTTCGCCTAGGACACCAAGCTAGGCTCATCGGTGGGTTCTTGGTGTCCCCGCCCGGACCCCCACAGGAGTGACGAACTGCGCGCCACCTCCCTTTATATAAGGTGCAACTGCACCACTTGACTACGAGAACTAAAAGCTCAAGCAGCCTTAACCTCCCTATGAAGGCTTCCAAAAATATGGTATATTGGCTTTCACGGCCGGTGAATTAAAACTCAGCAATTCTGAAAATTTTGAAAATTTCGATTTTTTTAAATTTTTGAATTAATTTTAATTTTTTAGTAGAGAGAGACAGTACCGGTTGTGTTTAAACGAGCATGTCGCCGATCACTGTGACCATGTTCAATGGATGAATCGATATTTTTTGAAGCAATGTTTGAAGAGGGTCATGCGACGACTTGTCTTAAGAATATATTTTAAGATTTTTCCTATGATGCGTGCATTTATTTAAATATTCCAAAACGGCAAGGTTACTGATTTGAGATTTTATAAACTCATAATGGGATTTGGACTCATAAGGTGTCCTAGAAATTGACATGACGCTTTCTTTATATGGCTTATGAATTTTCCCAAAAAGATTGAAAACAACAATGTCATGGACTTTTGTTTTTCTTAATATATTGCAAACCCAATATGTTAGATGTTTATGGTGAGTGATAAAACATTCCTAGGTAGAGAAAGAATTATTGTAGGCTACACGTATGGTGACTGACAAGTTTTTGACCATTGAAACTTGTTTGTAAACCTGACCGCAGTACATAGGGAGTATAGGTTTCAGGCATGACATGACAAACGGTGTGTACAAAATCCAATTTATCGATTCAAGATTTAAGAGTAGACTATCTTTAATTGATTAGTTAAAGAGGGTAGCTAAGAAAACAAGATGGTGATTACACTGAACCAAACCGAACCAATACAATCCTTTTTGGATGTGTAATGTTACTTGCTAACCATTTTGTGCTGCAGAGGCAAGCATTTTTGGCTCTTGCACTAGAGGTCTTAACTCGATTTTAGCTTTAAGGCTTAGAACGAACCAAACTAAGAAAGATTGTTATAGTGGTGCAGTGGTTAAGCTGTTATCATTTGACTAAGGTAGATCAGGGTATGATTTTAGTTTAATACGCATGTCAAAAACATACAAAAAAGAAGGGATAATGTTTTAAGACTGATTACATTTGTATATTTTTCAAATTATTACTTGGATTACAAATACAAAAGCCTCCGTGGCTTAGGCGGCAGCATGCCGGCCTCTCACCACTGGGTCCGTGGTTCAAATCCCGCTCACACCATGTGAGATCTGTGCTGGACAAAACGGAGGCAGACAGGTTTTTCTCCGGGTACTCCGGTTTTCCCTGTCACAATTTCATTCCAGCAACACTCTCCACTATCATTTCATTCCATCTGTCATTCATTTAATCAATGTTCCAGAGGATTGCGTCAGGCCTCGGCAGCCGGCACAGTTCATATCCTCGCCGCTAGATGGGGGCTTCATTCATTCCATTCCTGACACGGTCGGAGACTGGAAGCAGGCTGTGGATTTTCATACTTGGATTACAAATACAAAGGTGGACTGGTTTCAATATACAGTTAATGCAAGTAAGATTTTTTATTTGTTTTTTATTTTAGACTTTAGATTTTAGAATTTACATTTTAGATTTTAGATTGTACAAAAAGACCAAACCATAATGTCATGACTAAATTTTCGGTAACTAATTATTAAAGAAAAACATATAAGGATTTGTATTACTTGGAATTATGTTTTCTATACTATATTTTCTTTGGTTTTAGATTTTTGAAATTTGATATTGGATTTTAGAATATAGGTAAAGACCAAACTAATATTGACTATTCATTAGACACTGGTATGTAGATAGAAAGATGATTACACTATATGTTAAGACGAATTTTTAGCTGTTGACTGGCCTTGCAATAAGAATTGACTAACCAGACATGAGTTAACTACCAACGAAACACTTTGGCGACAATGCTTGTTATTGACCAGAGAGTAGGGTTTTAGAAAAACTGTTTTCTATTTTGGGTTATATACAACAAATGCATAAACCTACTGAGCGACTATGTTTGCTAAACGAGACATTATAACAGAGACGATTAGGATTCTTATGTAGCTCAGGCAAGGAAAGCATTTCTACAGAATTTGTTGACATTGAATATAGATTTAGGTATTAGGATGTCAATTTTGAAGACCTATGTCTGGAGCGTGACGCTCTATGAAAGTGAAACTTGGACTATTGGTGTAGCAGAAAAGTGGAGAATTGAAGTGTTTGAAATGTGGTGTTACAGGAGAATGATGAAGATTAGATGGGTAAATAGGGTTACAAACAAAGAGGTATTAAGACAAGTGGGAGAGGAGTGATGTTTATGGCGACTGCTAATGAAGTAAATCGATAGGTTGGTAGGACACGTACACCCAGGAATAGCAAGCTTAGTTATGGAAGGAAGGGATGAGGACAAGAACTGTAGGGGTAGACCAAGGTTAGAATATGTTAAACAGATAGCCTTGGATGTAAAGTGGTGTAGCTTTATAGAGATGAAACGATTAGCTCAGGACAGGGAGTCATGAAGAGCTGTATTAAACCAGTCAAAGTGCTGAAGACTCAAACAACATGTAGAGCTTACCAAAATAATGATGTGTAATGGTAAATGCTAGTCAACAAACAGTAATGCATTACTAAAGCCCATATCACGATACCTGAGAGCTTTTCTGAAATTATTTTAAGATGCCTTTAACTCCATATTAAACACCCAGTTCTCAAGACTCATAACTACAATGTTATGAAAAAAAAACAACAACAAAAAATACATTTAAAAACGAGCAAGTGGTTGAGTCAATCTACACTGGAAGTTTTTTTAACCACTCAAGTACACAAAACAAAATATATTATTAACCGTCAGGTTGACCGACTGGTTGAGGCGTTTGGTATATGTTCACATTTTCAATACAAGAAAGCAAGGATTTGAATCCCTTACCAGACATAACTATTGATTTAACATAGCAAAGCGATACTGTATTATTATGATACTCGATACACCACCCATAGATTGAGTGTATTGTTTAAGTCCACTCTCTCTTTCTAAACATAGCTAGAGACTGTCAATGGTTAACAATTGCATTAATAGTGGGAGGATGTAGTGATAGTAATTAAGGAAAAGTAGACAATAACCATAAAATATTTTTATTAAATTTACTTTATAATAGATACACACTGAATACAACTCTCTCTATTTACCATTGTTTGATATAGATTTTTTAAACACAACGCTTGTTGTAGATCCTTTTATAACTTTCTCAAGGTACTCTGGTTCTTAAAATCTGGGGAAGTCGAATTGTTTTTATAGACATAAAACCCTCATCCTTTTCTTTTTTCATCATCATCATCATCATCATCATCATTATTATTATGAATATTATCATCAAAATTATGATAGTCATTGTTACCATCATTATCATCATGGTCGTCATCCTCAATATCACTAGAACTATCCAATTCCTCTTGTTCCTTTTCCACAGGGACCTCTTGTAAAGTCTGCATTGATTTTGATAGTGTTAAGGGTTTCTTAGACGTTAACAACTGTCCTAACATGACTTTTTGAGAACATGATAAGCGATTTTGAACAAACACTGCACTATCTTGAGCAGCAATATTTTTTCCTTGGACTTGCTTTTATACCTTGGTTAGAGTATTTTGTCCATTTAAATGTGTATTAATTTGAGATTCACAATGATGCTCGTTTGAAGTAAGTACGTTGGAGTCTTTTGTTTTAACCATTCCTCGACACTTTTTAGATCCTTGTTTTGAACATCGCCAAATAACAGTTCCATCTTTATCGGTCATTTTTACAATATATGTATATCCTTTATAGTAGGCACATGGCTTACCATGGCTGGTTGTTGAGACTTCCATATTAACTAATACACATTAATTAAATTTAAGTAATGTCACTTTAGTAATAATAGCAATAAAATAAATGAAGTGGTTTGATATTTTTTAGAGGTGGAATTAACAAAGTTGGTGTATTCTTGGAATACACGGTACGAGAGAATATAAAGTTTAATGCTCTTTGCTTGATCATTCCTTCCTCTTCATCAAACACCAACAGCGATTTTCTATTTTCTCTTTGGTGATCATGTCGCTTGTATCTTTTGTGAGTCTGTTCTAGATATATATCTTCCATGACCCTCCTAGCGTCATCTAGCAGCGAATCTCTGAAGCTCCTCAATTCTTCCTGGTGCAAGAGGACTTCCTTTTCCATCTGGCCACCAGATCTCGTTGCCATCGCCAGCTATTATCTCCATGAGCAAGAGAACTTCGTTTACTTTTTCACTCACCATGCTGTGCTAGTATCGCCTGCTATCAACTCTTTGAAGACCATCTCCTCAAGAGAATTTAATTTCTTATTTTGGTTATTCTGATATGTATTCCTTTTGTCTCCTTCCCCCAATCCTTTCCCTTCCTTGGACTCTCTGTGCGTCGCTGAGTGGGTCTCACTTGTGCGCCGGCCGTCGACTCAGTTAAGGCTCAACTAGAGCTAGCCTCCTGACCTGACGAGGCATTTTTTAGATTCCACGCCATGTGGTAACTTTAAACATCAAGGAGAACCTCACTTTCGCCATGCAGCAAAGTTAAGTACAAACTTCAAGTTTTAACCTCATCTTCATGGTTTTAACTTCTACATGCTTTTAACGATCTTTTATAGGCAGTGTGAAATTACTTATTTGTTGAAATAATCATCCTTCGCGGGATTTTCCATGATGGGATTTTGTCTAATTAAGCCAATCTTGGTGAAAAGCAGCATTTCTTATGCTTGTTAAATCAGAAATCTTCTCACCACGTGGGATATTACCTAATACCCGCTGTCTATAAATTACCAAGCTAGTTCCTCCGCTGGATTAACTTTGACCCCATTCTTCTATTAAGATCGTTCTGGAACCTTCCAGATCCTGTACTTTATCTACAAGTCCTGCCGTCATGTATTTTTCACTCACTTGTGAGAATACTATTTAAAATTGAAGAATCTCACTTCTGAATTAAAGCTCAATAGCGAATATTCTTCCACCGTTGGAATGTTCTATGGCGCATTTAATTGTAATTCACAACCTTCTCAAGAAATAAACTCTCGCCTACCTTGTGCAATCAGTTATTTTCATCATTGCAATAACTTTCCTTCCCATAAACTTTCGTGTTTCTACAGTGAACTTTTCATCTATTTAACAGACTATAGTGAAAACTAGTGCTTGTCCAACTTTTCTACCGCGTCGCGATCGCCCGTTTACATTAAATAAGGCCATGAACATTTATCCTCAATCCCAATCGATCTTTCCTAAACTTTCTACTAACAAACCATATTAATAAAATTGTAAATCTGAATCACTTCCAATAAGGTGTCACTCTAACGAAGTGCCTTTCCATCTTGCTTGTTGATCATTTATTAATTTCTGTATAACTACGTGTTTCATACACGGTTCAAGCTTATATTGTTTCTACCTTATAATCAGGGAAAAAATTCTTTCAACTCTTGAGTGAGTTATTTCTAGGTCTCACGAAATGGAAACTGCCCCATTTGGCTCGTGATTCCTACTTAAACATAGGAGGTCGAGAACCTTCCTTTTAATTTTCTCTTCAGGTTTCACAGTAAGTGACCTGCCCTTATTTGTATAAGAACCAAAAGTAATTCAGCTTAAATATAAGAAGTTGTAGGAACTTCTATCTTATTCTTCATGTTTTTCTTATTGTTATTTTCGAATTTGTCACTTTTTCTAGAATATTCTCTCAGGAATTTCTTAAAGTACACACCTTGTACTCTATTTATTGTTAAATTTTAAACACTTCATTTGGTTTTTTTCTTACAAAGATTTTAGAAAATATATAAGGTTCGAAACCTCATAAATTGTTAATTGTCTGGCGCAATCGTGTAATGCTTTCTGAGGTCTGTGACCCCAAAATTGTTAACCAAATTGAAAATCTTTGTTAAAGTTATCAACTTCTTTTGCCTTGTTAAATAAATCAAATATTTGTTTTTGGATTTATCATTTCGCAAATACAACGGTTAGGCAAGATCCTGTCTTCCTTGGCTCTCCCTACTCAATGCCATTAAATCTATTGATAGGGCTCTCACCACTCGTTGCATTTGAGCAAGAACTCTTAGTGGTAATCTCGTCAAAGTTTCTCTTAGCTTTAAAAGCTAATCCTAACTGGCCTGTAAGGCAAGTAAAGCTCGCTACGCCAGCTACCTGCTAGTGGAGATCCTCTCCGAAAACTTATGGTTAGTTTTCCAAAAGATAAGTGTTTCTTTTTGTCTAAACTTTTAGCCGGCTCCTTGCTGAGTAAAAGCTTAGCCATTTCCAAATGCAACCATTGGTCCACTTCCCAAAATTACTCCCCAAGGTATAATTTTTTATCATTATCCTTCTTGGAAGCACTTGGTCGCTTTTTCAGGAACTCTATAACTTCGAAAACTGGAAATACCAAACCTGATTCAAATTATTGGCTTCCTTCGAATTACATTGCAAAAACGAATTTCTTTGAAAAGACATACAATAAATCTGTTACTCTCAGCCTTGCCAGACCAACACCCTTCCCCATAGTAGTCTTATGCCTGCTTGAGAGGGAATATACTAAGGCCACTCTCTTGCAAACCGCCCAAGTCCTAGCTGTATTTCCCGTCAGCTTAGACCAAGCTCTTACCCATTTTAGGTATCAGAGAACGGATTTTCAGTGGAAACCGCATCTAAGTGCATTAAAGATTAAATTTATAACTTTTGTGTGACTCTCCTCCTATTTTTCTATCCTTTTTCTCCAGTCCGAAACCTATCTCCTTTTCTTAATCATCTTCCCTTGGTGGTTAGGTTATTCCTCAGCCAATAATCTACCCAAAAGTACTGTCAATAAAAATAATCACATGAACAAACTTTAGACTACAAGTGATTTACACACACATTGCTCAATGTTAAGATTTATACTGAACACAATTTATAGTGATTATGATTTTTTTTGACTGTAATTGATAGTAGCCATGGTTATTGTGAGCAATGTATACTGGGTGCGTTTTATAGCACGCTCAATTTATAGTAGGTACGATTAGTAGACGCGTTTGATACTGGGCGCGTTTTATACTGATTATGATCTATATTAAGCGCGATTTTTACTTGAAGCGATTTTACCAGGTGTAATTGATAGCAGGTGCTATTCATACTCAACGCAATTGATAGTAGGCGTAATTGATAGTAGGCGCAATTGGTAGTTGGCGTAATTGATAGCAGGCAAAATTAATAGTAGACGTAGTTGGTAGTAGGCGCAATTGACTGTAGGCGCGATTGTTAGTGGAAGTAACTGATAGTAGGCCCTATTGATAGTAGGCGCAATTGACAGTAGGCGCGATTGATAGTAGGCGAGATTAGTAGTAGGCGCGATTGGTAGTAGGCGCAATTGGTAGTAGGCGCAATTAATAGCAGGCGCAATTGATAGTAGCCGCGATTGGTAGTGGGCGTAATTGCTAGTAGGCCCTATTAATAGTAGGTGCAATTGACAGTAGGCGAAATTGGTAGTAGGCGTGATTGGAAGCAGGTGCAATTGATAGTAAGCGCTATTGATAGTAGGCGCAATTGTTAGATGGCGCAATTGATAGTAGGCGCGATTGACAGTAGGCGCGATTGGTAGTAGGCGTAAATGATTGTAGGCGCAATTGATAGTAGACGCGATTGGTAGTAGACGTATTTGATAGTAGGCACAATTGATAAAGCGAAGTGGTTTTGTAACAGTTCTATATCTTTCAGCGGCTTTCCTATTTTGTTTTGTTTTTATACCCTCATTAATTAGATATAGAGAATGTACTCCACGATTTACATTCTCGTACACACTTTCTGACATATCATTAAACCGTGCAGGAAGAAATGTCTGAAAATTTTCACTAGCACATAGTACACGTTCACCATACATTGTGTCCACTTTCTGAATGTTGTGATTGCGGAAAGGAGTATTCATTGGTTATTCACTCAGCTTTTTCCTTTCTAATCCGCAGGCATGTCCCATAGCATTGAGAATATTTATTGTAGTACCCTATAAGCAAACAAAAAGTCATGTCTATTACACTCTAGCTTATAAGTTACCAGAACCACTCTAACATTTTTATGTTTATAAAAAGCTTTCCATAATGAAAAGAAAAAGAGCTCACCATAATGATGGATTGTGTAAGTAAACGTCTTTTGCTGCTTGATGCCACTAATAAAGTGATAGTCATTCAACAGACAAGTGAGTTCATGTTTCGCTGACGTAATCGTATGTTCCCACGTTGTGCGCGCGCTCTAGTGGCTAGATATGAAACTCCAGATGAGATTTCAAGGTTACTCTCCCGAACATTGCCGGAGACTGCTGATAAACACCTATGTTCCCACGGCGCAAACCATTTATTTTACTCTTATTATTACTAAAGTGACTTTACTAAAATTTAATTAATGTGTATTAGTTAATATGGAATTCTCAACAACCAGCCATGGTAAGCCATGTGCCTACTATAAAGGATATACATATATTGCAAAAACAACCAATACAGATGGAACTGATATATATGTTCAAAACAACGATCTAAAATGTGTCGAGGAAGGATTAAAACAAAAGACTCCAACGAACTTACTTCAAACGAGCATCATTATGAATCTCAAATTAATACACATTTAGATGGACAAAATACTCAAACCAAGGTAAAAAGCAAGTCCAAGAAACAAATATTGCTGCTAATGATAGTGCAGTGTTTGTTCAAAATCACATATCATGTCCTCAAAAAGTCATGTTAGGACAGTTGTCAACGTATAAGAAACCCTTAACACTATCAAAAGCAACGCAGACTTTATAAGAGGTCCCTGTGGAAAAGGAACAAGAGGAATTGGAGAGGTCTAGTGATGTTGAGGATGATGATGATGATAATGATGGTGACAATGACTATCATAATTTTCATGGTAATATTCATAATAATAATATTGATGATGATGATGATGATGATGATGAAAAGGATGAGGGTTTTATGTCTATAAAACCATTGCGACTTTCCCAGTTTTTAAGAACAAGAGTACCTGGAGAAAGTTATAAAAGGATCTACAACAAGCGTTGGGTTTAAAAATCGATATCAAACAATGGTAAATAGAGAGAGTTGTATTCAGTGTGTATCTATTATAAAATGAATTTAATAAAAATATTTTATGGTTATTGTCTGCTTTTTCTTAATTACTATCACTACAGCCTCCCATTATTAATGCAATTGTTAACCATTGACAGTCTCTAGCTATGTTTAGAAAGAGAGAGTGGACTTAAACAATACACTCTATCTATGGTTTGTGTATCGAGTATCATAATGATACAGTATCGCTAAGCTATGTTAAAGCAATAGTTATGTCAGGTAAGGGATTCAAATCCTTGCTTTCTTGTATTTAAAATGTGAACATAAGTCAAGCGCCTTAACCACTCGGTCAACCTGACGGTTAATAATATATTTTGTTTTGTGCACTTGAGTGGTTCCAAAATTTTCCAGAGTAGTTTGACTCAACCACTTGCTTGTTTTTAAATGAATTTTTTGTTGTTGCTTTTTCCATAACAATGTAGTCATGAGCCTTGAGAACTGGGTGTTTATTATAGGGTTAAAGGTATCTTAAAATAATTTTAGAAAATATTCTAAACTTGGTCTACCCCTACAGTTCTTGTCCTCATCCCTTCCTTCCATAACTAAGCTTGCTATTCCTGGGTGTATGTGTCCTACCAACCTATCGATTTACTTCATTAGCAGTCGCCATAAACATCTCTCCTCTCCCACTTGTCTTAATACCTCTTTGTTTGTAACCCTATTTACCCATCTAATCTTCATTATTCTCCTGTAACACCACATTTCAAACACTTCAATTCTCCACTTTTCTGCTACACCAATAGTCCAAGTTTCACTTTCATAGAGCGTCACGCTCCAGACATAGGTCTTCAAAAATGACATCCTAATACCTAAATCTATATTCAATGTCAACAAATTCTGTAGAAATGCTTTCCTTGCCTGAGCTACATAAGAATCCTAATCGTCTCTGTTATAATGTCTCGTTTAGCAAACATAGTCGCTCAGTAGGTTTATGCATTTGTTGTATATAACCCAAAATAGAAAACAGTTTTTCTAAAACCCTACTCTCTGGTCAATAACAAGCATTGTCGCCAAAGTGTTTCGTTGGTAGTTAACTCATGTCTGGTTAGTCAATTCTTATTGCAAGGCCAGTCAACAGCTAAAAATTCATCTTAACATATAGTGTAATAATCTTTCTATCTACATACCAGTGTCTAATGAATAGTCAATATTAGTTTGGTCTTTACCTAAAATCGAAAATCCAATATCAAATTTCTAAAATCAAAAAACCAAAAAAAATATAGTATAGAAAACATAATTCTAAGTAATACAAATCCTTATATGTTTTTCTTTAATAATTAGTTACCGAAAATTTAAAGTCATGACATTATGGTTTGGTCATTTTGTACAATCTAAAATCTAAAATGTAAATTCTAAAAGCTAAAGTCTAAAATAAAAAAAAATAAAAAAAATCTTACTTGCATTAACTGTATATTGAACCCAGTCCACCTTTGTATTTGTAATCCAAGTAATAATTTGAAAAAAATATACAAGTGTAATCAGTCTTAAAACATTATCCATACTTTTTTGTATGTTTTCGACATGCGTATTAACCTAAAATCAAACCCTGATCTACCTTAGTCAAAGGATAACAGCTTAACCACTGCACCACTATAACAATCTTTCTTAGTTTGGTTCGTTCTAAGCCTTAAAGCTAAAATCGAGTTAAGACCTCTAGTGCAAGAGCCAAAAGTGCTTGCCACTGCGGCACAACATGGTTAGCAAGTAACATTACACATCCAAAAAGGATTGTATTGGTTCGGTTTGGTTCAGTGTAATCACCGTCTTGTTTTCTTAGCTACCCTCTTTAACTAATCAATTAAAGATAGTCTACTCTTAAATCTTGAATCGATAAATTGGATTTTGTACACACCGTTTGTCATGTCATGCCTGAAACCTATACTCCCTATGTACTGCGGTCAGGTTTACAAACAAGTTTCAATGGTCAAAGACTTGTCAGTCACCATACGTGTAGCCTACAATAATTCTTTCTCTACCTAGCAATGTTTCATCACTCACCATAAACATCTAACATATTGGGTTTGCAATATATTAAGAGAAACAAAAGTCCATGACCTTGTTGTTGTCAATCTTTTTGGGAAAATTCATAAGCCATATAAAGAAAGCGTCATGTCAAGTTCTAGGGGACCTTATGAGTCCAAATCCCATTATTAGTTTATAAAATCTCAAATCAGTAACCTTGCCGTTTTGGGATACTTAAATAAATGCATGCATCATAGGAAAAATCATAAAAAATAATCTTAAAACAAGTCGTCGCATGACTCTTCAATCAATGCTTCACAAAATATCGATTCATCCATTGAACATGGCCACAGTGATCGGCGACATGCTCGTTTAAACACAACCGGTACTGTCTCTCTCTCTACTAAAAATATATTAAAATTAATTCAAAAATTTTAAAAATCTAAATTTTCAAAATGTGTGGTTAGGCCTTTTGTCAAAATTTCAAAAAATAAGTAATTAATTCACGAAGGGATTGTCGCCCTGAGTCTTATAACACCTAATGTGTCCAAATCTGATTATTGGTTCCCCTTTTTTCCTGTAAAATCTACATGCATTGTTTAAGGGGTAAAATGACCAATCGTGGTAAAAGAGTATTTAATGACCAATTTGTTGAGCTATCACACCTAATTTTAGGTTTCATAGTTTCCATGATATCGATTTTCAATTTTGGGGTAGTTTTCACCCCCTTACTATTTTTCATCGAAAACAAAAGATTTTACTTTCATTTATCATTTTTAAGCGTTTAACACCTTTTCCCCTGTAAAATCACTATTCACTATTTTAGGGGTGAAATGACCTATCGTGATATAAGCGTATGTCATGACCTATTTTTAAAGCTATAACACTTAATTTTAGGGTTCTTAGTTACCATGATAACGATTTTTAAATTTTGGGGGTAGTTATAACCATCCTACTATTTTTTCATCAAAAACAAAAGATCTTAGCTACATTTATCATTCTTAAGTGTTTAACCCCCTTTTTCCCTGTAACATTCCTATTCACTATTTTGGAGGTGAAATGACCTATCGCGGTAAAAGCCTATCTTATGACCTATTTTTAAAGCTATCACCCATAATTTTAGGGTTCTTAGTTTCCAAGATATCGATTTTTCAATTTTGGAGTGGGGGGATAGTTTCACCCCAAAAGGGGAACATCGGCCCAATTGCTAGGTCCCCTCATACAAGTCACTAGCATGATTGGTTCGCGAGATACTAACAAAGGTGTGGGGGCTTCATCCCAAGTCCTACAATACCTGATACAAATTCCTAGCCTTATTAGTCCGTTAGTTAAGCCCTTTGGCACAATTTGGATAAATTCATGGGCCAGTCCATAGGGACCAGTCCAAAGGGATCAGTCAAAAGGGGCCCGTCAACAAGGACCCGTCCACAGGGACCTGTCAACAAGGACCCGTCCACAGTGACTCGTCAACATGGACCCGTCAACAGGGACTCATCAATCAAAAGGGACCAATCAACCGTGATCAATCAAATGGGGCTATCGCCTCAAGGCCTGACATGCCCCTCTTTGATTATCAGTTTGCCTATCGACAAGCGCCGCTTAAAATACTTTTTGAACACCCCTCAAGTGTTGAGTTAGGTTAGGTTACACTACAGCCGCCATCTTTAAAAAGCCCGCCCTCTTACAAAAGCCATGAGTGAGAATGCGTAAAAAGCAAACATGTTAATTCATAGTGGCTTTCCACCGTACACATACCACTTGTGTGGAACAACGTTTAATTTCATATTAGCATTCTAACTCCCACATGTCGCACTTGGAAAGCGAGATTTTCTAAAAAAATTACAATTTCACCCCCCTAGTAGGGGTAGGTTTTATTTTGGGGTGGAAATAAGTTGTCTAGAGGAAAGAAGACGTCAGCCCGAGTTCAACGACATCTCATTCGTTAAAATCCTGCATGCGTTCGAGAGATATCACACCGCCGCCATCTTGTGTGGTGGATCGGTGGCGGTGGATATAGAACCGCTAAAAACCCACTACTTTTATGCATTAAGTGTTGGTTATTGTATCCGTGTAAGCAGCCCCTACACTCTATTTGGGGAGTGAGAATTTTAATGTGTGAGCGAGGGCTACACATGTCTGTTTATGGTTGTATTAGGTGATCTAATGACCATGCGACTATGATTAAATAAGAGCATATAATAAAGCGATTTAATAATAATGATGTAAATATAATTTTGCATCAAATGGAAACTTAACAATCACGTGACTTAATTTTAACGCTGAATAATAAAATGAGTTTCTTTCTTTCGAGGACAAAGCATTACGAGGGGAATGGATGTGGATTCCTCGCATTTCTATGCTAATCTAGACTAGGATTTTCACAATGTTTGAGATGACAGTTACCACAACGTGAGATTTGTGTGGAACCACGTTTTTGTGTATTAATGTGATATCTGACGAGAAAGGTAACTTCATGCTTTCACCGACCTAGCCTTTTATCCAGAACAGATGAGCGTATACCACAAACAGTGATATGCCTGAAGTATGCAGGGCTCGATTGGATGAAACATAGGAGGTTATTCTTGTTGTGGATATTTGTGTTGTTCATTTTTTTATGGGTCAAGTTTGACTAGTGCATGGCGTAGACTCTGCATACCATTAGTTTTGATTTTTCTTTTCTTGCTTGACGCTAATAGTCAACTTAACGTAAAACTTCGCTTAGATGCACGTATCGTAAATAGTACATGTTGGACCTGGCACCGTCCTAAATTCATATATTTATCCGTGCTATGATTAAATGTAACTTGATTTATTTTTGAAGTGAGAGATTTTATTAGCAGTAGGACCAGGTGTAACTATTGTTATTATTAGTCAATAGGATTGTATTTTGCATATGAACTAATATTTTTGTGTCACGATTACTAGCTTGTAAGTAGGATTTCTTGAAGGGGGTTTGTGGGGTATAGTAAGCTGATGCGTCATCATGGACATAGTGTACCCGGATCAATCACACGTCCGTGACTTTGTTGTCATTCTTATTTTGGAAAAAGGAGTTGTTTGTTGAAGAGGTTGAAGGAATGGATGATTTGAATAACGCGCGGAGGAGACTCAAGGGTGCTGAGGGAAGCATACATCGCAGGGGCGAGTGACGCGAGATTATGACGTGGAGCCTGAATACGTCATGAGAAATAATTTTTTGAATTACCTTAAGGAGAAGAGATGGACGCTAGGAAATTAGCACACTTTTCTGGCTATAACAAGAGGAGGATTTTGAGCTATCACGAATTAAAATCGGTCCAGTAGGAGCCGAGATACGAGATGGAATGTTCTCGAACAATGTCTCCTGAGCCGAGAGTCATCATATCTTCAAAGCATTTGCTTATGTTCGGATCTACGCTAAATGAAAGTGACAGTATACACGCCGAGATTCTGACGGTCGGAGGACTTAGTCGCCGTACCAGTGGTCAGCACGACTTAGTTTTTGTTCAAGTGAACGAACTTAACTTTTGGCAGCGAATGGACTTAGAATTTTCACTGAATTTCAGGTCACTTTTTCTATAGTCAGGTGATGGTAGTGTCAAAACCATTCACAGAAGTTAGCCTACAGATCGATGTATTTCTTGTGGTGACTATACATAAGGCACTTCTAATTCATCAGGAGAAGTTTATTTCATTTTGTTCGTTTATGCAGCTTATAGGTGTTCCTATGTTAGCGTGCAAACGAAACCGTATTATTGGAACATGAGATTTATTCTCGAAACTACAGGAGTACTGCACCAGTCTACGACTGAGCAACTCTTTGTCATGTTACACGGTACTAGTGATAACGGGAGTTATTTCGAACGGATGACTGCGATCATCATCATGCGCCGCTAAAACTACTCGTAGGACTGGAAGGACATAGAGACGAACGAGGTATTAGGATACGGCAGATGGCCATGGGAAGACACTCGGGGAATAGTGTACAACGCAGGACACGCCCGTCATCTACATCAAGAATGAAGTAAGACAACCATTTCATGTACTATCCACTAACCAGTAGTATTAGAGAATTCCATATTATTGAACAGTCACGATCAGAAATCAACACACATTTTTCACCATAGCTAGATATTAGCTAGATCTTCGATTGTATTTGTCTGGATGACAAATGGAATTGCTGTCAGACAATTTATTTTTCGATCTAAGATTTTTGTTAGGACAGGCATTAGTTCATGTTTCGACATGAAATATCTCGATTATTCCAAGGGATATAAATATTTTTCGTTAATTCTGATTATGAGAACAGAAGTTATTGAGGCTTGGATTATTTAAATAATTTGATTTATTTAATAATATAATAATAATAGAGTGTGAAGTGAATAAGTTAATAATAATATAATAATAATAATCAAGTGTGAAGTGAATATGTTAATAATATTTTTAAATAATAACAACGCTATTTAAAGTTATAAATAATTAGGGAGTGATAATACCGAATATTAGGAATTAAATTAAATTTTGTTTATTGTTTATTGTGATTAAATAATTAATGCATTAAATGAAAATTAATAGGAGACGTTGATAATAATAATTCACAGATGAGACTTAAATATTTATTTATTTAAAAGAATAGGGCGATAATAATCATTTGACATTGATGATGCTTAAATATTTTTTGTGGTGATAATAATAATTTGTGGATGAATTTAATTAGTTGGAAGGAATTAAATTAAACAACTTTGTTTGGAAGTTTAAATAAATTTAAATGGTTAAAGAGAATGAAGTATTAGATTTTTGAGCTCAGAACTTTTTTTTCAAAACCACTTAAAAGAAAGAAAGACAAGAAAATATTCAGATAAAAAAAGGGGAACGGCAGGTATTTAATGTATCAAATAGGAAGAATTTATGTAAATGGGAGGCAAGGAGATATTGACCAGAATTTATTTAATTGGTAAAATAATACTGAAGAACCACAGTCTAGTAATTGACAGAATATTACAAGAAAAAAATATAATATGTCAAAAAAAAATATAATAGTAATAATATGATGCTGTGTGCAGAATATTCTGGTGATGATTTTAGTGTGCGTTTGGCGACACTTAAAATTGTGGAGGCCTAGGGGGTCATCCAAAAGTGGGTTTTATTCCCGTAGTTGTGGGCACAGAAGGATGTGCGGATGTTTGAAGGAGCCTGTGAGCTATATTTGTAAAGGAAGGGTTAGGCGATGTGGACCGCCCCATATTCATGTCAGATTTCACTATTCTGTTAATCCTAATATTAATAATATTTTTTTCTGGATCAACTGAAAATTCAAATGGAATGCCTAAATAAATAAATGAAGAACTTGAATTTAGATTTGCTGAACCTGACCGAGGACAAAAAAATAATAAGATGAAAAGTGCATAGGAATTAAAATAAATAATTAATGATTTTTATTTTTGAATAACAATAATAATAACATTGGAAATGAGCAAATAAAATATTCATCATGTGAGAGGTTGAGAAAACTTGTTATAAATAAAGTGAAAGTTTGAAATTAATTAATTAATAATAATAATATTTTTTTAAATTAAATTTTGTTTTTGTTTGATTATACGAAAAGTTTGGTGATAGAAAATTTTGTTAACATAAAAATTTGGTGAATAGATAGATGATTCAATCCGCTGTTGGTGGATGGAAATAACAACATTGTTTACAACAATTTTTGTGTAATGTTAATAACATATGAGAATAATTTAAAATCGTTTATGATATTTAAACAAATGAAACTGATAAAAGAAGAAAGTTGAATTTTCTAAATATTATGAAAGTTTTTGAACATATTTTGTTTTTTTGAATTTGAAAATCTTTATGAACAATTATTAACATTCGACTTTATGTCAGTCGAGTATTGATATTGTTATGAAACAACGAATCAGTGATATGATAATTTTCCAAATAAGTTTAATTTTGGAATAACACCGAATGAATCAAGTGACTATTTATTTTGAGAAATTTTTGCTACGAATATTTGATAAAATCAAATTGCAATCATTGTAAAGTGAACTACGAACGTGTAAATAGTAGGGATCACTCAGAACTCTTTATTGAACAGTGATTACCGAGTGTAAATATTCTTTTTGAAATTTTTTATGGATATCAGAATGGACTAATTATTTTTTTCTGATTATCACATCTACGACAATTCTAATAATATTATAGGGAGCGTTGATTTCTTATGTGTGATATGTTTTTATCTTTGTTGAGGGTTTTTACCAGTTGAATCATATTTTTTATTTATAAATAAATTGAGAATTTTAAGGAATGTGCTAGTTCAAAAATAATTTCTCACCTTACCTTACTTGTGAATTACCAAGATCAGGGATGCCAGATTAGACCCAAGTATTCACTTAGATAGACCCTGAGATATATTTTCTCGTGCTGATCTGATTTCGGTATTTTACAAAATGTGGTCGTTGGATCTTGGTCCAAACGGGCACAATAGATTAGGTAAAAGTAGGATGGAATAGCCACCGGAACACTTCAAAAAGTTAGGCTAGGGATCTGATTTCTGAATAATTGCAAAGAAGTTTTACTTAAGCCTGGGACCTTCTGATTTCTAGATATGTTTTTCCTTCGTAAGTGTTCTTGGAGCTAGTTCAAACACCCCGTACCCGTTCTCCTAACCCGCTACTCCCTGGGAGAGCAGTCTCGTGCTAAGCTGGACAAAAAAGCACGTCTATCCTTTCTAGCCTTTGCGTCCTTTGGAAAGGGGCCTCGTACGGGCTTGATTCGGTCCCCAGTTCCCACAATATCCCGGTCCAACGGGCACATATGGCTTCCCAACGTGATGGTTTTGACTTTAGAACTCGATCCTCATGTCATTTTTTCCTTTTTTGAGAGGATATTTTGATTGATGATTAGCACTCCAACGGTTCAGTGACGACCTGAAATTTCGTACTGGTGTTTGGAGAGCTGCATGGCTCTCATGAGTAGGGATAAGACCATGAAGTGCGGTAGTAGTAATTTTAAAAATTAATTTGAGAAATTTGTGTCATTGTAGTTAACCACATCTTATGTAACTCGAACTAATTCTAGCTTTGTTTCGTTTTTTCAACGTAAAATAGGAAAAGGCCCAGCCGTACTTCTTGAATTTATTCAGGGAACACATTTTCAACGTCATTCCACATTTAGCCCTAAGGTGGTCATTTCCCTGATAGTTTCCAAGAAGCTCCCTCATTACATTCTCAAATATAAATACCATGGACGATGAGGCGATGAGGGCCTTGTCGGCTAATTTACCAACATTACTGCGAGGATTGCATGTGTCAACCCTGAAAATGAACACTAGTTTGAATAATGTCAGAGTGGACACGATTAATCTTAGAGGTGACATTGGTAATGTCAATGCGAGTACGAATAATGTCAGAGGTGACCTTGGCAATGTGAATGTTAATATGGATCATATCAAAAGTGACATCAATGATAAAAGTCATAGGGTGGATAATGTTAGAACAGATTTAGGTATTGTTAACGACAGAATAGGGACCAGTGAAGCAAATCTTAATGTGAGCCTTAATGAGCTAAGAGCTAACCTTCGTACTAATCAAGACGAGGTCAGCGCTAGCCTCGATATATTGAACGTAAATCTTGACCATGTGAATGCCAGGATAGATGAGGCGAAAGTTGAATTGAACACTAGGTTGGAAGAGAACCGAACGAACATGCGAGCGGAACTCAATGTCAGTAGGCCAGAAATAAATGCATGTTTAGAACTAATTAATGGGGACGTTAAGAAATCTTTGGATACAATTACAGGTAGAGTTAGTGAAATTGATACTCGACTGCAATCCATGAATGAGTATGTTGATACAGTAAAGAGCGAAGTTACGGATGTTACGACTGGACTTCATCTTATCAGGGGTAATGCAGTGGCGGTTGACATTAATATCAAGAGGGCAGTAAAGAATCTTGATAGCGTTAAAGACGAGATTGCTGCTATTAAAAAAAAGAGGAAATTAGGGATGAATTAAAATGCAATAGCGAAGAACTGAGAACGGAATTGAATAGCCGGATGGACAGTATTGCCGAGAATCTATAGGTAAATGCAAATGAACTCCGAGTCTATCTTGACATTCTGAAAGGGGATTTAACTGAACATACTATGACAATGGAAGCTAGTATGAAAAATGTTAGGCCTAAGGGAGACGTGGATTTTTTGCGGAAAAATATTGAGAATGAGTCAATTACAGCTTGGATGGAAGCTCAACGAGGAGTGGGACAAGTTAAGGACACCCAAAGTAAGAGTATTGGAGAATTGGACGCATTTATTATGGGGAAAATTGAGCGCATCGAACTACAAGTAGATCCTTTAAAGAGAGGGGAATCAACTTAGCATGTGATACCGAATACTGATGACCTGAAGAAGCGTGTGTTGTCGAAACTCATTCAATATCAGAAGGAGGAGGAGTCACCAAGTCAGAAAGAGAGTACACCTGTGAGCCGAGAAAGAACACCACTTCAAATAACGACGCCTCAATTCAATGCCACTCAAGTAAGCAGTGTATTACTGGTTAGATCTCATGAAGATTGTCCAAACCGATTTTCTGGTTCAGGGCCTATTCCACCGGTCGAATTTAACCGCAACGTGGAAGAATATTTCAGAGAGGCTATGATCACACCTGGGAGGGAACTCAGGGTGGTAGAGAAACTCTCTCGAGGGAAACTGTCTCGTAAGGTATCGCGCGTTTAGATATTTCTTTAGAACTTTTCAAGATTTCAAAGAAGCGTTGCTAAAAACATACTGGTCAACAGAAATACAGCAGAATGTTCAAGTGGAAATGTATCATCAAAGATATGCCAGCACGCGACCAACACGTTACGCTTCGTATTTTACAATACAGTTAGCTATGTTGCAGTGTCTACAACCGCACTTCGCTGAGAAAGAGTTAATTCAAACAATCGCACGACAATATCCCCCGGATATCCAAAATATCTTGATAGCTTCGGGAGCCAAAATTTTATTGAATGCCACAGCATACTATGACGATTGGATAAAACAAACGAACAGTTTACGCCTGACAGAAATCAACATGAATGGCGTGATTTGAACGCAATATTCGTATACAGGATGGTTCAAATGCCAGACAGAGAGCCGATATCGAACACGGAGTATTCGTAAAATATTTCAGGACCTGTACGTGGACGATACTACCCCAGGGATCAGTGGATGCCATATGCTAGAGATAGTCAACCATACAACCGAAATGGGAACGACCGAGGTCAATTTATAAATCGAGGAGGATAACAGCAATCGCAATTTTACCGAAACAAGCGAAATAACTAAAATAATAATCGCAGATGTACTGTACTCCTAGACAGAATCAGGACAATCGAAACCACTACCAAAGGTTAAATGTTGGTCAAGATGGGAAGGGTCGTGCTGAGGAGAAAAGACGGTACATTTAGGAGCTGAATCAGAAATTTAGACAAGACGGAGATCAGAACTAAGTATAGCGGGAGAGACAATATCTGCGAAACGACAGGGGGAGAAACGACTCTGGAACACCTAGAGTTAAATTTGAAGATCAACCTAGGAGATATAATGAAACAACAGTCGCTGATATCCCCAACATTGAACTTGGAGATACGCCAATAAGTGAGGTTCAAGAGAAGATCGGAAGGGAAGACGCGCAGTAAAAGATGATGGAGATTGGTTAGATTTCTGTGGCACTTTTAACTACAGCGATGATGAAGATTTTAAGCAGAAGAAGGCGACAGCCGACGAACCAATAATATAATATTACCATTGACTGTAATAACTCTACTGGGTTGGAAAATAAAAATTCCGAACCATAATTTTTATTTTGAAGAAGTATAGGAAATATCAGCCCGATCGAGTCAATCCGCTCATTGTTGTTTAATATTATCAAAGACGGAGATCGATCTAGCAGAGCCCTGGTCGTAGCGTGAGTTGATCACATGATAGCTGTAGAATGACTTCACGAGCGGAAGAGCAGATCTATGACAAGGCCATGGAAGTGTCTGGAAATTTATTTGAAATTATCACCCAAGAATCTCCGTATTTGAAATTGTAATAAAATATTAATATAATTCGAAATTATTTACATAATTATTTTCCACCGCGGGACGAGCATATGATAAAAGAAGATTTATTAATTGAGAAGATCGCTTAAACCTAGAGTTCGAACTAACGTCTGGGTTAGACAGAAAGTTTGCTGACGGACAGTTGTTGATGAAGGCTGTTGCTCGACAGTGGTCGTGAGTTGTTCTTGACGTTAATTCTCGTCACGAGTGCGTGGAAAGTGTTCGCATTTGACAAGAGGGTGATCTCAGATTGCACGAGGAAATCGTAAGTATCAGTGTGTATGATTACGGTAACCGAACGTACAGCGGACTATTAATCCACAAGTGATAAAACCTGTAGACGGATTTCTTTTACAAATTTCATTTGACCTGTGGTTAATTTGAGTTAGTGGACATTGAACGTACAAACGTAAGAAGCCGAAAGTCAGTGTAATTGGCTACGCCGATAGCATACCAGTTTTATGGAGTAAAGTGAAAGGAACTATTTTTCATACCGTAGAGTTTACGCAGATTCCAGGTAATTGCTATTGCCAATTTACGAACTACAGCTAAATCCAATACGAGTTATATTAAAGAAGAACAGTAGGAATGGAGTTAGGAATGGACTTCGGACCAAGGACTCAAGGGCAAGTAGCGATTCTGATGGAATCTGAGAGAATGATTATGTACTAAATTACCTTAATGATAGGAGCCGATTGGAGACGAGATGGATATGGACCTTAAGATGGCTGGAATTAAACGGACTGAACCCAGTATAACACAACAAAATGTGAGTCCAGGTTATACTACGATGTAGATTTCATAATCTGCATGTGGTATGACGCTTGAATGAGTTATATGGGACCGAACGATATGCACAGTTTACAGTACAGTAGCTAGGTAGTGGAGGAATTATTTTATTTGTTAATTATGTGAGTACGATCAAGTTAGTGTATTATTTCACTTCCAGCAGAAGACGTATTATTATTGCTTTAGTTAAATCGTGTACGATATGAGCACGCAAATCAGCCTAGCTTGTGCGAAGCCAGCCATGAATATGTGTTTCAGAATGCACCATTTGAAACTAGAAATCGTTTCATTTATTTCATTGCTGCAAAGAATGCCACATTTAATACAGTACCGCATTTTATAATGCGATGAAGCTATGATTTTGTACATGTAGAAGACAATGTGGCAAGGTTTTCTGTAGGCAAGCTTAATTAAACAAAATTGCACTCTGCTGATTTTATGGAAGGAAAGGAAATGTATAATTTATGACGTTTGACGACTGCTGATATTTCATGCAGATTGGGTTAGTTTGTAGGAGGCCTGAGTTCGTAATTCTCATAATCCAAGTTATAATATGATGTTAATGTTAATTGGAAAGTTAAATGCATTCAGTCATGGTTAATAAGTGTGATTATTATTAATTGACTGACTCTGTCTTACATACGATTAGACATTCCTAGATCTTATTTACGTTGAATTTTGTGTCAGGGGGGGGGGGCTACGTGGAGATGATGTCTGTTTGGTGAATTATTTTCGGAGGACAGTGAAGGTACAAGATAATGATTGAGCTGGTTTAGCAGCGTTTCTGGTGTTTATTCCACCCTTATTGGGTGATTATATTATTGTATCCATGTACGCAGAGGCTACACGTGATTGAATAATCTGATTATACTCTATTTGGAGAGTGAGAATTTTAATGTGTGAGCGAGGGCTACAATTAACTAGAGCCCTGAATCATAAAGTGAGTTTCTTTCTTTTGAGAGAAAAGCATTACGAGGGGAATGGATGTGGATTCCTAGCATCTCTATGATAATCTTGACTAGGATTTTCACCATTCTTTAGACGACAGTAACCACAACGTGAGATTTGCGTAGAACCACGGTTGTGTTTCATAATGTGATATCTGACATAATGCCTTTCTTCCAGAACAGATGGCAGTGTATCACAAACAGTGATATGCCTAAAGTAGGCAGGGCTCGATTGGTGCAAACTTATTAGTGTATTCGTTTTGTGCATATTTTTGTTGTTAATTTTTTAAGGGTCAAGTTTGACTCGTGCATAGCGTAGACTGTGCATACCATTAATTTCGAATTTTCTTTTCTTGCTCGACGCTCATCGTCAAAGTATCGTAAAACTAATTTCATGCCAGGACTTAGCTTAGGTGCACGTATCGTAAATAGTAAAGGTTGGACGTGACACCACCCTAAATTCGTATACTTATCCGTGATATGAATAAATGTAACTTGATTAATTTTAGAAGTGAGAGATTTTATTAGCTGTAGGACCAGGTGTAACGATTGTTATTATTAGTCAATAGGATTGAATTTTGCATATGAACTAATATTTTTTGTCACGATTCCTAGCTTAGATTTTGAATTCATTTTTAAGTAGGATTTCTTGAAGGGGGTTTGTGGGGTATAGTTAGCTGATGCGTCATCATGGATTTAGATTAGGTTAAAGTAGGGTGGAATAGCCACTGGAACCCTTCAAAGAATTAATCTTGGGATCTGGTTTCTGAATAATCGCAAAGCATTTTTACTTAAGCCTGGGACCTTGTAATTTCTAGATTTGTTTTTCCTTCGGACGTGTTCTTGGGGCTAGTTCAAACACCTCATACCCGTTCTCCTAACCCGATACTTCCTGGGACAGCAGTCTCGTGCCGAGTTGGTCAAAATAACACGTATTATCCTCTCTAACCAATGCGTCCTTTGGAAAGGGGTCTCGTGCTAGCTGAATTCGTTCTCCACTTCGCACGATATCCCGGAAAAACGGGCACAATACATATATCCTAATTATCATGATTACAAAGTACGTTTAATCAAATTAACAAGACGATAGCCCCTGCCAGAACTGTGTCGCGTCAAGCCCACATAACCTTACGCTGGGCGGGTAGTTTATCCACGTGGGAGTTCTCGCATGGTTTCGCTACTTAAAATTACAATCGAAGCAAAATTTAACACAATAACGTAGTGAAAAGCGACGGGAAACTATATGCAGTGCGAAACGAAATACGTGGCACAGGGGTTTGACATCGTGCCACGGTCAGTATTAATGCGCTGAGGGTAATAAGGAAGTAGTATGGATGCCAAGCTTCTCCGATACTTCGAGGGAGCAGAGAACATTTCCGAGAGTCATGCATTTCACCGGCAATAGTTCTATCCAGCGGCGTACATGGGGGGAGGGGTGTTGGGGTTCAACCTCACTCCCCCCACCCACGAAATTTCCGGAAGTGAAAGAAAAAAGACTGTAGAAATGAAAGGAATGAACCCACACCCCCTTTGTTCGAGCAACCCCACACCGAAACAGAACTCTATATACGCCACTGGTACTATCACAGACAATATACTGTTATATGTAAATCTTCAGGCGGTAAACACTAATATGCTCAATAACTGGGGGGGGGGGGGTATAATGTATATAATATGTAAGTAACACTCCTAGAAAAAAAACTACACGTATTTGTTTATGATCTTTTGCCCATTATAATAGAGATCATAAACTAATACATGTAATGATTCCCACGGGTGTTATTTACATAGTATATTCTTTGTATCCCACCCTGTTTTGGGGAAAATTAGTGTTGACTGACCCAACGGTTACAAATGACAGTTTGTATTGTAATTGGAGTAATTGTAATGGGAGTTCATTACTACCCAACCATCGAATTGTTACCGGTGGGGAAAATCGGAACTAATGCACTCCGCCCTGCCACCCGCCTGCGATGGACGATATTTGTGTGACTGATTTATACTGGGCCGTGCGCTGTGCGGTGTGTGCTCATTGTAGCCTCTGACTGTACTGTGCCCGTTTAGACCGGAGTCCGCACGACCACATATGCATTTTACCAAGAATCAGTCAGCACGAGAGTCAAAATATCCCGGGGCGCTAGATGGGTTAAAGCTAATCGCAAAAACGACATCAAATGAAAAAAATGCTTTACTGATTTTTGGCTCAATGCAACAATAAGGATAGAAGGAGATTCAACTGGGCATAACACATCATGTAAAATTATCTCATTTTATTCTGAATTTAAAATTGACTGCAAAAATAAAATAAAATACTCAAAGCAGCATCATTCACGTGTGGCGACCCACATTAATATTTACACAATGTACAGAAACTTTCCAAAACATTGGACAATTATCTTTGGAAACACAAGTCTGATTATCAGTCCTGTAGACTGTGTTCCAAAATAATATCCATTATTTATGATTAAATCCAGTTCACATTTATCACAATTTAAAGATATCTTCTGCGTAGATCCGGCAACCATGTGCCTTGGCTCAACGTGGCAGCACCTTGTCATGCCAGAGCTTGGTTCGAAGTGAGCTGATGTTGCTTGGGCCGGCCGGCTTTTATTCAAAACGGTCAGGTCCACGCTGCATCACGCTGAAATATGGAAATCCTCATATCACTGGTATCCCTGGTCCGATTTACTTGATACTAAGTGCATTCTCTTTCATTTGGCCGTGCCAGTAATCTGATCCAAGTCTCAAGTCTCTACTCCATGGCTAACTATTTAATCAACAAATAGTCTCGACCTCTGCTACTGCTCGCTACGTCACTTGACATGCTCTTGGCTGCATAAAGTTTCCATTCCCTTCTGGAAGTAATGGAGCGCGATATTCAAATATCTCAACTTTCAAAAGCGCCTGTAGCCTTTCCCTTGATATCTAGGTGTCTGAATCTTGGAATACCCATTCCTAGAGTTGGGCACATCCACTCCACACCTAGCAAAAAAAAATAAAAAATTGGAAAATTTTTATTTTTCCTATCTACACATTAAATCATCTGGTTCTTGAATAATAAATCTTCAAATTCGCTGCATTATAAGTTCCCACGATGTTACCAGTTCGTGTATTGGCGATCTCATAGCTTCCATTGTTGTTTACTTCCACAATACGATATGGTCCAGCGTAGAGGCTTGCAATCTTCGAGTACACTCGATTTTGCACGTCAGAGGGTGTAGGTCTTTTCACTAAAACAAGAGTTCCTACGCGCAAGGGTCTGCGAAAACGCTTTCCTCTCACTCTGCGCTGTCTTTTCTCAGCTTGGCTCCTCAACTTGTCTAAAGCTAGAGTTTCCCTCATCTGACGACTTGGTTCAATCTCAGGTGGAATAGAGATGATTCGATCCCATAATTTTGTTAGTTTATTTCCATGATGAAGCAACATGGGAATCTGTCCAGTACTCTCATGAATTGTAGAGTTGATGGATTCGGATGCTAATGAGAGAACATCCATCCATTTCCAAAGCTCATTTGGACAATAGAGGCGGCAAAATTTTGCTATTTCAGCCATCACGCGTTCTGCTGGATTGCTTTCAGGATGTCTGATAGAACAAAACAATTGTCTAATCCCAAGATTATTCATGACGGTTCTAAATTCTATAGATGTAAATTGGGGTCCACGATCTGATAAAAGGAATTCCGGTTTGCCTGCTTCCGGAATTACGTTGTCTCTAATTCTCTTCGCACAATATTTTGCGTTTGCCTTCTGAATCAGGTGTAACATAGTGTATTTGCTGAAAACATCCATGGTCACCAGATTATATCGGTTACCTGTTTTAGACTTTGGGAGAGGACCATAAAGATCAGTCGCGAAGATTTCACAAGGCTTAGAAGGAATAATAGTCCTTGGTAATTCTCTCAATAATCTAGAGTTATGTTTACTCCTTTGGCATAAGTCGCATTCTCGAATAGTGTTCCTGACAGTTTGTTGCATTCGCTCCCACGAAAATATTTCTTGTATCATGTTGACCGTCTTATCTACTCCAGCATGACCTGCGATTCGATGCGCCATCCAGATAATGGGTTTTTGCATTCGTGGAGGTATCACTACTCTCAGCTTCGTATGGTCGGGATCTGCAAACTTGTAGATTAAACCATCTAACATCATAAAATCTCTTGAAATTCTTTCAGTTTCCACAAAATCATCATCATTTCGATCCATGTCTCCCTGTAGAAAACGAAAAATGTTTCTAAAACGTCGGTCTCTCCTCTGGGATAAATGCAACAATCTTAACCTTCTCAAGGTATCCTCATCCTCCTGCGTCAGGTTAACTTGAAAAACCTTACACGTAGACTCCACTGCTCTACTCAATAAATCGGCTCCAACGTTCAACTTTCCAGGAGTGTGTTCAATAACTAGGTTGAATTGTTGAATAAAAAGTGACCATCTAGTTATCCTATCACTGGCAAAGTTTGTTCTCAAGATAAACTCCAATGCATGGTGATCAGTCCTCACAATTACTGAATGTCCAATTAACATTTTCTTCCATGACTCCAACGCGAAGATTACAGCAAGTGCTTCTAACTCTGTGGTGTAAAAATTCCTTTCTGATGGACGAAGTTTCCTGCTTATGAACGCCAGGTAACGTCTCTTGTGATCTTCATCTTCTTGAAGAAGAATAGCTCCAATCCCTACGGTGGATGCATCGGATTCTATGATGAAATTCTTGGTAAAGTCAGGATACTCTAATTTCACGCTCTTTACCAATAACCTCTTGGCATCTTGAAATGATTGTTCACAATCTTCATTCCATTTCCATTTGTTTCCTTTCTTTAATAATTCCTGCAATATAGCAACCGTCTTGGTGAAGCTTGGACAATGCCCTGCAAAGAATTGGCATGTCCCGAGAAAACTTCGGACATTCTTCACTCTAGTAGGTCTAGGGAAATTTGCAATCACCTGTATCTTTGTCTCATTGGGACGGTATCCTTCACCATCCAAAATGTGGCCCAAAAATTTTATTTCCTTCCCAAAGAACTGACATTTTCGAAGGTTTACTTTTAAGTTCGCTTTTCTCAAATCTGCGAATAACATCTGAAGATGTAATAAATGTTCCTCTTTAGTCTCAGATGCAATTAGGATATCATCTATGTAACGAATTGCTATCTCTTTTACTTCAGGACTCAAGTTTTGTTCCAGTGCTCTGATCAAAACAGATCCAGATGTTTTGACTCCAAATGGTAGACGACGAAATACATATGTCTGCTGGTCAAACAAAAATCCTGTAAACTTCTTGGAATCTTCACTAAGCCTAATGTGGTGGTAGGACGAAGTGAGATCAATGTTAGAGAACCAGACCTTGCCTTGGAATTTCCTTAACAGTTCCCTAATGATTGGTGGTCTGTCATACTCTGGCAGCAATCTTGAATTCAAATTTCGCGCGTCTAAACTTAGTCTCAGACTTCCATCTTGCTTAGACACTACTGCTAATGGATTGACATAAGATGTAGTGTACTTTTCAATCACATTGTTGCTTTCCATCTCTTTGATAAGCACTTTTACCCTTTCTCGATGCTTTTCCGCTACCGGATACAATTTAGCATGGAAAGGTGCATCATCATTTACACGAATACGATATTCAAAATCTTTAATTTCACCAGTTTTAATATCAAAAATATCGTGATACTCTTCCAAAATTTTTCCTAGCTCTGGGGACTCCTTCTCAGTGTAGACTTCTCTTACTTCAGCTTCATGAAAAATCAGAGACCATTGAGCATCTCCCTCGATGTCTTCCTCTTCTTTTCCCTCGAAGTTTATCTCTTCGGTATTCTTGAATCTGATCGTCTCTGTCTTCATGTCTATCACTGCTTGATATTTCTGAATGAAATCCGCTCCCAATATCATGTCAAAAGCCATGTCCTTCATCACTACAAACACATGTCGGAAATCATGTCCTCCAATAGTAACACATAAGTATAATTGTGTTTTACACAGAGATATTTTGTTGGGTATTATTCCTTGGATTTTAATTCCTGATACTGGAATCTCCTCTAAATTCTCTTTGAGCTTCCACAGAATATAAAGCTTCTCGCTCACAAGACAAAGCATAGCCCCAGTATCAATTAAAGTATCGACAGGCACACCGAATACTTCGCATGATATAATTGGCATTTTAATTCTTGTATCCATTTCTTTCCGTTCGTCATTATGTTGAATTAAGTCATCATCCTCTGCTTGCCATTTAATAATTCTGGAAGTGAAAGTGTTTAAAATTCTATCTTCTACTGTGAATTCGAAGTTTTTTTTCTTTTCCATTCCCCCGGGATTGTTGTGTTCCCGATGGACCTGGTTCACTTGGCTTCTGTTCCAAGAACTGCAAGTTTTCTTGGTGTCTTTCTTCCAAGTTCTTCCTCGTCTCCTTATTGAACTCTTCATTGGACTGACGAGTATTCACATTCCCTCTGTTATTGTAGTTATTGTTTCTACCATAGTACCTTCTTTCCTGGTACCTTCCTTGATTATCCCTTGGCCTTCTCCATCGAGTATTATATCGATATCCACCATCCGGTCTCGCATAAGGCTTGTAACTGTATCTGTTATTGTACTGATTCCATCCTCTTTTGTCGGGCTATTCCCTCGGCGTTTTCTCTTCTCGCCCCTCTCGAATCTCTCGAGGTGTTTGGGAATAACTGTCGGCCATAACAGCGTACACAGCGTTGTTATTCTTTACTCCCTTCTGATGGAAGAATTGAGCGTTCGTGTGATCAAGTTTCTGCAATACCTCGTCAAATTGCTCCATATTATAAATTTCAGCAGCGATCAAGGTTCTTTGGACGTCTGCTGGAAACTGACGTATTAATGCTGTAATTAATTCATTATCTGGCATCGGCGGATCTAAATGTTGTAGTTTAGAAAGCTGTCCAGAAAAGTACGTAGAGTATCGAGTAGGTTGTGACGTCGAGAATCTCTTTGAATATAATACTGCTCTGACTTGCTGTTGGGTTTCCGGGGACCAAAACTTTTTTAATAACCCACGGGAAAACTCCTCAAAATTGGTGAGAGTGGACCTAAAAGCTCTAAACCAAAGAAGTGCAGGACCTTCCAAAAATTTCCCTATCACTCGGATCTGTCTTTCCTTAGGGATTTTGGAATCTTTTAGGTAATCACCTGCTTCTCTCAAGAATTCTACGGGTGTCACAGAATCTCGCCCTGAAAATTTAGAAGGCTTATCCTCTAAATTCTTGAATACAGTTATGGGGTTGGATTGAAATATTGTCCTGACCTCCTCCTGTCTTTGACTATCAGTTTCTCTAGCTGCTCCTAGGTTTATCTGTATCTGTTCTTCTCCCCTTATACTTGACATTTTCAACAGATGGTCAGACTGTTTCTCGTCCTTGATTTGGGTTTTCATAGCCTCAATTTCCTTATGGTTTTCTTCTGCCATTTTTTTAATTGCTTCGATTTCCTTACAGTTCTCCTTGACATCAGTGGATATCCGGTTCATAACAGCCTCGTGACTTTTCAACGACCCTGTCACATCTGATATGTCCTTCTGAGTTGCTTGGATATCTTTGGAAATTACTTGAATATGGGATGACAAAGATTCCCTAATTTCCTTGACTCCCTCTTGGTTCTCCAGCTTGAGTGTGTCTTTAATTTCATCGATAACTGTGGTTTTAATTTCAGTTTGTAATTCATTAATTACACCTTCTCTTATTTCTCCCATTACGAGTTCTTTGAATTGTTTTGTCAAACGTTGAACAACTAGAATTGCCATCTCATTGCTCTTTTTCTTCACTCTGACTTCTAGGTTGATCATGTCTTCACCAACATTCCTAAGACCATATTCTATCCTATCAGCTAAGCTTTGGGATCTTAGATCGGCATCGCGAAATTTATCGTCCATTAAACTTGCGTTAATGGCTAATGAAGTTTCGAGCTCATGTGTTTTTTCGCATAATTTAGTGATTTTACTCTCAAGTGACATTTTCAAAATTTCGGCATTCTTTTTAAATTTATTTTCCATAGAATTAAATTTACTATTTAAATTTTCTTTCAAGTTATCTTTTAAAGAATCAGAACTTTCTTTAAGTTTATCATTTAAACTTTCTTTAAGTTTATTTTCTAAAGAATCAGAATTTTCTTTAAATTTATTTTCTAAGGAATCAGAATTCTCTTTAAGTTTATTTTCTTAAGAATCAGAATTTTCTTTAAGTTTCTTTTCTAAAGAATCAGAATTTTCTTTAAGTTTCTTTTCTAAAGAATCAGAATTTTCTTTAAGTTTATTTTCTAAAGAATCAGAAATTTCTTTAAGTTTCTTTTCCAAAGCCTCTGTATTTTCTTTCATAATGGCGGCTACACGCCGTCCAGCCTCTTTGGAACTCTCTTCCAAGCTCCTCATCATCCTCATCATCTCTTCCATAATTTTCAATTATTATTCAAAACTTAGGGGTATACATGTCGGCAGACACAAGCTTATAACTAGAACAAGAAATATGAATAGCTAATTGGAACACTCTAATAAAATGAGATTTGTCCTAATGTCGACGTGATGGAAAAACAAAATTTTCTACTTTTACGAATTACATTTACCACAATATCACAAGAAAAATATGCAAGTTCTCAAATATCCTCCACCTGGATTCTAATAATGCGTATGTCCAGTCATCGAACGTTTACTACTGAATTTATATGACGCCCTAATGGTTAAGCCATTATCAAAAATAATCAAACCCATTCTAATTATTAACCAAGTTAAATTTTTAATTTTCCCCACTAATTGGGTTTCCTACTAATTTATTCATCCAAACCAGACATCTCTCAACGCCCAAATTATCTATATAAAAATTATCACAATTTAAATCGGCATGTGATTGACCGTGTCTAACTCGAGCCCCTCGTTCGAAGCCATTTCTCTCTCTATCTTATTTTATGTGCCCGTTTAGACCGGAGTCCGCACGACCACATATGCATTTTACCAAGAATCAGTCAGCACGAGAGTCAAAATATCCCGGGGCGCCAGATGGGTTAAAGCTAATCGCAAAAACGACATCAAATGAAAAAAATGCTTTACTGATTTTTGGCTCAATGCAACAATAAGGATAGAAGGAGATTCAACTGGGCATAACACATCATGTAAAATTATCTCATTTTATTCTGAATGTAAAATTGACTGCAAAAATAAAATAAAATACTCAAAGCAGCATATTCACGTGTGGCGACCCGCATTAATATTTACACAATGTACAGAAACTTTCCAACACATTGGACAATTATCTTTGGAAACACAAGTCTGATTATCAGTCCTGTAGACTGTGTTCCAAAATTATATCCATTATTTATGATTAAATCCAGTTCAAATTTAATTGACTTTACTGGAAATACCGTAGTTCACTGGTTGAATTTTTACATAATATTAACACTCGTAGAATAATTGTTCGTAGAATTTTTAACTTTCACTTATTTTTCCAGTTTCAAAAAAAAATATTGTCAAAAAATATCTCTGAATCAACACAAATTATGTACACATATTAATAACAACTGAAAAGTATCTGACCTTTGAGCATAGCATCGAAGAACTGTGCGAAGCACAACAAAATTAATTGTTCTTCTGACATTAAACGTTTCGAGAAGTGACTCGATTATGAACTTCAAGTTCCTAACAAAATATATGATTTCTGAATCATCAACTTGATCAATAAATTGTTGGACCATTCAACTATTCGATTTTCCACTTGGAATCATTTTTAAGAAAAATATTTATATTTGTGGCCATTTTAGTAACTTTCACAACTTGCAATTCTTCGACAGAATGCGGAAATAAGAATTGTAGCTTGATAATAAATTCATTTAATTCATGGCACTAGGATTGAAAACATCCTTCAAATTATTCGTGGTTATAGAATTATTTTTAATTGGCAGTGGCCCATTCTATTATTTTTATAAGAACACAATATTCCAACAACAACGGCAAAAGTCTTCCTCTGAAGATGAATAAAATACTATCATGACAAATCCGGGTTCTAGCAAAATCAAAGTCTTAATGGAATCCGTAAACAAGGTTGAAATAAGAACTGATGGTTTTTAAGAAATAACATTTGGGTCATTCATACGACGCAATGTGTAGTTCCAATACTGCTTCTTTAACACTGAGTCATCGAACCTGCTATTTGATTGATGCTCAAATAAAAACCTCCTCATTCCTGCGACTTAAACATGCGCACCTGGGAATGGCATCTCAACTACTCCACACACATAAATTTTCTTCCCAAAATTTGTACAATAAATCAAGCCTCTGCTTGTTATCAACACTGGAAGATTTATAAACTTACAAGTTTATTTTATTTTACCATTCAGTTCACCCCGTGAAGTTACCATACTTATGATAATCTTTATTTCACTTTCGAATGTGTATTTACGTCATGATTTTATATAAATACAAAAATATCCTAATTGATACAAATATCATTTGCTTCCCGTTTCATGCCTCTCCGTGTTATCTGAAAAATATACTTTGCTCATTGCAAATATTAACTGTTCAACCAGAACTGTAATGTTGGTTGAATGCGGGCTTGCGCTAACCACTATCCTTCGGAAAATCACCTGTTCCAAACTAGAAATGATTAAACTACTTCATAGGCTCTCTCTCAATAAATCTGATTATTAGAAAATATAAGATCCAAGAATTATTTAGAAAAGTTATGAAAATCATTATTATTATTATTATTATTAGAGGATTATTATTATTATTATTAGTTATATTATTTTAAATGTGTTTAATTAT
The DNA here is from genome assembly GCA_946902985.2 of Meconema thalassinum. Classification (NCBI taxonomy): domain Eukaryota; kingdom Metazoa; phylum Arthropoda; class Insecta; order Orthoptera; family Tettigoniidae; genus Meconema; species Meconema thalassinum. The sequence goes on from OX336389.2 coordinate 721,037,063, forward strand.
TATTTCATTATGTGAGAATCCACATGTTCGATTCTTCGAATATGGATAAAATGTCCATTCCTCAACAAAAATAATTATTAACTTTTACAGTTACATCGGCTGATTACCGTGATTATCAAAAAATATGAAACATTCAAATAAATGCTCGTTCTGCTCGGTCATCGATCCTAAACTGTTCTGAGTGCTGATAATACTCAGAATAACTCTAATATGTCTTGCGTAAATCATTGCAAGATTTAAATACGAAGAAAATTAAATGTGTTGGTCATCTGCAGAAAACGAGTCTGTTCCAATTAGCTAGGCATAATATAAAGTCAAAAGTGGCTTACATTTCTCGTTGGTCTTGAAGCGTAGTGAACCTAGTCTGTACCAGATTTATCCAGATACATGCCCTATCGGACACGCACGTCTAATCCTTGTATCGGCCGCCATTATATACCCACAATCTGTCTAACACGACATAGTGGAGATATTTCTTGAAGTTAGAAGTAACTGCTGATCCATTTTAATACTGACTTCTGTCAAAGCCATAGCGGTTTGCTTAAATGGGGTCAGATCTAAGTGATCTATTCTCAAATATGTCAGTTGTAATATAACTCACGGTAATCTTTTCAGTACAAGAAAACACTGACAGTCTAAATCAATCAACGGCTGTTCTGAAGATCGTTCCCTGGGCATGGCTTATCACCATCTATCATGCGCGAAGCAACATATAGTTTCCCTTCGTCGGCTAATGAACAACACCGTGATAGACTGGCCTTCAATATACTGATAGATCGAAGTGGTTATCAAGTTACAATTATGAAACTGACTAATTGGACTAAAATATCCAAGTATTAAATGATTATTACTGGACTGTGACAAAGTACTTTCTAGACAAAGTCTAGCATATGTCCATATAGAAATAAAATATTTCACCAGTGTCCGTAGAAAAATAACAATCACTTTAGTGATTCTCTCTGCCGTAAACTTACTAAGTTCCACTTGTATCGCAGCACTTTTGTGACTATCACAATTTAAAGATATCTTCTGCGTAGATCCGGCAACCATGTGCCTTGGCTCAACGTGGCAGCACCTTGTCATGCCAGAGCTTGGTTCGAAGTGAGCTGATGTTGCTTGGGCCGGCCGGCTTTTATTCAAAACGGTCAGGTCCACGCTGCATCACGCTAAAATATGGAAATCCTCATATCTCTGGTATCCCTGGTCCGATTTACTTGATACTAAGTGCATTCTCTTTCATTTGGCCGTGCCAGTAATCTGATCCAAGTCTCAAGTCTCTACTCCATGGCTAACTATTTAATCAACAAATAGTCTCGACCTCTGCTACTGCTCGCTACGTCACTTGACATGCTCTTGGCTGCATAAAGTTTCCATTCCCTTCTGGAAGTAATGGAGCGCGATATTCAAATATCTCAACTTTCAAAAGCGGCTGTAGCCTTTCCCTTGATATCTAGGTGTCTGAATCTTGGAATACCCATTCCTAGAGTTGGGCACAGTACATGCGACCCCCGTTGCCCCGTAAGCCGCTCGCTGCAGCCATAACGAGGCAAGATGACATAATGTATACACAACAGCTGCGCTCTCCTTCTAGCGGTAACAATTCCCTGGTAGCGTAGTACTTATCTTGAATGTTTGTACGCACGGCATATTCGTCTCCATGTTCGCTATGGAACAAGTAGAGCTACGTATTGCCCCATTGTACACTACTGTGAGTACTGCGTTATGAACGTCAGGGAGGAGCGGCCCGGACTCCGAGTTGCAGTCGACGATGATGGTGATGTTGATGCCACAGCACTGACTTTCTCCCGTTGCTGTTGCGGCCCAGCATATTGTGCAGGTGTTCTACGCTAATACTCTTGCCAACGTCGGGACTTGGAACATCGTAACGAACATAATTTAACTCTCGTACCAAATATATTTTAATTTCAACAACGAAATGAAATGTTTCATGCATTTTAAATTCACGTCGGGGGTGAAACTAAATACCATTTGGTAATTTTATTTCGCCTCGGGAGAGTCTGTAACGAATTTTATTTGGCCCTGGGAGCGAAATTAAAAGTCTGTAATGAAATTAATTTCACGCCGAGAGCGAAATGAATAGTCTGTAACGAAATTAATTTCGTGTACGGAGCGAAAAAAAAATCTGTCAAGAACTTAATTTCGCGCCGGGAGTGAAATTAAAAGTCTGTGACGAAATTAATTTTGCGCCGGGAGCGAAATTAAAAGTTTGAAACAAAATTAATTTCGCACCGGGAGCAAAATTTAAAGTCTGTGACGAAATTAATTTCGCGCCGGGAACGAAATTAAAAGTCTGTCAAGAAATTAATTTCGCTTCGAACTAATTTTCTCTTTGATTAATTATGCGCCGTCAATCATTATCATTTCACTCCCGAATATCACGCTCACGGTGAAATTAAATTAATTTCGCCCCCACAGCCATGCATTTAATTTCGCACGCCAGCCCTGCTTATAAATGTCAATCTCATGAACTCTAATGATACAATATCTGGGACAATTGCTTACTTCAACAGACAGCTGAGGCCCACTAAAAGTCCACCAGTTTACACATGGTAGTCCAAGCCGACGCGAAGGTCATTGACAGCAATGAGCATTGTTAAGTGAACAGTCTGGTAGAATTCAATTATAAATTACTCAAGCTTTTGCTTTATTCACCAGCTTATCTGATACACTATAAACGAACAATCGCATAATGAATGGCACAGTGGAGAGCATGCGATATTCTATTTCCTCAAGGATTTCGAGACACTCTAATTAGATGGAACATTATCCAGCAGTGGCGAACAGACCAGACACACTCTTGGGGGGCTATATATATTGAACCCTTATTAATCTGCGATACATAAGTATTCATGATTTATTATTATTATTACTGCGGCTCAGGCAGTACTTATGGATGGTGACAAGAGGAAGGCAAGTTAGCGTGTTGCAATGATTGCCACCGAAACAGAGCTTGGTAGCTATTCTTGAAAACGGCCGGGTAAGCTGAGTTCAAGGCCAAATTGTGTAACAACATGCACCAGAATTGGAGTCATAAAGGGATGGTCACGAGTTTCTCACAACCGACCTACGATTGAATCACCCAATCAGGAGAGACCAAGCCGAAACCACGCGATGGGTGGCGTCACTGGTAAAAAGCGCGCGGAATTGATTATCTAAAGAACCGCCGATCCGAATTATCTCCGCATGAGTGCGCTGAGACGTTTGATTTAAAAGATGAAGATTGTCACTAGTCCCGTGTGTGTGAGATGAAAACTCTAGAAAATTTTTCTTATTTCACCCCACTCCTCCTCACTCTGTCAGTTTCCAATAAATTGATCGACGAGACGCTGTTTCGATGACAACTGTTTGGAGCTCTGGTGAGCTAACTTCACGCCAGTTTGCGTAGTGATTTTTAACGCTCTAATATTATTTGAAGTGTTTTCGTTTTGAGCTCTGGTGAGCTAACTTCACGCCAGTTTGCGTAGTGATTATATCGCTCTATTATTATTTGATGTAATACTTTTTGAGCTCTGGTGAGCTAACTTCACGCCAGTTTGCGTGGTGATTTTAAGTACTCTAATATTATCTTGAAGACAACTATTTTCAGCTCTTAGGGGCAAGACTTGAGTAACATTCCAATTAGCGCTCACCGACCGAAGGTCCACAGAGTAGTAGAGATTACCGAGCGAGATAACGACTGCGACAGGCAGATTTAAAACTTGTATTGTCAAACCAGTGACGATGGGTTTGAAGTGTACATTTCATGTAAATTTTTACTATATTTTTTAAGTGTTGTATTGTGCGTGTGTAAACGAGAGCTAGGGGAAGTCTTCGTTGATTAATCGCATAGGACAATTCGTGGGCGAATTTAGTAACTCACAAGCGATTATAGCCAGGTCAAATTATCATAACATTGAACTTTTCTTCCAAAGAGACTACACCAAGATGTCCGACGTGTGGTCAGGAGCTGGAGTGATGGCCGACGCTTCTACGAAGACAACGATGGAGGGTTAATTTTCCCGTAGGGAAATGGGCCGAGATGCAAGTCATATGTTCTGCAAGCTGATACGGTGATGTACAAAAATTGATTATTCAATATGTAGTTAGATTGGCGGGGGAACTTTGTATATAGTTCATTTTAGTCTTTGCTTGTTTTAGATTGTTTTTTGTACCGACACTAATTGTTTTAAATGTACGTTGGCGCGTGGCCAAAGTTGTTTATTTGTGTATTTATTTTTCTTTGGAGTCATATTTAAGGTACACGGCGCGTGTACGTGATGTATCCATGCGAATGCGAAACCCGTTACATTCGATAAGTGGTGCTTTATTAAAGTTCATATTTTGTTGATAGGAAAGGGAGGTAATTACTATAAGATGTTTTCTGAACAGGTTATTATTCATATTAGGGTTGCCCAGCGCAACAAAGTAAGATGTAATTGTAGAACACCTTAGTTCTAATTTTTTAGATTTTTTTGGAGTCCTTTTCAGGTTTATTAGTCACTGGCATTGAACGGAGGCGCCAGCAGGTGGAAAATATTTATGTCATTTTATTTCAGGGTCTGTCAAACCCATACGTGTGATTCTGTGTGTGTTATTGTGTCAGGTGTGTGTTTTGATTCTACGTGAAGAGGGGTAGAGGTCCTACCGCCCTCCTATTTTTGTTGTTGTATTTTTGATGGAAAGGCAGGGTGCTCTGAGGAGACCGCTGTTCCTTGTCCATATGCTGATTCTTGGATTTCCTAGGGGAAATGCTGATATATATTTTGTTCTGACACACACACACGTATTATTTCTTTTTGGGGCACGCTTCTTCGAGACTGGATCCCGTGCCTTGGGAGGCCGAGGTTATTTTGACACGTGGGTTGACAGATATGCAGATTTCCACGAATCGCGCGTCTTGGCTGGTGACTTATTTTGTTAGGCAGTCCTATTTTCCGACTGGCCCCTTTAAGCTCTCATTTAGCGAACCTGTTCTTTGTGATGGTTATTTTGAACCATAATTAATTGGGGAGTTCGCCATGTTTGTGACGGATTATTGCATGTCGTATGGATGGAATATTGTGTTAATAATGTAAATGTTGGCTTTGAGCCTAGTGATTTGTTTATGACTCAGTTCATGTAATTTAGTGTGTGACGCCCGTGTGGTGTAGTGGTAGTATACTTGTAAAAATGACGGCGGTCATATGTGTATTCCTTTTGTTGGTCACGTGTTAACTTGCTTGTGTTGATTTGTGTGAGAAGTCCTAATTTCAGGCAGTATTGTTTTGCTACGGCAGTCTTGATTCCAATTTCATGCGGAAATTATTGTGTTGTTTATTTTAAGTATAGGAAGTGTCGGTTTAGTTTTAAGTGTTGTATAGTTGTTCCCCGCGTCTGTCTAGCTCTAAGTAATGCGGATTCGTCTTCTGAAAGTTTATTCCGGATGATGACGAATCATGCATTCAATTGTACTCATCGTGAAGCATGTAGAACAGCACTCGCGCATACATTGTCATTATTGTTGATTTTTCTTTTTGGGACACTTCGTCCGAGTAATAATCTCTCCTGAGATTTGGCCTAGTTTTTGGCAAATTTAATTTATTCAGTGGGAGTCATTATGGGAGTTTTGTTTGTTGATTCTTATTGTAAATAGCTGATTTGTTATTAAATTCATTTGTTATAACCCTGGCTTCACTTTTTCCTGCATGTTATTTTGTTATATGTTACCCTGCATGTTAATGAAGCGCTTTAACAACAACTTACGATATGGACTGTTACACCCCCCGAAACTGAGTCTCATAAGCTTCTTTGCAAGGGTTCAATATATATATATATATATTAGTTGTCACTTCATTTCGAACATTACACGATGGGTGTTCTCATTACCGGTATGAATAATTACACCGTTATCATAACGGGCTAGACCACTACAGGGAAATCTATGTAGCAATGATGACTGCAAATAGATCACGAGAGTCTAGGAAAGCCACAAGTTGATAATGGGGTTAGTAGCTCTGGGCAGACATCCGTCTGAAAAGTTGATGAATATTCCCAAATACCATAGGAATATAACTCGGATACGAGGATACTGCATTCAACCATCAACGACTACTGTGCGTGAACTGCTACATATATTTGTAATTTGATAATAAGCTTGATCATTATTTAATATTTCTGATCATTGTTCTGAGCGACTGATATATTATTCAGAATCCAAAATTATACGAGCAATCTAGTTATAAGTTTTAGTTAAATTGTTGAATGAGTTTATTCTAATTAAGAATTTGAAATAGTAGAAAGATTTTGATTAAATGTATTCCCTTTTTGTGAAATTTTATTTCACATAATATTTTTTTCAGTACGAATTTTAATGAAGGATAGAGATTCCTAGATCGCTAATTAATAGTTACGACCCCTTCAGTCTAATGATCTGGATGATTGAACAACGTGATTAATTAATTAAATATAATTAATTTATTATGTTATAATTAATATTTGACAAACGTATTTGACTATGAGAAAGGATTAATGAACTATGGTTCATACTTTTGGATAAATGATTGCTAATTTAATTCAGAGCGCAAGATATAGTTCATAATTAATTTCTGAGTATTGATAAATTTTCGATGTATTCTAGGATGTTAGGAATTGGTAGATTATTGGATTATGTAACTAATTCGTCATATTTTTGAAAGTAAAGCATATTAATTAATTAATAGCACTTGTAATAGAGTTGTCGACAAATGCAATAAGTGGTCTTATAGTCGCGCCTGTTGAATGGAGGACGGGTAACCAAATCAATCTCTCACGTTTAACAGAGTGAAAGTGATTTACGACCTCTGGTTCATTTGAGATGAAGAATTATATATCGGACGTGTAATGAGATACATAATCCATGATGGTTAATTATTAAAGGTGTGTGTTCTTTTTTGGTATGAAAGTATAATGGATGTGCGGACTGACGAATTAATGATGATTGCAACATTTACGAGTAATATTAGGACCAAATGCACAGGATTTGGATGACTTTGATCAATTAAATGCAATATAAAACAAAAATGAGCTAGTTAACATCGCAATCAATCATTTAAGAAATATTTTCTTTTGATGAGAAATATAAATTATAATTAATCCATGCATATGAGACAGGATTTAATTCTTATTTAACAATAATAATAATAACTAACAGATTGTCTGATTTTTGAATTAGCTGGTGCTAGGGATTAGAAGTCATTAGTAGACACAATTAATTGTCGATATTTGTGTATAAAGTGTGTGAAGATATTCTAAATAGAGATCATTTACTTGACAGTCCAATGGGCAGAGGGTAGGAAATAATCATCTAGTGAAACATATACCCCATTTAGCTATATTTTGTAATTGAGGAGATCCATGTTCACTTTAAATAATTTCACATTGGTTGGAAAAGAAAAAGTGCAGTGAAGTGATTTTTTATTGTTCTTAACAATCCAACGAGATTAAAACGAACAATCTCCTCAATAAAATGCATAGGTTGATCGATTGGACATTATGGATCACAGATCCCGACATAATTCAAACAGCAAAGATCATAGGAGGGATTTTGTTCTATTCATTTGCGTTCGTCTGCTCTCAATAAACAGACGATATTTATTTTAGAAAATTCTTTAATAATTCCTAAAAGTTTGTGCAGTTAGATCCTGATTGAAAAATACAGTCCTAATTATTTTGGAAATTTGAATCCAACACAACCTTTCTCACCCATCCCATTAAACGCCCGAGACACTTGATCTCATGCCTGCCTGAGCATTTTGATTTTTTCAAGTCTTTCCGGATATACATTTTAGGTACATCAATTTTCTTCTTAGTGGTACTGTATAGTTTCTTGGACATAACTTTTTGATAGCCGGGCCATCGTGACTTCTTAGAAACGAGTGCAGTACATCATTATTAACAGAGGCGAAATCCCATCTGTCATTTGAGTTTAATTAGATGAGGTTATACGTATATTTAGCAAATTACATACACAGGATATCGTACCTTTTGCATATGCTACACTAGACCATTTTAATGGTTGTCCTTGCCATTAATACCTATCTGAACAATGTTATTTGCAGTAGGTACAGGTGCCATTGAATATACGATAGTTAGTATTGTACCCATATTGATGAACTGCACTGTTTTTTTTGTTGAGCCACGAGTTTTGAAGAGCGCACGGATCTGAACTTGGTTTGTTTAATCCTGCTGACACCGGAGAGAGATAGCATCGCCATGACGAAAGAGGGAAGAAATGGTAATGATTATAAATATGAAGAGGTCGAACCACCGAAACATCGTGGGAATATGCAGAATGTATTTACAGGAATTATGTAGAAGGAATCAAGAGAATCCATTAATTGAGTCGAAAGATATTTGAAGATAGGTGAACTGCTGGCGCAAGAACTATTTTCACCACGTGGATAGCGAGGCGGCAAGAAGCGAGCAACAAGTGTTTGCGGGGAGTAGTCAGAACGAACTGAGATCTGAAACGTGGATGATCTGGTCAAGCTTGACGACTCGAATCAGAGGATACCTTTCTAAGAGCAGGGAACTTAGCCGACGATTTTGGTTTGAGCTTAATAATCCAATTACCATGCTAGTCACCGTTGGTAGGTATTTGCTGAGGATTAACACTACCTAAGAAGATGATAAGAGAGAAAAGGAGATAGGATTCGGCATAGAGACAAGTATTGGTAGATAGGATGAGAATCCACCACAAACACTTAAGTAAATTAATTCATAGACGGAAATTTCGCTGCGCTAAACCCAGCAGGAACCTAACTTTACTGGGGACCCGCACAAGGCAAGCGGAGAGCGCAGAATGAATAGAGGTTGCCTACAAGCGCTTGGGAAGTGCACTTTCCCTCTCGAGCCGATATTCCCGTACTATGGGGACGGGTGGTAGTCTGGCAAGACAAAGTATGCAAAAGGAAAACGATGTAATAACTTTCCCTTCAGAAGGGTTAGATTTTATTATGCATTTAAAAATACAGGAAAAATGTGAATTGGGAGTGATAATTTTGTTCTGGACACTGTTGGATCTCTGGCAAACCAATCGAATGCTCCCAGAAAGTGAAAAGGAAAAGTGGTTTTAAGGATTTTAGCGATGTTGTTATTGTTTTTTGCGAAAATCTGATACGAATGCCAATTGTTGCACTTAAGGAAAACTAAGCTCTTACCCAGCCAGATGCCAAATAAAAGTTTAGAACAGAGGAAGACCTCAAACCTAACTCAAACAAAACTTAAATTTTGAAAACAAACCATAAGTCAGAGAGAAAATCTCTACACGTAGGAAGCTTGCGGAGCCTGCTGTACATGCCTCACAGGCTTGTTAGGATTGGCTATGAAAACTAAGAGACACTTTAAAATCGTTGTTACTTGAAGTTTTAATTTAAATGCTTCAAGTAGTAAAGACTTTATTGTTTGAGGAATTATAAGTTTTAGTAAAGAGGGCTTAGGCTTAGAGGAAGAATCAGGGCAGAGAAGGTCCTGCCTAATCGTGATTCTAGCGAGCAAAATAATGCGATACATAGAAACAATTTATTTAACAAATAAATATAAAAGTTTGAAAATTAACAATACTTAGGTTGGGATTTAATTTGTGTTAAGAGTAAGAATTGTTTATAAAATGCCAAGGTCTCAGACCTAATAATAGAGGTTTACAATTATCAATATTAAATATAGTACACATTTTGAACTTTATAAATCACAAAAAACTTACAAAGATTTTTAAAAAGTGTGCTTACGATTAAGAAATTTGAAGTTTGTAGAGATAATTTTGAAGCAATTTTAACTTTGAAAGTTTAATGGGTATGATTCAAGCACTTTTAGAATGCCCTTATAGCAATCGAAAAGGCTATAGACAAATGTATTAGATTCCTGATTGTAACAGAAAAGGTAGAAAAAAACCACAAATGGAAATTACCTTTGTTTTTAAATAAACATTACTATAGGTAATATACAAAAATGCACATGTCACATTAACGAAACCTGGATTACAATTAGTTAACTCCTTTATAATTAGAAAAAGTAAGATTCCCTAATTTTAGAAGGGAAAGATACATATTAAAATGTGGACTAGCCACAGTTTATACAGAATGAATATATTGTATGTCCGACAATACGGGAGGGAGCCTCTATGGACTAAGCCTCGTAGAAAATGAAAGAAACCCAATAGTTAACTTTAATTTGGGTAGTAAAAGTTATTTGGGAAAGGGAAATAGGAACTTTTGGAAAAAGTCCTGGCCAGATTTATTTTCTCTCAACCGAACGCGGCGCGGAAGATATTTGGCACACGGAAATTCGAAGCACTGATAGTTTTTGATAAGTTGAAAATTTTCACTGTCGTAGTGTATGTAGGTTCGTAGAAGAAGAGAAAGTTATTGCAGTTATGGAGAACACTTAGTGTAATTTGAGCTTGAATCAGTTTATTGCGTTGTAAAGTTTAGGGGTTGCAGTTAAATGATGCAGTAAAGTTCCCACGGTGGAAAGCAAATTAGGTGTTGACCAGCAGTTAATGTAACATGAATTCCTCAGTGCGGAAAAGTATTCCCATATTTTGGTGTGGAAAATACTGGATTGCTTGAATAGTAGAAAGATTGGTTGACGTAGAAAGTTCTGGAGTTATGATGACGGTTAAATGGGGCAAGAGAGTTCCGGCGGTGGAAAGCTAAGTTTTATAGACGGCGGTTGATTTAGCAGGAATCCCACGGTGTGGGAAGGCATTGCCGTTTAATTTGTACAAGAAGTACTAAATTTTCATGTTTTAAAGTCAGCTTAAAGAGCATGACAAGAAAAATCCCTCGAAGACGGTTATTGCACAATAGTTAGCAATTCCACACACTCTCTATAAATTTAAATTAAAAAGCATTCAGCTCTTTAAAAACCATTAAAAATGTTTAAAACATTGAAGTTTTGTACTTAGCTTTCTTTTCATGAAGAACAGGCGATGGTTCCTGGTGACGGATGGTTTAAAATGCAGACATGGCCCTGGTTTAAAGAGTCTCAAGAGGACAGGATACTGGCCCTTGGGAGGGCTTTGCACTGTACCCGACGCCCTAACTATGATAAGTGAGAACGAGCGATACCTCACACGACAGAGGAGGTAAACGAGGGCAAGGGAGAGGGGGGTATGAGACAAGAGAGTATACAACAAAATGTACAATATGACAAAGAAAAAATTCTTATATAAAATATTCTTCTTCATGGAGCGGTGTTCATGGAGATGTTAGCTGGCGACAACGACGACGCCTGGTGGTTTGATGAGGAAGTTCTCTTGAGTTCAGAGAAATTGAAGAACTTCGGAAGTTAGCTGCTAGATGCCGCTAGGTTCTCCATGGAGGTTACATATCTAGAACAGACTCAAGGAGAAAATTAACCTGTGTACAAAAAAATGAAAAAGATCACTGTTGTGTCTGCGAGGAAGGAAAATTAAATAAATAAATTAATATAGAAAAACAAAGAGCAGCATGAGCTAACTCTGACTGAACGTGTATTTCGAGAAATACACCAACCGTAGTCGAGTCCAGATTTTGTGTGTGCAAATCTGTGGAGAGTAATACTCTGTACTCGCATAAAGGATAGACTTAGCCATCATTTGTGGTCCCAGATTTTGTGTGCGGAAATCTGTGGAGAGTAATACTCTGTACTCACGTAGGCATCGTGGAACTGGATAGCATAGTGGATTGCAGAGGTACTGAAGCACTTTTGAAAACCGCTCTTAAGATTGTAAGTGTATCGCTCCGGTTATTGAGAGCCTAAAGCAAGTACGGGAGAATTTGAGCCAACGGCCGAAGCAGTCAAATTGTATTCGAATCACGGAGTGAATATTCTAGAACCCGGACAGTGCATAGTCGAGATAGGTGATTTTGAAGTGGCAGATGCTACAAGTGTTAATGTTGGAACCCGAAAGTTAACATTGTGGTGCCAGATATGCATTATATTTGTAACAACAAGATGAACCGAAACGTCGCCATGTGTCGTTAAACTAAGCGGAGGTGATATGTCAGGAGATATCTGGAAACGCTGTCTATGATGATGGAGGCCAGGCAGGGAACGCAGCTGGAACATCTGATCGCGGGCCAGTGTGCTTGAAAACACGCGATCCCTTAAATGCAACGTAAGAAAGAGCCTTTCTACGAGATCGTCGGAATGTAAGCCACAACATTGCTATAGTAGCTAGTGTATTTTATTCGCAATTTCGACATTCTGTCTACCACGTAGGATTGTACGGATTTAATGTATTTTGGCAAGCCACAGCAACATTCACAGATTTTCTTAGCCAATTTATTTTCTGGGGCCTTCTGATGGAAAATCTTCATTTTGGAATTCAGTCGGATAAACATTGTCATGACATTAAGCAACGATGTAGAAGGTATTCGAACCATTCTATACCTAATAATAATACTCGAAATCTTTATTAGTGGAATTTGATTAAATAATTTGTTAATGTAAATATTTTTTTTCTCGACCCGTTTATTAGGAGATTTTCATGATGAATTAGCTTTGTCAAGGATGAAAGCGGACATCCATGTCATGTTTGAATAATATTCCTGAGGACTAATTATAGAACCGGAACGCAATTTTCAGTGACTTTAAAATAATTTTGTTAATTTTAATAACCGGATCTGAAACACATATTGTAATATAATTCTGTAAATGTGTATGATATGTTATACCCGAATGCATTACGACTGATAGTCGAACAATGTAACTAATTGGCAATGGTCATGTGTTTGGAACCTGTTCCGATGATAATAATAATTCCTGGTGATAATTAATGGATGATAATAATTGTTTAATAATGGATTCTAATTAAAAACATCTGAGCTTTTGATTATAATGACATGCCGGAAGCATTATTGTTTGAAGAAATTAAAATTTTGGGAACGGAAGATTTTCATATCCGATATTTGTGTAACGGAGGGGATTTATGTGTATGAGGTAATTCTGCATGAAACCGAAGTGTAATAGAGAATACATTGATTTTAAATTACACCTATGTGATGGGCCTGGCAGTAATAATAATGGTATTTTTGATTGGGTTACATGCGTGTGACATGATCCCATATGGTAATTGTAATGAGCCATTGAGTCCAGCCTGTGTAGCTGAAGGGTCGTCATTGAAATATAATGGACTAATGTTGTGAAGAAATTTATTGGTAAAAAATGTGAATCTGAGTTTTGAGGGTCGAATTATTTCCCCATACTCATGTATTTGATGAATGAGGACGATGAAGTCGCTCACATATAAAGCCAGTGAGGCCTGTCATCAGAAAAATTCTACATTCTGAAATTGTAGTATAATTGCCAACATTGATGTAGCCACTTAAAATGAATGATTTGGTATTTCAAGCCGAAAACGATTTTTAGCTTTGCTGAAGACTTTGCCGTGTCCCGTCCGACATAATTGAATTATGAAAGGCATTTATCTAGATGTCGGATGAAACCTAACAGAATCAGGCCGATGTTTGATAAAATATTTCTTTGCACCAGGAATAAAAAAAGGAATAAAATAGATTAAAATTAAATATTGTAATATTTTTGAAAGAATGTCTTGAGGATATTCAGAGTTTTGAAGTAATGATGGATGGTTGATTAAGGAGTTAAATTTTTTGAATTTCACATCTTTTGGGAACAGGAGATTCCATATTAATGTTTTTGAATATGTGAAAACTTATACAAATTCTAAGATTATCTAAACAGTGCGGAAATATGAAATACAGTGATACTCTTGTAAATAGCAAATCCTGAGTTCAGAATGGAATTTTAATTTTCTGCCCATCGACGATAAAGTTTACAGTTTGAATAATATAATTAAATGATGCAGGGATGGACTGAAAATTTCTCAGGCATCATCATGTGAAGGTTTGGCGCAGAGTTTAAAATGTTTGCTTAATAGCTGTTATTTATGTATTTGAGAGATATGGCAAATACAGTTAGAAGACGATCCCAGGGGGAGCGTAGGATGTTTTTGTTTTTCAGGTCTGGAATTTTAGATTTCTCCCTGGGGAACGTATTGTAGTTAGTTAAAGGGTGTGTGGACAGTTAAATTAAACTGAGCTATTTTTATGAAACTGGCGTCATTCATGAATTATGTTCATTTTCTTCCATCCTTGAAGGAGTGTGAATTTCGATATCCGTCTGGCTAGCTTTTGTTTTGATTTGTTGTTTTGCCCTGATAGACCGCGAGTCGTTTTCGAGTCTTATGCTAGGCAGATGTTGAAATGCATGCTCATGTGGTCGTGGGACTTAGGTCAAACAGTCACAGTATGGTTTTGATTATAGTCCGCGTTAGGTACAAGAATTACAAAAATTAGTTGTGTGTTCATCATAATCACTTGGGTCAAACTAAATTTTAAGTTTTCAAACATATGATAAGGATTCTTAAGAATAATATATTTTGTTAGATTGACAGACTGTACATATTTTATAATGTATGTTAGATCCTTCAGTAAAAATATATTGACGTTCGTTGTGTCAAGAAATGAAAAGCTGATTGTTTCTTCAAGAGTGCGTAGAATCCTGGTGAATTTATTTATGCATAGTAACACGTATGGATAGTGTCCTAGGAGATTCATTTCAAGTTCTTTTCTCTGTAACAAATTTTGAGTGTCCCCCATATTTTGGTTAACTAGGTTCATTTCGCTATACAATTTTTTTGCAATAGAATTACTAAATGATTCAAGTTCACGTGAGTGTGCCTGTTGACAGACTGTTTTAGTGCTAGTATTTTAATGTTGGTAGAACTTTATTTGTTTCTTTAGTAGAATTTTGGTATTTAGTTGTTAGTACTGATGAGGGGAGCGTGATGGCGCAGTGGCTTAGCTGCTCGTCTTTCACCCGGACGGCCGTGGTTCGAATCCCGGTGATAGCGGGGTGGAATTTTCACCTGAAAAATCACGTGGCGTCAGGAAGGGCATCCGGCCTTAAATCCCCAGCCAAAACCGAAATGAGCCTGGTTGGCTCCGGCGACCCCAAATAATTGGGGAAAAAAGCCGAAGAAAGTATATAGTTGTTAGTACTGATGAAGGTTAGTATTTTTGTTAGTAGAATTGTTCTGTTACATTATTCTGAAAGGGAGTAGCAGCCTTTCAAAATAAAGCAATTATTTACTTGTCTTATAGACTGTTAAGATATCGATGCCATTAGCCAACTAATGGCTACACTGCGTTCTGCTGCACGGCTGAAATCAATCGGAAACTACAGCCGTAATGCTATTCCCGAGGATATGCACCTCTCTATGCATAAGTATATGTGATGATGGCGTCCTCCCTTGTACAATTCCAATCCGAAGGTATACTGGTTCCCCGTTCAGATCTCCGGTTGGGGACTACTCGAGAGGGGGTTAACATCACAGAAGCGACAAAGAGGAAATCTGACATTCTACGGATCGCAGCGTGGAATGTTAGAAGTCTTCTAGGAAGAGGAAGGTTAGAAAACATAGAAAGGAAAATGGATAGGTTGAGGTTGGATTTGGTTGGGATTAGTGAAATGCGCTGGCAAAAAGAACAGAACGTTCGGTCAGGAGACTATAGGATCATGGGCACTAACCCTAACAACGGATATGCGGGGGTAGGTCTCATATTAAGTAGGAAACTTGGACAGCGGGTGGAATATTATGAGCAATATAATGAACGGATTATTGTAGCTAAAATCGATACAAAATCTACGTGCACCACAGTGGCACAAGTAAATATGCCTACTAGTCAAGTTAATGATGAAGATGTTGTAAAGGTCTATGAATAAATACATGAAATTCTGAGGTATGTCAAGGGTCATGAGAATCTTACAGTAATGGGAGATTCGAATGATGTGGTAGGAAAAGGAAGAAAAGGGAAGGGAGTAGAAGATTTCGGATTTGGTGAAAGGAATGTTCAAGGAAGCAGGCTGATGGAATTCTGCACCGAGCATGAGTTGATAATAGCAAGCACCTTATTCTATAACCACAATATAAGATTTTACACATGGATGAGACCAGGAGATACAGGGCGTTAATAAATCGACTTCATTATGGTCAAGCAGAGATTTAGAAACCAGATTTTGGATTGTAAAACATATCCCGGTGCAGACATAAACTCTGACCACAATCTGGTTGTTATGAAATGCAGATTAAAGTTGAAGAAGCTGATGAAAAGTCATAAGCCAATAAGGTGGTCAATAGACAGACCGAAAGAGAAGGATGAAAACGAATGATGCAAAAAGAGGGCAAAGGAAGGACTAATGGAAAACCCCAAACAAACTTCAATTGCAGACAAATGGGGTCTTTTGAAGAATGAAATAACAAAATCCGCAGAAGAAAGAATAGGTAGAAAATCTTGGATCAATCAGGATAGATCAGAATTAATGGATGAAAGGTGGAAACACAAGAATGTAAGAGATGAAAAGGGGAAAGCAGAAAACAGACGTCTGGAAAATGAGGTTAAGAAGAAGTGTAAGGAAGCGAAAGAAGAATGGTTGAAAGAGAAAAATGTGCAGGTATAGAAAATTGTCTGAAATTAGGAAAAGTAGACACAGGTTATCGTAGGATTTAGAATACTTTTGGGGAAAAGAAGACTAAGTGCTGTAATATTAAGGACACAGATGGAAAGACTCTAAGAGATAGGGAAGAAAAGGTTGAGGGATGGACAGCTTACCTAGAATGTTTGTATAAGGGAAAGGTGATTAAGAATCATGTAATGGAAAGGGAAGAGGAAATTGGTGAGGAAGTGAAAGGAGATTTAATATTGAGATCAAAATTTGACAGAGCATTGGAAGACTAAATCAGACAGCAGTCATTTGAGCTGAAGAACACGAGAGAGAAGCTGGTATTCTGAAAGATGTAAGGCAAGGCTCCAACTTACCACCCACACTTTTCAACCTTTACTTTTAACAAGCAATAAAGGAAATTAGAGAAAAACTTAAAGCGGGAGTGACGATTCAAGGAGAAATAATTTGAACTCTGAGATTTGCTGATGACATCGTCATCATGGCCGACACGCCTGAGGATTTGAATTAGTTCTTGAGGAAAGAATTATTAATGATGAAAATTAATAACTGTAAAACAAAAACAAGATGCTCACTAAAGAAAATAGAGCCTACTTTCTCCTAACTGCATGGGTATTGTTATTACTCTTTGTCATTTTCGAGGAGTATAATTGAATGTTGATTGTAGTAGCTTGTTGAAATACAACGTGCTATACGGATATTAAACATGAATATGAGGTGCCCTTTGCTAGTGCTACCTCTGTAAACAATTTCATTCAATTTGGTTTCACCGTGTTTGAATTGATAGGGGGAATCGATTTGTAAACACACATGGACGCCATATGAAAACTGTTCGACTAATGTCCTTGTAGCTTGGTCAAAGAACGCTCCTCACATAAAGGTATGTTGTTGCAAAATTTGGTAGAGATCAGATGATTAGGTTGGTCGTAATTTGATTTTAACTTTTAACATTTGGGTGGCCGCCATTCCGTTTCCGTCAAGATGGCGGCGATATAAACATGAAACTGAGGTTTCCTTCGCTAGAGCTACCTCTGTACCAAATTTCGTAAAATGCGGTTTCACCGTGTTTGGTACACCGTTGCACACATACATGGCCGCCATCCGCAAATTATTGGGCTGATGACCTTGTAATTTCGTGAAAAGATTATTTATACATATAGGTATAACGTTGAAAAATTGATTAGAGATTAGATGATAAGGTTGGTCGTAATTTGATCCAAGTTTTTAACATTTGGGTGGTCGCCATTACGCTTTCGTCAAGACGGCGACAATATAAAACATGACATTTGAGTGCCCTTTGCAATTGCTACCTCTGTAACAAATTTCGTTCAATTCGGTTTCACCTTGTATGAATTGATAGGGGGAATTGATTTGCACACACAAATGGCCACCATCAGCAAACTATTGGACTGATGATCTTGTAGTTTAGTCGCAAGACGCTTGCTATACGAATAAATATTGTTGCAATATTTGGTAGAGATCGGATGATTAGATTAGTCATAATGTGATTTAAGCTTTGAACATTTGGGTGGCCGCCATTACGTGACGGTTAAGATGGCGGCGATGTAAAACATGACACTGAGGTGTTCTTTGCTATTGCTACATCTGAACCAAATTTCGTTCAATTCTGTTTGACCGTGTTTGAATGGATGGTGGGAATCGATTTGCACACATACATGGCAGCGATCGGCATAAAACTTGGCTGATGACCTTGTTGCTTGGTCAAAAGATTCCTCATACATAAAGGTATAATAATGCAGAATGTGATAGAGATCAGATAATTAGGTTGGTCGTAATTGGATTTTAACTTTTAATATTTGGGTGGCCGCCACTACGTTTTCGTCAAGATGGCGGTGATATAAGACATGTCACTGTTGTGTCCTTTGCTAGTGTTACTTCTGTACCAATCGTCGTTCAATTCGATTTCACCGTGTTTGAATTGATAGGAGGAATCAATTTTCACACATACTTGGCCGCCATCTGCAAACTATTGGGCTGAATACCTTGTAGTGTAGTCAAAAGACGCTCGCCATATAAATATATGTTGTTGCCAAATTTGGTAGAGATTGGATGATTAGGTTAGTCGTAATTTGATTTAAGCTTTGAACATTAGGGTGGCCGCCATTACTTTTCCGTCAAGATGGCGGCTATATAAAACATGACACTGAGGTGCCCTTTGCTAGTTCTACCTCTGTACCAAATTTCGTTTATTTCGGATTCACCGTGTTTGAATTGAAAGGGGGAGGGACAGACATTCAGAGTACCCATATACACACACACACACACACACGCACACACAGCCAGACACACAATTATTGGCACTGTAGTGATCTCATAAGTCTACTTCAATTTTTTGCAAAAATCGAAAGTAGGCTAATATTGGAATGCAGCTGTAATAAATCAGAAACCTCTACGGACATCAAATTGGCAGGAGAAAAGCTAAAGGAAGTAGGAGACTTCTGTTACTTGGGAAGCAAAATAACCAGTGATGAACGAAGCAAAGAGGATTTAAAAGGTAGGTTGGCTCAGGAAAGGAAATCATTTTTACAGTACAGGAATCTGTTGACATCGAATATAGATTTAGGTATTCGGAAGTCATTTTTGAAAGCCTTTGTCTGGAGCGTGGCACTCTATGTAAGTGAAACTTGGACTATTGGTACAGCATAAAATATGAGAATTGAAGTGTGTGAAATGCGGTGTTACACAAGAATGATGAAGATCAGATGGGTGGATAGGGTTTCACACGAAGAGGCATTAAGACGAGTGGGAGAGGTGAGACGTTTCTGGCGACTGCTAATGAGGAGAAGAGATAGGTTGGTAGGACACATACTAAGACACCCAGGAATAGCAAGCTTAGTTACGGAAGCAAGGGTCGAGGACAAGAACTGTAGGGGTGGACTAAGGTTAGAATATGTTAAACAGATTGCCTCGGATGTAGGGTGTGGTAGCTATGTAGAGATGAAACGATTAGCTCAGGACTGGGAGCCATGGAGGGCTGCATCAAGCCAGTCAAAAGTCTGAAGACTCAAACACAAGTTTATTAATATTGATACGTGTTCCCCTAATAGAAAGTTCGTTAATTGGATCAAAGTAGGTAAAGCACAACACAAATGGTCCTTTAAAGAAATATTAGCTTTATTGCAGGTCAGAAAGTTACACCACACAATAAGCAAATAGAAACAATTAGCTGCCTTCCTCAAGTTTGTTCCCTGATGGAGTACACTCACCGTTTCACTTGCTCATGCAGTTAATTCCTTGCTAATGAGACCGGTGACCTGCAACACTTCCTTGAGTACACAAGCTACAGTTATTTACGATAGTCTGGCACTCGCTGTTCTTGAATACACACTGTTTCGCAATTCGCACGTCACCGTAACACCTCTATCGCACTGGTAAGAACACACTCCTCAAAACTCAGTCCGTCCTTCGCTGGCCAGGTCGCTTCATATAGCGGGGCTGGTGACTCAATGGATGTTTCCAGAGCAGACCAGGATTCACGGTTACTCGAGATTTCCATTACCGGGTGGGCAGCGATGGTTCGAGACGGTCTCTTTGTTACTGCCTGTCCGCTGGTAAAGACAGGGGCAGGGGGTAGCCCGAGGCGGCTGTAAATCACACAGCGAGGTGATGAAACAACCGCGCAGCCGTAACACCACCCCTTCCTTAAAGGCTGATCGCCCCGATCAGTCATAAGTCATCTGTGTCCCTCCGTAGGCTGCCAAGGGATCTCGATGCACGATCTTCAACTTCGCCCTCGGGCTCCGCTGGACCCTGTAGACGACATCGTTGATTCGTTTCACGACTCGGTACGGGCCCTCCCAGAACCTCTGCAGTTTGGGTGACAAGCCTTTCTTCCGTAATTGGTTGAAGAGCCAGACCAGGTCGTCCTCTTGGAATCCGCCGGCATCCGTCTGATGGTCGTATCGGGTTTTCATTCGGTCGGTCTTGATCCGCAGTCTCCTCCTTGAAAACGCTTGCACGTTCTCCAGTCGGTCGACCAATTCTTGACAATACTGGCTTACCGGGACCTGATCAACCCCAAGTGGGCCGAAAGCAAGATCGACAGGTAGACGGAGTTCCCTCCCATACATGGCCCGGGCAGGTGTGCACCCGGTGTCTTCGTGCACGGCGGCCCGGTAGGCCAGGAGAAATAGTGGAAGGTGTGTGTCCCAATCCCTCTGGTGTTCGCTGACGACTATACGGAGATGGTTCTCGATGATACGATTAAATCGCTCTACCATTCCGTCGGCCTGGGGGTGTAGCGGCGTCGTCCTCGTCTTCCGGATTCCCAGCAGCTGGCATAGGTTCTGGAACACCTGCGACTCGAAATTCCTCCCTTGGTCGGAGTGCAGCTCCAAGGGTACTCCGTACCTGCTGACGAATTCCTTCACCAGCCTCTCTGCGATAGTCGCGGCCTCTTGGTTAGGGTGTGCATACGCCCCTGGCCATTTGGTGAAGTAGTCGCTGACGAACAATATGTAACGGTTCCCTGCCTCGCTCAACGGGAATGGCCCAGCAACATCGATGGCCACTCTCTCCATGGGGCCGCCCAAGTTGTAGGTCTGCAGTGGGCCCGTCGTCTTCGTCCTGGGCCCATGCTGGCTGCGCAATCGTGGCACCTTGAGAAGTGGTTCTCCACGTCTGCTCGGCATCCGATCCAGTAGAACCGCTCTATCAGCTTCTCCAGGATCTTCTTTATCTCTAGGTGTCCACCAGATGATCCTCCAAGGACTTCCTTCAGGACTTCCTCCGTCATAGCCTTTGGAACGACGACTTGTTCCCGAGATGTCTTCCCGTCAGCGCTCTCCCAGGTACGGCAGATGAGGCCATCCCTTACAACCAGCGAGTCCCACTGCGCCCAGTAAGACTTAAACTTTGGACTGCAGTCGCTCACAATGTTCCACCCTGGTCTGGGAACACAGGCCCTCTTCCATTCGGCTATCAGTTCCAGGTCATCATCTTCCGCTTGTGAACGCGTGAAAGATTCGCGGCTCCAGCTCCCTTGAAGTTCCACGGTAGTCCTTCGGCACTGTATCCCGGTATTCTCCTCCCTTCTGGCACGGAAGGTGCAGTCTTCGGGACAGGGTCTTCGTGACAGGGCATCGGCGTTAGAATGCAATTGGCCTTTCCTGTATTGGATCTCAAATTTGTACTGTTGGTGCCTCTCTAACCACCGCGCGAGTTGACCTTCGGGCTGCTTGAAGTTCAGGAGCCACCGCAGGGATGCATGGTCGGTTCTGATGAGATATTCAACTCTCTACATGAGGAAGTTGCTGAGCTGCACCGACGGGGGTGGAAGAGAGACTCAACGCTCTACAAGAGGAATTTGATGAGCTGCGCATACGCCCGCCCACAGTTACTCAGGGAAGATCAGGAACGGGACAGAGCAGAGTGACGCCCCTAACCTTCGACGGAAAGTTCCCGTAGAGCACTTACTTACGTCAGTTCTAGGCGGCCTGTTCCATATACAACTGGAACAACACGGAAAAGGCTACAGCTCTCATTGTAACGCCCTTAATGTCCTTCAGGCCATCCCGACTGAATCTCAGGACTACGCTTCACTAATCGCCCATATGGAGTCCCGATATGGAGATAGCCATCTTAAGCAGGCCTAACAGATGCAGCTCCGGACCCGGGTACAAAAGAACGCGGAAACCCTGCAGGAGTTCAAGATGGACATCGTACGCCTCGTAAGGGTCTCCTATCCAAGAGCGCCGGCCGACTTTCTGGAGCAGATTGTGACGCAGACCTTCACCGACGGGCTACGGGACTCGGACACTCAACAGACACTGAGACTCGCGCGCAATAAGACCCTGGCAGATGCGCGGAACCATGCACTTGAGTTCGAGACGGCAAAGCAGGCGTCTATAATGCACGCGCGGGTGCACCAAGTGGACGTCGACGAACCAACCAAAACCAACTAGATCAAGCCCCTGGCCGATGAATTGATGGAGGCGCTAGGCTGATTCTTCAATAGTCGTGGCGCTACCAACGACGCAGCCGAGAGACTCCCGGAGAGGCGGTCCGGAAGAGGACTGCCCACCTGCTGGACCTGCGGTTAGAAAGGCCACCTGAGCAAGAACTGCGGTGATCGCCGCCGAGGGTATCCGTCGGGAAATCATTCTCCTGAAAACCGCGCGACCCAGGGAAACGAGTATTAGCCAGCCTTGGGGGGCAAAGGTTTGCTTGTGACAGTTGTCAAGCCTTGGTACGAAGAGAGCGCTCGGCAGCCTGCTTAACGTCATTGTCATCTTCACCTTCGGGATGAGATCATAGTCGCAGGGACTGATGTCGGGAGAATATGGGGGGTGATAGAGGACCTCCAAGCCCCAGCGATCCAATATTGCCGACACAACGCCTGCTGTGTGTGCCCTAGCATTGTCATGCAGAACGATGGGCGGTGTAACCATGAGGTGGCGCCGTTTCCTTCTCAGAGCTCCTCGGAGAAGGTCTTGCAGAAACGAACAATAGTACGCCGCATTAACGGTTTGCCCTCGGGAAACAGTATGGCAGCGCTTCCGTACCATTGAAGACGTTAATCAGGCTGCCGAGTGCTCTCTTCGTACCATCAATAGATTGGGCAGTGCCAACGGGATCCAACGACTTCCGCATCGCTGGGAACACGTTGTACGCAACGGTGGGGACTACATCGAGGGCCTGAGAAACTTGGAACAATCTAAGTGAGTTATTAATCCAGTTATAACTAAGGTGCCAAAACTAGAAAACCAACCCATGTACATATTGTACTGCACTGGGATCTAATTTAGTCAGTTGTTTATGCAACCTCAAGATCGCGGCTGAACGAAAATTTAAAATTAAGTTTTCATTTCTTGTGTCGTAACGTAATCATACGATCGAAGTGAAAGTATGAATAATGAACCTACGCAATAATATTCTTTTTATGGTACATAACTCTATGGCCTATACATATATCAATCCAAAGTGCTGACCATCCGAAATATTTAGACGCTTTTCAATATCTACGAATCTTTTACAGCAATCAAACTGAAAGTTTTATGTTCATAGAGGCTATGAACTTAAGTTCACCTATAGGACTTTCAATAACCTGGTGAGAACAAATCCAACATGGCGACGACGCGAAGTATAAATATTTAAATGGACGTTTCTCGTGATTTAACCATCCGAGTGCAGTAAAGCGTGGTACGGTAAATGCTTATACAAATATTAATCCACTGGCATCTAATATACTTCAATTGTTTTCATAACCACAATATGGCAGCTGTGCGAAATTTTAAAATCTCGCTTTTAATTCTTGTGTCCTAATCATGCGATTGAAGTTTGAATATTACACGTACACAATAATCTTCATGTAATAGTACATAACTCTAAGACCTACATATATAAAAATTCAACATGGCGACCATCCGTAATATTAGACCGTTCTCAATATCTAAGAATCTATTACAGCAATCAAACTGAAGTTTGGTATTTGATAGAGGCAATTAACATAAGTAGAATATATGCAAATAGGCTTTAGTTCTTCACGGATCTTCTTGGTTGAATTGAGATGAAGGGTGTCGTGGTTGTCTGAATTGCGGTGTGAGTTTGTTCATGTGTCAAGTTTGAGGTTCGAATGTGCCATGGGGTCATCCATATGATGTGAAACTTTGAACTCCAAATGGATTGTGACCTGGGTTGTTTAGTGGACGTATCGCAGGACTATGATTGAAGCTCTGTTTGAATTGGTTTGAAGGGGACTTCGGTGTTCCTCTTATTAGGTCCATATAGTTTTCTTGTTCCTTGTAATTATCGTACGAACTACATATCCTATACGCTTGGGTAAGATCTATTATCTGGACATATCGCAAATAAGAGCGGCAAGATTCTACTTGACCGGATTTGAAATAGATTAGCCTCAGCTCCTCCGATTCTCAAAATTGCAGCTCCAGAATAGCATGTCGGTAATTAATTTTGCAGCTACATTTGCATTATAGGGTTAGCGATTCTTATTTCACACGGTGATCTGTATAGGATTCATCGAGCTTCTGAAAACAATTTGATAGTTCCTGAATAAGGAGTCCGTCATCACTAGAGCAGGGATTTCTATGTAATTTCATATTTTACATATTTTTTCATATTTGTTGGTATTCTGCATATTCTTAGTGATATTACATAAAATTACATATTTCAGAGTTTTCCTGTTTTTATATGAAATAAATTGCTGAATTGAAGTTTCACACTTAATGTGGGTCTGTTGTCTGTCCTCTCAACAGAGGGATTAAGGTAATTATGAGTGACAGGTATTTGGGAGGATGATAGGATGATAAGTGCTTTGCATGGGGAATCTGGTGCAAGTGTATTGAGTAAATTGCAAAAAGTGTCGAAGAGAAATCCTGGTTATTCAACATTTCACAGTGTGTGCCGAATTCTAATTGGAGATGACGTTGAATCTCCCGAGAACATTTCTTCGGCGAAAATTCCTCTCCTAAAAATTGCCCCAGTTACATCATGTAATGTTGAAAGATCTTTCTCTGCATATAAGAACATCCTAAGGGACAAACGCCTTTCTATGACCCCAGAGAACATCGACAAATACTTAATAGTTCACTGTGCTACAAAATTTAATGAATAAACGTGCTTTGAGTTATGAAAATAATAAGTTTCTATTGAATATGTGTGTGATATATTCATATAATATGACTCCAAAGAACATTGAAAAATACTTAATTGTTCACTGTGCTACAAAATGTAATATAAAGCGTGTTTAGTGTGTTGTAACTGACAAAATGGCAAGTTTATATTAATTATATGATATTACATATTTTGCCCAATCTACATATTTTGCTACATAATTTGGTGCTTTTTATTACATATTTATGTTCATATTATGCCACTTGATATTGCATAAAAATCCCAGCTCTAGTCATCACCATATTTTCTCCTCCTTTTTCTATAAATTTCTCATGGCTAGAGTTAACATTGAGATCTAAAATAGAGCTACCTCTCCTTTCAGTTTTGATTTCACTACATTGGACACGAAGTTGTTTAAGAAAACGTCACAACTGGCAATGAAATGATCTAAGATGCATGAAGATCTTCCGTTAAATTCAGGCAGTAGATGGATATGAGCATACTCACATTTTGAGACATTATGAATTTATGAAGATGAAAATGAATGAAATAATAACTAATTTAAAAGATATGAAATTATCATTGTTGTCATTATCTCATTAGCTAAGTATTAATTCAAATGAAAGGGGAAAAGAGACGAATCTTTCCATGCACCTAATTCACTCTTTCATTTGAGCTTGCAGTTATATTACCTTAATGACTATTTTGTTGATTATTATTATTATTATCAATGTTATTATTTATTACTACTAAGTTACTTAATATGAACCAAACTATCAATACCTGGGCTCACTTAAAAATATGTGTTAAAAGAATGAGAAAAGGGCGAAAACCCTATCTTGTAGATCTGCATTCCTGTTTTTGCACTTAAATGGAAGTAGGTTTCAATTACAGAATGGAAGGGATGATTAGCACAGACAGAATCTCACTGGTTCTGCAGTGGTAGTCTGGCTCGTCCTCGGCGAGTGGATACGGCAGCAATTGGAGGGATGAGCTTCTTGGCTATGTCGGAAGGTGGTAGGAAAGGTTCCTTTGAAGAGTTGTCCTGGTTACAAAGATTTCTGGTTAGAGTTGTTGTTTTACCTCCTCAGGTCGTAGCCTTCTGGCAAAGATGGACTCTGTTTATCCAGATCGGATTCCAGCTATGGTTATGCTCATTACATGCAATGGTCTCTCGAGTTCGAATTGTGGCAGAGTTTTCCTTATCTCTCCAACGAAGAAGACTCCTTTGACTTATAATATATTTTTCAAGTACGAAAGATCTGATTACATGACTAGCATGTCTGCACGCGGAGTAGTGGTACAGTTTGTGAGCCCCATGTCAGATGGCAAGTGAGATTATATACTATTTTATTAGGAAACATAATCATTCATTGCCACATAACAGAGGTTTCATAGGACAAAGTTTGGTTTTGATAACAGGAAACAACTCTGCCTCAGCGTTGTGGGTCCAATTCAAACACGACAAGTAATGTTAGCTACAGAGCTAGCAAGCGACCCATGGTTTGAAATATTTGAGTTTTGCAGTGAATCATACAAGTTCTATGAATAGTCATTATAAAATAAATAATTCAGGATGAATATGCTCGAGGACGAAAAGACCTCGGTACTGTGCCAGGCTGGGTTATGTACTGTGAACAGAATTCGTAAATGACTGAAGATCGAATGTTAGAAACTATTCAATTGAATGGTTTATTGCATTTAGTTGTACGCTGACGGGGATATGTGGAGCAGAATTAGTAAATCTATTTTTTCTTTTGTTGACAGAGTTCATCGGTTTAAACACATTTAAGAGGTAACCAGTGGTTTGTATACAGTATTTTCTTTGTTAGAATTGCAATTGACAGCTACTTATGTTCATGAAGTTTCAACCACTTTATATACACATAATTAGGTGCAATGTGTACATCATACTTGATGTCTGAAACGTAATGAACGCAGGAATTTTGAACCCCCTTGACGTTTATATTGAGTATTTCAAACCACTTGCTGGGAGCAGAAGTAAGGAACCGCGCATAACCAACTCTACGAGGCTTGAGCTGGGAATTTAACCCATCTCTTCTTATTAAGCAAATGCATCCCTTGCCAACCCTTAAAGCAGAATTGCGTTTCCAGGGAGAGGCGAAATTCGAACCCGGACCTGGGTTGTGACTGCCAATAATGCTATCAAATAATCTACGACGTAGTCGAAACAACTCTTTCTTGGAACATTCTCAAAACTATCGTTGGTGATAGTGATGACTCGAACATACAACATATGAGAGAATGAAAGGCGGAGAGATTTGGAAGAGAAGGTTACAATCATTAACGTTCGTCGGGAAAACAAACCGTTCAATGATAAATTGAGGAATGTTGTCCTTAAGTGGAAGTTAATTAGAAATATGAGCGCCAAAAGTGATGAGAGGTTAGTCATTCTTCTGAAGGAACAGAATGTGGCAGGCATGTAGACAAATACGTGCAACTTATTTCCTTTGTGCTTCTGTTGTTATGTAGGTTTAAGTAGCTTAGTTTAATTAACTGAGTTACTTCGAGTTCAAAATTATCAGGGCTGGGTTATTTATATTAAGCCAGGATTATACAGATGATCCGTAATTAGTTTTGTTAAATGAAGTACATTTTGATGATACGGATAACAATTAGCAGAATGCCATTCCCTCAGCCCACCGTTGCTGGAAATTGGTATTCATTTGTTATAAAATATTCAAGTAGGAAAGTCAGCAGATGATATGAAAAGTGTAACTCTACATTGGTAAACTTTTCTTACTCATTATCAGAAGTGCATGAAAATATATACGGTACGGTATGTCCTGGCATAGTATTTTGATAACAATTGACATAAGTCACCCGTTAATAAATATTAACCCTACAACAGGGTCGTCTACAAAACTCACATCAACAGGTGCGTGGTGTCAGTTTTGCAACAAGCTTAAATACAGTACGCTTATCTTCTTAACATACCTCGAAAGTTTTTTGAAGGGTGAATCTCGATGAAATCTCAATGTGGAAAATGCAATATTTATGCAATATATGTAGCAATTCAAACTTTAAAATATTAATGAAACTCTCTCTACTTAAGCATATAAAATTAAAACATTAAATACTAGATACGTGGTAAAGAAATATTCCAAACAAATTCATTAATATCTTGAGATAATGTAGAGAATACAACAGACGAGAAAATAAAATGAGAGCACTTACATGAGCAAGCGGGTGCATGCTTCTTTGATAACACAGAGGATTACGCATGCCTCCTGTTTGGCCTGACAAATAATCAACGGTCACTTGGGATTGCGGTGCAAGATATTGAGTACGCTAGCAAGAATGTTTAACTACCACACGCAGTTTTGTTTTTCACTTGTAGTGGAATTAAACCACCACGTTGCTGCAGGTTTCCCAAAAGTGGCTGTTGATGCTATTCTTATGGAATTATCTTTGATCAATATTTTACATTAAATCAGTTGTAGCCAATATGATGTAGCTTACATGGCTTGTTAGCTATAACCTCGTATTTGAAGCTTGGAGAAGATGGGTTAATACAAGCGTCCACTGGAAATATAACTTGAACCGTTGAAGGTGTCTATAATCTCTTTTCATTCTCATGAATGGTAATAACGTGAAATGATCTTACTACATTATTTATGACAATGTTCATCTAAATACGTTTTATGATGATACAGTCTGGTTACATTGTATTTGTGAGTGAGTTAGAATGCACTAAGTAACGTTGAATCAGTCGGGTTGCAATGTATTTAAGAAAGAATGTGTTTAAGAAAGAATTCATTAAAGTTGAATTATTCTGGTTACGTTGTATTTGTAAATGTTAAATACGTCTCATGAACATTCTATTACTCTGGTTATATTGTACTTTTAAGTGATTAAGAAAGTTTTCATTACCGTTAAATTATTCTGGTAAGATTCTATTTGTAACAGTTTTTGATAAAGTACTCATTAATTCGACTTAGTCCGGTAAAATTATATTTGAAACAGCGATTAAGAAAGTAGTCATTAACGTTGATTTACTCTGGTAACATCGTAGTTATAAATGTTAACGAAAGTACACATTAACGTTCAATTACTATGGTTACAATGTATTGTGCCTGTTAGTCAGGAATATTGAGGGACCATTGGTCGCTCACAGCCTTTACAAGACCCCCTTCTAACGAAACATACACTGAGAGGATCAGATGCGTTCTTAGATCAGCTCCGCACGAGAATACTACCTCAGGTAGTGTCGGGTAAAGGATAGGAGTGGTTTCGGAACCAGTCCAAAGAAGACACCCATAGGAAAAAGCAAATCTAACAATGAATAGGCCAGGTTAGAGAAAAAAACACTAAATTTACTAAAAAAGGAAGAATCAGATCCCTGGCCTACTTCGTTCAGGGAAAAAAGACCAATCCACACTAAACTGCTCTGAATGAATGAATAATTCCCTAACTAAATCCTAAATGTTCCCTCTCGAAATCCTGTTCACATGAAAAATATAAGCAATAGTGTGACACGTAAATAATTCCCTGTGCAATACAATCGTGATTAAAATGATTTATATTAACATACAGAATCTACTGCAAAGCAATTATTCACGTCGACAATAAAAACAAATCTCATTTAATTTTTACAATCAGCAATAATAAAAAATTATTGGCTATGATGGTGTCACCTCCAATGTGAATATCTACGTTACACAGCTACCTAGTTCTATTTGACGTTAAATTAAGTTAAGCGTCTACGCAAGGAAAAAACAAATCTAGAGCACAACTGGTGTCTAACAATAAGAAAACCAGATCTAATACAACATAAATTAATACAATCAACAACACACCCCTATTGTTGCACAATAGGTGCGCTAACTTCGCAGGCGACATACTCTTTGTATGTGGCTGTCATCTACAGGGAAGGAGGAATAAATTATGATGGTAACTGCATGTTTTAAGTCCATTACTTTTGTCGCGTAGCTATCCACGTTTGGGGTTCCAAAATTATCACACCAAGGTCATTCCCAAAATTGGGTTATCTGTCCTAGAATGTTGCTAAGAAGAACATAAAAAACAAGTACCTACGTATAGGGGTCTTAAGAAAAATTGAAGTTTAACATCCAGCATCATATTTAGTCATTCTGATTATTAGCATTTCGTTAAGATAAAAACCCCTATCATTCATGATTACCATCAGTTGTTTAGGTTTTAATTTTTACCCTACAAGTGTATTTAGTTCTACCGGATTATCAAAACACAATAATAGTGTCCTAATTATCCATCACATCATCACTATCATAAACCAGTGAGACCTCCGTTCGCATAGTTCATCAAACTTCACCATAACGCCTCACCCTTAATTGGTAGAAATTCATCATGCAGCCCAATGGCTTCCAAATACTTCAATGTCCAACAGAATAACCTCCTACTGTTGCTTAAGGGTCATCCTTACTCGTAATGAAAGTGACCAGACGTCCGCTTAATAACGTGTTGAGACGCTTTAGAATTGTGCACCACATTTGGGCGACCAAATGAGACGTTTTTGGCCACGTCAAAAGCCACCTCACCTTGCTTGAAGATTCATACCACCAATAATTTACTACTTACCAGATTGACACAAATAATTATGTTGATTTTGGGGTGCCAGGTCGCAACGTGCCGTTGAGAACCAAATGCATAGTGAAAATACTTATAATCAGTGACCTGATAGAGCACACAAAGACTTCTCTCAGCCTGGCCGTGGTGTAACATAGACACCAACCCGGTTCCATGATTAGTCATTTCACAATTCTCATAATTAGTAAATCTTCCAATAGGATGAAACAAATTCAAATTGGAAATTCTTACAATAAAACTGTCAGTCAACTAAGCTTGCTATTTGATGAATCTGACTACAATTTACAAGTAAGTAAAATATCAGTTTCAGAAAGAGAACTCAATTTTGATTTTATCTTAACCCTTTCACTAGGAGGGATAGTTCGTTCACGTTGTTCTCAAGGGTAGAACAGTGAGGGCATTTGCCCCTAACACGAGTGAGGTTCCATCAATTAATATTTTGAAGTAGTATTTAGGAACCTGCGCCCTCTGATAAACCATTTCTGATGAATTTGTCGAATCAGATACAGTACCGTACATAAAGTAGCAAAGCCAAAGCGAAGACAAAAGGAAAATCATACAAATAAAATTTCACATACTGTACACGAAAAGGACCTACAAAACAAAACAAGAAAAATTATTTATTCTGTATAATTTGGTTTTGTTTATTTCATCTTCACAAAAGCATTTGCATGTAACTGTGAATTTCATTCTTATTTACACTGGTTATTATCATTAAATGAACGCCTCCCTCCTCAGGTTTCTGGGTGTACGGACAAGGACAGTTTGGGTTATTTTTATGATTATAATTGCAGTTGCTTTTGGTGTTGGTAACGTGAAATTTCGCGAACCTGTCCCCGTGACGAAGAGGTTGTGCTCTTGTTTGCGGACTGGAGAAGTTAGTGTGTGCCGCTCGCTGGGGGCGCAATGAAACAGAAAGCTCTACCACCGGCTGTGATTTACAGCTGATGGGCCTCCGTTAAGCCGTGTATTGTTCTCGATTGGCCTGCGGTTGTCGCAGTGATTACACTGTAGGCTACAAAGAACTCTCGGAACAGATGGACTCAATGATTTATGTTGCTGTGCTATCTCCAACTTTATATGCTTGTCATTTTCATTATACGACCAACGGTAAAATATAAAAAGCCTTTAACTTCAAAAAGGAAGGCATATACCAAGGCATCACATATTAGAGCAGATGCTCTCAAATATATTGTTGTCCCTAACAAGTAAGGTGATTTATGGCACTGAGAATCAAATAGCAAATGAGTCTAACGCTAAATGAGTGCACCACAAATTCAGAAGCTGGGCATTATCTCCATGTAATTCAAAAGCATAATGTTACCCACTCACTCACTTAATCACGCACTCATCACCATATCTCATAAATCACTTGCCAAGTTTAGCATGGACGTTCCTTTAAGCTTATAGGCAAGGTATAAGACGAGATTTGGGAAATTTTCATTTGTAAGGCGTGAAAATGGAGGTAGAAGAAAAGTATAATTCCGAAATCTCTTAAAATAAAAACGTGATGTTTGACATGCGTGACTTTTCATAAAACTAAGGAGATACTTGCTTGAGGAATCTATGATCTGATGTAATTTTAGGACTAATACGGGGTTGAAAAAATCCTTAAATGAGTGTAAATTTCTGAAGAAGCTTGAGCGAAAATCGTGAAACTCAGGAAACCAACCTTAAAAAGGAAAATATATGTTCGACCGCTTTTTAAAGGTTGCCATTGCGCCTCAGGAGGAGGGGTTGTGTATGAGAGTGTTGTTATGTTTCACGAATGTGTTACGCTGGGAACGTTCTTTTTAGACATTTTAGGTAACAAATCGTCCATAAGTGCAGGTATCTGCGTCGTAGGTTTTCTTCATGGAATGTTACAATATCTTACTACAGTAGACTATATTGAAAGCAAACGTGATTCAATCACTCACACTCATTTATCCCCATATCTGTTATGCCTTAGAATCAGGAATTTTAAAATTTGCATGGATATTCAGTTACTTTATTTTTTTTATGAATTCATTTTAGGGTCTTGGAATATCTTTTACATCTGCTCCTTGTAGGTGGGTATGTATTGAAAATGTCTGACAGCCTGTATTTATGTGATGACTGCAGTTGAGTGGTAACAGTATCGGGGAGAGGGCTGGGTAGCTGCCCTGAGACTTGATGTAAGGTACTTTTCTGGCATTTTCCTTAGGGAGTGTGGAAGAAAGCGGGAAAATCACATTCAGGATAGCTGCTGTCCACGTCGACATTCAAACTTGTGATCTCCGGACATGCTGCAGCTGCCCTCATGGCCGTGGTGTACCTGTCAACGAGCATGAGTAAGCCGTGATTAGCTCTATTTAGTTTATGGCAAGGGCGTAATGTTAATATTAGAAGCGAGTGGGCACAACTTCGCGACGAAGTCGATCTTAGTAAGAGGTGAAAAATATATATTTAAAAGACCCGTGAAGAACTCAATAGCCTACTTTCATATATTCAAATTATATTTTTCATTAAAAACCATCCCGCCTATTGAATGAATTTTCCATGAGATTTTGGTACAAGGCCTACAATGTGATACATTTTAGAGCAGCAATTCCATGTGGCGGACTAAATAGATGTTGGTACATGAGCTACAATGTGATAAATTTCAGAGCAGCAATTCCAAACTCCAAACTCAGTATCCACACTTGTTCATACAACAACTTAGTCACAAAATAAAATAATAAAGAAAGCAAAATGATTTTACTATGGTAACAGTGCTTGTCCTGTCGCCAATCAAAGTTTTCATCGTTTCTTATAACACACATGAACAAAACTCCAGCACTAGAACATATTATTGTCCTCAGTTACACGATGACGCTTATGGACAACGCATGAATACCGCACTTAGGAGTTTTATAGTCTACCATAATATTCAGTTAATCGTGGCGGATTATCAACATTCCCGATAGACCGGTTCATTTGAACGGTAAAATATGTTCCGATTCAGAAATTAACATACGTATGATCTATTCGATAAATCCACTACAATATCGGGGAAGATGACCTAGTTGTTCCATTACTTAGAACATTCACCACTACCTCCAATTCAATTGAAAGATACGTGCTATTATGTATAATTTTCAGTAACGTTATTTATGACTCCTCCCGCGAGATGGCATCTGTCTTTAAATAGTCTCAGTTACGACATCACCTTAGTTTTTGAAATGCTGATTTTTATGCCATATTCCCTACATTTCTGTCCAGATTCTAACATGATAGCTCGTAATCTTTCAATAGTGCCTGTAATTACAAGCAGGTCATAAACGTAAGCATCAAACTGCTTACCTGGGGCAGATGAACTTGTTGTTCCACCCCTTAAATCAGCACTAACTACTATAGAATAAACTGCAAACCTGGTTTACATCTATCTGAATCCCATCCAGTCGATCTACACCTTGCAGCAAATGGCCCATATGTAAAATAAACAGCATCGGGGGAAAATTACAGCCCTGCCTCACTTCTCAAAAACTTCAAGCCAAGTTATTTTCCTATCATAAGTTACCACTGCAGCCTGATTGTCAACAAATAATGGTATTGCCTGGAGTAGCCATTCATCCATGCCATAATACGTGAGGATATGTAATATGTTTTAAAATCTCTTGGTTGAGTGACAAATGTAACTAGTTTAATGGCGAATGTGATTATATATCGTCCCACTTTTGTGGCAACAAATGTAATATGACTTTTTTCACCGTCGTTAAGAGTCCCACGTTGTGGCAGCAGATGTAATAATTTCCTAATGGGAGTGAGGAAGAACCACATCAAGGTCCACAGTTGAGCGACAAATGTAACATTTACTTCAGGCTGTACCTGATTGATAAATGTTTATAGATTATTAAATTGATAAAGAATTACTATAATGATGATGAACTGTTTAAATGTTGGGTGCCATGGTCACAACTCCAGTTGAAGACCAAATAATTAAAATACACACTCGCCTAGAGTAGTGCATCTTGAGATATCCATACCTCAGTTCATGGTAAGACTCCGTTTTTAACCAAGTCGACATTTGCTTCGGGAAAAGTGGTAGGCTTATAGCTATTTCTAACTACGAGAAAGGAAAGGCTCTGCATTGATCAAAAGATACTGAAATTAAGTATAAAACAAGAGAAAATAGAAAGTCGATAATAGTAATAAATGCGTGAACTGAATCTACTGCTAGCACGGCGAAATGAAGGATTGGAGGTGAGTTTTAAATTACTTTATTACCTTAAGCTTGAATTGACTTACCGTTAAAATAAATTAATTAAAAGGAGAGAATTGGCGTAGTTTCGTCATGGATATCACAAATGTTGAGTTGTTTGGTCTTGTAGGTTTGCATGGTGGATAGTTGCTGTGGTTCTTGGCTGGCGAACATCTTGTTCTTCGTTGGCGTGATAAATCAATTTACGTTTTACAAATCAGAGATGAGATTTAAGCTCTGGTTGACTGGCCGTGACGAAATATGATTCCATAAATGACGTTCATCGACACAGCCACAGACACGACTAAATCCATGGGTCCGACAAGACGTGAATTGCTTCTCACACTTTGTCAGATTTATTATTCAGTGATGGCCTCACCGAGAACCATAGTGACGTTGTACTTCTGATTCAAGTAGTAAATTTTGGGATCGGACCCTCTGTGCATGCCCTTTTAACACCAGCTTTCACCTTCCATTCTGTATGTCAATCAATTTGAAATCCCGCTCCGTTTCAACCAATCGTGGGTCGTCATCCCCCACTCCGCTCCAAATTCGTCATAGGTCCTTCTCTATCATAGGATACTCCTGAACATGTAATCTCGCTCAATCTACCATGTGCTTGTGGCATCACACTCTTTGAATTTCAGGTCTGGAAGCTTCGCTGACTCAAGCTAAGCTCCTTCCTTCCAACGGACTTCAAACGGTCATGTCTTCCATTGTCTCAGTCCAGACATATTTCCTCATCTCGGTCTAAATTGGGATCCCTCCCGTGGTGAATATGTCGTTACCGCGGTCTGACTGTCACCACCGCTCTCGCCTAAATTACGAAATATTACACGTCCAACACCCTTTAGCCACCCTACTAGCGCAAATGAAGTTAATAATTCTAATTTAATTTCGATACACAGTAGATGAATAATTGGAATATAAAACAAATATCGTACAATAAATCATAATAATAATAATAATAAAACCGAATATTGGATGAGTCATAATAATAATAATAATAATAATAGTAATAATAATAATTAATATTATTATAGTCATAATTATAATAATAATAATAATAATAACACTATATATACATATGTGTGACGAATTGTTTGCCGATTATATTTGATATGAACAAATGTAATATAATGTAGTCATATGCTCCCATGAAATATGGCAGGGGCGTATGCACCCTATAAAAACATTACATTTGCCGTGGAAGATCACGTGATATATAGAGCAACTATGTACACGTGATTCTCCAGGAACACGTGTAAAAATAAAAACCCTAGAACATACAATATATAAAAAACACATAAAATCCCTCAAATTTACAACATTTCACTACTTCAAAGTGGATTTCAGGTCATTGTTTTTGTGTCAAATGCATCATGTGCACTGCACTCATTTATAAAGTGTCTTGTAATTTCTGAGGTACTTTCCGCCCAACTTCACTGAATCCTGTAAGTATTTGGATAAACGAACATTATTTAATGTGTTTACCCTGTGTATTTACAATCAATTTTAAATTTCATCACTTCTTCACGTGACGTAATTTTTTGTCAGCTAATCACATTGCCCCTGGTATTATATTTAACACTTTGTGGCTACTGGTATATGCATTTGGAGACGATAATATCCTTAATGTTACGTCGCAGTATAGTGCTCCATTTTACACCAATTTCACAAAAAATCACACTATCACTTTATTTTCTTGTCAGAAGTGATGTGCCTTGACTTCGCTATTCAAACTCTCCGAGTATTATAACAATTTACTATCTGAAAAAAAACACAAATGTAGAAGTACCTATAACCCTTTATTTCTATGCTGTGCGAGTCCAATTTGACCCTTCAAATTACGTGTCAACGTCCGAGATCTCGTGAACGCTCACACGTTGCCCCGCTTATCTCCTTACGTCATCAATAGCCACTCCGCTCATATTTATCTCCACCTCTCTCTCTCTCATTGAAGAAGTTTAAATACTATGTACTGAGCCCGTGGAAGCTCACGGCTCGGTGTTATTCGTTGGAACTTATGAGGAACATGCCATGTCTGTGAAACAGAAGGCGCCCTGATACAGCGCGGGACGTACAGGAAGAGATGGGAGTTGTCTTGACTCTGGACACTCACCTGGATATTTTATTCTGAGCACAAGTATTACCTATGTTGCATTTAAAAGTCTCTGATCATACCATTATGTAATACTGCTTCAAGGAAACATTTCGATGTTTACCGCATTTTTGTTTTAAGGTAAAAGGTAATAGCACCGTAGATTGGCGGGAGGAGATGGACCGTCAACGACTCAACTTTTGACTCTGCACGAGGCAGAGGGACCGACACTCATGGCTCTTACTGTTTGACAGCCGTCGTGAACAGACGTGCAGGGATAGACCGTCCTGTGTGACGAGGAAATATTCAAAGTCCACCGTGTAGGTGATGAACAATTTTTGTATCCGACTACGTCGATGTATAAGTATTACTTTTGCACGAATATGTGCTGTGCCACGTTGTGAAAAGTATCTATTTAATTGTGAGTGGAAAGGTGCAATTCTCGTCCAAGCGACGACCACCACATGCTACGTCCACGAAGTGGAGATAAAATCCTCAATCATCTGTGAGAGATTAAGTGTGAAATTAATTTAATGGTGATAATTGTTACCAGTGATATTCCGTGGAAATGCACATGTCAATTGCGATAGTTTTGTAACAATTGTGTCGGATATTTTTGTGTAACACCACATTTCCATTGTGAACGCCATGCTGCAGATTACACGAATGTGATAAAAAAACAGTCAATTGAACATGATCACTAAACCATCCACCCAAGTAAAAGTGCTTCAAAAAGATGGTATATTGTCTTTCACGGCCGGTGAATTAAAACTCAGCAATTCTTCTAGGTTTGTGCCGTGTCTTGTGTGGGGTTTCGCCTAGGACACCAAGCTAGGCTCATCGGCGGGCTCTTGGTGTCCCTGCCCGGACCCCCACAGGAGTGACGAACTGCGCGCCACCTCCCTTTATGTAAGGTGCAACTGCACCACTTGACTACGAGAACTGAGTTTTGGCCGTGAAAGCCAATATACCATCTTTTTGAAAGCCTTCATAGGGAGGTTGAGGCTGCTTGAACTTTTAGTTCTCGTAGTCAAGTGGTGCAGTTGCACCTTACATAAAGGGAGGTGGCGCGCAGTTCGTCACTCCTGTGGAGGTCCGGGCAGGGACACCAAGAGCCCACCGATGAGCCTAGCTTGGTGTCCTAGGCGAAACCCCACACAAGACAAGGCACAAACCTAGAAGAATTGCTGAGTTTTGGCCGTGAAAGCCAATATACCATCTTTTTGAAAGCCTTCATAGGGAGGTTGAGGCTGCTTGAACTTTTAGTTCTCGTAGTCAAGTGGTGCAGTTGCACCTTACATAAAGGGAGGTGGCGCGCAGTTCGTCCCTCCTGTGGGGGTCCGGGCAAGGACACCAAGAGCCCGCCGATGAGCCTAGCTTGGTGTCCTAGGCGAAACCCCACACAAGACATGGCACAAACTGAACCATTTTTCAGTATTTATTGTAATTATTATTATTATCATCATGATTATTATTATTATTATTGTCATGTGTTGTGACATCTCTATATTACGCCTCGAGAGTTTAAAAGTGCGCAGTTTGTATGTATCTCTCTGTCTAACGTTGTGCAACCCCTGGCTACATACTGCCTTGTTCTCTCGTATTGGCTAGTGTTGTTGCTACCTTGCATTTTGTTGTGCAATTCGTTCTGCCATTGGCTCTGACAATATTTGACGCGAGTTTGGGGCCACTCCCAAACTACGCATTTGATTTTTCTGAGAGGCTTCTCTCCCCTCTGGGGGGACAGAAGCTTGGTCAGTCTTAGACGCGCCGAGATGTAAGGCGAACGTGTGTATTCGGGCAGAGGCCCACCCTCATGGCGCAGCGGAATGTGAGTACGGCTCAATGTATTTCTATCTAACGCAATGTAATTGTTTTTGTTAAACGTTCCTTCTTTTGCTTAATTCTCTTTCCTTTTCAAGATGTTATTGTTAGTATTTTAATCCTTGAACCAGATCTCCGGGACCTTGCGTAATGTCATACGGCGGAGTTCTTTTTGTTGCTTTTGTTATGTGCCCTTCTCACAGTTTTATTATTTTGGTTAATACCTGTAAGATTCGGAAGTATTGCGTTTCTGCGTCTTGGCTTATATATATTTCCTGTCGGGCCTTAGTGCTCGTCTTTTGCGTCGGTGTCTCTTTGTACCACAAATGTTTCATTTGATTGGTAGCAATTGGACCTTTGTTTGTGGACAGTATGTGTGAGGTAACGGGACTGATGTCCAACGTCCCACTAATACGTGTCCCTTTTGTTTATAGAATATATGTGACGGTGGTTAACTGGGATTTTCTCCAGCTCCGATGTCATATTATTCTTTTTTTTATATGTCGCGTTGGTGCGGCATTATGTTGGAATATAAGCCTATTTTATTATAGCGTGCTTTCGATTTTTACCGGTCTCTTTCGTCCCAAGTCAATTGTAATGTAATGTATCTCCGTATATCTCATTTTCCTTTTGTTTTGTTTTTCTCTTTCGATTTTCGCCGTATTACATAACTTAATTATAATTCCCCTTGTCTTCTCCTTCCTCCTATCTCCGTGAGATCTCTCTCCCCTTTGTTTTACTCCCCTCACTCCTCCCCCTTCCCTCCGGTATGTTTACATAACATCATGAAAAGCTTCGCGTCTTAGCAGTTCGAAGTTTGACTTTTTGCAAGTTTGTCGTTTCTCTCTAACTTTTGTAAGTTTCGTTTTATTTTCTTTCAAGTTTGTATCTTTTCGTTAGATTCATGTTGTTGAGCGGTACTCAGGTTCTGTCGTGCTTTTCAGTTTTTTTTTAAGTTTTTGAATTCTTTATTCTTGGTATTGGGTTTCTTTTGTATTACTGATCTTGTCATAGCTTGCCTTTTTCTTTGTTTTAAATAATATGTTTATTTCGTGTACACGCTCTTTCTTTTATCCTTAATACATTTTTATATTTTAAGTAATATAGCTCCCTTGTCTTTTCATTTCTTACATTTAAGTTCCCCTTCCTTATCCTTATCCTTATCTCGATTTCGTCAATCTTGTCTTTGTGACGTAACAAAGGCACGATTAACACGCCTCTGGGATTTGTTTAATTAATTTTATGGGAATCTCATTTTTGCACTTTTGATTGTTGCATTAAGCAATTATTTGTTTGCATTTGGTTTTTTGGAAATCATCTTTTGCTCGCTCCGAAAACCTTGGGCCCAGCACCGGGTCGAGCAAGACGTCTTTTCCCCTGTCCATTTTGCGACCTTGTTGATTTTATTCTTCCACTGCTACTCTGACGCGCATTATTATTATTATTTACTAGACCTTTATCGGCGCAATGGTAGCAGATCGCGTGGTTGCGTGCGAAATCGTTCCCTCCTCACCTCTCTCAAGTTATTAACCTTTTATTATTTTTCTCTTCATTTACATTGTATTAAAATTTGTTTTTCTTTGAGTTTAAGGAATTCAGTGAATTGTTTTTCCCCACCCCTGAAGAAAGGGTGAAGTTACTTTCTGTGTGAACTACGGGCATCCAGGAAACCCATCTCCAAGGAAAGGTGGTTTTGTCCCTCAAGTAAACAAGACATCCAAAAGACCCAGCTTCGAGGTGAACAGTGGCAACATATCAGTGAGTACATCGCATCGCTGGAACACGACACGTCACGGTATTGTAACCTACTTTTATATATTTGCTTCCTCTAGTAGACATTTGTTTAGTTAACGGTGATTTTAAGGCGACAGGAAATTTTGTTTGCTTTCTCTTCCTTTTCATTTCGTCAGTGTTGTGGACGTTTTTATTTTACTTTCTGTGAAGTAGACAATGCATTTCTCTCAAGGGTTTGAGTCCTTACCTTTGTTGTAAATAGTCGCTTAGTTAACTGTGATATTTCTCAGAACTCTCCTCACCCCTCATATGTCTCAGTCTGGAACAGCTGCTGACAGGTTTCTTGTCAGTACCGTGCAGCCCCTCTTTCTCCGAAATTTTCCCCAATGAAGGTGGGCCCACTTATGGGAACCGTCTCTTTAAATCCTACGGTCACCCCGACCCACCTTGAGCCTCGCGTAATTATACTAACGTTTGATGTTAGTAAAGTGTTTGTTGTCTCAGTTATGAATGGTCTGTTGAGCTATTATGTGTGTTATGATTGGGAGTTAAGTTTGTTTCATAATTAGGGAGGGTGATTGTTTTTTTTTTGTCAGGGGATTTCAATGTAGGTTTTCATTTAAAATTGTTTATATACGGTAAGCTTGATGTTACTATATGTTCAGTATGGCAGTGTGTATTTCGTTGGGAAACCTGCTAGGTGAGGTCTCCGTCGGGATTAGGGTTTGGGACCTGTCCCACGGCTTCGACGCCCACTTAGGGTGTACATAGATTCTACACGAGTCGTCAATCTTTAGTATGGGATGAAGTTTGTCACGATGACCTGTAGTCCATTGTTTGCGTTTCCATGGTGTTCCAACGACCCACATTCGCATTCTGGTGTAATGGGGAAATTTTGATTTGTTTATGGGAAGGAGTATGTATGTAGTGTTGTTGTTGTTGGTTGTATTTTGAGATGAATGTGTGTGTCAATGAGTTTAATGAATTTTTATCAACAGTTATTTGTGGGTGGTTTCAAATTTAGTTCAATTTTGATTTTATACCCTATTCAATTTAAACTATATATATTACGTACGAACTATTTATTCGTTTTTATTGGCAAACCAAATATACGATAAGTATTACTCAGAGATACCAACCATTTTAGGTCTACGGCTTCCGTGTTATGGGACATTGATGTTCGTGTGAACTACTCTGGCGTGCATTACCCAATTTTCTTATATTTGTATGGGATAGGCCATACCCTCTGTGTCTTTTTTTTTTTTAATGCGGTACCTCTGAGGTCTACGGCCCGTATATTGACGCTGTAACCATTTTATTTTTGTGGGTTGGTAATATTTATTATTGGGTTTCGAGTTTGATTGATTGTATGTCTGGTCTTGATTGGTTTTATGCGAGGTTTCAGTCAGTTCTTTTTGGAAGGTATTTTGTAACGTAATTATTTGGTTTTTCGTTCTCTGTCTGGAATGGTATTTTTTTGTTTCGACAGCTACTTTGAGTTATTATTCCTTTTTATTTGTTTAGTACCTAATGTCTTTTGATGAAGGTTATTAGTATATTTAGCCCCTTTACTCCTTCTATGTATCTAGTTAGGCAGGAGACACCCGTGGCCGCCTGAGTTACACGGAGGATTTCGAAAGATGTGTTGAACTATACTTCTGCCTAAGGCAATTTCCAGACCCGCCTGCTTTTGTTGTAGGGAGTCGGCCCGGCCCATTGTCCGAGCTGCAGACACGACTTGCTATTGTTCGACAGCGCCTGAGATAGTCTGTTGACTTTCATTCTTTTCTTGTAGTGACAGTGATTTGTTTATTGATATAGTTGTTTACTATTTATCGTAACTTCTGTTTTACGTTTTTGTGATATCATGTTTTTATAAATCATTTCAATCTAATGTTTTCTCTAAGATAATGTGTATTATTTTCCTGTATCTGTCATATATTTGGAGAGTGTTTCCGGTAGCGATAGCTAGTCTCCAAGTACCTGAGAAGTGGCCGGTGTATCCTTTAGACCCCGTTCACGGCTCGTTTTCTCTTCTTTCATTTGGTCTGACGACCCTGCCTATTCATACTTTTACTTTCCAGCTGGCAGAATGAATCCACTTTCCCTCTTACGGAGCTTATGTAACCCCAAATATTTCCCCGACGCAAGCCTTATTTTGTATACAGGGTGCTCCCCTTTATATTTTTTTGTGATCATGATTTAACCTTTTTCTTTCTTTTATTATTAGAAAATTGGCTGATTTCCAGAAGGTCGCCATTAAGAAGACTTCGCTTTCTCCACGTCATCTGGCAGAGTCTAGCTCAAGATTGACCGTTTTATTATCATTATTTTCTTTTTGGTACATCCATTTTTAATATGTGTGACGTATTGACGTGCAGTAGAGGTAGGATCCGCCTTTATTTCACGGCTGTACTGATCCTTTATATAATTTCAATTTTTGTTGTTTTAATTTCATTTTAAAGTCTTTTTTTTTTCTTTCGTACCAAAAAAAAAAAAGAAAAAATTTTCCTCACCAGTGAACATCTTCGTGAATACGTGTGTATGAAAATATATGTGTGTTTGAGAAAAGAGACTTGCGTTTCGTCAAGCCTTTTATGGAAGTTATGACGTTCAAAGAACTTTTAATTAAGCTGCGTCTTATGAATAAGAGAAATGTGAGAACATTTTATTATGTCTTAATTTTTCATGTGTGTATCTGGTGTACATGATGTAATCTTCTTTCCTTCACCCTGTTCAAATGTATCTAATCGAAGAATGTTATTTTATATAATTTTGTTATGAAAAAGAAAAAATTCTTTTATGCCTTTGTTATGTAAAAGATTTTTTTTTGGGAGAAAGCGGTGGAATTTGAACCATTTTTCAGTATTTATTGTAATTATTATTATTATCATCATGATTATTATTATTATTATTGTCATGTGTTGTGACATCTCTATATTACGCCTCGAGAGTTTAAAAGTGCGCAGTTTGTATGTATCTCTCTGTCTAACGTTGTGCAACCCCTGGCTACATACTGCCTTGTTCTCTCGTATTGGCTAGTGTTGTTGCTACCTTGCATTTTGTTGTGCAATTCGTTCTGCCATTGGCTCTGACAATATTTGACGCGAGTTTGGGGCCACTCCCAAACTACGCATTTGATTTTTCTGAGAGGCTTCTCTCCCCTCTGGGGGGACAGAAGCTTGGTCAGTCTTAGACGCGCCGAGATGTAAGGCGAACGTGTGTATTCGGGCAGAGGCCCACCCTCATGGCGCAGCGGAATGTGAGTACGGCTCAATGTATTTCTATCTAACGCAATGTAATTGTTTTTGTTAAACGTTCCTTCTTTTGCTTAATTCTCTTTCCTTTTCAAGATGTTATTGTTAGTATTTTAATCCTTGAACCAGATCTCCGGGACCTTGCGTAATGTCATACGGCGGAGTTCTTTTTGTTGCTTTTGTTATGTGCCCTTCTCACAGTTTTATTATTTTGGTTAATACCTGTAAGATTCGGAAGTATTGCGTTTCTGCGTCTTGGCTTATATATATTTCCTGTCGGGCCTTAGTGCTCGTCTTTTGCGTCGGTGTCTCTTTGTACCACAAATGTTT
Organism: Meconema thalassinum; assembly: GCA_946902985.2. Taxonomy (NCBI): domain Eukaryota; kingdom Metazoa; phylum Arthropoda; class Insecta; order Orthoptera; family Tettigoniidae; genus Meconema; species Meconema thalassinum. The sequence goes on from OX336389.2 coordinate 721,081,173, forward strand.
CATTTGATTGGTAGCAATTGGACCTTTGTTTGTGGACAGTATGTGTGAGGTAACGGGACTGATGTCCAACGTCCCACTAATACGTGTCCCTTTTGTTTATAGAATATATGTGACGGTGGTTAACTGGGATTTTCTCCAGCTCCGATGTCATATTATTCTTTTTTTTATATGTCGCGTTGGTGCGGCATTATGTTGGAATATAAGCCTATTTTATTATAGCGTGCTTTCGATTTTTACCGGTCTCTTTCGTCCCAAGTCAATTGTAATGTAATGTATCTCCGTATATCTCATTTTCCTTTTGTTTTGTTTTTCTCTTTCGATTTTCGCCGTATTACATAACTTAATTATAATTCCCCTTGTCTTCTCCTTCCTCCTATCTCCGTGAGATCTCTCTCCCCTTTGTTTTACTCCCCTCACTCCTCCCCCTTCCCTCCGGTATGTTTACATAACATCATGAAAAGCTTCGCGTCTTAGCAGTTCGAAGTTTGACTTTTTGCAAGTTTGTCGTTTCTCTCTAACTTTTGTAAGTTTCGTTTTATTTTCTTTCAAGTTTGTATCTTTTCGTTAGATTCATGTTGTTGAGCGGTACTCAGGTTCTGTCGTGCTTTTCAGTTTTTTTTTAAGTTTTTGAATTCTTTATTCTTGGTATTGGGTTTCTTTTGTATTACTGATCTTGTCATAGCTTGCCTTTTTCTTTGTTTTAAATAATATGTTTATTTCGTGTACACGCTCTTTCTTTTATCCTTAATACATTTTTATATTTTAAGTAATATAGCTCCCTTGTCTTTTCATTTCTTACATTTAAGTTCCCCTTCCTTATCCTTATCCTTATCTCGATTTCGTCAATCTTGTCTTTGTGACGTAACAAAGGCACGATTAACACGCCTCTGGGATTTGTTTAATTAATTTTATGGGAATCTCATTTTTGCACTTTTGATTGTTGCATTAAGCAATTATTTGTTTGCATTTGGTTTTTTGGAAATCATCTTTTGCTCGCTCCGAAAACCTTGGGCCCAGCACCGGGTCGAGCAAGACGTCTTTTCCCCTGTCCATTTTGCGACCTTGTTGATTTTATTCTTCCACTGCTACTCTGACGCGCATTATTATTATTATTTACTAGACCTTTATCGGCGCAAAACCTAGAAGAATTGCTGAGTTTTGGCCGTGAAAGCCAATATACCATCTTTTTGAAAGCCTTCATAGGGAGGTTGAGGCTGCTTGAACTTTTAGTTCTCGTAGTCAAGTGGTGCAGTTGCACCTTACATAAAGGGAGGTGGCGCGCAGTTCGTCACTCCTGTGGGGTTCCGGGCAGGGACACCAAGAGCCCGCCGATGAGCCTAGCTTGGTGTCCTAGGCGAAACCCCACACAAGACACGGCACAAACCTAGAAGAATTGCTGAGTTTTAAAAGTGCTTCAATTTACTACATATAACGCCACACTTTATGTGTGAATTTTTCGCCAGATCAGTGCGATATTTGTGGATGTGGAAATACATATTCGAATCAGTGATTGCTGACAACGCACGTCTATTAAATGCAGTGAAGCACACAGTGAAAGGCCATTTGTTGAATGTCTGCACCATAAAGCCAGTGATTTGTCATACTGTTATACTGTGCTTAACTTCAAATCAGTGGAAAACGCGTGTGATAATTTCACGATGTACTTGAACGTCTACCACGTGTACGCTATTATTACAACGCCCATGATGACCAGTATCAAGGTGTAGACACCATGATGTGAGGATTATTTAGACAAGGAGGAGGACGAATCTACAACCATGGCAGGAGGATCAACGAACACCAACCTGGATGTGGAGATCCATGGTACACTCAACCCTACCGTTGACCATGAGGAGGAGATCTTTACTCGAAAGACAAGAAGCCGATGGAGAGGAATGGAGTGGTATAAGCTCGATATCCGAGCAGGTTCATGGAAGATTGCCAACCATCCTGAATCTCTGTTACGCCATACTATTGGAACCTTCGATTATGGTGGCTTCTGAGTGAGTCAAATCTTTTCTTTGGTACGGGTTGATTTGTGGTAGTAGATTATAGATTGTAGAATGTAGATATTAACCGAACTTGTGACACCAGTCAGGGAGGGATTTCTTGTAGTTAGTTTAATTATGTTTTGTTTCAGTTGATGAGTCACCAGAGTGTTTGGTGCAAGAAAAAGTGTTCGCAGGATTTTTGTCCTAATTTTGGTTAGGGAGACCTCAAATCACTTTGATTTGATTTCGTCAGTCCTTCAGATGGACTAGATTAGGAATTTGGAGTAATGAACAACCGTTATTCGCTTATTTTTCCTGACCCCTGTTTGCGAACCTCTCTTTCCCGCCACTATTAGTTTTTGAGCTATTCAAGCCTCTTATAATGTTCATGATCGACAGAAGGCATGACCTTTTTGAATGGATTTATTTAAGCTTTAGTGTGAGATTTGATGCCACAACAGTTCTGAGGAGAACTATTTTTGGGAGCATTATTGCAGATGCCAACCCAGCATCGAATCCGATGCCATTGTATCATTTAAGACGACCTATCAGTTAGTAGGATTGTCAACTGTTTATTATTTTGGTTCAGTGTCAAGTTGTGAGACACGAGAAAGTTTAGTAAAGGCATATTGTACATAATAATAGAAGTGGAATATCTTTATCCATTTCCAAAGTCATTTTTAGAGTGGAATATCTCCACTATTTTGTCTTTGTAACATTTTGACGTTACCCATCAGTGTTAATGAAATTTTAGCGTGGTGATGAAACCGCGGAAAACTATTTTGTAATTGTGTTAAATTTTAAGCCAGCGTTATATCAGAAAGACTTCTATTTGAGTGATATTATACGCCCATGTAGTGCGTTACATCGCAGACGCGATAAGATGAGTGTGAGTGGTCTGACAAGCTACTGAATGTTTGTGAACTGTATGGAAATCCGCAGCGCTCAGGTGAGACGACTTGTAACTTGTTTTTGTTTAGTCTCGACGCGCATGCGCACACCCCAATTCAACTTGACGGACTGTATTGATTACTTTGGGTCAAGGTTATATGAATGTTCATAGCTGTCACATGTTTATTACGTCATTGGACGATATTTACTAGAGTTACCGCTTTAGGAAGCGAGATATTTGAACACCAGGAGTGTGTATTATGATGAGTAGAAGCTTTTGTCTGTTTTATGAGATGATTTGACATAGTTTTTGTAGGCTTGTGTTATTGTTGTGACGCCTTGTGTTGCGTCGTCGTACAGATTGTTATATCTGCGACAATTTATTACGGCCAGGTGTGAGCCGATGATGTCCAGGTCAGTACCTGAAGACTGTTACGGTGAGCTTCGTGCCCCGACAGTGTTATAGTGAATTCCGGCCAGGTGTGAGCCGATGATCTTTAGTGTTGTTCTTAGAGAGACTTCACGAGTTGAAGCCTAGGTGTCCTTTGAGGAATGAGCCAGTACTCTAAACATACAACAGATAATTATCACGCTTCTAATAATAATAATAACTAATTGTTATAACTAGAATAACTAAAATGACAGTAAAACATTGACTTGCGATTGGATGCGAACTGGCCAACTCACAGGATGAGTCACATTTCCGAGCGGGGAATGACTTGTAATTTTTGATAACACTACTTTTTGACGACAGAGTTGTCGCGGACCGTCAGTTCTCAGCTAGTGGCGCACGACACCTCAGTAATATAAGACGTGTTTTGGGATCACGCATTTACCAAAATAACAAACACTAGATGACCCAAGGATGCAAAGAGTATTCTTGCGTGTACGCAGGGCAATAATATGAAGGTTTCTGAAAGCTGTGTCTTATTTATTTGTGTATAAATGTATGTTTACCCCTTGTACCTGATAGTTTGTAAGGAACTTGGCTATTTTTTATACTGGTTTGTCATATAGATTTGTTATTAAATGTTTGTTTATTACGGTAGTCAGTCACCGTATACTTTGTTGTAATTGTCAGGATTTAGCTTGATTTAACTTATTTAAAGATAAATAAGGGAGTGGTACCATCATAAATTCTTTTGATCTTTGTTGTTGTTAATTTAAATTCATAAGTAACCCGTTTCTTTGTGTAGGGTGTACTTTAGGTGCCACTGCCCTAGCTTGCAGTATTTTGCATTTTTGGTAACTAGATAATTCGCGTGGGTTATTTCAATTTACAATCAGTTTAGGATCAACGACTTTAACAATTTTTTATTTAGCTTGGGGGATTAGCCCGAGATTAACCCTCCGAACTAGGATAGGTGTTTGCACATTTTTTTAATAAATTTTATTCGAGTTTTACATAAGACTGGATGTTATCATTTTAAGCTAAGTGTTTCTAGAGTGTGCTTTTTGGGTCCATTCACCTATTTGGCCGTGTCTGCCCGATCACCCCGGGATGCTGCGTCTTCGTGCGCAATGACGTATAGGAAGTACACTCAAGCCTTCTCGGATTATGCGTCCAGACGGTGAGTTGTCTGGGAAGACATTTCGGTTAGTGGCAACCCAAACAACTCGTCTGACGGGCTCAGTACTGTACCCGTAAATTCGGGACGTTGCCTGTCCGAAATCCATAGCAAAGCTGGATTGCTTATTTCTAAAAAGGCTCCGGCTAAAAATCCATCAGAAATCGCTCCATCAAGGTCTTCGGAAATTACACAGTATTGATCAATGATATCGTGGATATACAACAAAATACACTGGGGCTCAGATGAACACCTACCTTTATACCTCGGGGTCTATAAAGGGACTTAGCTCCATCCTGAAAATGGATCCACAATACCATTGTTTCTAATTATATATAAAATAAATCACTCGAAAGGCGATAAAGATAAACAAACTAAGTAAATGTATTTAACAAGTGTAAACTATAACTAAAATATGAACAATTAATAACAATTCCTAATTAATAAATTAATCAATACATTCATACACTCTCCACTAACACAGCACATACACTACTGAAGTACTATAATGTCAGTTATACATAAATAAATTTTGGAAGGCCTAAGCCTATTAGAACCAATAAAACGTTTAACAAAAATTCCGGCGAGCCTAGCATTCTAATGACGCTATTAAATCTGGCACGCGCCATGCTATGCACATTTGGTTTCTACACCCGTTCATATATTGACACATATACAATCGGCCCGTAAGCTGGTTTCATTCATAACGCCGTGGCCCTCAATAACTCTCTCCATTATTTTATAATATACTGTAGTTGCCTTGAGTTTTAAAACGGGATTCATTTCTTCCTTCGCATTCGTTGCGAACGCGATGCTGCCTGCGTTCAGAAGCCTTGCCTCAAAAGTTACATTTATTCTTTATAAAACTGGCCATATCTCGTACAATTGTCAACCAAATACACTTCCATGCATTCCCTTGCTTTGTTCTAGACCAATGAAGTTGTTCAATCACACTTAACAACTTAAAAACATTCGTTCCAAAAACATTCATACTAAATATACACTACATTTAAAAAATATCTGATCGAATAATTATTATTAAAATTATTTTTCTAATTAAATAATTATGAAAAGTATTTACATACACTGTATTCCTTATGTTTAACGTTATTTAACGATATCCATACGTTACATAATAGAGTCTTAGCTCTCTCTCAAAGTATACCTTTCTATCAAGTATATAAACATGTGATCTTCACATATAATTTCTTTATCACTCTCCACTATTAATATACTGCATTACCCTGTCATAATTGGTTTTACAGTCAATATCAGTCAAATGCGTTCAACCAACAAAGGTCAAATGGACGTAGATACTCAAATTCGTGTTTTAATTAAATGTTTAATAAGAGTATTAGTTAACATTAGTAGACAACTTCTTTCCCAAATTATTTTCCGCTTATTCACTGTCATGCCATGACTGCTAAGTCGTAAATTTACATATATCGGAGTTTTCAAAACAATGACTCCACTATTATGCCATGTTCTCACCAAAAGAACTATACTTCTGTAATTTCCCTCAAATGTGGAACAACCACGCATGATCACAAACAATTCTTCACGTAGCCTCATATACACCCTGTATATGGTATTAAAACTCACATCTACTATGTTGAATAATTTCTTAACACATATTAATTGTTACCAACATCTCTTCTGCAGAACTTTCATTTAAATTACTGGCATATTCATCAGCGTTGTAACACTCAACCGCTGGTATACTGAACACTTCCTTCTGTTCTTAAAAGAAACTTCCACTAATAAAAGACCACCTTAGACATGTCGTGTATGACCTTCATAAGTTTACTTTATAAAATGTTACTTAATTGTCCACAAACTGTTACAAATAGATTTAATATAAATACTATTACGTCCACCATTCTTATCTAGCTTTAAATTACACGTCTTTGCAATATCATGTCCACAATATGACATGACACCACATATAGTGTATAAATAACCGCACATGTTATTTATAATGTCCAATAGAATTCAAACTAGCTTTGAATTCCCTGTCGTAAGATAAAAATTACTTACTATGAAGATATATCTCCTAATAAAATTAAATGACTAAAGCTCTTAGCTTTCTCAAATAAAGTAAGGATTGTCAATTCTGAAATGTGTTTCCATTCTATGTCTATGAGCATATGACTTCTATCACATCAAGACGGATATTTCTTGTCAGATCGACGTAAAGTTCATAGAAATTATGATAATATATCAATATATCATTCGTAGTTTCTTCCGTTCTTGAAGATTTTCCGTACAGTAAGATGCCCAAATTAAATTACTAAAAAGGAATTTAATTGGCATCCATGACTAAATGTCTGCAGCCTTAATTCAAAATAAATTCAAAACGTCGAAGGTTAAAATGACTGGTCTCATATAAGGAATACTGATTACTATTTCATCTCTCTCTCACACGAGGAATATGAGCTTCGATAAAGTAGTCTTTGAGGATTCATACATACTCTATTCGTGTAAAACTATCAAGGTTACAAAATTTGAACGTGCGAGGTACGAAATTACATGACATTACGCCCACTTTTGAATTTATTAATTATTTTCAAAATTTTTGACAAAACGCCTAACTAAGCATTTTAAAAAGTTTTTTTTTGACTTCTTAATTTTATTTTAACATTTGTAGTAGAGCGAGACAGTACCGCTTGTGTTTAAACGAGCAAGTCACCGGCCACGGTGGCCATACCCGACTTTAAGCCGATATGGCGCGAACCCCTTTAGGGAGAGGGTCTTGTGACAACTCGTTTGAAGGGTATTTTCTCTCATCTTTTCTATGGCGCACTCATTTACTCAAATTATCCAAAATTGCAAGGTCATTGACTTTTGTTTTTCTTCATAGGTCATGAACCGATAATCGTAGATGGACATGTGGGGTGTATTTTTGCGTGGTGCAAAACCCCTTTCCCACGCCGCATTAACTTATTTAAATAATCCAAATCTGTAAGGTCATCGACTTTTGTTTCCCCGATATTTCGCGAACCTCTAATGTTAGAAAAGCTATTTATCACTCATTTTAAACAGTGAGTTATTTGCTTTACCGCGGATTAGTTATTTTTAGAAATTTGCTAAAGGACACGACTACCGGATTATTATTAGGTAATAATTGATGGATTGATGGGTTACGAGGCAGAGATAGTTTTTCTAGGCGGGAACAATAAAGGGAGGAATAGTTGTCATGTAACAGATTTAGGTTGAATGGTAAGAGGAATGTAAGATTTTTAACTATTTCGCTCGGTAGCCTGTGACAGACGGGCTCTGTGTAATGCAGACTAACCTTGACGGCTAGTCACTGCAGCACAAGGCTCCCATTAAGACGGAATGTGCTGAGGCTCGTAAGAAAGTTTGAAATTACATTTTTATACTTGAAGCTTTTATTGGCATTTATCGGTTGAGATCGTTTTTACTCTCTTTTGTGAGCACTTGTTTCCATTCAGCTTTATTTTCGGGCGCGGTCAAGATTTGTAATAACGTGGGCAGCTTGGAAGTTGAAGGTTTTTCATCAATGACAGGTGTTTTTAGAAACTGTGGAAGTCGTGGTGATTTTGCTGGTGTAAACATTTCATCGTCCTCAACATCACTAGAATTATCCAAATACTTTTGCTCCTTTTCCACAGGGACCTCTTGTAGAGTCTGTGTTGCTTTTGAAACTGTTGGTAGCTTTTCAGATGGCTTGAAAGATGGTTTAAACATGGCTTTTAGAGGAGGCGCTAAATGTTGATGAATAAACAAAGCAATATCCGCATGTGATCGTTTAAACTGACGAAACTTTTTGCGAATATTATTTTTGCGGTAATAATATGCTCTTTCAATTGACTACCTGCTGTTGTCATGGAGTCTCGACAAAAGACTTAAGAGGAAATGAGACAGCCCCTAAAATATGAGCGATAACGTCTTTTATGAAGTTCACTTTGTTTGTCAATAACAAGACAGGCATGTGGTTGAGTGTTCCACCACTTGGCACACAAATCAGTAAAGGTTTGAATGGTCATATCGCGTTTGACATGTTCGTTATAAATGTGGCGACTATTCCGCTCATCCTGGCGAAATAAAACAATGCCATTGGCATTGTCGCGAATGGATTGTTTAGACATTTTAGAATAGGTTTGTCCAAAATAAAAGCAATCGATAAGTTTGTGACGACCCATACTGAAATAGTTCTGAATGATGGCTTGTCGTTCGGTGGATACATCATCGAAAATAATACGCGACTCAGGCCACACGGCATCTGGAGCAATAACATTTTCTTGCATAGAAAACGTAAAATAACCCATATTCCCGGTCCGTAATGCAGACATGACCTGATCCAGGAACACGTAGAATGGTTGATAGAGGGATTTTGCGAATATATAGATATTTTGAAAACGCAGACCATTTGGAGCCGTGATGAGCGTGAGCAAAAGATTGGCCTTCCACATCCTGAAGGTCCCACACTGATGCAGCAAATAGAAGACGGGACCAGTGAACCGTGGCCTTGTTCACGTGATGTAAAAAAGAGATGGGAAACCATGTCCTCCAAGGGGAATGACTCTTGCTGCTTAATAATCTGCATATCAACTAATGGTTAAAGAGGAGTAGGCTGTCTGTATACATTGAACCAAGCCTTGTTACAGGAACAGTATTAGGATGGATTTCTTTGGACGTGCGTTAATGTCCAAGGCCAAGACCGTCCCATTAAATGATCCTAATCAAGAGACAGACCCTGCCAATAAACACTATGTGGATAGGTCAGTGGAGCCACTTACAAAACATGGAGATTATGACTTTAATGGAAAGCGGTTAACCTATGTGAAACATCCTCAAGTTTCTACTGATGCCACTACAAAAACGTTTGTCGATAATACGGTGAGAGGGTTTTATGATAGAGTGCCAAACCTGACTGTGGATGGCTATACGGTTAATAATAACCGCATTATTCATGTGGCTGACCCTGTAAACCTCCAAGATGTTTGTACCAAACATTTCTTATCTTTGGAGATGAAAAATAGGTGTGAAATTGAAGAGAAGAGTTTACACATGAAGCGAAGATGACTAGCCGACGTTTTAAACACCATTCAGCCACATGAGGTGGCAACCAAACAATTTGTGGAAGACTATATATCCTCAAAAATAAAACCACGCCCTCATGTATTTCTCATGACCATTACTAATCGACGTTTTGTGAAAGATAGTCAAGACCGTAAGTATGATTTACCTTCTGGTTCAACGAGTTACAGCTCACAGTATGTTGGAAATAATCGTATTATGGACTATACACCAGATATACGGTATTTATCGGACGATTAAACCATAGTGCCATGTCACTACTTTGTGATCATACAGTCAGCGTGGGCGGTAAATTATCTTTCCATTTGGTTTAAACTTTAGAGGAAAAGAAGCTGGAAACACGATATACGATTTCCTGCTTTATGTAGAACTTGAATATACTGTGCCCAGATCCAGTTGCCTAGATTTGAGGGTACAGGCCTCAATGCTTAGTCCAGAATTGAAAGTTTGAATAGCGCGCGCCAAACCTTCTTAGAAGCAATTGGAAGCTTTCGACAGCCAAGAAATGGTTAAGTGACATAGGCCGAGAGCGTCATAGTCGAGGCTAAAATGTCATTAAATATTTCCCGATGGGTTAGAATATTGAGACTAACATCCGATTACTGGAACGGACAAGGGAGGAAGAATGTGCTTCATTTCGAAGAAATTGATTGAGCGGAAGCTGAGATATGAGATGTTTTATTTCCATCATTTTTCCCGCAGTGACCCCGTGTAGCCCGCTGAGGAGTATATAAGGCACGCCTGCCCGAGCTAAGTATGTTCACTTCTCCATAAGCACTCCTTTGCTATGGACGTGCAGTACTTCGTAAGCGCTCTAGCCGCTAAACACTCTACGTAATTCCGTACACTGTTATAATCTTCGTGCACATGGTTGCAAATTCTTCGTTATTAATAGCACAGTTGCTGGGACTTAGTGTTTCGACAGTACATGGTTACTGGTATTTGGAAAGTGTTAATCATTTTAGTGATCTTCGAACTTTTCAAATGTTATCACCAAAGTGATAAAAATTTGTGGCATTGGTAATTATTTACTGCTACAACTGGACATGTGGTAGACTTTGACTACATTTCTTTCTTCTGTCCACAATTATTCAAAGCTGGATTATTTAATCCAACAGTCAGAGGAGAAGCTTTCGTCTTGTTAGTGGACCGGCCAGATAAATCAGTACTTTTATTACCATTCTGGCACTGTACAATTCTTTAGCCGATATTGGGAATACAGTTTTGCTCTGCGCAATCTGGGGAGTGAGAAACTCTGCCCAGCAAACTCGGCAGAATTTGTACTAGAGCTGAACAAGGTTATAAGCGTATTAGGAATACTGAACACATCACAGTTGGGTCATGTTAATAATTTTCATCATGGATCATTTTGATCAGACCCCCGTCAACTTTACTTCAGCTTTTGAAGCTGGTAACATTTGTCTTCAAGGTATTAAGGCTTCAAGTATGAAAACCGCTATGTCTGTGTAAGACCATTGCGGGTATAAAATGGAGGCCGATACAAGATTATAAATACGTGTCCTAATGGGCACAAGAAGACTGAATGATCTGGTTCAGACCAGATTACAAGCATCAAGATCTACAAGAATGTAAGCTACAATTTGCATTATTTCTATGCGTAGTTAGCTGGATTTCTCATACTTTTCTACAGTCTTACCAACACATATTTTCTTTCATCGAGATGTTTTTGCTGTTGCAAATATTTTCTTTTGCAATAGAAGCTTTGATCTGAGTAGTTTTTACACTCAAAAGCCAATGATACGAAATTTATGGACGAGCAGAACGAGCATTTATTTAATTTTGATATTTTTCTAATCGCGGTCATCAGCCGTCGTAACTGAAGATTTAATAATAAATTTAATTTGAGGAATGGATATTTATCCATTATTTATAAGTCGAGGATGATATTCCCCGAACAGTTTAACAACTTTAAATCAATTTGTTGAGGAAATAATAATAATGTTGATTTAATAATAATAATAATCATTTTTCTATTTTCTAAGATAATAATAATAGTTGTGATTTCTAAACATTATCATGTAGTGTGATTTATTCATTTGGCATTTAAAACAATATTTTAAGAACGGATACTTGTTGATTCCGAAGGTTAACGCATGCCCACAAATAAATAACATATTAATTCAGTGGAATTATTTAACGCTTGCATTATATATTTAAATCTTTGAGAAGACACGGAAAGTAATGATACGGGAAGCTAAATGCCTTTATAAAACAGGGTTTTCGCTAGTGTTTGCTAGAGTTTGTATAAAAATAAAATCATTATTGAGCAACGTCTTTCAAAACGTTTGGCTAAGAATAGACACGGTGTGGAGTTATTCATGTTTTAAACTGATGGTAAAATTATTATTGTAAACTCATTGGTGAGGTTTACTAATTTATAAATCTTCCAGTTGTCGTAACGAGCAAAGGCTTGATTATTCTGTATAATTTGGGAAGATATAATTGTTGTGTGTGCAGAGAGTTAAATATGCCATTCTGAGTGCGCAATTAAGTCGCAGGAATGAGGTTGTGTGAAATGAAGCATCGATCATATTGCAGGTTAGATGTATTTGATTAGTAGAGTAGTCGATTTTAGCCACACTTTCGTCGAAATATAACCAAAGGTTATTTTGTTGAGCCATCATTGTCAATTCACAGTTTACCCACGTGTTTTAGAAGTATTCCTAGTAATTACTTACCCGAGAATTGTTATTGTTAAACTTGTACCTTTCATTACGAAAAGACTTTACCGTTGTCTAGATGCTTATTATGATTATGTGACCTTTGACGCATTTAAATCGAATGGGCCGATGCTGTTAATTATTTAAAACTGTTACTTCTTAACAACCACTTCAAACTGAGAGGATTTTGTGATCCTGTAAAAATATATACACATTTTGCAAATAAGTATGTTGATTAACATATTTGACATTTTGTCAAATTATTGTAATTTAATAATAACAAATGAAATTGTTTCATGATAAATTTTCTAAATAATATTTCCAAGTGATAATTAATTGTGTAAATGGTTGAATCCATATGGAATTGAATTTTTATTTTGACAATTATATTTATTATTGAATCAAAATCTCTGAATAGACTTTGGATCGAGAACTGATGATTCAATAAATATTTTCTGTGTATCGAAGTTCGTCGAATCCAAATTGTCAAAAGTCCATGTAAATGATATTGTGTTGTATTTCTTGTTAATAACTTTGTATTTGAACAAAATCCTGGGATAACTGAATCCTGATGTGTCAGTTAATTTGCTACGATATTTTGTAAAAGTGAACTGTGATATATTTTTCAACGAGTGGTAATTTTTTTGTATTTCAATATGTGAAAACTCAAATAATATAGGGATCAGTAAAGACAATTAAATTTGCACTACCCTACTATTGTAAATAATTCTTTTGAGCGAAGTCAACAGGACTATTAATTTGACTTTCGTCTCAATTGCTAAGTGTTCATGTGTTGGTAAAATTGTGTATCTTGTACATAACATATGATTCGTCATTCATCTTTTATGCCATTTTGGCATACTTTCAGTCAATTTTAACATTTTAAATAAAATGAGATAATTTTATCGGATGCATTCATTTCAGAAAATCTCCTTCTATCCTTATTGTTGCATCGAGTCGAAAATCAGTAAAGCATTTTTTGTTGAGTTATTGTAGTCACTTTAACCCATCTGGCGCCCCGGGATATTTTGATTCTCGTGCTGACTGATTTTTGGTGAAATGCATATGTGGTCGTACGGACTTCGGTCTGAACGGGCACAATACAAATACGTGAAATTAAATATCAATAGGATTTTTCTCTAGAAACGTGGTAATTGTCACTCAAACGTTCTTGTTAAAGGTTGTTCATCATGGTAAAACATAGATTCGTGGTGAATAGGACTAAAGAAAGACTAAATCGTCACAAAAGGAAGGCTTTAAAGCAATTCTTCACGCAGCACACAGGGCCTCACGAAATCAAAAATATGTAGTGTAGGCCATTAAGTAAACACTCCGAGCGCCACGATGGCACGTGAAACCGAAAAGTAAACAACGGTTTTCAAAACAAGGAGGAGTCTTTCCTGTCCCAAAACGATCTGATTTTTACCAGCTTTGTGTGACTGTCTAGCAGCCCTGGATTCACTTTTGGGTGGTGCCAGAGCCATTGCTAGAGCCTAGAGCCATTAAGGCGACTCAGGAAGAAACAATTGGGAGAGTGTAAACGACATAATGGAAACATGGACGCCATTGCCATAGGCACGAGAAACGGAAACATGAAGCTAGCACCCTATAAACAAGGACTTGGTATTTATCTGTCACAAGAAACATTACCAACAGCCATACGAAGACATGCCCTAACCCATCAAGAAGTCAGAAGCTATGTGAAAATGTTAAAGATTTCCCATTTTCGAGGTGTGTTTATGCGCAACCAATTACCGCCACGACCATGGAAACAAGAATGTGCTATCATTAATCTAGATAATCACCGAGGACCAGGAACCCATTATGTGGCTTATGTTTAACATGGTTCCACCGTGTGGTGCTTTGACAGATTTGGTAATCTCCCTCCGCCCATGGAACTATAAAAGTATTTGGAAACAGGTCAAAGTGTTTAGTGCTTTTCAGTCGGTCAACACGTGTTGACCGACTGAAAAGCACTAAACACTTGTTTACTAAGGCAACACTGAAAATATGGCTTCAAACACCACAAAACAGGTCAAAGATATATTATAATGCAAAACGTCAAAAAACGTTTAACACCCAAGAGTGTGGGCGTCTATGTGTCATGTTTCTATATAAGAGACAGCATGAGCAGAAGCGTAAACAGTATGACAGCAGAAAGTAAGATATTTACACTGCATGGACGTGGATCTGAAGTCAGCCTAGTCATTCGCCCACCTATTGAATTGAGTGAAAGACCTTATGTATTAGGGCTTGCTTCACTTGGAAATTACAATATAATTTAAAACGTACGAGAAAACGTCAACGACAAGGTTTACTATGATGACCCTATGCCAGCCCCGCACCCTGGTGGATATACTATAGACGATATTTATGAACACATTTACGTGGTTCTGGTGAAACAATACGGTTTAAAGACATTTCTTGTTGGAACACACAAGTTTGGACTTGTAGGCCACGCGATTACTAATCGCTGCAGTATTTTTTCCTCGTTTAAGATTGATTTTAAATCACAACTAGATTCCAATGGACCTTTATTGGGGTTTCTACCACACGTTGTTGAACCCAACAAAATACACTATTCGGACCATGAAGTGAAATTGATTGAGGACCATCACGTGTCAATGACGAGTAATCTCATTCGCTCTACGATTTTATTGTGACATCATCCAAAGGCTATATTATTCGTGAAAACCCTTCAGTCATTATTTTTCATTCTGTGGGTGTTGATCATATTAGTAATATAACCTTAAGACTTGTAAATAGAAACCAACAACTGATTCAACTAGATTCTCGCACACCTGTAACCTACAAATTGGTTCTATAGCCTATATGAAGTTAATCTATAAAGCAAAGACACCGTCTAGGAATGGTGTTAGTTGTTTGCCAAGTGAATACAAGTTAACACGTAAGAAAAAGCAAATTTCACAGCACCTGGATTACAACCTTCATCACTATGATGAATTTTATCCTAGAGGTGGTGAACAGCATCGAGGAGGAAGACGGCATTCTAAGAATTGATCCGCATTCCTATCAAGCTCAAACACCAGGATTAAATAACAGTGATGAAATTAAATTTGTTATCAATAACCAAGATATTTACACCCTACCGCATGAAAGTGTCATTCAGATTGAAGGTCGGCTCACAAAAGCAGATGGTTCTACACCTACAACATCCAAGTTAGCCAACCATGCTTTCGCCTTTCCTTTCCAAGGTGAGTTATGTCATTGATGATGTTGTTGTGGATAGCACTCGAAATGTAGGCAATACAAGTGTCATGAAACTATACCCCTGTTATAGTGTGGGAGAAGGTAATACACTTTGCATGGCTGGTTGGTGTCCCGACTCAAGCAATGACTGTGTGGTTCACACGGACGGAACCTTTACTGGATTTTTACCTCTTAAAATAATTTTAGGCTTTGCCGAAGATCACCAACGTATTGTGGTAAACGCAAGACAAGTGCTTTATCTCGTCAGAGACAGGAGCGATAATAATGCATTCAAGGTGATAATGATTTCATCGATTAAAAAATTCAACTCCAACGGATTCAATGGAATATACAACACTTCGGATAGCAAAAAGCTAGAGATGATCAAGATTGTGGGAGAGTATATGCCTCTATCCATGGAATTTAGAAGCTGGACGCTACATGAGTATCCACTATTGCCAACGACCAACACACATAGTTGGTCTGGGAAAACAGCACGCTATACAGAGAGACCTCTCTACATTATAGTGGGTTTTCAAACGAATTGAAAGTATCAACAAACCAAAGATGTCACTCAATTATTTGAACAATTACAATTGAGAAACATACGTCTTTTCCTCAACGCGGCTGGTCTTCCTTGTGAAGGACTGGATTTGGATTTTTTATAAAATAAGTTTGGCCCACTCTACGACATGTGTTATAAATTTAGACGGTCGTATTATCAAAGAGAGAATTGGCCCATTTTGACTCCACAAGAGTTTATTGCAAGGGCGCCACTGGTGGTCTTTGATTGTTCCCACTTTGAAGAGTCAGTCAAGACATCAAATATTGCCATTCGACTGGATTTTGAAACTCATGATAATTTCCCGGCAAACACCATGGCTTATTGTCTCATTATTCATAACAAACAAGTCCACAATTCCACTTTCCAACCAAGTGACTAGTGTACAAATAACAGGCAAACCAACGTCTAGCAGCTCAATCATGGATTGCCTCAAAGCCACAAGAGGTGTCACAGAAATGAATTTAAAATCTGAGGAACAAAGTTTCAAGTTATTTGCGATGTGGCCTGTGCCCTTCATTGACCCTCAAGCCTTGGCCGTGGCTGGTTTCTATTATTTAAAAACAATAGATGAAGTGAAATGTGTTTTTTGCTCAATGACCATGGACCAGTGGGAAGAGAGAGATGAACTTATGCAAGAACATCAGCGCTGGTCACCAGCATGCCCCCTACTTCCGTAGAATGGATGAGGGTAATATACCGTGGCATTCAAGCTATTCACTGCTAGTGCCCCTAAGTGATGGAAAGGTTTATGATACGTGTGGACCTTATGGCGTCAACGGTGCTCTGGTTAGCAGTACAGAACAAGTTGAACAAAAATCAATGTGGAAACTCCCAGTCTTGAGACATTGGGACATCTCAGGTGTCATTGGCGCTATAAACACAAAATACTTTATTGTTGTATGAGTTGGTACCGTCCCTATCCCAGAATGTCAAAAAATGTAAAGCTTGTTATGATTTTTATACAAATAAAATGATATAATAAGAATATGTCGTTATTATTTCTAAACCTTTAATAGTTGCTAGTGAGTATTCAGTTGACCAAACCTAACCTATCCTAACCTTACCTAACCTAAGTGTGCGCGATTAGAGTGGGCGTGATTTTTACTAGAATGTGATTTGAGTAAATACAATTTGTACACCTTAGAAGCCGATAGTCAGTTGTCAGTTGGTCTTGGTCCAGGCAAGCGTAAACTTGTCACGTACACTGGTGGTGGATACTCAGGGCTTTATGATCAACGATAACAAGTATATATTTAATATATTTATATACGAAGTACGTCCAGAAAGTAAGTTCCGTTTGGTAATAACGTTAAATTGTGTACAGATACAGAAAAAATGATTTATTTCACAAAATTCTACAACCCTTAGACTACTTTTCCACATAACTGCCGAAATGTTGCAGGCATTTGTCGTAGCGTGGCACGAGTTTTTGTATACCTTCTTCATAGACGTGTGCCGCCTGTGTCTTCTACTAGTTGTACGTTCCGCTGCAGCGCAGTTCCGCTTATGCGCGGTAGACGCTCTGTATCAAGGAGAAGAAACGTGCGCCATTTGGAGAGCGCTGTTAGCCACGTACGCGTTGTTGTGCATGTTTACTCGTACAATGTCGGTGTTGATTGAAAATCCCGCCGCTTGTGAAATCAGATCTGTGATTCGTTTTCTGAATGCTAGAAAAGTGAAACGAATTGAAATTTATCGGCAAATTTGCGAAGTGTTTGGACAAATTGCGATGAGTGATTCAATGGTGAGAAGATTAGTCCGACAGTTCAATGAAGGACGTAGTGAAGTGCACGATGAAGAACGAAGTGGGCGTCCATCTTTGGTTACAGAAGAACTGGTTCACGCGATTGATGACAAGATCCGGGAAAACCGCAGGTTTACAATTAGTGCTCTCGCTATGGAATTTCCCCAAATCTCACGATCACTAATTCATGAAATTGTTACCGAAAAACTGAACTTTCGCAAACTTTGCCGACGTTGGGTACCATAGATTCTTACGGAGCAACACAAAACAAAACGGATGGGTAGTGCACTTAAGTTTTTGACCCGTTACAATGAAGGCGGCGAAGAATTTCTGACACAGATAGTCACAGGAGATGAAACTTGGGTTTCTTACGACACCCCTGAAAGTAAGCGGAAATCAATGTAATGGAGGCACACTTCATCCCCAGCAAAGGTTAAGCCGAAACAAATCTTGACACCTCGGAAAATGATGTGCACAGTGTTCTGGGACTGGAAAGGCATCTTAATCATTGATTTCTTACCGCGTGGTCAAACAATCAACGCAGATGCTTACTGCGAGACACTTAGGAAATTGCGCCACGCAATACAGAATAAGCGCCGAGGGTTGCTGTCAAAAGGTATTGTTTTTCTTCACGACAACGCACGACCACACACTGCAAATGTGACGAAAAACCTCCTACAGGGATTTGGCTGGGACATGTTTGACCACCCTCCGTACAGGCCTGACCTCGCTCCTAGCGACTTTCATCTGTTCACACATCTCAAGTCTTTCCTTGGCGGTCAACACTTCAACAATGACGATGAGCTGAAAGAAGATGTTTCCAACTGGTTGAAGGCACAGGCGGCAAACTTCTATGAAGAAGGTATCCAAAAACTAGTGCCACGCTATTGCAAATGCCTGCAAAATTTCGGCAGTTATGTGGAAAAGTAGTTTAAGAGGTGTAGAATGTTGTGCAATAAATATTTTTTCTGTATCTGTACACAATTTAATTTAATTACCAAACGGAACTTACTTTCTGGACGTGCCTCGTATTATATATTGATTGCACGACAAACGGGCCACCTAAATTATTTCATTTTGTTTTCAAACCACCATTTCTGCAAGAGTTTCAGTCTGTTAAACACCTAAGGCAGACTCATTGGTTACAAACCCATTTGGGATTGAAATGGGACGTGGGAACCATTCCCTATAAATATCTGGCCATGATATTAAACGCTCATCTATGCATGGCTAATATTGTGTTTGTGAAAGGAACTGAAAAACGCGAATGGCTTCGTCCGTTTCTCCCTCGCTTATGTGAATGTTTGGATCTCATGGAATTGGGCTGTCCTTCACTGCATACGCTTTTTCAAGAAAAAGGACTTTTAATGAAAAAGCATCAAGCCGATTTCCATGTAGGTAATCTGTTGGATTGGTTAACGAGAAATGCATGTCGTGACGTCATGGACAAGATAATAATTGTCCCTAGCGGCATTGGGAATATCATAAGTGAGTGACAAGCCGTCGAGAGAGCATCATGTCTGTGCCCACCCTGTTGGAATGTGAGAATAACGCCAGGGAGAAAGCCATCGGTTAATTCTTTGTGTGTGAAATGAAATTGGACTGTTTTACAAAATCTTTTATTTATTATGTGGCGGCTAATGCAGTGAAAGAAATCTGGCAACATTTACCGAAATCGTGGACTGAAATCCCTGTGTTAAGTGAATTGCAGCCGTGCACCTATTACGATCACTATAAGCAAGTGTCCATCACCAAAATTCCTTCGGTACTACAACGTCGAACCTGTAAGCTTGTCAAACTGCATTACGGCCGTACAACCTTAAGCAAAGACTTTGTTTCCTCATTTCAAGGTTGTGATGGCGATAAAAAAAAACGTCCTCGACAGAGGAGGAATTTCAAAACTATTCGCCACTGATTGAAAATGGATATGTCGGACTTGTACTGGTCGTGGCGTGGTCCTGGAACCCAGCTGAATCACTGTTTTCAGCGTGGCGATGTACCTATTAATCCTTTGGATGGAGCTTGCACAGAACATGACATCTCATATCGCCATAGTCAACCTGCATTAAGACGTGTGGCGGATGAAGTGTTGTTGAAAAAAGCTGAACATCGTTTGACATCCTGTGATGCCTTAGTGGGAGAAAGGTTGGCAGCCCTGATTAAGATTAGTGCTATGAAAGGAAAGTTAATGATGAGTGGACATGAACATTGATAAATGAAAAGGATTGAGCAATTTGTATTTTGTATTTTTTTTCCAAAGCCATATTCGTTGTGAAATAAAAACAGTATTACCAGAGCACGATGTCTTTTTATTTTAAAGAATGCAGATAGCCATTTTCGATTTTCATATTTCACATATTGAAATTTTCCGATTTCCGATTTGCATTTTTTAAAATTTCATTTTCAAGTTTTGTATTTTGCACATTGCCGATATTGAAAAGTTAATTTTTCATTTAGCTGTTAACTCATTTTAATTTTGCATATGTAAAACGTTTATTTTACTCAAACACGTTTCCACATTTTAAGTTTTTAAAATGTCTTAATGCGAGTGCTTATCTATGGCGATAGTGCAGCCTCTCAGTCTGTTTTCAGAAACGTAGTGAAACACTACAGGTAGGACTGTCTTATAAATAAAGCCTATCTACCACAGCATTGGGAGAATAACAACTTTGAAAACAAAATATATTATTTAAAATTGATATAAGCTCTCATTTCCCCCCACCCTCTCCTACCGTGTTTGCTATGGTCAAACGACAAATGTTACGTACTCGTGTTCTCTTTCTGTCTCTAGTCATACATCATCGTAACATACATACATGTCTTTGGGAACAAACACAACCACCATATTTATTCCCAAAGAACAGCCTTTACATGCACACCATCCCAAAAAACTTTCAGTTATAAATTTAACCTTTACCATTACAAAAATACTACAGAATTAATATACAAAAATCAAATAATAAATTTGTACAGTCTTGGAATGAAAAAAAAATACTATTTACAATTTTCAACTTCGAACATGGTCAAATTAAAACAAAATAAAAAGTAAGGTTTTACAGGGCTTTAAAGAGCATAGGGCATAGATTATTTCCTACATTTACAACAAAAATATATTTACTTAAAAAATGAATATTTACAATGTTCACCATTAACAAAGCAAAAATCTAAATCTAGACTACTATTTACATAAAGGTATTTCCCTA
Source organism: Meconema thalassinum (assembly GCA_946902985.2). NCBI lineage: Eukaryota > Metazoa > Arthropoda > Insecta > Orthoptera > Tettigoniidae > Meconema > Meconema thalassinum. The sequence goes on from OX336389.2 coordinate 721,102,090, forward strand.
TACGGCCAAACAGAAAAATCACGCTTCCTCCTCGTTGTGATAACCCCATGGCAGCCTGGTGAGCAGGTCATCGATCCACACACGTTTGTTATCCATAGAGCTTAGTGTGTGTTTCCTCTGTTCCATAAGATACACACTATGGTTGCAAGATTGCATCCTGCACTGTTTATGGGGCATAGCTTTCGCAGTTCGTAAAACCTGTAGGTAGTCGTCCACACGTAGTGATTTTACGACTGCCCTACCTACAAATTTTGCTCTTTTAGCTTCTTTATGGTCTAGTGTGCTATAAGTATACATTTTGGAAGTAAGAAAAACGAATTTTGTCATGATGGAATCACCGCATTCATCTTAACATCCATTTCTTCTTGTTTTTCATGGGTAGCTGGAACACGTTTTCAGCACTATAGGAAGAGGTGTCGAACCAGTCACTATGTTGCCTCATCACGCCATAGGAATCACAGTGGCGAAAGTAGAATATAAACGAGTCCGTATTCATGTACAAAAGAGATACGTCCCCGAAATGCTGTTTGGCAAACTCGTAGTGGTGTTTATACACGACCGATTTTGAAAAATCTGAAATGACTTGACCCAATTAGATGGGTTTATTCATGGTCACACTGGTTTTACTCATTTAAATGGTCGCTAAATTGTCATCAATAATTTTAATCGATTAAAAATTTGGCTTGGCAACGTACCGCCGTGGACCCCAGTGCCCCTCCCAGACATTAACTAATTTAATGTCCCGGTATTTGCCTACATTTAGCATACTCTTGCCATAAATGCTGTTGTTCATTCATTTGAAAAAAAAAATGATTTAAAACTGTTGTGTTGCCATTTTTAGGTGCAGATTGTTGAAATCCATATATGGATTGTGGCATGCATTTTGTGCAAAGGAAATACCCGTGTGGATGTTCCTTAACACTGGGCCTTGGGCTAGGCAGTGGAGCAACATTTAGATATGTAGAACATACCGATTATTGTTTCAATGTCTGCCCATCAATTTTTCATTTTTCACTTTATTTCCAGGGGGAACCATTCGCTCTAGGCAGAATGGAAAATTGGGAGGTAGGTCATAAAAATTGAGTGATATTGAATATGACCTCTAAAACATATCCGCGGGACGTTTCATGGCTGGCTCGGGTCTCATCAAAATGTGTGACCGCATCCTCAGAAAGCCTGGCAAAATCCTTATTGAGTAAAGCCTGGCGCATAGCATAGCCACACAAATTATTCACATTGTAGTACATTAAATATGATTCTGGTTTTTCTTGTGAATAAAATGGCATGTGTTTATTATTTGCTTCGGCATGGCGCTGGTTAAGCGACACAAACCCGCCGCGAATGCCTATCTCGAAGAATATGACCATGTCTACATCGGTCAGTAAATCCAATTGCACTTTGGTGTGTTTTAAAGCCGCATCAAACGAGAGACCCGGGCTCGTAAAATAATGAGCTGGGCAGGTCCATAGATGTGCTGACAGAACTCATGAAGCTTTTCAAACACATCCGTGAACAGCAACATATCGAGTTTTCGGTAATGGATAGCATAATCTCCTTGAGTGTTTATATTGAACACTCGCCAAACATTGCAGGTATGTTCATAGACTTCATGGGAAATTGTACTACTCGTAAGCATGGAATAACATTTCTCTTTCAAAGGCAAAGTCTTTTGCTTCAACGCGTCCCAGCTTTTACAAAAATCATACAGGAAAATACCTTTCCGAATGCACGATTTAAAGTGTTCAGAATTTTCAAAATGCATCCTGGTGTATTTCAGTTCCTTCTCATCCAAGCCATTGACTAGGCTGTCTAGGGAATCCAGAAACTTGAACGAATCCAGATATCGAATGCAAAATTTGTCCAACCACCATGTCAAGGCTATATACGCTCATGGTTTTGGGGAATAATGGAAAAGTTCCCCTTGCCGACATGACCCAATTCACGAATCAGAAACTGAATACCATAATTTTCCAGATTGAGAAAAAACACACTAACGAATAGTGGAGCTGGGTAATTCACATAACATGTCCTGTGCGCTGCTCCATACCCCCCCCCCCCCCCCCACTCCCCCTTTTATGTGTGAGTGGTCACGAACGGTGTCGTCGACACTCACCAGCGGCTTGTCACCAATATGACAAATATGACATGCTTATACTGTTCCAGCTGTTCTCGAGATAGTTTCAGGGGTACTGAGTTTTCCAGTAACCCCCGTACGTGGTCAGTAAACTCAACAAGTTCGTTCAGAAACCATTTACCACAATTTTACCCCTGGCAAGGTTTAAAATAGGACTTTGTGGGGTCATAGGCACACAGCAAGTTAAATGGCAAAGGGTTCATGTTTTTGAATGGGTGTGGTTGAGCTGATAGCAGGATTTAGTTCACATCCCGCCATGGGTGAAGTCAGAGCTACAAAATCGCCATAGTCCACATAAGGCACTGTATCACGCTTGTGAATGTTCTTAAATTTCAACACAGCATCGTCTTGTTGTGGCAATACCAGTCTCACCGCCTCCTGTGATACAAAATCTTCCCTATGTTGTTCCAAAAGAGTGGTGTTTTAAAATACTGCAGACAACGGTCGCAAATATGTTTTTTTATCATGGGCTTTTGACAGTTGGCTGCCTACCAATCCACTAAGGCTTTTAATCACGCAATAGTGATTCACCTCTCCTCCAGACAAATATAAAAGTTGAATGTTTTGTCGTTTTGTTTCTTTGGTGGCATAAAGAGGACCCATAATCTCATCACCGTCAAGGCTATGAACCATAAAAGCATAGTCTGGTTTATCCTGTTCAAATCCATGAAAGTTGGTTATGTCCATAGGGAACGATACGCCAGCTACATCTTTAATGGTTAAATAATATATCCCTGCAAATTCCTGGCCAACAACCATTCTGTCGTACTGGCTGCAAATAAGCGGCCACTGACCAAAGAAAGCATTCATTATCATGATTTATTATGTTCACCATTGCCTTTTCCTAAGCTATCGCTCGTGGTGTGGGGATATAACTAGACCCGGCTTTAAAAGGGTAAAATTTGCAAATGTTCATTTTGAGGAAATTAATTTTATCTAAGGCAAGGCCACTGGGTCCTTCATGAAATTTATCAAATTTAGTGAGCAAGTCATTGTCAACATGTGATTCATATCACTGTTCCAAATTGTGGCCTCTGACAAGCTCTTGCATTTTGCTACACAAATGAATTTTTTCTTCACGTTCCACTTCATACTTTTTGTATACGAAATCACACACCAGTTCCATATTTACTTTTAAGGCTGTGTGCAACCTTTGGGCTTTACACACTTGCTCACTAAAAATTAAAAAGCAATATTTCAAAAATTTGTGGGAATGAGACATTCGTTAACCCTGCGTTACCCGCGCTAACAAAGTTACACCAATGCCCACGCACGGACTCAGAGTTCGTGTTTTCTTTTCGTTATTAAAATTTGGTTATAGTGAACAATTTTTGATATTTTTGCCAAACTCTAATTTACATAAGAACAGAAGTGTAATTATAAACTGAAAACTTATAACTAAAGAACTAATAACTGAAAAAACATTTTACTGGAAATAACTTATCAAACAATATTGCTATTGAAAATGACGTCTTAGAATACGTGAATGTCTGTTTGGTTAGCATAATGCCAACTCTGTAATCATCTGACAATTTTACACATACACACTGACACTTTATAGTCTGAATCTGTTTCTTCCAGAAGAACATCAAATAGATCAGGTTCACTTGACACTTCATTTAGTAGACGAAGAATCCTATTCTCCTCATTATGATTCATTTTTTTAGGATTTAGACATAACAGTCTATACTAAAAAGTTGAAAAAGCACAATCACATATACTCACGCACAGAATGACAGACCGGGTTTGGAGAAAACAGCACTGTTACAACTCAAGGTCACACCGCAGGCTGAACGAAAGTTTAGGGTTGAGGTAGGGGGTTGGAGACAGAAGCTATACCGGCTCGTTGCACTTTAAGCCAACTTATAGCTATGTAATAACAAAAACAACCTACGCCCGGATTGTGAGACGGTGCGCGAGTAACGCAGGGTTAACATTTGTCACACGACCCGAGCAAACGCGAGATTTGAAACCAGTGCTTAGGGGTTCCCAGTTTAAACTATTAACGGTGTTAGAATAATCCATAATTGTAAGTAAGTCTTACCTGAGTTTTGAATATTCGACTACAAGGTAATGGTTCCACTCATGCACCTCTCGGTTTTTCAGCTGCCGCTTTTCCCAATATCTAAAAAGAAATAAAATAAACCACCATAAATAATAAATTCAGGTTAATACGTGCATTTTATTAAAGAATATGGTATTAAAGAAAAGTCAGACAGATTATTAAGAAACAAATCTCACATTGGCTTGTAAAGCCTGCTTAATTTCCTTTTTGCGGCCTAGTGTGGTAATGGTCTCTCTCTTTCTCTTTCCGCTAAAATGATCTATAATAAAATAAAACAATCAATCAATAAGGACCTGTACATAACAACATTAACACCTATTGTCATTAAAGAAGAAAAAAACATATTTAATAACAAACTTACCTCTCAAAAATATCAAAGTATCACGTCACTAACACTCTCTGCGTATAGCATTTGTCGATAATATATGCGAACAATTACAATTAATTAATCCCCTCATCAATTAATCAATCAATAATTGTTAATAAATAATAGATATATAAATAAATAATTGCATACTTCACATCTACAGTATTTCAAGTATTTTCCTCAAACACATAAAAAACTGTTAAACGAAAGCAAGTGTTCAAACAAAGCAGTAGCGTGTTCACAAGTAATCACATAAGAGAGAGTGGAAATGTTTAAGACCTGTTTTTTATGGCACGCCACATGTTTTATCAGTCGTTTCCAAACGCTTAGCCATTCTGTTATCATGCACGTGTAAGGCTAAGGTCCAAGGCCAACACCTGCATCATCTCATGTTTCTCATCAACTTGCATTTTCTCACGTGCAAACAATACAGAATGACACTTGCTAGCTTGCATAATATTGCGTCATAGCACACAGTTGAGCCGTCATGTCACGTGAGTTCTTACGAGCCTCAGCACATTCCTTTTTAATAAGAGCTGCAGAGACTAGCCATAAAGGTTAGTCTGTTTACACAGAGCCCGTCTGTCACTGGCTACCGATTGAAATATATAAAAATCTTACATTCGATTTACCATTCAAACTAAATCTGTTCCATGACAACTATTCTTCCCGTTATTTTTTCCGCCTAGAAAAACTATCTCTGCCTAGTAACCCATCAATCCATTAATTATTTCCTAATAATAATCCGGTAGTCGTGTCCTTTAACAAATTTCTAAAAACACTCATCCGTGGTAAAGACAATAATTCACCGTTTAAAATGAGTAATAAATAGCAAATCTAACATTACATATTCGCAAAATATCAGGGAAACAAAAGTCGATGACCTTACAGTATTGGATTATTTAAATGAGTTAATTCGCCGTGGGAAAAGGGGTTTCGCGCCAAGCAAAAGGCACCCCACATGTCCGTGTACGATTATCTGTTCATGACCCATCAAGGAAAACAAAAGCCAATGACCTTGCAATTTTGGGTTATTTGAGTAAATGAATGCGCCATAGGAAAGATGAGAAAAAATACCCTTAAGACCAGTTGTCGCATGACCCTCTCCGATAAGAGGTTCTCGCCATATCGGCTTAAGTCGGGCACTGCCACTGTGGCCGGCAACATGCTCGTTTAAACACAACCGGTATTAACGCTTGCTACTAGTAATATTAAAATAAAATTTAAAAGTAAAAAAATCAAAATTTTCAAAATGTGTAGATAGGCAACTTTGTAAAAATTTGGAATATAAATAATAAATTCAAAAGGAGGTGTCATGTTGTGTAATTTCATAACTCGCACGTCCAAATCCGATTATTGGCTCGCGAGATATCGGAAATCTTACATGGCTAAGGGGTCAGCGTAACCAAGCGCCTAGTATTACTCGTTGGAACCCCTCTCATCTCTCTATTGCCAGGTTTTTGTCCTAGGGACATGGGACTTGTTTTAGGGGCTAGAGGGGTAAAGACCTTTGGTTTAAGCCAAACACACTACTTTGTAAAATTCAAAGTTTAGGAAATATAGACTTCTTTCAAAATTGAACTTTTTTGGAAAAATCTACAAAATATTTTGTTTCATTTAAAAATAAAGGGTGTTAAGACCTTTCGCTTGAGCCATTGAGCAACGTTCTGTGATAATTAGTTTTGGAAAAATTAACCTACTTTCCAAACAAATATTTTGAAAACAATCTTTAAAAATATAAGAAGTTATTCATAGAAAAGAGTGTGTTTGACAGCTCGTACAAGTCTTTACCATTATTGGGTCGTGAAATATGAGAAATCTTACTTGACTAAGGGGGTCAGCGTAGCCAAGCTCCTAGTGTCACTATTTAGAATTCCCCTCATCTCTCTACTGACTTGAATTGCCTCTCACACTTTGCCAGATTTAAGATTCACTGATGGCCTCACCTAGAACCATAGTGACGTTGTACTTCTGATGATAAATTCAAGTAGATAATTGTGGGGTCGGACCCTCTGTGCATTCCTTTTTATAACCAGCTTTCACTTTCCATTCTGTATTTCGATCAATTTGAAATCCCACTCCGTCTCAACCAATCGTGAGTCATCAACTCCCACTCCGCTCCAAATACGTCATAGGTCCTTCTCTTTTATAGGATACTCCTGAAAATGTGACCTCGCTCAATCTACCATGTCCATTATGGCACTAAGGAGGCAATAACGCACAACTTTCTTCACGTCATCGTTCGTCTTATAGCGCTGTTGTATCATCTGCTCCTTCACAAAACCAAAAAGATGGTAGTTGGAGAGTGCCAAGTCTGGATTGTTGGAAGGATGCGGCATAACTTCCCATCAAATATTTGAATATTCTCGATAATGTTCCTTCCAGGCCATTTATCACGCAATCCACGACGAAGCTTGTGAAGCGTTTCAACGTAACGGGCAGTATTTATGGTATGTCGTGGTTCAAGAAATTTAGCCAAAATGACACCTTTTGCAAACCAGAAGATGGCGCCCATAACTATCCCAGCAGAGTGCACTGTCCTTGATACTTTTCTTCGTCGGCGAATCTATACGGTTCCATTCTATGCTTTGTCGTTTCGTTTCGAGTTCGCAATGGTGGAACCACCGCTCGTCTCCCATAACAATCATCATAAAAAATCATATCCTTCATTTCCATGCCTCTGAACATGATCCTGAGTGATGGTTTGTCTTTGAACTTTGTGGTTTTTGTGAGTAACCGTGCGACTCAGCGTAAACACACTTTTCGATAGCCTAAGTCACAAATCATTTCCTGCACTGCACTGTGTCCTGTTGCATGTCGTACCACAATTTCACTGACAGTGACACGTTGGTCTTCTTGATTGATGTCATGAGCGCGTGTCCATCTTCAAAATATTTCACCTATCTTCTCACACTGCAAACACCCAGACAAACATCTTCATAAGCGCGCCGAGGTCTCTGGTGAATTCCAGCAGCAAGGATTCCCTTTTTGACAAGGAATTCTATTTCAGCACATTGACGGAACGAAACATCGATGTTGGTTAGACATTTTGTAACTCCTTGTTGTAGTCGTTTTATAAAAGTTAATGACATCAGAGTACAGCACGCGTTGCCGAAAGTCGGATGATTGCGCTGATGAATCCTGGTTATTCTATATTACAGCATTGTGATTAAGGAAAAAGAATTTGCTCACAACATTTAGCATAGCCTTCGTACATTTTCCAGATGAAATGATTCGCGCAGCCGCTATGTTGAATTGGTGAAATTTGAAGGGTCTGTCGGATTTGGAGTCCATCATATGAAATATTGGCTTTTGACATCACCTAGATTGTGAGTACATGATGACAGTTTCAATACAATAAAACGTATATGACAGTCCTCATCTTTTAAAATATTCTCCTTATGATTGGACACGCTTCCCAGGCTTATTTGGATGAGCCGTCCAACAGAACAAAGCAAGCTAGATTATTTTCCCTGTGTATAAGACCAATGGAAAATGAACCGGATATATACTGTATTGTAGGAATGCTTAACTACACGTAAATATACTTTTCTACAGTACGATGAATTTGAAGCCCATATTTCTCTAGTCCCTAGACCGGAAATTGAAGCCGACGTGAATAGTTTTGTTGGACGGCGCATCCACATAAGGCAGGTAGGGGAGATCAATCACAAGGTAAATAATGGAAACGAAAACCATTGTCAGATACGAGGTATTGCATTGACACCGTCAATGTGTCTCCTCCCCGCTAAATAATGTTATTGGCTGGAGTTATTGCAATGAATCATGATGCTATACTTGTGGATACAATAGTATAAATTAGACTAGGATTTGGCACTATTTCAACGTTACAAGTCAGAAAATGTATAATATTATAAAATTAATAAAATTAGGAGAGCCCTGGCTAATTCAGTCTGGTAGAAGATTGAGCAACAGCTTGGTGACAGAGAGGCGAGGAGGGTCAGATTCGAAAACAAAAGCTTCAAGGCCCGTGCGATAATGTATTCGCCCTTAAGAGCCGGCCGGAGTCAAATCCTATTTCACCTTTCATTTCAAAACGTTGCCACTAGTTTCGTTGTAGTCGCTGTCCCCTAGTAGTTACATGGCCCGTACATAGGTATCAGCACGGATTACCCCCTACAGTGAGGGTGGTTCAAGGTCGCGCGTGCGAGAAAGTTCAAACTGCTCCGGGGTCCAAACACTAGGGAAATGCAATCTCGTGGCAATGCGCTTCAAGAATATCGCGACCAGAAAGTTCCAAGTGATAGTCTGTATAGGCTACTTCCTATTGAATGGGCGAAATATTTTGCTATAGATAAGCTAATAGTTAAACTACGGATTACGGAATTCACAAGTGACTGAAATATCCTTGGCCTTCCTCGTGATGTAGCGGCTAGTATTCTTGGCTGTCGCCCCAGAGGTTCGGGTTCTATTCCCGGCGCCGATAAGAAATTCGATTCATTCTTGTCTGAGGGCTGGAATGCCCCGTGAGGCGAAACTGAAAAGACGTGGTTTCGATTCCCATCTCATCCATCTTGGAAGTGGTTTTCCGTGGTTTCTCACTTCTACTCTGGCTGCGTGGCTCAGGGGTAAAGTTCTTGCTTGCTGTGCCCAAGATTGCAGGATCGAATCCTGGCGCTGCCCGCTGGCATTTGAGGGTGCGCAAATGCGAGGGAGCCGTGTCAGTGAATTTACTGGCAGGTTAAAGATCCCCTTTGGGGCAAACTTCCAACACCCCGGCGTCTCCTAAAGCCGCAGATGTTTAAAGGGATGTAAAGCAATAACATTATTATTATTACTATTATTATTATTATTATCAATTCTACTCCAGGCAAATGCAGCCGACTCCTTCACAATCCTCATCTGAATCACAAATATACACACTAACGCACTACCTCGTGCCACGCTGGTATCGAGAGAGCGTGGGTTTGAATCCCACCTCGGCCGTCTTATTACTATTATTATTAATAGTAATAATTAAAATATTTTCCGGATCTTGCATGTGGGGGAGAGGGGGGGGGGGGGGTAGGAGCGCCTGTTTAACCCTCTACCACCGGCGGCTTCTTATACTAATATTATTATTATTATTATTATTATTATTAATATTTCTAAAATTATTATCAGTTTCTGCAAATTCAGGAGGATTATAAATTAATATTACATAATTTGGCAATAGAGGTGAGGGAGTGCAGGATTCTCCAGACCCAGGGCCCTTCACCACTCACTAACGCCTTTCATCCGGCGGTGACACACAAGAACGCTACACCACGAGATGGTCTTTAAAACAGTATGTTATGCATAATGTGATATCGCAGAAATAAATAAAATGTTATTCTTCAAGCTCTACCATTTCCTCACAGACCTTACTTACATAAAACTGCCTATGTTGCGAAGTTCGAAACCGAACCACAATAAGGTTTCACGCCGTCGTTATTGTTGCTCATGCTCCATTAGATTGTGTATATTCCCCACTCCTAACCAAAACTCTCCCGAACTCTCATCCCTCTCCTCTTCCGCCCCTATTGTCTTGCTTGTTGCTTCCATGTTGACACACCGTTTCAGTACAGCACTGTCTCCGTCCGACTCAGCACGGCCCTGTTACCTCATTGCCGCATTACATCGTAAGTCTTTATATAACATTTAGGGTTTTTAAAGTATTATTTTATCTACTACTTCTTTCTCTCATACACAGTTTCATTTCTTTCCAGTTGGGAATGGTCACCCCTTGCTTGGGCTTTTGGAAGCCAACATTAGATATAAGCCAAGAAAGACTGCCAAGCCCGGCTGTGGATTTTTATTAAGTTTTTAACATAAGAAAATATTTTAACAACTTTTAATATGTTACAGTGATCCATGTGTGTTTTTATGTCAGTTTTTAACTACACCCAGTAGACAAAGGGAATGTTTTAAGTGCTGCACAATTATTTAGGCTGATGAAGACGTCAATACGTGTTAGACGTTGAAACATGTACCATGTGATGTGTTAAAAGACAGGTGATTGTATCACGACATTTTAATAAACAGTATTGACGAGGCGGAACCAGTTGGAACTTTGTTCTTAGTATATTTCAGTCAATACGGAAAAAATGTGCGACTCTCAGAGTCAAAAAGAAAAAAAAAAAGTTCATAAACATCTTCATACTGACATTATGGGGTTTGAAGCCATTTTTCAGTGTTCCCTTAGTAAACAAAAGTTTGGTGCATTTCGGTCGGTTAACACGAATGTACCCAAAAGAGTTGGGTTATACCCTAATCCTGAAAAAATTACAACTCTTTTGGGTACATTCTTGTTGACCGACTGAAAGAACCAAACTTTTGTTTTATCTTCATAATTACCTTAATTGTGATAAAGAATCGTTCAGAATAAACTAATTCCTTTTTTTTCCTGAAAAGAGTTGAAAAGTAAATTTTCAACACTTTTTTTTAATATTTCAAAATATAACTCATCGTGTTTACGATAACATTGAAAAGATACGTAAGGAAGCCTACTCCCTAGTATACCTGTAACTTAGTAGTATGGTGAAAAACTGCTGTTTATTTCCTAGAATTATATTTACGTGTTTTTGTAAGTAACCATGACAAGTTATTTTTCTTTTATTCTTAACAAAGAGATATTTAAAAAAATTTAGAATATATTTTTTGAAATTACATTTCTCATCACACAGGATTAACTTCAACGATAAGCCATAGCATATTATTATCAGGACTGAGTTGCTTCAGCTCTTCCTTTCGCATTGCCTTTTCCTCATCAACAACCAAGAAATGTCCAGAAACTTCAAATTCAGTTTCTCAAGGGAAAGAAATCTAAGATCCGTTTCCCACGATTATCACATCACTATTCATGAACAAATATGGTGCAATTATATGGGGCAATTGTGATAATTAACTAATGCATGTAGCTTTCTCCAGGAGTGTATTTACATATTTATATCTTGTACCCCACCCATTCATTGGGCACAGTCGTGTTGACCGACTGAAAAGCTACAAAAGACAATATCATAGCCTATACAAAAAATCAGTAGTAGTGGTGAAAGATTTCAGCCTATTCCTGTAACAACTTAGACCAGGAACTCATCCTAGCATCAACTCTTACCGCAGCTTCATTATAAACACAAATACGGTACATTTGATTGCCTGTAGCAGCCTTCCCTGGATACCATAATACTGTACTTCTGAATCCTCAGTTTCTTATCCCTTGGTACTCTTCCGTACGCATACATAATCATGGAATTTATTTAAATTTGCTATAATATGAACATGCTTATTTAATTAATTAATTAGTGTACCACCCTTTATTTTGCAAAAAATATAATGAATAAAATGAAGAATCTACAAGCAATATCATGTGCAATGTATATGATTTATATACAAATTAAATCAATATTACATATTTCAATTTTTTTAATGTAATATTACGTAGAAGAAATGGAAGGAACGCAGATGCCCCACGTGGAACAATCTGTCATCACTGCGGCAAATTGTGTGCCTCCCGCATTGGGCTGTATAGTCACCTCCGAACTCACCAATGAGAGACATTCCGGATTGAAAGGCCAATCTACTCGATACGAGTGTTTGCTATGATGATGATAGGTATTGAATTAAAATCCTAGCCTTACTCATCAGTATATTGCCAAAATGGATCCAAGTATGACATTTTAAGGCATGATAACCTAGAAAGTCATCTCGAAATTGACATCTTAATTATTATGAGGTAACCCTTAGTGACATTCTCACTTCGATACTTACGATGAATATATGGGACACAAGAGGGTAGCAGATCCTGACGTTATTCTTCCATATTTGATAAAAAACGATCCGGGAAAAAAATAGCTTATCCTCTTGATATTAAATTTAATTTATCGATCAAGTCTTTGATATTTCCAGAGAAATGGAAACTTACTAAAGTCAGTCATATTCACAAGTCGGGTAAGATCTCACTAATTCTTAACTACCGAACAGTGCCGGTAGCTACTAGGTTTGCCCCAAACAAACTTTACGAGCAAACACTTCATGAACGCATAATGTATTATTCAGGCTTACATGCCATTTTATTCACGATTCATAACACGGATTCATCCCTCGATGATCAACAATAACCTATTTTCACTAATCAGGAGTCATCTGGTTTAGATTAAAGGATAACGAGTCGATGTAATATGTATAGATTATTGGTAGAGTTAACCATGACATAGTCTACAACTTACGAAAATGTCCTATTACTGATCATATTTACAGTATGTAAGAGGCAACACTTTGTATCATATAGAAAACTGCATTCACCCTCTGGTGTTCCCCTGGGATCGAATCTTGTGCCTCTGTAATCTTTAACTTAATTAACCATCTCCGGGATGCCAATATATTATTATTATTATTATTATTATTTGCAAATGACGTGTAATCGTTTAAATACATTTATTCGTTATGGGATTGCTCTATAGCGCTTTCTAGTAGAAAAATGAGGAACTTTGTACCCTATGAACTCAACGAATATTCACAGGTAAGAACATGAATATCTGAACAAAATGACATGACATTATTATTTTTTGTTTAGGTATTGGTTAAAGGGGATTGTAAATGACTGCAGCTTTATAAAAAGAAAATAAGTACATGGGTTACTGTTAATGCCGACATACAGAGTATTATAATTTTATGGTGTTTTGATATATTAATGCCAATTAACGTTGAAGTTTTATTTACAAGTATTGATTGATTGATTGATTGAGTGATTGGTTATTTTGTTTGCTTTTAGGTGTCGTCATGCGCCATTAACGTAATGAACAGACAGTGAACAAGCATACATTGTGCTTTAAAGTACTCTGAGCAACCTTAATAACTTACAATATGAAAAAGTTTTATTATAACACAAGGCGTTAGTCCCAAATACAACAAGTGAGAAAGTTGGTTTACCACGTGGGTTAAATTTAAAATCAGAATATGATCGTTGGTTAACATTTGAATCCTGGCCTGTAGGCTTTTTGTCGACACATGAACTTACAAAAGCCGTTTTTTTTTTTACTTAAACCGAGAAGATGTGGTGCGCTGTGTGTTTTGTCGTATTGAACTTTCACACTGGGAAGAAGGGGATGATCCCTTTAGAGACCATTTGCGATGGTCTCCTTGTTGTCCTTACATGCTTGGAATGGAAGTGGGTAACATACCCGTGTATCCATTTTACCGAACCACAAGACAATTGGCTGCTACTTACGTTGCTGAATCACAAATAAATAACAATAATATAGATGTATTACCAGCCAACAACGGTAGTGTCTATATATGTGGTCCATATGCCATAGACAGTGTTGAATTGGCATGGTCTTTTGAAAAATTGGGAGTTTGCAAGACGAAAGCACTAGCACACCCAGAGTACAGCTCTGTTGAAAAACGATTAGAATCTTATAAAAATGTTTGGCCATTAATATTAAAACACCTTACCAAACAGCTAAGTGAAGCTGGATTTTTTTATACTGGTGAAGGGGATAAAACAATATGTTTTTATTGTGGATTTGCTTTAAATGATTGGCAAATGACTGATGACCCTTTAGTGCAACACGCTCGTTGGTTACCTAACTGTAAATACATGGTGTTGCTTAAAGGTCAGGAATTTGTGAATACTATTCGTAAAGAAAACGTGATTGCAGCACAAGACATTAAAGTGCCTTTAGAGTTAGAACACGCGGAGCAAATACATGAGGCAAAAAAAAGACTTGTCTCACGAACAGATACAAAAGTGTGACCAACAATTATGTAAAATTTGTTATCAAGATGAACTAGGTGTTGTATTTTTGCCTTGTGGACACATGATAGCCTGTGGCAAGTGTGCATTAGAACTCAACACTTGTGTTATATGCAGAAAAGCAGTATCTGCTACAGTTAGGGCATTTCTTGCATAAGTAGTATAATTTATTAGCAAAGCATAGTGCAAGTTCCCTAATTGCACAATATTATTAAAGCCGTTTTAGAGTGTAATAGATATGCTTTTCTTTTGTTTATAGACTACTACAATGAATGTTTTGAATGCTGTGGATCAAGCATGTGGCTTAGAGACAAAGAAGCTCAGCGAATTGCCAACGCATATTCCATTCCGCATTATCAAGATTCGGAAATTGAAACCAGCATATGGTGATCGTGTACTTTGTGTATGTGAAAACTTTGGGACATTTCTGCCTACACGGTTTAATAATATGTCGGAGAGTGTTTATGATGACGTCAATAATGCTGTGCTACTTGTACACTTAATTTATGAAGGTTTTAAAAACAATAGGTGCATGGTCCGTTTTAATTAAATGAAAAAAAAGTGAAATAATAATGGAAAATATAAGTAATGACAATGGACTGAAAGAAAAAAAATATGTGTATAGAATAATAATGTTTTAGTTTTTAGTATTGTCTTAAAAAATATTATCATGAAACAAAAAAAATGTGTATAAAGTTTGTAAATAAATACAAAATGATGTTACAATGTTGTTTTATTTTATACAAAGTTAGAATATTTAACATTGCAGAGTATACATGATTATGACAATAGATGCACACTTAATACAGCTCTTTCTCTCTTTGCAATAGTCTGATATAGTTTTTAAACACAAGGCTTGTTGTAGATCTTTTTATAGCAATGTCCATTCTATGTTGTTTTCAAAAACTGGGGAAGCCGCAATGGTTTTATAGGCATAAAAACCTTATTGTTATTGCTATTTAGTCATTTTGATCCTCTTGCAATACTACGGTACGTTTTTGCATATCAAGGGCAGATGACCTACATGTTCCACTCCCTAAAACGACAACAACAACACTACCTCTTGCATAGTTTGTGATGTTGATGGCTCTTGCGGTGTGGAAGACGGATTAAACATAACTTTTAGAACAGGGGTTAAACGTTGCTCATTAAACAATCCACTATTTTGAGTAGCAATATGGTTTTCTTGAATTTTGTCGACGGCAACTATGTTTCATGCAGTACACTACATTGATGATCACTGACACTTAAAACCTCACTATTTATACTTTTTAGGTCACCACGACAATGCTTGGAACGTTGTTTTGAACAGCGCCAAACAACAGTTCCGTTTTTATTGGTTCGTTTCACAATATATGAATATCCTTTATAGTATGCATAAGGCTTACCATACCTAGTCACTGATATTTCCCTGTCAACTGTCAAGCATAGACTCAGCTCTAGTAAAGTCAACTTGGTAATAAGAATAATAGTTTAATCTGACAGCAAATATGGATCCAAAGAGCTCAGGTAAAAGTGGAAGCAAATAAGCAAATATAAGAACCAAGAGTGGGGGTAAAAGTGGTCGCAAAGTGGTAGAGCCATTACACAATAATTTTAGCCCGACGTAGCTCTTGTTCAATTTCTTTGATTTCCCGATCGTGACCGGTATGCCCAGTTTGTTGTAAAGCATGCAAGTGTCGAAGCCTTTAAATTAGCTTACTGGGTTTGTTCCAGTATACAAATTTAACAACTGAATTTGTAGGTGTAAACAAAGCATTACCAATATCATCATCATCATCATTATCATCATCATCATTATCATCATCATTATCATCATTATCATCATGACCATTATCACTATTACTATATAGTCCTTTTTGATCCTCTTGCAATTCCACTTCATTTATAGTCTGCGTTGATTTTGATAGTGTTAAAGGTTTCTTGGACGTTGAAAACTGTCTTAACATGACCTTTTGAGGACATGATAAGTTCTTTAGAACAAACACTGCACTATTTTTAGCCACAATAACGTTTTCTTGTACTTGCTTTTTAGCATTTTGATAATTGTTTGTAAACAGCAACCGTGGTTCGTTTGGAGCACTACATTGATGAACACTCACACTTAAAACCTTTCCATTTTTACTTTTCAGATTGCCTCGACATTTTGTTGACCTCTCTTTTGAGTATCGCCAGAATATTATTCCTTTCGCATTCTGACGATTATTGTTATAAGAGTAGCCTTGATAGAGTGCACGTTGCCTACCTTTGTTGGTTGTAGTAAGTTCCATAGTAGTTACTGACCTGTCAGTACGATGTTCACACTACAAAGGTAACAACTGTTTTGCTAATGGAGTGACCTACCATAAGCTTATATATTGGCTTATGTGTTGGCTTTTTGTGTTGGATTTTTGTGTTGGCTTTTTGTGTTGGCTTATGTATTGGCTTATTTGACAAGTTATTTTAGTCAATATATTTAGTGGATTTTTTCTTGGTGTTGGAAAGTATTTGAAAGAGAGGGAATATTTAAAGACTTAACCTCAGCTCACTAACCTAACCTAACCTAACCTAACCGAACTTCACCTAACCTAACCTTTCAACTCTCAGGTGATAATTAAATTCTGGGCATAGTCGAGTTGGAACCCAAGATCTCAAGGGTAAAAACCAATTATTTTTGGTAGCTTATTTTGGTAGCTTATTTTCATGGCTAACCTAACTTTACCTAACCTAACCTCAGCTCACTTTGGATATCACTAGTAAGTGTTCATATCTTCCGCTAGGTGGCTTGCTCGTTGTTCAGGTATTGCTCAAATTTACCGTTAGGTAGCGGAAACCTACTTTGTGTGTTGCATGTGACTCTTGTGAAGTTTGACCGCGTGCATGACGTGCTTGTATAAGTTCTATATATAAACTCAATATACAATAAACCAATAAATGTTCAGAACTAACATATATAGCCAGGTTTAGGGTATATAGGAGACCCTTAGCAAGAAAGGCTGTCTAACCCACTAGTCTACAGCCAGCCTCGTCATACGCAGTAAGCACCTGTTGGCAGTAAATCCTATACCACATTGTTCATTTCATGGCACTTAAACAGGATCTAGATCATGGAATAAAATTGGTAAAAAAAATCAACTTATGCCTTTAGCCAAGGTCTTTGTTTAAACTTTAACACAGAAGCCAACACATGAAATCACCAAACATTTTTATAAGATTCTAAACGTTTTTCAACACAGCTGTACTCTGGGTGTGCTAGTGCTTTAGACTTGCAAACTCCCAATTTTTCAAAAGCACATGCCAATTCAAAACTGTCTATGGCATATGGACCACATATATCGACACTACCGTTGTTGGCTGGTAATACATCATTATTATTAATATTTATTTGTGATTCAGCAACGTAAGTAGCAGCCAATTGTCTTGTGGTTCGGTAAAATGGATACACGGGTATGTTACCCACTTCTTTTCCAAGCATGTAAGGACAACAAGGAGACCATCGCAAATGGTCTCTAAAGGGATCATCCCCTTCTTCCCAGTGTGAAAGTTCAATACGACAAAACACACAGCGCACCACATCTTCTCGGTTCAAGTAAAAGAAACGGCTTTTGCAAGGTCATGTGTCGACAAAAAGCCTACAGGCCAGGATACTAATGTTAACCAACGATCATGTTCTGATTTTAAATTTAACCCACGTGGTAAACCAACTTGCTCACTTGTTGTATTTGGTACTAACGCCATGTGTTATAATAAAACTTTTTCTTATTGTAAGTTATTAACGTTGCACAGAGTACTTTAAAGCACAATGTATGCTTGTTCACCGTCTGTTCATTACGTTCATGGTGCACGACGACACCTAAAAGCAAACAAAATAACCAATCACTCAATCAATCAATCAATACTTGAAAATAAAACTTTAACGTTAATTGGCATTAATATATCAAAACACCATAAAAATTATAATAAACTGTATGTCGGCACTAACAGTAACCCATGTACTTATTTTCTTTTTATAAAGCTGCAGTCATTTGCATTCCCCTTTAACCAATACCTAACAAAAAATAATAATGTCATGTCATTTTGTCCAGATAATCATGTTCAAACCTGTGAATATTCGTTGAGTTCATAGGGTACAAAGTTCCTCATTATTCTACTAGAAAGCGCTATAGAGTATAAGGAGGTTAGATATCTAACAACTAACCTCCTTGACTTTCATAGTCAAGGAACAACTAAATTCGACATGCAAGCTACCCTCTGTGTGTTAAATAACAAAGCTTGCACCCGGCATCCGAGGCCATACGATATTAATATTATTATTAATATTATATTATTATTATAGGGAACGACATGTCAGTTAAATTACAATTTTAGTTTTTTACAAAATCCAATATGGCCTTGTACTTTCCCGGTAAACAACCAATATGGTCTTGTACCGGTTGTCAATACATAGTCATTAATCAAGAAAGCAATCATCGTCCTAGTCATATACAGGTAATGAATTTTTTGTCTACGAGTTTTCAGTAATGGTAAAATAGAATAGCATTTTATCTTAGGTTTACTTGAGTTTTAAATAGTTCACAGCCTGGAAACAATGGTTGCACTTTACTGCGTCTCGGGTTTTCAGCGACTGCTACGGCGGTAAGGCTTTTCTTTCACGTTTCTAAAAATAAATAAAATAAACTGTTATAAATAACTAAATTCAGGTTAGTACATGCATTTCATAAAATAAAATATGAAACAAAAATGAAACAAGTTAGTTTAAAAAAATCCCACCTTCACTTGCAGTGGCTTGTTGCTGTTTCCTTCTAGTGGGCTCAAAAGTAAACTGGTTTCTTGTATCTTAGACCTGTAAGGTATACCGGTTATCTGCAAACAAATAAATTAAAAAATCAATAATTACCTAATCAATAACTACAAATTTAAGGTTCATTAGCATGACATTATTAAAATAATCATTCATAGGTACTTACCAAAAAATAAAAGGATTTTTCTTCCTCAGCTCTACTGTATACGTCCGTGTGCTATGGCAAGTGCATGACTAACGCAATCGTTATCAGTTAGCCTAGCAACAGAAAAAGTTGTATTTTCTCAGCGTTTTGACCTTGAATGGTTCTCTGTCTCTCTCTCGCACGTGTTCCCACGCCTCTTCACATTCCTCAATCTGAATAAGATTCGTGTACATTATACTAGTTTCATGTTTTAATAAGGAACCAAAATGGCAACCTCTTATACATCGGTAGTCTTACTGTCTCAGAACCAAAATGGCGGTCTCTGCTTAAACAGCACACCTGCTAGCCACCACGAGGCAAGTAAGCTGATATCACACTTCCTGTTGACGTAGACATTCCTGCCTCGTCAGCACCAGCAACAGCTCTCACGAGTCCTCTGGTTAGGTACGATATTCAGTCACCAGTGAGCTGGACTGTGTGCGTGTTAGCATTCAAAACATGTGTGTGTGTCTTATTATTATTATTATTATTATTATTATTATTATTATTATTATTATTATTAAACATTTTACTGTAATAATAATTACTAGCAAGCGGCCATCCTCAATACATGATAATGTCAACCACATACTTTAATCCTAAAACACATGACTTTACCCAGTTCAATATTTAGTTTATAACATTTCAGGCCAATGACCTTACCGTTTTGGCTCTTTGCGTACATGCATATGACTTGGTCGAGCAAATGTTATGGGTTTCCATATTCTAAAGCCATTTACTCTGCCAGGCAGCAGTCTCGCTTATCACCGTTTATTAGCATGTCAAATATCCCCTTCAGGGGTAAAAAAAAAATCCTAGCACTCTTAACACATTTTCAAATATTCGCCTCTATCCGTCATAGGAAATGTCACAAAACCAACCGTCATAAGCTGCCCCCGCCATCCCACCAAAATAGCTATTCATTTCTTCTGGGCACGGTCACCGAGATCGCCAACGTCTAAGAATCACTTGGTCATATCCTACAACCGTCTGTTGTGTCAGAGAGCGATCTCGCTCATCACCGTTAACTAAAACGTTAAAGATCCCCTTCAGGGGTAAAAAATCTTAGCATGCTTGTCACATTTCAAAATATTCGCCTTCATTCATTCGTCATAGGAAAAAATATCGAAAAGCAATCCCTCGTATGATCGCCCCCGTCGAAATAGCCATTTCCAGTATTCACCATGCTCAGTCATAGCCTCGTTGGATCACACGCCCAGCGCTACCGGCTCTCTGTCTACAAACACGCTTTTATATTTAAAACAATAAAATAAAAAATGCCTAGTTTTTTTGTCCTAGAGACGTGACATTTATTTTCTTGGTAGAGGGGGTAGGGAACTTTCATTTATGTCAAACAAACTTATTTGTCAACGTGTTAGTTTCCAAAATAAAAAAATAAAAATTTATTTGTTTTCAGAAAACATAAATAATAAAAATGTTTTATTATAAAACATAAAGGTCATAGCGACCATTGGTTTGAACTATGGCACAACATTCTATCTTGTTTGGTTTTCAAACTATCGCCTACTTTTGAAAACAATTTTTTTCAAAAAAAAAGTAACGAGTGGTCTATAGGAAAGAGGACGTCGGCTCGAGTCCAACAACACCTTCTTTTTTAAAATCCGACCATCCGTTCGCCAATGATCACCAATGTTCGCGAGAAAGTAGGCTATCATTTTGTTTTTCCTCCTACACCCTTGAAACTTGCTGTCCGCCTAGAGGACATACCCACCTTTCATTAACGTCAAACAAACTTTTTCCCAAAATTCACCGTTTCCAAAATAGCACCAATCCAAAAAACAACAATTTTCAATTAAAAAAAAAACAAGACACATGCATAGCCAAGAGAACGTCATCCCAACGCCAACAATACCTCGTTCGTTAAAATCCGACCACGCGTTCGGGAGATTTCGCCCAAAGTTTATATGACAGAAGGGGGGGGGGGGGGGGAGAGTAGAACTCTCCAATTCACACTACTGTACAGTTTAAGTCCTAGACTCTTGAAATTTATTTTGGGGGTAATGGGGGTCAGGGCCATTCATTTATGTCAAACAAAATTTTTTGTAAACTCTTTAGTTTCCAAAATATAGGAATTTTAAAATTGGACTGTTTTCAAAAAACATAAAAAATAAGAACGTTTTATTATATAAAATAAAGGACATAAAGACAATTCGTTTGAACCATGGCACAATGTTCTATCATGTTTGGTTTTCAAACTATCGCCTACTTTCAAAAACAAAAATTTTTTTGAAAAATATAATACGTGGTCCATAGGAAAGATGACGTTAGCCAGAGTCCAACGGCACCTCATTTGTCAACATTCGACCTTGGGTTCACGAGATATTGGCTTGGACTCAAGCGGCGGCCATGACACTGGTTAGAACTCTTACTGCTCCCCTACTCCCGCCCAGTCATTGTGCAAATTCGTGTTGACCGACTGAAGAGTTACAAATAACAATTTGTATGGGCAACACTGAAGAATTGGCTTCCACACTTCACATATGATTTTCGCTGAAATTATCTCTTGTGAATTATTACAGAAAGATTTAATATCAATGGAAGGAGTCAAAATTAACCGATACTGAATATTATATACTCTGATACTGTCACCGATATGATATGCTGTCATGAGATCCGACAACGCCTCGTAGTCAAGTGAGAAGAGGATGACGTAATAAGGCTGAATAAGCATCCTGATCTGTGAGTCATACTCATTGAAAGACCACAGAACCAGGAATTTAAGTTAATAATTATTTTTAATATTTTGGTCCATTTAAGAATCCTATGATTCGATTTTATGAGTAACAAAGTGATTAAATTTCGTGAATTATCTCTGTCATGGACGTAGTCGAAAATTTTAGGGAGGAATAATAGAACAGGAGTTAACTAAGGACTATCAATTGCACTGATTGACGTGGGCGAAGTCAATGTGGCAAGTTCACGGAGTCGAGGAGCTCACTCTTACTCAATTCGGCAAAAATAACGTACTCCTACTCAGTTCTGCGCGAAGAACGCACTCTTACTCAGTACGCCACGCAGCTAACATATCTTAGTGCAGACTGACGTGAATATTTCACAGTGTGAACGAGACGCGATCGAGAAACATTACATTACGGAGTGCCGCAATTGTATTTCATTTGGTACGTGAAAGAAGCATAGTTGAGATTATACGCCGTGTAAGACGTAATGTGAACATTTATGGTACCGACATAAAACTACGCAGAATACAGCGGTATAACAATTCACACTACAGTGTATTTTAATGCGAAATACTTGAAAAAAAAACACTGCGAAGTGATTAATTTAACGTTGCATCGTAGGCGTATACGAGACGCGTAACATAAAGGAAGCAGTGCGATCTGCTTTTATTTCGAGAACGTGGACTCACTTAGATGACAGGCAAGCGCTAGCATTTGTTTCGAGAGGCAGACAATTGAAAGTTGCAGTGGGAATGAACTCAAGTAGATAAAGAAATTCAGCAAGGTCCGGAAACACCTGTGAGGCCCATGATTGGAGAGACAGTTGAAACACACTTCGAGCTGCGTACGATATCTTACGAGAACTTTTCTGCGGCAGTGTAATGTCGCAGCAGGATAATAATCTGTGCTATTTGTGAACAGTTATGAAGGTTCAAAATTCAATATTACGAGTACGGAAGCGGCACGAACATTGACGCGATGTATTATGGAAACATCGACATTATCAGTACCGACAAGTGCGGTCTTATCGATATAAACTAATTTTGCGACGAAATGGCCAACTAATCGGCGAAGCGGGAGCTGCTATAGATTGTGATGGAAACGGATAACGATGGAAAACCACGCGAGACGACATACGACACCACGAGGATATGAGATGGATCGATGCTTGACGTAAATGGGACTAAGAGAACCATCGGACCATTATCAGAAGGTGAAACATCACCTGAGGTAACATTGTTGATGGAAACTCGAGTTACAGATTTGATTATGCTAAGTAAAATTAAGAATTTGAGTGGAATGTAGAATTATGGACATTTGGCAGTTGGAAATTAGATCTACATTTATTGGGTAAATTTAGTTAATTTTTATGGATGTTTGGAATTTAGAATTATTTCAAATGGATGGCAGACTGGAATGGAATCAAAATTTATGTGACTAAGATGATAATGGAATAATTGCTACTACGATTAGAGAAGAGATCGATTAAACCACACTATAAGTTGTTACAACTTTAATGAAATAAGATTATGGCACATGTTACGCACGTGTTGTATATAATAATGAGCAGTTGAAACAATGGTCAATTGAATGAAGGCAGATTAAGAAGTAATGAATCCACTAGAATGTAAATGAAAAATCTCTTGTGCCATAACTATTATTTGAGTTTAATTGTCATAAATGGAAAGTCATATTAATAAAGAGAGAAGTGGAACTAGGTACAGCTAGACGGGCTTTAAATTATTTATTTAAGAGTACGAGTGTGTAACTGATGGATAACACTCAGTAATATCCAGGCAAAGTATATTTTTGTGTGAAAATGTGGTCTTGTACTTCTAGCCCATTAGGAACTTATTACATCTCGACGATTGATATAATCTAATATTGTAACGGACCATGAATCCACGTCACACAAAATTAACAAGGAATGGCTTAAAGGTAGTGTGAATCTAGATGAAATTCACTAACGAAAATATATATTTTTAATAATTCCAGGTAATGAAACCTGTTGTTTAAATGGAAGTAAACCCATGAAAGGATTAGAAGTACCTGCGTACTGAGAGGTAAAGAATCTATAATTTAATTGAATGATAAAGGAATTGTATTGGAAGTTGAAATGAAATCGAATATGGAATGGAGTTGAATCGTAACAAGGAAAGACTATAAAAATGAAGTAAATGCATTCTTGTAAATACAAATTGTATACAAGTGTGTAATGATTGTGAAATGGGAGTGGATACCCATAACTTAAAATAAGTAATTTAATAGAAGGAGGTTATGAAGTTTTTTTAATTGTTTTCCTTTCTTAAATTACAACTTCTCAGAAATGGACTTTAAAGAGAAGAGGTGAGTTTATGAAAATTTGAAACTAACAAGAATGGAATAGAAACATAAGAAATTGACCTCCGTCAGTGGACTTGTCTCAAGGGCTAGGACACTAGGAGAGTTTTGTGATCATCAGAATACTTTGAATTATTAACCTTTAATTTTGCACTTCAAAAATATTTAAGTGTAATCTCTGAGTGCAGGAAAAGTTTTTTATTTTAATTATCTGTATTGGTGTGACTGATATAAATTTGTGGATGATCTTATCGTATTTTGCAGACTTCTATATCATTTGGTAGAATTTCTTTTTTGAGACTTGTACGATAATCGGAACAATTTCGAGGTTTACCTAACCGAACCCAATTCCCACTCACAGAGTATTTCGCCTAATTTAATTAATGAAAAAATAGTCTTATGAGATCACCTTATGTCCGTGTGTGTGTAAGTGTGTGAGGATGGGCGCATGTGTGTGTGTGTCCCTACTAATATCTAAACAGCTGGAATGAATCCAACGAAACTTTGTAAGCACATAGTATTAATTTGTCCGACCCCGACCGTGCCCTTTAAATGTTATTACGTCTCAACCATATAATATGGCGGCTGTGCGAAATATTTCACCGGCATTCTATATCTCTGAAACTGTTACTGATATCACCCTGAAATTTTGTTAGGTGATAGCGGACAATACTAGACGACCACCTACATGTTTTTTAATCTGTTAAGTACAAAACGAACATGGTGGCCAAGCGAAGTTGAAATATTTAAATAGACTTTCCCGCCATTTAACCATCCGAGCGCAGTGAAACATGGTATATCAAATGTCTATACGAATTATAATGCACGTACAACTAACTTAGTTCAATTGTTTACATAACCTCAAGATGGCAGCTGTGCAAAATTTGAAAATGAAGTTTTTATTTCTTGTGTCCTTATCATGCGATCGAAGTGAAAAATTGAAAAATGAACATATGCGATAATTGTCATCTAATTATACATAATTATACGGCCTATATATATATATATAAATCCAACATGGTGACCATCCGAAAATATTAGACGGTTCTCAATATCAACTAATCTAAGGCAGCAATCAAACTTGTTTGTATGTTGACAAAAGGTATTAACATATGTTCACCCCTGGGACTATCTATAAGCTAGTGGGCATAAATCCAACATGGCGGCGACGCGAAATTTAAATATTTAAATGGACATTTCACGCGATTTAACCATCCGAGCTCATTGAAGCTTGGTACGGTAAATGATTATACAAATTTTTATCAACTGGCATCTAATTTATTTCAATTGTTTTAGAAACCTCAAGATGACGGTTGTGCGGAATTATAAAATCTCGTTTTATTTCTCGAGTCCGATTCATGCGATTGAAGTTTGAATGAAAAACCTACGCAATAATCTTCATCTAATATTACGTATTTCTATGGTCTATATAGCCTATATGAAAATCCAGCATGGCGAACATCGGAAACATTTAGATGGTTCTCCATATCTACGAATATATTAAAGCAATCAAACTGAAGTCTTGTATGTTGATAGAGGCAATTAACATAAGTAGGATGTATGAAAACAGGCTAGTTAGTACTTCACGGAACTATTGTTATTTCATTTTGTTCCGATTTCTCAGGAGAATGTGTTACAGGAGAATGATGAAGATCAGATGGGTAGACAGGGTGACAAACGAAGAGGTATTAAGACGAGTGGGAGAGGAGAGATGTTTCTGGCGACTGCTAATGAAGAGAAGAGATATGTTAGTTGGACACATACTAAGACACCCAGGAATAGCAAGCTTAGTTATGGTAGGAAGGGTTGAGGACAAGAACTGTAGGGGTAGACCAAGGTTAGAATATGTTAAACAGATTGCTTCGGATGTAGGGTGTGGTAGCTATGTAGAGATGAAACGATTAGCTCAAGACAGGGAGGCAAGGAGAGCTGCATCAAACCAGTCATAAGACTGAAGACTCAAACAACAACTCAGTGCAGATTGCGATGTGAGCCGGGCCATCCAATTCAAGGTCAAGTTATCGGGCACAATACGAAAGTTTTATTGTAAAGTTGATGTGGTCAATTGCTTTAAACTGGGCAATATCCAGCTCACCAGCCCCCAATTTTCTAGTGTATATATCGTGACATATTGATTATACCCATGTAAATTTCGGAGAAGAATCATCTCTTACTTATACTTATTCATCCATGCTTTCGGATTGTTGATAAACGAGAACCATGAACTACGTATTTCACTACATAATTCTTGAGTATTACGCTATATTTATTTTTTGTAGATAATGCCTGATCATGTGACTTTACACTCATGTTTTGAAAGGCCTGAGGTGGGTTGATGAGAGTTATCATCAGCAACGATAAATGCCTAGGTTTAAGACAGGGTAAGCACGTTAATTAAGAGGAGAATTTTGAATTGGGAAGCACCAGTTGAATATAAATGAAAATAAACTATTTTGTTCCGCACGGAACTACATGTTGCTCCTTGGTTATGCCTATGGCGATGATCAGTGTGAACCTATGACTCGAAAACACTGCCAATGTTCTGGAAGTTTGTAGCTGCCTACTGATATATTCTGCGTCGGTCTTAGCTTCCTTCAATGAGGATGTAATTACGATAGTTCATTGTTGCAAGTTCGTGGTCCTGTATATCTGTGAAACATATCCTTCAGTTACAGCGGATATCTCCATTGAGTTAAACAGCTGAGAAATACTTTCATACCGATTTTTTGGTTTAAAGCGCATTAATGAGTTCCATGTAAGGCAATATGACTTAGTATCTATCCCTTTCTCAATGCAAATTTGTAGTTAGTGAATTCAAAGCAAGGTGTTTCAGCATGTTAACGATACTGAAAATACGGAAAATGGGAATGTTGTTGAACAGCCATGAATATGGTTTTGAGTCAAATGCCTTCTGATAATATAGACTATATATGCCGTGGAGGTATTTCACCTTTTTCCTCAGCATCTCTTCAATACAACCGAAGCTATGATAGGCGTTCTCAATGCTGCTCTACTTGTTCTTGAGTATGATGCTATGGATTTACGCGGTAATGCTTGACGTCAAATGTTTATGTTCGTATGACAACGATGTTATCAGACAGAACTTAGAAGGATTTTTGATGTTTACTTCATTATGTAGTGGGTATGATTTCTCAATGAGACAATTATACTGATACTGTTAGTGAATCTTTGACGAACATGCTGACACTTCTTATTGATGAAGATAAGTGTTGTTTTTAGGGGCCTAACATCTAGGTTATCGGCCCCTAATTGTTTGGGTGATAGTGCAAATGAAGGAAGACGATCAAATGAAACCTACAACTAAAACTTACTACTGACTTACAAACTAGAAGGGAAAATGGGAAACAAAAAAAAGGATGAAAGACAATGCCCACAACCCTCGATGAATGAGAATTGAGGGACTTGGAAGGAAGGGAGCCAAGAAAAGCAGGATGGAAAGGTAAAGAGGAGAGGGTCCACCCCAAAGGCAATGAAAAAAGGGGTAAGCTTCACCCGGCTCAGGAATCCTTAAGAGTCACCAAATCCTGAGCTCACCAGCCGTGATCCCTTGAGGGTGTAGCACTATACATGGTTCACCAGAATTGGTGGGGCTACACACACGCTGCCTCCTTTAGAGCCTTCAGTAGAAGGCAGGAGATATCAGGAAAAGTAAAACGAGAGGTCTGACCCCTCTAGGAATGAGAGATCAGGAAAGATGAGAGAAGGGTCAATTAAGGCGGGATAGTGAAAAATTCCCTAGGCCTCGGATACCCTAATATCGTCGGGGTCGGAAGAGAACAAGAGTTGACCAAGGGTGGCTGAAATAAAAGGTAACAGTGAGGAGCCAGGCACAAGTAACTGGAAGCAATGCCGGACTCAGCTGGCGTCCCGTGGTCGCCAACCCACGTCCCCCTAGTCGTGATACCCTGGGGGGTATATTTCTTGCTAGGTGTTGATAGATTCTTGTATAATGCTTTAACCAAAAGTTTGAAATGTGATTCGGCCCTGGTGACCTTCAGATCAGTGTTGAGGTAATTGCTTTGGTGAACTCCTGAAATGCCATATTCGAATCTTCCATCATGTCTAACCTGCTCGTTTTCACTTCCTTGCGTTTGATCGAGGATGCAGGTTCAGTCTGATGGTTAGCTTATGATCCTAAAATGCCAAATATAATGTCCCAAATGACCACATTTATATGTTCACTGATTTGATTCTCTTATCCATTATTTAGGCCATTTTCCGATTGTTGGTGACAAGTCAGTTCTGACTCTTCCCAAGTTCTAATGTAAGACCTTTGGCTTAAGCGCTGGGCCTCTACTATACGATGTTAATACTTTCTTCTTCTGGAGGTTAACAGGATTGTGTTTGGCAGGGTTTCTTCCATTTCAGCGTAGCCTGCCGATTTCTGCCAGATTCTCACTCATATATGATACTGCAATCAACCTATATCTTACAGGAAATCTCCCCCCCCCCCGTAGACATCCGTCTCAAGAAGTAATGTGACGCTGCCTTTCAGGTCGTTATTATACCGATGTTACTTTGCCCCCAGTTCAGCTTACTTCAATAATGGCTGGTATAAAGAGTATACTACTACAGGAATGTCGGAAATGTTCAATTTGATTTGCGTCAGTTGTTCGGGTGCGTTACAAGTATTCTCATTTAGAACGGTATTGATTTGCATCCCTTTCCCTGAACTGTTTCCTCTTTGAACTCGAAGTGTCAAGAAGCTACATTACCATATTAGAGTAGAGTTCTTTTAAATTCTATTCTAATTGATTTCTTGAAATATTCTCTCGAAACTTGTTGCTGATGTTTTCACTAGAGATTAGGAAGAGAGTGCTACTTATTGCTACTATCTATTTATACATGTGATTATTCGTTGTAGTAGATTCGGAACGGAAAGTTATCTCTTTTATTGCTTTTTACCGAACTGGTTTGACATGTTATATAAATCTGAAGTTATGGGAGTCAGCCGATCCATGACCGTTGTCATTGATCGATTTTAGCATTCTACCAGTTTCTTCTCTGATTTCATCCAGCCGTGGTTTCGAAGTGTGGGGTTTGTGAGTTACAGCTCTTTTTCAGCTAATATTTTGTCTTATGCAATATTTATAACAGAGAACTGCTCATAGGAGTGAGAAAAATGTTCCGCAAAATAACCTGTCAGAATCGTCGAAAATATTGTGACGATTTAGCCATGGCAAATAAATATATATTCATTTCTGGATTTCACTGTATGCACAATTCTGCTTTGTCTGATTAGTTACTTGAAGAAGATATGTGGTCAACAGGTCATCAGGAAAAACATATCTGCTCTTGACCCTGTAGTTTGGGCTTCAATCGCTTCCGATATGATGTTATTTTTTTCCAAAATTGGGTAGAGATCCGGTTATTAGTTTAGATGTAATTGTATAAGCTATCCAAAAAAAAGGAAACGGGGGAGGGTTTTATTTTGTACTTAAAAGGCATGTTATTTCGTGAGTAGTATCTCATGTAATATTTCTTTTCGGTAGCTGTGATGTCATATAGTGGTGTAACACACAGTAGTGCGGTGTCATACAGTGGTGATTTTACTATTTTGTCGTTAGTTGAATATTATTATTTTGTTGTTACTAAAATTTTAGTATTTTATCTTTATTGGAATTTGGGATTTTTTTGCTAGTAGAATGTTAGTATTTTTGTTTGTAGAATGGCTTTATTACTTTATTTTGAATGGGAGTAGCAGCCTTTCAGAATAAATCAATTATTTACTTGTTTTATAGACAGTAAAATTATTGATATTATTAGCCAATAATGGCTACACTGCGTTCGGCTATATGGCTGAAAGCAACGGGAAACCACAGCCATATTACTCTTTCCGAGGATATGCACCTCTCTATGCATAATTGCATGTGATGATGGCCTCCACTCTTGTGAGATTTCAATCCGGAAGTAAACTTGTCCCACGTTCGTGTCTCTGGGTGGGGAGTACTCGAGAGGGGGTAAACATCACAGAAGTGACAAAGATGAAACCTGACATTCTACGGATCGGAGTGTTGAATGCTAGAAGAATGATAGGCAGTGGAAGGTTAGAAAACTTAGGAAGGGAAATGGAAATGTTGAGGTTGGATTTGGTTAGGATTAGTGAAATGCGCTGGCTAGAAGATCAGGACTTTTGGTCAGGATAATATAGGATCATTAGCACTAAATCAAACAATGGCCAAACAGGGATTGGTCTCATATTGACTAGGAAACTTGGACAGCGGGAAGAATATTATGAGCAATATAGTGAATTCATTATTGTAGCAAAAATCAATATAAAACCGATGTGCACCACAGTTGGTACAAGTCTATATGCCAACCTGTCAAGCTGATGATGAAAATGTTGAAAAGATCTACGAAGAAATAGATGAAGTTATGAGGTATGTCAAGGTTGATGTAAATGTTGTATTAAAGGGAAATTGGAGAATGCTGTAGTAGGAAAAGGAAGAGAAGGAAAAAAGTAGGAGAATTCGGATTATGTGACAGGAATGATCGAGGAAGCAGGCTGAAGAAATTCTGCACCGAACCTGAGTTAGTCATAGCTAACACCTTACTCAAAAAGTACAATTGAAGAATATACACTTGGATGAGACCACGAGATACAGGGCGTTACCAAATCGTCTTCGTTATGGTCAAGTAGAGATTTCGAAACCAGATTTTGGATTGCAAAATATATCCCGGTGCTGACATAAACTCTGGCCACAATATGGTTGTTATGAAACGCAGACATAAGTTGAATAAATTGAAGAAAAGTCAAAAGCCAGAAAGGTGGGCAATAGACAGACTGAAAGAGATGGACATGGACAAACGACTCAAGACGAGTATTAAAGGACGACTAATGAAAACCCAAGAGCAAGCCGGACTTGGAGGGAAATGGTCACTTTTGAAGAATGAAATAACAAAATTCGCAGAGGAAAACATTGGTAGAAAAGAAAGAATAGGTGGAAAACCGTGGATCACACAGGATATTCTAGAATTAATGGACGAAAGGCGGAAACACAAGAATGAAAATAATGAAAGGGGAAAAGCAGAATACAGACGTCTGAGAAATGGGGTTAACAAGAAGTGCAAAGAAGCAAAAGAAGAATTGTTTAATGAGAAATGATCAGGTATAGAAAATTGCCTGAAATTAGGAAATGTAGGTACAGCTTATCGAAGGATTAAGAGTACTTTTGGGAAGACAAAGTGCTGTAATACTGAGGACTCAGATGGAAAACCTCTAACAGATAGGGAAGAAAATTTAAGAGATGGAAAGCTTACGTAGAGTGTTTGTTTAAGGGAAAGGAGATTGAAAATCATGTTATGGAAAGGGAAGAGGAAATTGATGAGGATGAGGAAGGATATTCAATATTATGATCAGAATTTGACAGAGCATTGGAAGACTCAAGCAGGAAAAAGCAGCAGGCATAGATGATATACCGATTGAGTTGTTAATCTGCATAGGTGATGAAGGTCTGATCAGGTTATTTCACTTGGTGCGTAGGATTTATGAGAGAGGTAAGGTGTCCTCTTATTTCAAGAAAAATGTTTTCATCCCTATACCAAAGAAAACAGGAGCTGACAGATGTGACGATTATCGTACCATCAGCTTGATCACTCTTGCTTCAAAGATTCGGAATATAATAATTTACAATAGGATGGAAAGAGAGTTGGGTGACCACCAGTTTGGCTTCAGAAGAAACGTAGGAACAAGGGAAGCTGTACTAAGTCTCAGGATGATTTTGGAAGCTAGAATAAGGAAGGATAAGAGAACGTTCATGGTATTTCTAGACTTAGAAAAGTCTTTTGATAACGTTGATTGGAGTAAGTTGATTGACATTTTTAAAACGATTGGAATAAAGTACAGGGATAGGAGGGTGCTCTACAATCTATACAGTAACCAGTTATACAGTTATTCGAGCGGAAGGACATGATAGGGAAGCTGGTATTAAGGGTGCAATGGTGCAACTTATCACCCATATTTTTCAATTTATACATTGAACAAGCAATGAAGGAAATTGGAGAAACATTCAAAGTGGAAATAAAGATTCAAGGTGAATTTTTTTCAACTCTGAAAATTGCTGATGACATCGTAATCTTAGCCGACAAACCAGAGGATTTGAATGAGTTTTCAAATGATATGAATTCTGTCTTGAGGAAAGAATTTATGACGAAAATTAACAAATGTATAACAAATATATTGGAATGCAGTCGAAATAAATCAAAAGCCCCTATGGAAGTCGAATTGGCAGATGAAAAGCTAAAGGGAGTAGGTGACTTTTGTTACTTAGTAATAAAAGTAACCAGTTATGGACGAAGCAGAGAATATAAGGAGTATTTTACACAGGTAAGGAAAGAATTTCTACACAAAAGGAATCTGTGGACAATAATATAGATTTAGGTATTAGGAAGTCATATTTGAAAGCCTTTGTCTGGAGCGTGGTACTCTATGGAGGTGAAACTTGGACTGTTGGAGCAGCAGAAAAGAGGGGAATTGAAGCGTTTGAAATATGGTGTTACAGGAGGATGATGAATATCAGACGGGTAGATAGGGTTACGAATGAAGAGGTATTAAGACGATTAGGAGAGGAGAGTTGATTCGGGCGACTACTAATGAGGAAGTGAGATAGGTTGGTAGGACACATACTAAGACACCCAGGAATAGCAAACTTAGTTATAGAAGGAAGGGTCGGGGATAAGAACTGTAGGGGTAGACCAAGGTTAGAATATGTTTAATAGGTTGCCTCGGATTTAGGGTGTGGTAGCTATGTATAGATGAAACGATTAGCTCAGAACAGAGAAGCATGGAGCGCTGCATCAAACCAGTCGAAAAATTGATGACTCAAACAACAACATCAACAACAAGGGCAATTAAATGCTCGGTTTCTCGCCTAATTTAATTGGGCACAATATATGTAGACCGATTGAAAATCTTTCTATAATGGATCCAGGCTACATTAAATAATGACTTCTAATACTTCAATACTGGACTTGTATGTCACGTGAACAATACAAAATGGAATTAAAATAATAAGTTCTTCCAATTTATAAGTACTCCAGCTATGTTAAAGAGCAATGTTTTCTGTAGAACACTTCACATTAGACATCCAAAGACTGATGCGTGACCAATTAGTATTTATTCTTAGGTTCACTAATGTATGATCTTGTCTCCAGAGGTGGAAGAGGGCTCATGTGAACTATGGCGTAAAAGTAATGTCCTCTCTTGGCACTTGATTTCCTTCAATGTTTCTAGGTCGTTGAATATAAGGTGTGTATTTATGAAGGGCAATATTCTGCCTTTGATGCTCTGTTTCAAGACAGGTTACCTATTTTCTGAGCGGTTCCACTCAGGTATTGGTCTCTTGCCTTTGACACTACATGGAAATCGTCAGACTCCATTGAGTCAACCTTGAATGGTTGCAAATTTGTCGCAACTGTTATCATATCTGCAACTTCTTCTTGAAAATGTCAACGTTTCTGTCATAAGGTATATAAGAGTGTCCAGACACTGGAAATTCAAGTCTACTGTTTAGAAGTAGTTATCAGCTACTACCCGGATAAGTACTATAAGTACCATGTGGTTCTTGTTTTATCCCTCACAGTTATTACGAAAAATATGAAGGGCTGTTTGTTTAGGAATAAATCCAGGTGGGGTGATAACTATTAGCATACAAGACGCGACTTCATTCCCGATGTGACGTGGACTTACTACACTGTCTGTGCCAAGGGACTCATACTCAACGCTGACGCCATGATTAAGGGGCTGGTGGAGCCAAATGATTTCTGCTACTGACGTACTGGTCTTAGCATGCCACTGGTATCGGTATTTACTACTATATCCGTGAAAAAAAGATGGTATTTTCGATTTTTTGTGTGTTTTGCATGCTTTACCATGCCACAGTCACAATTGCTTCAGGAGGGAGCAACAGTGGTTATTTACATAATCAGAACATATGCAACAACTTCCTTTTCAAGGCGTAGCTGCATAGTAATAGCAATATAAGTTAGTTATTAGTGATTATACTTAGGGAGATAAGTGGACAATGAGCATCTATCTCTAAAATTTTCTTGACTTGACATTAAAATGTTCGATCTTGAACTCCGGGTTGAAAAACTCTGCTTTTGTGAATTCGTTGCACCGCGGGTGGCTCTCACTACT
Source organism: Meconema thalassinum (assembly GCA_946902985.2). Classification (NCBI taxonomy): domain Eukaryota; kingdom Metazoa; phylum Arthropoda; class Insecta; order Orthoptera; family Tettigoniidae; genus Meconema; species Meconema thalassinum. Next base: position 721,136,551 of record OX336389.2, read on the forward strand.
GGTTCCGCTGCCTCCCCGCTTGAATATTCATGCAACAACGGAAGATATTTACTATAATGGTACCACGAACACCTGTGTGTGCCACTAACGATAAATGGAGCCACTTTTATCTGCAGCGTTTAATAAATGGATGTTAAATTTTAAGTGACTGCTACAAATCATTTATAATAAAGAAGTCAGCTTAGTGGAATTTGATGCCACATTTCATTAAAACATGAGGGACTCTTACATGCGATGTTAGTTTTTTTTTACTTTACAAAAAGATTAAAAAGTAATTTCTGAAACGTGATGCAGGGCTACCAGATGTAATTGTTCTCGAGATTAATGAGGAATATTTCGAAGATGACGCCAATGTTCAGTTCCCGTTGATACACCTTGCTGGAATATCCCATCGCATTGAGGTAATGAATTTCACACAGAGCATTTTTTCGTTAGCAAACATTGCAACTTGCCAGCCATCATTCAATTACGTGTTAGGAAATCAGTTATTTTGTGCCCAGTTTTTGTCACAATCACACCTTGCACTTGTATGTGACCATCACCACCAGCTGCGACGTTTCCGTCATACCATTAGTAGTCCATGAACGTATGGGATCATTGCCGAGCACATAGGTGTGGTACAGTAGCTCGTTGGTTAACGCCTTGTTTTTCAAATATTTCAGGAACCGACTGTGCTTTGTATCTCAGTTGTTACCCAAACTGTGTGCTGGATCCTCTGCTCACATAAATTAAATTAGGTTAATATGGACTTCAAAAATATGAAAGTAGGTATTAAATGCATTTTTTATTCTTCCATAGGGAATTAAACATTAGTTAACCCACGGTGAAGAAATTCTGACACGTTACCGAAGCATTCATTGCCATCATCTGTTTGAATACTGTTTCATGTAGATTATGACTTCCACAAAGATCTCTTGGTGGTTCATGCACACTTTAGTGCACATCTCTTGATGCAAACGTGAGATTCTCAGTTGAATGGTGCCAGTCGCGAACACTTGGTTAGGGTTGGTGGGTCTACGTAGCATAATGTTTAAAGTTCTCCCATATTTTAGCCTAGTTTAGATGTTGGCAAAAAATTAAAGTAAACTTGTAAGATCTACACGGACCAAATATCTGTGTGTCTCTGTGTGTGTATATATAGGTCCCCCTGCCCTGTATAAATTCAAACATGACGAAACAGAATTGAACCAAATTTAACACAGAGGTATCACTAGCAAAGAGTTCCTCAGTTTCATTTATTATATCACCGCCATCATATGGAAAGAAAATGGCGGCCACCCAAATGTTCAAAGCTCAAATAAAATTACGACTAAACTAATAACCGGATTTGTGCCAAGTTTTGATGAAACATTCCATCATATCAGGGGCGTCTGATGCCCAAACTACAATGTTATCAGACAATTATTGTTGGATAATTTTGAGACGTGTGATTCTTTCAAGCATTATAATTCATAACTTATGATACAACGAATCAACGTACACAGTATTTACATTTGAGGCCATATTTGATAAGGACCCTCTACTGTCAACGTGATACCAACATAAGGCTGTTATTGTGATGGATGTATTAGTGTGTGTATTTGTAATTCAGGTGAGTATTGGGGAGACGTCGGCCGTGGCCTTAAGTTAGAAACCATCCCGGCATTTTCCTGGAGTAGAAATAGAGAACCACGGATAAACATTTACAAGATGCCTGAGATGGGACTCGAATCGTCCTCTTGTCAGTTTTGCATAACGAGGCTGGGTCTAACCCATTCCAGCCCTCAGACCAGAATTGTAATTCCTTGGCAGAGCCGTGAATCGAACACAGACCTCCCGTGTTACAGCCAAGAACGCTAGGTGCTCAACTACGTGGTGGTGTAGTTGAGAGAAGAATGCTTGTCAGCATTTTAAACAATCTATGCAAAATTAAAAGTAATTTAACGCAAGGAAATTCGTTCGAGTCAAATGAAGCTGAAGTTTGACCACAGTCCTGTCACTGAGTATATTGAAAGGCACTGTCCGAATTACTTATGGTCTTGGTAAGAGATACAGCTATGATTCACATGTTATAATAAGAAGGTACTGCTTCCAGTTTTGACATACAGTGGTCTATTCGCTGAAGATTTTATTTGAATAAAAATCTTAACTGTCCTATCTATGAGTGTATGCCCCAGATTAGTGATGTACTTCTGAATCCATCCTACAGTTCGTGTTTTCATTCAAGAACAATGTCTTTCATTACTTGCTAATACTGGACCAATTTGCTAATATGCATTCATTATTTCTCCTGATTTATTTCGTTATGTGTTTCATTAAATTTAGAATTAGGAATTCCAGACATTAGAGCAAGCATTGTATATTTAATACTGTATCATTAATTTTAATGTTTTACTTTTTAGTAAATTTTACCCTCCAGGTTGGTGTTTCCGACGGACTCAGCGAGGGAACTCACCACTACCGCATTTCCAGGCAGTGACCTTGAGCTGGGAACACTTGGACGTATTGAATACAACTGGGGAGGTAGGTCAGCACTTCGCCCAAGTGGCCTCACCTGAAAAGCGAACAGGGGCCTCATGAGGGATGCGAAGGGAATATTTGGATGGATAGGCAAGGAAGAGGGAAGGAGGTGGCCGTGGCCTTACAGTAGGTACTCAACCCGTATCCACATGGTCTTACCTGTTGAAATCCGATGGAACAGCTGGATCGTAGAATCTGGAAGTACCCGGCTAAAATAAACCCCCCAAAATTCTACCAGCATGGATCAACTTTGGATAAGGACACATCAAGAAAAGAGAATGCGTTAAGAAAGTCCCAGTGGTAAAGAAGAAATGAAAAACTAGCTCAAAGAGAACTCGAGTGTCTCAAAAAAATCTCGGGCAGATGGCTGACGTTGGGAATATTGCGCCACTGGTCCTCCTAACACAATATCCTATTCTTAATATAAATCACTAAATCGTTGAATAATTTAAAATGTAATAATCAGTTTATTAACTGAAAAACTAAGAAATTTGTTGTAAGACGAAAGTCTGACAACTATAAGACAAAACAATTTAATTCCGTCTTATTACTGACGAATCTGGTATCGTTGTTGCATCATGATGCAAAGTTTCTGTTTCCATAAATAACGATGTACGATTTCACATTATCGCATATTAAATACACAAACACACTAGAAAAAAAATAAACATTTTCTATATACATAAATTTACAGTAATTTTCTTTTATCGAATCTCGCTATGATTCATATTATCCATCAGCATTATCATTTTAACATTATCTGTGATCATTATATGTCTTATTTGACAAACAACTAAGTTAATCAAACGTAGTGCCTTCCTTAGTAATATCTATCGTAGCTTCTTTTAATTATAACATTATCATATTATCTCCAATTAACGTTTCACACTGGATATTAGTTATGTTTAAAATTCTGATTCAAAATAAATATTTTTTTTCACTAAACTTTTAATGGTGAGTAATTCTTAAATTTCAGCATTGTGGCTTCAATGATCGTCCTCTATTCACGAATAATTATTATTATATAATTCAGCGACTGTTTATCAGCTCGCGTAATCCACAAAATTCCATTACATAAATGTCAATCTCTCCACACTAGAGATTCCTCTATACAAATCTTCATACTATCTCCTGATATCCACCGATATCGAAATATACTTAAACGACTTCATCAACACCTGTATTGATCCTTTCAATACGTTAAATAGCATTCAATAGCTGTATTGTAATTTTCCTCACCTAATTTAAAGTTATATAAATTTCAATTTAATATCAAGAATATCTTAGTGTTAATGCACTCTTGGAGAAACTATCACAATTGTTCAATTATTATTCAATATAATTCATCTCACATATGAATTTCAACTATCTCACATTTATTCATAACGTATTATATTTTAATTGATATTGAGATTCAATTCTTTATTATAATTCATCTCAAATATGAATTCCAACTATCTCGTATTCATTCATAAAATATTACATTTTAATTGATATCGAGGATTCAATTCAGATTCCCAACGTACATTCAAAATAGGTCTGCCTCTCAAGAAAATCGAGTAATTCTACACCATGGAGAAATGCCTAATATTAATAGCATGCGACAAAAACCATTAGAAATATACGAAATCAGAAAAGACTAAACCAACTCGAATTATCTAAATCGAAAACTGAACTTTCTCTAATCTAATAAATATATCCCTACTCAACTAACTTTACACATACATGGCTATTACTTGCCTAATTCACAAAATGTTGCAAAGATCAACTTCAAAAATGTTACTAGATTTCAAAACTTCATGTAGAATAATTCAGTCATTCGAAATGCAATACTGTATAAAACGACGAAATAATTCTGTTCTGAAATCCACGAAGTAACAGGATAAATCCTGTATTATATTCATAAACGCATCGTAAATGTTCTTCTTCCTATACATATTCTTATATAAAAATATCGTAGCCTTCTCCTAAAAGGTTTCTTCTTGACTAATGTTTCTTCTCAACTAATTATAATGCTCATATCTTATTTTCAAAAATTTGATATCGATGTTGCAAAATCTAAAATACCAAAAATGACTATCCATACAAAAATTGACTGTAGGTGCATTCGTTGTCGAATCAAAACCTAAAATAGACTAGCAGGCAAAAATTACACAAGCGTCAAGTTTAATCTACGAGTCCGGTTTCAACATACTAAAGAAATATGGCGAAAAAGGTAATCTATAGATATTTCTTATTCATACTGTCTACTGATAAAGAATCTTGCAGCTACCTTATGATGTCTTGAAGGACATAAATGCGTGTAAGAACACACATTATTCCTGGGATCGAACCATCATCCTGGGTGTCGAAAGGTTGAGGCCTGGTCTGGAACTCGCGATCGAACCCTCACAGCCAATGTTCGAACAGCTGTCCGCGACGCATGGACACTCTGACGTACATACCTGGATTGACTTCAAGCGCAGGGATAGTAAACTCCTCCACGTTTGTTTGTTGATTCTTTATGTTGTAGAAGTAATCATCTCAGTATCATATCTAGAGAATTCTTTAGTCTTTTCTTGTATAAACGTCTGCTTATGATTTCCATATTTCAAGCATTGGTTTGAATAGTTATTCAATTCTGCTTCATGTTGCGTTCCTTCTAAATGCGTAGAAAATCACAAATGCACGTAGAAATAACTGTACGGAAATTCCCCTCAACTCAGTCTTATATGTCATAGCAGTATATTTGTAAGGAAAAACGATGATATTTCAAGTCCACTTGCTATTCGAACAAGCTTAACTGAGCCTCGCAAATGCACTATGTTCATTCACGGCACTGTAAGAAAAGTGTATCACGCTAACACCGGGCTATTCAGACCGACCCGTGTCTTTGCGATTGTGCCTGCATTGTATGCAGTGAAACAACACTACCGTACCGCGCTTGTAAAACGTACAGTTTCAATAATTCAGATCGAGACTTCCATATATACTGTTTCAAAATAGAGTGAGTGTCCCAGACAGTCCTCGGAACTGCTCTGTAGGATTCTTCGCAAGGTGCATCACGATTCAATCGATAATGATCGAGGTTGCTTTCTGTCAATACGATAAACACATACAAACTGTTTATATGGCTTATAAATCTCTGTATATATCATCAGAATACTTCTTATTAATATTCATGATGATCCCATATTCTCGATCCCCTCTGTGGATCTCTGTAAGTATATATATCATCTGGTCTTATGTCTCCGCTGTACCGCAGCCATCTTGCTTGCAAGTTCATCCTTGGGAAACATGTGTGAACAGGGTCATTGAGCACGGACTACGGAAGTATCGCATGTGCAAAGCAGGGTTGCCTAAGCAATTACCCTAACCTCGCGTCATGCTGGCTGTAATTTTCAACTAAACGTTGAAATCTCCACAATAAAATGAAAAATATCTTCTACAAATAAATGTTATCTATTGATACAGAAAATACTGGTACAGTACTGTCCCAGTATTTTGTATAGTCTTGGAATACTGACATGTTTTGAGATACCCATTTTGCATTTTTATGTCAACATCCCGCCTTGGAGACGAGAGCTGTCGCTCGGTTAGGGAAAGGATAGGCAACGCTGCAACGCATCCCAGATCATATGATCTGCAGAGTACAGTTACTTCACAAGATGGCTGCCTTGAAAGCATGGCATTCATACATACAGTTACAATCTATTACTGAGATTACTGAGGGGATCGACGATTTGAAACAACATTGCAACATAAGAGGAAAGGATATGAAGTCATTTAAGGAATTATTAACACTCTTATTACTACACCAGATGTTTATCGCAATTGAGACATGTCAATATCAATTCTTACATCGATTGGACAGTGGCATTCTGGATAGGTTCTCGTCCAGCTGTGAAACGCCCGGCACGGAAATAGACTCACTTGTATTCTGACTTACAGTCGCGTTAGTTGGCTTCGCCAAAGCAACTATTCCATGTACAAATTTTACCTAGTGCGTTGTGTATGAGTACGGTACTGTACGGTTCGTCTTGCTATCAGGCAAGAAACGCGAGGTACACTTGGGGCGAGCGGTAACTCAGTGTATAACTTGGTGAAACATAACAGTGGATACAGTGAACTTCACGTTTCGCATAGTTTGTTCTACAACACTATCGCCGTTACCGAAAGAATTCTGATTTATCCAGTGATCATTCAACGATACTACATGGATATTAACGTTATGATGGAAGGAATTACATATCAGTCTACTACACGGAAAGCTATGAATGGCTAGGCAATGAAATGAAATGTAACACACTATCAGAATTGAACAAATAGAAATGATTCTCACTTAATAATGGATCTTACTAGCAGAAGGCTATTCAAGAAAAGGCTGAAGGCAATCTATAATGACACTGAGATAATTACCTACACGATATGGATTTTCTAGAGATAATACAAGTGGCATCTTTCTCGTTTCTATGAATGGACTTAGTTTCCATATGATGAACATTGTGTTCCGGATAGCAGTTTCGAGCGGAGAGGTGTAGGGTTCGATTACCGACGGTTCTAACCACTACTTCAACTGCTCAAGGCTATGGATCAGCATTCGATCTCTACAATGGATATATGTTCCAACATACATTACACGTTCATCAAGACGACTAAGGTAGCTGGAAATCTTTTTATACGTAGACGGTACTAATCATGTCATATCTATAGAATGTCCTTTACAAATTTTAATTAAGTACCGTAGTTAGAAAATAGATTTGAGAACTAGATCTGATACTTTTATCATTTGTGTTCGATGGTCTATTTTATGTGTTGGTCCTATTGAAGGATACACCTACATTGCCATTTCAGTAGTTAATTTTAAATGTAGTGTTATTTTTACTACATTAATTTTTCTAATTTTGGTAATAATTCTGATCATTATAATTAGTTGAGAAGAAGCACATTTAAGAAAATTTAGTAACAAGACTACGATATCATTATATAAGTATAGGAATTAGGAAGACGATGTCCAACCACGAATACATGAACATTTTTGTCTATTATTTCTGTTTGACATTGAATAAGGAAACAGAATATTTTCGACAGTTCATATAGCATATCATTTAGAATGACTGTATATTTTTTGATGAGCTAGTAATTGACATTTTACTCTAGCATGATATTTTAAAGTGGAAAATTGTAGTTTTTGAATTAGGCAATATTAGGCACTTTTGAATCAGGGTTTGAATTTAGATATTTTTACTGAGTTATAGTTCGTTCAGATTTCTATTTTCATTATTCTTTTTGGAATACTCCTGTTTTGATAACGTGTGTATTCTACTCATACTAGGCACTTTTCCATGGTATAGATTCATACGTATTTCTTAAGGGGTGACACATTTCTGGATTTGTTTATGCGAATCTAAATTAATTCTTTAACAGTAATAATTTATAATATCTTGTGATTTATATTTGTAAACATTGAAATTAAGACGAAACGAAGTATAATTGAGAATGAAGCTCAATTCTTTATAAAATAAGACTCCGTCATAAATCAAAATGACATTTTGGAAATTTATAAAAATAATTATTCGATCATGTAATTATATAATTATTTAATACAGTTTGTGTGGAAGTAAGTTAACACTTCGATGCTTGTATAAATTATAAACCATGATATATTTGGGTGTTTTTAAGACACGTTTATGAATTTTTGAAAAGGTGTGGAATGATATTAACAGCTATTGAGAGCTATTTTGCAATTTTTGATAATATAACAGTTGTGGTATAATGGAGGTTTTTGAAGAATATTTCGACATAAATGGAAGGTCTGAAATTATTTATGGTGTATTTTTGAAATCTCATGTGAAGAGATATTATCGTATTTATTACGAATGTTGAGTATTGTGCAAGCAATTGAGCTATCGTCGAAATGTGTTATATGGAAGTGTATTTAAACGTAAGATAGTCACGAACATCGAAACTAGAAGTTTAGTAACTGAATAAACCCACCATTAAAAATCTCATTATTGTATAAAACAATTCACTTGAATTTGATTGCTAATAATAACGCATTTATCCAGTGTGAAACTGATCTGAAAAAACGTAAGAATATTTAATAAAATTATTGCAGTAATAATTTGAATATTCATTCATGATAAATGAAATATTAATTAGATAGACCACACATTCGATTACCTTAATTGTTCGTCGAATTAGACATATTTTGACACTGAGAAATAATTAAATACTGGTCCTTGGAACGATAGAAATCATGGCAAAATTCAGTAAATGAACTTAAATGTAAATCTTTGTAAATAATTAATTAATGACCTAATATTGAGGGTATTTCTGTAAAATAATTTATAATATGATTAACCATGCTTACATCGTTCACGATTTGAACAGTATGTGATACGGCAACTTTTGCTGTATATCCTAGCCAGCTGTAGGCTACGTGCATATTTATTTTACAATAATATGCCACTATGAATAAGAATCTACATTTTTGTTGAGTGGATGTAAGTCCACAATCTGTATTTTTCGGTTAATAAACTGCGTATTTAATTTTAATTCTACAATGATTCGGTGATTTATAACAGCAACAGAATGTGCTACGAGAACCAGTGGGCAGTTTTGCTAATGCTTAGTCCAACGCCCGAGATAATTTGAGTTTTCGAGTTCATTTAGAGCAATTTTTTTTGTTCTTTCACCACTGGAATTTTCCTATCGCATTTTTTTATATTGAGATGTCCTTATCCCTGGTTGATCCTAGTTGGTAGAATTTTTGGGGGTTATTTCAGCCGGGTACTCCCAGATTCTGCGATCCAGTTTTTCCAGAGGATTTCAATAGGAAAGGCCATGGATACGGGTAGAGTACTGTGCCCAACATAGTCCCCCAATATAGGCGCGGATTGGCAACTCCGCCAGCGCTGTATGTCATCGCTGTGTACGCGACCACTAGGTTGAGTGCCGTCACACGTATCTGTATACTATCTCCAGCAGAGCGCGCTGTCTCTGACCACGTGCTCAGCTCTTGCATCCAGCAACTTGTCACTTGAGGAAAGGCAGACACATGCTTTTGTGTGCGCGGGCTGGACAGTACTCCATCGTGCGGAACGGGAGTGTTTTAACATTCGATTGTGATCATGGAGGGCCGTGTGTGCTATGTCAACGCAGGTCTAAGTGTCACCGTGTATTGGGAGTGGATTGTAATAGAGTCTAAGAAAGACCCTATAATTACATATCGCCGAAGTTACCGTGCGCAATCGAAACATTAGACGGCCGAGTTTTGTGTGCATAATTATGAAAATGCTTTTGGCATGAAAAACAAAATAATTAATTTTACAAGCGGGCTACATTACGGCATCTTGTATGAACGAACGTTCGGGAATAATCGAGCACTTGCCATCGAAGGACGACCCGCTAATGCATTGTGTGATTTGAGGATGCAAACGAATTTCATGAGTAGCTGTGAATGCTTTCAACTGACTGCCAATATACAGCTGTGAAGACTAGTTGATAGAAAGAGTCTTTTCCCAATATGAACTGTGCGTGGCGCAAGGACTTGTAATTTCCAGAATGGAATTTGGGCATTTTCCAACTTGTGCTATTGGAATGTCTGTGAGAAATTTGGAAATGGAAATATTTACTGAAAATATGGAGCACTAGTCCGGTACATAGGGGAACGATATGGAGTGATAGCCACGCCAGAATGAAGCCATGAGAACACCATGATGATAACATCGAGGGAGATGGAGATAGCCACCATGGGGCTGGAAGGTCCCGGGTTCGGTTCTTGCAAGAATTTTGGAAGAAGACTGAAGATGGATTCCTGCAGCTTTGGACTTGGGGCGGATGGTACTGGATGAAGTTGGGGATGGGGATTAATTCACTGGATCTGGAAATTCTTCACACCTGGAACATAGGTCTACTAACTTTGTACCATCCTTTCTTATTTCTTCGAGTTGGTGAGTCAGAATATTTCTTCATTTAGTAGTGAGTCCTGCAGCGACTGCCAGGGGCGGGGACCAATCAGCGGGCAGCGTGACGTCAATGAAGGGCAAGCAAGCACATCTGACTGGCAACAACCGTTAGTTTGAGTACGGACACCAACTCGTACCTACCCATGATTAAGGCTGCTGCAATGTCAGCCGAAAGGTCGGGAAATAACCGATATGGGCGACGCGGCTTGATCAATAAGCCTAGATGATAAATAATCAACATTTTTTTTTTTTACCGATTACTTACAAATTCCTCATTTAACCATACTTGGCTCCTATTCATATCCACATCATATTTGCTTGCTTTTAAGTCACCTCAGCAACATATTAAATAATAATACAAAAGCAAGCTATATATCTCGTCGACATTCACATTTTAGGTATCCATTCCATACGTAGCACAAACCATTACAAATCCAATGTGTACACGAGACACTATCACCTTTACTGCCATTTACAAGATAATTAATTAAAATAAAAGCAAACTATTCCATTTCGATTCATATTTTGGTAGAGCCAACTACGACGAAGTATAATGAAGTAAGTCATCCGACAGAGTACCTTAAAGCTACTCAATCTTCGGTAATTTCAGTAGACTACATGATGGTTACGTTGGCTTATGATCATGTCCCAACACATAATAATAATCGTAGCGAAAAATATAACAGTTGTCACTACGGGTTACCATGTTTTTAGTTGACCAAAGAAAACTTTCATTCTACACGCGGACAAGACTACTGAATCCCCACTTGGCGAACTCGACCAAGTTACAACCTTCATCCAGGCGATGCTGCACTCTAACGGAGACTAAGAGCACTACCTCGTCACTCCTCGAGATCAGTTGCATACAGCTGTCAAAATCATGTGTACTTACGAGCGAGGTGAGTTTGTATTGTCTCAGAACTCCCTCCCTTCAAGCTTGGCGACGGTTAAGAACCAAGCCAACGTAATTGTCAACACTGAAAATTTACATGCACAAAATACAAATCTTCCATCACCCCAAAAAAGGTTTAGTTTAGGCATGCATAGAATGAGAAAGTAGAAAATGAAGCACTTCTTCATAAGGTTCGTTCTAAATCCACCACCTCAAGTTTGACTACACACAGGTCGATCATTGTTCTTACAGTATTCAGCGTCACAAATGGTATTTACATTTTCTTGCCAGAAATATGCATCTTACAAAGAACATAATTCATCAGGGAGCTTGTACAAACAATATTACATCATGTTATATATTGTTCATCATATCTTCCGAAGACAAGTGCAGATTCGCTTTAGCTTCCGGATGACAGTTCCACTATCCCATGGACATCTTCACCATACATCAGGAATCTTCTACGCAGACAGGTCTACGATAATTGCAGCTGAAACCAAATTCGACTAGGCGAGTATCGTTTTCATGGAATAGTTTACACTAACGTTTGACATTAAACAAGTTGAAACAACAATATCATTACATTTATCAGAAATATGGCAGTAGTTTCCCTAACCCAGAACTTATCTCAGAATATCCACACCTTTTACCATAAATAATTAACATTACACATCTTTTAAATAAACAATTACAATTAGTGATGAGTACTCAATGATAATCATGAAAATGAAGAAATGACAAACACATTTCAAACATTTAAAGTGAAACAACAACTCAAATTAAAATTTAGTTTTTTAGTGCCAAGAACAAAACTATCCCTAATGAACGTTGGCATAAGTCCCTTATCACACACCTGTTTGAACTCATTTAGACGAATATCAGGAAAACTCAACCCAATTAAATCCATAAACTGACCAATAACCCTAGAAAATGCAAGAAATAACAATAGAAGACTTTAATAAACGAAGTATCAGCTGACCACACGTGCAGACCCAAAAGAAACGCACATTATTTTCACATACCTTTCATGCATTACCTCAAAATTTACAAAATACCTGTTAACACCCACAAAATCCCCAAAATATCCACCAGAATATAAATAGGAACCCGTTAAAAATTCCGACACTTAACACAAAATACCCTTTATGCCGTCCCGGGTAATGAATCTCAGCATATTCACTTCAACGAAACAACAATAATTACCAACTTAACATTACAAAACAAAACTTACCTGTAAGTACTTACTTTCGCGTATCAACAAGCAATAGTTAAGTGAACAAATCTCTACTCGAAGAATCATTTAGGAACTCTTTGTAAATACCTACCAATTAAACACATTACAAGCTTATGTCACCCAATAGGCAAGTCCCATACTGTACCCCCTTAAACCATTTGAGCTGCTTGTCGAATACGAAGATCAGCTGTATTGCAGAATCACGAGGTCCCCGGCTAATAAACCTGGAAATCCTACCAACAATAGCTAAATGGGGGGTGTACACTTCCTAAGATCATGTTTTGTTAATGCAGAAATTGGTGGATAAACTGAATAAACGAAGAGCTTGAGAAACTTACCATTCTCGGTTAAGTGGGCGTAACCAGTGGTTCAATAAAACCTCAAATGCACCAAAACATAATCATTCTCGATAATTTAAACAAATCATCAAGACGTAGTTACAAAACAAACGAATTAATGTATTAAAAGAATGATAATAATAAAAAATTAAATTAACAAATTATCCCTAAATGTTTACATATGATCCCTAAAATGATTATTCAAAAATCTAATAATCAGATAATAAAATAAAATCACCGTCCAACTGACGTTAGAAGTATCACACTTCTCAAAAGAAAAATTAAATAAACAATCAATCAGCTGTTAGCACAATAGCACTTAAATTCACACTCGTTATCATACTAAAAACTGAACAAATATTGTTGTTAATACAACCAATGTATTAAAATGGCATTCCTTCCTACTGTCACAAAATCATCCATTGATAAAAATAATGAAAATAATTTTAAACTTATCTTATCATAAGATCACTTCTGTACAACAATAGACAACCTTGATGTCGTCAATGAACGTCATCACGTCCTTTGAACATCACTCCTATTAATGGTTTAAACGTATAAAAGTGTTAATAATAAATTAAACAAAAGTTTTATTGTCAACTAAATATCTCTAAATTATTTAATTAATAATGATAGAAATTCTTATTAAATGTTTAGAAAAAGAGCTATTAAAATTTTCTAAATATTAATTAAGTTTGCAAAATATTTATTATTTAAATATTTATTAATTTTTAGAAATAATTATCGATCAGATTAATTCAAACAATAAATAATATTATTATTATTTGTTAAGTATCAGCTGTTTATCAAGTAAGTTACTTAGATAACTTCGTTATATTATTAAATTCTCCTAGCTAGTAATAAAATTATGCTTAAATATTATTAATAAAATTTTATATATTGTTTACAACACTCGTGGTAATTTTCAATCACTCAACCATCCTTCCAACCGAATACCTGACAATCCTTATTCTTAAATGAAGTGTCACTTTTACAAAATCATATCAAATTGTTATCATCATGATATCGTGGTTTCAAGTCATAATTGGGCATATATGTATAGCCGTTCGATTAAGTTAAGCTCATATGAATGTAGGCTTATTCTTGATAATGGTTTAATAATAATTAACAACATTGTTATTTACAATCCGTTTCCCAAGTATTTTCCGCCAATAGAACTAATCAATTCAGCTGTAAGTCGTTTCACAATAGTTATACACACTGAAGGTCTTTCTTAATTCTTTACTGTGATATAGTTACTTATATTTTCCAAATAAACGCTTACGAATGCGTTATTGTGAATTATTATAATATATGGAAGAATTATACACTGTAACTATCATCTCAATATTGTATATACATCCACTAAATACTTGAACAAGGCCTTCTCTTAACAATACAGGCAAATTCCGTATAATATTTCCATTAACTTGCTATCAAACAAATATAGCTGCGATAATTCTTCACTTCAATCTCTTAATACAGTATTCTTGCGTAACAACTTACTTAATTTGCATAAAATGCCTTACTTTCGTTAATATATTCATATATGATAGTCACAGTGTGTAATTCTTCCAGATATTATAATAATTCACAATAATCGACTCCAATTAACAGCGATGACGTATTGGTTTACTAATACAAGTTACAATATATTTTAATAATTGTTGTTAATATTTAATAAAAAATAAACAAAGGTTACTACTCTATAATCTTTCCAAAATATTGCGTTAATGCAATCAATAGTCAACAACAATCTTAAATAATGTGGCAAAAGGTTTGTAGAATAATCAAATGTGCTAATATGTCATAGTCGATGAAATTTCTTGAAATAGAATAATTTATTCATCGATAAAATATTATTATTAATTAATAGCCAAAGTTGGAATGTCTAAATAAAGTTTCATTCTTCAACCGAGCCAAAATGTTTGATCAAATAATTATTTGAGTAGCATCACACTCGAAGTTAGCTATTACAAGAATAACAATGTTCCAAAATAGGATAACTGTTCTAAAATTGGCAATAAAACATGGAAATGTCAAAAAGAACAATTCATTTCCAAAGAAAGATCATAGTGTGGGTTGCTCAAATAAATTAATATTATATATTAAAATATTCACTAGAGTTCAATAAAATTCAATAAAATTCAATAAAATTCAAAAAAAATGCCATTTAATTTACGATTCGAAATAAATTCGAAAAACTAAATTAATTTAGAAATGAGCTTAAATCTCGGAGTGTTTAAAATTCGAAAATCCAAAATCTCACTAAAATAAATTTAAAATTTAAATATCCAGCGTGGAAAAATAATTCCTAAATTTAAAATAAGTCACTCACAATGAAAATGAATTAATATTGAAATGGTTCATTGCTCTCTGAGATTCTAATCTACAACTAACTACATAAAGAACCAAAAACTACGAACGAAGATTTCGCTCTCTACCTTGCGATGACATCTTGTAGAAATAGTGTGGTGGAAATTACTGATGACACCAGTAATTCCACACTCGATAATCTTCCTCTTCTTCCTCCGGAAACCTGCCTCGCCACGTCTCGAACCCTGGCCCCCGATCACTAATCTCCCTGGCTGGTTATGAACGCAGACATCGTCTCCATCAGCAACGCCTGCACGAACCTCCAAGTTTCGAAGTGTGATGGACTACTTCGGTTCGGGACTGATAGTATCTAGCCATGCCGCGACAACAATGTTCCGTTTCGTAAAGTTGGAACGTAGTTCTGCAATAGTTACACCTCTTGTTGAAATTTACTTTTATTATCGGTTTCCTGATATTCTAGACTGACAGCGTAACATCACGTTCCCAGCGCATAACTGGCTTAGTTCATGATCACAAATGCGTTAAGTACAAAGTTCACTATTCCCCTTAACGCTTGCATATCGATCATCTCGACAAAAAGTTTATCACTGAACGGAAACTTCCTACAGTTCTGTGCCACTGTCCTTCAAATGTACGCGAGCTAACACACAAAGGGCCTTCCCCTGCACTCGCTACCGTTGCTAGTGCACATCATTCGCAATGCCTCTTAGCACAATGAGAAACGTGCTTTTCATAACGTGAATGTTTCCAACAAAGAAAACTACAGTATCTTTAATCTTTCGAATTTCTTCCAGAAACTTTTATGAACATGTATATATATCGTTCCTCTTTAGTTTAGTCGAACTCTCAATGTTAATTTCACTCGAGAACTGATATTCTATCGACTTTATATTTCTTACACGGTCAGCGGACTTCCTTTGCTATACTTTGACCGGCGGCACTAGCTTCCTCGCCGTCAAGATTCGCTCGTGTAAGACCTCTAGCTTGCACTCGCCGGTTTCGGGACGCAGAGAGTCGCAGGTCCACCCTCTCATGCTGTCGCTACGCAAAGACAACGATTTGAATCGCGTCACCTCGCTCGTCAACAACCAAAGACGGCACCTCATCAGGAATGGGCGGCAAACAAATCTTTACTTATATCTTTAAACAGGGGTCTCAAACTTCCTGTTCTGAGTGACCAACATAATTCCTTTCAATTTCGATCCTTTCTCATTAGTTTTAAATGTGCAGATACCCTCTTCTTTAACAAATGGCATAATTAGTTATCGGTGAAGCTTCTCATTAGGCGCGCTCAACTTCTCCTTCCTCTGTGGTTTCAGAAATTGGATTAGCCAATCAGTGCATTTCTCCTTCAACTCTGCTCGCTGCTATGAGCGGCCAAGTGAAAATACGACACAGGATTGCCTATCAGCGGCTTCGGTCGCCATTTTAGTGTCATCAAACACAATCTGAAGTTTCCCTTCATAATAAAAAATTAAAAATATCGTAATTCCTCCAAAAATACTGCAATCTTCTCCAAATTTCACCAAAACATCCAAAATAGTAAGTATCCTCTTCATCCTGAAACATTTAGAATTCGAGTTCATTTACCCTTAACGCTTGAATCAAAGCGTGACCAATCCTTTTATCCGGGTTACATAAAACAATCCTTGAAATAGAATTCAAAATTCATCTATTAGTCCAATCTCTCATAGAATTTCTTCATTTTGGTATTAAATCTACCATACCTTTCTCTAGATTTGTCATTTCCTCATCTCTATTCTTCTGGTTCTTCTCTGTCCTTATATCGGTATAAAAAGCTCAATATTCATGAAAATGGTGATATGGCAAGTGATCTTCATTTAATTGCGCTTCGTAATTGGAGTTTTCCTTTGTTCCGGGGCTGTTTCATCAGCTCTTCCCTGTTGACTAGTACATGGTTTAGGGTCAACTTCATTCCTATTGTTATTATTTCTGGAATCTCGAGTTGTATTTCCCTAGTTAGCGTTTCTAACGTACTCCTGGCCTTCACGATACCTCTCGTTATACTGCTGTCTAGAAAATACATCGTCGTTATACATTTTATAGCGACTATAACATCTATTATTGCGATTGTTCTGACCATTTTGTCGATTAGAGATATAATTTCTATAATTATTGTTGTTATAGTTGTTGTTGTTGCAGAAGTAACCTGTCCTTCTCTTATTTTCTCCATTTCTACGTTCCTGTTGCTGGTAAGGTCTACCTTCGCTGAATCGGCGGAATCTTGGTTCAAACCGTCTATCTCTAAAATAATTGTTCCTATCAGGACCTGGTCTATTCTGAACTTGGTTCGTTACTTCTTCTGTTTGTTGGGTCTGATCTATGACTATCGTGTTCACCTCTCTACTATCCTGCCTGTTTCTAGGAATCACATTAGGCATGGATCTTGTGTAGTCAAGTCTACGAAGTAATTCATCCATCTTAGCGAGATCGTTGACTCCTGACGATATTAGATTACGTCTGACATCGACTGGAAGTTGCCTAGAAATGGCTTCTATCAATTCCGTTTGAGTCAAAGGGGGTTGAAGGTAACGTAGATTCGCTAACTGCGTATTGAAGAAGTCGGCGTACTTAGTTGGGAGAGTACCTAAGTATTTCATGGAATAAACCTCTGCACTCAAATCCTGCTGTGTCTCCACACTCCAGTATCTTTCAATTAGAGCTTCGGCGAATTCCTCAAAATCTCCAATCGTATATCTAAACGCCCATTACCACTCGAGGGGTGATCCTTCGAGATAGTGCTCCACGATACGCATTTCTCTATCTTGAGATATCTGATTTTCATGGAAATAATCGCGAAGATGCCTAACAAATTCAATTGGTGTAAGACCTTCTTTATCATTAGCACATTGCTGACCGGATGCCTGGACATGTCACATCCCCTGTGGACCGGACATTTTGCTACTGAGAATATTCCAGTGCTCTAGATTATAAAAAGTACATAATTGTGGAAATAAACTAGATATTATCTTTCTAGTTGATATGAGTATACACATACCCCTAGTAGTGCTCAAGGGGGTGATGTATTTGGAAACATGACACAATGTGCAGTGGCGGCTTACAGAAAGAGCAGACCGAGTATATTTGAGGTTAGATTGGTCAACAATCAAAGTACGGTGTGTACTTTGATTGTTATTACGTCGCCTAGAGACCTGAATATCACTCTCTCATTCAGTTTCCACTAATTCACTATAACTTGTACCATTTGAACGATAATATTAACGATAAATGTTATCATCTGATTATACAAGTCCTCCATCTTGTCATTGATTGAACCAACAGAAGGAAGTTCGATGTTTCGAAATAAAATCAAAGAATAAAAGAAGGCCATGAATAAACGGAAGATGGTACATATACATTTACAAATATCCTTCTCATTATGCTAGACCGAAATAGTTCAATACATGGTCAAGAGATGTCGCAGGAAGACCGAAAACAAAACCGAGATTTCTCGGGGCCCGTCCTCTACCGCTGGCGAGCGTACTACGAGATTTCTCGGGGCCCGTCTTCCATGCGTTAAATCAACGAGGTTTTTCATCAAAATTGCTAATGATTGTGACGTTAGATGCTCTGTTCGAAGGGTATACCTGTCATAGACTTCCTACTCCTTAATCATTCTCGCCTATTTCCAGATCTTGTTGCACTGACAGTCCTATCGGAGTTGCTTTTATTCGAACGACTCTAATTTCATCTTCTAAACGTGTCATTCTAGCTTGATCTGTTTCCTTAACTTCGTTTTCGGTCTCGACCTGATTTCCTATGCATTCCTGAATATCTTTCCTAATTTCGTCCTTTAATGAACTCTTAATAGCTTCTGCCGTTAATGCATCGCCTATATTAATGTCTTGAATGCTCCTTTTGATTTCCTCAAGCTCTGTTAACCTCCTTTCCCTATCAGCTATCAAATCATTATCCATTCGATCCACTTTGGTTCCTAAAGATTTAGTTTCATCCATTTCTCTATCAAGATCAGCTCTAACTCCTGACATATCATCACTTTGAGTTTTCTGTACAAGATTGATTCTTTTAATTAAATCCTCCATTGCATCAGAAACATTCTTGTTTAATTTAGCTTCAGTTGAAACTCTTTTCTTTTCCATATCTCGTTTGATGATTGAGAAATGATCGGAACTGAGTTTCTACCAATCATCCTTCAATGCCTCCAAATTATTTTTGACAATTTTCTCCACATCCACTTCAATGCCATCTTTCAACAATTTACTGCGATCCTGTACTTGTGTTCCTAAACTGTCAACAACACTTTTAAGTTCTGATAAACTCGAGTTAGTTTGTGATGTGTTTCCTTCAGCTTGTTGTTTGTTGAGTTCCCATTCTTTTCTGATTTCAGTCTGGAAATTCTAATTACTTGTTACTAATTCTTTAACCTTCTGTTGCATGTTAGACTCTATTGTGCCTGATCTAGATTGAACTTGAGCTGTGTTAGATTCTATTGTGCCTAGTCTAGTTTGAACTTGATCTGTGTTAGACTCTGCACTATCTAGTCTAATTTTTACATCTACGGTGTTATTCTGAACTTTGATAACTCTTTCTTTGTGTAACAAAGCCTCATCTTGAGCTTTTCTTGCATCTACCTGCATCTTGTCGACATTTCCCTGTATCTTGTCAACATTTTCCTGTATCTTGTCGACATTTTCCTGCATCTTGCCTACTGCGTTTGTGACTTGTGTGGAACTGACTTGCAATTTATTAACATCGCTGATAACGGAAGTAGCATTACTCTGTAATTTCTCCAAAGACTCTTGTACTTCATCTAACTCTTGTTTAATACTGTCTTTAACGCTTTCTTTTACAGTGTCAACAATGTTTTCTACTATTGTGTACCTATCACTTTCTTTAACAGCATCTACTTCTGCCTTAACACTTTCAATTACAGATTCTTTAATAGTGTCCCTACTTTTTTCAACTTCTTCTCTAACAGACTTAAATTTCTATTCAGCGTCATTTTTAGCATTTTTAAAACCTTTCTGGGTGTACGTGCGAACACCTTCCGCATCTTTTGTCAGATTGTTCATCTTATCCTGAACATCTGAAAATATCGTATACACCTCTTCGATCTTCATTGACATTGCAACAATTACAAATATTTCAACTGCTACGGGAACATGACATACAATGCAGAACTAGAATACCATAGAGCAACCATTATCAACTTAATTTTGGGAATTTTATTGTTTACCATACTTATACTAATCCCTATAGTAATTCGTTTCATAATTCATTTAAATTATGAAGCCCTCATTCTAATATAATTAATTAATTTTAATCTTTCACGCTAAATTACTGTGACTAAAATCTCAACAACCGGATTATCAAACCAACAGATTTAGATTATAAGTCAACTTTCTGTTTCTCGACTTATTCCTCCTTACTCACGATTTCTTTCGATCTAATCTTTCAAAAATAAAACAAATGCACCCAATCAAGCCCAATTAAGCCTCATCAAGCCTAATAGTGCCTGACATCACGAAATGCGTCGTTACGAACCACAGTTCGAACCCCACGTTGGGCAGCAATTTAATGTGTACCCGTTTCAACCATTTGAGCTGCTTGTCGAATCCGAAGATCAGCTGGATTGCAAAATCTCGACGTCCCGGGCTAATAAACCTGGAAATCCTACCAACAATAGCTAAATGGGGGATGCACACTTCCTAAGATCATGTTTTGGTAATGCGGAATAGGGTGGATAAACTGAATAAACGAAGAGCTCGAGAAACTTACCATTCTCGGTTAAGTGGGCGTAACTAGTGGTTCAATAAATCCTCAAATGCACCAAAACGTAATCCTTCTCCATAATTTAAATAAATCATCAAGACGTAGTTACAAAACGAACGAATTAATTTATTAAAAGAATGATAATAATAAAAAATTAAATTTACAAAATATCCCTAAATGTTTACATATGATCCGGAAAATGATTATTCAAACTCTCATAATCAGATAATAAAATGAAATCACCGTCCAACTGACGTTATAAGTATCACACTTCTCAAAAGAAAAATTAAATATACAACAATCAGCTGTTAGCACAAGAGCACTTAAATTCACACTATTTCTCATACTAAAAACTGAACAAATATTGTTGTTAATAAAATCAATGTCTTCCAATGACATTCCTTCTTACTGTTACAAAATTATCCATTGATAAAAATAATGAAAATAGTTTTAAACTGATCTTATCATAAGATCACTTCTGTACAACAATAGACAACCTTGATGTAGTCAACGAACATCATCATGTCCTCTGAATATCACTCCTATTAATGGTTTAAACGTATGAAAGTGTTAATAATAAATTAAAGAAAAGTTTAATTGTCACCTGAAATTCTCTAAATTATTTAATTAATAACGACAGAAATTATTATTGAAAGTTTAGATAAGAGCTATTAATATTTTCTAAATATTAATTAAGTTTGCAAAATATTTATTATTTAAATATTTATTAATTATTAGAAATAATTATAGATCAGATTAATTCAAACAATAAATAATGTTATTATTTGTTAAGTATCAGCTGTTTATCAAGTAAGTTATTTAGATAACTTCGTTATATTATTAAATTCTCCTAGCTATTAATAAAATTATGTTTAAATAATATTAATAAAATTTTATACATTATTTACAACACTTGTGGTAATTTTCAATCACTCAACCATCCTTCCAACTCAATCCCTGACAATTCTTATTCTTAAATGAAGTGTCACTCTACAAAATCATATCACATTGTTATCATCATAATATCGTGGTTTCATTTCATAATTGGGCATATATATATAGCCGAACGATTAAGTTAAGCTCATATGAATGTAGGCTTATTCTTGATAATGGTTTAATAATAAGTAACAACATTGTTATTTCCAATCCGTTTCCCAAGTATTTTCCGCCAATGGAACTAATCAATTCAGCTGTAAGTCGTTCCACAATAGTTATACTCACTGAAGGTCATTCTTAATTCTTTACTGTGATGTAGTTACTTATATTTTCCAAATAAACGCTTACAATGCGTATATTGTATATACATCCACTATATACTTGAACAACGCCTTCTCTTAACAATGCAGGCAAATTCCGTATAATATTTCCATAAACTTGCTATCAAACAAATATAGGTGCGATAATTCTTCACTTCAATCTCTTAATAAAGTATTCTTGCGTAAAAACTTACTTAAATTGCATAAAATACCTTACTTTCGTTAATATATACATATATGATAGTTACAGTGTATAATTCTTCCAGATATTATAATACTTCACAATAATCGACTCTAATTAACAGCGATGACGTAATGGTTTACTAATACAAGTTACTATATATTTTAATAATTGTTGTTAATATTTAATAAAAATAAACAAACGTTACTCCTCTCTGATCTTTCAAAAGTATTGCATTAATGCAATCTATAGTCAACAACAATCTTAAATAATGTTGCAAAAGGTTTGTAGAATACTCAAATGTGCTAATATGTCATAGTCGATGAGATTTCTTGAAATAGAATAATTTATCCATCGATAAATTATTATTATTATTAATTAATAGCCAAAGATGGAAGGTCTAAATAAAGTTTCGTTCTTCAACCGGGCCAAAATGTTTGATCAAATAATTATTTGTGTAGCATCAAACTCGAAGTTAGCTATTACAAGAATAACAATGTTCCTAAATAGGATAACTGCTTATAAAATCGGCAATAAAACTCGGA